>CM066034.1:694929900-696279222 GCA_033557465.1 Ichthyophis bannanicus | reverse complement strand
TGAGCATTCCCCAAACTCGCATGCGCGGCGTCTTTTGAGAGGGCTAGGCAGCCGTATCAAGTATACCGTTATCCGCACAAGCCTGAATCAGAGACATCCCAGTTCAGGTTTGATTTCTTATCTTCTATCTCTGCTCTCATAAAGCAAACATATCTGTTTAGTAATTGCTGCATTTTCTTCTGTATGCAGAGCCAATTTTTGTTTGCAAGCCCCCTGAAGAAGCAACGAAACGTACATCGGATACCGAAGTGGTGGCGTTGGGGCAACTGCAATATTGGCAAAAACTGAAACTGGATCAATATTTAAGATAAGTCTGGTTTTCTTTGAGAATCCCAAAATTTGGTACATGACATTTTCCAAGCCATACTCTAAAAATTATACCTGGTCATTGATGTTATTGTAGCACGTAGCTCTTGCGATATGTATCCTGAGCAGTGCACGCTATAGGCTGAGACCAGTGGTTAAACAATAATTGGCATATTAATAAGAGGTTTCCAATTGCACCTTGTGGATTCTGATACACTAGCTTTGATTAATTTCATTAGAGGGATACCCTATATAATATAGTTGTTCTATAACTACCCTCTGTAAACAGACCAAACACTTTTCAGTTGCCCATTCCGACATGCCCACCCTGCTGTTGCAGGACATGTGCATGCCATAGGAAACCTGTCCAGTAACAATTCCCTGATCAGCGTTATTTCACTGTGGGATCATTCACCTTGTATGGGGACAGAGCATAGCCCCTTCCAAAATTGATATCTTTTTTTTGGAGCTTTCTCGGTAGTGTTTTTTGATGTTTCCCATTGATATCACTATTGCCCAGCTAGGTTATTTTTTTTTCCAGTTTGTTCAGGTCATTTTCAATGTTTATCTGCCCTTTTGTTCTGTGCACATGTATCACACTTATCACCTTTTGTAGGTTTCCCTGGCTTTGCTGTACATTGCTGACGGAAATGGTTTCTCTTCCCTTTAAATCTACTCTAACGCCAGGGTTTCACTGGCGTTAGTTTTCAGCCCCGAAATCCACAGCGTTAGTGTGCAGGGAGCCTGTTCCCTCCCACTCTCCACCCATTGACCCCTTCTCTCCGTCCCTGGGGAGCCTTCCTCCACCCTCAGGGAGCCTTTACTCCACCTTCAGTGCTCGTTTGCGCCGCTGAGCGCGTTAGCGCGCGATAAGATACCTTATCGCACGGTAAAGCGCCATTATCACGCGATAAGGTGCCTTATCGCGCGCTAACGTGTCAGAGCGCACATTAAGACGGTTTAGTAAACATACCCCTAAGATTTTATTTCTTGTCCTCTGAGATATTGTATTGTTGTGCAAAAATGTTATGTTCTTAGGCCTCCCTATACTGAAGGGGACCTATGCACGCAAGTAAGTGTTGCTTCCACTAGAGATTTAGATCTTACAGCTTTCCTTGAGGTTTCACCAGATAATATTACCACAAGCTATTTTATTAGTAATGGTTCTAAAGGCATATTTTAAAAATAAAACAGGCTTCCTGTAGTCAAAGAATTCACATTTTTTTTTTGATGTGGCTCATGCAATACAGGCATGGAGAAGAGAATTTCTTTCTTTGAAGGCCCAAGTGTTGGAACTAGGTGCTCTTTTGTTCTTGAGATACCCATGCAGGGGTATTGTGATTTATGGTAAGAAATCTTCTTTGAACCTGCACATTTGAGAGGTTTTATTGTTGCTAGGAAAGAAAATTTGCATTGAAAATGGATAGTTATTTTTATATTTCATCATTGCAAGTAGTGGGGATGAAAGTTATCTGGATTATTTAGTTAATAGTGGGTTTTGGCCCGTTGTTTTGTTTTCCTTTTAGGTTTTAGTTTCCCCATGAAATGCTCTTTATCACCCAGAGATGTGCATCGTTGGTGTTTGCTTGTTGACATAAACTGATATTTATTGGCTAGCTTACCCTTTGTATTATCCCTTGCCATTTTGATTTTGTAATCTAATCTAATAAAAAATATAATGTAAAGGTATAGCCACACCATTTTGGTCAGTAAAACATTTAAATCAGTGATTCCCAAACTGTGGGTCGGGATCCCAAATGGGGTCACATCATCGATAGATGGGGTCAGAGAAATAGAGCTGTTGCTCCCCCTCCCTCTGGACTGTGATCTATGCCCAGTAGTGGCAGTCAGTATGGGGGCCTGTGAGTCAGTGAATGTTCACAGGCCTGCTCCCCCCTCCTGTGTGACTTCCTGTTAGACTGGAAACCTATTCAGAGTACTGGGATCTGTGAGTTCACATTGATACAGAGGGTCTTGTCTGACTGGTGCAGCTGTTGCTATCGTCATGCTTTGGATAATTGAAGGAGGAGGACGTTGAGGGAAGTGGGGATATGCTATTTTGTTTTCTTCTTATCTGGGGCCACTTGAATTTTTAAGTTAAAATGGGATCATATTGAATAAAAGTTTGGGAAGCACTGATTTAAATGAATGTGAAGTCATCCTGGCACGCAAGATTCAAATTGACCAAAACACTCAATGAAAAACTTTTGACTTTCACATTGCTCTGCCTAGTAAATAGAATGCAAGCCTTCTTTGAGCCTTAATTTCTGAGGGACTGTACTCTCCTTGTGTTTTTGTTTCGAATGTCCTAACAATAACCCTCTCAATAATAAGTAGGTCAGGAAATGAAATCTGACAGGCTCGTACAGTTTAACTAGGCTTCAGTTCAGAAAAGTGTTATTATGGAAAAGATCCATCCAGAAAAATAAAATATGCTTTGCTATACTCATGGGTCCAATTAAAAGACCAAGTGATGTAAAAAAACAAACATCTTGAAATCACAAGATTATAAATAATTACATTTTAGACTTGCCATTGATAGAGTTAACGTGGTAGACTCCTCTTTAGCTCTCTATAAACACTAGCCTAATTTAAAATGAATATTTCTGAATTCTGAGACATTTTTCATGCTCCTTTATTCATTTTTTAGGCACGCATTGCATGCATGCAAGAACTTAAAAATGTATGCAATTGATTGCATACATATTAATTTAAAGGTATATGCATACAAGTGATTTGCACACGTTTTACATTTAAAGGCTTCCAGATGAACCAAATGCATGCTGATTTAATTTTTGCACCTTTAATTAATGAACACTAAGCACAGACAGGTAAGTAGCACTGGAGTTTGGTTCCCATTTCACTTGAAAGAAGTCACTTTTAATTCTGGCAGAATTCAAGCAGAATGCGCAAACTATCTGACATTCTTACAAGCGAATGTAGCAGTCTGAACCTCTTCCCTAGATAGTTTATTTGAACTTCTAATGTTAATACCATTGGTTGACAGAGTGGCCCTCAGCAGAATTCTCATTTTTTTCCAGAAAAGTACCTGTATTTTCCATTTTCTATAGAAGGCATTAATGCATAAAAATACAATAGGATTCCAGTGGTGAAGTTCCAATGAGGGCCCCCAAGCAAGATTTGCTGTGGGCCCATCATAATAGTGGCAGCTGCGATCAGGATAGGAGGGTGGAAAACACAGAAGGCGTAGAACACTCCCCCCAACCTTCACAACCCCCTGAAAACATTTTTTAAAAAAGCTCAGCCAACATTATATTAACAATAAAGATGTTTGCCGTGCAATTTCTCACCACCTCTCTGTTTGCAAAGTATTTTACTGTGGCAGCCTGAGGCCTGGAATAGCATCTCCCCACAGGGAACTGAAGGTTTGGGTATCACAAGACTTTGGCTACACAGTGAGAGATGATATTTCAGACCTCGTACTGTCGTGGTAAAGTACTTTGTAAGCACAGAGGCAGCAAGAGATGGCCTAGTAAACATCTTCATTGTAAGTACAATGTTTGTCATTGTCAATGTTTGCAGGCTAGGAACCGTTGTGTCGAGTGGGTCAATCTAGCCTGGTTTCCCCCATATTGCATGACTGCTTGGGCAGTATTTACCCCACTATAGGATTTATTTTGACTATATTCTTATATAGTTAGATCTCTTTAAAGAAAGGATTATCAGCGTGTGAAAAAGTGTATATTCCCTTAGCCTTATGTATGTATGTGTGTGTGTACATTGCGACGCCCTTGCTTGGGCCCGAAGGCTTACAAGCATAGAGTGGTCTTATAGTGTCCCTTTAAATAAAGCTTCCGTTGTTTGTCACCAGAGGGATTCTGGGACTTGTAGTTGGCTTACTTATATGAGGACAAATGTAGTTGTGAGACCGGTGGTTTAAGGCAGCAAGAAAATTTATTTTTTTGCAGGATTCCAAGGCATTAAAGCTCAAAAACACAAAAGCAAAAGGATGCTTCTCCAACATAAGAGTAAATCAGGTTAACAGAGAAAAATGCAACAAAACTTTCTATCACTGGGCAGTAGCTTTCATTCAAATAAACTTTCATAGAGCACAGCGTCTTGTGGTCATTCCACGTATCAGGTAAACTTTCTAACAGCTGCTGTTTTCTTTTCCAAACCAGACTTTTACTAAAGGCAGCTTCTGGGCTTCAGAAGCTCACATACTTAGTAGAACACAGACTTGGCTTTTTCCAACTCTTGGCAGTCACAGAAATTAGTCACTATATTGTTTCACAGTCTTTCAACCCTGTTCAACAATGCTCAGTTCTCCTTTAGACAAAAAGAGCAATCCATTGGTGACAATTCTGACTCAGCTTCTGGCATACAATAATCCACCTGCATCTCGTCTATGGACACCGGGTACTTCTTACTTCCACCAGTTTTATAAACTTGTCCAGCCTTCCTGTCTTCTAAAAACTCTTGGAACTGCTTCAACAGCAAATCACCCTGAGAAGGCACACTTGTACTGGGAGGGTAAAGCTTCCTCTCTGCAAACAGTTTTCTTAATGTTTCTAGTGTTAAAAGCTCAGTTTCTCTGCTCTTATCTGGGTTTCGGTTCTCTTCATACATAAAACTATCCACCCACCTCTTAGCAGCTGTTAGGTCTGGTTCCTGGACACTAGCGGAAGCAAACTGTTTCTCTGCAAGCTGTTCAGGTTTACATGTACTGGCTTTACCTTGGGGCGGGTCTCTCAGACAGCTATTGATTCCATTCCTCCTGATATCTTTCAGGCTATGGAACTCAGCCTTCTGGTGCCTTTCTCCACTTCTTCCCAGATAGCCACTCTCTTGAAAGTTTCCTTGGAACCTTTCTCCCTTTCCAGGATCTCTCAGAGTTTCTCCTTCGTATGCCTCTGTTGCTCTGTCTGCTCTGGCTGCAGATCTTTTCCTTTCCAGCTCCTCCTGGACCTGCTGGCTCTGCTCTCTTTGCTGCGTCTCCTGGGTATGTGTCTCCCTTCTCTCCTGTGTGTCCTGTGTATCCTGTGTTCTCTGTGTGTTTTTTCTTTGCTCTGAGTGTGTTTTTAAAAAACGTTTGCTGCCGGGCACTCCCTTGCCTCTGCCCAGGTGTGACCAATCATTGAGCAAACTTGGCTCTACGTCTGAACTAGGGCGTGGCCTGGCCTCAGCAGAGAGTTGAGTTTTTTTCTTGCCTGCCTTGCAAACATTGTGCACAACTGAACTGTCATTTGTTTTAAAGGGATAAATAGGGTTTTCTTCTACTTCTATCTCTTCCTGGGAACTCTCCTCACCACAACATGTATGCATGCATGTGTATGTCTGTCTGTGTAAGTGAGAGTGATTAGGTGTGTGAGGAAATCAATGGGTGGTGGGGTACATAAGGGTGCTGGTGGTACGGTGCACAAGGTTTCAGGTGGGTAGAGTTTGCTGGCATGAAGGAAATGAACACTTTGTTTGGACTGGCAATTCTTCATGAGGCCCACAGGGAGAGTAGAAGGGGTGCAAGGAGGCATCCATATCACATGGTCTATAGGCCCAGAACCCTGTACATAGATTTGACTGATGAACCGTGCTTCACCATGTTCCATTTTGATAAGGTAACCATCCACCAGCTCTGCCATCAGCTGGAGCTACTTCTCAGCTCAGCCATACACAGAAGTCAGCCCATGCCTGTCCACCTAAAGATCACCATGGTCCTTGTCTTTATTTATTTATTTTTTATTTATTTGATTTTATATACGGCACTATTTCAAAATCAGTGAGGTTTACACAGAAGAAGCATAAATGCTTTACATAGAACAGGCTTTACATAGACCAGGCATCAAAGAACAGTACCATAAACGTCAGGTATTGCCCAATAACCAATAACATTTTACATTAAACAGGGGTGTCAACTTGGGTAGTAATAGGGAGAACAATCTACAGGCTGGTACGTGGTTCATAAGACGTAAGGTGATCAGAGCTAAGGCTGGTAAGCAAGGTCTATAGCCTAGCTATTGTATATGGTCATAATACAGTTGGAAAAGATGCATCTTTATTGCTTTGCTGAAGGTTTAAAGATCGGAGATGGAATGGATTGGGACAGGTAGGATGTTCCAAAGAGTTGGTGCTTATAATGAGAACCAGCTTGGGAACTCTTTCTTATTGCTGACCGAATGATGATTGTGTTTGTCATGTTTGTTCTTCTCATTCTGTTTGATTTCCTCAAGGGAGAGTACAGATTACAGAGGTTATGCAGTATTTTAAATGTCATCAATCAGGCTTTGTAATTTAGGTGGCTAGCTATTGGGAGCCAATGCAGTTGTTTTAGGATGGGCATCACATGTTCAGATCTGATGGCTCCATACAGGGTTTGGGCTGCAGTGTTCATTTATTTAACAAGTTTTATATACTGCTTTATCATTTCAATCAAAGTGGTTTACATTGAAACTTAAACTTGGTAATGTACATTAAACAGGGATATTGATAACTTGGACTTTTCTGAGGCAATGGAGGGTTAAGTGACTTGCCCAAGGCCACAAGGAGTACTAGTGGGAATTGAACCCTGGTCTCTGGGTGCCCAAGCCAGTGTTCTTAACCATTAGGCTACTCCTCCACTTCATGGTTGTCTGCAGAGGATGAAATGTGTAGCCTGGCAGGCCATGGAGCGTGATATTTGCATAGTCAAAGTGTGGAAAGTTTGCGGAAGTCGGCAGTTTCCAGCAGTGGACATAGATGCGGAGGGTCTTTATTTTGTGGTATTCTGTCTTGGTAATATTATTTATGTGTGTTTCCATACTCAGGCACTGGTCCAGGGTGACTCCTAGGTAACACGCTTCGTCTTCAGCTCTGCACCTTTTACCAGTAGGGAAAATGGTGGTATGAAGGTTGGATCTTTTGTGATAAACAAAACTTCAGTCTTCTTGCAGTTCACTCTCAGGTTGTGTATACAGAGCCAGTCTGAGACTGCATTAAAGCATTTCGTAATGCTGGTCTAATTGGGTCTGTCTGTGGAGAATGGGGTGTAAAGTAGTACATATATAAGAACATAAGTTATGCCATACTGGGTCAGACCAAGGTCCATCAAGCCCAGCATCCTGTTTCCAACAGTGGCCAATCTAGGTCATACGTACCTAGTAGTTTCCCCAAAAGACACAGGTTCCACAATGCTTGTACTAGGTCAAGCATTGATATCCTGGGTCCCTTCTTAATAATGGTTTATGGACCTTTCCTCCAGGAACTTGTTCAAACCTTTTTAAACCCAGCTGCACTAACAGCCTTTACTACATCCTCCAGTAACAAATTCCAGAGTTTGATTACACGTTGAGTGAAAAATTATTTTCTTTTATTAGTCTTAAATAGTTTACCCTGTAGCTTCATTGCATGTCCCCTAGTCTTTCTATATTCTGATAATGTAAACAATCGATCAACGTTTACCCGTTCCACTCCGTTCATTAATTTATAGACTTCTATCATATCTCCCCTCAGCCCCAGGTTAAAGAGCCCTAACCTTTTTAGCCTTTCTTCATAGGAGTATCCTTCCATCCCCTTTACCATTTTGGTGGCTCTTCTCTGAACCTTTTCTAATAATGCTACATCCTTTATAAGATACAGCGACCAGAATTGCACACAATATTCAAGGTGCGATCTCACCATGGAACGATTATAATATCTTTTGTTTTATTTTCCATTCCTTTCCTTATGATACCTAGCATTCTATTTGCTCTCTTGGCCGCCGCTGCACATTGGGCCGAGGGTTTTAACATGTTATTCACAATGACGCCTAAATCTTTTTCCTGGGTGGTGGTTCCTAATGTGGAACCTTGCATCGTGTAACCATAGTTTGGGTTGTTCTTCCCTAGGTACATAACTTTGCACTTGTCCACATTAAATTTCATCTGCCATTTTGATGCCCAGTCTTCCAATTTATCAAGATCCTCTTGCAATTTTCCACAATCCTCTTGGGTTTTAACAACTTTAAATAGTTTTGTGTCATCTGCAAATTTGATAACCTCACTCGTTATTCCACTTTCCTGGTCATTTATGAATATGTCAAAAAGCAGCGGACCCAGCACAGATCCCTGGGGTACACCATTATTCACCTTTTCCATTGGGAAAATTGGCCATTTAGCCCTACCCTCTGCTTTCTATCTTTTAACCAGTTCCTGATCCACAGTAGTACACTTCCTCCTATTCTATGACGCTTTAGTTTTGCCAAAAGTCTCTGATGAGGGACCTTGTCAAAGGCTTTCTGAAAGTCCAGATACACTATATTAACCGACTCACCTTTGTCCACCTGTTTATTCACACCTTCAAAAAAAACATAACAGATTAGTAAGACAAGATCTTCCTTGTCTAAAGCCATGCTGGCTGTCTCCCATTAGGCCATGACTATCTACATGCTGAGTAATTATATTCTTTTTGATGGTTTCTACCATTTTTCCCGTTACTGACGTCAGGCTCACCGGTCTGTAGTTTCCCGGATCACCCCTGGTACCCTTTTTAAAAATTGGTGTTACATTGGCGATCCTCCATTCTCCAGGAATATTAGGATGAATCCCTGTTTTGCTTTGTTCATGCCCATACTGAGGTTGTCCAGGAGAGTGGCCAGGAGGGTTTCGACACTGTGTTGTTGATGGAACCCATGCTGCTGTTGATCTAGAGGCCCATAAGTGTTGATGTGATCTTGGATTTGCCTTCTTAGCAACCAGCAGTTTCCACTCTGTTGGCAACCACTGCAAGTCCCAGCCAGTCTGCAGTACCACTATGCATCTCTAAGTTCCTGAGGGCCTTCCTAACCCATGCAAATGACTATAGAATGTGGCCTTCCCACAAACAGTGCAGCAGAGAAAAATAAACAATGCTACAATCATCAGTGCTGAAGTTGATAGACTGCACATATATGGCCCTCAGGCCCCTAAGGAGGGGGGGGAGCCAACCTTCTGGAATGGAAAGAAATGCCACTCCCTCAACATGCAAGTAGAATGTGATGCACTGAGCAAAATAACAGATGTCTTTCCCAAATTCCCAGGTTCATGTCATGATGCCTACATCCTCACCCACTCAGAAATCTTTTGTTCCCTTTCTCCTGTTCATATAGGAGAAAGGGGATACCCCTTGAGACCATGGCTTCTAACCCCCATGGTTGTGCCATGTTTACAAGCAGAGGAGCTATAATAGCTCACAAGGGCTATAATAGAAAGAACCTTTAGCCAGTTGAAGAGCCGCTTCAGGTGTCTGGACTGGTTGGGAGAACCTCTGTATAGCCCTGCAAGGGTGTGAGATATTTATGGCCTGCTGTATGCTACTCAATTATGCATCATGGCGAAGACAACCCTGCCAGACCCACAGCACATAGCACAGGAAGAGGCAGATACAGATGTACTAGGGCACGGTGACACAGGACATGCATATCAATGGGGTTTTGCGGCAAGAACCGACCTCATACACAGATGCTTCATGTGAAGGTGAGTGTTTATTGCCAGAGTTAGTGCATGTGAATAACAAAGCGTGATACAAATCTCACCCCCCCCCCTCCAACAATCCAGTGCAGGACACACACCCTTATACACCCTCCATATTACTTCCTCTCACACACCACACTCTCACATGCTCTCCACACCCACTTCCCCATAGACACTCTCATACCCTCTCATATACCCTCCACACCCACTGATTCTTATACACTCACACACACTCTCTACCCAGTCCCCCAGCAGCCCTTCTCCACACACTCCCTGCATCCTTTAACCTCCCAATCACCCTGGCCCCCCAAACATGCTCCCACTGGCCTTGCCTATCCTTGAACAGCTGGCACAAGTAGGCCCATGAGGATATGGCCCAAAGGCTATGGCAGACACAAGAAGTGGTGCAGTGGTATGCTACTACTGCTGTGCTAGTTGTGTCACTAGCATGGTAGTAGCGAACATGCGGCCATAGCGCATGCGTGCGGTCACAACATATGTCAGGAAAAGAAAGCTACAAGCACAATATTAGGGCCACTCACATGTCAGCCTTGGTATTCTTATATTTTTTCCCTGCTTCTGGCCTTCATATTTCCTAACACTTGCATCCAAACTGCGCGAGTATAATGAGGGCAACTAGTGCCTGGTCAGAGGCGGGTGTTAGCTGTGCCTGTGCTAGTGGTGTGGTTGTATTGTATAGCTATTGCACGACTAGCACACCTGCCCCAGCCAAGCGCCCTGACTCTGCCCATTCTCCACCCAGTGTCTGCCTCAACTCTGCCTATTCGCAATGTTAACATGCAGACCAAAGGCAACCGTGCTAAAATTCCCGTGCCTTTGGTCCATGCACTCCTTGCTACCGTGTGGCACAAATGTGCGGAAGCTCCATGCTAAACCCCACACTGGCTGACACACTTTAGTAAACATGTCCCCAAATTCTATTTTTATTTCTTATTTTTCAAGATTTTGCTCTTACAGGAATTGCCTATGCAGATAAGTGAAGCTCTAAAGCTCATGTTAACCGCATAGTAGACTTTAGTAAAAGGGCCGCTTAATGTTATTCTACTGCCAGTAATTGTGAGGATAACACAGGTTTTCTAATGCAGAGGTAACAAAATAAAAAAGGAATTTGTGGGGTGAGAGATCCTCTGCATAAAAACGAGGAACAATATTGTTTTCTTACTTCAGATGGGCAAGTACAGAATAAACAGTACAATCATTCATAGGGGCAGCTGAATATATACATTTTCTCATACTCCATAAAATCATTTAAATATTATACAATTATGTTATTTACATTGTTAGTTGAAGAGACATTCATGTCACTTAATCTTGGTCAATAGCAATAATACAAAATAAATAAATATTCTCTGTGCCCATGGGAGAAAATGAAAACTTGAAAGGCAGACAAAAACCGTAACAATATTTTAATTTATAAAAGGCCAATGTTTTTGAAGGTTCCTTTAATTAAGAGATTTTGAACTGCATATTTGATCTTTTCCTTGTATAGTATTTTTTTCCTTTCCTGTAGATTCTCAGGAGGGGAAAATAATTCACATTTCCTATTTTTTATCTATGCTTCTTGCTATACAAACTGTAGGCTAAGAGCGGCAATAACCTAACTACTGATAGTGTTACTGTAGCTCTCATATGTTAAGATAAGGGCGTCGTCAATGTGTATCCTCTGGGGGAAAGGCGGGAACTCCGTTCCTCTGTGAGATCCCTTTTATCTGTGTCCTTCTCTGCTACTGCCAACTCCAGATTTGGTTCATTCCACCTTGTTGCCCCATATGCTTGGAACAAACTACCTGAGTCAGTGTCTCAAACTTCTTCTTTAGCCCTATTCAAATCCAGGCTAAAACCCCACCTCTTTGAGATTGCTTTTGATTTCTGATGCTCCTTCCTCTCTTGATCACTACTTATGTGTAATTTACCCTACTCTAGTCCCAGTTCTGTGATGTTCTTCATCTTGTTTAGATTGTAAGTACTGATGAGCTATAGCGCTATACAAATGATAAGTAGTAGTAGTAGTAATAAGATAGACATTTACATACTGGCATGGCATAAATTCATAGGAGTTGGCCCTTTTTCAATTGATTAGAAGTTCTGGAATGAGGGGACTCATAGAATGAAGGTGAAAGGGGATAGACTCAGGAATCATCCAATGGCATAGCTACAGGGGGACCTGGAGAGACACAGGTCCCTCCACTTTTGCCCAATTGGGTATCTGAGTGTTTTGTTGACAGGTATATTGTGCAGCTAGAATCCTGTGTGCTTGCAGGACATTTGCAATGCACAGGAAGCCAGCACTGTCAGGCTCAGGAAAGATCATGGAGTCAGGGCTTGCATCTTGGGTTGCTGCGGTTATAGTAGCTGAGCCATGAGAGGGGCCTGGTTGAGAGCAGTGTTTGGCACCACATGTGAGAGAACAGAGGAACATGAGCATGCTGGTGGAGCTAAGGCCGCCAAAATAAAGGGGGCTTTGAGCTGGTGGAAGGATCGGAGGGAAAGTGAAAGGCATGGTCTGTACAGCCCATAATTATGGATCACTGGCCTTTGAACAGCACTGGAGATGGGTCTTCCAAGAATTAGCAATACTTAAAAAGATAAATGGCAAGGTTGGACCTATGCCACTGTGGTTACATTATTTTTTACATTTTTTATTTATGCAATTTTAAATCATTACACAAGAAAATCATTTGTTACAGTAATGAACATTCCACTCAAGAAAAGGGGAAAGACCTCTGACCTTATATTATACAAAACATAATAAACACTTGAAGATATTCATTCACTAGCCCACCACTGATACATGTATTGGTATGAGTAAACCTTATATATAAGGTCTTTAAGATTTTCATAAGGGGTACCTCAAGGATTCCAAAAGCTATGGAGACATACCAACGCTTTTGCTAACAAACTGGGTTCAGTGACTAGGGTCAAAGAAGGGTGTAGTTAACACCCTGATATTTAATCAAACACTTACATGGATAGCACAGAAAGAAAAGACCACCTAGTTGCAGGACCTTGAGATGCAACAGTAGGAACTGCTATCTGCATTTCTGGGTCACTTTGGAGATGTCTGGGAACATACAAATAGTAGTTCCCATAAATAGATCATTTCTAATTTAAAATATATTCTCATAAGCCAGTCCTGAACAGGCTCTAGAGCCAGAATAAGCAAGGGAGTTCAACGCTGAATGGCTTCAGGGTCAGAGGTTTCCAGGAACCCAGTCAGATCCAAAGAGTCAAAAGGAGGCTTTTGGGCTGGTGAAGATGATCCAGGTTCTCTATGCTTAGCAGTCGGTAAATAGAAAATTCTAGCCAACAGTATCTTTAGCACTGAGGTAGCAAACAAGTTAAATAATTCCTTTGGGGAAATAGTGGGCACCCATAGAAAACAGAACAAACGGAAGTTCCTCTTCTTCACTGAATTCGCCGACGTATCTTCAAATGGATATTTAACAAATCTTTAACCACAGTACCTGAAACAGCAGCAACGTCATCTGATTTAGCCTTCAACTGGGTCACTCCAGATTCTAGCAAAGTAACCACTTGCTTCTGCTGGTCAAGAGTCTGAGCAATGCAGGAAAAAATATTTTGAAGAGAGGCAAACTGGGAGATAAAAGAGGACTCCATTGCCTGCAAGCGATCCTATAAAGTTTCAGGTGTGAAGGTTACAAGTCTCAGCAACGAGGGTTTAACCTCCTGAAGCCCAACAGGATCCAGCTGTTGAATGGAAGATGTTTTCTCCCCTGTCGGGGGCAGTGAAGGTCTCTCTTCTGCAGAATCCATGGCCCCAAAAGCTTCAGCAAAGCCCGCAGGCACAGAAAATGCTGCCGCAGAATGGTCCCCTTCCACCGGTGTCTCGGCCGAGGCTGCCAAACTTTGGAGAGAATCAGCCAGTGATTTCACCTAGAAGACTCCCTTCAGTCCAGTCAGGGGCTATCAAATCAGCTGTATATAAAGTTTCCAAAAAAATCTGCAAAAGCCTCACAGATCTCAACGGATTTGTTAAATTCAGTACTATCCCACCCCCTCGGCGCATATATCACATGCGCAGCCAACTGCTTATCGGCCTTATTTCCCTCGTCATAGTATTGCAGTCTCAGTCTTACCATAAAGTAGACTAAGTCATTCTTTGCCCATTGATCTATTCAGGCTCTAATAGCCACCGGCTTTTTCCAGATTTTTCCAGATTCGCTCTGCTCATGTAACTTCTGATATTGCAAAAGCTCTACTACTGCTACTACTACTACTGAACATTTGCATAGCACTACAAGACATACACAGCGTTGCACAGACACATATAAAAGATAGTCCCTGCTCATCAGAGCTTACAATCTAGTCAAGACACACAACACAGTAGCTGTATACACGGGATATATCTAGGGGTAATGGTAAGGAAACACAAAAGAGATTAGGCGAGTCAAGATCCGAAAATGGCAGCAGAGAGGTGAGTTTTCAGCCTGGATTTGAAAAGGGCTAGAGAAGGTGCCTGACGTACAGATTCAGGTAGTTTGTTTCAGGCATAAACACCAAATTCCACGCTCCTGATGTCTCTTGCAGCTTTCAAAAGCTAGTCAAAAATGGGATAAATTTATAAGGAATTGCAGAAAGATATATGCAATCTACACAGATAAATCATGTATTTTCATGAAGTTATGTGTGTTGATGGGCATTTACACATGTAATTTAGCAGGTTGTTATTCTATAAGTAACTTCAGATAATCCAAAAGGTGGCTATTACAATCTTATGCCAGGTATATAAGTATGATCATGCGTCACCCTTTCTATTCCAGGAACATTGGCTACCTGTAAAATTTTGTATCTTAGATATCTATTTATTTAACTGTTTTTCTATACCACTAAGTCAAGAAATCTAGGCAGTTTACATAGAAAAATGAACTTTACATGGAGCAAGAACTTAATAATCAGAGACGACTCTATCATTAGGCAGGGTGAGGTGGTCACCTCAGGCAGCAAATTCTAGGGGTGGCAAGAAGTGTCCCCAAAACATTCCAGCTGCAGCTGCCTCACCCCTGCCTAAATAATGCCACCCACCCCGGCCTTCCCCTCTTTCCCTGGCCGCCACCATTGCTGTTGCTGCTGCTACTTCCTGAGGTTGGCAGCGACGATGAAATGAGAAATGCAGCGCTCAGCATCTTTTGTCCCCGACCGGTGCTGTAATCTGTTCCACTGCCGCTTCTCCTAAACTCGTGGCAGCGGCAATAAAATCCACAAACACAGGACTTTTCAGACATGTGCACTTCAAAAGGCTTGCCGGTCCCGCCCTCTCTGATGTGTTAATGGGGTGGGACCAGCAAGTCCTTTGAAGCGCGCATGTCTCAAAGGTCCCACGTTTATTATAGATTTTATTGCTGTTACTGCCAATTTTGGGACAGCGTGGGACAGGAAAACAAAAGATGCTGAGCCACCGGATTTTATTTTTGGGAGAGGAGATATACTAAACAGCATGTATCCGGGTTACTATGATGGTGCAAAGCTGTTATTGGCCGCAGATGCTGAATTAAACACCAAGGGGCTGGATGATGATACGCCTCATCATGATGCATTGAACAATGGCCATTACAAGGTTTGCATTCTGATTCTATTTCTGATGCTTAGTAAATATTACAGTAACACACTAATCCCTACAAGAGATGTAAATATGATCTCTCTTTTGCACTGAACTACTATTACTACTGATCATTTGTATAGCTACAAGATGTATGCAGTGTTGCACAGACACATGTAAAAGACAGTCCCTGCTCATCAGAGCTTACAATCTAGTCAAGAAAGACAACACAGTAGCTGTAGACATGGGAAACATTTAGGGGGAATGGTGAGGGAACACAAAAGAGACCAAGCAAGTCAAGATCTGAAAGTGGCTGCGAAGAGGTGAGTTTTCAGTCTGGATTTGAAAAGGGTCAGAGAAAGCACCTGATGTACAGACTCAGGTAGTTTCTTTCAGGCATAAGGAGCAGCAAAGTGAAAAGAGTGAAGTCTGGAGTTAGCAATAGAAGAGAAGGGCACAGATAGAAGCGATTTGCCAGAAGAGTGGCGTTCCCAAGGAAGGGTATAGAGAGAGGAAAGGGAGTGAGGAGCTGCAGAGTGAATACACTTATAGGTCAGCAGGAGAAATTTGAAATGGATGCGGAAACGGATAGGGAGTCAATGGAGTGACTTGAGAAGAGGGGTAATATGAGCATGACGAGGCTGGCAGAAGATTAGCCACATATCAGAGTGTTGAACAGATTGAAGGGGAGATTGATGATTCATAGAGAGACCAGCAAGGAGTTGCACTCTAGGAGGCCTCTAAATTTTGGGTGCAGGGGAGGTGCCAGCTCATCTCATTTCAGGCACCTTGAGCTGCCCCTGTTAATAATGCATTATAAACAGTTAACATAGGGGTATGTTTATTAAACCGTCTTAATGTTACCGGTGCTAGTTGCAGCGATAATGTGAAGAATGCCATATAAGGAGTGGGCGATCCGGTCCTAAGGTAGCAAGAATCTGTATCGTGCGATAGTGGGCACCGTGACACGTTAACGCGCGTTAACCCTAAGTACATGCCAGCGCAGTGTTAGAAGCTGTAAAGAAGTAGCCCACTGGTTACTGCAATGACAGTGGAGGCAGAGGTCATGGGTTTGATCCTGCAGTGGTGTAATCTAAAAAGGCTGTGTGAGGCATTTTCTTTTAATTTAAATCTGTGCTGCCAGCAAAAATACCCTCACAGTGCCGTAACCTAAGGTGCCTCATAAGGCGCCCTATAAGGAGCTCCAAAGGTCACATTATAAAGTGCCCTGTCCACCAAGGCACCCTATAATGTGCCTTTAGGGCGCTGTATAGGGCGCTTTAAAGGGCGCCTATGAGGCACCTTAGGCTACAGCACTGTGAGGGTGTTTCTGCTGGCAGCACTGATTGAAATGAAAAGGAAAAGCCTCAGACAGCATTCTTAAATAACACCACTGTGGGATCAAACCCATGACCTCTGCCTCTACAGTCATTGAAGTAACCAGTGGGCTACATCTCTATAGCGTCAAACACACCACTGACTGGCTACAGAAAGACTGCAGGTCACCACACAAACTGTCAGCTGTGGTTACCAGGATAGGGTAAACTCACCCGTACTCATGATGCACTGCACCGGCAGATCAGCAGCCTACATCTGATCACAAGATGGGGTATGCGCCTCTATAGCACCCCAGCCTGGTAGGGGGAACTGACCGTGTGTGTTACTGGCACAGAGTAGCTACAGACCGTGACATCGTGTGGTTCCTGTGCTCACCCTAAGGGTGAAGTGGGGGGCCCAGCACCAGGTCCGTAGCACATAGCATGGCTGAGACAGGCTGTGCTGCAGCTCCCCATCAGTGCCAGTGTGTGATGGGTAGTCCCTGCAGACACACCTAGGATACACCTGTGTCCATCTGTATTTCCCAGTCATGTCTAGGCCTTGTGGACTATGATGCACCCAGACTAGTGCATATCCTATGTGGGTGCCATGGTCATATGTTATAAGTGAAAGGTGGTGTTCGGACCCCAAAGTGGATTATGTAGCACCACCCAACCCACCCCTCTATGTCAGGATGGGGGGACAGGATCTCCCACCAACAGATCCACATTCTACATCTCTGCAATGGTGGCAGTAGAGGGGAACGGTCACCCTACAGCGAGATCAATGCAGATCTGCACACATCATATAGGGCAGTAGGCCTGGAAAGGCTCAGCTGCCCCCCACCCCTACCTGACATTCACCAGCAGAGGGCACAGTCAGTCTCCACCCTGCAAGGTGTTCCAGCCATACACATGCTAAGGGTATGGCTGGAACACCTTGCAGCCATACCCTTAGCATGTGTATGTCTGGAAACAAACATCATACTCCACGGACTTCCCAAGAATACCTTAAACCCGCTACAATTAGCCATGAATGCTGCCGCTCGCGTCCTGTGCGAAGCCTCAAGGATGGACTACATAACTCCCATCCTTAGGGAACTACACTGGCTGACAATAAGTAGCAGGATCTCATACAAAGCCCTCCTCATCACGTTCAAATCCATTAATAAGATATCCCCCCCCTCAATCGCAGACTTACTCACTCTCACCCCTAACAATAGATCTAGGAGAACATTAGCCACCAATGCCCTAATTATCCCAAGAGAAACCATAAAATGCACACAATCAACTAATAACAGAGCATTCATGTTCTATGCCCCCAGATGCTGAAACAACCTACCCCCCAGCATCAGATTGATCAGTGACTTCAGGCAATTCAGGAAAGCCCTCATGCACCATTTATTCCTGGAGCACTTCTCACAACCAAACGACTCACCTACTCCCTCCTGACAACCCAACCACCTAATATGAATTGCAAAAAAGATTAAGTCACATAACATGTAATACATACCAGACAGTTTTGTAATCCAGCAGTTGTACTGCCTCTGTTGTACATTATTGTAAATAATACCAAGCTATTTAAATGTACATAGTTACTTACCCCAGTTCAACTCCTTGTTACTTCCCTTGTTTTATGTAAACTCAGGTCAGATATGTTACTGTCCTAGAGTCAAATTGTTAACTGTAAACCGCACTGATAATAAAGAGCGTGGTATAGAAGAGCTGTTAAATAAATAAATAAACTTCAGACAGTCTGCTAGCTAGTACATAGTGCATGTTCCTGGAGGAACCGTGTACACCCAAAAAAGGGATGTGAGCACACACCAAGCAGGTATATCAGTGATTGGGCCCCAAAAAAGGGAACCCAGAAATATTATGTAGGAGAAATACTACACAGCACTATGTGGTAACCTAGCCACGCTGTGGTCGCTGCCCGGTCAGGGTGAGAGTGAGCTCCCAGCATGACATGCTGTGGCCACCCTGTCTGTGCAGGTGGTGGCTGGGCACTACAATGTCCCAGCCATTACCCTATGCCCTGTGCAGATGCTACCTATCCAGGCCACCCTGTCCGGGCCATACCCACAGTACCTTGCTCCTCATTATGCACATTGGCAGGCTAACACTGGAAACAGTGCAAGCATTGTGGGCTCAAAAAGGTGTAGGCAGCCACATAACACTGGATAGACATACGCACGCTAACACACCTATTTCAGCATTGTGCAAATATGGAGGTGGTTGGCAGCCCTGGTCGCCACACCAGTCCTGGGCACAGTGCAGGCATTGCTATGGTACTCAATAGTGTTAGGGTCACTCCCTCGGGGAGTTAAACACTGTCAGTAACAAAACCTGAAACACACTCCACAGATATCAGAAAGGTTGATATGATAAATCCCTGTCAACAAATTGTGTTCAACTTAAGATCTGTTATCTGACATTATTCATAGCAACCTTTTGATATATGTGGAACGTGTTTCCACGTTTAAGATGGCATTGCTATGGTATGCAGGTGCTAGTATTGGTAGATGCCGCTGCACGCAGGGCCCAACAACCTGACTCTCCATGAGCCGCTGCATAGTGGGGCCTGTGGGTGTGGGTGTTTGTGCCCCTGTCGGCCATTGCTCTAGGGCAGAGGTTCCCAACTCCAGTCCTGGTGGGCCAAACACAATTCAGGTTTTCCTGCTGTCCCTAATGAATATGCATTGATACATTTGCATACAATGAGGGCGGTGCATTTAAATACATCTCATGCATATTTATTAGGGACATCCTGACAACCTGAATGGTGTTTGGCCCTCCAGGACTGGAGTTGGGAAACTCTGCTCTAGGGATTGCACATGTTTATGGTGTATGTGCTCTGTAGGGTACAATATAGGCGTTTATGGCGTGTTACTTTTATCTGCAATAAAGATTCCGTCTTTATTACCATGGTTTAGTAAGGGTAAAATGAGGAGACATGGTCTACAGGAGCCACAGCTGGGACTTGAACCTGTAACCTTCTGCCCCTGAATATACTGGCTGTGTGTACTGCACCAAACTGTTGCCATAGAGGAAGGTTATTCCCTGGGGATAGCATTACTGTTCATCAGACAGCCTTTGTCTGTTGCACTGCACGCCACCCACCTGAACAGGGCTTGGCCTTGGTGTGCTGTGGGCAGATGCCACTGCCCCCTCCACCACCAGTACCCCTCCGCCACCATGTTGACATGCCCTGGTGCTGGGGGTGCGCAGTCCCAGGCCATCCATTGTGCCATTAGGTGGCTGCCTATGGTGTGGGGTCTGGGGTAGGGGTGCCTACATTGACATCCGCGCTTCCCCCGGCACCGCCTGTCAAAGTTATGTGCTCTTTGGGGTACCTTCTGGGTGATGTCTGCTGGGACACTGTGGGTCACACACGCGTGGGCATGTTTGCCCTTGGTCAGTTGCTGGCTTGCTGTTTTTCTGTTTCTGTGTTCCTATGTGCCACCTAGGCATCTGCCTGGTCCACCCTGTGCCCAAGCTGCCCCACTCCATGTGCCGCCTTCAGCCCCCTGTGCCCCATTTGCAGCCTCACCGTCATGCCCTCTCGTACTTGGCCACTATGCTGCTGCTGCTGCACATGTTTATGTTTTATGTTTATGTTTATTATAAACATAAACATGTATCACTACTATCACTTCTCTTGGTTTCCCTGCCTTTGCTGTACATTGCTGACTGAAATGGTTTCTCTCTCCTGCAAATGTGCCTCTAGCGCGAGGTTTTCACGGGCGCTAATTTTCAGACCTTCATTTCACGGCATTAGTGTGCATGGAGCCTCTCCCCGCCCACTCTCCGCCCATTGACCCCCTTCTCTCCGCCCCTGGGGAGCCTTACTCCACCCTCTGTGCACCTTAACGTCGCCGGCCACATTATCACCCGATACGTGATGTTCTCGCACGGTAATGCACCATTATCGCGCAATAACGTTGCAGCTGTGATGTTAGTGCCATTTAGTAAACATACCCCATAGTGTTCTTTTGATATACATATATACAGTTGTGACTAGGATGTTGTGTTGCTGCTGTGAGCATGGAGTGTCAGTTCTTGACGTGGTCTTTGAACAGGTGGGTTTTTAATTTCTTGCAAAAGTCTGGGAGCTCTTTGGTGTTTCTTAATTCTGTGGGGAGTGCATTCCAGAGGTATGGGGCATAGAATGAGAAAGCTCTTTTGTATGTTTCTTGGTTGCATTTTGTTGTATCTTATAAAGATCCTGGTCCACACAAAATTATTCATATGGATTCACCAATATATCCCGTATCCCTCATTTCCTAATGCACCCCGGATCGGGTATTACAGTACATTCCTTACATTCTAATTAGTTAAATATACCCCTAATTAGTAAAGTAATACTGGAAAGTACTTAGAGGGCAGTTTCTTTCACATTAGACCAACGTTATTGGAATGAACTGCCATCATCTGTCCTGTCAGAGTTATCATTTTTGAAATTCAAAACTATTCTTAAAACAACCTCTTTCGAAAAGCATTTCACCTGGATTTATATCCAGGGAGAGACATAGCTGACCAGCAGAACTATTTATTTGTATTTTTCATATTGTAGATGATTTTCAGTTTTGTTATTAATTGTTGTTTATTTTGTCTTCTTTTAACCTGTTTTTGATTATGAATCCTGTAAGATTTTATGCTTTGTTTAATTTTCTGTATCTTTTGCTTTTCTTGTCATTTTCTTGTCTTCTTTTTCATTATATAAAATGGAGTTCCTTTCATTATTTTTCTTTTTATTATTCTGTAAACCATTTTGATATTAATTTTAATGGCAGTCTATTAAAAACAAGACAAACCATAAACCATATAAGTAGGTGTGTTAGACCAATAGAGGGGAATTTTAGAAGGGATGTCCAAGTGCAATCAGGAATGTTGAAGTCAGAATGTCTGAAAATAAAGCAGGCAAGTCCATGTGCAGACACGATTTCACAAATGTGGACATGCTCAATATGGACATTTGTGGAGGTGTCTATATAGACATCCCTAGAATCATATTCCATATGCTAGACACCAAATGGTTAGAGCAGTTGGCTAGGGACAGGACAGCTAGGGTTCAAAGCCCAGTGTTGATGTACTGGGGATGATGGAATGCTTTCTTCTCTATACCCTCTGGATGTTTTTCAGCCAAAAAGAATACTTTTCAGGTGCCTGCAACAGGTCTTAGATGTGAGGCCAGACCTTTATGAGGTTTCTGAGATCAAATGGGGACATCCAGGTTCCTGGGAATGCCTCGGTCCACTTCCACCACACCCCTGTTCAGACAGACCCTGCTCCTAAAATGGCTCTGGAGATATCTCTGTGCTTTAGACATCTCTATGCCCATTTTCATATGTTAAAAGAACCAATAGAGCTTCCAAAATGACCCCCATATTATGTACTTTCATTGTGGACATTCACATAGGTGGAATGCTCACTTATGTGCAGACTTTAAAAAATATGGATGTACATGTATAGGATATGCACAATCATTTATACCAACCCTAGGGCTGGTGTAAGTGATCATGCCTAGATTTGATGCACATACTCAATTTTGCAATATAGGTGCAATTAATACATGTAAAAGCATGCATTAACCTAGGCATGCCTTATAAATCTATCCTCAAAATATATTTAGTCCAATAAAAAGGTATCACCTTATTTTCTTTTTTTGTTTTCTTGTTATTTATCAACCACTAAAAATGGACTAACACAGCAACCACACTACTTTATCTGTTTAATAATAGAGACCACTTAATCCAGCATTGGAAATATGACCAATATCTTACCTGATCTATTCTAAAGCAGCAAACATTGCAACTTGCACTGAAACGTGGTCATATTTGTGTACTACGAGACAAAAAAGGTGTGTTCCCTCCAAAGATCCCCTGAGGAAAGCTTTTCAGCCAAAACGCGTAGGGGCTAATAAAAGGGGGTTTTACCTGAATTGGATCACTGCCAGTCTCTTTTTTTGTACCTGCTTGTTTGGTCTCCAATATCTTACCTGTAAATTTGCATAACAGAGATAAACAATTGAAAGTGTAGACTCCTTCCTAACTAGTGATATTTCTCTGGGGGACATTGATGGAGCCATTGTTCCTCCCGCTCCTAAATATTCAGAGAAATGAACAGGTTTTAACTTGCTAGTTCTTGACAAACCACACCAGTCAATCCCTGGCACTTCACCACAAGGTAATAAGATCTTCCCATCTTCTGATCCCGGTGAACCAATAACCTCTGGTGGAATCTTTTCAGGTGAACCTGTAGTTAAATTATCTAAATCAAGAACAGTTTGAGAGGAATCTTTGGGTACCTGAGGATCCTGTAAGCCAGATAAACCCTGGACTGGAGCAAACTCTTTTGGAATAGGGCATGGGCAGTGAGGAGCTGGACTGAGAGAAAACTCTGCTTCCAAAGAGCCATCTGAACCTCCCAAGGAGAGTCAATCTCTGGTGTCATGTCTTTCCCCGCAGTTACAAATGACTTCATTGTGTCTTATACACCCAAACCTTTTCCAACCAGGTAATTTTTCAACGTCCCTTTCCATTTTCCCATCACCAGGTATAACCCAAACTAAAGAATTTACTCACTTAGAGGAAAATCCATCCACAATCCAGCAGTTCTCTGTCAGAACTCTGAAGGGGTTCCAAAGAGATGTGTCTCTTTGGCCATGCCCTTTCAGTCATGTGCTCATGGCCGCATGACCATTGTTTAATACTGCAGCAGCTGGGGTCTTTTATTGCACGGGGTGAACACTTGATGACATCAGTGCTCATCCTCTTCATCTGGGTTCTCTCTCTTCAGGCCTCTTCTCCTGTTCTGTATCAGTTGCACCGCTAGATTTCCTCTCTCAGATCCAGAGGCAGAGTGATAGTGATCTAGACCCCCAGGCAATAACGGTCATTGGCCTCTAATCACCTATCATATACATCTATACATAGATAGAGGATAGGGAAGAGTGATCCCCCTTCTACTGTGAGTCCTCAGGAACTTCCCTATTGCTTGACTGGTCAATCTGCCCCTGCCCAGATGCCAAGTTTACCAGCACCACCCACTAAGTTATCAGTCTGATTCTTGAACTAAAGTTTATAGATCCTTAACTAAGAAAGAAATGGTATTCTTCAGCCCCACACACTAATGAAAAGGTGCCTTTTGGATTCTGCTTAATGTCGAACATATCACCTCTTTCTTTACTTACACTCCACAAGGCCTGCAGGATTGTAAAGCCACCAAATTTCTTCTTTGGCAAATGTCTGTTAAATGTTGTCCAACACGACACATTATAAACTCTGCAGAGCAAACAGATGATTTCATTTCATTGAAATGAGGAGCTTTCATAAGAACTGAAATTATATCTATTAAAGAGGACAAAATAAACTGTGCTTTCACTTAGAGCTTTCTCCACTTAACCCCAGTGAAACCAGAGAGCACGACCTCTTGGGAAAACACGTTTGACATGAACTCCTGGTTTATATGGATTGTACAGTAGGTAGTGCTTAAGCAAGGTATTCTGTTCATAATTATCTTTTTGCCTACCCTGTGTGCTGTACCCTTATTTGATGTGGCCAAACAAATGACTGCAAGGCAAACATTTTTCTTTTTAATTGCCCTCATGCTTATGCTTAATGAGGAGGAATGTTAGATGGAAACTCTAGTCAACCTTTCTTCAAACAGAAAACCTTTACTTCCATAAAATGAACCATTGATGGAACTTTGGTGCCTAATGGCAGCTTTATTAATATAATCATTCCCAGGAATGCATGGTAGCACAATCTGACCTTTTATAGTCTGCCCAGAAAGCATGTGCTTAACCCTGACTTTGTAAAAGGAAGTACATATAAATGACGGTTTATATCAATTTGCAGACTTGGATAAATGTTATTCCGGCTAATAAAGTGTTACAGTGGATATGGTCAGAATGTTTTCAGGAAGCAAGGTGTTCTACGGGAAACTCCGCATGGAGTTATCTATCTGTCAGTCTCTCCAGAAAGGTACGGTATGTTCTTGGAGAGAAGTAAAATACTTTTATTTCTAGTAAAGATGAAATAAGTGTTCAGGAAAGCACAATGAACCATTTTCTAATAGTGTAAATTCAATGGCATTTTGGTAGTGGGGTTTGGGGAGGGGCATAGGAGGACCATAGCCCCTGGATGCTGGCCTGAGGGGAGCACTGAATCTGGCAATCCCGGTGCACAATTATATTCCCTCCTTCCCACCCACCCGCAGGCGTCAGCTAGCTGAGCCAGGGGTAGCCACAGAGGTAACACTAAAAACAAAAGGAGCAGAGCCGGCACCCCAGCATTCTCACATTCCACCCTCAGGGTAACAGGAAGTAGTATAAGGGGGGGGGGGGGCGGAATGTGAGAAGGCTTCAGAGAAAGCCGGAGCACTACGGCTGTACCACGCTCCTTTTGTTTTTAGTGTGACCTCTGCGGTTCTCCCCAGTTCAGCCACGTACAACCATAGGGGGTGGGAGGGAGGGAAGGCAAGATGCTTACTCTATCCTGAAACAGAAGGGAGAATGTGAATTTAATGTTGAAATGAAGTGTAACTTCCTTGCTTGCTGTTGGGTACCTTAGAGCAAGCTAAGCAGCAGCTTCATAAAATAAATGATAAAGCGGTATTTAAAACCTGTTAAATAAATAAATAGATCATGGATACAAAATGTTAGTGTAAGAGTTTCCTGTGCTCTTCTTTGACAAAAGACTCCCTCCTGTCTATCAGAAAAGACTGTGATAAGGAAGCTTATCATAGCTCAGGTAGGAGCTATAGAAAAGATGATGTGACTCTGAACAAGCAACCTGTCAGTTCTGGTAGAAGCAAAAAAACAGAGTTTTCACATAAAAGACTACCAGTCCCAGAATGCACCAGGTTTCCAGCAGCCATGAGAGGGGCTGAAGTGAGAGAATGTGTGTGCAATCAAGAGAGCTATGAGGTAATCCCTAAGCACTCATCTCAAAGGGCAGGGCCTGATTCAACACAGCTGCGCTGTGTTAGGGAGCAGCACACATTAGGACAGAATAAGAATAGAGCTTATTCTTCAGATAAGGGTTACTACAAGCTCCAGCCCAGCTTCAAGAACAGCTTCAGCAAAAGCCACAGAAAGAGCTTGAGGGAGAGCTTCAGCAACGGCTACAAGCACCAGTATCACCTGGAGAAACAGAAGCCAAGCCAAGCAGATAGAGAGAGAAGGAAACTCTCTGGAAGGAAGAGAAGAAAGGCCATTGGAAGGTCTGGGAGATTCCAAGGCAGTACTCATACTGGGAGGTATTCCAAAAGCCAGCAGAGTCCATTGGACTGGATTCAGCCAGAGGAATGGAGTGGCAGAGATAGGAATCACCAGTGGCTACCTGGAAGAGAGAAGACTGCATGTGGAAGGGACTTTCAGACCAAGGCCAGAAGGTATGTGAGAGAAGATCCAGTGTCCAGGGATCAAGATTGGAAGGCTGGACATCAGAATTGGATTACATATTGGCCAGGCTATACAGAGAGGAATAATGATAGCAGGAGAGGCTCAGGTATGAACACTGATCCAGACCCTATCTATAATAGAGAATGGCAGCAAGGGAATAAGCATTCTCATGATAGTGCCTTAATGAAAGACTCATCTGTGCCAATGTATGATATTGACCCTATGATTGTTGATGCAGGGGGAAATACAGCAGATGAAACTATTTACATAGACTGTTCTTTATCTAAATGCTATTGCTAGTTTTCTATGAGCAAACACATCAGCCATCACAAAGAAACCTAACTTTGTTCTTTATTTCCACTGCAAACAGCTCTTAAAGCAGGATTTGGGTTCACACAGTAGCAGCCAGCCAGCTAAAGGCTTTCAGCAGGTCCATTGATAGTAATTAGGGCTGCATCTGATTGTGTGTGTGAGCAAGGGAGAATCACTGCTGAGATCGGCGTGGAAAATAAGCAGAAGTTAACCTAACCAGCAAAGTTTATTCTTTACTTTGTGCCTTTGTATTTGGTAATTACTTGCTAAGAAAACATTAGCTAATTGCCTGACAAGCTGAAGGTTGTTTTCTGGTTTACTTTGTGACTTTTTGTTATCCATTTTAAACACTGCAAGCAAGTAACCTCATTTATAGTGCTATCAAGCATACATGTGCTGGGTGAATTAAACCCCATCAATAAAAGAAGTATTTTATTGATCTTACCACTTGGTTTCACAACTCAAATTATTGTCATCAGCTGTGTTTGGGAGTGAATGAACTACAATACCCACAATACCTTGCAAGAATCATATGAATATATGCATCGTCAAGATTGTGTAAGTTCTCACCCTAGGCAGCCGTCTGACAAGACATAATCAAATGTACAGAAGGAAGACAGATGTAACATACTGACAGTGATCTAAAGAAACATATCAAGCAGGGAATGTGGAAACCAACATAACACAACATCATAAAACAAATATATTAATGGAAAAACTAACAAAAGTCGTATAGGATATCCTAAACAAAGGAAATCCCAAGAAGAATAATATGTCAAAGCTTCGTGAAATTACTAAATAGCTGCCTCCAACAAGTCTAGGGTTGCCAACTGACTACAGATGCGTCCAACAGGCTTGATCCAGTCCTGGGTTTACTCCATTGAATGCAGGGACATATAGGGGTATGTTTACAAAGCAGAGGTAGCGGCCTCCATGCGATATTGGAGCCGCTACCACTGCTTTGTAAACATACCCCATAGTCTTGCTTTTCATATGGGGCCCGATTACGATCTTGACATACATCTCCTTTGTATGTCCAGGCTGACCCGGATGTACAAAGGAGATCGCGATTCTGATCCCGCGGGGCACATCTAGCCCCATGGGATCAGAATTGCGAACAAGCCTGTATGTGCAGGCTGGGACTGAGATTCAGTCTCAGCCTGCATGTACAGGCATTGCCCAGCTAACTCAGCCAGGACTTTTAAATGGAGCCGCGGTGCCATGGCGTCATATTGCCATGGCACCATTTAAAAGCCGCAATGCCAGCTGCCTGCTACAAAAGTTAATTCCCCGCATCCCAATCCCCGATCCAGCCTCCTAAGGCCAGGGTAACTGCGGGGAATTAACTTTGCACCCCCCCTCCGTGCCCCGATGCAGACCAAAAGAAACGTCCAGGGAAGTTATTCCACCCCCGGGCTGGAATAATTCCCCAGACATTTCGCCGGCCCTGGATATACAGGGCCGACATCAGAATTGACTGCCCCCTGCCTGCCCACTCTCTGCCCCCGTGCCACCCCTTCCCCACTCCCCGTATAACTTCCTTGCACATACAAGGTCAGGAGCTGGCACGAATAGCGGAGATAGACGTCCCTTTGGGATGTCCATCCCCTCTATTCGTGCCTCAGAATGACCCCCATGGAGTGCAATGGAGAAATCAGAACTACATGTCCCTGAATGCAATGGAATAAACCCAGGACTAGATCAAGTCTGTCAGGCATATCTGGAGCCAGTTGGCAACCCTAAGCAGATCCCCATATGCCTTTGGGAAAAAAAAAGCAATTTAAGGCCCCTTTTTAGGTGCATATCACATAAATGGCAGTGCCTGTTGGAGAGGCTTGATTCATTTTTTTTTGTTTGTTTTGAAGTCTCTAGCTGTCTGTATGTACCCTTACCAAACTCACATGCTTTGTGTGCAGTGTCATTATGTTTTTAGCCTTAACAGTAGGTGCCTACCATCTAGCTATTTATTTATTTATTTATTTACCTGTATTTATATCCCGCTTTTCACTGGGTCAAAGCGGTCAATTGGGAGATACATTTAACACGAGGGGATATGACACACATACGCTAATACTTACAGGGAACATGGGCAATGGAGGGTTAAGTGGCTTACCCAAGACCACAAGGAGTGCCTATAGGAGTAGAAATCCCAGTCCCTCCGGCCTGAGATTGCTGTCCCTAGGTGGGACTTGAACCCCCGGCCCTCCGGCCTGAAGTACCTTGTCCTAACCACTAGGCCACTCCTCCCACTATAGCATCCCTCTCTTGCAATGGCTGCTTTGGTTCTGCCTTATCTTTATCTTTATCTTTATTAAAATACTTGATATACCGCCCAGGCCGAGGCATCAGGGTAATGTACAATCATAAAATTAACGACTGCTAATAAAGAAAGAAGGGAACGCCATAAAATAACAGGACAGAAGGAGGGATAGTAAAACCATAAAATAGTAGGATAAATAATAGTAATAAAACAGATAGCAGATAGCCAAGGTGCAGGAAGGTTAAAAGGGAAGGAGGAAAGAGGAGGGGAGGGACGTAAGGAGAAGGGGAATGGGAGGCGTAACTAGGGAGAGGAAACACCATCAACAGGGGGGGGCAGATCAAAAGCCTGACAGAAAAGGTGCGTCTTAAGGAGGGCCTTGAAACGGGTATAGGATGATTCAGTGCGAAGTGGAAGGGGAAGAGAGTTCCAGAGGGCAGGGACTAAGAAGAAGAAAGCAGAGTGACGAGTAGATTCAAGGTGAGCCTGAGTAGGTGACGGGAGAAAAAGACGATTACCGTGAGATGAACGAAGGAAACGGGGAGAGGGCTGAAGACGAATAGAGTCAGCTAGATACTGGGGGGTGCTAGAGTGAAGGGCTTTATGAGCGAGGATAAGCAACTTGAACATGAACCGGAACTTAACGGGGAGCCAGTGTAAAGATAAGAGATATGGTGACACATGAGCATGAATGGGGGAGGAAGTAACAAGACGGGCAGCAGCATTTTGAACAAGTTGTAGACGGCGGAGTTGGTAGAAGGGAAGACCAGCATAGATAACATTACAATAGTTGAGATGAGAAATAACCAGAGACAAGACAAGAGTGACAACGGAAGAAGAAGGAAGAATGGAACGAACAACCTTGATACGACGTAGGTGAAAAAAGGAGGAGCGTACAACAGAAGAGATATGATCGTGAAAGGAAAGAGATGAGTCTAGGGTAACACCCAGGTAGCGAAGGGTTGGGGCAGAAGGAATGGGGTGAGGGCCCATGACGGGGAGCAGGGAGGGGGAAGGGAGACCGAAGGTGATCCAAAGTGCAGAGGATTTTGCAGGGTTGGCATGCATGAAGTTAGTGTCAAACCAGGAGGCGATGGAAGAAAGACAGAGGTTCAGGGGACCCAGATCTGGGGAAGAAGGAGAAGTGTGGTGGACCAAGAGGATATCATCGGCATATATATAAAAGGAAAGGGCGGATTGCTGGATTAACAGGGCCAGGGGGGCAAGAAAAGCATTGAAGAGCAGAGGGGCTAGAATAGAACCCTGAGGAACACCACATGTAGCAGGAGTGGGGACGGACGTTGAAGCGCCGGAGTGAACCGAAAAGGTACGACCAGAGAGGAAAGAATGAAACCACCGAAGAACGGTGCCACAGATACCAAAGTCAGACAAGCGAGACAAAAGAGTGCGGTGATCGACTACATCAAACGCAGAGGACAGGTCCAGGGAAACCACGAGAGAGATATCACCACGATTGTGAGAACGGTGAAGTTCGGAGAGCAGGGCAGTGAGGATGGTTTCTGTGCTGTGACCTGTGCGGAATCCAGATGGGCGGGGGTGAAGGGCATGAGTGGAGTCGAGGTGAGAAGTCAGCTGGAGAAAGACAAGTTTCTCAAGAACTTTAGACAAGAAAGAAAGGTTGGAGACAGGGCGCCAGTTGGCAGGAGAGGAGGGGTCAAGGGTAGGCTTCTTCAGGAGGGGACGGATGATAGCGTGCTTCCAATGGGAGGAGAATAGACCAGAAGAGAGACTAGAATTGAAAATAGAGAGAATAGAAGGCACGAGCGCGATATCAGGGTTGAGTAACCAGGAAGAGGGCAATGGATCAAGGGGGCAGGTAGTATGATGAGCAGACGAGATAGCCTTAATAAGTTCAGAGGAGGAGATGGGGGAGAAAGAACACCAACTGTGTGGAAAGGTGTGGGAGAGAGGCAACACAGGCTGAAAGGAGGGAGAGGCAGGAGGGAAGGGAAGGGGAGACAGAGGGGGCGGGCAGGAGGGAAAGGAAGAGCGAAGGGAGAGAACCTTGTTGGAGAAAAATGAGGCAAGGGTGGAGGGGCTAGGGGGAGGATTGGAGGGGGCAGACGGGATAGAGGAGATGGAGGAGATGGATTTTAGGACAAGAAAAAGACGTCTGGCAGAGTTTGATGATGAGGAAATGAGATGGGAATAGTAGGAGAATTTAGCAGAAGAAATTGCGGACCGGTAGGAAAGTTGAACAAGCTGATAGTGGGACCGAGAAGCAGGTGTGCGGAGCTTCCTCCAGTACCGCTCTGCACGGCAGAGATTGGCACGGAGAAGGAGAAGACCAGGGTGGAACCAAGGGTGGTGAGAGGCTGGACGAGGGACCATGGGGCAGAAAGGTGCTACGATGTCGAGAGCAGCAGAAAGAGAGGAAGACCACAGATCAACCTGGTGGTCAACAGAGAAGGAGGAAAACTCTGAGGGAAGAAGAGTGTGGGCTGAGGGGAAGGAAAGCAGGGAGTTTGAAGTGAAGCGGCGTCTGAGAGATGGTACAGAAGAGGGAATGGGGCCAGCTGGCCCGGGAGAGGGGAAGGGGAGGATGAAAAAGAGACAATGATGATCAGACCAGGGGATGGGGGTAGATAAAATATTGGTGGGGACAAAAGGTGAGGAATCAAGAGTGAGGATCAAGTCCAGGGATCGACCGGAGGCGTGGGTAGGACAGAAAACATGTTGGGTGAAAGACAGATCGGAAAACAAGGAAGAGAGAGTCTTGTCACGGGAATGGGAGGGGGGATCCAGATGAGCGTTAAGGTCACCCAATGTGACCAAGTGCTGAGATAGGAGAGTAGTGTCTGAGAGGGTATTTAGCAGAGAGTCCCAGAGATCAGGACGTAAGGAAGGGGGGACATACAGAAGGAGAAAGTAGATGGGGGGAGTGGAGTCGGAGCGTACCAGGAGGGATTCAGGGTAGGCGGGGGGAGGTGATACCAGAGAGAGGGAGAGGGAAGACCTATAAATGAGTGCCACCCCACCGCCAGAGCGGCGAAGGCGAGGGGTATGAAAGGCAGAGAAGCCGGGTGGAAGACATTGATGAAGGAGGGCATCCTCCCCCTCACGGAGCCAGGACTCTGTGATGAAGAGGGCATCCAGGGAGTGTTGAGTAAGAAGATCATGGACCAAGTGAGTTTTGGAGCGGATGGAACGGCAATTGAGAAGAGCCAAAGAGAGCGTGAGGAAAGGAACAGCTGAAGGAACAGCTGAAGAGGGCATTAGAGAGGAGGGAGGAGAAGCAGAACGACTCAGATGAGAGGAGCAAGGGAGAAGGTTGAGAGGGTTGCGGGCCAGAGGGCCGGGGAGGACAGGGAGTAGAGACAAAGAACGATGTCCCCAATGAACAGGAATGGCAGTCATGGTTGGAGCAGAATGGATAGAAGGGACAGAGGGAAATAGGGACATTGCGAGGCAGGGAGAAGCGGAGCAGATAGTTAGCAGCAACACAAGACAACTGAAAAGGCAGGCAGCGCGACTATAGAGAAAGGGTAACGTGTCAGAGAGGCAGTGTGCAGTAAACCGGAAGGAGCCAGGAAGTGAACGATGGTGTTTCGGGTCGCCCCAGTCGTCGCCCCAAGGAGCGCGCCCAAGGAGCACGACCTGCTCCTTGTGTGTGCTCCTTCGGCGTGCGCCCACGGCGCACGCCGCTCTAGGAGCCTTGATATGCAGTCTGGTACCTGGCCAATGACGTGGACACGTCAAACGCGGCCGTGTCACTACCGGGAGGCGGGGCTTCAGTTGGAGAGACAGGAGAGCACCAGGCAATCTGCAGGGGAACAAATAACACGGAGGGTAGCAGAAGCAGACAGCAGCAAGTAGCAGGTAACAACGAGCAGGCAGGAGACAACATCAGCAGTGCAGAACGCCGCTCTAGGAGCCTTGATATGCAGTCTGGTACCTGGCCAATGACGTGGACGCGTCAAACGTGGCCGCGTCACTACCAGGAGGCGGGGCTTCAGTTGGAGAGACAGGAGAGCACCAGGCAATCTGCAGGGGAACAAATAACACGGAGGGTAGCAGAAGCAGACAGCAGCAAGTAGCAGGTAACAACGGGCAGGCAGGAGACAACAGCAGCAGTGCAGAACGCCGCTCTAGGAGCCTTGATATGCAGTCTGGTACCTGGCCAATGACGTGGACGCGTCAAACGTGGCCGCGTCACTACCGGGAGGTGGGGCTTCAGTTGGAGAGACAGGAGAGCACCAGGCAATCTGCAGGGGAACAAATAACACGGAGGGTAGCAGAAGCAGACAGCAGCAAGTAGCAGGTAACAACGGGCAGGCAGGAGACAACAGCAGCAGTGCAGAACGCCGCTCTAGGAGCCTTGATATGCAGTCTGGTACCTGGCCAATGACGTGGATGCGTCAAACGCGGCCGCGTCACTACCGGGAGGCGGGGCTTCAGTTGGAGAGACAGGAGAGCACCAGGCAATCTGGCCAATGACGTGGACGCGTCAAACGCGGCAGCGTCACTACCGGGAGGCGGGGCTTCAGTTGGACAGACAGGAGAGCACCAGGCAATCTGGCCAATGACGTGGACGCGTCAAACGCGGCCGCGTCACTACCGGGAGGCGGGGCTTCAGTTGGAGAGACAGGAGAGCACCAGGCAATCTGCAGGGGAACAAATAACACGGAGGGTAGCAGAAGCAGACAGCAGCAAGTATCAGGTAGCAATGGGCAGGCAGGAGACAACAGCAGCCCTCTACATATCCTCACTGCATGAGATGTAAGGTGTGGCTTTGTGAGTTTCCTTTTAACTGTTAAGTTGTATGTGCTGTGTGCAGAGATTCAGCTCTGAACCTTTCATTTTATCTGCCTGTGTGTGGAATCAGCCCTTGATTCTTAAATTTGTCTGCTTGTGAAGATTGAAGAGCCTGTCAGAGGTTTTACCCACCCCTCTGCCAGAGTGTGGAAAGAAAATTAAGGCTTGCTATTCAACCAAGAAAGAAACAAATACTTGGTTTTCTGCCCTAAGCCTACCAAAGGAGATTGCTGTAAATAAGATTTGCCTGCTGAAAGAGGTACAATGGGTTCTGAACAAGGTACAGGAAGAATTTGAGGAATTGGATCCCAGTGAGGAGGGAGAAAGGGTGCTTAAATCTGCTATGCACATAGGAGCCCTAATCCAAGATCCTTCTGTCAGCAGCAGAACTGATAAATATTTAAACTGGTATCAAAGACACAAATAACTTGGAGACAAAACACAGCCAGTGCTATCAAAGACTGTGTATTTGTTGAACATAATTCATTCTTTTGTTATTGTGGAATTGGACATTTTGTTTACAGTAAAAGGAATTGGAGCACCCAATTCAGAGTCAGAGCACCAAGAGCCTTCCCTTCTCCCCCATGGAGAACCTACTCCCTGTTGATAAGAGTGTGTACTAGATCAAGATTTTCCAAGATGGCGACATGCTAGCTGGCTGGCCCTAACTTTCGTACAAGAATTCTTTTTTACCTTGGAATAATGCCCAATAAATGAAAGGGGAAGGCTGGGTTAAAGCCAACATAGCCAGTTTTGGCAGTGAAGGGGCAAATGGATGGATTTCTCCTGGACCAGCAGTCTTCCCTCTGCAGAGCCCACTGAAGCCAGTGGGAGCAGGAGGAGGCTCTCTGTCCTCCCTTGGGCTGGAGACCACACTTAGCCTGGAGGTGCAAGTTCCCCCCGAAAAAGCCCTCGGCAAGGCAGGATGTTGAATTACAGCTTGTGGCCCCATTGGAGATGAGAGTAGCCACACAGGAGACATCCTTCCCCCTCCCCCATGGGAAGTCTGCTGGAGGTGGACAGCAGAGTGTTCGATCCAAGTTTACATTGATAGTGGCTGAAGATTAGCTGCAAGCAGAAGACATGCGGGCAAAGTTTGAAGGATCTCCCAATATATGCACTGCCGCATTCCCAAAAGAAGAACTACATGCCAGTCCTGGTGAGAACTGTACAGTTTGACTGTCAACCCTTATGGGAGGACTGGTTACACTGGAAAAGTCTTTTTCCTCTCAATTCGAGATTCCTATACAAAAATTAGATGGTCCTGTGAAGGCAATTGGGGAATTGCAATAGGATATAGTATGACTGATGTTAAATGCTGTGTCATGGCACTGGAAGAGAAGGTAGCAAAAATAAGGAAGATGTTTTTATATAAGATTCTGCAGACATCCATTGGAAATCTGAGTCTCTAGAAAATAATGTAAAGAAGAGGAATTTCCGCTTTTGAAATTGTCCTTGTGTGCCATCAACATCCCCACTAGAGATGTTTAAAAATTTGCTTCCTCTGTCTTGAAGATACCTTTGGATTCAGTTCCTCCCCTATCTGGGGTCTTCTATCTGCCTGCTCTTCATAAGAGAGAAGGGGAAGGGGGCCAGATTGCTCAGATGACTTTAGACTGTTTGGATCTTACTACTTTCTTGGAAGGATAAGATTACATGTACTTTAGATCTTCCTCAGGACTGGCTCATGAATATGTTTGTTTGTTTTTTCGTGCAAGAGAAACCCAGTTCTTGATCTGTCAAGTTTGTATGTTTCCAGATATGGCTGGATCTACACAAAAGAGGAGAAAGCAGTTCCTCTTGTTGAAGCCTAGGGTGGTGCAAATGGGGGGCCTTTTATTTTTACTTTATCCATATAAATGTTTGTTGAAGTATAAGAATGTTAGATATGAGATTTTTTGATCCACTGCAGCTTTCTCTTTTTATCAACACCAAGATGTTTGAAGCTTCCGCTTTATCTCCAGCAGTATTGCTATCTAGTGCACCTGAACCATCTTAAGTGTGTGACTCGCATGTATTATGCATATCACTGTTCAGCATGGTAAATTCTTATGAATTTTCTTTGTATAATGCTTGGTTGTCCCTTTTTTTAAGGCTAATAAATAGTGCTGTTGTATTCTTATAATATTGGTTAATCCTTTTGGAAAAATTATCTTTTTTTAACTTTTTATTTTTGTCTCACATTATTTCTTTATCTGTAACAAGTGTGTTTTGCTTATGGTGTTTGTAAAATTATATAAATATAAAATAAAAAAAGAGAGTGTGCATGCTAGTTGAGTGAAGGAGAAGAAGAGCCCAGGATAAAAAAGCTGCTCTGTGACCTGACCCTGCAGGACCAACCTGATGTCCTAGGGCAAGAGGAGGGGGGTTCACTTCAATGATTGAGTAAATAGATATAATGCTAATTACCAATGCCTTTGCTTGACTCTATTTGCAATGATGGCCTACCTCAGTCTCCAGGGAGGGGAAGAATCCCAAAGTCCCTAGTCCTGAAATATTATTAGGGTCAGGGACATCCTTGCCGAGAGGAAGAGGAACCCATTGTAAGCCCCAAATGGAAGAGCTATGCAGGATTTGGGCCAGAATTTAGAAAATGCCCTGCAGATAGAAATTGGAATATAGGTCAAAGGGGAGGTAACTATAACTGGGTGGTTTCCCAGGGGCTTGCGGAAGAGGGTAGGGCTGACATACCTCCATGGGAGAATGAGGAGTATATGAGGCCTTTCCCAAACATCAGGAGGATTCCTACCTGGAGTCATAGTAACATAGTAACATAGTAAATGACGGCAGATAAGGACCAGTATGGTCCATCTAGTCTGCCCAGCAGTATGGCAGGAGTAGGTGCACCCATGTCTTTTAGGGAGTAGGTGCACGCCTACCCATGTCTTTGCTTAGTAGTGCACCCACCAGGAGCAGGTGCACCCCTCCCCATGTCTTCACCCCTCCCCATATCTTTGTTTCTTCGTTTGTTTAGTGGTGAACCCACCGCTCCTCCCCCCATCGCTCCATGTAGGACACCCCTATTTGTTGAGAAATTAGATGGTTCAGTTTATTTTGATTTAATCTTATTGCTGTAAAGTGATCCACTGTGTCTGTCCCAGGCCACTTTGAATTCCGTCACTGTGTTTGCCCCCACCACCTCCATCGGGAGGCCATTCCAAGCATCCTCCACCCTTTCAGTAAAAAAGTATTTCCTGACATTGCCTTTCAATTTACCACCTTGCAGCTTCATGTCATGCCCTCTAGTTTTACAGCTTCCCCGTCTCTGGAAGAGGTTTGTTTGTTCATTATTTCTCTTTAAGTATTTAAAGGTCTGAATCATATCTCCCCTATCCCTCCTCTCCTCTAAAGTGTACATATTTAGGTCCTCAAGTCTCTCCTCATAAGGCTTCTGATGCAGGCTCCAAATCATTTTGGTCGCCTTCCTCTGAACAGCTTCCACTCTTTTTACATCCTTTGCAAGAAACGGTCTCCAAAATTGAACACAGTATTCCAAGTGAGGCCTCACCAGAGACTTATACAGTGGCACTAGTACCCCTTCCTTTCTGCTGGTAATTCCTCTTCGTATGCAGCCCAACATCCTTCTGGCTTTTGCCACTGCCTTGTCGCACTGTTTTGCCACCTTGAGGTCTACAGAAATAATCACACCGAGGTCTTACTCCTGCTCCGTGCACACCAACCTCTCGCCCTCCTAATGCGTACATTTCCCTTGGATTTCTGCTACCCAAGTGCATGACACTGCACTTCTTCGCATTAAATCTTAATTGCCAAGCATCAGACCATTCCTCCAGCTTTTGCAGATCCCTCCTCATGTTAAACACTCCCTCGGAGGAGTCCACTCTGTTGCAAATTTTCGTGTCATCTGCAAAAAGACAGTCAGTCCTGCTGTGAGTTTTCCACGATCCAGGAAATACCTGAATTCATGAAGTTGGAAGAAGCGGAGCCCTCTGACTGGGTATCTGAGGAGATGGAGACTCAGGAGGCCAGCACACTAAGGGGGTCATTCTGAACCGCGTTTAGTGGATCTGGACGTCTGATCTAGACATCCAGCCCCGCTAAATGCCTGGCCCACTTCCAGGAAACAGAGCTCCCCGCACGTAGATCTGAGCTGTGCGGGGAGCTCTGTTTTTGGGCAGGAGGGGGCAGGCTGCAGGCAGACCGATGGCGGGCTGTGGGAGGTACCAGGCTTACAGGGCCGATTCCGAGGTTGGCTCTGTATATCCAGGGACGGCCATTTGTACGGGGGACTTATTCCACCTTAGAGGTGCAATAAGACCCCTTGGACGGCGGAGGTTGGAAGACCCGGACCCGGAAAGGAAGGTAAGGGGTGCAAGGAGTTCCCCGTGACCCGACCCTGGCTACGGCAGGCCCAATTGGGGTTTGGGTGGCAGGGAAAGGAACATCTCATGGTTGCCGGGGATCGTGGCTCCTGCATGGAGCCACTGTGCCTTGGCAACAGGATACCACAGCGCCACGGCTCTATGCAAGAACCTGGCTGGGCTAGCCGGGTAGTGAGCTAGATTTCCGGGTGCCTATAATTGGGGCATGGCATGCACATCCAGTCGGTTGCACCCGACTCTGATCCTGTGGGCAAATCTAGCCCCTGCAGGATCAGAATCGGGTGTGATCAGGGCATCCAGATTCTGGGTGCCCGGACAGGTAGGGGAAACCCAGAACAGAATTGGTCTCCACGTGTGTGAGTGACTAACATGGACTGGCCTCTAGGGAATGCCTAGTGGAGGTGTGGGTGGAAGGCTTACATAACCCTACTCCAGAATATGAAGGAGTAAGAGTTTGCCCAGAAGTGAGGAGTAGATATTTGTTGCAGACATGAACTATTGCTAATACTGTATATTTGATCTGAGAAAAGATGTGAAAGTAGAGGAATACCTCAAGAAGAAAAGACTGAGGGGGCAGGGCAGCCAGCTTGCCTAACTTAAGGAGCTGTGTGGAAAACCTGGACCAGCTCAATTAGCAGCCATGCAAGTATTGTAAGGTGACTGTGTTTAGGGCAAGCGGGGTTTGGTTGGATTTTTTTTGTGTGTTGGCCTAATTTCTATTTTTTGCCTGCTTGGGAGACACGGTAATGGGACAAGCCTAGCAGTTCTAAAGACTTTGGAAACTTATATGAGAACCTTTTTTAGATCGAAGGAAATAATTCAGTAACCTGCAATTTGATATGCTTTAATCCAAGTGTTGCAGCGAAGACCCTGTGATTAGTGCAGCATCTGGAGATGACACACCTTACACAGCGCCCATCCAGACCCTTGCATGTGACACTCCGTAGTAACTTAAAGTTATTAACGGTTCGACTAAATTATTTCCTAAAGCAAACGTTTTGCATTACATATTGATGCTTCAGTTTAAATTCAATTCACCTAAAATCATATTGACTCTTGAAAACCAAATTGCAGGCAATATTTGTTTTTGTCCTCAGATCTTCCTCTCACCTTGTAGCTGACCCTAAGCAGAGGTGGCAATGAGAAGTTCCATTGCTGGACACAATGTGAAACCTGCGGGACCTCTGGTACTGACAGGTCCTGCACCCTACCTTCGCTCACATGGGTTTCTTGTTATGGAAACCCATGCAAGCTCAGTGATTAGGCTGCCACAGGATCTGTCAGCACCAGAGAGCATGCAGGTCCTGTGCTGAGTCCTGCAATGGAACTTTTTTTTTTTTACTGCCACTGCGGCTCGGGATCAGCCACTGCAGCTTCAGGCTCTCGGATCCAGATTAAGGCATGTAGACAGTGGCAACATTCCAGTGCCTATCAAAATTTGGCGCCGAAGGCAGTTAACTGTGCCTAAATCCAGGCCTGCAAATAGCAACTGCCATAAAAGGAGAGATTCTAATGAAAATCAGCAATAAAGATATTTGTCAGAGCACATAGGAGAACAAGCTATTATGGATATTCTGTTAACATTCCTTTCACAGTACACATACCCACAAACACTAGCCACTAAATAGATACACAGGTTTTATTCAGCTCCGGCAGCTCTCACAGTTAAATATGTTTACTTATACTCTAAGTTGGTGTATGTCCTCATTTCCCAGTTTCTGAGCTTGTTGAAATGGGGTAGTGTAGTGACTGGAGGGCGAACACATATTTTCGTTTCATGTCCTTAGTTTTTGCTGATATCATAGCCAAAGCATGCTTTGCTCAATTGCAGATGCTGGTGATGTCAAGAGAGCAACTCTGCATATCTAACAAGTACAAAGAATGTATTCTCCCTAAGGGTACATGTCTGGGGAAGTAGTGTTCTTGTAACTCTGGAGTTACCAAACCAACCAGTGTGTAACTTGTCAACAGTAATTAGTGTACCTTACTCCTAAATCATACTGAACCACAAGCGCCCCTTCCATTATTTTGCCTATGATATGAGATCAGAAACAAACACATGGATGGACCTGATTTCTCTATAAGATATTCTTGGTGTCGTTTGTACAGGAATTCCTAAAAAAGGAATAATGTGGTACGTACATATTGTAGTGAACCTGAAAATGTATAACACCATTTGGAGTCAGAGCCAAATTAACAACTCACAAACAGAATTTTTTTTTTCAGATATATACAGGGCATCTGCTTCACATTTTCAACATGAGATTTGAATAGTTTTGTCTGAAGTCAACAAATATCTTTTGAACAACAAATTTTTCTGAGTCTTGAATCTGAATCAAGACCTTTGAGTCTTTCTGTGGATAACAAGGCCCTCTGCCAGGATAGTTAAAACATAGGCTTTTTACCAGAGGCTGAGCTTCAAATATCCTGGCTAGCATCTTAATCTAAAAAAATAAAATACAAATAATTAGTTTAAAATGCAAGTCCAAAAGTCAGTAAATGTGTGCTTAAGTTTCCCACAGTCATTTGCTAAATAGTTTTTAGTATAGAATTATCAGTATGCCTATAACTTTGAATAATTTTGTGTTATTCATAAATTTGATCACCTCACTCGTTATTCGTATTTCCAGATTATTTATGAAAATGTTAAAAAGCAGTGGGCCCAGCACAGACCCCTGGGGTATTCCACTATTCACCTTTCACCATTGAGAAAATTAGCCATTTAGCCCTACCCTCTGTTTTCTATCTTTTAACCAGTTCCTGATCCACAATAGTACGCTGCCTCCAATTCTTCGACTTTTTCATTTTGCCAAGAGTCTCTCATGAGGGACCTTGTCAAAGGATTTCTGAAAATCCAGATACACTATATTGACTGGCTCACCTTTGTCTGCCTGTTTATTCACACCTTCAAAAATATATAACAGATCAGCGTCAGAGCAAGGGAGCGGACTAGCTAAGCTTCTCCCCTCTCCCTCACCCCAAGGCCAATCAGGCTGAAGATCAGGACTTTAAACTGCACTGCGAAATGCCCGGCAGCTTGTCTGTCCTCCCGATCAGCATTGGAGCAAGGGAGCAGGCTAGGTAAGCTCCTCCTCACTTCCTCACCCCAAGGCCAATTGAGCCAAAGATCAGGACTTTAAATTGCACTGTGCCCTAGGCGCATCTGTGCCTCATGAGCCTATTCCTGAGGACCTTGTCAGAGGGCCCTTTGGCAGGGCGCAAGGAGGGGATCATCCCTATCCAAGTAAGACAACATACTAGCCTCTGATCACCTCAGGCAGCAACAAAGAACCACTAAAGAACCACAACCTGGGACTGACGACAACAAAGTCATGCGACCAAGGTAAGTGACCCAGCCCCCTCCGACACACAGGCAATAATAACCACACAACCACAAAACAAATTAATATTACTGTCATTTCTATGGGAATATATTGCTGAAAACTTGCCATGTATGCTGAAGATATTATGGTATTCCTCTCCAATCCTGGGTCTTTTATTAGGTGTTTTTTTGAATACTGTTGATGAGTTCTACAAGTTTTCGGGCTTCTCCATCTTACTGACCTCACCTCACAGAATGATATGAAAGACATTGGGCATCACAGGGGATTAAATACTTGGGCATGCAATTTTTTTCAGCTGCAGAAGATACTATTAAATCTAATTGTAATATTATTATAATTGAGTTAAAAAACACTCTTCAGTGGTGGTCCTTTTTCCGGGTTTCCTGATGGGAGAGATTAGACACTATAAAGATGATGGTGTTCCCAAGTATTGTTTATAAATTAAGTATGTTGCCGGATTTTTGTAGACCCAGCTTTTATGCTCAGCTTGACAAGATTGACTTGGAGGTAAACCTCCTTCCTATGGAAAAATAAGAAACTGTGAAAGAAATAAGAAAGCCTTGACAAAAAGGTAAGCCTCCTTCCAATGGAAAAAGGAAAAAGCATGCATTGCTTTGTTAACATTAAAATTGCCAAGGGATGCAAGGGTGGGGAGGGGGGTGTAGGCTTCCCAGATTTCAAAGTGTACCATGCATCTCCTTTATGTATGGGATGGAGTGGATCCTAGATAATTCTACTTTTCATTGGATGGAGATAGAGAAGGCGATTATATTCCCTTTTAGACTATCTTCCTTGCCCACAATGAATATTCCTGTCGCTAAGCTGGAGTCATTATTGATTTGCAGTACCATGAAAGCAGTACACGTGATTGACTCTTGTTGCACAACATCCTTTGCCCTGTCGGCTGTGTCCTCCATTTGGTACAATAAGCTAGAGCTGGTTTTCATAGGATCTGGGGGCATGATGCTGGTGTCCCTCTGGATAAAATAAGCTGACATAGCTTTTGGAGCTGAACTATTAGGCCCACCATGTCGAATAGTCTGGCACAATCTTTGTACTTTGTAGTTCACCGAGCGGTCTGGGACCCCATTGCGCATGTTTAGAGCTAAGCTCCGGGAGTCTAACTTGTGCTGGCACTGCTCAGCTATGATTGGTATGCAAAGTCAAATGTTGTTTGAATGTACCTGCATTAGGTCATCTGGGAAGTAGTATGGAAATTTGTATGTGATGTTTTCAAGTTAGAATCCACTTTAACAATAAAAATAGTCTTGTTCAGATCTCTTTGCCTGCATGATGTGCTGAGTAAAAGTGACAGAACATTATTTGATATCATGGTATCAATTGCTATACAGCATATCCTACTACGTAACTGGAAGGACTTGTCATTATTAAGGGGTATGTTTACTAAACTGCGGTAATGTCACTCGCGTTAGGTTCCGCGGTAAAGGTACAGATGCCCATATAAAGGCGTGGGCAGGGCATCATTATGGCAAGCCATGTCAGGTAATACGCGTTATAAGGCGCGTTATAAGGCGCGTTATAAGGCACGTTACAAGGCACATTATTAGGCACAGTACAAGGCACGTGCCTTAATGTGCCTTGTACTTTGCCTAATAAGGTGCCTTGTAATGTGCCTTATAACGTGCCTTGTACTGTACCTAATAAGGTGCCTTATAACGTGCCCTGTACTGTGCCTAATAAGGTGCCTTGTACTGTGCCTAATTAGGAGCCTTATAACGCCTTATAAGGATTGTTGGCAACTGTGGTGAGGGTACTATGGGCTGGTAGCACAGATCTGCAAAGATATGACTGTCACAGGCAAGCAAAATATCTGCCTTGGACAGGAAGGAACAGCAAGGAATTGAACCCATGACCTCTGCCTAGAACATCAGTGTACTAACCTATAGGCTATACCTCTATAGCTTGTTGCATAGCAATGGCTGGGTACAGAAGGACTGCAGGTCACTGCACAAACCGTCTGCTCTGTGTGCCAGGATAGGGTAACCCCACCAGCACCCATGATGCATTGCACATGCAGAACAGCGGCCTACAGCTGACCACCAAATGGGGTCTGCACCTCTCCGGTTCTGCAGCGTGGTAAGATGGACTGACAGTGCATGATACTGGCACAGAGTAGCTACAGACCATGCCATTGTGCAGGTTCCGTGTTCACCCTGAGGGATAGGATGGGCGCCCAGCACTAGGTCCACAGTACATATGGTGCTAGCGATAGGTACTGCACCACATCTACAGCACTGCTAGTGTGTGACAGATGTTCCCCAGCAGTACAAGTGAAGGTGCATCTATTCCAGCTGTGTTCTGTAGCCACATGTGGCCCTGTGGGACCAGACACCACCCAGATTAGTGCATACCTGGTGTTAAGGTCTGGCTGCCATGGGTACCTGTTATCAGGGCAGTGGGATGTCTAGACTCACACAAGGGCGATGTAGCACTGCCACTATGGGTCTAAGTGGAATGCCCTATATACCCAAAGGGGTCTCAATCACCCCTTTTGTAGATGAGGGTGTTGTGGGACAGGTGCTTGCAACGTGCAGAATGGCTGTAGTACCAGCAAACACAGTCCTGCTGGCAGATGACAGCCCTCCAGGGCTGCTGGGCCAGTGCCATACCTGTGACCATTGCAGACCAGCAGTGATGCTTGGGGTAGGCTCAACTGCCCCACCCCACCATATTCCATTCATCAACAGACAGCACCTGTAGCATCCTACAAGGTGTTCCCACCATGCACAGGTGAACTGCAGACAGCCCACTAACCAGCCCATAGTGCATGATCACAGGGGAACCCTGTGCACCCAGAGGTGGGATGCACTGCACAGACACCAAGCAGGTAGCTCCATGATTGGGCCCCAGAACCAGGAACACACAGGTATCACTGGAAACAAATAATGTGTGGCACTATGTGGGAACATAGACATGCTATGGTCACTGCTCGGTCAGAGTGAGAGTGACCCCCCCCTCCACCCCCCAGCATGACATGCTGTGGCCATCCTGTCCATGTAGGTGGTGGTTGAGCACTACAGTTTCCCTGCCATTGCCTTCCACCCTATGCAGATGCATCCTGGCCAATCCGGCCTGTCTGGGCCATACCCACAATATCTTGCTCCTCATTATGCACATTTGCATGCTAACGCTGGAATCAGTGTGAGCAATGTGGGCTCCGTGAGGTGTTGGCAGACACAAAACAATGGAGAGACATACACACACTCCCACACCTATCTCAGCATTGTGCAGATATGGAGGTGGTTGACAACCCTACCAGCTGCACTGGTCCTGATCACAGTGCTGACATTGCTAATCTGTGCAGGGGGTAGTAGTAGTGCTCTGGTGATAACTGCAGCTCTGTGCTGGGGCCAACAGCCTGACACTCCATGAAGCTGTGGATAGTGGAGCCCTTGTGAGTGGGTGTCCCTACCCCTGTGCACCGCTGTGTTGGGGTTTGCCCATGTTGTTGTTGTGGCTGCATTGTGGGCTAAAACTATGGGGAGATGCTCTGCAGGATCCACAGATGAGACATGAACCTCAGCTCTTGGACATGATGGCTGAGTGTACTTCACCACACTGTTGCCACAGCAGCATAGTGGTCCCTGGGGCTACCCTTACATTCCTCGGCCAGACCTCGTCTTTTGCACTGCACACCACGTACTGGTACATGGCATGGCCTAGGTCCACTGTAAATGGGTGCCACTGCTCCCCCCAGCACAATCACCCACCTCCTCTGCCATGCAGCCATGAACATATGCTGTCGGTGCAAGTGGTGCGCCATCCCAGGCCATCCAGGGGGCAGGTAGGTTGCTGCCTAAGGTGTGGGTTCTGGGGTAGGGGTGCCTACATAGATGTCCACACTTCCCCCGGCACCGCCTGTCACTGTTATGTGCCCCTTGGGGTACCTGCTGGGTAATGTCCCCTGGATGGGACACTGTGGGACACAGACTCATGGACATGTTTGACTATGGACTGGTTAGTGGGCTGTCTGCAGTTTACCTGTGCATGGTGGAAACACCTTGTAGGATGCTGCAGGTGTAGTTTAAATGTAATAGTCACCCAGGGCCTAGCATCAGCAAAGTATTTTTAGTTTAAATTTAAATCACAGAAGAGAGCTTTCTGGTTAACTTTGGAAACCACAGAGAGCTTGTAGTTTAAATTTAATACTCACTCGGGGCCTAGTATCAGCAAAATACTTTTAGTTTAAATTTAAAACACAGAAGAGAGCTTTCTGGTTAAACTTAGAACCCAGCAGAGAGCTTGTAGTTTAAATTTCATAATAAGTCAGAGCCTAGCAGCAGCAAAGAGCTGTAATTTAAATCAAATCAGAATATAACAGCATAAAAGGCAAAACAGGGTCAGTACTCTTTGAGCAACAAATAAAGTCTTCTAGAGACCCTTACAAAGAGGCCTTCTACCTAGGGGGCAAGAGACCTGTGAAATATTTTCAATAGGTGTTAACAACAGGTGGCAGGTCAAAAGGCCATTTTGAAAGACTCCTTCTATCCAAGCAAGGACTGTTAATCACCCGGGAAGTTGGTCATGGCTTACCTCAGCAGCACAGGCATAAATAGCTCAACCAGAGCTCTGTGATCCTCAGTTTTGAAGGACTAGAAAAAGGGACTGCTACTTCTAGAGAGAGATCTGCAATTGTGAGTATATACTTCTGGGAATTTTCTGAAAGGACCTCTTTGTATTAAAGCAAATTAATCTGTGAACCTAGTGTTTTTTGTTAAATCAGTCAGGGCTTAGTAGCAGCAGTTTAAGTTTAAATTTAAAACACAGAAGAGAACTTTCTGGTTATATTTCATACCCAGCAGAGAGCTTGTAGTTTAAATTTAATAGTCACCCGGGGCCTAGTATCAGCAAAATACTTTTAGTTTAAATTTAAAACACAGAAGAGAGCTTTCTGGTTAAATTTGGAACCCAGCAGAGAGCTTGTAGTTTAAATTTAATACTCACTCGGGGCCTAGTATCAGCAAAGTACTTTTAGTTTAAATTTAAAACACAGAAGAGAGCTTTCTGGTTAAATTTAGAACCCAGCAGAGAGCTTGTAGTTTAAATTTCATAATAAGTCAGAGCCTAGCAGCAGCAAAGAGCTGTAATTTAAATCAAATCAGAATATAACAGCATAAAAGGCAAAACAGGGTCAGTACTCTTTGAGCAACAAATAAAAATAGAAACATAGGCTATGTGGTCTTTTTCTGTCATCATATTTCTATCTAGTCTGTCCTACCATATCAACAACTACAACAGTCCCCTTTTTACCTTTAGAGATCCTTTTTTGAATTCAGTTACTGTCCTCATCTCTATCACCTCCACTGGGAGGCTATTCCACGGATCCACTACTCTTTCCATAAAGAAATATTTCCTCATATCACTCCTGAATCTATTTCCCTTCACCCTCATCCCATGTCCCCTCGTAGCAGAACTTGCTTTCAATTGAAAGAGACTCTCTCCCTGAACATTTATGCCACGGAGGTATTTATACATCTCAATCATATCACCTCTATCCCGCATTTCCTCTAAGGTGTACATATTAAGATCCTTCAGTCTGTCCTCATATGCTTTATAATGAAGACCACTAATCCTTTTTGTAGCCACCCTCTGCACCAACTCCATCCTGTTCACATCCTTTTGAAGGTGCGGTCTCCAGAATTGCACACTATACTCCAAATGAGGTCGCACCAAAGACTTATACAGAGGCATTATCACCTCCTTTTTTCTGCTAGCCATTCCCCTCCGTATGCACCCAAGCATCCCTCTAGCTTTTGCCGTCGCCTTTTCTACCTGTTTAGCTACTTTAAGATCATCAGACACAACCACACCTAGGTTCCGCTCTTCTTTAGTGGACAAAAGTACTTCACCCCTTATACTATATTGCTCCCTTGGATTGCTGCAGCCCAAATGCATGACCTTACATTTTTTAACATTAAATCCCAGCTGCAAAATTCTAGACCATTCTTCAAGCTTAGCTAGATCCCTCCTAATGTTATCCACACCTTTCTGGGTGTCTACTCTATTGCAGATTTTGGTATCATCCGCAAGAGGCAAACCTTACCCGACAGCCCTTCTGCTATATCACTAACAAAGATGTTAAAAAGAATCAGACCAAGGACAGATCCCTGGGGCACACCACTGGTAACATCCCTCTCCTCAGAGTGAGCTCCATTTACCTGTACTCTTTGTCACCTCCCACCCAACCAGTTTCTAACCCAAGCAGTAACTTTAGGGTCCATTCCTAGGGTGCTCAGTTTGTTTATAAGTCGCCTGTGAGGAACAGTGTCAAAGGCTTTACTGAAATCTAAATATACTACATCTAGGGCTCTCCCTCGGTCTAACTCCTTGGTCACCCAGTCAAAGAAATCAATCAGATTTGTCTGACAAGACCTGCCTCTGGTGAATCCATGCTGCCTCGGATCCTGTAGTCCGCTGGAATCCAGAAACCTCACTATTTTCTCTTTCAGCAGCGTTTCCAATAATTTACTCACCACCGAAGTTAAACTGACCAGCCTGTAGTTTTCAACCAGATCCTTACTTCCCCTTTTGTGTAAAGGCACCACATGAGCCTCTCTCCAGTCCTTTGGCACCACTCCCGATTCCAACGAGGCATTGAAAAGGTCAGTCAGTGGAGTTGCTAGAACGTCCCCAAGTTCCCTCAGTATTCTAGGGTGTATCCCATCCGGTTCCATCGCTTTGTCTACTTTAAGTTGAGCTAGTTTCTCACGAACACAGTCTTCTGAAAATTGTTCAAGATGTCCCTTGCTTCTGTTCCTGTTTGTGGGTGTTTTCTGAGGTTCTGCTCCTGGTTCTTCATCTGTGAACACAGAACAACAATATTTGTTAAGCAATTCCACTTTATCCTTATCAGCTTCTACATATTCCTCCCCTGCACCCTTGAGTCTGACAATACCACTTTTGCCCTTCCTCTTCTCACTAATATATCTGAAAAATGTCTTATCCCCCCATTTTATTGCATTGGCTATTTCCTCCTCCTTTTGAATCTTTGCCTTCTTGACTACTTTGCTAGCTTCTCTAAGTTTTTCCAAATACAGATGCCTGTCTTCCTCTCTCTGTGATCTCTTGTATTTCATGAAGGCCTCCCTCTTTTTCTTCACTTTTTCAGCTACTTCTTTCGAAAACCATAGCGGTCTCCTTTTCCTTTTACCTTTATTTACAATTTTAACAAAAAGGTTGGTTGCCCTTAAAATATCCCCTTTCAGTTTTGCCCACTGTTTTTCTACATCCCCCATCTGTTCCCATCCCGCTAACGATTCCCTGAGGTATTGGCCCATCTTCGCAAAGTTAGTCTTCCTAAAGTCTAAGATCCTCACATTTGAATGGATTCTAACAGCCCTAGTCCTAATACTGAACCACACCATCTGGTGATCACTGGATGCAAAATGATCTCCCACTACAACATCAGAATCACGTTCACCATTGGTAAGCACCAAGTCCAGTATGGCCCCTTCACGTGTGGGGTCTGTTACCAATTGCCTGAATAGTTCTCCCTGTAGAGAATCCAGGATCTCCTTACTTCTAGATGATACTGCAGCAGGAATGTTCCAATCAACATCTGGCATATTGAAATCTCCTATCAGTAGCATTTCCCCTTTCCTAGCAATGCTGCGTATGTCTTCAATTAACTCTCTGTCCACCTCTTCCTCTTGTGAGGGAGGTCTGTATATCACACCAATGCAATTAGATTTCTCTTTGCCTCTTTCTAGTTTAACCCACAATGCCTCCTCTCTCCCTTTTAAGCTGTGTAATACAAAGCTTTAATAGTAGTTTTTACATATAGTGCATATAGTACAAATAAAGTCTTCTAGAGACCTTTACAAAGAGGCCTTCTACCTAGGGGGCAAGACACCTGTGAATCTTTTTCAATAGGTGTTAACACCAGGTGGCAGGTCAAAAGGTCATTGTGAAAGACTCCTTCTATCCAAGCAAGGACTGTTAATCACCCAGGACGTTGGTCACAGCTTACCTCAGCAGCACAGGACAGGGTACTGTGTAGCAGCCCTCTTTTAATAAGTGTTATTTCCCTCCCCAGCACCCACCCACCCCTGGGATAATCGTAGCTTTATAGGTACTTACACATCTTAAAGGAAAGGAGGTGCTCTCAGGTGCAGCTCATTATCCAAATCAGTCATACACTAAGGACCTGAGATTAATTAAGCTTCAGGTGAACAAGGTATATTAAACGTATTAGGTATAGTTTTATTAGTATAAATATCCATAACAACCCTTAGTAAGTAAAGAACTTAAAGATCTAAACACAAGCTTAAAACTAAGATGCAGACAGCAGTCCAGCAGCGAGATGGGGGCTTTCCATTCTTTTGCATTGAGTGTCACATGTATGATTTTCTCCCAGTTGGTGAGAGGTCTTACGTGTGCACTAGGTGCAAGGAGCTCTTAGCTCACAGGGAATGACTCCATTCTCTAGAGGCTAGAGTAGCAGACTTGGAAGACATAAGAAAGACAGAGAGGTACATAGACGAGACTTACAGGGATATAGTCCTGAAGTCCCACCTCCAGTCTGGCAGCATCCCTGTTGACATGGAGGAGAGAGGTCACGTGACAGGAGAGCAAAACCCTGGTGTGGCAGGAAGTGATCCTGTATCTAGGACCTGTCCTCCAGGTGATGTAAAACCCTCTCGCACCGAGGAGGTTTCCGCAGGGCCATGTGCCAGTGAGGGGAGGGTTAGGACAGCCGTTATAGTTGGTGATTCGATCATTAGGCATGTAGATAGCTGGGTGGCAGGTGGACGTGAGGATTTCCTGGTAACATGCCTGCCTGGTGCGAAGGTAGCGGACCTCACGCACCACCTAGATAATGTCTTAGATAGTGCTGGGGAAGAATCTGCTGTCTTGGTACATGTCGGTACCAATGACATAGGAAAATGTGGTAGGGAGGTTCTGGAGGCTAAATTTAGGCTTTTAGGTAGGAAGTTGAAATCCAGAACTTCCAGGGTAGCATTCTCCGAAATGCTTCCCGTTCCATGCGCAGGACCCAAAAGGCAGGCAGAGCTACGGAGTCTCAATGCGTGGATGAGACAATGGTGCAGAGATGAGGGGTTTGGATTTGTTAGGAACTGGGGAACATTCTGGGGAAAGGAGGGGCTCTTCCGAAGGGATGAGCTTCACCTTAACCGGGATGGAACCAGGTTGCTGGCATTAACCTTTAAAAAGAAGATAGAGAAAGACTTCCGGTGACGTCATCCACCTGAATGGCGGCGTAGAGTAAGAGCTCCGCCACCAACGAGCAATAATAGGCTGTTTTGGCCCCAACGGGCGTCGAAGAGCTGACCGGAGAGTGGCCGTGAGGCAAGAGAACGTCACCGACCCCAGCGGAGGGCAAAAACTAAGAGCGGAGGAGTAGTGGTGTGCCGCGAGACGATCGTGTGCGGCAGGCACGACCAGCGCGGACTCCATAGCGAGCGGTGGTGCGGAGCAAGCAGCACGAGCACTGAGAGTGCAGAACAAAACCGGCTCAGTGCGGAGCGAACGCCGGGAGCCTGCAAGTAGCAACCTCCTCCGCAGCACAAACTGAAAATACAAACCGCGACGCGGAGCGCGGGGGAGGCACGCTGCAAGTGGAGCACAGGAGGAGAGGAGGCAGGGAAGGCCTAGCACGTGGCTCCGAGACTGGTGGCAGAACGGAAAGCCCACAGCACCAGGAAAGAGAGAGATCAGCGACAGAGCAAAAAAACAGCAGTAAGTCCCCACAACCCCAGGACTTAAGAGCTGAGACTGGGGAAGGAGACAGAGCGCTTCTGTGTGGGAGACCGGCCCAGTGCAGCGGCTGCAGAGCGGAAGGAGAGCGGAGAGCCTGCAGCGTGGGTCGCAGTGATAGCGGAGGGTGGGGGCCACCAACCTCAATACATGGAGAAATCCAGTAAAAAAGAGACCTTGGTGAAAAAAAAGCTGGCGGAGTTCCGCTCCCCATACGCAACCTCCAAAGGAGGGGGGAAGGAGGGGGAGAAAACAGGAAAACCAGCGGTCGAGGGCCCGCAGAGTCCGGGGAGGAGTGACGGAGGAGAAGAAGGCCTGACGGCCGCGGAGCAGATCAAAGAATGGCTCCTTGAACTGAAGGAGGAGTTGAAGGTGGAGATGTGTGGGGTGAAGAACGAGATCAAGGAAGCAGTGCAGACCTTGCGCCAAGATCTGGTTGAGCTGGGAGAGCGAGTGGAGGAGGCGGAGACCAAGCTGGAGAATCAAGAGGAGAGCCTGTCACAGCTCCAGAGAGGATGGGAAGAGCTGCAGCTGGCGCAGGAGAGCCTTAAAGCCAAAACTGAGGACCTGGAGGACCGCTCACGTAGATGCAACCTTCGAGTGCGGGGAGTACCAGAAGAGCCCCCATATAAAAATTGTGAGGCAGTGGTCCAGAGGATCTTCAAGGATCTCCTAGTAGCAGCTGGACAAGAGGGGGTCACCGACGACAACCGACCGGGCATAGAAAGGGCACACAGAGGACTAGGGCCCATTCGCGAAAACAGGCCTAGAGATATAGTAGTCTGCCTTCGGTCCTTCAAGAGCAAGGAGCTCCTGCTGGGAGCAAGCCGCAAATTGAAAAGCTTCCAATGGGAGGGACATAAGGTGGAGTTGTATCAGGACTTGTCCCAAGGGACGCTGCAACGCAGGAGAGAGATCAGAGATGTCACAGCGTATCTCAGGAAAGCGGAATTGCGATACAAGTGGCTCTTCCCATTTGGACTACTTATTACGGTGAAAGGGCGCTCAAAGACGGTGCGCTCTAGTGTGGAGGCCTGGAAGGCGCTGCGGGAGCTGGGCGCAGAGCGCCTACCGGAGATGAGTGACGGCCCAAGTGCATCACCGAGAAAGGGATCTCGGACCGGAGGAGAGGAGACTATGCAATGGCGGAGGGCGCGGGGAGGGAGATTGGCCCGAACATCCAAGGACTCCAACGAGAGCCGGCATTCTGAACCAGAGACTGGCTGAGCTGCTGCACCCACCTAAAGGACTGGTATTCATGAGTGAGCTGTGACAGTGGGTGGGGGGAAGAGCTGGGTTAGGTAGTAGGATAAGAGGGGGAAGAGAGGGCGGGGGGGACAAGGTAGCGGGGAAGGTGGAATAAGGTGGGCAACGGGAGGTGGGGATAGGGAGCGAAGGGCGGGTGGTAAGGCCGGGCAAGGCAGGAGGGGGGAGGCTGGGGGGCCGCTGGGGTAGGTAGGTGGAGAGGGGGAGGAGGTCACCGTACTGGAAGTTACATCTCCGCAGCGGAGAATGAGGAAGGGGGGAGGGGGGAGGGCGAAGGTAGGGGGGGAGGGAGGGAGATAGAGGGGGGGGGAGGGAGGGGGGAAGGGAGGGTCAGGGGGGGGGTCGGAGGGGGTTGGGGGTGCGAGGAGGGGGAATGCACGAAGGGAAGGCACTGAAAATCTTAACAATGAATGTGAAAGGATTAAACTCCCCAATGAAACGACAGAAATTGTATAAGGAACTGGCAAGGCATAAAGCAGATATAGTACTGTTGCAGGAGACACATCTACAGAGAAAGCATGAGGCACTGGTACAACCTCGGGGATATAAACACTGTGTGTTTGCCTCCAATCATAAAGAGAAAAAGAAAGGAGGCGTGGGGATCTTCATTAACGGGGAGGTCCCTGCCGAGGTTCAGGTGATCACCAGGGATAAGGGGGGGCGGTACCTCCTACTGAGGGCTAAGCTGGGGGAAGAATGGTTTTGTGTGGTGAATGTGTATGCCCCAACGAGTACTCAAACGGAATTCTGGAATGAACTGAGTGAGCAGGTGGCGACAATGGGGGAGGGGTGATGATTTGTGGAGGAGATTTTAATATGGCTTGGGAGGTTGGGAGAGACACGACAGGACGGAGGGTAGGGAGGGGAACAGATAGGAAGAGATACCATAGATTCGTGCAGGAGAATGCTTTGATAGATGCATGGCGGGTATTAAATCCAGGAAGGAGGCAGTTCTCCTTCTACTCTGCCGCTCACGGCACGTATTCCCGCCTAGACGCCATATGGGTGGGAAAAGAGCTAGGGGGGAGGCTGATGGGGGGCGAGATGGAGCCCATCACATGGTCCGATCATGCTCCGGTGGTGGTGCGAGTGCGCGTGGCGGGGGACGATAAAGGCCGACAATTTTGGAAATTGAATGAAGGACTATTGGAGGACGCGAGGGTGACGAGCGAGCTTGAACACTTAATACCGGTATATTTTGAACAAAATGAAGGGGGGGAGGTGAAGGATGGAGTAGTCTGGGATGCCTTCAAGGCTGTCGTTAGGGGAGTGCTCATCAAGTGGGGGGCACGTATAAAGCGGGAACGAGCGGAGAAGGAGGAGAGGATACGCGGAGAACTGCAGAAGCTGGAGGAAAGGGATGGGTTGGATGGCAGTGGACGGCTGCGGGGAGCGGTCCTGGAATTACGGGCTCAAGTGAATGCGCTTGAGGCGGAGAAGATACAATTCCACCTGCAGTTGATGAAACAGCGTTTCTTTGAGGGGGGAAACAAAGCCGGGAAGTACCTCGCAAGACAATTGAAAAAACGGCGGGAGTGGAATAGGATCCTGCAGATCAAGAGTAAGGGGGTGGGGTGCGAGAGGCCCAGCGCATTAGGGAGGAATTTGTGGCCTATTACAGCAAATTATACGCAGCAAGAGAGGCGAGGTCGGAGGAGGACATTAGTGAGTATGTGAGGGAAGCAGGGCTCCCGGTTTTGACGAGCGAGGACCAGGAGGGGCTGGATAGGGAAATACAACCCGAAGAGATCTCTCAGGCCATTAAGGCGTTGAAGAACGACAAAGCCCCAGGGCTCGATGGCCTAACGGCACGGTTTTATAAACGATTTGAAAGTCTCTTGCTGAAACCGCTGACTAGGGTATGCAATGGGCCGCGAAGGGGGGAGGCGTTGCCAGAGACGATGGGGTGGGCGGGCATCACGCTGATCCACAAGGAAGGGAAGGACCCCCAAGATTGTGCGTCCTACCGTCCAATCTCGCTGTTAAATGTGGATGCGAAAGTCTTGGCGAAAGCGTTAACGACCAGGCTTAATAGACTGATAGGAAAATTGGTGCATGCAGATCAAGCAGGGTTTGTGCCGGGTCGGCAAGTGGCGGACCACATTCGGAAAGTGTTAAATGTAATGTGGTCAGCACAAAAGCGGGGGGCGGAGGCCTTGCTAGTCTCATTGGATGCTGAGAAAGCCTTTGATCAGGTGTCTTGGACATTCTTGAACTCGGTACTGGAGTCCCAGGGGTTCGGGCCAGGGTTTGTGCAGTGGATAAAGGCTCTCTATGCTAAGCCGAGGGCATGTGTTCGGGTAAATGGGGGATACTCGGATTTCTTCCCGCTTGAAAGGGGGACTAGGCAGGGCTGCCCCCTATCCCCCTTACTATTTGCGCTCTCCCTCGAACCCCTGGCAGCAAGGATGAGGCGCAATCCAGGCATTACGGGAGTTAGGGTAGGACGACAGGAATGTAAAGCGTCCCTCTTCGCGGATGATATACTGTTGACACTTACGAAACCTAGAGATTCCTTGAGGGCAGTGATGAGGGAGATTCAGGACTATGGCGAAAGGGCGGGCTTTCGGATCAACTGGGGGAAATCCGAGATTTTGAGGATAGTGGGGGAGCAGGAGGAGCATCGGGACTGGGAAGCGAGTTTCCCCTTCAAATGGGCAAAAACATCGATCCGATACCTAGGGGTTCAAATAGGGAGGAATTTGGAGGACTTATGCGCTCTAAACTATGAGAAATTGGTGGGACAGGTGGAAGGGCGTTTGCAGGGCTGGAGTAAGGGGTACTATTCATGGTTCGGGCGAATGGCAACGGTGAAAATGATGCTTCTCCCCCAGTTCCTGTTTCTTTTTCAAGCCTTGCCAGCTCCGATACCCCGGAAAGTGCTGAGGAAGATACAGCAGCAGGTAGAGCGATTCATATGGGGGGGGAGGAGACCCCGGGTTGCGGCACGAACAATGCAAGTGCCAGTGGGGGAGGGGGGATGGGGGTGCCAAATTTCCACCTTTACTATGCGGCAGCGCAGTTGCGAGCAGTCTACGCGTGGCTGCGGGAGCCCCAGAAGCAGTGGGTACAGATGGAGCTGGACGAATACAGGCCGGGAGAACTGGAACGGATAATCTGGGAGGGGACAGGAGAGAAGAGGAGGAATCCCATCGTAGGGCATACATTGCAGGTGTGGCAACAATATAGGAAGCAGTTGGTAGGGGATAAAACGCTGGTCGGCTACAATGTCACTGCAAGCATGCTGTGCAGATAAGACGGGGCCGGAGGTCACAGTGCTGCGAAAATGGGCGGAGTTAGGTCTGACTCAGGTGTCCCAGATTGTGGTAGGAACACAATGTCGAGGTTTTGAAGGCGTGCGGGACCTCTATCGATTAGGGGAGGCGGATAGATTTGCGTATATGCAGCTCTGCTCAGTAGTGCTCAAAAAGGGCCGGGAGCAAGGGGGTAGGGGGGGCGGAGAGTGGTTTGAAGGAGCCTGTCTAGGCTCAATGGGACGGCAGGGGATGCTATCTAGGATTTATAGAGGGTTGACAGCAAGGGGGGAAGGCAAGTTGAAGTATATGGAAGCGTGGGAAAGAGACTTAGGGGTCTCGTGGGGGGTGGAAGAGTGGGAAACAGTAGTAATGGGCATAGCTCACTTCTCCATTGCCACATCCTTGCGGGAGAATGGGTTCAAGGTGCTGAGCAGATGGTATCTCACACCAGAGAGATTGTGTAAAGCGGGAGTGGTGCAAACGGATGAATGCTGGCGGAAGTGTGGGGAAAGAGGATCTTGGATGCACATGTGGTGGACATGCCCAGTGGTGGGAGAGTATTGGAAGAAAATAGGGGAGCACATAAACAACATTGTAGGTGCGCAAATAATGCTTGGCCCTGAGATGTGTCTCCTGCATAGGCCTGACGGGAGATGGGAGGGGGACTGGAGCATTGTTTGGTACTGTGTAACAGCGGCCCGGTGTGAAATAGCCTGGTATTGGAACAGGCCGATCCTACCCTCCATAGCGAGCTTCGCCAATAGAGTGTCGAATCTTTATGCTATGTATAAATTGACAGGGGAGAGGGGGGGAAGAAGGGAACAAATGGAGCAGAAGTGGGCGGGGGTGTGAAAGTGGTTGCACACAGAAGGGTGGAAGTAGGGGGGAGGTCATATATTGGGGGGTACAGGCCGGCTCAGGTTCATTATTGACAGTGTTGGGGGGTTCTCATGGGTACGCCCTGAAGCCACCACATTTTGATGATAAATGTCATACTGTTGGAATTTAAGGGCAAGGGGGGGTGGGAGGGGGGGATTGGGCCGGGGGGGGGGGTCTAGGGGGGTTTGAATAACTGGTAGTAAGTGTATAAGGCTGGGTTTCTCAAATGCTGATTGGGGAAACCTGGATGTTCTGAAGTTCTGAAGTTGTTGTTCTGATGGCAATGTAACTGTTCAAGATGCTAATAAAAAAAGGTAAATAATAAAAAAAAAAAAAAAAAAAGAAGATAGAGTAGCTTTTAAACTAGATAACAGGGGAAAACCAACAGTCGATCAAGAGCACATGGTTCGGAAGAATGTATCCTTGAAGGATACTACCAAAAGCAGAGAGGTTCCAAAAAAGAGTAAAGTAGCCCAAATGCCCTCGAGTATGGAGCAGACAGAGCTTAAAGATCCCAAATTACCCCTGCCTACCAATAGCCAGATTAATATGAATAAAATACAGTCTCTAAAATGCTTGTATGCAAATGCTAGAAGTCTAAAAAATAAGATGGGAGAGTCAGAATATATAGCACTAAATGAGAGGTTAGATATGGTTGGAATATCAGAGACATGGTGCAAGGAGGATAACCAGTGGGACACTGTGATACCTGGGTAAAAACTATATTGCAATGATAAGTTTTGCAGTAAACAAAATTTGCTGTAGAGTCTCTATGGATTGGAATTCCATGTAAAAAGGGGAAGGCGATGGCAGTGGGGGCGTACTATCGACCGCCTGGCCAGAATGAACAAATGGATGATAAAATTTTCAAAGAAATCAAGGAAGCTAACAAAAGTTACAGCACAGTAATAATAATGGGTGATTTGGTGACTGCTGGGTCAGTGTCACAACAGGACATGCTAGGGAGATAAAGTTCCTAGAAGTCTAAAAAATAAGATGGGAGAGTCAGAATATATAGCACTAAATGAGAGGTTAGATATGGTTGGAATATCAGAGACATGGTGGAATGAGGACAACCTGTTCGACACTGTGATACCTGGGTACAAACTATATCATAATGATAGAGCTGATCAAATTGGTGGAGGAGTTGCTCTCTATGTTAGAGAGGGCATTGAGTCAGAAAGGATTAAAGTTTTGCAGGAAACAAAATTTGCTGTAGAATCTCTATGGATTTAAATTCCATGCAAAAAGGGGAAGGCGATGGCAGTGGGGGTGTACTATCGACCCACCTGGCTAGAGTGAACAAATGAATGATGAAATGCTCAAAGAAATCAAGGAAGCTAAAAAAAGTTACAGCACAGTAATAATAATGGGTGATTTCAATTACCCCTTTATCAACTGGGTCAGTGTCACAGCAGGACATGCTAGGGAGATAAAGTTCCTAGATGAAATAAATGACTGCTTTTTGGAGCAGCTGGTTCATGAACCGACCAGAGGGGAAGCCATATTATACCTAGTCCTTAGTGGAACACAAGATCTAGTGCAAGAGATAAGGGTGTTGGGGCCACTTGGCAATAGTGATCATAGCATGATTGCATTTGATTTAATTAGTGGAGGAGGGATAGTAAGGAAATCCACAGTACTACCTTTTAACTTTCGAAAGGGAGACTGATAAAATGAGGAAAATAGTTAAGAAAAAACTAAAAGGACCAGTTGCAAAGGTTAAAGACTTACATCAAGCTTGGGTGTTGTTGAAAAATACTATCGTGGAAGCCCAGACCAGCTGTATTCCACGCTTTAAGAAAAGTGGAAGGAAGTCCAAAAAACTGCCAGCATGGTTTAAAGGTGAGGTCAGAGAGGCTGTTGTTGCCAAAAAAGCATCTTTCAGGAAATGGAAAAAAGAGCCAAACGACGAAACCTGGAAACAGCACAAGCACTGGCAAGTCAAATAGAAGGCATTGATAAGGCAGGCAAAGGGAGAATTTGAGAAGAAGCTTGCTGCAGGAGCAAAAATGTGAAATAAAGACTTTTTCAAGTACATTCGGAGCAAAAAACCTGTGAGAGAGTCAGTTGGTCCATTAGATGATAGATGGGTTAAAGGGGCACCAAGAGGCGACAAGGCGATAGCAGAGAGACTGAATGAATTATTTTCTTCAGTCTTTACTGAGGAAGATATACCATGACTGAAGTGGCATTTAAAGGTGTGGAAGAATTGAAGGAAACATTGATACATCGGGAAGATGTATTACAACTATTAGATAAACTGAAGAGTAGCAAATCACCTGGGCCAGATTGTATACATCCAAGGGTGTTGAAAGAACTGAAATATGAGATTGCAGACCTGCTATTAGTAATCTGTGACTTTTCATTAAAATCATCTGTAATACCTGAAGATTGGAGGATCGTGAATGTAATGCCAATTTTTAAAAAGGGTTCCAGGGGTGATCCGGGAAACTACAGACCGGTGAGCCTGACGTCAGTAGCAGGAAAAATGGTAGAAACCATCATAAAGAACAAAATTACTCAGCATGTAGATAGTCATGGCACAATGGAAGACAGCCAACATGGCTTTAGACAAGGAAGATCTTGTCTTACTAATCTGTTATGTTTTTTTGAAGGTATGAATAAACAGGTGGACAAAGGTGAGTCGGTTGATATAGTGTATCTGGACTTTCAGAAAGCCTTTGACAAGGTCCCTCATCAGAGACCTTTGGCAAAACTAAAGAGTCATGAGATAGGAGTCAGTGTACTATTGTGGATCAGGAACTGGTTAAAAGATAGAAAGCAGAGGGTTGGTCTAAATGGCCAATTTTCCTAATGGAAAAAGGTGAATAGTGGTGTACTCCAGGGATCTGTGCTAGGTCCCCTGCTTTTTGACATATTCATAAATGATCTTGTAAAGGGAATAATGAGTGAGGTTATCAAATTTGCAGATGACACAAAACTATTTAAAGTTGTTAAAACCCAAGAGGATTGTGGAAAATTGCAAGAGGATCTTGATAAATTGGAAGACTGTGTATCAAAATGGCAGATGAAATTTAATGTGGACAAGTGCAAAGTTATGCACCTAGGAAAAAACAACCCAAACTATGGTTACACGATGCAAGGTTCCACATTAGGAACCGCCACCCAGGAAAAAGATTTAGGCGTCATTGTGGATAACATGTTAAAACCCTCGGTCCAGTGTGCAGCGGCGGCCAAGAGAGCAAATAGAATGCTAGGTATCATAAGGAAAGGAATGGAAAACAAAACAATAGATATTATAATGCCTCTATATCGTTCCATGGTGAGACCGCACCTTGAATATTGTGTGCAATTCTGGTCGCCATATCTTCAAAAGTATATAGCGTTATTAGAAAAGATTCAGAGAAGAGCCAACAAAATGGTAAAGGGGATGGAAGGATACTCCTATGAAGAAAGGCTAAAAAGGTTAGGGCTCTTTAACCTGGAAAAGAGACAGCTGAGAGGAGATATGATAGAAGTCTATAAATTAATGAACGGAGTGGAACGAGTAAACGTAGATCGATTGTTTATGTTATCAGAATATAGAAAGACTAGGAGACATGCAATGAAGCTACAGGGTAAACTATTTAAGACTAATAAAAGAAAATATTTTTTCACTCAATGTGTAATCAAACTCTGGAATTTTTTACCAGAGGATGTAGTAAAGGCTGTTAGTGTAGCTGGGTTTAAAAAAGGTTTGGACAAGTTCATGGAGGAAAGGTCCATAAACCATTATTAAGAAGGGACCCAGGATATCAATGCTTGACCCAGTACAAGCATTGTGGAACCTGTGTCTTTTGGGGAAACTGCTAGGTATGTATGACCTAGATTGGCCACTGTTGGAAACAGGATACTGGGCTTGATGGACCTTGGTCTGACCCAGTATGGCATAGCTTATGTTCTTATGTTCTTATGGTCAGTTGCTGTCTTGCTGGTTTCCATTTTCTGCGTTCCTATGTGCCACCTCGGCAACTGCCTAGTCCACCCTGTGTCCCAGCTGCTTCCACTGCATGTCCCACTTGCAGCCCCATGCCCTATGTTCGCCATCACCATAGTGGCCTTTTATACCTGGGCACTATGCTGTTGCTGCAAATGGAGCACTATTATCACCTTTCTTGGGCTCCCTGCCTATGCTGTACATTGCTGACACTGAAATGGTTTCTCTGTCCTGCAAATCTGCATCTAACGCCAGGTTTTCAGTTGCGTTTGGATTCAGCCCTTCATTTCCCCACGTTAGTGTGGAAGGGGCCTCTCCCCGCCCACTGACCCCTTCACTCCGCCCTCTCTCTACCCTCTGCGGGACTTACCGCAGCCTTGAACGCTAACATGCATTATGTAACGTTAAGGCGCGTTAACACTATGTAACATTATGTTAACGCATGTTAACGTTACATAATGCACCTTAACGTACCTGCTGCTACAATACCGCAGTTTAGTAAACATACCCCTTAGGGGCATGTTTACTGAACTGCGGTAATGTCATTCATGTTAGGTTCCGCGGTAAAGGTACAGATGCCCATATAAAGGTGTTGGCGTTCCATCATTACAGCAAGCTGTAGCAGCTAACGCGCGTTAGAAGGCGCCTTGTAAGGCACCTTGCAAGGCACCTTGTATTACGCTTTATAAGGTGCCCAGTAAGGTGCCTAGTAAGGTGCCCTGTAAGGTGCCTCATAAGGCTCCCTATAGGGCCTCCTAGGCTAAGCGCCATATTAGGCACCCTTGGACAAGGCATCGCAGAAGGCACCCTGGGCTATGGAACCATAGGTTAAGGTAGCCTAACAAGGTTATGGTGTCCTAGGTTAGTGTACCCTAGGGACTGCAAGGTGCCTCAGGATGACATGCATGACCTGCGCGGAACAGAGACAGATGTAGCCCTAGCACTAGATAGAGCACTCAGGAAAGGCAATGAACAGGTGAGTGAAGGAGGGAGAAGTGGGAGCCGCTGGACCTTCCATATCTGCGGGCATCCCATGCGCCAGCCAGTACTTATGACAAACATGGTGGGGCAGCTGTACCACAGCACAGGGTGTTGGCAATGTAAAGTACCGGAAAAACTGTTGATGGCAGACGATGAGAATACGTGTCCCCCAGTGGAGGCGGAGGTGGCAGGATAGTTACAATGATGGGTGGACAGAGGAGTGGTGGTGCCATGCAGATCAGGCACAGGCGAGGCAAGCATGAAAAGGCACAATGCAGCACAGGGTAGCAGTGCATGACATGGGGTGGCAGCCTGCACTGGCAGACAAGACTCTACACAACTGACAGACGCAGATAGATGGACTGAGGGAATGTTGGCAATTGTGGCAAGGGTATTATGGGCTGGAAGCACAGATCTGCAAATATATGACCTCTACAAACATGCACACTATTTGAGTAGGACAGGCATGAGAGGAGGGAACAATGAGGAAATGAACCCATGAACACTGCTAAGAATGGCATTGTATTAACTAGTAGGCTATACCTCCATGGTGTATGTCATAGCAATGTCTGGGTACAGAAGGACTGCAGTTCACCGCACAAACTGTCTGCTTTGAGTGTCAGGATAGGGTAACCCCAGCAGCACCCATTATGCATTGCAATTGCAGAACAGCGGCCTACAGTTGACCACCAAATGGGGTCTTCACCTCTCCGGGACTGCTGCGTGGTAAGATGCACTGACAGTACGTGATACTGGCACAGAGTAGCTACAGACCATGACATTGTTCAGGTTCTGTGTTCACCCTGAGGGATAGGATGGGTGCCCAGCACTAGGTCCGCAGTACATGTGGTGCTAGAGATACGTCCTGCTGTACATCCCCATCATTACCAGTGTGTGACAGGTGTTCCTTGTAGTGCAGCCAAAGGTAATTTGGTGTTCATCTGTATCCTGCAGTCACATGTGACCCTGTGGGACCAGACACCAGCCAGATTGGTGTGTACCCTGTGTTAGGGTCTGGCTGACATGGGCAGCTGTTATCAGGGCAGAGGGGTTCCTAGAACTGCATGAGGTGTGTGTAACAGTGCCTTTATAGGTTGCAATGGTATATACTACATACCCCAAAGGGCCCACATCACCCTTTTTGTATTATTATTTATTATATTCTCTTATATACCGCGCTATTCTGCATCAGTGCGGTTTACATTGAACAAACTGAAATTACATTGAACAGGGCATTATAACTTGAAGATAACTATTTTACAGGGAACATGGGCCATGGAGTGTTAAGTGGCTTGCCCAAGACCACAAGGAGCACCTGTGGGACTAGAAACCCCAGTCCTTCCGGCCCAAGGTTGCTGTCCTCTAGTGGGATTGAAACCCCCGACCGTCCGGCCTGAAGTACCTCATCCCAACCACTAGGCCACTCCTCCATGTAAAGAACAGGTGCTCCTGCCCTGGGGAAGCAACCTCCACCCTGTTTGTATGAGACAACCCTCCAGGGTTGGTGGGCCAGAGCCATACCTATGACTGGAGCAGTGGCAGACCAGCAGCACTGCTGGGGTTAGATCTGGAAAACCCCAACTGCCTCCCACCACTGTCTGCCAGTCACCAGCAGACAGCACAGTCAGACTGTACCTTGAAGGTGTTCTAACCATGCACAGTCTAACTGCCAACAATCCACCAGCCTGCTCACAGATTAACTATGTGCAATAAGCAGGCAACTCAGTGACTAGGACCTCAGGACTGGAGAACACAAATATATCACTGGAAGCAGATAGTGTAGAGTGGTATGTGGGAACCTAGACCTGCCATGGTCACTGCTCTGTCAGAGTGAGTGCCCTCCCAGCATGCCATGCTGTGGCCACCCTGTCCATGCAGGTGGTGGTCAGGCACTACAGTGTCCCAGCCATTGCCCCACACCCTGTGAAGATGCATCCTGGCCAATCTGCCCTGTCCGGGCCATACCCAAAATACCTTGCTCCTCATTATGCACCTATTCAGGCTAAAGCTGGTAACAGTGGGACATTTTGGGCCCAGTGAAGGGTTGGCAGCCACAGAACAATGGATATACATACACACATGCTCACTCCTATTGCAGCATTGTTCAAAGATAGGGGTGGTTGGCAACCCTGCCCGCCACACTGGTCCTGATCACAGTGCCGACATTGCTAAACTGTGCAGGGGGTAGTAGTGGTGCTCTGGTGATAACTGCAGCTCAATGCTGGGGCCAACAGCCTGACTCTCCATGCATCTTTGGATTGTGGAGCCTATGTAGGTGGGTGTTTGTACCCCTGTTTGCCGCTGCTTTGGGCTTTGCACATATTGCTGTTGTATCTGCATTGTAGGGTAAAACATAGGGATGTGCTCTGCAGGAACCACAGCTGGGGCTTGACCTCTGACCCTCTGCTTCTGGACACACTGGCTGGGTGTACTGTACCACACTGTTGCCACAGATGCACAATAGTCCCTGGGGCTACCTGTACTTTTCCTCAGCCAGACTTTGTTTGTTGCACTGCACACCACGTACTGATGCAGGGCATGGCCTAGGTCCACTGCAGGGAGGCGGCACTGCCCCTCCAGCACGGGCACCCCCCCCTGCCAAGCTGACATGGCCATTTGCTGTCGGTGCTGGTAGTGCGCAGTCCCAGGCCATCCACTGTGTAGGTATGCGCCCGCCTAGGGAGTGGATCCCGGTGTGGGAGGCCATACATGGACATCCTCACATCCCCCCATCACTACCTACCAATATTATGTCCCTTCTACATGGGGGTGGGATGGCTGGGGGGATGTCAGGTCAGTACCCTAGCAACTATTGGCTAGCGTGAACCAGGTAGATATAGGTGGATTGTGTTTGGCCTTGGTTAACTGCTGTCTTGCTGATTTCCGGTTTCTATGTTCCTATGTGCCACCTAGGCACCCGCCTGGTCCACCCTGTGCCCCAGCTGCCCATGCTACATGTCCCACCTGCAGCCACCTATGCCCCATTTGCACCATCGCCATAGTGGCCATTCATACTTTGGCACTATGGTGTTGCTGAAAATGGAGCACTACTATCACATTTCTTGGGCTCCCTGCCTAGGTGTACATTGCTGACACTTAAATGTTTTCTCTCTCCTGCAAATGTGCATCTAACGGCAGGTTTTCATTTGCGGTAGGATTCAGCCCTTCAGTTCAGCGCGTTAGTGTGAAAGGGGCCTCTCCCCGCCCACTCTCCGCCCATTGACCCCTTCTCTCCGCCCTCTCTCCACCTTCTGCGGTGTTTACTGCGGCCGGAGACGTTAACGATCATTAAGTAACCTTAATGCGCGTTAACGTTACATAACGCACGGTATGTAATGTTACCTCAGTTTAGTAAACATACCCCTAAATATTACTTTTTGGTGGCATGCAGTATGTATCACTAGGAAATGGGAGCGTGGTGCCTCGGTTTCATCAAGCTGTACTGATAAAGTGAAAAGAGTCTGGAAATCGTTAGACCTATATATGGAGGGTATCTTATTTTGGCATTATGAATGCTTTGTAATTGTAATCTTATTTTGATATTATACTCTGCCTTTTTTTTCTTTTGGGGGAATATAGTATTCTGGTTTTTGGAATTGCGTTAATTTACTGTATTTGTTAATAAATTGAAAATAAGCTTGGGGAAAAAATTAGTGCTCCATTAGCAATTTTTTAGAAATAAGTTGCCCTGCCTTCTAAAGTACTAGCAATCCCTTTCCAAACTGAGAGAAAATTTCTGAAGTAAGCAACCAACAGAGCATTGGGTTCATATTAACAAACTGAATTAATGTCCTTAATTCCTTAGTGCAGCAGTGCTTAAAAGAGGCATTATGAATGCATTCTGTGGAAAATATGTAATTACCCTTTAAGCCAAATGGCAAAACTTAAAAGTGTCTCTTCGGTAATGCAGTACAAGATACCCCGCAATATTTAGACTTTGGAATTATTTGAACATACTCTTTTCCTGGATTTTATATCATGCCGATATATTTTTCTACTCAGGGTCCATTTCTTGTTAGTCTCAGATATTACAGAACGATGAGAAAATTTAAGCTGTGTTATCTCCTTTCATCCGTCTCTACAAATAACAAGAATCTAGTTGCAGACGTTGCCTGTAATAGCGTATGCTGAGGCACAAAAACACACTAATTTGCTTTCAGCTGAGCTAGATCTATAGAAGAATGATGCTTTAACATGGGGATGATGTAATAATGTGTGAAAAATCATGTACTGATTTTGAACAACTGATTTGAAAATAAATAGAGAAGGTTACACCAAAGCCTAGGCTTTGTCCACAGTGAGCTGCTGCAGCCTAGGTTAAAAAATAAGCTTTTTTTTATTTATGCTTCTAATTTTCACTAGTCCTCAAGTTTTATTTTCTCTCTTTCTTTTATTTCACTTGTTTGTTGAAAGAAGCAACCTCGGCCTTCCCTGCATACTACAGGCAGCCTCTTATTCCTCTCTTGTGATTTAAGCTGGGTTTGCCTCTAATACCCCCTCCCCGACAATGCAGTGTGAAATCTCCAGTGAACTGTCTCAGCTGGACCATCCAGGGACATCAGAACCAGAGACTGAAAAGTGGGAGCAATAAAGACAGTCTATTGTGCAAAAGAGCTGTGATGTTCTTCCATTAAACTAAAGGCTATTCATTACAGCCAGGCTGGAGAAAGAGTAGAACCCTGTCCGATTTACAGTAGGTTTGCACGTCTGATCTTCAATCAGTTTGAATGGGCTTACATGCATTGGGCATCCATCACATAAATAAAGATTTAAAAAACTGTAAACAAAAAAAGGCTGGGACCAATATGATTCACAAAACGGCATGGTTTTAAAGAGTTTTAGGGTAGATTCTAGAATTTTTCATGGAGACAGTCCACTAGACTGTCCCATGCCCCCCCCTCCCCCCCCCCAAAAAAAACTGCTCACTTACTACTGGCACTACAGAGAACAAGTCTAATTCGTTCACCAAAAAACTGATAATTTTATCCTCCCTCCTTCCTTCCCACTGGCAGGAGGAGAGCAGTGCTTTCTACATGTTCGCCTCCTGCTTCAGTCTGACATCAGAGCATAGGGTCCTGTAATCTTGCAGGATCCACTGGCTCATAGGTTCGCACATAAGATTTGAAACCAGCAGAATGAGGCACCCAGATTAAAAAAGCTGCTGTCCTTCTACTGGTAGGAGGTGGTGGGGTTGAGGGTCATGCAAAATTTGGTTTGGGTGTGGCATGATGATTGAATGACTGAACAAACTCAAAAGTGTGCCACAGAATAAAAACAGTTGCGAAATACTGGCTTAGTGCTGAGATGTCATCCATGGAATCCTACTGGGCTGATGCAAAGTGTGTCAGACAGTTCACAAACAAGGTAATATAGAAGTATGGAAAGGAATTTTTGCTCTTAGTTTGCACTAACATATTGACCTGATTATGCCAAATTCCATTTCCCTGCCTCTTTTGTAGTGGTTCATCAAGCCAACAACATGTGCATTTGCCTGGTTTTAAATCCCTCTGTTGTGCTATATAAATATTTAATTGTATTAGATATAATACTATTTTGTGTGGTCAGAAGAATTGGCCCAAAGCAGTTTATTATTCATTAGACCTCGTTATTCTCCAGTTCATCACTATTCAACCCCCTGCACAGTCTATGCTCTAGCTTTGAATAGTGACTAGTTTTAGTCATCAGCTTTCTAGCCTAAAAGTGAGTACATGGAGCCCAGTGGTACATGAGTTATTCAATATGGGGGTTATTTTAAAAGTCCTATTTATGCTTTGGCTGTCTGAAAACAGGCATAGAGACTTTCAGCATAGGGAGAACTGTCCAGGGACATTTTAGAAGCTAGCATGAGGATTTCCACAACTGAATGGGGTTGTGATGGAGGCATGGCCAAGGTGTTCCTGTGGACCTGGACATCACTGCCTTGTCTCAGAAACTTCCTGGATGTCCGCCGTCGCATCTAAGTTTGTACTTGCTCCAGGCATGACTAGGCATCAGGAAAGTGCTCTTTAGGCCATAAAACATCCAGAGGGGATAGAAAAGATGTACTCTATTATACCCAATACTCTGAACAATCACAAAGATAGCAGCAGTGGGACTGGAAACCTGGTCTTAGTCCACTACTCTAACTATTAGGCTATTCCTAGATGTCCACAGTCTGGAATGCTATTCTGGGGATGTCTATGTAGATGTCTCCACAGGCGTCCATATCAGGCACATCCATGTTTGCGAAATCGTGCCTGAACTTGGATGTGCCTGCATTTTTTTTCAGACACTCTGGCTTGGACGTCCCAGAATGCACTTTGATGTCATTTGTAAAATTCCACTTTATGTGTGGCATTTTTACAAATGATGAACAAATGAAATCTGGGACGTCCAAGCCAGAATGTCTGAAAAAAAAGTAGGCATGTCCAAGTTCAGGCACGATTTCACAAACATGGATGTGTCCAATATGGATGTCTGTTAGGGCATCTACATAGATATATTTGGAATAGTATTCCAGATTAGGGACCTCAAGGAATAGCCTAATGGTAAGAGCAGTGGGGATGGTGGAGTGCCTGATGCAGGTCTAAATTTGGATGGGACTGCAGACATCCCAATGTTTCTGAAATTGAGTAGGTACATCTAAGTCCATTGCACTGCCACACCCCCTGCCTACTTGGACATCCCTGCACTGAAGATGTCTTTAAAAGCCATTTGTAAAATGGTTCTGGGGATCTCCACATGCAACTCAAGTTTTTTGACATCTAAATAGCAATTAAGGCTTTTAAAATTACTATACTTTTATTGACCTGTATAGGTTATAGAATAATGTGCTCATTTCTTGAAGCAAAAAGGAAGAGACAGATTGGCAGTGATTCAGAGGAAGACAACCAAAACAATGCTAGGTCTGCAGTGGGAGTCATATGAGATGAGACTTTAGGACCTAAATAATGTGCATACCATAGTGGAGAGGAGAGACAGGGAGATAGTATACAGACATTCAAATTCCTAAAAGGCATTAATGCACGAACTAGCCTTTCCAAAATGAAAGGAAGTAGAAGAATGAGGGATTGTGCACTTTTCTTCATCAGATTATTTGTTGATAACTTTTGCAATAGCCATTGATACAATCAATAAGTCAAAAAGTAAGATTACAGGAACATCTCGAAATCTCAGCGATGTTAACATGAAATATTACAAAATATTCTTCAACAGTTTCTTAATGGTTATGAGAGTTGTGACAGCCTCCCACCACTATTCTTAGAACAGCATAGAATGATGCAGCCCCTCTTAGTCATTGTCTTACTGAGCCAGTTGAGAACCCACCAGGAGTTTCACATGGGTCTCAGGCTATTAAAAAGATAGAAGCATCATCTGGAAAGTAAATGGAGGAAACTTAAGAACAATTTCAATTTAGAGCTCTGCAAAGTGAATTTTAAGAATTACAAGGCAGAACTCAAACTTGCAAAAACACCCTTGTAAAGTAGTTCATCTCGAATTATAAATGCCTGAGACAGCTTTATAAAGCCATTCCCAAAACATCAAACAAAATAATGAATTAATAGATGCCAATAAGCAAGGCCTCTCAATAGAGGATTTTGCAAAGTATTTTGATTAAAAAAAAGATGGTTAGAAGGACTTTTCTGCCCCTAAATCATGAGTCTATGGAGGCAGATGGCTCATGTTCTTAACGTCGACAAGTATGTTCTTACCATTTAATAAAATCTCTGAGGATGACCTAGAGGGGTTTTTTTATGGTTGGTCCTTATTACAATATCTCCCTTAGACACTCTGTCCAGCAAATTGGTTAAGAATACCAAGATGAGACTTTTCTTATCTTTGTAGTATGCTTGGAGCATGCTCTTCTTTGGCATATACAGTGGCCCTTGTGGGTGTCCCTGTGTCTCCCACTAACCTTGCAGGAGTCCCCTTTGCAAAGGCTCCATCAGTGTTGGCATGGTGTTGGGGAGATTCCCCTCCCTTCTCCCCATGAAAACCCCAAATACATGTGACTATGGATAAGTTTGGCTGTAATTTTTACAGGCTTTATTAACTTCCATAACTATAAGCTTATAGAAATTGCCAATGATGCACTAAACTAGTTTAGATATTAATCCACCTGAAGCATGAATCATATGCAAGCCTACAGAGCATCATCTAACCAATTCAATAGTAGGAGGTACTAATTCCCATGCAGTTTTACCAGTAAAATAGGAGAATCCTTTCCATTACCAGTTATCCTCCCCTTTCTCTTCCCATGATTTTCTTTCTTTCTTTCTTTAACTGTTTTTTTATACCGCTTTATCATTTAGTCAAAGCAGTTTACATTGTAACTTAAACTTCATAATGTACATTAAATAGGGACATTGATAACTTGGATTCTTCTGAGGCAATGGAGGGTTAAGTGACTTGATACCCCAGATCTCAGCCATATGCAGGAGTACAACTGGACTGGTGGCTTCTGTAGCTCCTGGGAGGATCTGTAGTGCCTGACCTGGCCTTTTTCCACTGTTCTGCTGTCTGGTCAAAAACGTCATCTCTGTAACTAGCTCCGCCTCTCCTGGAGCTATATTTACACTCACTATTAGACACTGGACCACTTTCTACCCAGGGGTTGCTGCTGCCTGAACCCCCTTGGGCTTCTGCAGCCCCTCTCCTAATGTTGGTCTCATGGCCTATAGAGATAATGCCTTTTATCCTTTCTTCCAAAAGTAATAAATTTAAAGGACAGGAAGACCCAACCTTCGCTACCTTACAGCATAGAGCAAAGTCATATTTGGGTGTTTTGCTACAAAGGTAAAAGAGATTTCTCAATTTCTCAGGAATTTTCTAAGCAACTTCAACAGGGACCCCGAGCCAGCATGGAGGTAAGTTCTTCCCACGCTCCGAAGCCCACCGCATCGCCACCAGAACTGGCTCTTTAAAAGCAGCTTTCTGCAGGGTGCACCCATGCTTGGAAGGCCTCACTAAAGGGCCCTTTGGCATGGTCCAGCTAGAGCACCCCACGACACAGACACATCACCAGCTTCAACATGGACACATCACTCCAGCACAGCGGAAGCGCAACACACAGCATGCAGCAACAAAGCACTGTAATCAACCCTCCAGAGCTCGGCTCATCCAACTGAACATTGCCTTCAGCCACAAACCTACAGTGCCATTAGCGCCCAGCTCAGACCTAGCTCTGCTCCCCTGAGTCAACCCTGCAGCAGCCATGAATTGCCAGCAAGGACTAAGAATCAATGCATGGGGAATCCACAGCACACAGAGCCTCAGCGCCATCTCTACACCAGCTATGGACATTCTCAAATGGACACATTACCATTTGCCTGTCATACAGGGCACCACTCAACAAAGCCGAGGAACTCGACACCCTGCTCGGCACTGTCTACTCTCACACCTCCCACCACAAACACCTCATCCTCCTCAGGGACCTGAAGCCACCATCTGCCTCAAGCAACCAGAGTGCCACCTTCCTTCAGGCCATGCAAGACCTGCAATACACACAACTCATCAATACCCCAACCCACAACAAAAGAGGTATCTTGGATCTAGTCTTCCTCCCTAACCTCCTCCTAACCACGCCTGGGTACATCCCCCCAACCTCAATCCCCATTCCCTGTTTGGATCACTATCTCATCATGGTCACTCTGCCCCAGCAATGCATTGACTATTGTCACCCTCTCGGTGGCCAGCCCAACGCCTAGGGCGCTGAGAGTTGGTCTGCCTTTGTATTTCTGACTCAGAGAGTATGACCCTGCATTGGTCCTGCAAGGCCCTCTGGCACTGGTAGTCCCTTTTACACTTTGAGGACAGAAGAGTTGTAGTCGAGTGTTTCAGGCAATGACAAGAATTTATTTTTCCCCTTCCCAACGGATTTCTGTGCAGGTAAATAACTTAGGACAAACTGCCATACAATTGGCTTGAGGGATATGTACAAGAACTCAGGTACATTAGCCTTATCATCTTCAGGCTCACAACGTGCAGTGCTCGGTACAAACAAACAATAACAGCTTCCTTCAGCAAAAGAAAATGTTCCCCATTCTTTCTGTTGCTTTACCAGCTTTCTCAAACTAGTGTTCAGCACAGAGACTCCAAGTGGTCAGCAAAACAGAACGTGTAGTCCATCTGGTTATCCACCATTTCACTGCTATCAGAGTCAATCTGCATTTCTTCAGCGTCAGCAATAGCAGGGTGTGTCAGTGAGCTGCTATCCTGAACTTTAAAACAGACGTCTTCACTATCCTCACATGGCTTCTCTCGGTAGCACTCTAAAGGATAGGACTGTGAATTACCGTATATACTGAAGTTTCTTTTTAGAGAGTCTGCTACATTCTGGCAACTGCAGGGAAATACTTTATAACTAGGTTCAAATCTATGTAAGTTGTGAAGTCTACCTTTTGGCTTTGGAGGGAAAGGAATTCTCAGCTCTGCAAAGTCAGACTGATTCCCAAACACAGCTTGTGTTTGTTTGTCTCTCAGCCTCATAGCTTCAGCCTTAGAGGTACAAGTATTGTCATGCCAGCAGGTTTCTCTCTCTGGAGCATGTGAGTTTTCCCAAGCCTGCCTTCCAGGAAATATCTTATCCTTCTTGCCTTTACCAGACGTCACCTGTCCTGTGCTGCTTCTTTCTGGCGTTAGGACTATGGCTCCCTTGGTTCTCACCTCTTGACGTCTTCCTTCTTTCTGCTCCCCTCTAGTCCAGGCTAATGACCACTTTTTATCATCCTGTTTCTCTGGGCTAAACTGTGCCCCTCCCTTAAACAGGTGTATCTCATTATCTCCTGAACTAGGGACTACGTCACAGCGTGGGAGTGTATTTCCAGCTCGTGACTGTTTACATTCTCTCTGAAAACATTGAGCCATGTGCTCAGACTGCCTGTCAGTTTCTGAAATGGAATCCTGTTCTCTCACCAACTCCATAGGCTCAGAAGGGTCTTCTTTATGACACTATGCATCCTGAGATGCCACCCCCACAGCAAGATGTTTTGTAGTCTTCAATCAACAGACCTTCCTGCAAAATACCCTACCAAACCTGAAGGAATTATCATCTGAGACTAAAACTGACCTCGAAGCAGCAACCATTATATGGCACACCATCTCCACTGCTGCCTCTGCACTCCCATGACCTAGATCCACCAAGCAATGACAATAGACATTGTGGTACTCCACCAAGTTAAGAGAACAAAAACGGGCTCTTTGCCGCATAGAACAGCAGTGAAAGAAATCCAGAGATCCTGAATTGCATACCACATTCCTAGACAAACTCAAAGCCTATTGCAACAGCACATTCAAGGCCAAGAAAGAGTACTACCACAACACCCTTCTCAAAGCACTCAGCAAGCCTAGGGAGCTTTTTTGACCTGGTCAGATCACTCACAAAGGACCCCACCCAACCACTCTAAGAAAACACCCTCAACCCCCAGGACATGGCTGTGTACCTTCAGACCAAAGATGGTTCTATCAACCCCCCTGCACTTGTCATACCTACCATGAGCAAGACAATGGATGCCGCCTGATCTTGGACCACCTTCAGAGATCTACCTCCAGAAGAAATCGATGCCATCATCTCACACATCAATACAATGATCTTCCCGCTGGACTCATGCCCGGTGGCATGGATAAGGACCACAAGGAACCACTTCCTGCCACTTAAATTGGCCCTAGTGCAAACATCCCTATCCCACAATTACCTCCTCCCACCACTCAAACAGACAACCATCCGCCACCTTCTGAAGAAACCCAACCTATACCCTGGGTTGCCCACTTCATACTGACCCATTGCCTTACATCTCTGTCATTTTTGGTGGTGGTGAGAATTGAGGAGGCATGTGACACGCTCTAGCTACCCTTTTGATGTCTAGGACATCTGCACCTTGCCCACTCACAATCTTAAATGACAGAGGTGTAAGGCAGGGGTCTCCAAATCCAGCCCTAGAGGGCCACAAACCAGTCAGGTTGGCAGGATATCTTTAATGCATATATATCTCATGCATATTCATTAGGGCTATCCTGAACACCTGACTGGCCTAGGGGTTCAAGGAGGACTGGTTAAGAACCACTGCTCTAGCCTAAATACAGCAGTTACCTGGTTACCCACTGATAGATCAAATTACGGTGCAGGAGTCAATAACTTCTGCTTTCTAGCTAAATAATAATCTCTTCCTTCTTCTTTCCAACTCTAGAGGGAGGAGGGTCACATAATTAAAAGAAGCCAGAGTTTGTCCTCTGTTTAAAAACAGAATAAATTTTGATTCTATAGATGTCAACCAGTTTCAAGTCTACCATTTGTTGCTAAAGGAATGGAAAAAGTTGTCCACAGGAAAATGTATTCGCTGCATGCATATGGGTTGTTTGATGTATGAAGAAATGTGCTCAAAATCAGTTTAATATGCATAAATATATTAATTCATGCACATAAATGTAGTATTGCATGTAAAAATTTTTAGCATGCATATAAAAATTTGTATGCATGAAAAATGTGAAACAGACTGTAAAAATGTCTAAAATTTGACCAAACGTTTTGGAAAACCATACACATTCCTGGGTGTCAATTACCAATTGCAAAATTTAGGACACGTTCATTTTAATGTATGGCAACTGGCAATTGGGAGCACTAACGTGCAAATGTGTCTGCTACTGCATGCTAAAATGAACATTAATTGGCAATTGCAGGCTGGAGTGGGGTACGGGAGGAGTGTGGGCAGGGAGAGTGCATTACCACTAGCACCAGGGCTTTTGTTGTATGCTCAATGGTAATGTGGCTCTTAATGCAAGTTCACCTAATGACTTCTTTACGGGAGTTGTTAAGTGAACCTGCCTTGGTGGAGCGCTCGCTAGACTGACCCGTTAGCTGCTGGGGCCATATTGGTCACGCCTGTGACAGCTACAACAGAGGTTGTGTAATTAACGTGCATTTCTTTGGTACGTTAATGGCAAATCCTTAGTGAGCTTTAGTAATTTTATTTATTTATTTAAATGTATTTTTATACCGCCTTTCTATCATTCAAAGCGGTTTACATACAACCAACAGGAATAACAGGACCTTAGGAAGCACTCTGTTTTACAGTGAAGCAAACATTGTAAAAATAAACAACAAACATTTTGAATTATTTACATTGCAAGTTTAGGATATGGATAATCGAGAGTTAGAAACATAGACACATAGAAAAATGATGACAGAAAAAGACCACATGGCCTATCTAGTCTGTCCTTCCATATCAACAACTACAACAGTCCCCTTTTTTCCTTTAGAGATCTTCTGTGTTTGCCCCATACTTTTTTGAATTCAATTACTGTCCTCATCTCTACCACCTCCACTGGGAGACTGTTCCATGGATCCACCATTCTTTGCATAAAGAAATATTTCCGCATATCACTCCTGAAACTATCTCCCTTCACCCTCATACCATGTCCCCTCGTAGCAGAACTTGCTTTCAATTGAAAGAGGCTCTCCTCCTGAACATTTATGCCATGGAGGTATTTAACACTAGAAGCCCCAAAAGGAATTTTACCTAGAAACCCCAAAGTGCGTCAATTGACACATTATCACGACGACTGCGTTTAGCATGAAATGCAGATATGAATTAATGTGAAGTTACTTATTTGTTAAATACGTGCAGTGTGTGACATTGTTACATGACGCCATCGTGTGTTTATTGTTTGTAATGTTGGAGAAAAACTGTAAACAGTGATTGAGATGAGCCACCTAATGGGAACATGAATTTATACCTAGAAGCCCCAAAGTACGTCAATTGACGCATCCAAGACAATTGAGTCCGTCAATTGACGTACTTTGGGGCTTCTAGGTATAAATTAATTTTCCCGCTAGGTGGTGCATCTGTCATTAATTTTCAATGCACATATTTGAACATCTTGACCTTGCTAACAAAGTCATGGAACATGACTGACATGGTTCTAGCAGTGGCACTGGTATACAACTTTGAAGATGCATTTGCGTCAATTGACGTACTTTGGGGCTTCTAGTGTTAAACATCTCAATCATATCACCTCTATCCCGCCTTTCCTCTAAGGTGTACATATTAAGATCCTTAAGTCTGTCCTCATAATGAAGACCACTAACCATATTAGTAGCCACTCTCTGCACCGACTCCATCCTGTTGATATCCTTTTGAAGGTGTGGTCTCCAGAATTGCACACTGTACTCCAAATGAGGTCACACCAAAGTCTTATACAGAGGCACGATCACCTCCTATTTTCTGCTAGCCATTCCTCTCCGTATGCACCCAAGCATCCTTCTAGTTTTCGCCGTCGCCTTTTCTACCTGTTTAGCTACTTTAAGATCATCAGACACAACCATGCCTAGGTCCCATTCTTTTTAGTGGACAAAAGTACTCCCTATACTATATTGCTCCCTTGGATTGCTGCAGCCCAAATGCATGACCTTACATTTTTTAACATTAAATTCCAGCTGCCTGTGGTACATTGAGTTTCAGAATCAGATAGTGGAGGGAGGGAGGAGTGGCCTAGTGGTTGGAGTAAGTTACCTCAGGCCAGAAGGTCAGGGGTTCAAACAGCAACCTTGGGCTGGAAGGACTGAGGTTTCTGGTCCCACAGGTGTTCCTTGTGACCTTGGGCAAGCCACCCAACCCTCCATTGCCCATGCTCCCTGCAAAATGGTTCTCTCCAAGTTATAATGCCCTGTTCAATGTGATTTCAGTTTGTTCAATGTAAACCACCTTGTTATCTTGAAAGGCAGTGTATGTAAAATAAAAATAAATAAATATCATTCTTCAAGCTTAGCTAGATCCCTCCTCACCCAACACCTGATTAGGTGTCAGCAGTTCCCAAAAGCTGAGGTTACCAGAGCTTAAAACCTACTCCACTACAGAAAAGATTTCTTACTAAAGCACCAAAAATAATGTAACTTTGCTTTAAAAATATACCAAAACCCTTTTAAGAGCTCCCAGTCAGAGAGTTTAACATTTGTATAGTGTTGGGTCCTAATTTGAAGGTGAGTATAGAGTTATTCTGACTAGGGGTATGCAACTAGGGTGGTTTAGTCATTGGGTCCACGGTGCTGTTGTATTTTCTTTGAAGAAATGAGTTTTTAATTTCCTCTGGAATACTGACAAGTCCACACATCCTCTTAAGGATGGAGGTAGGGAGCTCCTTAATTTGGGGGCAACCAGTGTAAATGCTCAGTTACAAGTTGATTGCTTGCTCCTGGTCTTCAGGTTTGGGATCATAAGTAGGTTGAGGGTACTGTTTCTGCATAGTCTTTCAGTCTGCGGGATGGAGATCAGGATCTGTAGACAGGTAGCCAATTCCTTATACAAAATCTTGAATATTGTGGTAAGGGTCTTGTATCTGATTCTAGCAATGATGGGAAGCCATTGCAGTTGCATTAGTATGGGAGTGATGTGCACTCTGTGAGGGGCTCCAAAGATTATACACGCTGCAGTTTTCTGCTCTAACTGTATAGGGTGAAGGGTTTGTTTGAGTACTCCTTGAAAGATGATGTTACAGTAGTCTAGGGTAGGTGTAATCATAGTCTGGCAGACAGTTCAGAACAATTCTGGGGTTAGTAGGGGGCAGAGATGTTCAGAGTTCTTAACTTATGTTAATCAGAGGTAGTCATTCTTTTTATGTGTGATTGGAAGGTCAGCTATTGATCTAATATTATGCCTAGTCATTTTACTTCTAATTTGACTTTGATGGTTACATTGTCTAATTTTAGTGTCATGGGTAGAGAGAAGGTTAGGTCAGTAGTTATGTATAGAGCTTCCATCTTCACCTGATTTATGAGCAGGTTATGTAGATTAAGCTACTTTCTTACTTCGGTAAAACACTTCTGCAAGTTTGTGGTGTCAGGAGATAGGTGGTTAACAAGAGTGAAGAACATTGTGTCATTGGCGTAGATCTAATATAAAATCTTGTGTGATTTGATTATGTGACGTAATGGCTGGATGAAGATATTGAAAAGAAGAGCTGAGAAGCTTGAGCCTTGTGGTACTCCCATTTGCTGAGTGAATGGGTTTGATGTCATCTGATAGATTTTTACCTATTGTTTTCTGGATTCAAGGTAAGAACAGAACTAGTTAAGGGTGGTATCTTGGAGCCCAATTTCAGATAGCCTTTGAAGAAGGTGATGATGTAGAAAGGAGTCGAAGATGGAGGTGATGTCTAGGAATATTAGTATGAATGCTCTGTTGGTGTTTTGTGAGCAGGCTATAAGAGTGTTTAGAATGGAAGTGATGAGGGGTCCTTAATGTTTTCCACCTGTGACAGTTTTCCACCGAGGGAATAATACTGAGCCAGCTTTACTAGAACGAGTATAGGAGAGTATCCTTACCCTCTATTACCAGGGTGGAACCAGGCTGCTGGTGTTAACCTTTAAAAAGGAAATAGACAGCTTTTAAGCTAGATAATGGTGGAAAGTCGACAGTCGCCAAGAGCACATGGCTTGGAATGATGTATCTTTGAAAGATGCTAGCAAAACAGAGAAGTTAGAGCATTGCAATAGAGAGGTTCCAATAAAAGTAAAAGTAACCCAAGTGCCTTTAAGTAAAAATCAGACAGAGTTGAAAGATTCCAAATTACCTCTTTCATTCAGTAGCCAAACTGTTAATATGAGCAAGAAACAAACTTTGAAAAGCCAGTATGCAACTTATAGAAGTCTTAAAAAATAAGATGTGAGAGTCAGAAAATATAGTACTAAATGAAAGGTAAGATATAATTGGCATCTCAGAGACCTAGTAGAAAGAGGATAACCAATGGGAAACTGTAATACCAGGCTACATCGCAATGATAGGGTAGATCACATTGGTGGAGGTGTGGCTTTATATGTTAAAGAGGCCATTGAGTCAGACAGGATAAAGGTTTTGCAGGAAACAAAATGCACTATAGAATGTCCATGGATAGAAATTCCATGTTAAAAGGGGAAGACAATGGCAGTGGTGGTGAGCTACTGTCCACCTGGCCAGAATGAACAGACAGATGATGAAATGCTAACAAAAATTATGGAAGCTAGCAAAGTTTACAACACAGAAATAATGGGAGATTTCAATTACCCCTGTATTTACTGGGTCAATGTCACATCAGTACATGCTAGGGAGATAAAATTTCTAGATGAAATAAAAGCGTCATGGAGCAGTTGGTTCACAAACTGACACGAGAGGAAGCTATTTTAGATCTAGTCCTTAGTGGAATGCAGGATCTAGTGCGAGAGGTAATGTTTTTTGGAGCCACTTGGCAATAGCCATCATAACATGATTATATTAGATTTAATATTTGGAGGGAGAAAATTGACTGTGTAATTTTTGAAAGAAGACTATGATAAAATAAGGAAAATGGCTACGATAAAAATGTGAAGGTTAAGAAGAATTTACATCAGACTGGGGCATTATTTATAAACACTATCTTAGAAGACCAGACCAGATGTATTCCAAGCTTTAAGAAAGGTGGAAGAAAGGTCAAACAGCAACCAGCATGGCTTAAAGATGAGGTCAGAGAGGCTGTTATAGCTAAGAGGGAATCTTTCAAAAAATGGAAAAAAGAACAAAAAATAGGAAACAACATAAGTACTGGCAAGTAAAATGCAAGGCATTTATAAGGAAGGCAAAGAGAGAATTTAAAACGAGGCTTGTCATGGAAGCAAAAGCATATAATAAAAACGTTTTCAAGTACATTCATATCAAACCACCTTGAGAGAGTCAGTTGGACGATTAGATGATAGAAGGGTAAAAGGGGCACTAAGATAGGACAAAACTATAGCAGAGAGACTGAATAATTCTTTGCTTCAGTCTTTCCTGAAGAAGATGTAGAAACATACCCATACTAGAAATGATATTTAAAGGTAATGGATCAGAAATTGAAACAAATCTTGATAAATCGGGAAGGTATAACACAGCTATTTGATAAACTAAAGAGTAGCAAATCACCTGGACATGAAGGTATACATCTGAGGGTGCTTTAAGAACTAAAATATGAGATTGCAGACCAACATTTAGTAATCTGTGAACTATCATTAAAATCATCTGTAGTATCTGAAGACTGGATAATGGCCAATGTAGCGCCAATTTTTGAAAAGGGTTCCAGAGTTGATCCAGGAATCTACAGACTGGTGAGCTTGACATCAGTTCAGGGCAACATGGTAGAAACCATTATTAAGACAAAATTGCTGAACATGTAGATAGTCAAGGTTTAATGGCAGAAAGCCAACATGGATTAGCCAAGGAAAATCTTGTCTCACTGATCTGTTATATTTTTTGAAGGTGTGAATAAACAGGTAGTTAACGGTGAGCCAGTTGATATAGGGGCATGTTTACTAAACTGCAGAAATGTCATTCGTGGTAGGTTCCACGGTAAAGGTAGAGATGCACATATAAAGGCATGGGAATTGCATTGTTACAGCAAGCTGACAGCTAACGCGCATTACAAGGCGCCTTACAAGGTGCCTTGTAAGGCGCCTCGCAAGGCACCTTGTAAAGCGCCTCGCAAGGCACCTTGTAAGGCGCCTTGTAAGGTGCTCTGTAAGGTGCCTCATAAGGCGCACTATAGGGCCTCCTAGGCTAAGCGCCATATTAGGCACCCTTGGACAAGGCACTGCAGAAGGCACCCTGGGCTATGGAACCATAGGTTAAGGTGGCCTAACAAGGTTATGGTGTCCTAGGTTAGTGTGCCCTAGGGACTGCAAGGTGCCTCAGGATGACATGCATGACCTGTGCGGAACAGAGACAGATGTAGCCCTAACACTAGATAGAGAACTCAGGAAAGGCAATGAACAGGTGAGTGAAGGAGGGAGAAGTGGGAGCCACTGGACCTGCCATATCTGTGGGCATCCCATGTGCCTGCCAGTAGTGATGACAAACATGGTGGGGCAGCTGTACCACAGCACAGGGTGTTGGCAATGTAAAGTGAAAGTAGGCTAGTTTGTACAGGGCTGTGTATACGGCCAGGGTACTCAACAATATAGTACTTGCCCTAAGAAAGAGTTAATATCATTCAGAGCTTTTTGCTCAGTAACATCCTTGAAAGACTCTGCTAGGATAATTAGGTGAAAGGTTCCTAGTAATATAAACACTAGTCTATGTTTATATAAGATAAGTAAAGGGCAAGTTGTCTCCCAGTCTCTCAGTCTCGGGTTAGAGATATCAAACTGTCAGTATTAGAATTAATTAGAATTAATTCCCACATAGTTATGTCTGGGAATATGTGTATGTCCTCTCAAGGATGACCCATGCTAATGAGAACTGGACTATGATGGTATGGATACGTGATGTTAGATGTAGAACAATAAAGTGAGAATTATGCTGTATAATCAAATATTTACCTATAAATAAAGTGGCCTAAAGCTATGATGGCAAAGTAAACAAAGGCAGTAGCCTAGTTTGCTTTCCCAAAGCTTTGGTTGTTTTTATATACAAGTGTGTTGTGTATTATTTACTGATTTTTTTTCGATTCCCTTCTCATTGCTTTGTGTGTGGATTTCTGTTACTCCAAGAGCCCTGGTATGTTGCCGGTGAGGGGAGGTGCAGAGTACACTTTCATAAAGTACCAGAAAAACAGTTGGTGGCAGACAATGGGAATACGTGTCCCCCAGTGGAGGCAGAGGTGGCAGGATAGTTACAATGATATGTGGACAGAGGAGTGGTGGTGCCATGCAGAACAGGCACAGGCAAGGCAAGCATGAAGAGACGCAATGCAGGAAAGGGTATGACATGGGGTGGCAGCCTGCACTGGCAGACAGGACTCTACACAGTTGACAGATGCAGATAGACGGACCGAGGGAATGTTGGCAATTGTGGCGAGGGTATTATGGGCTGGAAGCACAGATCTGCAAAAATATGACCTCTACAAGCATGCACACTATATGAGTAGGACAGGCATGAGAGGGGGGAACAATGAGGAACTGAACCCATGAACACTGCCAAGAATGGCATTGTGTTAACCAGTAGGCTATACCTCCATGGTGTATGTCACAGCAATGGCTGAGTACAGAAGGACTGCAGGTCACTGCACAAACTGTCTGCTCTGAGTGCCAGGATAGGGTAACCCCACCATACCCATGATGCAATGCACATGCTGCATAGCAGTCTACAGCTGATCACCAAATGGGGTCTGCACCTCTCCAGTACCTCAGCTTGGAAAGACGAACTGACAGTGTGTGATACTGGCACAGAGTAGCTACAGACCATGCCATTGTGCAGGTTCTGTGGTCACCCTGAGGGATAGGATTGGTGCCCAGCACTAGGTCCGCAGTACATGTGGTGCTAGAGATAGATCCTCCTGTACATCCCCATCACTACCAGTGTGTGACAGGTATTCCGTGCAGTGCAGCCAAAGGTAATTTGGTGTCCACCTGTATCCTGCAGTCACATGTGGCCCTGTGGGACCAGACACCAGCCAGATTGGTGTGTACCCTGTGTTAGGGTCTGGCTGACATGGGCAGCTGTTAACAGGACAGAGGGGTTCCAAGAATTGCATGAGGTGTGTGTAGCAGTGCCTTTTTGTAGGTAAGGAACTAGTACCCCTGCCCCGGGGGAGCAAACTCCACCCTGTTTGTATGAGACAACCCTCCAGGGTTGGTGGGCCAGAGCCATACCTATGACTGGTGCAGTGGCAGACCAGCAGCAATGATGGGGTTAGGTCTGGAAAACCCCAATTGCCTCCTACCACTGTCTGCCAGTCACCAGCAGACAGCACATTCAGACTGTACCTTACAGGTGTTCTAACCATGCACAGTCTAACTGCAGACAGTCCACCAGCCTGCTCACAGAGAAACTATGTGCAGTAAGCAGGCAACTCATTGATTAGGACCCCAGGGAACACAAATATATCACTGGAGGCAGATAGTGTAGAGCGCTATGCGGGAACCTAGACCTGCCATGGTCACTGCTCAGTCAGGGTGAGTGCCCTCCCAGCATGCCATGCTGTGGCCACCCTGTCCATGCAGGTGGTGGTCAGGCACTACAGTGTCCCAGCCATTGCCCCACACCCTGTGAAGATGCATCCTGGCCAATCTGCCCTGTCCAGGCCATACCCAAAATACCTTGCTCCTCATTATGCACCTATTCAGGCTAACGCTGGTAACAGTGGGACATTTTGGGCCTAATGAAGTGTGGGCAGCCACAGAACAATGGATAGACATACACATACGCTCACTCCTATTGCAGCATTGTACAAAGATAGGGGTGGTTGGCAACCCTGCCCGCCACACTGGTCCTGCTCCCAGTGCTGACATTGCTAAACTGTGCAGGGGGTAGAAGTAGTGCTCTGGTGATAGCTTCAGCTCAATGCTGGGGCCAACAGTCTGACTCTCCATGCATCTTTGGATTGTGGAGCCTGCGTAGGTGGTTGTTTGTACCCCTGTTCGCCGCTGCTTTGGGCTTTGTACATGTTACTGTTGTATCTGCATTACAGGGTAAAACATAGGGACAGGGAGGAGTGGTCTAGTGGTTAGGATAAGGTACTTCAGGCTGGAGGGCTGTGGGTTCAAGTCCCACCTGGGGACAGCAATTTCAGGCCAGAGGGACTGGGATTTCTAGTCCTATAAGCACTCCTTGTGGTCTTGGGCAAGCCACTTAACCCTCCATTGCCCATGTTCCCTGTAAGTATTGATGTATGTGTGTCATATCCCCTCATGTTAAATGTATCCCCCAATTGACCGCTTTGACCTGGTGAAAAGCGGAATATAAATACAGCTAAATAAATAAATAAAATAAATAATAAACATGCTCTGCAGGAACCACAGGTGGGGCTTGAACCTGTGACCCTCTGTTTCTGGACACACTGGCTGGGTGTACTGCACCCACTGTTGCCACAGATGCACAATAGTCCCTGGGGCTACCTGTACTTTTCCTCAGCCAGACTTTGTATGTTGCACTGCACACCACGTACTGATGCAGGGTATGGCCTAGGTCCACTGAAGGGAGGTGGCACCCCCCCTGTCAAACTGACATGGCCATTTGCTGTCAGTACTGGTAGTGTGCAGTCCCAGGCCATCCGCTGTGTAGGTAGGTGCCCGCCTAGGGAGCGGATCCTGGGGTGGGGGGCCATACATGGACATCCTCACATCTCCCCATCACTGCCTACCAATATTATGTCCCTTCCACATGGGAGCGGGATGGCTGGGGGGATGTTAGGTCAGTGCCCTAGCAACTATTGGCTAGGGTGAACCAGATAGATATAGGTGGATTGTCTTTGGCCTTGGTCAGCTGCTGTCTTGCTGATTTCCGGTTTCTATGTTCCTATGTGCCACCTAGGCACCCGCCTGGTCCACCCTGTGCCCCAGCTGCCCATGCTACATGTCCCACCTGCGGCCCCCTATGCCCCATTTGCACCGTCACCATAGTGGCCATTCATATACTTTGGCACTATGGTGTTGCTGAAAATGGAGCACTACTATCACATTTCTTGGGCTCCCTGTCTAGGCAGCACATTGCTGACACTTAAATGGTTTCTCTCTCCTGCAAATGTGCATCTAACGGCAGGTTTTCATTCACGGTAGGATTCAGCCCTTCGTTAGTGTGAAAGGGGCCTCTCCCCACCCACTCTCCGCCCATTGACCCCTTCTCTCCGCCCTCTCTCCGCCGGGGATGTTAACGATCGTTAAGTAACGTTAACGCGCGTTAACGTTACATAACGCGCATTATGTAACGTTACTGCAGTTTAGTAAACATACCCCATAGTGTATCTGGATTTTCAGAAAGCCTTTGACAAAGTCCCTCATGAGAGACTCTTGGGAAAAACTGAAAAGTTATATGATAGGAGGCAGTGTACTTTTGTGGATTAGGAACTCTTTAAAAGATAGAAAACAGAGAGTAAGGCTAAATGGACAATTTTGTCAATGGAGAAAGATGAATAGTGGAGTACCCCAAGGATCTGTGCTGGGCTCACTGCTTTTTAACATGTTTATAAAATTGCAAGAGGACCTTGATAAATTGGGACAATGGATATCCAAATTGTAGATGAAATTTAATGTGAATATTTGCAAAATTATGCACGTTGAGGCCGATTCCATAACATTCATGTCCAGGCTGCAGGCACGCCCAAATCAGAGATGGGGACGTTTTAAACCTGATTCCAGTATGGATGCACCCGCGAGTCCAGAATTGGAGACGTAGACATATTAAACGGCTTGGACATCCCTGCCCTCACGATATTCAATGTTGCCTGCCTCCGCCTCCCTGTTAAAACATGCATTAAGTAAGCTGCTCTTCTCACTGATAGTATTGTGTTCATGCAAATAACACTTGAATACTGATCATATCTAAATGTTGATGCCAACAAGACTAAATATACTAATCTGTCGTATGCCCTGAACTCTGCAAAATAATCCCAGTGCAGTCAATGATATAATAACAGCAAGTCATTTAAGATTGTGAGTGGACAAGGTGCAGATGTCCAAGACATCAAAAAGTTTAGATAGAATTTGTCACAGTCCTCCTCACTTCTCACCACCACCAAAAACTTGTCTATTAGACAACTTTTTGGTGGTGGTGAGAATCGAGGAGGAATGTGACACATTCTATATACCCTTTCAATGTCTAGGACATCTGTACCTTGCCCACTCATGATCTTAAATGACAGAGGTGTAAGGCAGGGGTCTCCAAATCCAGCCCTGGAGGGCCACAAACAGTCAGGTTGGCAGGATATCTCTAATGCATATATATCTCATGCATGTTCATTAGGGATATCCCAAAATCCTGACTGGTCTGCGGCCCTCCAGGACCGGAGGTGCCCACCCCTGGTCTATCCAGTGTGTGGTGGCTGCCAACACCCTCCACAGCCCACACTGCTAGCACTGTTGCCAGTATTGGCCTGCCAATGTGCATAATGAGAAGCAAGGTACTGTGGGAATAGCCTGGATAGGGTGGCCTGGCCTGGCCGCATCTGCACAGGGCATAGGGCAATGGCCGGATATTGTAGTGTCCGGTACCACCTGCACGGACAGGGTGGCCATAGCATGTCCTGCTGGGAGGTCACTCTCACCCTGACTGAGCAGTGACCATGGCATGGCTAGGTTCCCCCATAGTGCTTTTCTTATGTGATGTTTATGGGTTTTCTTTTGGTGCCCAATCACTGGCTTATCTGCTTGGTGTGTATGTTGATATCCCCGTTCTGGGTACATGCATTTTCTCCAGGACTATGCACTATGGACTAGCTGGCGGACTGTCTGCAGCTGGTATGTGTCTTGCTGGAACACCGTGCAGGGTGCAACGGCTGGAGACTTGCTGCTGTAGAATGTCAGATGAAAGTGGGGGACAGCTGAGCATTTCCAGACCTGCCGTCTGTCTGCTATTGTGTTATGGATGTGTACTGCTCTGCATTGCTTGCCCTGTAGGGTGTTTGATCCCTAGAAGGACGGGGGTGCTGGTCCCCTCTACTGCCACCATTGCAGGGGGGTAGAAAGTGGATCTGTTGGCGGGAGATCCTGTCCCCCACCTGAGCCCCAGAGGATGCGTTGGGTGGTGGTATGTAATCTCTCTGGTAACCACAGCAGAATGTGGGTGTGGTGCCATGCAGTCCTTCTGTAGCCAGCCAGGTGTTTATTAGCAGCTCTAGCCCACTGGTTACTTCACTGCCCATGGAGCCAGAGGTCATGGGTTCACAACCCACAGTGGGGTTCATCGATAGGGCTGTCTTAGGCATTGTCTATTTTTATTGTATATTAGTGCTGCCAGCACAACTACCCTCAGGGTACTGTCACCTTAGGGTGGCTCATAAGGCGCCCTATAGGGCGCCTCATACGGCGCCCTATAAAGCGTCTTATAAGTTGCCTTATATGGTGTCCTATCGGGGATATTATAGGGTGCCTTGGCAGACAGCGCACTTTATAATGTGCCCTATGGAGTGCCTTCTAGGGTGCCTTATGTGGCACCTTAGGTTACGCCACTGTGAGGGTGTGTTTGCTGGCAGCACTATTAAGGTACAACTAAACTTCCTCACAGCCCAATACGTAACCCTTTCCAGGCCAAGCCCAAAACTTTCGGGATCCAAACATCTGCCTAAATATTCCTATCAAATGGTATATAATATATGACCATGGCAGAGGGAACGTCACTATTGGAACATATTGAATAATACGGGTACAATTTTCCTGACATATGCAAACATTAACCCGGCTGCAGAATGTGGATTAAAATATTATAGTAGGCTTTCAAAGGGTTGCACATTATGCCTCAGCCAGCCTTATTCATTAGGCATACTGGGGAATCGAGCCCATGACCCTTGTACCATCGGTCTGTGTAGTAACCATTGTGCTACAGCTCTGTTTCTGTATTTGGGTGTCTGCACGCCTTCTTATGCTTAACGTGCAGTAATGCGCCCTGTAACGATCGTTGCTGCGCGGCGCGTTATAGCGCGCGTTATGAATAACGATGTACCACCCATGTCCTTTTTTGGCATTTCTTCCACTAACGCGGCTCCTAACACGAATCACACTAACGCAGTTTAGTAAACATACCCCAAAATGTCAAAATGGGGCAAAACATCAACTTACCCTAGAGCAAAGTGCTCCCTTCTTTTACGCATAAACTATATATCTCATAGCTGATGCCTAAAAGAAGGGAGCACTTTACTCTAGGGCAAGTTAATGTTTTGACCCCATTACAAAGCAAGGTAATACTCAGCCTTAAAGCTCCCAAAGGGGTTTAGGTGTTCTTTTTTAAAAGCTAATTCTATAAAGGGATTTTGCTGTTCATTTTTAAAAGTTAATTCTTAAAGGGGTTTTGGTGGTCTTGTTTTAGAAGCCAATTCTTAAAGGGGTTTTGCTATTCATTTTTAAAAGTTAAAGGAGTCATTCTGAGACGCTATTCAGCCCTTCTGCCGACCCCGACTAACTTCCCCACACATTGTACGGGGAAGTTAGATGAGATGGGAAAGGGGCATTGCGGAGGCAGAGTTAGGGAGGGCAGTGAGCAGTCTGCAGCCCTGGATGTACAGGGCTGATTCCAATGTCGGCCCTGTACGTCTGGGGCCGGCTTCCTGAACAGGGAACTTATTTCACCTCAGAGGTGGAATAAATTCCCCTAGACGGTGGTTCTGGCAGGCCTGGAGTGCAGTAAAGGCAGGAGGGGGCAGAGGAGATTCCCTGCAGCCCGACTCTGGCTTTGGGAGGCCAGATCGGGCATCGGGTTGCAGGGAATCAAACCTCTTTTTGGCAGCTGGGGATTGTGGCTCCTGAATGGAGCCTAACTGAGTTAGCTGAAAAAGGCCTGTATGTGCAGGCTGACCAGAAATCGGGGTCTCGGCCTGCACGTACAGGCCTGGACGTGATTCTGATCCTGCGGGGCTAGACATTCCCGACTGGGTGCACTGTAGGTTAAACTGTGATTTCCGGTTCCTACTGGGCGGACTGAGGGCCAGGACATCCAGGACTGAATCAGGCTCTAAGTCTTTTTTCTGTACTGCAAAGGGAGAATTTCTTTTTTGTTTGCTTGTGGTGTTGGGCAAGGCTCTGCAGGTTAGAGTTCATTGTCTTTTTTCTAGCTACCCATTCACAGCAAAATCTTTGAAGGTACTGACTTCATCAGGTGTTAGGTCCCTCCCTACTTTCCCTGCACCCAATCACCCCATGTGAGCATTCTGGCTTTATAGGGCAACTCCCTAATTAGCTACACACAGGGACATAGACAAGCACTAAGAGGTTAACTGTTTTTTCCTTAAAGGACAGCTGAGGAACAGGTAGGGACTTTGGTAGGTCTCTCTCTTTTACTTCAAAAGGTACCAAAGCTCCATCAACTAAACAATGACTGGGAAAAATCATATTACTAAAGCTGCTGCCCTCATTACTACTTCTGCCTCTGTCCAGGCAGAGATCCTAATGCCAGTTGAAGGACTGGTTCCATGTGCAGGATGCCTGCATGCTGAGGCTATCAGAAAAGAATTGGAGGAGCTCAGGGAAGAGATGGCAAGGGTGAGAAGCATTTGAGACAGTGAGAAGTACATTGATGAGATGCTTCTTGAAACATCCAAGCTCTCAGACACAGGTGAAGATGGGAGGCTACAGAAAGAAGAAGGTTGGACACAAGTCATCAGAGCCTGCAGTATCAACACTCCAACTCCTCCAGCCCTTGAATTAAGGAACCAGTATGCAGCCCAGGAAGTGGAGGAGGTGAAAGCATCCAAGGAAAGGGAAGAATCACAGGTCGAGCACCCCAAAGTTGCAGAATCAGTCACCACAAGGAAGCGAAGGATAGTGGTGGTTGGTGACTCTCTTCTGAGGCATACTGAGACATCCATCTGACGACCAGATTTGATGTCCAGAGATGTGTCCTGTCTGCTAGGTACCAAAATCTGAGATGTTACGGAGAGTTTGCTGAGATTCCTCAAGCTTACTGATTATTATCCGATGTTGCTTATTCATGTCAGCACAAATGATACTGCTAGGTATCCCTGCGAACATATGAAAAGTGACTTCATAGCTCTGGGACAGAGGATGAAGCAGATAGGTTAAGGGTAAAGGCCGAGGCAGAGAAGCTCGCATCCTGGAGATGAATGCATGGCTTCCTGGACCATGGGATGATATTCCAATGACTACAGAGCTGAGATAGTGTTCATCTGTCCAAGAAGGGTCGAGGTGTCTTCAGAAGCAGACTGACTAACCTACTGAAGAGGGCTTTAAACTAGATTCCTTGGGGATGGGTGTGTGAAGAAATCCCCCAGATAAGTGAAACATTAAAAACCTCTGTAAAAATGGGTAATAGGGACAGCATCTGGAAAGTGGTATGTATAAATGCCCATAGCATGTGAAATAAGATCCCAGATGTTGAGGTTTTAATGGAAGAGGCTGACTTGGATTTAGTGCCATTACAGAGACATGGTTCACAGAAAACCATGACTAGGATGTAATTATACTAGCCTATACTTTATTCAGAAAGGACAGGGTAGGAAAAAAGGGGAGGTGGCGTGGCACTATATGTAAATAAATAATATTAAAGCTATAGAATTGCAGGGCTTAAAAGGAAAAGAGGAGGCACTGTGGGTTAAACTAGAAAGAGGGAAAGGAAAATCCATTTGCATTGGAGTGATATACAGATCCTCCTCACAGGGAGTAGAAGTGGATGAAGATTTAATAGAAGACATACACATTATTGACATGAAAGGAGAAGTGCTATTGATAGGTGATTTCAATATGCCGGATGTGGATTGGCACATCCTTGCTGCAGTGTCATCTAGAAGTAAGTAGATCTAGATTCTCTACAGGGTGAACTATTCAGGCAATTGGTAACAGAACCCACATGTGATAGGTCCATACTGGACACAGTGCTTACCAATGGGGAAAGTGTTTCTGATGTTATAGTAGGAGGTCAACTCACATCCAGTGATCACCAGATGGTATGGTTCAGTATTAGGACTAGGACTGATAAAATACATTCAAAAGTGAGGGTCTTAGACTTTAGGAAAACTACCTTTGCCAAGATGAGACAATACCTCAAAGAGTAGTGGGATGGGAATAGCTGGGGGATGAAGAAAACAGTGGGCAAAACTGAAAGGGGATATTTTAAGGACAACAAACCTTTTTGTTAGAAAGGTAAATAAATGTAAAAGGAAAAGGAGGCTACTATGGCTCTCAAAAGAAGTAGCTGAAAAGGTGAAGAAAAAGAGGGAAGCCTTCATGAAATACAAGAGATCACAGAGAGAGGAAGGCAGGCATCTATATTTGGAAAAACTTAGAGAAGCTGCCAAAGTAGTCAGGAAAGCAAAGGAGGAGTAGCCTAGTGGTTGGGGCAAGGTACTTCAGGCCAGAAGGTCGGGGGTTCAAATCCCACTAGAGGACAGCAACCTTGGGCCGGAAGGACTGGGGTTTCTAGTCCCACAGGTGCTCCTTGTGGTCTTGGGCAAGCCACTTAACCCTCCACTGCCCATGTTCCCTGTAAGTATTAGTGTATGTGTCTCATATCCCCAGGTGTTAAATGTATCCCCCAATTGTGTTGTGACCGCTTTGATTGAAGGATAAGGCGGTATACAAAACCAGTCTAAATAAATAAATAAATAAAAAGAAGAAGAAATAGCCAATGCAATAAAATGCAAGGATAAAACATTTTTCAGATATGTTAGTGAGATGAGGAAGGGCAAAAGTGGTAATGTCAGACTCCAAGGATGCAGGGGAGGAATATGCAGACACTAATGAGGAAAAAACAGAATTGCTTAACAAATATTTCTGTTCTGTGTTCACAGATGAAGGGCCAGGAGCAGGACCTCAGAAAACACTCACAAATAGGAAGAGAATTGACAGGGATCTCGAACAATTTTCAGAAGACTGTGTTCGTGAGGAACTAGATAAACTAAAAGTAGACAAAGCTATGGGTCCAGATGGGATACATCCAAGAATACTGAGGGACTTGGGGAAATTCTAACGGCTCCACTGTCTGACCTTTTCAATGCATCTTTGGAGTTGGGAGTGGTGCCAGAGGACTGGAGAAAGGCACATGTGGTCCCTTTACAAAAAAGCAGATGTATGGATGACATTGAGAACTACAGGCCGGTAAGTCTAATCTCTGTGGTTAGTAAATTATTGGAATGGCTACTAAAGGAGAGAATAGTGTAGTTTCTGGAGTCCAGTAGTTTGCAGGATCCATGGCAGCATGGAGTTACCAGAGGCAGGTCTTGTCAGACAAATCTGATATATTTCTTTGACTGGGTGACCAGGGAGATGGACAGAGGGAGTGCCCTAGATGTGGTGTATTTAGATTTCAGTAAAGCTTTTGATACTGTTCCACATAGGTGCCTTATAAACAAACTGAGCATCCTAGGGATGGACCCTAAAGTTATTGCTTGGGTTGGAAATTGGTTGAGTGGGAGGCAACAAAGGGTGCAGGTAAATGGAGCTCACCCTGAGGAGAAGGTTACCAGTGGTGTGCCACAGAGATCTGTCCTTGGTCCGATTCTGTTTAACATCTTTGTTAATGATATTATAGAAGGACTGTCGGGTAATGTTTGCTTGTTTTTGGATGGTACAGAGTAGACACCCAGGAAGGAGTCGATAACATAAAGGAGGAATCTAGCTAAACTTGAAGAATGGTCTAGAATTTGGCAGCTGAGATTTAATGCTAAAAAATGCAGGATCATGCATTTGGGATGCAAAAATCCAAAGGAGCTGAGGTACTTCTGTCCACAAAAGAAGAGCAGGATCTGGGCATAATTGTGACTGATGATCTTAAAATAACTAAACAGGTGGAAAAGGCGATTGTGAAAGCCAGAAGATTGCTTTGGTCTATAGGGAGAGGAATGGCCAGCAGAAGAAAAGGAGGCAATAATGCCTGTGTATAAGTTTCTGGTGCGACCTCATTTGAAGTATTGTGTGCAATTCTGGAGACCACATCTTCAAATGGATATAAGCAGGTTGGAGTCTGTACAGGGGCGGCCCAAGGGGGGTGCGGGGCCATGTGCGGAGACTTGGTGCAGGGCCTAATTTGCTTAAGGGGCCTAATTTGCATAAATATTTGCATAATGTTACCATACACTAACTTTTAGGGGTATGTTTACTAAACAGCGATAACGTTGCAGCGGCACAGTTTACACGTGATATGTAATGTTATCGCACGATACATAATGATAGCGAGCGATAAAGTAACATTATCAAGCGATAGCGCCAGGTTTCACATGAACACGTCTCCTGCGGCGTTAAGGCACACAGAGGGTGGGGTAAGGCTCCCCAGAGGGCGGAGAGAAGGGGTCAATGGGCAGAGAGTGGGCGGGGAGAGGCTCCATGCACACTAGCGCTATGAAATGAAGGTCTGAAAATTAGCGCCAGTGAAAACCTCACGCTAGAGGCACATTTGCAGGATGGAGAAACCAGTTCAGTCAACAATGTACAGCAAAGGCAGGGAACCATGAAAAGTGATAATAGTGATACATGTGCAGCAATAGCATAGTGCCCAAGTACGAAAGGACACTACAGTGAGGCTGCAAATGGAGTACAAGGGACTGCAGGCGGGACATGCAGTGGGGCAGCTTGGGCACAGGGTTGACTAGGCAGATGCCTAGGTGTCACATAGGAATGCAGAAACTGCAAATCAGCAAGCCAGCAACTGACTACGGTCAAACATGTCCACGAGTGTGTGTCCCACAGTGTCCCAGGGGACAGTACCCAGCAGGTACCCAAAAGGGCACGTAACATAGACAGGCGGTGCCGGGGGGAAGCGTGGATGTCTATGTAGGCACCCCTACCCCAGATCCCACACCATAGGCAGCCGCCTATGGGCACACTGGATGGCCTGGGACTGCGCACCACCAGCACCACCCGCATAAGGGTATGTCAGCATGGTGTGGGGGGGTGTTGGTGGTGGAGGGGGCAGTGGCAGCTGCCCACAGGAGACCAAGGCCAAGCCCTGTTTAGGTGGGCGTCATGCAGTGCAACAGACAAGGACTGTCTGAAGAACAGTAATGGTATCCCCAGGGACTGACCTGCCTCTTTGGCAACAGTTTTGTGCAGTACACACAGCCAGTGTGTGCAGGGTCAGAAGATCACATGTTCAAGTCCCAGCTGTGGCCCCTGCAGACAATGGCCCTATATTTTATCCTACAGCGCACATAAACCATAAACATGTGCAGTCCCTAGAGCATCGGCCAACAGGGGCACAAACACCCACACCCACAGGCTCCACTATCCAAAGCCTCATGTCAGGCTGTTGGGCCCTGCACGGAGCAGCAGCTACCAATACTAGCACCTACATACCTTAGCAATGCCTGCACTGTGCTCAGGACTGGTGCAGCAGCCAGGGCTGCCAACCACCTCTATCTTTGCACAATGATGAAATAGGTGTGGGAGTCTGTGTATGTCTATCCAGTGGTTTGTGGCTGCCTACACCATACTGAGCCCCCAATGCTTGCACTGTTTCCAGTGTTAGCCTGCCAATGTGCATAATGAGGAGCAAGGTATTGTGGGTATGGCCCGGACACGGTGGTCTGGGCAGGATGCATATGCACAGGGCATAGGGCAATGGCTGGGACATTGTAGTGTCCGACCACCAACTGCACAGACAGGGTGGCCACAGCATGTCATGCTGGAGGTCACTCTCACCCTGACTGGGCAGTGACCATGGCATGGCTAGGTTCCCACATAGTATTATACAGTGTTTTTCTCAAGTGATATCTGTGGGTCTTCTTTTTTGGGGACCAATCACTGATATACATGCTTGGCCTATGTGTGTGTCCATCCCACTTTTGGGGGCACACAGTTCCTCCAGGAACATGCACTGTGTACTAGCTAGAAGACTATCTGCAGTTAGCGTGTGTATGGGTGGAACACCTTGCAGGGTGGAGCTTGACTGTGCCCTCTGCTGGTGAATGTCATATTGTGGTGGGGAGCATCTGAGCTTTTCCAAGCCTACTGTGTGTTTGCCAGCGCACTATGACAGACGTACAGATCTGCGTTGACTGCTCTGGAGAGTGCCTATTCCCCAGCAGGACTGGAGTGGTGGTCCCCTCTATTGCTTCTGATGTAGAGTGTGGATCTGTTGGTGGGTGATCCCATCCCACACCCTGACCCAGAGAGGGTGGGTTGGTTGGTGCTACATAATCCACTTTTGGGTCCACCCAACACCCTTCTTCTATGACATGTGACTATGGCAACCATACAGGTTAAGCACTATTCTGGGTGCATCATAATCCACAAAGGCTAGACATGACTAGGAAATACAAATGGACACAGGTGCATTCTAGGTGAACTGCGAGGACTACCTATCACACACTGGCACTGATGGGAATCTGCAGCACAGCCTATCGCAGCCAACCAAGGTGCTGCGGACCTGGTGCTGGGCACCCCACCTCACCCTCAGGGTGAGCACGGGAACCACACAATGTCACAGTCTGTAGCTACTCTGTGCCAGTGACACACACAGTCAGTTCCCCCTACCAGGCCGAGGTGCTGTGGAGGCGCATACCCCATCTCATGATCAGCTGTAGACTGCTGATCTGCATGTGCAGTGCATCATGGGTACAGGTGGGTATACCCTATCCTGGTAACCACAGCAGACAGGTTGTGTGGTGACCTGCATTCTTTCTGTAGTCAACCAGCACTGTGTTGGATGCTGTAGAGATGTAGCCCACTAGTTACTGCAATGACTGTGGAGGCAGAGGTCATGGGTTCCATCCTGCAGTGGTGTTCTTTACTAAGGCTCTCTGAGGGATTTCCTTTTATTTTAAATCAGTGCTGCCAACAAACCCACCCTCACAGTGCCGTAACCTTACGGTGTCTCATAAGGCGCCCTATACGGCACCCTATAGAGCATATTATAAGGTGCCTTGGTGGACATGGCACTTTATAATGTGCCCTATAGGGCGCCTTATGAGGCACCTTAGGTTAAGGTACTGTGAGGGTGTTTTTGCTGGCAGCACTGCTTTAAATTAAAAGGATATCCCTCAGACAGCCTTATTAAATAACACCACTGTGAGATTGAACTCATGACCTCTGTCTCCACAGTCATTGTAATAACCAGTGGGCTACATCTCTATAGTTTCTAATACAGCACTGGCATGGATTTAAGGTTACCACGTGTTAATGAGCCAAGGCGCTCTCTATTGTGCAATACAGATTCTTGTTACCTTGCCGCCGGAACGCCCACTACCTTATATGGCATTCTTCACATTAACGCTGCAACTAGTGCAGGTAACATTAAGACGGTTTAGTAAACATACCTCTTAATGAGTATATGGATAAAGAAAGACTAAAAGATTTCTACATTACTATAATCCAGTGCCAACCACCAGGCACATTAGGAACTACTACAAACACTGCCCATTTAGAACCCATAGCAAACCCGTCGTATCGTAACAGCACTACCAGGACTCACAAAGCACCATACTCTACTTATTAAAAGGCAACACTGCAAATATTAAACCAATACATTTCAGAGAATAACAATACATGACCTACTGGGGAAAGAGAACAAGTGGCAATGTCAAATAGAAATTACATAAACAGACTACCTCAGCTCAGTTACACATGCAGAACATAGACCATCACCAAACAAGGAATCACAATTTAGAAACAGGAAGACAATAATTAAACTGGGAGCCCCAAAAGCCAAACTTGGAATGTACAACAACACTGTAGAAATAAAACTACAAATTAATTTCCTCTTGTACTAAACAAAGCACAGACGTTAATGATGCACATTTCCCAGAGCTGACATATTCCAGTTAATAAATTCAAAATAAAGAGATATCTTTCTACCTTTTGTGCATTGTTTTTTTCAGTTGCAATTGCTCCAGCCACTTTCTTCTGGTTTCTTCGTGCCTTCTGCTAACTCTCTATCGTCTGCTGCCCATTTGTCCTTTCTTCTCTCTTCTAGATTTTTTCCATTCTCTCTCTACATCTTCTTTAACATACTAATCTTTCTCCTTTTGCTCTTTCCTCATTCCTATTTCATCCATTCAAATTTTAACCCTCCATCCTCAATCCCCACTTACTCTCCCAATACCCGGCCAATTGTAGATTTTTCTTCCTTCCCACCCAAAATATTTTCCCCCTCTCCATTTCACTCTCCCAGCTCCATCCCATTCTAATCCTCCCCCAACATCAGCTCCATTCTAGTTCCAGCTCCACACAGCACCCGCTCCCTTCTAGTCCCTGCATCAGCCCATTTCCAGTCCTAGCCTTCCATCAGCCCATTTCCAGTGCTAGCCCCCCCCATAGCCCATTACCAGTCCTAACCCCCCATCAGCCCACTTCCATTCCTAACCCCCCATCACCCCATTTCCAGTCTTAGCCCCCCCATAGCTCATTACCAGTCCTAACCCCCCATCAGCCCACAGCCCATTACCAGTCCTAACCCCATCAGCCCAACTCAAGTCCTAACCCTCCCCATTAGCCCATTTCCAGTCCTAGCCCCCCATAGCCCATTACCAGTCCTAACCCCACATCAGCCCACTTCCAATCCTAACCCCCCCATCACCCCATTTTCAGTCTTAGCCCCCCCACAGCCCATTACCAGTCCTAACCCCATCAGCCCACCTCAAGTCCTAACCCTCCCCATTTGCCCATTTCCAGTCGTAGCCCCCCCCATAGCCCATTACCAGTCCTAACTCCCCATTAGCCCACTTCCAATCCTAACCCCATTAGCCCATTTCCAGTCTTAGCCCCCCCCCCCCATAGCCAATTACCAGTCCTAACCCCTGCATCAGCCCACAGCCCATTACCAGGCCTAATCCCCCTCCCCCCATCAGCCCAGGGAATATTTAAAATAAAAAAAAAAAGCTGGCCCCGAGTGTCCCGCGGCCCACCCCTGCCCAGCAGAGTCCTCCCTCCCTGCATCAGTCCCTTTGGTGCTGGCTTCAGAGCCGCGAAGGGAGATTTTCCCTTTTGCGTCTCCATTAAGTCTGCCGGGGCTGATGGGAAACAGGAAATGCACGTTTCCCATCAGCCCCGGTGGGCTTAACAGAGCCGCGAGGAATAAACTCTCCCTTTGTGGCTCTGAAGCCGGCGCCGAAGGGACTGATGCAGGGAAGGAGGACTCTGCCGGGCAGGGGAGCCGCGGGACACTCGATTCCACCGCTGCCATGGCGGCAGCGGCAGCAGCAGCAGCCAGCTTTTTAAAAAATTTTTAAAATGTACTTTTAATGCAGAATGTTCTTTGCGCGGGGCCCCCTGAAACGCAGGGCCCTGTGCAAAAAACATTCTCGCTCAATGGACGGGCCGGCCCTGAGTCTGTGCAGAGGTTGGCTACTAAAATGATTAGTGGTCTTCATTATGAAGCATATGAGGACAGACTTAAAGATCTTAATATGTATACTTTAGAGGAAAGGCGGAATAAGGTCTATACAATAGAGACATTTAAATACCTCCTTGGCATAAATGCACAAGAGGGTCTCTTTCAATTGAAGGCAAGCTCTGCTATGAGGGGACATAGGATGAGAGTGAAAGGGGATAAACTCGAGTAATATGTGGAACTATTTCTTTATGGAAAGAGTTGTAGATGCCTGGAATAGTCTCCCAGTGGAGGTGGTGGACACAAGGACAGTATCTGAATTTAAAAAAGCATAGGACAGACACAGAGAATCTCTAAAGGAAAAGAGGGGACTATTGTAGTTGATGGAAGGGCAGACTAGATAGGCCATGTGGTCTTTTTCTGCCTTCATGTTTCTATGTTTCTATGTTTTGTTTTACTGGTCCTTTATTCCTGATAGGGATATGTTTTCACATTTGGCTATTGAGAACCTTTACTGAGTTCTCTGACCTCATCACACTGGCACCTGGTGACACAGCAGTCATCCCTATAGTCCAGGTTTGCAGCAGAGCACATAGATCCGCCCATGCAAACCTCACAGCACACACAAACACACTCTCATTTACATTCACATTAAACATACTTCTGCCAAAATTGTTCACTGCACCTATAAATAACAGCTGGTATTACATAATAGCATCGGTTCCTAGGGCTGTAAATCTGATCTGCTTTTCTCACTCAAACAAGAATCTTTTCCATGCTCAGTCACATAGTAGTCCTACATCAAAAGTCCCATTTTCCAGAACATAGGACATGCTAGGTAACCCTAGAATAGCTCTATTGGCACAAACAGCAAATGTCAGCATAGCCAGAATAAACACACTTGCTCCTCTCAATATTTCGGAAGAGGTGTTTAACATTGTTTCTCTACCTTATAATCTTCCCTCACCTCAGCTTTCTTTTCTTTATACCTGTATCTTGTGCCCCACCAGACTGCAGACACAAAAGTTCATAGCATATTTGTCACAACCATTCTTCAATATGGGACGCTTTGAGTAGAGCAGAAATTTTTCATAGTCCTGCCTTTATTCTATGATTCTGCAGGAATAACATAGATGTCTGTGGGAAACACTGAAGACCTACATGGGCCTCTCCTGAATACGCTTTATATGTTTCTGATGCTGACCATGCCCCCATTCTGTCCCCTCCTGCCCATGTTCTGAGATCTCCGTGCTAGCGCCATGGACATATAAGACTGTGAGGTTTCAGAATACAGTCCAAAGATCTTATTCATGTTCTGGAATGACCTCCTTCGGGAATAAGAACCCAAACTATGGTTACATGGTTCTACATTAGGAATCACCACCCTGGAAATGGATCTGGGCATCATTGTGGATAATACGTTGAAACCTTTTGCCCAGTATACAGCGGCAAACAAGAAAGCAAATGGAATGCTAGGAATTATAAGGAAAGGAATGGAGAATTATGCCAAGGATATTTTAATGCCTCTGTATCACTCCATGGTGCAACCTCCCCTTGAATATCATGTGCAATTCTGGTCACCATACTGTAGTTGTTGGTTGCTTTGTAGGGCCAACATAAGAATTATCCAAACATGATCATTTCCATGAGATCTTCTTCAGATCAGTTGTGACAACAAAGCTCGAGGAAGAAAGTGTATTAAACATGAAGAGGATGTCTGATTCTTGTTTTCACCAGTTAGTCTTTGTTTATAGGCAGCAGACCAATTTCTACCTCAATTGGCTTGAAGAATTTAGCCTCTGAGAAACCTGTGAGACAGAAGTTATTAAACTTTTAAAGAGGACATGGAATTCTCACACAAATGAAAAGGTTAAAACAAAACCAACAAAGTAGTTGAATAGCAAATGATACTTTTATTAGGTTAACAAGTACTTAAAGTTACAAGTTTCCTTTCTTGGACAAAGAGAAGATGTTGACTCAAAGGGGAAAACAACTTCTTTTCTAAATGAAAAAAGGAAAGAAAGAAAAAAAAAGAAACTCGTAAAAAAAAGTGCAGTAAAATACATCCTGAGCTAAAATGTTTGATTCAAAAGAAAATGCAAATGCTCCACTTATTAAAAAGTTGATGTGTGTGTGTGGGAGGGAGAGGGGGTAGAGGGAAGGATGGGGGGAGGGGGAGGGAGCAAAGGACTAAATGGCTCAAGGGCATTGGCACTGTGTTATAAAATCTTCCTCCTCATATCATGCCTCAAATCCAAGTTAGGGGATTTAAAAGTACCTAATGTGAAATGAGTTGGTGGTGTCTGTCCAGTTTGCTGTAACCAGGTCACTAAGACCATCATCACAAATTGGCACCAAAATTGGCAGGGTTCAAAACCACCTAAGTGGCTTTGAAATGCCCCATATGTCCCTTGATCTTGATAAACAGATGTTTCAGATCATTTTCACTTTTAGCCAGTGACGTGGTATCATCAGCATTGCCAAGGTTGTTGTTAAGTCTTCCACCAGTCTTCACACCTCAGTTGTTTTCATACAGTTCTGCTACTCTGATGATTTGTTCTGCATATAAATTAGACAGGTATGGGGAAAATATGCAACCTTGTCATACAACTTTGCTGATTTTAAACCATTCTGTTTCTCCTTGTTCTGGTTAAACTATTGCTTCTTGATTAATGTAAAGGATGCACATGAGAACTATCAGGGTTTTGCTGCAGTCAATAAAACACATACAGATATCCTTTTGGTATTTCTTTTTTTTTTTCTTTTCAAAGATCCATCTCACATCCGCAATGATGTCTCTTGTTCCTCACCCTTTCCTGAACTCTGCTTGTATTTGAGGCAGTTCTCGTTCCTGTATGGTTGTAGTCTCTGCTGAATGATCTTGAGTAGAATCTTGCTGGCATGTTTGATCAGAGCAATTGTACGATAATTTCTACAGTTAGTTGGATCACCTTTCTTCAGTATTGGTATGAACACAGATCTTTTCCAATCAGTTGGCCATGATGTTGTCTTCCAAATGTCCTGGTGAAGCCTTGTAATTATTGTAACAGTCACATCTGATTACTGTAATACTTCAGTGGGAATGGCATCAATACCCTATGTTTTTTCTTTGATAATGCTTTCAATGCTGCTTGAACTTAGAAACATAGAAACATAGAAACATGACGACAGAAAAAGACCACATGGCCTATCTAGTCTGTCCTTCCATAACAACTACAACAGTCCACTTTTTGCCTTTAGAGATCCTCTGTGTTGGTCCCATGCTTTCTTGAATTCAGTTACTGTCCTCATCTCTACCACCTCCACTGGGAGACTATTCCACGGATCCACTACTCTTTCCGTAAAGAAATATTTCCGCATATCACTCCTGAATCTATCTCCCTTCACCCAACTTCTTTCATCACCAACGGTTCTTGATTGTAAGGTACATGTTGAAATGGTAGTTGATCCACTTGATCTTCATGGTATAAAAACTGTATTCTTTCCACCTTTTCTTGATCTTCTCCTCATCATTCAACATTTATTTATTTATTTTATTTATTTACAATTTCTTCTATACCGTACTATTCAGCATCAGCCCGGTTTACATGGAACAGAACAATCAGACAGGGTACATAGGTCTGGGTACATAGGTCCGGTTCCGACCGGGCACACAGAAGGCCAGGACGTCCATGCCAGAATTGGGCTCATTGTATTTAATTACAGTTCTCACAAGTTTTTTCTTAATTATACATAAATGTAAAACTGTTTCTTCTTTGTCATTCATTTCTGGCATAGTATACCATGTGATAATCAGATTTAAAGTGCCAGATGCCAGTCCATTTCAGTTCGCTAATACCCAACAGATTGAATTGTACATATTCCATTTCATTCTTGAGCACCTCCAGCTTCCCTTGGTTCATACAATGTACATTCCATGTCTGAATATGGAAGGCATCTTTGCAGCTTCTGACTCACGTTTCAAGCACAGCTACATAAGCAGTCAGATGCCCTAAGGGCTTTGATTCAACCACACCATAAATTCTGGCTTTACTCTGAAGTGTCTTGAAATTTTCCCCAGTAGCCCATTGAGTGTTTTCCAACTTGGGGGGTCTCATCTTCCAATACCATATCATACGTTTCACCAATAGGCATCGGAAAAGGCCATGTCACAATGAATATGACTCTATCAAACTCGATGAGGTGGGGCAATGCTGCAGGGTTCTTATTATAATGCTGCAGCACTGGCAGAGGTATGTTGGGAGGGGGGGGGGGTGCAGATAGCCTTTGAAACATCATCTGGAACTGCTGGAGACTGCCCAGTCCTTGGCACAATAAAACCTGTGTAGCTGCAAGTTCCTTGATTGGTGCTGGTTGTGAGAGGCAGAGTGGAGGGAATCCCTGGCACCAGTGAGTATGGTTAGGGGCAATATAGTCAAGTCATCGCCAGCACTGAAAGAAACTAAGTTTTTTTCCATGTGGTAGAGAGATGCGCCAACATAGGCACCATCATGGCCTGTCTGTCATCAATGGTGCCATGGAGACCAGGAAGGGCAGAGATGAATCATTCTAAGTTTCTGCTGGGAGGAGTCACAGAGGCCGGCAGAGTCATTCTTAAGGTGGACTCTGGATTCAGTGCTGACACTGAAAGTTCTGGGAATGGGGTTGGGTAATGGGCTGATGCTGAAAAATGCTGGGGTTGGGAGGGAGATGATGTGGAGAATATGTGTGGAAGAAGAGGGCTGACAGAAATGCTGGGAAAGGGGACTGATGATGGGAGATACTGTGGATGGTGGTGGGAAAAGGGGGACTGATGGGAGATGCTGGGGATGAGGAAGGTGGTTAGAAAAAGGGGCTGAAACTAGGGATAGGTGTGGGATAATGGAAAATGCTGGGGATGGGGGTTGATATTGAGAATACTGGGATAGGGGTAGGATAAGGGAACTGATGTTGAAGATGAAGATGATAGTGAGAGAAGAGGTTAGCTGGGCAAGGGCTCAGAAAAGGGGGCTGTGGGCTAATGTGGATGCTGGGGCTTGGAGAAGAAGGTTGAAGCTGGTGTAGGGACTGGGGCTGAGAGAAGAGGGATGATGCTGGGGGTGGGAGGAAGAGACATGCTGGGGGATTATAAGCTATATATTGTATGTGAAAAATATATAGAATAAAGGAATGATAATAAGCGTAAAGCAGAAAATCAGCAGTGGGAGCTAGGGGGCAGAATTAGGGGGGGAGCTGAGGGTCAAGTTAGAGGCACTCTTGAGCAGCCAGTCTGCGTAGAACACTGCTACGACAGCTAGGCATTTTATGAATACCCAAGGAGCTGATATGAGATCAAAGGCCAGTATGCAATACAGGAAATGTTTTCCTAGGACAAATCTGAGATACTTCCTATATCCAGGATGTACTTAAATGTGAGAATAAGCATCCTTTAGATCTAAAGAACATAGCCAATCTCCTTTTTCAAGAAAAGGAAGAATAGTGTCCAGAGAAACCATTTTGAACTTTTCTTTGAGTAAGCATTTGTCCATGCTTCTGAGGTTTAGGATGGGATGGAATCCACCCATCTTTTTGAGGACCAGAAAGTTCTTCAAGTAAAAACCCTGCCCTTACTTCCTTGGCAGAACAGGTTTGTTTGCATTTAAAAATTGAAGGGTGGAAATTTACTGAAGAATCTCCTCATGCAGAAGGAAAATGCAATAGCCCCTGGATGGGAAGTTTGGCGAGAGACAAAGTCTGTATCTCTCTCAGACCATTTTTAATACTCAAACATTAGAGGTTACAAGGGGCCACCTCTTAGAAAGGAGAGTGAGCATCCCTCTGACTGGAAGGCCATCCAGGTGAGACACTCGAAGAAAGGCTATGTTCTTGAGAAAACAATCAAAACCCCATCCCTGGTTTTCACTTGAGATACTGGCTGGGACCTCTGAGGTTTCTCTTGCTGAAGGAATCTGTTTAGAATGAGTATAGTGGGAAATAGGGAAATACCGATGTCTTGATAGTAGTAAATTTGCTCTGAGTTCCACTGTGAAACCTCTTGGAAGAGGATGCCAGGTCAAAGATGTGCCTGGGGAATGTTCTAAGTATGTCAGAGTATTGCTCGAACTTTATCTCTGAAAAGATTAATCTCCATAGCATAGCATGTCAGCGAGCTGTTCTTGAACATTTGGTTACAAGTCTGAGGCCCAGAGACTTAAGAGTCTTTGGATGTCAATACTCAATGCCATATTGAAAATAATGTATGTCCCCTGGACAACATATTTCTTGTATACCTTCCCTTTTCTCACTGGGGAATGATAATGCTTGAATTTCTCTGGAGGGAGAAAAGTAGAAATATCATCCAGGCTGCACATGATGTTCCATAAGTGTATGCTCATGTAGAACTGGTAGGATGACACACAAGACATGAGCATGGCATTTTGAAACAGTTTCCTCCCAAAAGATTCCAGTGTTTAAGCCTCCTTCCCTGGGGATCCTGAGGAGTTTGATTTGGAATCTTTGACTCTTTTGAGAGTGGATTTGACAACCATAGAATGGTGTGGCAGTTGTAGATTCTCAAATATGGGAACCTTCTAGACTCTATACATAAGAGTCAACCTACCTGATAGGAGGTACAGAAAGAGGGGGTCTCTTATATTCTTATCTGTAACCTCTGAAAGATGCAATGCATGGGCACAGTCACCACTTGCTTAGGGGCAACAGAATACTGGAGGAAACCCACTTCTCCTCCATTTTGAAAGAAAATAGCATGGCCTTAGCCATATCACTGACAAATTGTGGAAGGATAATTACTCAGGAAGAGACTTCCATCTCTCAAGAGGAAGAGAGGGATCTGGTGGAGATGTGTCCTCCAATAGGTATTCAGAGTCATCATGGGAACTCAGTGATCTGACTCTAACTCAGAGACTCTGCCTGGATGGCTCTCCATCCCTTTGGAGATCTGGAGCTCCAAAGGACCATCACCTTTTGACACACTGAAAAATAATGATATTGGCCAGTCAGGTACTGGTGTCAAGACCTTTCAATGCACCAATATTGATGCCTCTACCACAGGCAAACAAAGTGTCTTGAGGATGGGATCAACCTCTTAGATCTCAGTATAGCCTTTGACACTGTTCCGCACAGACAACTTATAAATAAATTGAATGCCATAGGGATGGGCCCTAAAGTGACTGACTGGGTTAAAAATTGGTTGAGAGGGAGGAGAAAGAGGTTACCAGTAGTGTGCTGCAGGGATCTGTCCCTGGTCCGATTCGTTTTAACATTTTTCTAAGTGATATTGTGGAATGGCTATTGGGTAAGGCTTGCCTATTTGTGGATGATACCAAACTCTGCAATAGAGTAGACATTCAGGAAGGTGTAGATAACATGAAGAGGGATCTAGTGAAGCTTGGTTGAGAATTTGACAACTGAGTTTTAATGCTAAAAAATGCAGGGCCATGCATATGGGCTGCAAAAATCGAAGAGAGTGGTAAAATACGAGGGCATTTCAGAACATGAATAAGGGGTTTGTACATGCAGGGGGGACATTTATGTGCTGAAAATGTCCCTGACCATATTCTGAAACACTGCTGTAGTGCACGTCCATGGCGCTAGCATGGGGATCACAGAACGTGCCCAGAAGGGGCGTAACAGGGGTGTGATCAGCCATGGAGACATATAAAGCGTATTCAGGAAAGGCTCGTGTATGTATTGTTTCTCAGAAATGTCCACATTATTCCTGCTGAAACATGGATTAAGGCCAAGACTTAGAAAAAATTCTGCCCTTCTCTGCAATGCGTCCCATATTGAAGAATGGTTGTGACCAGTTTGTTTTGAATTGGTGTGACTACAGTCTGGAAAAACACAAGATGCAGTTTTAAGGTACAGAGAGCAGAGGGGAGGGAATGTTGTAAGGTATGTTGTTGTTGTTAATTGCTGTCAAGTTGGTGTTGACTCATGGTGACACTCTGGATAGTTGTCCTAAACTGTGTTTGGTCTTCAGTCAGGCAGCTCAGATTGACACCTGTAGCTGCTGTTACTGTATCAGTCGATCTCATTGCTGGCCTTCCACTTTTGCATTGACCTTCTATCTTGCCAAGCATGATGTCTTTCTCTAATGATCTCTCTCTTTGCATGATGTGTCCAAAGTATGAAAGTTGAAGTCTTGTCATCTGAACTTCTAAAGAAAGCTTAGCTTTGATCTCCTCTAGTACTGACTGGTTTGTTCTTCAGGCAGTCCATGGTATTCACAGCATTCATTGCCAGCACCATAATTCAAAGGCATCGGTTTTCTTTTTCACTGTCTGACTTTCACATCCATATGATGTTATTGAAAATACCAGGGCCTGGACAAGTCAAATCTTTGTATGGAAAGAGAAATCTCTGTTCTTCAGAATCTTGTCTAGATCCTTCGTAGTCATTCTGTCAAGAGCAATGCGTCATCTGATTTCTTGACTGCTTGTTGCTTCTTTATTGATGGTTGATCCAAGTAGGTTAAAGTTGTCACCATTCTTCTCCATTAATGATGAACTTATTGGTTTTGCCAGTTGTCAGGATTTTTGTCTTCTTTACGTTAAAGGTGCAGGACCATTTTAAGACTATGTTCCTTGATCTTGAGAAGCAAATGTTTCAGATTGTCTTTACTTTCAGACAGTAATGTAATATCGTCAGCATAGTGAAGATTGTTGATGAGTGTCCCACTAATCTTCACTCCTCTGTTGTCTTCATACAGTCCTGCTTTTCTGATGATTTGTTCTGCATATAAATTAAACAGGAAGGGGAAACGTATGCAGCCTTGTCGTACACCTTTGCTTATTTTAAACCACTCTGTTTCTCCTTGTTCCGTTCAAACTGTTGCTTCTTGATCAATGTAAAGGTTGTGCAAGAGAACGATCAGATGTTCTGGTATACCCATGCTTCTTAATGTTGCCCAGAGTTTCTCATGGTTTACACAGTCAAAAGTCTTGCTGTAGTCAATAAAACACATATAGATAGCCTTTTGGTATTCTTTAGACTTTTTAAGGATCCATCTAACATCCACTATGATGTTTCTCATTCCTTGCCCTTTCCTGAACCCTGCTTGCACTTCAGGTAGTTCTCATTCCAGGTATAGTTGTAGTCTCTGCTGAATAATCTTCAGTAGAATCTTGCTGGCATGTGGGATCAGAGCGATTGTGCGATAATTTCCACAGTCAGTTGGATCACCTTTCTTTAGTACTGGTATAAACACAGATCTTTTCCAGTCAGTTGGCCATGATGTTGTCTTCCAAATTTTCTGGCAGAATCTTATAAGTATGGTAACAGCTACATCAGATTGCTGTAATACTTCTATGGGAATTCCATCAATGCCTAGTGCTTTGTTCTTTGATAAAGCTTTCAATGCTGCTTCAACCTCTTCTTTCATCATCAATGGTTCCGGATCATAAGGTGCAGGTTGAAACGGCTGTTGGTTTGTAATAACTCTGTATATTCTTTTCACCTTTTTCTTGATCTTCTCAGCATCATTCTACATGGATCCTTGAGCATCTTGTAACATTCCAATTCTAGGCTGGAATTTTTTCTTTAACTCTCGTAACTTTAGGAAAGCCGATCTTGTTCTTCCTCTAATAGTTTCTGCTTCTATTTCCTTGCATTCGTCATTGTAGTACTTCTTGTCTTGTCTTGCTGCATGTTGGAAATCTCTGCTGAGTTCTGCGATTACCACACTTTCTCCTCTGGTTTTAGCTCCTCTGTGTTTTTGGGCAATTTTCAGAAATATTAATAAAACTCTTACAGAAATATTAAGAAGAGCAACAGTGTTAATTCTGGCTATGCTTAAATGTGCTGTTTGGGCTAAAGGAGCCAATCGAGGGGACTCTAACAAGTCCCATGTTCTGAAAAATGGGACTGCTGATGTAGGGATAGTATTGGCATGAGCAGGGAAAGGATTCTTGTTTGGGTGAGGTCATATTTGCAGTCCTGGTTCCCCATGCTATTATGACATGTCATAGCTGATGTATAGGTTCAGGGCATCTTTTTGGCAGAATTATGTTTTTGTGACATAAAATGAGAGTATGTATGCATGTGGTTTGAGGGATGCACGGGGGGATTTGGTGTACTCATCTTCAATTCAGGGGGGACATGAAAATCTGGCCAGTACCTGGACCGTATGGATGACCACAGCATCACCAGGTGCCAGTGTGATTAGGCAGTCAAAATCAGAGAGGGGTCACTATAGCTAAATGTCAAAACATATCCCTGTCAATGATAAGGGATTCTCTGAATAAGGGCTTTCAACAGTGAGAAGAGCACTAATGCATGCCCATAATGCACATTTTATTGGACCAATTGTGCTGCTGTTTGCACTGCTGAATTATTCTGAGGGTCCCTTATTATTGACAGGGATGTGTTTTGACATTTAGCCATAGGAAACCTATGCTGATTCCTTTTGGATTATTTTTCATAGGGCACACTAATAAGATCAGATATTGTTGGCATTGTGATAGGGCAGACATACATCTGCTGTGCCAGGCACTGAGAGACATGACTGATGTTGTGCCAACATTCCCTGGATTGTACCATGTGGCCTACATCCCTACCCAGGCCACGATCAATGAGATCTGCGAGACAGAGTGATAAATCTGGAGTCTGGCTACTTGGTGTGATGGCACAGGGATCTTCCCTCCCATACTCACACAGGCCTGACCAGAGCAGCAGTGTCACAAAGCAGACTGTGGGAAAGCAGACAGAGTTGCCCCACCTATAGCGGATGTATACAGACTGAGATACTCCATGATGGGGCAGGTGTAGCTACTGTGAGAAATTCTAGTACCCAGATAGGTGGGCCTCAGATGCCATAGCCAGAAGGCCCCACTACTACTACTACTACTGATCATTTCTATAGCACTGCAAGGCATATGCAACACTGCACAGACACACGTATAAGGTAGTTCCTGCTCAGCGGAGCTTATAATTTAGTTGAGACAGACAACACAACATCTGTGGATAGGATACATCCAGGGGGAAAATGATCAGAAAACATAAGGAAGTTTAGGCAGATCAGATCCAACAGCAGCAACGAAGAAGTATGCACGCAGCCTGGATTTGAGAGGAGCTAGAGATAAAGTCTGATGTACAGACTCAGATAGTTTGTTCCAGACATAAGGAGCAGCAAGGTGAAAAGAGTGAAGTCTAGATTTGGCAGTAGAAGAAAAGGGCACAGATAGAAGCAATCTGATAGAAGACTGGAGTTCTCAGGGAGGAGTGTAGGGAGAGATAAGAGCAGAATGGCACTGCGGAGCAGCAGAATGAGGGCATTTATTAGCCATAGGCACGAGAAGGGCCTACATTTGTTGCTCAGCAATATTGTAGCAGCAGAGCGCAGACAACCCAATAATACCAGGAGTCAGCATTGTAACCCTCAAATTACCATTTTTATTATATACAATTTAATGTTCACTGTAATTTCAATTGTTTGAATAAGTTTCAATGTAATGTTCAAGTTTTGTTCTATGTAAACCGCTTTGATTTTCCTGAAAGGCGGTATATAAAACCGTTCAATAAATAAATAAATAAAATCATTTATTTGTGCACAAGTCTCAAGCAGAATCAAATTCAAAATGGCTGAGCAATGGTTTCTAGCAAAACAACAACTTTTATAGCTTTATTTCCCATTCTAGACATAGGCAAACTTTCCATTGGTCCCGGTAGCCCTTCTAACACCTTCTATTGGTTCCGGTACCACTACTTAGCTATCCAATTAGAACCTTTGACTGTGCTCAGCACCTGCTTTCCCCCCCCCCCCCCTTCAGTCCCAATTACAATGGTCAGTTCACCAACTTCGATACTTTTCTCCTCCAAGGTCACTTTCCAGCTGGAATATGTGGGAAAGCAAGGCACTGTAACCTTTCTCTCAACAGAGTTAATTAATTCCATAGAAGCTGCACACATCTTATCAGTGTTAATTAAAATGGTTTACTGTTTTTCTCTGAGTTTCGTTTCTGCTCAGTTATGTTCATTTAAGCTTAGTTAAGTTTCAATTCTATGGAGGCAATATTGGGGGAGAATTTCACTCCTCAGGGCCTAACCACAGGCCTCATTTACAGGTGAAGCTGCTTAGGCCTGCCTGCCTTCGTTCAGCGTGGATCATAGGCCTTCGCCTACCACATTCCCCCCTTTGATTAATCTCACCCGAATGCTAATAAGGTGTGAGATGTAAATCACTTACCTACACAGGAGTAAGGTTTTTACCAATGGTTACGGGGGTGGGGTGCCATAAAGCTAAAATCTTAGTAGCAGTTTTCCGTTCTACAGTATTTTCAATCACACTATTAATAGATCGCATACAACAAGGGATTATACATGGTAATAATAGAAACAAACCTACAACCACTAGGATTATCATAAAGAAAGTGGTAAGTCTCCCCAACCCAGAGAAGATAGATTCAAACCAGTTAGGTATTCTAAGACCATGCCAGGTTTGTACTGGCACATAAGCTTGTTTTCGCATATTTTCAGCAATATCTTCAACTACTTGACCTTTATCATCGATTTTCAAACAACAATTGGTTAAATTCAATTTCCCACACACCCCTCCTTCAGCTGCTAGTAAATAATCTAGTGCCAGGCGATTCTGATATATTGCAGTGCGCATTTGCGTGCTTTGTCTAGCTAGGAGTGTGAGTGCTTGACTAGTCTCATTAGTGATTAGTTCAACTACTGCTTGTAAACGTATAATACGATTTATCATATACACTGGGGTCCGGTACCCCCAAGTGCCATCTTCCTCCCAAGTGGCAGGTCCATAATAGGCAATAATCCTCTCAGGTGGCCAATCTTCCCCATCCCACTTCTGCCACTTGCCTATCTGGAGAGCTGCTCTTTTCTGTCTCTTAGTGTATACTGGGTATCCTAACTGCTCTCCGTGTTCTGTGGGTAACAAAAAGAAGGAAGGTCGAATGGTTCCTAAGACACATGCTCCTCCCCAGTGAAGAGGAAGTCAGGCATATGCTCGGGTTCCACAGATCCAATACAAGCCAGGTGGGGCTTGCCAAGCATGGGGTTGGGCGAGATTCGTCCATAGATCAGCAAGTTCAGGGAATTTTGCTAATGGATTGGTGGGTTCAGATTCATTAACTCCTGACCACCAAGACATCTGCTTCATGGAGTCATTATAGAACTTTTGGCTGAGACAGACCAGCTGTCCCACCTGCAAGGTGAACTGGGGTCCAGTTCGAGCATAACACAGACGTCCAACTATTGAATGTGCTAAGACCCATTCACTAGTGGTCTTATGTAGTTCAGTGTGATTATAAGTCATTGAGTAATTCAATTCTTGGGCTTCCCAGGGCCATTGGTCACCCATCTTAGTTCCACCACAAAAATAGCAATCTGAAATATGTAGACTGGAGACTACTGCTCCTGCTAACTCTAGGAACAAATTCTGGGAAGGGTGAGGGATATCAAACTTATTTACATGCATAGTCTCATAGAAAGTGTTATGTATATGATATCGTGATGAGCGATGGGCTTGGGTATTCAATCTTATATATACAATGGTTCCTGGATCTGATCCAGAACCTGCAATACGTAGACCAAACTTATACCCTTGTTTCCACGCACTAGGATTAACTATGAGCAATTGTAATGGATTACAAGCACCTTTCTTACAATGCTTTTCTATATCCTTCACATATGGCTTGGTTAAGGCAGCCATTCGATTGTCTCTGGTATTCTCTACCATACCAGTTTTCCATGTGGCATAGAAAACACATTCCCACTTTGGGCAATAATAGTCTGTAATGGGGGCTGTACCATATCCATTGGCTAGAGCTCGTTTACCTGTACATTCTCCCCATCCAGTCGTTCCTTCTGGACACATATACTTATCATTAAGAGCATAAGTTCTCTCCCAATTGGCACATTTGGAACGACTATCTCTATTAATAGCATCACAAGCATCAAAATACAACACAGCATACTTCGTAGGGTCGGTGAGTGGGGAGGTAGCATTAAGTAGATCTCCATCTGCATCATTCCATCGTATTTCTAAAGTATAATAAGATGGGTTCTGATGCGGATTGTAGCAAACTTTAGTATTTCCATTAGTACAAACATTTAGTTCAGTGGTGTTATAAATACACCGGCTTACCATACCAGTACAGGTATAGTAAGAATGGTAAAGCAAAGTCTGAGTTACTTTCATTCCAGTCCGAGTGGAAGTAATGCAGGCAGTACATGGGGGTAAAGCAAGAGCAAGTTCAAAACTCCCCATGCAAGCAACCAGAACCAAATAGAAACAAGGATGCATGTTGATTGTAGTCCTTCTGGGTTTTCCGCTGGAAAATCTTGACCACGACGTCTTCTTCTTCTTGGCGCGATGCTGACCCGTTTGCTAATAAAGCAATTCAATGGGTGTCGGTGTTGATTGAAGATCCTTGAATGTCCTGCTGTGGTGCCAACTTATCAATTACAGTTGGTCTGACCAAAGTCTATGGAAGCACAGTTATTCAATGAAGAAACCAAATGTTTTTGCTGTATTAGAAACAGCAATCCTCTTCGAAAGACTTGGCTGCTGTAGGACACTGCAACTCATGGGTGTCCTCAAAAGGTTCTAGGTTGCTGGCTGCCTCCGTAGGGTGAGACGCAAAGGGATGTCAGGATGCGGCTCTGCTGTCCACTGGTCCTGATCTGGAACTGCTGCTGACTTGACTCTGCTGTGGTGGATCCAGGAGTCGATTTCTGCTACCTTTACTGCAGTCGGGGTAGACAGGATGACGGTATAAGGCCCCTTCCAATGCGGTTCCAACGGTGTTTTCTTCCAATCTTTGACCCACACCGAGGTACCAGGCTTGTAGGGGTGCAATGGTTCCGTCAGATTGATGGGCAACTGGTCCTGTATCCACGTATGGAGAGTCTGCAGAACAGAACTAAGAGCTAGAAGTTCTTGTCTGGTGATTTCTGAACCTATCTGTGACAAACTACCTTTCACACCCTGGACTATTGGTGGAGGTTTGCCATACATAACTTCAAAAGGGAAAAATCCTGATGATTTTACAGGGGCTGAGCGTATTCTAAGTAAGGCTATGGGGAGAACCTGGGGCCACTTCAGGTGGGTCTCCTGACATAGCTTGGATATCTGGGATTTCAAAGTTCGATTCATTCGCTCAACTTTCCCTGAACTCTGAGGTTTATATGCCGTGTGTAACTTCCATTGTATCTGCAAAGCACTTGCTAACTGTTGGGTAATCTGAGATACAAATGAGGGCCCATTGTCCGACCCTATTACTGCTGGAATTCCAAATCTGGGGATAATTTCTCTCAGTAACACTTTAGTAACTTCTCGGGCTTTCTCAGTTCTGGTGGGAAAGGCCTCTACCCACCCAGAGAAGGTACAAACTAATACTAACATATAGCGGTATCCGCCAGACTTTGGCATTTCGGTAAAGTCTATCTGCAGGTGGTGCATGGGAGTAACACCTCCTGACTGAACTCAGGGTGGTGGCGTGGGACCCTGTTTGGCATTATTCTTGGCACAAATCAGACATTGGCGAGCCACTGAGGCTGACAGGGCTGCCAATAAGGCAATACAAAAGTGCGGTCTAAGTGCTCTTTCCATAGCACTCTTCCCATAATGTGTAGCTTGATGAAAGGCTTTGACAAAGGCTGGTCCCAAGAGTTCAGGAATCACTATGCGTCCTGGAGGTTGACTGCCCTCTGACGGTGGCAGTTCAATCCATCCATCTTTCAGTACTCCTTCTTCTTTGTTACAGTAGTAATCCAATTCGTTGGTGGTATATCATGGTGTCCATAGATTAAGAGGTACTGGGAACAATGCTGCTTGTATTGGTGTGGCCTGTGGTGAAATTTCTCCTGTCATGGCTGCTTTTCGTGCTGAAGCATCAGCGAATCTGTTTCCTTGGGCCACTTCTCCTTTTCCTGCTTGGTGTCCTCTACAATATATGACGGCCACCCGTGTAGGGGCCCATACTGCATCTAATAACATCAATATTTCTGGGCCATATTTGACTGATTTGCCTCCTGACGTAATGAGCCCTCGTTCTTTGTAGAGAGCCCCATGTGCATGCAAAGTGGTGAAGGCATATTTCGAGTCGGTGTTTACGTTCAACAAAAGTTTCGCACCCAATACTAGGGCTCTGGTGAGTGCTATCAATTCTGCTTTCTGTGCTGATGTGCCCGACGCAAGGGCTGATGATTCAATGACTTCATCCCGGGTGACTACTGCATACCCGGCACAGCGTCGTCCATCGATAATGAGGCTGCTTCCATCCACAAAATAAGTCTGATCAGGATTCTCCAGGGGCACATCTGTCAGATCAGGTCGACTTGAGAATACAGTATCCATAACTTCTATACAGTCATGCTCTGGAGGGTCTTCGCTGATTGGTATCAATGTAGCTGGGTTCAAGGCATGGCTCACTTCCAGTTGTATCTGTGGATTTTCACATAACATGCTTTGGTATTTCAGCATTCGAGAATTGGTGAGCCAATGATTTGCTTTCTGCTCCATCAGGGCAAGTACCGCATGTGGTACGGTAACACATAGATTCTGTCCTAAGGTGAGTTTGTCTGCTTCACTCACTAATAATGCTGTGGCTGCGACTGCTCTTAAACATGGTGGCCATCCTTTGGCCACAGTATCCAATTGTTTAGATAGGTATGCTACGGGTCTCTCCCAATGTCCCAATTTCTGAGTCAACATGCCTAAGGCATTTCCCTGCATCTCATGCACAAATAGATGGAATGGCTTGTGGACATCTGGCAACCCGAGTGCTGGTGACGACATCAATTCTTCTTTCATGGTTTTGAAAGCGGCGTCTTGTTCAGGTCCCCACTCGAGTGGCGACTTTTCTTCTCCCTTGGTGGCTTCATATAGTGGTTTGGCAATCTGAGCAAAGTTGGGTATCCATATCCGGCAGTATCCTGCTGCTCCCAGAAAGGCTCTGACTTGCTTTCTGGTAGTTGGGGTTGGGATACTGCAAACGGCTTTTTTTCTCTCGCGTCCCAACTGTCGGCTTCCTTTGGTTAGACGGAAACCCAAGTATTTTACTTCTTTTTGGCATAGCTGTGCTTTTGCTCTGGAGACTTTATATCCAGCTTCATCCAATAGTTGCAAAAGGTCAGTAGTAGCTTGTATACATTCGCTTTCCGATGTAGCAGCTACCAGTAGGTCATCTACATATTGGAGGAGTACTCTTTTCCCAGGAGCCACTGGGTAGCTTGAAAGATCTTGGTTTAGTGCAGCACTGAAAATGGTGGGAGAATTCTTGAATCCTTGAGGTAATCGTGTCCAAGTGAGTTGGCCCCGTCTCCCGGAGACAGGGTCCTGCCATTCAAAGGCAAACAGCAGTTGGCTAATTGGGGCTAATCTTATGCAGAAAAACGCATCTTTCAGATCCAAAACAGTAAAATGAGTAGCTTCAGCAGGAATTAATCCTAAGAGTGTGTAAGGGTTCGGCACAACTGGATGTATGGTCTCAACTGCTTCATTCACTCTCCTTAAATCTTGTACTGGGCGGTAGTCACCTGTCCCAGGCTTCTTCACTGGCAGGAGAGGAGTGTTCCATGGCGACTGACAAACTTTGAGTAGGCCATACTCCAGTAGCCTTAGCAAATGGCGATGGATGCCTTCAATTGCTGCTCTTGGAAGTGGATATTGCTTGACATGTACTGGTTGTGCACTAGGCTTGAGGTTCACAATTATTGGAGCTATATGTTTGGCCAGGCCTGGTGGATTGCCCTCTGCCCATACTCCAGGAGGGGCATCAATGCTTTTCAGAGTAGGTTCAAAATAGGTATCAACGATTGGCTCAGTATTTGGCTCGGTACTATAATATCTCCACTCCTCTTCTCGTGGAACAGTAAGCAACATCAGTCCAGCAGGTTTTGACTGGGAATTTACTGTCATCTGCATCTCTCCTTTCTCAGTAAAGGATATTTGGGCCTGCAGTTTGGCTAGCATATCTCATCCCAGTAATGGCACTGGGCACTCGGGCATGTAAAGGAATTGGTGTGTTATTTGCTGTCCTCCTAGATTACATATACGATTTTGGAGAAAAGACTTTGTGGCTTTAGCACCAGTCGCTCCTACGATGGTGACTGCTCTTGTAGAAAGAGGGGCTATTTGTTTATCTACTACAGAATGTTCTGCTCCAGTATCAACCATAAAGTCCATGAATTGGTCTCCTATTTGTTTACTGACCATAGGCTCCTGGAGACCTAAAGCGAATTCGGAGCCCGGTCTGTCCCAATCTGCTTCATCCAGATCATAGGCTGTGGCGGCTGCCACTCCCTGGATGGCCTCCGTGCGTTCGCGTTGATACTGTTCTCGATTGGTTCCTCTGCGATTTTGGGGCCGGCCTCTCTCTCTTTCCCTCCAAGGGGCGTGTTCCCCTTCATCCTGAGAGGCTTCTTCGAGTCGCGGGCATGCACTTCTCCAATGTCCTTCCTCCCTGCAATAAGTGCATTGGTTCGCGCCTAATGGGGGCCGGTCATCTCCTCGGCCCCGCCCTCTTCCTCTGCTCCTTCGACTAGGGACACCTCCCCTTTTCTGTTCCACTATGGCCGCAGCCAAAAAATCCGCTTTCTTCTTCATCCTTCGATCACTTTCTCTCTGTCTTTCATTATCACGATTCACATACACTTTATGAGCGACTTCTAGTAACTGTGTTGCATTCATGCCCGCAAACCCTTCTAATTTCTGTAGCTTACGTCTAATGTCTGGTTGTGACTGGTTTACAAAAGCAGAATTCACCATGCATAAGCTTCCTGGTGCATCTGGGTCGTAGGGAGTATACATTCTGTATGCTTCAGTCAGTCTTTCATAAAATACTGCAGGGCTCTCATCTATGCCCTGATTAACTTCGGTTACTTTAGAGAGATTCATGGCTTTCTGACCCCCCCTTCTCAGACCTTGCATGAGGCCTTGGCGAAACCGGGATAGGGCTCTGGACCCCATCTCAGTATTTGGATCCCATTTGGGGTCTTCGTTAGGAAATTCTTTCTGAGCTGCCTCGCGATTGTCTATTCCTGCTTCGTCCCTCTCTACCAAGGGATTGTCTGCCAGCCAGTCAATAGCTGCTTGCTTGATTCGTGTCCGCTCCTCAGTAGTAAATAAAGTAGACAGGAGCTGACGGCAATCTGCCCAAGTGGGTTGGTGAGTTTCCATAATTGTATGCATTAATTCTGTTAATTCTTGGGGCTTATTGGTGTAAGATGCATAGTGCACTTTCCAATTTAACAAATCAGCAGTGGAGAAAGGCACATATACTAGACTCAGGGGTCCCGCGACTATTTGGTCATTTTCATCTCGCACAGGTAGTCCCGGGACTTGCCGTAATGGCATTATTTTCTTAACAGAAGTTTTCTGTAGCCTTACAGAAACTTTCTTAGCAATGGGTTGCTTGTGCACAATACGTTTAGCTTGGGGCGCTTCACTCGCTACAGGCGAGCTTACACTAGCTACTGATACTGTGCTATCTGTGTCGCCCTGAGAGGACTCTTCCTCTTCTTCTTCTGACTCAGCCTTTTCTTGATCCTCAAGTGTGCCTGAATCATCATCAAGAGGGGGATCATCTACTTGCTCTTCCGGGCGTGGTTCCAGAGTTGGTCTCGCTGTCGCCGCGAAACTACCGCAGGACGCGGGGGTACTTTTACTGGGTGCTGAGCTTAGGGCTGTCTAGTTACAACTCCCGGGGACTCAGGATCTACCAGGATAGGTTTTTGACTAGATTTCTCTGCTGTCCCTGTCTTCGGGGTCTGATCTGTCAATGCTAACAATATTCTGCACTGCTCTTCATAGCAACGCTTTGCCCAAGGGGGCGGATTCTCACAAATACTTAACCAAGAGTCTATATAAGGGTACTGATCAGGGTGCGCTAGTCGCACCTTCTGATGAACTGATCGAATAATTCCTAGGCTAAATGTGCCATCTCGCAGCCACAGGGGGTCTATGATGGGCCACTCCCTAGTACACAAAAGCTGCAATCGTGAGGCAGTCATTTTCACTCCATAATCTCCTGAATATCCTTTATTAAAATACTTGATCATACATTCTAACGGAGTGTGCCTAGTAGACCCTGCCCCTCCCATATCGATGTGTGCGCGCTACAACAAACAGAAGGGAAAAGGAGGGCGGACCGTGGGTAAGGGGTCCTCACGGCCCTAGAGACATTTAGGAGAAACAAATAACAAGACAAGACGACGGTCGCTTCCTCCTTTTTACGATCTGGACGCGGTCGCCCGACCAGAAAATGCATTACTCAGGAGTCCGCCTTCGCTTGGTCCGTGCTGCCAGACCTCTCATTCACACTTCATTCACACAATCATGCTAGCAACGTATCCCAAAAACAGCCCAATCCTGTCTCTGCTGACTAGGCTATATCAAATTCCAAAATCTAAATCAAAAAGACGATGGTTTCGCCCTGCGCATACTCATGCAGGGTTAATCGGACCATCTTGAGAGTTGATCAGGCTCTCTTACCAATATCAAATTCCAAAGTTTCAAAGTTCAAACAACAATTCTGCTTTGACTCAGCTGTCTAGTCAAATCAAAACTATACTCACCGGATCCGGTTCCCGCTCCCAAGCAAGCGCATGAGTTGGACCTCGGACTTCCCCCACGGGTTCGAGGTGTTGGCTCCAACCGGGTCCGGCACCCGCCGAGGCCTGGCCCAACTCCCTCTGATACAACTGGACCGGTGGCGCCTGGGAGCCGAGCCCACATCGGGAGGGCACGATCCCGGCAGGACCAAACCTGTAGAGGCGGAAAGTCGTGGTATATTGCCCTGTATACCCTCTATTACCACACCTTCCCGGCCAACGCACCAAGAATATGTAGCAGCAGAGCGCAGACAACCCAATAATACCAGGAGTCAGTTCAGAAGGTCCAAATCATTTATTTGTGCACAAGTCTCAAGCAGAATCAAATTCAAAATGGCTGAGCAATGGTTTCTAGCAAAACAACAACTTTTATAGCTTTCTTTCCCATTCTAGACATAGACAAACTTTCCATTGGTCCCGGTAACCCTTCTAACACCTTCTATTGGTTCCGGTACCACTACGTAGCTATCCAATTAGAACCTTTGACTGGGCTCAACACCTGCTTTCCCCCCTTCAGTCCCAATTACAATGGTCAGTTCACCAACTTCGATACTTTTCTCCTCCAAGGTCACTTTCCAGCTGGAATATGTGGGAAAGCAGGGCACTGTAACCTTTCTCTCAACAGAGTTAATTAATTCCATAGAAGCTGCACAAATCTTATCAGTGTTAATTAAAATGGTTTACTGTTTTTCTCTGAGTTTCGTTTCTGCTCAGCTATGTTCATTTAAGCTTAGTTAAGTTTCAATTCTATGGAGGCAATATTGGGGGGGAATTTCACTCCTCAGGGCCTAACCACAGGTCTCATTTACAGGTCAAGCTGCTTAGGCCTGCCTGCCTTCATTCAGCGTGGATCATAGGCCTTCGCCTACCACAATATTATGCATCTTTGGGGAACTGCAATGTTAGTTCTGGATTTTGTGCACTTGGTAAGCGTCCATCCCTTGCAGTTTCAAATGCGTTTGTAGAGATGACTAGAGCAGGAATCACTGGGGCTGGTTCCTAATGCCATGCACCAATTGATGCAAGGTATATGTCCTGACATACATGTTCATATTAGCATTCTTGTATACCATATTGGGGTCCACTGGAATTACCTAACGCTTTTCAGGGCATGAGGAAGACTGGTATATGGTCAAGGTTGCAGCAGCTGTTATTTCTCATTCACATGTATGTCTAGTTTGCATCAGCAAACTACTGTCTGTAATGAGCAACTTCGGAGATGTGCATTTTTCCTGAGGGCATGGCATCTGTGGGTACATTGTGGGGATGGGCATGGGGGACGTGTTTCTCTGTTATATTGTATGGCCCGTGCCTGCACCTGTGCACAGGCCGAACCACAGATGCATGCATGGGCCAGCTGAATAGCGCTTTGCCCGTGCCACGCTGAGCGCATCTATCTCCCTGGTTCCAGACCTGCGGGCATGTCCAGACCTGTGGATGGGAAATTAGGTTCAAATGGGGCCTATTTTTTTCATTTAGACATGTCCGTGGACCCGACATGCACATTATGTGATCAGGCTATATAGGGGGTGAAGTACTTTTGTCCACGAAAGAAGAGTGGGACCTAGGGGTGATTGTTTCTGATGATCCTAAGGTGGCTAAATAGGTAGAAAAGACAATGGTGAAAGCCAGAAGGATGCTTGGGTGCACAGGGAGAGGAATGGTCAACAGGAAGGAGGAGGTGATAGTGCTTCTGTATAAGTCATTGATGAAACTCTATGGGGTATGTTTACTAAACCGTCTTATTGTGTGCTCTGTGACGCTATCATGCGATAAGGTACCTTATCGTGCGATAATGGCGCTTTATCGTGCGATAAGGTACCTTAGCACGCGATAACGCGCACTGCAGACCAAACGAGCGCTGAAGGCGGAGAAAGGCTCCTGGAGGGCGGAGGAAGGCTCCCCAGGCGCGGAGAGAAGGGGTCAATGGGTGGAGAGTGGGAGGGGAGAGGCTCTCTGCACACTAACGCTGTGAAATCCGAGGCTGAAAACTAACGCCAGTGAAACCCTGGCATTAGAGATGATTTAAAGGGAAGAGAAACCATTTCTGTCAGCAATGTACAGCAAAATCAGGGAAACCTACAAGAAAGTGATAAGTGTGATACATGTGCACGGAACAAAAGTGCAAATAAACACTGAAAATGACCCCAACAAAATATAAAAAAGAAACATAACCATGCTGGGCAATAGTGATATTAATGGGAAACATCAAAAAACACTCTCAATAAAGCTCCAAAAAAGGATATGAATTTTGGAAGGGTCTACGCTCCATCCCCATACAAGGTGAATGATCCCACAGTGAAATAGCGCTGATCAGGGTTTCCCTCTCCATTGGACAGGTTTCCTATGGCGTGCACATGTGCCACAACAGCAGGGCGGGCATGTCAGAATGGGCAACTGGACAGATGCTGGAAAAAGGGACACAGAGGGCTGCAGACGGCACATGCTGTGCTGCAGCTGGGCCACAGTGCGGACTAGGGTAATGCCTAGGTGGCCCATAGGAATCCTGAAACAGTAGAGCAGCCAGACAGCAACTGATGAGGGCCCAGCATGGGCACGAGTGTGCTTCCCACAGTGTCACAGGGGATAGTACCCAGCAGGTACTGTGGGACCTGGCACTGCAGTACCCCCAAGGGCACAGAACATTGGCAGGCGGTGCTGGGGGGAAGCGTGGACAGCTATGCAGGCACCCCTATCCCAGAACCTGCACCATAGGCAGCCGCCTATACGCACAATGGATGGCCTGAGACTGCACTCCACCAGCAGCATCAGCAGACGGGCATGTCAGCAGGGTGGCAGAGGAGTACTGGTGGTGGAGGGAGCAGAGTCAGCTTCCCAGAACAGACCGTGGCCTAGCCCTGTGTAGGTGGGTGCCATGCACTGCAACAGACAGGCCCTGTCTGATGAACAGTCATGGTATCCCCAGGGAATGCAATGTCTCTGTGGCAACACGGTGGTGCAGTGCACACAGCCAGTGTGTTCAGCAGCAGGAGGTCACAGGTTCAAGTCCCATCTGTGGTTCCTGCTAACCCAACCCCCATATTTTACCCACTACTACAACGTGCTAATACAGACAGAACCTGTAGTGCAGATGATGTAGACATGCCCAAAACACCTACATTTTACCCTACAGAGCACAGACACCATAAACATGCGCATTACCTAGAGCAGAGTCTCCCAAATGCAGTCCTGGAGGGCCAAACACCATTCAGGTTCCATGCTGCCTCTAATAAAGATGCCTGTGCTGCATTTCTATGCACCACCCCATGGTATGCAGATGTATCTCTTGCATATTCATGAGGGACAGCATGAAAACCCGAACAGTGTTTGGCACACCAGGACTGGAGTTGGGAACCTCTGCCGTAAAGCAGCAGCAAACAGGGGCAGACACACTCGCACCCACAGGCTCCATTATCCAATGCCTCCTGGAGAGGCAGGACATTGGGCCCTGTGTGCATCTCCCAATATTAGCACTTGCATACCTTAACAATGCCACCCTAAACCTGGGAGTACGGTACACAGCTATCAAAATGTTGCTATGATTACTGGCAGATAGCAATTCTGAAGTACAATTTTCTGATTGAGCTGCATCATGGCAACCTTTCTGATGTCTGTGGAGTGTGCTACAGGTCTTGTGTCTGATAGTGTTTACCACCCTGGGGAGTGACCCCAACAGTATTGCATACCATAGCCCTGCCTGCACTGTGCCCAGGACTGGAGCGGTGGCCAGGGCTGCCAAACACCTCTATAGTTGTACACTGCTGGCATAGGTGTGGGAGTGTGTGTCTGTCCATCCAGTGTGTGGTGGCTGCAAACACCCTCCACAGCCCACACTGCCAGCACTGTTGCCAGTATTGGCCTGCCAATGTGCATAATGAGGAGCAAGGTACCATGGGTATAGCCCGGACAGGGTGGCCTGGCCAGGATGCATCTGCACAGGGCATAGGGCAATGGCTGGGACATTGTAGTGCCCGGCACCACCTGCACAGACAGGGTGGCCACAGCATGTCCTGCTGGGATGTCACTCTCACCCTGACTGAGCAGTGACCACGGCATGGCTAGGTTCCCCCATAGTGCTCTATAATATTTCTCTCATGTGATGATTATGGGTTCTCTTTTGGGGCCCAATCACTGACTTATCTGCTTGGTGTGTATGCTGACATCCCAGTTCTGGGTGCATGCATCTCCTCCAGGAGCATGCACTATGGACTAGCTAGCAGACTGTCTGCAGCTAGTATGTGTCTTGCTGGAACACCTTTCAGGGTGCAGTAGCTGGAGGTTTGCTGTAGGAGAATATCAGATAGTGGTGGGGTGCAGCTGAGCATTTCTGGGCCTAATGTCTGTCTACTATTGCTTTATAGATGTGTACAGAGCTGCATTTATTTATTTATTTATTTTATTTATTACAGTTTCTTATATACCGCGCTATTTAGAATCAGCGCGGTTTACATCATAACAAAACGACCATAACGACAAACTGTCAGGTTTTACATTGAACAGGAGTACAAACTTGGATAACTGGGTTAACTATATACATAAACTATCTACACTGCAGTGTGAGGGCATTTCTAGATTGGGTCATTTCTTGGAGGGGATATCTAGTTCAGTTGCTGTCTGGGAAATATTGGCAGAAAAGGTATGTTTTGAGAGCCTTTCTGAACTGATATAGATTGGTAATGGCTCTAATGTCGGGGGGTAGGGTGTTCCAGCATTTTGGTACATAAAAACTGAATGCCCTGTTTGTGGTGTTCGTGTTGGACTTTGTTGAAGCCTTTGGCATTGCTAGCAAGTTTACAGCTGATGTTCTTCTTGCTCTGTTGGGGGGGACCATGTGGATTAGATTCGTGAGTGAGAGGGATGAGGTGCCTTTGATTGCCTTAAATGCTAATACAAGGGATTTGAAGGTGATTCTCCCGTGAATTGGTAGCCAGTGTAGCTGTTTGAGAATAGGAGTCACGTGGTCGTTTCTGGATGCACCGTAGAGGACCCTAGCTGCGGCATTCATGGCCAACTGTAAGGGGGTTAGTGTGGATTGGGGGAGACCTTGTAGGATGGCATTTGCAAAGTCAAAATGCGGCAGGATCAGCGCTTGATATATGGTACGGAAATCGTCTGGGTCCAGAAGGGAGCGTAGGTGTTTGAGGGAACGGATTTTGAAGTAGATGGCTTTGACTACGCTGCTTATGTGGCGTCTCATGTCTAGATGTTGGTCCAGGGTAACTCCCAAATATTTTATTGCATCTTTAGTTTGCAAATCAGCTTCCTTGACACTGACGTGGGATGGGGGCGTAAAGTTGGAGTCTCTGGAGATGAAAAGGACCTCTGTTTTTTTATGCTGGATACGTAGGTTCTGTGTCTGGAGCCATGTTGAAACTGCATTGAAACAATCTGTGAGTGGGGTCAGGTCCATGTGGGTTGTGGAGAAAGGCATGTATAAAAGAATGTCATCTGCATATATCATGCAGTTTACGTTGAATGATCTTATGATATTGCATATGGGCTGCATGTAGATATTGAAGAGTAAGGAGGATAATGAGGATCCTTGAGGTACCCCTTGACTGCGCTGTAGGGTGTCTGCTCCCCAGCAGGACTGTGGTTGATGGTCCCCTCGACTGCTGCCATTGCAGGGAGGTAAAATGTGGATCTGTTGGTGGGAGACCCTGTTTCCCACCCTCAGCCCCAGAGGGTGGGCTGGGTGGTGGTACATAATCTGCCTATGGGTCCATAAGGGCTAAACCTGAATGAGAAATAGAGATGTATCCAAAGTGTGTCTGCAGGACCTAGCTATATCATACACTAGCACTGCTGGGGACCTGCAGCATGACCTATTTCTGCCACAGAAGGTGCTGTGGACCTGGTGCTGGGCGCCCCACCTCACCCTCAGGGTAAGCATAGCACCCGCACAATGTGACGGTGTGTAGCTACTCTGTGCCAGTAACACACACGGTCAGTTCCCCCTACCAGGCCGAGGTGCTGTGGGGGTGCATACCCCATCTTGTGTTCATCTGTTGACTGCTGATTTGCATGTGCAGTGCATCATGGGTACGAGTGGTTAACCCTATCCTGGTGATCACAGCAGACTGTTTGTGTGGTGACATGCAGTCCTTCTGCAGCCAGCCAGGGGCTTGTTAGCAGCTATAGCCCACTGGTTACTTCACTGTCTGTGAAGCCAGAGGTCATGGGTTCAAACCCACACTGGGGTTATTTGATAGGGCTGTCCAACGCATTACCTATTTTTAATGTACATTAGTGCTGCCAGCAAAAACATCCTCAGCGTACTGTAACCATAAGGTGCCTCAGAAGGTGCTTTATAGGGCGCCCTATAAAGCGCTTTCTGAGGCACCTTATGGTTACCATCCATATAAGGTGCCTTGTAAAGTATCCTATGGAGCGCCTTATAGGGTGCCCTATAGGGGACATTATAGGGTGCCGTGGCAGACAGTGCACTTTATAATGTGCCCTATGGAGTGCCTCATAGGGTGCCTTATGCGGCACCTTAGGTTACGGCACATGAGGGTTTGTTTGCTGGCAGCAATAATTAAAATACAATTAAACTGCCTCAAGAAACAATACTTACATGTCACAGTTGATGCCTCAGCCTGCCTTATGCATTAGGCACACTGGGGGATCAAACTCATAATCCCTGTATCATCAGTCAGTGTATTAACCATTGTGCTACACCTCTGTTTCTATGTTTGCTTGTCTGGGCGCCTACTTAAGATTAATGCGCGTTAACGCGCTTAGCGGCGCTTCGCCGGATAATGTGCGCAGCAGCGCGCGTTATCGTGCGATACTCCCATTTTGCTGCTTTAAGACTGAAACGCCCACTCCTTTTATGGAAGCCTGCACACTATCGCCGGGCGCACGTTAAGGCGGTTTAGTAAACATACCCCTATGAGATTTTGAGGATGAAGATGAAAGGAGATAGAATTAGGAATAATTTGTGGAAATATTTCTTTAAAGAAAGAGGTGCAGATATGTGGAATAGTCTCTCAGTGGAGGCAGTAAAGACAAAGACTATCTGAATTCAATGAAGAATGGGACAAAGATAGAAGATCTCTAAAGGAAAAAAAAAGAATTGTAGAGGTGGAGCTTGGGAGCAGAGTTGGGAGCTGAGCTTTGGACCCACCTACCAAAAAGAATTCCATTGCCTTGTTACCAATGATTTTATTCTTAACAATAGTTTCACCATTTTACCCAGTTAAAAGTACCTGCACAGTTCAATAACGCACTTACCTTTACCTGCATTTTGTGGAGGTGTTCCTTGGTTGAAGTTAGGGAATGGAAGCCAACAACATGTGTAGTTTGGCATTTTCAAAGTCATGCATGTTGTTTTAGATGGAAAGTTATAAGCACAAAGGCAGGTGCCAATCTCTGAGTATTTTCTGCTTGTGGAATTTTGAAGTGAAAGTATGCAACCACTTTCTGTTTTATACTTGGAGAAAGGTCTGTGGGGAGAAGTACCCATGGACTCTACAAAGCATGCCGTTGAGTCAATGCTGACTCCTGGCAACCCAGCAGCTTTTGGATTTTCTTGGTAAGGTGTGTCCAGAAGCAGATTGCCAGGCCATGAAGAGTAAAATGACTTGCCTATGGCCACAAGGAATGCCAGTGGGAATCAAACCCTGGTTCCTTGCTTATCTTGCACTGCTGTACACTTAAGGCTATTCCTTCATGCCTTTGCATCTTCCTGAATTTGTTTTAAAAATTGTTCCCCCTTAGGATGTATAAAAGAACCTGTGCTGTTTCATAGCAAGCAGACTTTTACCTGTGGAGAAAGATGAGTGGAGTTAGGACAGGTGAAGGAAGGTGCATGTTGGAATCTGCCTTTTGAAATCCCTATGGCTACTTTAATTTATATAATTTGCATGGATGTGTGTAGCCCCAAAAAATTGATAGTTTCCATTTTTCCCTAAATTTTCCTGATTTTTGAGTATTTTCTTATGGTTAGTTTTATATATTTGTTTTAATAACAATTTTTTAACATGCCCTACAGAGTTTTGACCTGACTAATTGTCTTAGGGGTATGTTACAGAAAAGTCACTGGCCCGTCTACAGTTGATGGGCAGGAGAGATAATGTGCATCAGGTGCATGGCGTGCAGTATGCATTAGACCCCCACCCCCACATGCTGCTGCATGCCCCAAATGTGTTAGTTATATATGTGTGCATGTAGACAGTAGGCAGTGCTTGATGAGGGCCCAACACACATCAATCATGATCTGTTCCTTAAAACATATATGCCTGCCAACACAGGAGGCACACAAATGAAACAGCACATGTTGTTAAAAGTAAGACAGTGTAAACACACATTTTGAAATATATGTTACAGCTGACACATAATGCCTGATATAGGAATCAAAGCTGCAACAATGTAACCCTAAACAATCATCAAATATACAATGAGGATATGCTAACAGGTAGCAGAGGAATATGAACACAGAGAATTCAAATGAAACCATCCACAGAAACATGCAGAGATAACACTATGCAGAAGGTCCCCCTGCACTGGTTGGTGTGGATACAGTGTCTGTAAACATATATCACGGTACATGGAATGCACAAATGAAGGAAGAAAATGGACACTCACACTGCCACACTCCAAATATAATGGGGCAAAGTGAATGTTGTTACCTCAGGGGATAAATAGGACTGTGCAGACATGCAATGCTAGGTTTGTAAATCAATGCAGAGTGTCACATCTGTACAGTAAACAATGTCAGAAGGATGTACAACATACAGCGACAATGTCAGTCCCTACTGCACACGTGGGAACCAGTACACAGTGTCCAAAGTGCAAAGGGTGTCTGCAATCCAACAAGTCATGTTACGACTGTCCTTGAAACCCTGGGCATGCAAAGTCAAGTGTGACATCCCAATATGCACAGTACTGGAAAGGTCATGTGTGTCTCCTGCGATGAACACGACACCCAGCCTGAGCACAGCAGCGTGTTGGACAGGCCTGTCATGCCTAAAGTAGCAGTCCAGCAGTCCAACAATAATACTGTCCATCCTAAGCATTTGTCCCACTCGGAGACATCAAACATCCTATGGTACCATTTCCCAGGGATAGTTCCATGGTGTTGTTGTGTCCTCCAACAGGTGGGTGATGGTGATACCGGATGCACTGTAGTAGATGTGCTTTGTGTGTTCACTGCCCTGTGTCAGAAGAGGATAAACAATGTATTGGTATACTGCTTGCAACATCAGCCCAAATTGCAGAGAATCAAACATCAATATGTACGCAAGGAAACATCACACAGGCAAATATAACATGATCACAACACAGAACACACTGCATGTTGGGGACATTTTGAATTGGAACCGCAGATGAGGGTGTCACATGGATATGGTCATGTCCATGCCCATGTTACACAGGCATTTCACAGCTCCAACCCATGTGCATCAGTGTTTGTGTACAGAGACCCAACATGAAATGTCTATGAGACAAACAGTAAATCATTAACATGTAAAGGCTGATGTCATTCACAAAAGACCAAAGGTGCAACCTACCATGTGTTTGCAGCAAGTGTATGTTTGGGATCCCCAGAGGCTCTCAAAGACCACAAAATGTCACAGTGAAGGGAGAAGGGTCATTGAAATGTGTAGAATCATCATGTCCCCATATCCAGCTACTGTTGGTGCATGTCTACATTATGGCGATATCTGTGATACAAAAATGCTGGTGCGCAGTGGTCTGTCAGCACATAAGAGATAGGTCAGCTCACAACACACAACACATGTCCACAATGTTCACAAGGTAAACAGCAGTAAGGTAGAGATAGCACAGTCACCACCGCTCCCCAGGTGTACAGACCCTTCACACCACATGATAATGCAAAATGCCTGCACGCTGTATCATCACATGGCCAACCCAAAAACACACACACACACACAGTATGCTAAGGTGAGCATGCCAGCAGTAGCATATGGCCTGTATGTGCACAATTGGAGATTAGTGGAGATAAAGGCCTGTTAAATGCAATGATACACTGCTGTTGGCTGATGCTACAATGTTAGGGAAGGGTGTACGTGCAGTACACCACCCAAACACCTAGGACCTGCACACACACGCAGCTCTGTTGGACATGTCCCGAATGCTGCAACACCCGTCATCCATACCACTCAGGCCAATGCATACACTTCGCTCACACACAGTATGACAGGCCACAATCCCACTCAGGGCTCACACACGCACCCTGGCCACACGTAACGCTGAGACCACATCCAAGGTCACACGCACAGTGCATACCTAGCGCTGCATAAAGTGGGCCGCCAGTCACAGCCCCATTCCCCCCAACATAACAGCAAATGTGACACAGCTCCACCAGTGCGAGAGGCCACCCCTTCCCCCCCCCCTGTCAGGTACAGCAAACTGTACGCACATGTGCTGTCCCCATTGTAGGTGCAGTAACAGCAGGTACAGGCAGACACCACATTGCTGTTGGCGGGGATGTACTACACAGTTGTAGATATCTGAGCTGCGCTAACTCATCCTTGCTGTGTACCCTGTTCTAGGCCCCAGGTGACATCCAGGCCATGGAGGCATATGAGGAGGGGGATGTGCTGGCACCAGAGGATGCCAAGGAGCCAGAGGCCGGCGGGTCTGGGGACGCGGACAGCACTGGCGGGGAGGCCCCAGGAAACGTAGCGCTGCCCGAGGCAGAGGACAGGGCAGCGGATGCTGACGCACAAGTGGGGGCCAGTAGCAGCAGCAAACAGGCTGTGGAGGACACAGAGTCAGAGGGGAGTCACCACACAATGCAGGTGCTGGGGACATCACGCACCCAACACACCAGCATGGATATCATTCTTGCGGAGCTGCGGGCTCATACTGCCTCAGCAAAGCACGATGCGGAAGGTGGGTAACAGAATACACAACAAGCCCCCTGGGAGTTGACATAACATCCACAATGACATTCCATGTGGCCTCTAATATTATGACATCATAGCACATAGTTCTGTATGTGTAGTGGGGGTGTGTACCATGTGCACCCCCCCCCCTTTGTAGCATGTGCCATCTGGTGTCATCATGCTAATGAGCTCATACATCCGCCTACTATTCACCACAAAATACCCCATGGAGATGTACAGTGGTACACACCTACCCCAGATCACCTATACAGTTTACCTGCCGGACCCCTCTCCCTGGGTAGTGGTACGTCAGGGTACTCAGTACTGTGCGTCAGGTTTAGAGTGAACAGCACCCCCCCCCCCCCCGATATCTATCTGTGTGCCATGAATCCCCACATTATCCAACCTATACCATACGATCAGTGCACAGATACAGCAGTGACACACTGAAGTGCAACACAGTACCATGTGTCATATCTGTGATTTCCACGACCCCTCAGCAGGATCATTTCCTGGCCTGTGGATGGATCATAGGACACACAGATGTAAACACGGTACTGCATTGCTAGCCGTCACATATATGATTGTTCTGAGGACCGGTCTGTTGGGATACGCCAGACATGTGCATGAGTCACGGTGGGGGGTGCAATACATGTCTCACACATCACCTTGTGTCTCACATATCACCTTGTGTCTCACCCACAGCCACTCGACAGGTTCTGATGGGCATTCAGGAGGAGATGAGCCAGATGCGTGCCACAGCTGAAGTGATCCAAAAAATCCACAGACCCCCTCAGTGAAACAAATAATAATAGCTAGTGTACAAGAATCACCAAAAAAGTGAAAACCTCAACAAAAGCTTATTTTTTGTCGGAGCTAAGCCGAAGGAGGGATAGTATGGAAACGTATCCCACACCAGACAGCTAGCTACTTTTTCTCAATTGTGGTCCCCCACCATCCAGACAATTCTTATATTTATATTTATTTATTCATTCACTTATCTCAGTCCTCTTGTTCATATCTATGAAATCCGTCGCTCTCAATGGAACAAATTGGCACGAGGTCAAGAAGTCTCAATCGTGAGATAGAGTAGCAGAGTATCTTGTGACATCACTGTTTGTTGCACCAATGAGGGCAGGGGTTCCCCTGGTAGTGGGGTTGACCCTGCTCTCATTGGTTGGTTCCCTTTTAAATATGCTAGCTTATCGGTTGCAGCCTGTTAAGCAATTTTACCTCAGCCGTGTTGACAGCGTCTTGTTGATTTCGTTGCCTGGGATAGCGAAGATTTGGAAGCACTTGACACAGGGCGGCAGCCCGAAACGTGCACGTCATGCCAATTTGTTCCATTGACAGCTGAAGTGATGGCAACGGCGCTACTGCAGATTGCAGATGCTGAAGAGGCCATGGCTGGGTGTTCCCAGCAGCCAGCCCCAGCCCCAGAGGCAGCACCAGCAGAAACAGAACAATGGTGTTGCTTGGGCCATGGTCACCATGGATGTGGGCGGCCACGCAGGTCTTGATTGTGGAGAACAGGTCACTGTGTGCCAATAAAGATGACTAAACCTGATTATACCTATGTGCATGTTTCCGGTGTTTGCCACTGTACTCCCCTGAGTACCCTGTCACCCACATTATCACCCTGGTCACATGTGCCTCCCCATTTCCCTTAGGTGTGTGGTGTATGCACTACCACCAATCAACGCACAGACGTTATACCATGCCCTTGTGCCATGTACCATGCCATGTGTGTACCCTTCCAGCTATGCGTGGGGGTGTACCCTATCTCTCCAGTTAAGCAGTAATATGTTTATGGTGGTACATGTATGTTTTACGGATCGGTCACTCTTTCATACCCCATATCCTCTCCATTGCTCCACCCACATGTGTGCCATTCCCTCTGACCCACACCAGGGCCTACGTGGCTGTTTAGCTGCAGATGATTGTGTAAGACACAGGCAGACATAGATAACTAGCTACAGTCAGTTGTTCACTCTCCCCCTGCATGTGTAGTGAGCCTCTGCTCCCCCTCCAGACCAACATCCACCTGTCTTGGCCTCACCAGCTATCCCCCTGGGCAGCTCCTGGGTACAGCAGTCCATCTTATCCTTCCTGCCACATACCTGCTGCTGGCCATCCCCCCTATTCCCGTACGAGCATGGTACATCAGATATGCTGCCTACACATGACAGGCAGAAAGTATGTTTCCATAGCTGGTGGTACACACAGCATTGCGGTACATCACAGGGGCACCAGAGGGCACTGATGGCTATGCACATGGTCAGACTCCACACATGAGTGTGGAGATGGTCCATGTATGTTACCTATGTCTAATACACATACACATAGGGATGAACACACATGTCCCATGCTCACTTCAACAGTCTGTCTATAAGGGAAACACATGACCAGTGTGATATATAACCAAACCTGTGTATTTACATATATGGCTAATATTTACAGGAAGACCCATTCTGTGGCCCGAGTGACACGGCACCACAGGGCATGTGTGTGGCCGCCACTCTGCCCCTCAGACACTCCAGGGTCGCCTATCAGGGGATGACTGCCGAGATGCACCCGCCATACCAGCTGCACGCTGCATGTGCATCTCGGCAGCCAGCCACTGAATGGCACCTGTCAGCCACCGCATGGTGCGGTCCTGGGCCTGCTGCCATTGCAGCACACCAAGCACTGCCACAGACAGGTCCCCAACACACCTGCCACCATATCTGCCCCAGGTGCCTGGAGTCTGTATGGTGGCATGTGCGTGGGCCCTGTCTGTGGCATGTGGTGGTGTCACTGCACCCACGGGGCCACCCTCTCCCCCTCAACCCCCCTGACATCTCCCATCCAACATCGCGCCCCCCATCCACACTCTCCTTCTCCTCCTCCTCCTGCACATCATCCTCCCACCCACTCACCAGTGCACTGGAGCGACCCTCACCTTCCCCTCCCTCCCGCCCCACACTACCTTCCGCCCACTCCATTTCCACAGAGTTGTCCTCCAACTCTGCCCCCTCCTCCTCCTCCTCCATCGGCTGGGCTGGAGCTGCGGGCCCTGTGGTGTGTGTCCCGGATGTGGATGTCCATTCCCCAGCAGCAGTGGCCTCTGTTGGGGAAGACAGTCATTAGGACACCATCATGCCATTCCTACACCACATAAACATTGTGTGGCCACACACAGGCTGTTGGCCCACTGTGACATGCTGTACATCCCTGCAGTGGCCGCAACATCACCGTCATGTTCCTGTTGTGCCTTCCTTTGTAGGCATTCAAGGACATCCGGGCAGTGCAGCCGCAACTCCATTCCCTTCTTCCGAAGATCCTCCACCTTGGGGGGAATGCAATGGGTGGGAACATCAGGGGGAGGATATCTCTGGTGGGTGGCCATCACATATCACACATCACTGCAGGCAGCTGAGTGTTGCTGCTGCTCTGGCTAGTGGGTCCTCTATTACCTGTTTGCAGCGCCGCATACATGTGTGGCTGTGGGTCTGCCCATGTGTGGGGTGCCAGCTATGTGTACTGTGTGCTACCCCCCCCCCCGGCCCCCTTACCCTGTTCCCACACCCTCCTTGCATGACATGGGTGCACCATGCCATGTGTGTTGTGGTCACGTTGGTCTCCAAAAGTGGGATTTCCAAACTCCCTGTATGCTGCGGCAGACACCTGTGTATTTGGCTCACCCACACACATCAGCTGACACACCCACCGTGGCACCATGAGTTCTATAAGGAACCTGTGTGATGTGTTTTGACCTCACCTGGTGATTGGGTGGGCCAGGCACATCAGCAGGGGCCACTACCATGAAATCAGACTCACAACTCTACCTCTGTGGTCAGGACTTAGGCCTCCTTTGAATAGGGCAGTTGTGGCCGAATGCAACCGGAGCATGCACAAACCCACCTGACTGAGCTATAGACCTATGTTATCCGGTCTAGGCCCTCCCGGGGGTCGGGCAAAGCAATGACACCCCAACAGCTGCAGGTACGCTGACACCAGCAGCTTTAACAGACCTCTGTGATCAGGTGTGGATCTCCTGGTGTTTGGGCTCAGAAGTACAACAACAACAGATGCAGGTACCCTGACACCAGGATTTCAAACAGACCACAGTAATCAAGTCTGGCTCTCCTGGGGATAGGGTGAATGTAAACACATGAACTGTAGCACCTACCGTACCAACAGGATGTATAACTGAACTCTGTAGTCAGGTCATGGCCTCCTCGGGGTAGGGTGGATGTAAACACAGGAACAGCAGCATGTACCGTACCAACAGCATGTATAACTGACCTCTGTAATCAGATCAAGGCCTCCTGGGGGTAGGGTGGATATAAACACATGAACAGCAGCAACTTCCATACCTACAGTATTTAATCCTGACCTCTGTAATCAGATCAAGGCCTCCTGGGGGTAGGGTGGATATAAACACATGAACAGCAGCAAGTACCATACCTACAGGATTTAAGCCTGACCTCTGTAATTAGATCAAGGCCTCCTGGGGATAGGGTGTATGGAAACACATGAACAGCAGCAACTTCCATACCTACAGGATTTATGCCTGACTTCTGTAATCAGGTCAGGGCCTCCTGGGGGTAGGGTAGATTGGATCACAGAAATAGCAGCAAGTACCATACCAACAGGATGTATAACTGACCTCTGTATTCAGATTAAGGCCTCCTGGGGGTAGGGTGGATATAAACACATGAACAGCAGCAACATCCATACCTACAGGATTTAAGCCTGACCTCTGTAATCAGATCAAGGCCTCCTGGGGGTAGGGTGTATGTAAACACATGAACAGCAGCAACTTCCATACCTACAGGATTTATGCCTGACCTCTGTGAGCAGGTCATGGCTTCCTGGGGATAAGGCATACTTGCACACAGCAGCATCCACACCTACTTTCAGCACTGCTTGCACCACAGAATGTTGCCTCTCCCATGTTGTACATGTAAGATTGCATTGATTGCTGGTTATTGTGTTGCACACTTCACATCGTGTGATCTGACCCCATTCACTTACCTCACATGGGTGGTCAGAAATCCGATTAAAGCGCCTAGTGATGCAGCGCCATGCCCTCCTTATGCGGTGGAGGTCTTGCCTTCTGGATGATCCAGGAAATAACCTGGTCTGCTTTGTGCAGATCAGGTTTGCGAGGAGTTTTAGATCATGCCTGGTGAAGGCTGGCTGACGTGAGCGCCTCTCCATATTCACGAAAGTGAATGGGTTGCTGACGCATGCATGCACACCGTGCATGCGCGAAGCCGCTCATGTCGCGTACGACGCACACGCTGCGCATGTGCAGTGGCGCGCTAACGCGCGTTAACACTAAGTTCATGCCAGCACGGATTTAGCATGAATAAAGATGCAGCCCACTGGTTACTGCAATGACTGTGGAGGCAGAGGTTATGGGTTCAATTCCACAGTGGTGTTATGTAATAAGGCTGTCTGACACATTACCCTTTAATTTAAATCAGTGCTGTCTGAGGCATTTCCTTTTTAAATTTAAATTAGTGCTGCCAGAAAAAACACCCACAGTGCCGTAACCTAATGTGCTGCATAAGGCGCCCTATAAGGCACTCTATAGGGCACATTATAAAGTGCACTGTTCACCAAGGCACCTTATAATATGCTCTATAGAGCACTTTATATGGCACATTATATAACATCTCCCTGGCTGGCTACAGAAAGACTGCAGGTCACAACACAAAGGGGTATGTTTACTAAACTGCGGTAATGCCATTCGCGTTAGGATCCGAGGTAGAGGCAGAAATACCCAAATAAGGACATGGGTGGTACATCGTTACCGATAACTTGCGTTACAAGGCGCCATAAATTAACGAGCATTACATGATAGAGGGGGCCGTGGCACGTTACCGCGCATTAATCTTAAGAAGGCGCGCAGACATGCAAGCACAAAAACAGAGCTGTAGCACAATGGTTACTACACTGACTGATGGTACAGGGGTCATGGGTTTGAATCCCCAGTGCCTAATGAATAAGGCTGGCTGAGGCATTATGTTTAAGTATTGGGTTGTGAGGAATTTTAGTTTTACTTTAATTGGTGCTGCCAGCAAACACACTCTCACAGTGGCGTAACCTAAGGTGCCACATAAGGCACCCTAGAAGGCACTCCATAGGGCACATTATAAAGTGCGCTGTCTGCCAAGGCACCCTATAATGTCCCCTATAGGACACCTTATAAGGCACTTTATAGGGCACCATATAAGGCACCTTATAATGTGTTTCATAGGGTGCTGTATAAGGCGCCTTATAGGGTGCCTTATGAGGCACCCTAAGGTGACAGTACTCTGAGGGTGTTTCTGCTGGCAGCACTAATGTACATTAAAAATAGACAATGCCTCAGACAGCCCTATCAATGAACCCCACTGTGGGTTTTGAATCCATAACCTCTGGCTCTACAGGCAGTGAAGTAATCAGTGGGTTACAGCTGCTAACAAACCCCTGGCTGGCTACAGGAGGACTGCACGGCACCACACAAACATTCTGCTGTGGTTACCAGGATAGGGTCAACCCACCCGTACCCAGGATGCACAGCACATGCAAATCAGCAGTCTACAGATGATCACAAGATGGGGTATGCAGCCCACAGCACCTCAGCCTGGTAGGGGGTGCCGGCGGTGTGTGTTAGTGGCACAGAGTAGCTACAGACCGTCACAGTGTGCGGGTCCTGTGCTCACCCTGCGGGTGAGGTGGGGTGCCCAGCACCATTTTCGCAGCACCTGGCTTTGCTGAGATAGGCTATGCTGCAGGTCCCCATCAGTGTCAATGTGTAATAGGTAGTCCTTGCAAACACCCTTAAGATATGCCTGTGTCCATCTGTATTTCACATCTAGCCCTTGTGGACTATGATGCACCCAGAAAAGTGCATACCCTGTGTGGGTGCCATGGTCACATGATTTAAGTGAAGGGGGGTGTTTGGACCAAAAGGCGGATTACGCACCACCACCCAACCCACTCTCTGTGGCTCAGGGTGGGGGACAGGATCTCCCACCAACAGATCCACATTCTACCCCCCTGCAATGGTGACAGTAGAGGGGACCATCAACCCCAGTCCTGCTGGGGAATAGACACCCTACAGGGCAGTCAATGCAGATCTGTACACATCCATAAATAAGGCAATGGCAGACAGACAGTAGGCCTGGAAATGCACAGCTGCCCCCAACCACCATCTGACATTCTCCACCAGCAAGCACAGTGAGTCACCAGCCGCTGCACCCTGCAATGTGTTCCAGCCACACAGATACAAACTGCAGACAGTCTGCTAGCTAGACCATAGTGCATGTTCCTGGAGAGGATGTGAGCACACCCACCAAGCAGATAAGTCGTGATTGGGCCCCAGAAAACAGAACCCATATATATCACTTAAGAAAAACACTGTAAAGCACTATGGGGGAATCCAGCCATGCCGTGGTCACTGCACAGTCAGGGTGAGAGTGTCCTCCCAGCAGGACATGCTGCGGCCACCCTGTCCATGCAGGTGGTGGCCGGGCACTACAATGTCCCAGCCATTGCCCTATGCCCTGTGCAGATGCATCCAGGCCAGGCCACCCTGTCTAGGCTATACCCACAGTACTGTGCTCCTCATTATGCACATTGGCAGGCTAACACTGGCACCAGTGCAAGCAGTGTGGGCTGAGGAAGGTGTTAGCAGCCACCACACACTGGATAGACAGACACACACTCCCACACCTATTCCAGCATTGTGCAACTATAGAGGCTTTTGGCAGCCCTGGCCACCGCACCAGTCCTGGGCACAGTGCAGGCATGGCTATGGTATGCAGTACTGTTGGGGTCACTCCCCATGGTGGTGGACACTGTCAGATACCAGACCTGACACACACTCCACAGACACCAGAGAGGTTGGTATGATACAGCTCACTGAGCAGATTGTGCTAACTTAGGAATTGCTATGTGCCAGTAATCATAGCAACCTTTTGATATCTGTGTACAGTATTCACGGGTTTAGGGCGGCATTGCTAAGGTATGCAAGTGCTAGTATTAGAAACATAGAAACATGATGACAGAAAAAGACCACATGGCCTATCTAGTCTGTCCTTCCATATCAGCAACTACAAAAGTCCACTTTTTACCTTTAGAGATCATCTGTGTTGGTCCCATGCTTTTTTGAATTCAGTTACTGTCCTCATCTCTACCACCTCCACTGGGAGACTATTCCACGGATCCACTACTCTTTCCGTAAAGAAATATTTCCGCATATCACTCCTAAATCTATCTCCCTTCACCCTCATTCCATGTCCCCTCGTAGCAGAACTTGCTTTCAATTGAAAGAGGCTCTCTCCCTGAACATTTATGCCACGGAGGTATTTAAACATCTCAATCATATCACCTCTATCCCGCCTTTCCTCTAAGGTGTACATATTAAGATCCTTAAGTCTGTCCTCATATGCTTTATAATGAAGCCCACTAATCATTTTAGTAGCCACCCTCTGCACCGACTCCATCCTGTTCACATCCTTTTGAAGGTGCGGTCTCCAGAATTGCACACTATACTCCAAATGAGGTCGCACCAAAGACTTATACAGAGGCATTATCACCTCCTTTTTTCTGCTAGCCATTCCTCTCTGTATGCACCCAAGCATCCTTCTAGCTTTTGCCGTCACCTTTTCTACCTGTTTAACTACTTTAAGATCATCAGACACAACCACGCCTAGGTCCCGCTCTTCTTTAGTGGACAAAAGTACTTCACCTCCTATACTGTATTGCTCCCTTGGATTGCTGCAGCCCAAATGCATGACCTTACATTTTTTAACATTAAATCCCAGCTGCCAAATTCTAGACCATCCTTCAAGCTTAGCTAGATCCCTCCTCATGTTATCTACACCTTCCTGGGTGTCTACTCTATTGCAGATTTTGGTATCATCTGCAAAGAGGCAAGCCTTACCCGACAGCCCTTCCACTATATCACTAACAAAGATGTTAAAAAGAATCGGACCAAGGACACACCACTGGTAACATCCTTCTCCTCAGAGTGAGCTCCATTTACTTGTACTCTTTGTCGCCTCCCACCCAACCAGTTTCTAACCCAAGCAGTAACTTTAGGGTCCATCCCTAGGGTGCTCAGTTTGTTTATAAGTCGCCTGTGAGGAACAGTGTCAAATGCTTTACTGAAATCTAAATACACCACATCTAGAGCTCTCCCTTGGTCCAACTCCATGGTCACCCAGTCAAAGAAATCAATCAGATTTGTCCGACAAGACCTGCCTCTGGTGAATCCATGCTGCCTCGGATCCTGTAATCCGCTGGACTCCAGAAACCTCACTATTTTCTCTTTCAGCAGCGTTTCCAATAATTTACTCACCACCGAAGTTAAACTAACTGGCCTGTAGTTTTCAACAAAATCCTTACTTCCGCTTTTGTGTAAAGGCACCACATGAGCCTCTGTCCAGTCCTTTGGCACCACTCCCGACTCCAACGAGGCATTGAAAAGGTCAGTCAGTGGAGTTGCTAGAACGTTCCCAAGTTCCCTCAGTATTCTAGGGTGTATCCCATCCGGTCCCATCGCTTTGTCTACTTTAAGTTGAGCTAGTTTCTCACGAACACAGTCTTCTGAAAATTGTTCAAGATGTCCCTCGCTTCTGTTCCTATTTGTGGGTGTTTTCTGAGGTCCTGCTCCTGGTTCTTCATCTGTGAACACAGAACAAAAATATTTGTTAAGCAATTCCGCTTTATCCTTATCAGCTTCTACATATTCCCCCCCTACACCCTTGAGCCTGACAATACCACTTTTGCCCTTCCTCTTCTCACTAATATATCTGAAAAATGTCTTATCCCCCCATTTTATTGCATTGGCTATTTCCTCCTCCTTTTGAATCTTTGCCTTCTTGACTACTTTGCTAGCTTCTCTAAGTTTTTCCAAAAACAGATGCCTGTCTTCCTCTCTCTGTGATCTCTTGTATTTCATGAAGGCCTCCCTCTTTTTCTTCACTTTTTCAGCTACTTCCTTAGAAAACCATAGCGGTCTCCTTTTCCTTTTGCCTTTATTTACCATTTTAATAAAAAGGTTGGTTGCCCTTAAAATATCCCCTTTCAGTTTTGCCCACTGTTTTTCTACATCCCCCAGCTTTTCCCATCCCACTAACAACTCCCTGAGGTATTGGCCCATCTTCGCAAAGTTAGTCTTCCTAAAGTCTAAGATCCTCACCTTGGAATGGATACTAACAGCCCTAGTCCTAATACTGAACCACACCATCTGGTGATCACTGGATGCAAAATGATCTCCCACTACAACATCAGAAACACTTTCACCATTGGTAAGCACCAAGTCCAGTATGGTCCCTTCACGTGTGGGGTCTGTTACCAATTGCCTGAATGGTTCTCCCTGTAGAGAATCCAGGATCTCCTTACTTCTAGATGATACTTCAGCAGGAATGTGCCAATCAACATCTGGCATATTGAAATCTCCTATCAGTAGCACTTCCCCTTTCCTAGCAATGCTGCGTATGTCTTCAATTAACTCTCTGTCCACCTCTTCCTCTTGTGAGGGAGGTCTATATATCACACCAATGCAAATAGATTTCTCTTTCCCTCTTTCTAGTTTAACCCACAATGTCTCCTCTCTCCCTTTTAAGCTCTGTAATTCCAAAGCTTTAATAGCAGTTTTTACATATAGTGCCACTCCTCCTCCCCTTCTTCCTACCCTGTCCTTTCTGAATAAAGTATAGCCAGGTATAGTTACATCCCAGTCATGGTTTTCTGTGAACCATGTTTCTGTAACTGCCACTAAATCCAAGTCAGCCACTCCCACCAAAGCTTCAACATCAGGGATCTTATTTTCCATGCTACGGGCATTTATACACACTGCTTTCCATATGTTACCCCTGTTACCCATTTCCATAAAGGTATTTAATGTATCACCTACCTGGGGGCTTTCACTTACCTGGGGGCTTTCTTCACCTATCCCCAATGAATCTAGTTTAAAGCCCTCTTCAGTAGATTAGCCAGTCTACTACCAAAGATGCGTTGGCCTTTCTTGGACAGATGGATGCCATCTCTGCTCTGCAACCCTTGGAACAGCATCCCATGGTCTAGGAAACCAAAACGCTCTCGATGACACCATCCATGCAGCCATGCATTCATCTCCAGGATGCGAGCCTCTCTGCCTTGGCCTTTATCCTCAACAGGGAGGATTGAAGAGGACACCACCTGTGCACCTAACTGCTTCACCCTCTGTCCCAGAGCCATGAAGTCACTTTTGATACGTTTCGAGGTATACCTGGCAGTATCATTTGTTCCAACATGGATTAGCAACATTGGGTAATAGTCAGTGGGCTTGATGAGTCTCGACAAACTCTCCATAACATCTTGGATTTTGGCACCAGGCAGACAGCATACCTCTCTGGACATCAAGTCTGGTCGGCAGATTGGGAGATGTGCGCAGGGCCCAACATCCTACCTGTCCAGGAGGCTGTGGATAATGGGGCCTGTGGGTGCGGGTGTTTTTGCCCCTGTTGGCCGCTGCTCTAGGGCAGGGGTTCCCAACTCTGGTCCTGGTGGGCCAAACACTGTTCGGGTTTTCATGCTGTCCCTAATGAATATGCATGAGATACATCTGCATACCATGGGGGGCGGTGCATAGAAATGAAGCACAGCCACATTTATTAGAGGCAGCATGGAATCTGAATGGTGTTTGGCCCTCCAGGACTGCATTTGGGAGACTCTGCTCTAGGTAATGTGCATGTTTATGGTGTCTGTTCTCTGTAGGGTAAAATGTAGGTGTTTTGGGCATGTCTACATCATCTGCACTAAAGGTTCTGTCTGTATTAGTACATTTTAGTAGTGGATAAAACATGGGGGCTGGGTTGGCAGGAACCACAGCTGGGACTTGAACCTGTGATCTACTGCACCACACTGTTGCCACAGGGACAGTTCATTCCCTGGAGATACCATGACTGTTTGTCAGACAGAGCCTGTCTGTTGCAGTGCACGGCACCCACCTAAATGGGGCTAGGCCATGGTCTGCTGCGGCCAGATGCCGCTTCCCCCTCCGCCACCAGCACCTCTCCACCACCATGCTGCCATGCCCTTCTGCTGGTGGTGCTGGTGGTGCGCAGTCTCAGGCCATCCAGTGTGCGGGTAGGCGGATACCTATGGTGCGGGTTCTTGGGTAGGAGTGCCTGCATTTATGTCCACGCTTCCCCCCAGCACCGCCTGCCACTGTTCTGTGCCCTTGGGGATAGCTGCTGGGTACTATCCCCTGTGACACTGTGGGAAACACAATCGTGCCCATGTTGGGCCTTCATCATTTGCTGTCTGGCTTCTCTGCTGTTTCAGCATTCGTATGGGCCACCTAGGCATCACCCTAGTCCGCACTGTGGCCCAGCTGCACCACAGCATGTGCCGCCTGCAGCCCTCTGTATCCCCTTTTCCGGCATCTGTCCAGTTGCCCGTTCCGACATGCCCACCCTGCTGTTGCGGGACATGTGCACGCCATAGGACACCTGTCCAATAACAAGGGAAAGCCCTGATCAGCGCTATTTCACTGTAGGATCATTCACCTTGTCGGGGGACAGAGCATAGACCCTTCCACGCTTAATATCTTTTTTTGGGAGCTTTCTCAGTAGTGTTTTTTGCTGTTTCCCAATATTATCACTATTGGCCAGCTTGGTTAGGATTTTTTCCAGTTTGTTGAGGTCATTTTCAATATTTATGTGCCATTTTGTTCTGTGCACATGTATCACACTTATCATTTTTTTTAGGTTTCCCTGCCTATGCTGTACATTGCTGACACTGAAATGGTTTCTCTCCCCTGCAAATGTGCATCTAACGGCAGGTTTTCAATCGCGTTAGGATTCAGCTCTTCAGATCAGCGCATTAGTGTGAATGGAGCCTCTCCCCACCCACACTCCGCCCATTTACCCCTTCTCTCCGCCCTCTCTCCACCTTCTGCGGTGTTTTACCACGCCGCGGTACGTCTACAATCGTTAAGTAATGATAATGCGCGTTATGAGACGTTAACGATTGTTAACATCTCATAATGCGCGTTAACGTTACTTAACGATCATTAACGTTACATAACGCGCGTTATGTAACGTTACCGCAGTTTAGTATACATACCCCAAACTGTCTGCTGTGGTTACCAGGATAGGGTAAACCCACCCATACCCATGATGCACTGCACATGCATATCAGCAGTCTACAGCTGATCACAAGATGTGGTATGCACCCCCACAGCACCTCGGCCTGGTAGGAGGAACTGACCGTGTGTGTTACTGGCACAGAGTAGCTACAGACCGTGACATTGTGCGGGTCCTGTGCTCACCCTGAGGGTGAGGTGGGGCGCCCAGCACCAGGTCCGCAGCACCTGGCTTTGCTGAGGTAGACTATGCTACAGATCCCCATCAGTGCCAGTGTGTGATAGGTAATCTTTGCAGATGCACCTGTGTTCCTCTCTATTTCTCAGTCATGTCCAGCCCTTGTTGGGTATGATGCACCTGGAATAGTGCATATCCTGTGTGGGTGCCATGGTTACATGTTATAAGAGAAGGGGGGCATTTGGACCTATAAGTGGATTATGTAATGCCTGCCAACCGGCCCTCTGTGTCTCAGGGTGGGGGAACAGGATCTCCCACCAACATATCCACATTCTACATCTCTGCAATTGTGGCAGCAGAGGGGACATCAACCCCAGTCCTGCTGGGAACAGGCCCCCTACAGGGCAGTCAATGCAGATCGGTACACATCAACAAGGCAATGCAGACAGACAGAATGTTGGAAAAGCTCAGCTGCCCCCCACCACTATCTGACATTCACCAGCAGAGGGCACAATCAGTCTCCACCTACTGCACCCCTGTAAGTGTGCCAGCCATACACATACTAACTGCAGACAGTCTGCTAACTAATACATAGTGCATGTTCCTGGAGAAACTTTGTACACCCAAAAATGGGATGTGAGCACACACACGAAGAAGGTATGTCAGCGATTGGGCCCCAGAAAAGGGAACCCATAAATATCACCTGAGAGAAATAGTGTATAGCACTATGGGGGAACCTAGCCATGCCGTGGTCACTGCTCAGTCAGGGTAAGAGTGACCTCCCAGCATGACATGCTGTGGCCACCCTGTCCGTGCAGGTGGTGGTCGGGCACTACAATGTCCCAGCCATTGCCCTATGCCCTGTGCAGATGCACCCTTCCCAGGCCACCCTGTCCGTCCCATACCCACAGTACTTTGCTCCTCATTATGCACATTGGCAGGCTAACACTGGAAACAGTTCAAGTAGTGTGGGCTCAGTAAGGTGTAGGCAGCCACAACATACTGGATAGAGCAGGGGTGTCCAACCCTGTCTTAGAGGGCCGCAATCCTGGCAGGTTTTTGGGATAGCCCTAATGAATATGCATGAGATATATATGCATTAGAGATTTCCTGCCAACCTGACTGGTTTGTGGCCCTCCAGGACTGGATTTGGAGACTCCTGCCTTACACCTCTGTCATTTAAGATTGCAAGTGGGCAAGGTACAGATGTCCTAGACATCAAAAGGGTAGATAGCATTTATCACAGTCCTCCTCGCTTCTCACCACCACCAAAATGTTTTGGTGGTGGTGAGAAGCAAGGAGGAATGTAACAAACTCTATCTACCCTTTTGATGTCTAGGACATCTGTACCTTGCCCACTCACAATCTTAAATGACAGAGGTGTAAGGCAGGGGTCTCCCAATCCAGTACTGGAGGGCCACAAACCAGTCAGGTTGGGAGGATATCTCTAATGCATATATATCTCATGCATATTCATTAGGGCTATCCCAAAAACCTGCCAGGATTGAGGCCCTCCAGGACAGGTTTGGGAACCCCTGGTCTAGGACATCTGCACCTTGCCCACTCACAATCTTAAATGACAGAGGTGTAAGACAGGGGTCTCCAAATCCAGTCCTGGAGTACCACAAACCAGTCAGGTTGGCAGGTTATCTCTAATGCATATATATCTCATGCATATTCATTAGGGCTATCCCAAAAACCTGCCAGGATTGCAGCCCTCCAGGACAGGGTTGGACATCCCTGGGATAGACAGACACACACTGCCACACCTATGCCAGCATTGTACAAATATAGAGGTTTTTGGCAGCCCAGGCCACCACACCAGTCCTGGGCACAGTGCAGGCATGGCTATGGTATGCAATACTGTTGGGGTCACTCCCCGGTGTGGTAAACACTGTCAGAAACCAAAACTGAAATACACTCCACAGATAGCAGAAAGTTGCTATGATGCAGCTCTATCAACAAATTATGTTTAATTTAGGATTTGTTATCTGCCATTAATCATAGCAACCTTTTGATATATGTGTAACGTGTTCCCAAGTTAAGGGCGGCATTACTAAGGTATGCAAGTGGGAATGTATTGGGAGATGCGTTGTCCCTAATAAATATGCATGAGATACATTTGCATACAATGGGGGCCTTGCATACAATTGCAGCACAGGCATATTTATTAGGGACAGCATGACACCTGAATGGTGTTTGGCCCTCTAGGACTGCATTTGGGAAACTCTGCTCTAGGGATTGCACATGTTTATAGTGTCTGTGCCCTGTAGGGTAAAATATAGGCGTTTATGGATTGTTTATTTAATCTGCAATAACAGTTCCATCTTTATTACCACGGTTTAGTACTGGGTGAAATATGGGGACATGGTTTGCAGGAGCCACAGCTGGGGCTTGACCCTGTGACCTTCTGCCCCTGAACACACTGGCTGTGTGTACTGCACCAAACTGTTGTCACAGAGGCAGATCATTCCCTGGGGCTACCATTAGTGTTCATTAGACAGACCTTGTCTGTTGCACCACACGACATCCACTTAAACAGGGCTTGGCCTTGGTCTGCTGTGGGCAGATGCCACTGCCCCCTCCACCATCAGCAACCCTCCGCCACCATGCTGACATGCCCTTATACCAGTGGTGCTGGTGGTGCGCAGTCCCAGGCCATCCAGTGTGCCGGTAGGCAGCTGCCTATGGTGTGGATTCTCGTGTAGGAGGGTCTACATGGACATGTGCGCTTCCCCCCCGGCACCGCCTGCCAATGTTCTGTGCCCTTGGGGGTACCTGCTGGGTATTATCTCCTGTGACACTGTGGGACACACACTCGTGCCCATGTTGGACCCTCGTCAGTTGCTGTCTTGCTGCTTTACAGTTTCTGCATTCCTATGTGCCACCTAGGCTTCTGCCTAGTCCACACTGTGCCCCATATGAACCACAGCCTGACAAACCTGCCCAATATAAAGGAAAAAACCCTGATCACCGCTATTTCACTGTGGGATCATTCACTTTGTAGGTAGACAGAGCATAGATCCTTCCAAACATGATATCTTCCTTTTTATGCTTTGTCAGTAGTGTTGCTTTATGTTTATCATTAGTAGCACTATTGGCCAGCTTGGTTATGCGGATTTCAAATGTAGTTCTTGTCATTTAATATGTTTATTTGCCTTTTTGGTCCCTGCACATGTATCACTACTATCACTTTTCTGGGTTTCCCTGGTTTTGCTGTACATTGCTTACTGAAATGGTTTCTCTTTCCTGCAAATGTGCCTCTAGCGCAAGGTTTTCACTGGCGCTAATTTTCAGAGCTTCATTTCATGGCGTTAGTGTGCATGGGGCCTCTCCCCGCCCACTCTCTGCCCATTGACCCCTCATCTCTGCCCCTGGGGAGCCTTACTCTGCCCTCTGGGGAACCTTCCTTCACCCTCTGCGCACCTTAACGCCGCCGCAGACATTATCGCACGATACGTGACGTTCTCCCATGGTAAAGCACCATTATCACGCGATAACGTCACGTATCGTGCGATAACGTCAACGCTGCTACGTTAAGATGGTTTAGTAAACATACCCCTTAATGTGTGTTCATTTGTAGTTTACTGTGCATTACATTTTTTAAGGTGCACTATCAAACCGAATGCACGGCCCTCATAGTTTTCACCTGTTTCAAAGTGGGTACAAAGTCAACGCAAAAGAAGAAGGCCAGCAATGAGTTGGATCAATACAATAACAGCAGCTTTGGGTGTCAGTCTGTCAACAATGAGCCTCCTGACTGAAGATTGAACGCAATTTAGGACAGCTATCCAGAGGGTTGCCATGAGTCGACACAGACTTGACGGCACTTAACAACAACAACAACAACACAAAGTCAATGGATACAAAATACCCACATTTGCTGCTTGTCTACATTCCCAGAGATATACTCCTTGCCAAGAATCCCCTTGAAAAAGGTTGCAGTACCGCAGTCCTGCAGACTCAGCTGGCATTTCCAAATGTGTCCTCAAAATACTAAGGTTTAATGTTACAAACTGTCTACTGATGAGGTTCAATTATAGATGTGTTAACATCTGAAATGGTTGCATTCTTTGGAAATCCATACACAATTTGAGTCTCCATAATTAAAAATGTAGCCTGGCAATTAGGCGTTTCACTGTAACATTAATGTCATAGAAAATTTGAGGTTATGGTCTGTACAGTTTTCCTTACTAATTTCTACATGCTTTTATGGCATGACAATCAGCCATAAAGCTTTTTGAGGGCTGACTCTCAGCCCTACATAGCAAAATGTGTCTGGAAAAATTGCGCTTGGTAATACTGTGGCCAGACAGCTCTTTCCACAGATACATTATTTTGACAGTATTTATACCATAATTCAGACCACAAAATTAGAGCTCCCTCTGAAATAAGTGGGTTTTCCTTTTTTTTCAGTTTTGTTTGGGATTGCTTAGCGTAGACATTTAAAAAGGAAAGGTCTCACAATATGTTTTGCATTGTAGTGATATCTACCCGTATGTCATTGTAAAATGTGATGGGAATTTTAAAAAATGCTCCTTGTCTTTGGTCCAATATTAGCTTCTTGATTCACTTTCACTTTCTGGCTGAGCACCATTTTATTGAAAGGGCTTCCTTGATTAGTAGTAAATTGATCCCTTTGACTATGCACTAGAGCTAGAGGGATTGTGTTTCATGGCATAGAAAAGCCATTCACTCCTCTCATTAACATGAGCAGAAAGGAAAATCGTGGGCAGTATCAGAATATTCTCAGCCTTAAACATTCATTATCCTGATACAAGTGTCATTGCTACCCAATTACATTGCTGGCTTTTTTGTAACTAATTTAGTTTTGACTCCAGTGACTCTGACAGGCCAGGGGAGAGTGTGCTGCTTACCAAATAGAGAGGGAAATTTTCAGAGGCATTTACTTGAGTAGCCTGGCCTACCTCAAAACTGTCTTACTTTGCTCATAAGAACATGAGAAAAGCTATGTTAAGTAAGACCAAGGTCTCCGAAAGTGGCCAGTCTGGGTCACAATACCCAGAGTAGGGTCCCGATATGCAATGCGATGAATCGCGATGACCAGGATATTCAGTGGCACCAACATGGTATTGCCTCTGAGTATCCCTGGGTGCCCACGCTGAATGCCCCGATGCTAACTGACTAGCATCAGGGAATTCTGGAGGCGGAGCAAAGTCGACTCCCGAAGATAATCAGGCAGTGGTGATATTCGGCCGCTGCCCAGTTATCCTTGAGCGGTGAAAGTCAGGCACCTTAAAGGGTGGCCTAATTTTCACCGCAGAAGCTAACCAGGCTGAATATCGCTGCTATCCAGTTAGCTTCCACACTGTCCAGCTGTCCTGGATATTCAATGCCAGTGGCTGGATAGCTGCTTTGCAATAGCTAGCTGCTGCTGCTGCATATTGAGCCCTAGATTTATTGCTAATTGTTCATTTTCAGAGGCAAGCAAGGGCTCTCCCAAGTCTACCTGGCTAATAATATTTATAGACTTTTCCTCCAGGAACTTGTACAAACCCTTTTTGAACCTGGTCTGAAAGTCTGTACAGTGTATTTTTAGCTGGGTTAAAAGAGACATCACCATGGAAGAAGCAGGATTTTAGGAGAAGGGAGAAAAATAGCACACATACTTGTTTTGAAAGTGCATGCGCTATCTTCCTCCCTCACCCCTACCCAAGGCCGTACCGAGTGAAGATCATGCCCTGTGCGATTTGCACATCGGATGCACGTCCCCCCCCCCTGCGGCAGGAGAGAAGAGGCGCGCCCGATGTGCAAGTCGCCGGCATGCTAAGCAGATCTGTCTCTCCCTGCAGGGAGGGAAAGATCTGCTTAGCATGCCGGTGAGAAGGCTTAAGGGGCATATTTTAGCTGTCCTGCCATTGCCTGCCACTGCTGAGAGAAGAAAAAGTGGTGGTGGCAGGTAACGGCAGACAGCTAAAATGTGCCCCTTACGCCTTTGCGCCCTGTGCGGCCACACCGCTCGCACAGGGCTAGGTACGGTCCTGCCCCTACCTCCACACAAATAGGAGGTGTTTATAGCATGTGCCCTTTATGCTAGTTAATTTTACTCAAGTTGTTTCTCTTTGAAAATTAGCTGTTAACTATGCATCCGGGACTAGTGCTACCTTCCTTCTGCATTTAGCTGACCTGTTCAAATAATTACTGTGTTGCTCCCTCCCCACTCTTCTGACCAAAGGATTTAAACAAAGCCCTCCACAGATTTCTTTTATTCAACAGTAGTTATATGAGTGTCTGAACACCACTTACAGTGGCCTGATGCACGAGGGTTAGAGTAAATCTAACAGTGGTGGTACCCATGGATATTCAGTGTCGCTGAATATCCCAGACAAGGGCACTAACATGGTTTGCAGGTCTGCTAGCCATGTTAATCCCTTTGAATATCCCCCCTCCCCCATATCTTTAAATGTTAATGGGTTGAACCACCTGATCAAATGGAAAAAAATGTAAATTATCTTAAAAATAAAAAGCCTAGTTGATTCTACTTCAAGAAACTCACATACCTTATGTAGAATGTCATAAACCTTCCACTTTCCATACCCATTGCAAAGTCCCTGCATGACAGTTTGCACAGCAAAACTCGTTGGTTGGTGGTGAGACTCATGAATGGGGTTTAGTACCTTTTTTTGAATGTGTATGCTCCCACCACTGGCTCCTCTGAGTTTATGGCTGGACTTGTTGAAATGGTGGTGGATTATGGTAATCTTCCCAAGATAGTGGGGAGTGATTTTAATCAATCCTTAGATGTTTATTTGGATATGGTATCTCTTTGTAGACCTGTGTTAACTAAAACTTTGAATGCTCTTAGTCTGCCAGTGGTTGGCTTCGTTGACCCCTGGTGGCTTTGGAATGCTGTAGCAAAACCTTTGGACCCGACATTCAAAGGCATATTCACAGTTTGCAGACCTGCAAACTGTGTAAATGCCATTAAGTGAGAATATCTGCAGGTGCTCCCGCTACACACCCCGATGCTCCACGTTTAGCATCAGGGCATGTAGTGAGCATTCTGGAGCAGTGCAGAGACGACACCTGTTGCTAACTGGGCAGTGACGATATTGAGCTGTGGCAGGTGCAGGCCTGTGACCCACGGTGTCTGAACATAAGCAGGCCAGCATGGCTAGCTTGACCTGTAAATGAGGCCTGTGGAGAGGCATATAGGATTGCACATCCCCCAATATGCTGTTATTGTAAGATAGAACTCAGTAGAAGTATTGAATTAGCTTAGGTAGGCAGAACTGCAGAGCTGAAAGATGGAAAAATACAGAAAGACATGTTTAAAAGTTACTGATAAGAAAAAGTACATCTGCAAAGAAATAATTGGGAGTGCTGACAGATGAGTTGCAGAGCCCTGCTCCTCTGCATGCACAAATTGGCTATATGGCCTTGAGAGTGTGAAAGTAACAAGTTGATGAACTGACCATTGTAATTGGGACTAGAAGGGGGGCATGCAGGTGTCATGCCCACAGAAGGGACATAATTAGATAAACTTATCAGTACCGGGACCAATGGAAGGGGTACGGGAGGTACGGGAGGTTACCGGGACCAATGAAATGTTTTTCTATACCTAGAATGGAACAGAAGTCTATAAAAGTTGTTGTAATGCTTGAAAACTTTGCTCAGCCATTTTGAAATTGACTGGTTCGAGACTTGTGCACAAATAAATGATTTGGACCTTCTGAACAGACTCCTGGTATCATTGGTTTGTCTGCGCTTTGCTGCTACATATTCTTGGTGCGTTGGCCGGGAAGTTGTGGAATCAAAGTGTATATAGGGCAATATACCACGACTTTCCGCCTCTATAGGCTTGGTCCTGCCGGGATCGCGCCCTTCCGACGAGGGCTGCTCCCTGGCGCCACCGGTCCCTTGTATCGGAGGGAGCTGGTCGGACCTCGGCGGGTGCCGGGCCCGGTTGGAGCCAACGCCTCGAACCCGAGTGAGGGGAGTCCAAGGTCCAACTCATGCGCCTGCTTGGGAAGTTTGAGGACCGGATCCGGTGAGTATAGTTTTGATTTTGGTGTCTAGACAGAAATAGAAAGAGCAGTACTGCCATTGGAACTTGGAATTTGGAATTTGTAATCTCGAGATATTGGGAATTGGTAAGAGAGCATGATCACCTCTCAAGGAAGGGCCGAGTAACCCCGCATGGGAATTCGCCGGGTGAAACCCTCATCCTTTTTGTAATTGGGAAAAAGACTAGTCAGAATAGATAGAAACGAATGCATTCTGGGATACGTTGCTAGCATGATTGTGTGAACGAAGTGTGAATGAGAGGTCTGGCAGCACGGACCAAGTGAAGGCGGACCCCTGAGTAGCGCATTTCCTGACCGGGCGACCGCGTTCAGGTCGCAAAAAGGGGGAAGCGATTGTCGTCTTGTCTTGTTATTTGTACTCCTTATACGTTTCCAGGGCCGTGAGGACCCCTTACCCACGGTCCGCCCTCCTTTTCCCTTCTGTCTGTTGTTGCGCGCACACATCGAAATGGGAGGGGCGGGGTCTACTAGAAACACTCCATTAGAATGTATGATCGCACATTTTAAAGAGGGATATTCAGGAGATTATGGTATTAAAATGACAGCAGCCCGTTTGCAGATTTTGTGTACTAGGGAGTGGCCCGATCTAGACCCCATCTGGCCCCGAGAGGGAACGTTCAATGTAGAGATTATTCAGTCAATACACCGTAGAGTGCGGATAGCGCACCCCGATCAGTACCCCTATATAGATTCTTGGTTAAGTATTTGTGAAGATCCGCCCCCTGGGCGCAGCGCTGTTATGAGGAACAGTGCAGAATAATGTTAGCGAAAACAGATTCTAGACAGAAAGCGGAGCAGCCCAAAATGAGAGACCAGGATAAGAAAGCCAGAAAGAAGCCCATCCTGGTAGATCCTGATTCCCCAGAAATAATTCTCAGGCAGCCCCGAACCCCAGGTCCAATAAGAGTAGCCCGGCGTCCTGCCCCAGAACCCCAGAGACGGCCGGAGCCGGAGCGGGACCCAACCCCTGATCCACCTCCCGGAGGGGAGGAAGAGGAGGAATTAGTTGAAAGAGAAGAGGAGGACATAAAAAGTGAGCAAGAAGCGGAGGTAGAAGAAGGAGAAAAAGAGAATGCCCCAGACGAGGAGGACAGTGTACAAGCGATTGCTAGCACTAGCACGCCAGTAAAAGATAAACCCAAAGCAAAACCTGTTGAGAAAAAGAAAGTGACCCCTTCAAAGGCAATTACGACAATAACCCTTAGATCCCAAAAGACACCTACGGCAGCCAAAATGTTTCCCTTACGGCAAGTTCCGGGGGTGCCCGTAAAGAATGATAATGATGAAGTGGTAGCGGGACCCCTAACTTATGTGTATATCCCTTTTTCTACAACTGATTTATTAAATTGGAGGTCGCATTATGCCTCCTATACTAGTAAGCCCCAGGAGCTGACAGAATTAGTAACTACTATTATGGAAACTCACCAACCCACTTGGCCAGATTGCCGCCAGCTCCTGACCACCCTATTCACGACAGAAGAGCGAGCAAGAATTAGAAAAGCAGCTATTGAGTGGATGGCAGATAACCCTGTAGCTCCGAGACAGGGGCAGAATATAATAGACCGTCGGGAAGCAGCTCAGAGAGAATTCCCGAATGAAGACCCCCAATGGGATCCAAATACAGATGAAGGATCCACAGCCCTAGCCCGTTTTCGCCAAGGCTTTTTACAAGGCCTGAAAAGGGGGGGCCAAAAAGCTATGAACCTTTCCAAAGTTGCAGGAGTTATCCAAGGGATAGATGAGAGCCCAGCAGATTTTTATGAAAGATTAACTGAAGCATACAGAATGTATACTCCCTATGATCCCGAGGCACCAGGAAGTTTATGTATGGTGAATTCTGCTTTTGTAAACCAGTCTCAACCAGACATTAGACGTAAATTACAGAAATTAGAAGGGTTTGCGGGCATGAATGCAACACAGTTATTGGAAGTCGCTCATAAAGTGTATGTGAATCGTGATAATGAAAGACAGAGAGAATGTGATAGAAAGATGAAGAAGAAAGCTGATTTTTGGCTGCGGCCATAGTTGAACAGAAAAGGGGAGGTGTCCCTAGTCGAAGGAGCAGAGGAAGAGGGCGGGGTCAAGGCGGAGGCCGGACCCAGAGGCTAGGCGTGAACCAATGCGCCTACTGCAGAGAGGAAGGACATTGGAGAGATACGTGCCCGCAACTCGAAGACGCCCAGCAAGATGACGACAGCAGTCATCAGTGGCGAGAAGAAAGACGAGGCTATCCCCGAAGCCGAGGAGGAGCCAATCGAGAACAATTCCAGCGAGAGAGAGGAGGAGCCATTCAAGCATTGGCCACACCAGCCCATGATGAGAATGACGTGGATTAGGACAGACCGGGCTCCAAGTTTGCTTTAGGTCTCCAGGAGCCTATGGTCGGAATACAAATAGGAGACCAAATTATGGACTTTATGGTTGATACTGGAGCACAACATTCAGTAATAGACAAAAAGATAGCCCCATTTACTACAAAAGCAGTCACCATTATAGGAGCAACTGGTGCCAAAGCCACAAAGTCTTTTCTTCAAAATCGAATATGCAGTCTAGGAGGACAGCAAGTAACTCATCAATTCCTTTACATGCCCGAATGTCCAGTGCCACTACTGGGACGAGATATGCTAGCCAAGCTTCAAGCACAGATATCTTTCTCTGAACAAGGAGAAATGCAAATGACAGTGAATTCCCAAGCCAAACCAGCAGGAGTAATGCTGCTGACAGTGCCCCGAGAAGAAGAATGGAGGTATTACGTTGATGACTCCATCCAAGATACCTATTTTGAACAAACTTTAAAGAACATCGATGCACCACCTGGAGTATGGGCAGAAGGCAGTCCCCAGGCCTAGCCAAGCATATAGCTCCAGTGATTGTAACCCTCAAGCCTAGTGCTACACCAGTGCACGTCAAACAGTACCCTCTCCCAAGAGCTGCAATTGAAGGCATTCATCGCCACCTACAAAGATTGCTCGAGTATGGCCTACTAAAAGTATGTCAATCCCCATGGAACACTCCACTTTTGCCAGTAAAGAAACCTGGGACAGATGATTATCGCCCAGTACAAGATTTGAGAAGAGTAAATGATGCAGTTGAAACCATACATCCAGTTGTACCCAATCCTTACACTCTTTTAGGACTGATACCTGCTGAAGCTACCCATTTCACTGTACTGGATTTGAAAGATGCATTCTTTTGCATAAGATTAGCCCCTGTAAGCCAAATATTGTTTGTATTCGAATGGCAGGACCCCATCTCTGGAAGAGGGGGCCAACTCACCTGGACAAGATTACCCCAAGGATTCAAGAATTCGCCTACCATCTTTAGCGCTGCACTGAATCAAGACCTTTCAAGCTATCCAGTAGCCCCGGGGAAGAGAGTGCTTCTCCAATACGTGGATGATCTGTTGATAGCTGCCATATCAGAAAGTGAATGCATACTAGCCACCAAAGACCTCTTGCAGTTACTAGATGAAGCTGGATACAAAGTTTCCAGAGCCAAAGCACAGCTATGTCAAAAAGAAGTGAAATACTTGGGTTTTCGTATTACCCAAGGAAGCAGAAGATTAGGCAGAGAAAGAAAAGAAGCAGTATGCAGAATTCTAACTCCAACAACCAGAAAGCAAGTCAGAGCCTTTCTGGGAGCGGCAGGATATTGCCGAATCTGGATACCTAACTTTGCCCAAATTGCCAAACCACTGTATGAAGCCACAAAAGGAGAAGAGAAGTCGCCACTGGAGTGGGGACTTGAGCAGGATACAGCCTTCAAGACGCTAAAGGAAGAATTGATGTCATCACCAGCACTTGGACTACCAGATGTCCACAAACCTTTCCACTTGTTTGTACATGAAGCACAGGGAAATGCCTTAGGCATGTTGACTCAGAAATTGGGAAATTGGGAGCGACCTGTAGCATACCTATCGAAACAATTGGACCCTGTGGCCAAAGGATGGCCACCTTGCTTGAGAGCAGTTGCAGCTACAGCGCTACTAGTGAGTGAAGCAGACAAACTCACACTAGGACAGAACATACGAGTCACTGTGCCACATGCAGTCCTTGCCCTTATGGAACAAAAAGCAAATTATTGGCTCACCAATTCCCGAATGTTGAAGTACCAGAGCATGTTATGTGAAAACCCACAGATACAACTTGAAGTGAGCCATGCCTTGAATCCAGCTATCTTAATACCCATCAGTGAAGAACTCCCAGAACATGACTGTATCGAAGTCATGGAAACTGTGTTCTCCAGTCGACCTGACTTGACAGATGTACCCATAGACAATCCTGACCAAATCTATTATGTTGATGGGAGCAGTCTCATCCTTGATGGACGACGCTGTGCCGGATATGCAGTCGTCACTCAACACGAAGTAGTTGAATCATCAGCTCTAGCCTCAGGCACATCAGCCCAGAAAGCCGAATTGATAGCACTTACCAGAGCATTGTTGTTAGGAGAAAAACTTGTGCTGAATGTATATACAGATTCCAAATATGCCTTCACTACCTTGCATGCCCATGGAGCTCTCTATAAAGAAAGAGGACTCATCACATCCGGAGGAAAATCAGTCAAGTATGGTCCCGAGATATTGATGTTACTTGATGCAGTTTGGGCCCCAACACGTGTAGCTGTCATGCATTGTAGAGGACATCAAGCAGGAAAAGGAGAAGTTGCCCGAGGAAATAGATTTGCAGATGCCTCAGCACGACAAGCAGCTATGACAGGACAGATTGCCCCACAAGCTATGCCAATGCAAGCAGCATTGTTTCCAGTACCTTTGAATCTATGGACCCCACGATATACCACCAAAGAATTGGATTACTATTGTAACAGAGAAGATGGAATACTGAAAGATGGATGGATTGAGCTGCCCCCAGAAGAGGGCAGTCAACCTCCTGGACGAATAGTAATTCCTGAACTGTTAGGACCATCTTTTGTCAAAGCTTTCCACGAAGCCACCCACTATGGGAAGAGTGCTATGGAAAAAGCACTCAGACCACATTTCTACATCCCTCTGATGACAACCATATCAGCCTCAGTAGCACGTCAATGTCTAACCTGTGCCAAAAATAATGCCAAGCAAGGCCTTATAACGGCACCCCGAGTTCAGTCAGGAGGTGTCACCCCCATGCACAACCTCCAAGTTGATTTTACTGAAATGCCAAGAGCCAATGGATACCATTACCTATTAGTATTAGTTTGTACTTTCTCTGGGTGGGTAGAAGCATTCCCAACCAGAACTGAGAAAGCCCGAGAAGTTACCAAAGTCTTAATGAGAGAGATTGTCCCCAGATTTGGAATTCCAGCAGTAATAGGGTCAGACAATGGACCCTCATTTGTCTCCCAAGTTACTCAGCAGTTAGCAAAAGCTTTGCAGATACAATGGAAACTCCACACTGCATACAGACCCCAGAGTTCAGGGAAAGTTGAGCGAATGAATCGTACCTTGAAAGCCCAAATGTCCAAGCTTTGTCAGGAGACACACTTGAAATGGCCCCAAGTGCTCCCCATAGCCTTACTCAGAATACGCTCAGCTCCTGTAAAGTCAACAGGATTTTCCCCTTTTGAAGTTCTGTATGGTAAACCCCCACCAATAGTGCAGGGAGTCAAAGGAAGTTTAGCCCAGATTGGTTCAGAAGTAACCAGACAAGAACTCCTAGCTCTTAGTTTTGTTCTGCAGACTCTCCATACGTGGATCCAAGACCAGTTGCCTATCAACTTGACGGAACCCTTGCATCCCTATCAGCCTGGTACTTCGGTGTGGATCAAAGATTGGAAGAAGACACCGTTGGAACCCCACTGGAAGGGACCGTACACCGTCATCCTGTCTACCCCAACTGCAGTAAAGGTAGCCGAGATCGACGCCTGGATCCACCACAGCAGAGTCAAGCCCGCCGCCGATCCTGAACCAGAGCAGTGGACAGCAGAACAGCATCTTGATGCACCCTTGCGAGTTACTCTGAGACGGCAACCAGCAGCTTAGACACTTCATCACAAGTGCCTTGCAGTAGCCAAGTCTTTCGAAGAGGATTGCTGTTTTCCATGCAGCAACAGTTTTGTTTCAACGAACCCAATTTGTGTGTGATTTGACACACTACTTTGAGACTACATTGACTAAGCCAGACTTCACAAGCCAACTGAAATTGCTAAAAAGTTGGTCAATGTGTACTGGACAACCTGAGGATCTTCAATCAACACTCAGCACCCGCTAAATTGCTTCATTAGCAAACGGGACGAAGAATAAAAGACCGTCGTGATCAAGATCAGCAAGCTGAGGATTCAGAAGAACTCCAATCAACATCAACATGTATCTTTGTTTTTGCTTTGTCTTGGTTGTCTTCTTTGGAGGTTTTGAACTGACTTATGCTTTACCTCCATGCACTGCTTGCATTACTTCTACTAGAACTGGACTGAAAGTAACTCAGACTTTGCTTTATCATTCTTACTATACCTGCAAGGGAACAGTAACTCGGTGTATCTATAACACCACTGAACTAAATGTTTGCACTCATGGCAAAATCAAAGCATGCTATAATCCGCATCAGAATCCATCCTATTACACGTTGGAAATAAGATGGAAGGATGCAGATGGACCTATATTAGCTGCTACACCACCACTTAAGGACATTACTAAACCTGCTGTTTTGAATTTTGATGCATGTAATGCCATTAATAGAGATAGTCATTCCACCTGTGGTACATGGGAAAAAGCGTATCGAAATGACCATAAGTATATGTGTCCAGAAGGTGCCACAAATTGGTGGAAGTGTACAGGTAAAACGGGATCAGGCTATAGTACTGCAACAGCGGCAGATTACTATTGCCCGTATTGGGGATGTGTTTTTTATGCTACCTGGAACACTGGTATAACTGATGAGAAAATAGATAAACGGATGGCTACTCTAACCAAGCCAACCACAAATGATAAATGTCAGAAAGATGCTTGCAACCCCTTACACTTACGTATACACAATCCCCATGCATGGAAACAAGGATACAAGTTTGGTTTACGTATTGCTGGAGGGGCAATAGATCCAGGGACCATTGTGTATATCAGATTGAATACCCAAGCCCACAAGTCATCTAAATATCATATTCATAATACCTTTTATGAAGCCATGCATGTAAATAAGTTTGAGATCCCTCACCCCTCACAGAATTTATTTCTAGAATTAGCCGGAGCAGTAGTATCTAGTCTTAAGATCTCAGATTGCTATTTTTGTGGCGGAACCCAAATGGGAGACCAATGGCCATGGGAAGCCCAAGAATTGAATTACTCTATGATTTACAATCAGACTGAATTACACAAGGCTACCAGTGAATGGGTGTTAGCGCACTCAATCGTTGGACGTCTTTGCTATGCCAGAACTGGACCCCAGTTCAGCCAGAAGGTAGGACAGCTGGTCTGTCTTAGCCAGAAGTACTATAATGCCACGACCAAAAAGACAGCATGGTGGTCAGGAATCAGACATCCTGAACCTCCTAACCCATTAGCCAGATTTCCTGAACTTGCTGGTCTATGGACTAATCTTGCCAAAGTCCAAGCCTGGCAAGCCCCACCTGGCCTATATTGGATCTGTGGAAACCGAGCATATGCACAACTTCCGCCACACTGGGGAGGAGCATGTGTCTTAGGAACCATCAGACCTTCTTTCTTTCTTTTAAACACTGAACATGGAGAACAATTAGAATACCCTGTATACACTACCCACCGACACAAAAGAGCATTGAGACAGAAAAGAGAAGCCTTACAGATAGGCAAGTGGGAGAAGTGGCAAGGTGATGATTGGCCACCAGAAAGAATCATTGAGTATTATGGGCCTGCCACTTGGAATGATGATGGTATGTATGGTTATTGTACTCCAATCTATATGATTAATCGTATTATTCGCTTACAAGCAGTAGTCGAAATAATAACCAATGAAACTAGTCATGCTCTCACGCTCTTAGCTAGACAAAGTACTCAGATGCGCACTGCTATATATCAGAACCGCTTAGCACTTGATTATTTGTTAGCAGCTGAAGGAGGAGTATGTGGTAAGCTGAATCTAAGTAATTGCTGTTTGAAAATAGATGATAAGGGTCAAGTAGTTGAAGAAATTGCCAAAGATATGCAAAGACATGCTTATGTGCCAGTACAGACTTGGCACTCATTGAAATTTCCTAACTGGTTTGCTAACCTCTTTTCATGGGTGGGAGGATTTAAGACTTTCATTGTTTTAGTACTAATCCTTGTTGCTGTTATCTTTTTATTACCATGTTTAATCCCATGTTGTATGCGTTCCATTCATAACACAATTGATAGTACAGTAGAGCGGAAGACCGCCACTAAAATAATGGCTTTATACAAAGCTAGTCCTAGTCGAAATCCTTCAATCATGATGTGATTCTAATAAAAGTGATTTAATTCTCACACCTTATTGAGTAATAGGGTGAGATTAATCAAAGGGGGGAATGTGGCAGGTGCAGGACTGTGACCCACGGTGTCTGAACATAAGCAGGCCAGCATGGCTAGCTTGACCTGTAAATGAGGCCTGTGGAGAGGCATATAGGATTGCACATCCCCCAATATGCTGCTATTGTAAGATAGAACTCAGTAGAAGTATTGAATTAGCTTAGGTAGGCAGAACTGCAGAGCTGAAAGATGGAAAAATACAGAAAGACATGTTTAAAAGTTACTGATAAGAAAAAGTACATCTGCAAAGAAATAATTGGGAGTGCTGACAGATGAGTTGCAGAGCCCTGCTCCTCTGCATGCACAAATTGGCTATATGGCCTTGAGAGTGTGAAAGTAACAAGTTGATGAACTGACCATTGTAATTGGGACTAGAAGGGGGGCATGCAGGTGTCATGCCCACAGAAGGGACATAATTGGATAAACTTATCAGTACCGGGACCAATGGAAGGGGTACGGGAGGTACGGGAGGTTACCGGGACCAATGAAATGTTTTTCTATACCTAGAATGGAACAGAAGTCTATAAAAGTTGTTGTAATGCTTGAAAACTTTGCTCAGCCATTTTGAAATTGACTGGTTCGAGACTTGTGCACAAATAAATGATTTGGACCTTCTGAACAGACTCCTGGTATCATTGGTTTGTCTGCGCTTTGCTGCTACAGAGCCACTGCCTGGTTAGCGACAAGTGGGTAAGGTCAGGCGCGGCAAATGCTGGACTAACATTACCAAAAAGCAATAATTCCTAATTCAGAGATGTACAAAAATTCAAAAAACAAGACCCTGAAAGAGTCCCACAGTGAGCTCCCTATTGTTTTTTTGTCAGATCACATCGAGGGAGGGTAAGATATTCAACTTAACCCCACCAGTCAGATGAGATCCATTTTATTCAATTGAAAGTTCCTTTTGTGTGACAATATTAATGTAAAACCAAAAAGGACTTATCTCAAGCTGTGCAAAAACTATGAGCGTGTCCTCGTCACTGCAACGAATCTGAAATTATGAGCACGCAACGAATCTGACGTGCACGTTTCGGGACATATATTCCCTGTATCAAGTGCTCCAACTGGAGGTGGAAGGACGCCATTGAACACAATCTACATTGGAGCACTTAAACAAGGAATATATGTCCCGAAACGTGCACGTCAGATTCGTTGTGTGCTCATAATTTCAGATTCGTTGCAGTGACGAGGACACGCTCGTTGTTTTTGCACAGTTTGAGATAAGTCTTTTTTGGTTTTACATTAATATTGTCACACAAAGGGAACTTTCAATTGAATAAAATGGATCTCATCTGACTGGTGGTGTTAAGTTGAATATCTTACCCTCCCTCGATGTGATCCAACAAAATAACAATAGGGAGCTCACTGTGGGACTCTTTCAGGGTCTTGTTTTTTGAATTTTTGGACTAACATTACCGGCAGAAGCTAAGCAGGCAGCGCCTCAATATCGCCACTGCCCGATTAGCTCCAGGGTCTGCGGCTCTCCTGGATATTCAATGCCAGTGGAATTTTATTTATTTATTTATTTTATTTATTATTTTAACAGGATCAGGGGCGGTTTGCAATGAACATCAATAGGATTTTACATTGAAACTTCTGTAACTTCTGTACATTTAACTTAACATGACATAAGGATATGGCCCTGAAATTGAACATCTGTGGTTAGCCTTCAGCGACGATGGCTACCCGACACCGCTGAATATTGGGCCCTTTATGTTTATTCAGCTCCACACTTGTTGTATATTAGACTCAATTGATTCTTAGGGGTATGTTTACTGATCTCAAGCATACATTTAGGCAGTCAGTGCTAACAAATTTTCAGAGGCCAATTTAAGAGCATAACTCTCAAGGTTAGGAGCATAAATCTTTTGAATATTGGGTTCTTCGTTTCTACCTATCTTACATTGACAGAGATCATGGGGTATATTTTCAAAGCCATTTAGGAGTTTTGCTAAATGCCCCGATGCTAGCCGGCTAGGATCAGGGCGTTCTGGGTATGGAGCAGAGGAGGCACCTGGGGATAACCAGCTAGTAGCAAAATTCAGCTGCTAGCCTGTTATCCTGTGACAGGAAAGGTTTGCCACTTTAAAGGCTGTCCTAACTTTTGCCACCATAAGTAACCAGGCATCAGCTGAATATCAGCGCTGCTCAGTTAGGTGTGATGCTATCCGGCATTGGTACAGTTTGCCTTCTTACTTTTGGGGGCAAAGGGTAAGTAAGTCATACTGACAGTGGGGGGAGGAGTACCAGATCACCATTAGTGCCTGCAACCCCCCCATGCCCCTACAAACTACACCTATGCTATCTGACCAACCCGCATATTCTATGCCGGTTGTCAGCTATTAAAGCTTGCAGCGGGGGCTAGCCACTGTAGACACAATAGTTGCTGCCTCTGAATATTCCCCTCTGATATTCTTATATTCAGTGCTGTTAGGCTGGGTTGCCTTCAGAACATCATGGGGGTCATTTTGGATGTCTGAAAATGGGCATAGAGATGCCCAAAGCACAGAGACGTCTCCAGAGTTGTTTTGGAAGCTGGATCCGTGGACATCCCCAGCGTGAGATGTTCAGGTCTTAATGGGGGCATGGTGGAAGCATGTCTGGGGCATTTCCAAGAACCTGGATGTCCTTGCCTAATCTCAGAAATGTCCTGGACGTCCATCGTTGCATTGATGTTTAGACTTGCTCCGGGCATCTGAAAAGTGCTTCCTTTAGCTGAAAAACATCCAGAGATGTTCCATAATCCTCAGTATTCTGTACAATTTCAATAACAGCAGCAGTAGGATTCAAAGCCTGGCTTCCCTGTTCCTAGTTTGTTACTGTAATCATTAGACTATTCCTAGACATCCAGTTTCTGAAATACTAAACTGGGGATGTCTATGTAGATGCCCCTTTCTATTTGTCTAAATTTTGGGGCCCAATACTAGAAAACCCAACTCATTTTATATGTTTAACTCCAGGGCAACTTACCATAACTTCCTCGTCCCATCACTACTTGCACTTCATGCTCATCCAAATCTGCAATCCACAAGGTAGACATTGGTAATATCAAAATAATAAATCCAAGAAACTATTTGTACTTAACTCACACTTTTACAATAATAGCTCAAGGTAAGTTACAGTCAGTATTTCCCTGTTTGCCGGGGACTTGTAAGTCTGCAACTGAGGCAATGCAGTGTCAGTGGGTTTCAAACACTAGTTTTTAGCTGCCAGACTGCTTTTTTAACCACTAAGCTATTCCTCCACTTGCCTAAAAGTTGAACTTAGGACACATGAATGGGTACAAAAAGGGTCATAGGCATTCCACGTCACATGCATTGTGTGTGTGACACGCACAACTAGAGGAGATCTCATGCATGCACATATAGATGCTTTCCTCTCATGCATTGTGCAAGGCCGTATTGAGGGTACCAGGCAGCCATGAGGTTTCCCAGGTGCTGTTGATGAAGAATGCAGGGAGGAGTTTGGAGCAGCACTACTGGGGCCATGGGATTCCCCAGGCCCTGCAGCCAAAGAAGAGAGCAGAGATTTTGGTGTATAAACACTGAGTGACTGCAGGGTGCCTCAGGCAAATATGAAAAACAGGACTTGGAGCAGTAGGATCTGGTAAGGAAAATTAATAGTGGAAGAGGAAGGTAATAGCTACAAACTGAAGTGACTGACATCAAAGATCAAACATTTGCGGTTTGGAGGGGGGGGGAAGATAGTTATTGAGTTCAAAGGAGAAAGTTACTGGGAGGGGTAAGAATGAAAGACAAGAACATAAGAGGAAAGATGCCAAAGGCCAGTTTGGGTCACAAGCACTCAGACGTTCCCATAAGGTAGATCTGATTTCCACTACTCCTACTAATCATTTTTATAGTGTTACCAGGAGTATTCAGTGCTATCTACATAGATGTAAGACAGTCCCTACTCATCTGAACTTACAGTCTAAAAAGAGATGAAAAACATCACAAAACTGGGGACTATAAGTAGTGAGCAAGAGTGAGGAGCCTCAAAGAGGTGTGTTTTTAGCGTGGATTTGAATAAGGCTAATAAAGGAGCCTGACGTACTGACTCAGGTAGTTCGTTGCAGGCAAATGGAGCAGGAAGGTGGAATGAACGGTCTGGAGTTGGCAGTAGTTGAGAAAGGACACAGATCAAAGGGATCTGCCAGCGGAGTTCCTGAGGAGGGGTGTAGAGTGAGATAAGAGAAGAAAAATAGTGAGGAGCCGCAGAATGAATGCACTTGTAGGTCAGTGGAAGTTTGAACTGGATGCAGAAATGGATAGGGAGCCAGTGAAATGATTTGAGAGGAGGGGCCCTATGAGCATAGCGACACTGGCAAAAGATGAGCTGTGTAGCTGAGTTTTGAATAGATTGAATGGGAGAGATGTTATTTAGAGGGAGACCAGCGAGCAGCAGGTTACAATAGTCAAGACTGTGGGGTGGGGGTGACTAGAGAGTGGATAAGGGTCTTAGCTCATTTCAAGGGGTCAGGGATGGCTTTCCCAAATCTATCCAGCTAAGAATTTTTTTATAAACTTTTTCTTCTGGAACTTATCCAAACTTCTTTAGAACACCAATCACCTTTACCACATCAACTGATAACAGATTCAACAGTCCAATTATACACTGTATGCAAAAAAAAAAACACTTTCTGATTTATTTGCAATCTGCTATTAATTTTATGGAGCGTTCTATTGTTTTGGTATTGTTTGAAAGGTTAAAACAATCATTCCCTATATAACCTTTCCGCTCTTATAATTTTATAGCTTATATCATGTCCCTTCTCTGATTGTCTCTTTTCCAAGCTGAAAAGCCCTAACAGGTTTAGCCTTTCTTTATAAGGAAAGTGCTCCATCCTCTTTATTAGGTGAATTTTGCCCACACGATAGTGCCTATTGGGGAGGGCCCATCCATTCTGTCTGTCTGTCCAAATGCATAGGTTTGTTTGTGCAAAGATATCTCTGCATTCCAAAGGGAACACCTACAGGCTGCAGCCAAAAATGGCGGCAGATACCGGCAGAGCACCCATCCCCTGTCAACAAAAGAATGGAGCAGAGCTGCAGTTGCGGCTGCAGAGGTAGATGCTGGTGGAACCCCCTATCTTGTTGATAGAAGAATGGAGCAGGGGAATCACAGGATCCTTAAAGTTCTTCATTATACCCAGGGCCATTTTTACCTATGCACAAAAGGGACGGCTGCCCCTGGCCTTTGCACAACAGAGGCCCAGCTGCCCTACTGCACATGGCACGCTATCGCTTTTAAACTGCCGTGGTGGGGGGTGGCATGGCACAGTGAGGGGACAGCATGGCTGGGGCTCCTGCCTGGGGTGGCAGAAACCCACGGACTGGTCTTGGGCAGCAATACATAATGAAAGCACCACAGCACCAGAGTTACCTTCTTTTCTGGCACCGTGATGCCTTTTGCTCTTCTGCTTCTGCCCCTCCACTGATTTATTGGAGGAGGGCGGAAACAAAATCCTGAATGGCACGCGGTGCCAGAAAAGAAGGTAACTCCAACGCCATGGTGCCTTTTTTATGTGTGCCACCATTGTATGTCCTAGAGAGAGGGGGGGGGCAGCAGCAGTGGTGGGAGGAGGCCCACGAATGAGGGGGTGGGCATGGACAAACAGGGTCCCTGCTGGAAACGTTTGGCCCGAGCATAAGGGGCTGAAGTAGCCTTGAATATACCCGAGGGACAAGGATCAAGTATACTACTACTGCTACTACCACTATTAAGCATTTATATAGTGCTACAAGGCATATGCAGTGCTGGACAGACACATATAAAAGACAGACTCTGCTCATCAGAACTTACAATCTAATCAAGACAGACAATACAATAGCTGAGAATAAGGGTACAAATAGGGAAAGGTAAGGAGATACAAGATAAAACAAGGGATCAGGATCCAAAAGCAGCCTCAAAGAGGTGTGCTTTTAGCATGGATTTGAAAAGGGGGAGAGATGAAGCCTGACATACAGACAGGTAATTTGTTCCAGGCAAAGGAGCAGCAAGGTGAACGGAATGGAGCCTGAAGTTGGCAGTAGAGGAAAAAGGCAGAGAGAGAAGCAGGCCAGTGGAGGAGCTGAGTTCACGAGGAGGGGTGAAGGGAGAGAGGTGAGAGGAAAGGTAGAGAGGAGCAGTAGAATGAATGCATTTATAGGTCAGAAGAAGAAGTTTGAATTGGATATGGAAACGGAAGGGGAGCCAATAAAGTGACTTGAGAAGAGGGGTTATATGAGTATATTGCAGCTGGCGGAAGATTAGCTGCGCAGCAGAGTTCTGAATAGATTGAAAGGGAGAGAGGTGGATACGTATTTTAGTAGAGTTCAGAAAGGAAGGGGCAAATTTTGTTGATATTGTAGAGAAAGAAACAACAGGTTTTAGCTATCTGTTGGATATGTGTAGAGAAGGAGAGGGAGGAGTCAAAGATGACACGAAGGTTGGGGCAGAGGAAGCGGAGTAGAAAAGTGCTATCTACAGAGATAGATATAGAGAAAGGAGGGTTTAGGGGGAAAAATAAGAAGTTTGGTTTTGGCCATGTTCAAACAGTTCTTCATCCTAAACAATAGCCTAACAACTGAGGCCTCATCTACTGTCTGAAAATGTTCCCAAATGATCTGATTTGTTTTAGAATCTAACATGGAAAAGAAGGTCTACAGCAAACTTGAAGGCAGACAGTCTGAATCTTAGAACTGAAAATGGCAATCGCAGACATAACAAACTCCACATTCAACCCTATTCTCTAAATTACTTTTTGATAATCAATTAATTATGGAAAACAGTTCTCATTGTTGATTTAGAGACCTGACACTTTTGCCTGAAATCGTTCATTTTTCCCGTATCAATGGCTTCCCTATACATCCTTATTGCAGCTTGGTATACATTTTTGTCAATTTGCCATATTTTGTCAATTCTAAAGTTTCTCCATCTGTTTTCTACCTTATGCAAACTTTTGTTTAAGTTAGCAATATCTGGTACTTAAGGATCTTAAGAAGGGGGAAGAAAGATGGCGGTGGTGAATTATCTTTTGTTAAGTATCAGAAAGACACTTTTGAGACGTTATCTGTGATCCAAATGCATGATTCAATATTAATAAAAGCTTCCTTAATTGTCCATAAGTAGATTGAGGCGTTGGAGAAATCTTTGAGAAAGACGAGCCTTTGGGTTTTGAACTCTCCAAGGGTTCCTTTGGTTGTTCATATTTATCTGTTTAAAAACTGCCACTACTGCTATAAAAATTCCACCTTTGGTCAGAGCATTTTATCTGCTTAGAATGAAAAAGAAAAATTTGAGGTACAAGATCAGGAACAGCAATTGTCTTTTGATAGTTTAGAACTTAGAGTTCCTGGGAAATCGGGTGGAGGCACATTCTAATGTGTGCATCCAGGCCCCTGTGCATCCGATTGGAATCGGGACGCACAGAGGCAGACCCGATTCTGATCCCGAGGGGCTAGACATGCCCTATGGGATCAGAATTGGGTCTAAGGCCTGTAAGTGCAGGCTGGGACCTCATTCAGATCAGGCTGCATGTACAGACCACTGCCTGGCTAACTCAGTCATGCTCCTGAATGGAGCCGCGGTGCCATGGCGTCCCGTTGTCATGGCACCGCGGCTCCATTCCGGAGCCGTGATCCCCAGTTGCTAACCACAATCTTGTTTCCCCATAGCCCGACCCCCGATCTGGCCTTCCATGGCCAGAGTAGGGCTGCAGGGAACCCCCTGCACCCCCTCACACCTCTGCCGCTCCCTGGGCCTGTCATCCCCTGAAGTCCAGGGAGACTTATTCCACATCTGAGGTAGAATAAGTCCCCCTTCTAGATCCAAGGCCCCGGATGTACAGGGCCAACTTCAGTATCGGCCCTGTACATCTGGGATCACGGACCACCCACTGCCTGACCTCACTGCGCCTATGCAATGCCCCCTCCTGCCCCCATATAAGCCTCCCTGTACAAACTCCTTGTTCATTCAGAGAGGCTTTTGCAGGGGACGGAAGGGGAGTGAATAACTATTCGCAGTACAGTATAGACCCCATTGTGGATATATTGGGACTGCTAATTTACTGATTACAGTGGTGTTTGACCTGGATTGAGACTGGTTCATGAAACTTTTATTCAGGATTAAAGATGTTACATTTATGGATTTTCCCAAATATTATTAAGGCCACCCAATAATGAAAGAAGCAATTCCTTCTTTTGAGACCTAATGTCCTTGAGCTTGTAGGTCTTTTCTTTCTCTGTTTCCTCTGCAAATGTCTGATTACACCATAGGGTATGAATTATGGGCCTGATATTCAAAACAATTAATGTGGTTAACAGAGCTGCTAACCACCTTAATCATAGTGAATGGGATATTCAGTGGCATTAACATGGTTATTGCCGCTGAATATCCGTGGATTCTTCGCTTTACACCCCGAAGTTAACCGGTAAGCATCAGGATGTTATGGGGCGCTACAGAGGCTGAATATTACTGCTGTCCAGTTAGCTTCTGGGTTCTGCATCTGACACAGATATTCAATACCGGTGGCCAGATATGACCCCCAACATTGAATACCCGGGTCTAAGTTTCAGCACGGGCAGCTAGCCACTGTAGGAGCACTAGCCGCCGGCACTGAATATCAGGCCCTACTTCTTTTTTTTTTTAAATTCTTTGTTTATAAATTTAACAGAACAGCGATAACACCCCAAGCATACAACAACACCCAACCCACCTAACCCTCCCCCCCACTTCCCACCAACCCCCCTCCCCCCCCCCCCCCCGGCTCTCCGAGGCGCCATCATGGGGCAAACAAAAAGGAAAGGAAAGAACAGAAAAGAATTTAAGCAGGATTAGCAAGCACCACTCATATACACAAAGGGTATGAATCCTATTACACCTCATAACAGTGTCCTATTTCCAAAAAAACCCACACCTTTAATATGAGACCGGCCCGCCACCTGCCTACATTAATGCCATCCTTATCCGGATAATGGATTTTACTATATAACTTCTCAAGTCTGGCAGATTGACAAACAAGGCTCCACCACATGTCCATACATAACTTTTGTGAATCTTTCTAATTTGCAAAAATGACTTTTAAAGCTAAGGCAATCATGAAATTGAAATTGAGCATAAAGCGATTTTCTTTGGTTAAGCCGGGTATATCAAAAGTCGATCTCAAACATACTATACCCCAGGACAATGTGGCAGAAATTTGCAATATAACCTGCATCCTATTCCAAACAAGCTGCCAAAATCTCTGAACGTGAAAGCAATCAAAGACCATGTGCTTAAATGTGCCAAAATCCGATAAGCAAGACCAGCATTTAGCCAATGTAGCTTTGTCCCATTTGGCTAATTTGACTGGGGTAATGTATGCCCTATGTAAAAAGAAGAATAGAGACTGAGTAATTGCAGCTGACCTAGAGACCCTCGTGGCGGAGCCCCATACAATTCTCCAAACCTTGCACGGTACAGATCTTAACACCTCCGCCTCCCAGGTTCTCTCAAGCCCAAGCAGTTGAGGCGGGTTGCAGTCTCTCAATAAAGCATACATTTTAGATGCAGCTCCCGCCTTACCTGCTATCTCTGCCAACCCTTGAACTAGACAGTTATCAGAGCACGTCACCTTAGGAGAAATGTTAGCTGCCTGTAAGCAATGGCGAAGCTGAAACCAATAAAACCGCGCAGAGTCAGGAAGAGAGTAGTCGCGTTGCAGAGTGCAGAAATCCACTTTGCCTATTCGAGATTTCTCAGGGTGTTTCATACCCAAAAGCATCCTCAACGGACAGGGGTCAGCTATCCGCTTTTCAAGTTCTAACCACACCGGCTTGACCTCCAAATCCTCTTCACAAGCCCACAGTGCACCTTGTTTCAGGAGAAAAGCCTGGTGATAGGACCGAAAATCAGGAAAATGAACTCCCCCCTTGTCCTTGGGAGCTTTCAATTTTTTAAGCGCAATCCTAGGCTGCCGACCTCCCCATAGGAATCGCGAAAGGAGTCGTTCCACTTCAACATAAACACCCGGAGCCAGCGGAATCAGAAGCATTCCTAATGTATAATTGATTTTGGGCATTAAGGTCATTTTTATAGCCTCCAACCTCCCCCACCAGGTAAGATATAGAGGAGACCAAACTAACACAGACTGCTTGATGGACCGTATAAGATCATCAACGTTCTCTTCAATGGCCTGCTCCAAGGGGAAACCATACTTAACACCCAAATACTTAATGCTACCTGCCACCCACCGGAACGGAAATGACGCTAGTTGATCTGCTGTGACCAAACCATTCATCTGAAAAACAACAGATTTGGACCAATTTATTTTGTAGCCGGATAACCCAGAATAATAATCAACTAAATTCAAAATTTCAGGGATCGCTGCAGGTTGCGTAAATAGTAAAAGATCATCAGCATACGCTGACACTTTGACTTGCCAATCCCCCACCACAAAACCGCTGATATCCTTATTTTGCCGAATGGCAAGAATTAACGGCTCTAAAGCTAGATTTAAAAGCAAAGGGGAAAGAGGGCAGCCCTGATGAGTACCCCTGTGTAGCGAGAAGGAACAAGAGAGAGCCCCATTCGCACAAATCCGAGCCTTGGGATTTAAATACAAGGATCGAATCATATTGATAAATTTTTGCCCTAACCCGAACCATTCCAATATTTTGAACAAAAAAGGCCATTCCAGCCTATCAAAGGCCTTTTCAGCATCTAAAGAAACCCTGACGTAAGGATCCTTTAAATATTTCGCCCTCTCCAAGAGATTACATAGAAGCCTGGCGTTATCAGATGTGGCTCTCCCCGGGATAAAGCCACATTGATCAGGGTGAATCAACCCCCCTACTATGCTAGCAAGCCTACGCGCCAAGACTGTGGCGTAAATTTTATAATCAGCGTTTAATAAAGAAATGGGCCTATAATTCACTACTTGAGTAGGGTCTCTCCCAGGCTTCTCTAAGACAACAACAGTAGCCTCCCCAAAATTGCCTACTTGTGAAGAGGAAATGCCAATAGCCTCATAGTATGTCAGTAAATAAGGGAGGAGATCATTCCGAAACACTTTATAAAATTCACCAGGGATACCATCGGGGCCCACTGCCTTGCCCGACGGCAAGCCTGCAATAGCCCTGCCAATTTCCTCACTTGAAAAAGACTTATCCATCTCACTCGCCGCGTGCGCAGGGGGTGAGGATGATCAAGCTGTTGCAAAAAAACATCAATTACCCCAGCTTCAGCAAGCCCATCAGAAGCATACAGGTTTTGATAGTAATCTGCAAAAGCTTTCAAAATCTGATCGGTACTACGCAAAGTTCCACGGGTTTGATCCACAATCACCGCTACCCTAGCTTTTTCCTGCCTTCTCTTTAGAGAGTTGGCCAAAAGTTTACCCCCTTTATTATTCTCACCATAAAACTGAGACTGCTGTTTCAATAATACATGTTCAATCTCTGAACTCAAAATCGCGTTATACTGAAACCGGAGCCTTTGTAACCGCAATATAATGCCAGCATCTGCTTGTTTAAGCAGGAGCCTCTCCCCACCCTTAATTTGGTCCTCCAGGATCTTCAATTTGGCCTTCCTCTTTCTATATTCTTTAATAGAAAAGCTGGTGATCGCTGCTTGCAGAGAGGCCTTAAAAGCCTCCCACCACGCCCAAATCGACGTGTCTCCCACGGCATTTAATTCAAAATATTCCTTAACAAATGCTCTAATTTCCTCCTGAAAAAGAGGATCAGCTAACAATGATCTGTTAAAAGACCAGGCCTGCGATTGACTACTCCCCTCTACCCATTCTACCCGTAAGGAAATGGCAGCATGATCTGAAATATGCACGACTAAGATTTCTGCACTCTGCACCCCAGGGACCAAACTTTTAGAAATCAGGAAGTAATCCAATCTCGACCAAGATTTATGTGGAGATGAAAAGAAAGTGAAATCCATCTCTTTAGGATGCATAAGTCTCCAGATGTCCACCAACTCTAAGGAGTTGAGGAGAGCCTGAAGAACCACACGTGCTCTGGCAACCCTCTCCACCCTGCCAGGACGTTTGTCCAGCAACGGGTCAAGAGTGACATTATAATCCCCCCCTATTATCAGTGGCAAAAAGGAGTGTTCCTGCAATACAGCAAGTAGTTCCATGAAAAATATGGGGTCATCCGAATTAGGACCATAAACATTAATAATTACAACCGCCACTTCCCCGATCACTACCGAGACTACCACCCAGCGACCCTCCACATCTGATCGCATGTCAGTAACCTTGCAATTTAAATATTTCTTCCCCAATATCACCACCCTGTTCTTCTTTTGCACTGAAGGGGAAGCTCCCAATAACACAAAATGCTTATCCTCTAACTTCTTGGTCTCTCTTAAATCTAAATGGGTCTCCTGTAATAAGACCAGATCTGCCTTCTGGTGTTGGCAGTATGTGAGTATTTTCTTCTTTTTTTATCGGATTTTTAATTCCTTTCACGTTCAGAGAAAGCAGATGCACATCCCTACCCATATTCAAACAGAAATATGTGCGACAAGACTTGCCCCAGAAAAACTACATGTCCTCCCTTATCAGTGTTAACATACAGACACTCCCCGGAGAGTCACACAAAACCCCAAGTAACTAACCTCCCCCCCACATGCCCCGAATTGGGTAAGACAGCTTGGACCAAGCACGCTGTCAAGCGGACCCCCTGTACTGAGAAAAATAAAACAAAAGATATATTTATTTGCCCCAGCCCGCACATAACAATCCTTCAGGCACACCGAGCTTAAGACATCGAATAATAAAGTCCGATGATGTCACTCCTAAGCCCATCCACTAGCCTGAGTAGGCCCCCCAGGCCGCTGGACCTTTCCAGGCAAGTCCGAGAGAATAGTTCACACGACCAATCTCAAGCCATACAGTCACTGCATCTGAAGCGCCTTTTGCTCTAGGATAAATCTTTCCAAAATCTCAGGATCATTAAAGTTCTTGGTAACATTGTTAAGCGTGACTCGAAAACGGGCAGGATAAAATCGACCATAGCGCGCTTGGAGACGCTGAAGTCTTCCACTGAGAGCTAAAAACTGCTTCCGCTTCGCCACTGTGGGCTTACTGAGGTCTGGAAAGAAAAATATTTTGTGGCCTTCAAATTGAAGCTCCTTGCAGGCCCTTGCAGCATTCAAGACCTGAACTACATGCTGATACCGCAAGACACAAAAAATTAATGGCCGTGGCAGACTTGCCTGCCGGTTTAATGTTGTTGGAATGCATGTGCCCTTTCAATTTCAAACGGGCGAGACAGATGTGCCCTGTTATTCATGTTCTCCAGGGTCTTTTCCAAATAGTCCACTTTCCTTATGGCCTTCCCAAACTGCGCCAATTTTTCCTCATGTGCTAGAGCCTTAAGCTCTATATTTTCCACTCTAGTGACCAGCGACACCAACTGTTCCTTGAGCTCCTTCGAATCCGCCTGAAGTTCACAAAGACACTCACCATTAGTGTCCTATCGGGCTCGAACTGCCCTCAATTCATGAGGATCTCTCGAAGTCCCTCTTCATGTTCACGCTGCGACGCCATCATGAGCGGGGAAGGCGGGTCCACTTTGGATCGCTTAACCCCGGAGGCTTGAGGGCTGGAAAACTCCAACTTCGTTTGCTTGCTGCTCGCCATCTCCAGCAGTAGATGAAGCGATTGTGACCGTCTGGCTGCCCTTTAGCAAGGACCAAGGCAGGATTATAGATTAGGTCCTCGGGAGCTCTCCGCTAGATGTCCATGCAGGTCCCTGGCTGGCTCTGCCCCGGGCCCTACATCTTTTTTAAACTACAGCAGCCTTTTGCCTTCCTGGCTATGAAGTCAACTTAATTATTTGGATTAAAAGAGTTTGAGCTGGCCTTCTAAATATATTAGTAAACTCCATAGGACTGTGGTAATTTGGGACTTCCAACACTTCTAGTCTTTTTTTCTTATTATTGAGGTATTTTTCCTTTGTTTCATTTGCTCTGTGTACTAGCCCCCTTTTTATGGTGGATTGTATGTGTTTTTGCCTTTCTGATAGTATAATTTTGTAATTAGTGCAGTAGTGTGCTGTCTTTATATGTACCCATTTCTGTAGCGAGATTTTATTGTTTATGATACTTAATTTTGAAACATGACTAAATATAAAATTAAATTTTAAAAAACCCTGCTTAGTGCACTTTAGTAAAAGGCCCCTAAGGGGCATGTAAAGGCTAACACGTGTTTAATGCTACCACGCTCACAGAAATAAATGGGCTGCAGTGGCACTTAGCATGATTTAACAAATGTCAATGCACACTATGTACTGCCATGGCCCATTTATTTCTGTGGACCAAGTAGCACTTAGAGCACATGTTAACTTTTAGTAAACATGACCCTAAAATGAGCAGCATAGCCACAATAAGCCAATGACACAGGAAGCAATGAGGTGTCAGAAGATGGAAACTCCCGTGAGGTCACTTCTGTACTGAATTGATGTTGAGTATGGTGCTTGTCAAAGCTGCTGGATTAATAGCACTAGAAACCAAAGTCCTCCACTTGGCCATACAACAGACATAGGATCATCTGTGTGCATTTCCTCAACCACTCTACTGACAGGATGAGAAGGCAACTCAATTTCCAGGTCTTTTATCAAAGGTTACATGGTATTTTTCTGCCGAGAGAACCTCCATGTAGAAACTAGACTGAGCTCAAACTGAAATTACTTCTGCAATTAAAGATCTAAAGCATTAGTAACAATCCATACTGATTAACTGATACACAGCAAATATCGTGGATACTGTGTAAAAATGCTATGTGTAAATTAGGAAAAGTTGCTTTCATACTTTATTTGCTCTTTATCTATCAACATAGATTGCTGTCCTTTTATATTAAACTTTATTAAATGCTTCTGTCTTGAAAATAAAGTTTAGGTCTGCATAAAAAGCAGGCCAGGACGTGGCTTTGATGTTTGAGTTTGCACTAGGAAAACCTAAATATTACACACTCTCATCTGCTTGTATATTTATGCTGTCTCCACAGTGCAGAACAAAAGGTTTACTTTCACACACAGTGGGTCAAATAACCTTTGCTAAAGCAGTAACTACATAAACAACAGGGAAAACTGTTCCCCCATAGGCTTGCATTTGTTAGAGCATTCTATGTGCTATAAAACAATAAAATGTACTGGAGCAAGCCTGTTTTATTGTCGTTTTTCTTTTATAAGAGTTATTGCTTTGAATTCTCAGTGTAAAATATAGTGCTTGAAACTTTTAAAAGGAGTTGGAAGCAACAGACGGTTTACTGTACCCCACTAAGTTATTTCAGAGCAGGGATTTAAAGGCCTGGATCTTACGGATTAACGATCTGCCCCATAACTACAGACACTTAGGTAAACAATGTTTGTAGTGAGAAGTGAGGCATGTTTCCCTCCCTGGAGGCTTGGCAGCACCATTTGATCTAATGTCTTCCGCATGTATTGAACAACCAACAAGAAAGTCTTCAAAAGTCTGACATTACAATATACGCCTACTCCGGAAGCTGAAAGACTGACCCATTAAAAGTATTCAGCACTGTTAGCCCAGAGGACTCCAACTGCAGCTTCCAACTTCAACGTCCAATAGCCAATCTCATACGCCTTTAAATTATCCCTACTCTTTTTCCCTGGTTTCAGGATTATATCAACATGTATTTTGATAGGTTTTCCCATGCTGAAGCAGGATGTTCCCTCTGTCTATTTTCTTTTCATTTTGTTGAGGCTCTACTGTAATTCATGTGCTGCTTAGGCTGAGAAGAAAATGCTCCATTAAAATTTAAGCAGGAGGTTTTTCTGCTTTCTTTCTCTTAATGTTTTTATTTTTTTCAGTAAATGACATGCTAGATTTACTCTCCTGTATATCCTGATGATACCACATTGCTGGCTGAAAGTGAAGATGATCTGAAACATTTGCGTCTCAATCTACTTGGATCAACTATCAATAAAGAAACAACAAGCAGTCAAGAAATCCGACGACGCATTGCTCTTGGCAGAATGGCTATGAAGTACCTAGACAAGATTCTCAAGAGCAGAGATGTCTCTCTTCATACAAAGATTTGACTTGTTCAAGCCATGGTATTTTCAATAACATCATATGGATGTGAAAGTTGGACAGTGAAAAATATAGACAGGATGAAAATGCATTTGAATTATGGTACTGGCAATGAATACTGTGTATACCATGGACTGCCCGAAGAACAAACCAGTCAGTATTAGAGGAGATCAAACCAAAGCTTTTTTTTAGAAGCTCAGATGACAAGACTAAGGGGTATGTTTACTAAACTTCGGTAACATTACAGACGGTGCGTTAGGTAATGTTAACACGCAGTATGTAACATTAACACGCGTTAACGTTATCTAACGAGCGTTAGCATTCTCGGCCGTGGAGAGAGGGCGGAGAGAAGGGGGTCAATGGGCGGGGAGTGGACGGGGAGAGGCTCCCTGCACATTAATGCGCTGAAATGAAGGGCTGAATCCTACCGCGAATGAAAACCTGCCGTTAGATGCACATTTGCAGGAGAGAGAAATCATTTCAGTGTCAGCAATGTACAGCATAGACAGGGAGCCCAAGAAAAGTGATAGTAGTGCTCCATTTTCAGCAACAGCATAGTGCCCAAGTATGAAAGGCCACTATGGCAATGGTGCAAATGGGGCATAGGGGGCTGCAGGCGGGGCATGTAGTGGGGGCAGCTGGGCACAGGGTGGACTAGACGGGCACCTAGGTGGCACATAGGAACATAGAAACCAGAAATCAGCATGCAAGCAGCTGACAAAGGCCAAACACAATTCACCTACATCTACCTGGTCCACCCGAGCTAACAGTTGCCAGGGCACTGACCTAACATCCCCCAAGTCAACCCTCCCCCAAGCGGAAGGGACATACTATTGGTAGGCGGTGATGGGGGGGGGGGTGAGGATGCTCATGTATGCCCCAGACCCCGCTCCCTAGGCGACCACCTACCCACACAGTGGATGGCCTGGGACTGTGCATTACCAGCACCGACAGCATATGGTCATGTCAGCATGGCAGGGGGGTGTGTGCCCATGCTGGAGGGGGCAGAGGTACCTGCCTGCAGTGGACCTAGGCCATGCCCTGTACCAGTGCAACATAAAAGGTCTGGCTGAGGAAAGCCCAAAGCAGCGGCGAACAGGGGTACAAACACCCACTCACACGCGCTCCACAATCCAAAGATGCATGGAGAGTCAGGCTGTTGGCCCCAGCATTGAGCTGCAGTTATCACCAGAGTACTACTACTACCTCCTGCACAGTTTAGCAATGTCGGCACTGTGATCAGGACCAGTGTGGAGGGAAGGATTGCCAACCACCCCTATCTTTGCACAATGCTGCAATAGGAGTGTGTGTGTGTATGTGGGTGTGTGTGGGTGTGTGTATATCCATTGTTCTGTGGCTGCCCACCTCTCTCTGGGCCCTAAATGCCCCACTGTTACCAGCGTTAGCCTGAATATGTGCATAATGAGGAGCAAGGTATTGTGGATATGGCCTGGACAGGGCGGATTCGCCAGGATACATCTTCACAGGGTGTGGAGCAATGGCTGGGACACTGTAGTGCCCAACCACCGCCTGCATGGACAGGGTGGCCACAGCATGTCATGCTGGGAGGGCACTCACTCTAACCGAGCAGTAATCATGGCATGTCTAGGTTCCTACATAGCGCTCCACCTCTCCGGTAGCTCAGCTTGGAAAGATGAACTGACAGTGCGTGATACTGGCACAGAGTAGCTACAGACCATGCCATTGTGCAGGTTCTGTGTTCCCCCTAGGGATAGGATGGGTGCCCAGCACTAGGTCCGCAGTACATGTGGTGCTAGAAATAGGCCCTGCTGTACATCCCCATCACTACCAGTGTGTGACAGGTGTTCCTTGCAATGCAGCTGAAGGTAATTTGGTGTCTATCTGTATCCTGTAGTCACATGTGGCCCTCTGGGACCAGACACCACCCAGATTAGTGTGTACCCCATGTTAGGGTCTGGCTGACATGGGCACCTGTTATCAGGGTAGAGAGGCTTCCAGACTTGCGTGAAGTTTGTGCAGAAATGCCTTTATAGGTCAAATTGGTATGCACTACATACCCCAAAGGGCTTACATCACCTTTTTTGTAAGTAAAGGACAGGTGCCCCAGCCCCCATGAAACAACCTCCATCCTGCTGGCATAAGACAGCCCTCCAGGGTTGATGGGCCAGAGCCATACCTGTGGCTGGGGCAGACCAGCAGCAATGCTGGGGTTAGTTCTGGAAAACCCCAACTGCCTTACACCACGTTCTGCCAGTCACCAGCAGACAACACACTCAGACTGCACCTTATACGTTTTCCAACCATGCACAGTCTAAGTGCAGATAGTCTACTAGTCAGTCTATAGTGCATGCTCACAGAAAAACTATGTGGACCAAGCAGGTACTTCATTGATTGAGATCCCAGCACTAGGACCACAAAAGTATCACCAGCAGCAAATAATGTGTTACAATGCTGATGCCATTAGGATAGTGGAGCCTGTCTGTGTGGGTGTTTGTACCCTTGTTGGTCCAGTCATTGGGAGTTACGCATTTTGGTGTTCTACCTGCACTGTGGGCAAATATTTAGCCATAGGGACATGCACTGTATGATCCACAGCCAGGACCTGAACCTGTGACCCTCTGTTCATATACACAACAACTGGACACCTTTTGTGGGTATATATAATGATCATAGTTTTTCTTTTCATTTCATTCCTGATCCATGACCTGGTCTTGAACCCATGACCTATGCACAGTGGCCATGGGTTTGGTACTATAGAGCAACCCTGTGGGAGCATGGGTCCATCACTCCATGTGTATATATGTGGTCATTATCAGGATGCATGACGGCATGAGCTGGGGTGTGCCTATGTCTGTGTAGCTCTCTGCAGGCTCTGGGACATACTTGTCTAAATGAGGTATGTTAGGCAGGTGAAAGACAGGGACATCTTGTTAGGTCTATATGTACATCTGCATCAATATGCTGCTGGTTCTACTGACATTCATGTCTTACATATTGGAGCTGTCCTACCAGAGGGGAAGGATATGCTACAATAACACACACATTCAAAACCAAGGGTGAGCAATCAGATTTGCCTATGTACCCATTTCCTGGAATGAGATTGTGGGCCAGTCCTGGAAAAATCTCACAACTGGCAGAACATGCTGAGTAATTTTCACTCCCATGCAGCTCTGGTGGATGTGGCCGATAACTGAGTGCTTACTCATGCAAGGGTTACTGGTTCATTCATAGCTCTTGATTTGGCAACTGAAAGCATAGCATGGGTATTTTTTCCTCTGACATGGGCTGTTAGTATATTGCCTATTCTTCCTGCATGACTGGTATATTTTACCCCTCACATGCATATATCTGGTAAAGCTGAGATTACTTACCCAGTCGGCATCCTGATCCAACCCTCCCCTGTCGAACTGCTGTAACATTGCTGATTACTGCAGGATATGTGTCATGGGTGGGCATGATAATGTAGCCATGACACACCACATGCACATTCAAGGCATGAAGGCGATTGTGGTTGCCATACACTACTTCCCAGTCTCTGAATGTGATAGGTGCCAGTCTCTGAATGTGATAGGTGCCACATGTGTGCAGTGTATATGTGACATGATTTTTGGTTGCCCATGAATTCTCTCACATTGCAGGTTAGGGGCCACATGCTGCTACCTCACATATGGAAATGCATGGTCATTCCTAGCAGCTGCTCATGGTTCACCGTACCTGATGGGGATAGCTGGCAAAGTTGGTATGAGCCATTCCTCTTACTGATGACGCTGCACATTGTCACCTACCACCTGGAAGAAGGGAGGCTGCTCCTGCTACCATCCTGCCTCTGCAAAGACAGTTCACTCTCTCTCTCTCATGGAATGGATTTGCGCCATTGGCATTGCTATATGCATTGCCATAGGGCCTGTTGCTGAGAACATATGTCGTGGCGCACGCTAACTGTGCATTGGGACATGCATTGGCAGCTAGCGTGGGGCCAAGACAGTTAGTGCAGGGCATTTTCGCACAAACTGTACTTCTCATTTTAAGATTGTGAGTGGGCAATAAAGACCAAAACAAAGAATTGATTTAGTTTCTCTGCTATGGCCTTATCTTCCCTTAGAGCCCCTGTTACTCCTCTATCATCTGATGTTTTAATTGACTCACTCACAGGCTTTTGTTTCAAATGTGCCTGAAAAAGGTTTTATTATGAATTTTTGCTTCCACAGCAAGCTTCTTTTAAAATTCTCTTTTTGCCTGTCTTATCAAGGCTTTGCATTTAACTTGTCAGTGCTTATGTTATTTCTTCTTTTTTTTTCAATCAGATCCCTTTTTTTGCTATAACAACTTCTCCTTTAAACCATGCTAGCAGTCATTTGCCCTTTCTTCTACCTTTTTTTTAGAGTATGGACTATTTTTTATTTAACAGGTTTTATATATTGCTTTATCTTTTCAATCAAAGTGGCTTACATTGAAACTTAAACTTGGTAATATACATTAAACAGGGATATTGATAACTTGGATCTTTCAGAAGCAATGGAGAGTTAAGTGGTTTGCCCAAGGCTACAAGGCATGCTAGTGGGACTTGAACCCTGGACTTGGGGTGCCTAAGCCAGTGTTTTTAACCATTTAGGCTACACCTCCACTCCATCTGGGCTTGATGTAAACTCTTAACCTTTGCAGAGCTCCTTTTAGTTTTTCTTAACCATTTTCCTAATTTTTTCATAGGCTCCCTTGGAAAGTTAAATGCAGGTCCAGCCCATCCATTATACGAGAATGTTGTTTGCACAGGTCCCCGCACCAACAACATCTTGCATTCGGCACCGGCAGGAAGGGGAGCTTAAGAGGGAGCCAGAGAGGTTCTGGCTCACCTCTGACAGCCATCAAAGTGAAGAGCACCTTTTTTCTTCACTTCGACAGCTGTATTACAGTATAGGACGCTAGTGCACTGAGGTCAAAGGGGACTTCCTGTTTCCCGGCACTCAGCACGCCAGCATCCTATCCTGTAATAGAGCTGCTGAAGTTAGCTGCCGAAGTGAAGAAAAAAGGTGCTCTTCATTTCGGCAGCTGTCAGAGGTGAGCTGGGGCCTCTCCGGCTCCCTCTAAAGACATTTGGATAGCTGCGGGGCTCTTTGGGGAGGAGGGGGGAGCTAAGATTGGAAATAGCTTGGACTGGAAATGGGCTGAGTGGGGGGAGCATGGACTGGAAATTCGTTGAGTGGGAAGAGAGCTAGGACTGGAAATGGGCTAATGGAGGGGCTTGGATTGGAAATGGAGTGATGGTGAGGCTAGGATAGGACTGGAAATGGCTGATGGGGACTAGGATAGGACTGGAAAGGGTGAGGGGGGCTAGGATTTGAAATAGGATGATGGGGAGGCTAGGACTGGAAATGGGCTGATGGGGGCTAGGACTGGAAATGGGCTGATGCGGGGGGTTGGGAGAATGGGACTAGAAGGGAGCGGATGCTGGGTGGGACTTGAACTAGAAGGGAGCTGATGTTGGGGGAGGACTTAATGGGATGGGGCTGGGGGAGTGAGGATGGAGAGGGGAAAAATATTTTGTGTGGGAGGGAAGAAAAATCTACGATTGGCCGGGTATTGGGAGAGTAAGTGGGGATTGAGGCTGGAGGGGTAAAATTTGAGTGGATGAAAAAGGAATAAAGAAAGAAATGGAGGAAAGAGAAAAAAGAGAATGATCAGTATGCTAAAGCAGATGTAGAGAGAGAATGGGAAAAAAACCTAGGGGGCTTGTTTACAAAGCCGCGGTAGCAGTTTCTGATCGTTATCGGAGCCGCGGCCAATAACGATCGGAAACCGCTATCGCGGCTTTGTAAACAAGCCCCTAGGAGAGAGAAGGACAAATGGACAAGAGACAATGAAGAGTTCGCAGAAGACACGAAGAAACCAGAAGAAAGTGACTGGAGCAATTGCCACTGAAAAATAAAATGCACAAACAACAAAGGTAGAAAAAATACTTTTTTATTTTGAATTTATTTTAACTGGAATATGTCAGTTCTGGGAAATGTGCATTGCTAACGTCTTTGCATTTTGTTTAGTACAAGAGGAAATTAATCTATAGTTTTATTTCTTCAGTGTTGTTGTACATTCCAAGTTTGGCTTTTGGGGTTCCCAGGTTAATTATTATCTTCCTATTTCTAAATTGTGATCTCTTGTTCTTTCTTTGGTGACGGTCTATATTCTGCATGTGTAACCAAGCTGAGATATTCTGTTCATGTAGTTTCTATTTGACAATGCCACTTGATCTCTTTCCCCATTAGGAGATGTATTGGTATTCTCTGAGAAGTATTGATTTAATATTTGCAGTGTTGCCTTTTGCTAGGTAGGGTTTGGTGTTTTGTGAGTTCTGGTAGTGCTGTTATGATACAGCGGGTTTGCTATGGGTTCTAAATGGGTAGTGTTTGTAGTATTTCCTAATGTGCCTGGTGGTTGGCACTGGAGTATGGTAATGTAGAAATCTGGTAGTCTTTCTTTATCCATACACTCATTAAGAGGCATGTTTACTAAAAGTCAGTGCACGTTAGAATAATCCAAATAAGTATGCAAATGAGGCCCCACAATTAGTTTTCCCACCCCCCTTGGGCTGCCCCTGGTTAAATGCTAGCAAAGTATATTTACTTACTCTTCTCCCTCCATTTATTAAATCAAATTTTATCATATGATCACTATTGCCAAGTGGTCCAACACCATTAACCTCTCACACCATTCACCCAGTTGATACCATGGTAAATGAAATCACCCATTATCACTATGTTGACAGTTTTATTAGCTTTCCTAATTATTTTTTGCATTTCATCATCTGTCTATTCGTCCGGTCATTCTGACTAGGCAGACAGTAGTACACTCCCCAATGTTATTCCCTTCCCCTTCTCACATGGAAATTCTATCCAGAATGAGTCTATAGTGCATTTTGTTTCCCACAGAACTTTTATCCTGTTTGACTCAATGCCTTCTTTAATATTTAGTACCACCCCTCCACCAATTTGATCTACTCTATCATTGTGATATATTTTGTACCCTGGTATCATAGAGTCCCATTGGTTATCCTTCATCCACCAGTTCTTTGAGATACCAATTATATTTACCCCTTTGTTGAGCAGTAGGTAACTAACCCATCTTATTTTTTAGAATCCTAGCATTTGTATAAAAGATATTTCAAAATATGATTTTATTCTTATTGATAACCTGCTTATCAGTTGCAGGATTAATCTGGAATCTTTCAACTCTGACTGGTCAACATTGAAATTGTTACTGACTTTACAAGGCCCTAATCTGTAGTATCTTGGTGAGCTGAACACGAATATAACATTAAAAAAATGTTATTGGCTCTCGTTTTGAAGATATTACATGTAGTTCATTTTTGACGTTTCACCATGTAAATTTATCCAGTAGGAATCAACAACATCCCAAATAAGCCTTGAATGATGTAATATTGCATCACATTGCGTAATACCAGCATGCACACATCATCCAGATTTGATTGCATCATTTTCTGATGCAATGCAATACTACTGCCAGATGGCTGCTGAAGCCATCTGACGTCAGCAGTGTACTATACGCAGTCGGAAAGGTTGAGCATTTAAAATATTTCAGACTGTGTGCGAGACAGTTTAAGCTACTGTTACATGTAACTTTTATTAATCATATAATTTTAGCCATTTAGGTACAATACAGAACAGTAATGCCGCAAAAGTCCATTAATACTGTTGACAATTTCTGCTACATTTGTGGGGAAGTGACATTTGCCAACCAGAAGAAAAGTATCACTTCTCAACTGAAGAAGGCATATCATCTTTACTTCGGATGCAAGACTGGTGACCAAGACAAGCCTTGGACCCTGCATATATGCTGCGCTACATGTACAACACAGTTTTCACAGTGGTTGAATTGCAAAAGACCATCAATGCTGTTTGCAGTCCCCATGGTGTGGAGAGAGCCAAGCAACCACATAAATGACTGTTACTTCTGCTTGGTTCCTCCTCTTTCCAGCGGAATAACGAAGCAAAAGAAGTCGAGCATAGTCTACCCAAACATTCTGTCTGCATTGAGACCAGTTCCACATGCTGAGGGACTTCCTATTCCAGAACCTCCATCAGAATATTCTCTTGATTCATCTGATGAGGACAAGCGTGAGCCGACCTGTTCTTCACCTGGTCCGTCAGCATGCAGTGACCCAGATTTTCACTGGGATGCATATCAATGCCACACAGAATAACACAGGAAGATCTAAATGACCTGTTTGTGATTTTGACTTATCCAAGAACAAGGCAGAATTGCTAGGATCAAGACTCCAACAATGGAATCTTCTAGAAGAAGATGTCAACATTACTTCATATCGAAAGCGCCACCAGCAGTTGGAGCCTTTCTTCAGAAAGGAAAGCAATCTGGTATTCTGTTCCGATATTGAAAGCCTCATGAATGCCTTAAAAATCACTCATGACCCACAAGACTGGAGACTATTTATAGACTCTTCGAAACTGAGTCTGAAGGCTGTGCTTTTGAACAATGGAAACCGTCTTCCATCTATTCCAGTAGCGCATGCCATCCACATGAAAGAGACATACGATAACTTAAAGCATCTACTGACTTCCATTAACTATAACAAGTATATCTGGCACCTCTGTGGTGACTTGAAGGTAGTTGCCCTTTTAATGGGATTGCAGCAAGGATATATAAAATACATGTGCTTCTTATGTGAGTGGGATAGCCGAGCAAGGGATTGGCACTACTTGCGGAAGGAATGGAATCACAGACAAAATATAACAGTTGGAGAGAAGAATATCCAGCACACAGCTCTGGTTGAGGCTCACAAAATCCTGCTACCACCCCTTCACATCAAACTAGGTTTGATGAAAAACTTTGTGAAAGCCATGGACCATACTTTGCCAGCTTTCCGATACCTGCATGAAAAATTCCCTCGACTCAGTGAAGCAAAGATTAAAGAGGGAGTTTTTGTGGGTCTTCAGATTCAAGAGCTCTTCAAAGATGACCGGTTCAACAACTTGCTGCAGGGTGATGCGAAACAAGCATGGAATGCTTTTCGCCTAGTGTCAACAAACTTTCTCGGGAATGTTAGGGCAGAAAACTACAAGGAACTAGTAGAAGACATGCTGATGCAGTATCAGAAACTTGGCTGCAATATGTCTCTAAAGATCCATTTCCTTGATTCGCATCTCGATTTCTTTCCTGACAACTGTGGTATGGTTAGCGATGAACAGGGCGAACGTTTTCACCAGGATATCGCAATGATGGAGCAAAGATACCACGGAAAATGGTCCACTACAATGCTGGCTGACTACTGCTGGACACTCCCCAGAGAAGCTCCCGAACAGCTGTACAAGAGACAGGCAAAAAAATCTAAGAAGTAGTCTATGACTTGGTTTTTTACAGGTATTAACCGAAGGTCTATTATATTTAGTATTGACATGCATTTCATGATGTAAACATAAATTCTTATAGATTACAAAAAAACTAGAGCCAACTTTGCAATTTCACTGTCATATTCATGTTCAGCATATAATAATTGATAAGAAATGACTATTTTTATTTCAGTAACATGACTTTTGTAAAAATTTGTTGACCAGTGTTACAGTTTATTTAAGAACACCGCGACTACTTTTACCTTTATTGCAACCTCTCTACAGAGATGCCCTAACCTCCCTGTTCTGGTATTATCCTTCACCGATACATTATTTTGAACTATGTGCTTCTAGGGGACTTTGACAAGGTCCCTCATGAGAGACTCTTCGCAAAATTAAAAAGAAATGGGATAGGAGGCAGTGTACTACTGTGGATCAGGAACTGGTTAAAAGATAGAAAGCAGAGGGTAGGGCTAAATGAAATGACCAATTTTCCCAATGGAGAAGGGTGAGTAGTGGAGTACCCCAGGGATCTGTGCTGGGTCCTCTGCTTTTTAACATATTCATAAATGACCTAACAATGGGAATAACAAGTGAGGTAATCAAATTTGCAGATGACACAAAATTATTCAAAGCTGTTAAAACCAAAGAGGATTGGGAAAAATTTCTAGAGGACCTTGATAATCTCTTTATTATCTCTTCCCATGGCTTTCAGTACTATCTGTATGCCGACGACTCCCAGATCTACCTCTCTACGCCCAAAATCTCTTTGTCAATCCAGACCCGGATCTCAGGCTGCCTTTCTGACATCACTGCCTGGATGTCTCACCGCCGCTTAAAGCTGAACATGGCCAAGACTGAACTTCTCATCTTTCCCCCTACAACCTCCCTTCCTCTTCCCCCCTTCTCATTTTCTGTGGATAACTCTGTAATCCTTCCTGTTTCCTCGGCCCGCAACCTGGGAGTAGTCTTCAACTCCTCTCTCTCCTTCTCCACACACATCCAGCTCATAGCCAAGACCTGCCGCTTCTTTCTTTACAACATTTAGCAAAATCCACCCCTTCCTCTCTGAACACACTACTAGGACCCTTATCCACTCCTTAATTACCTCCCGCCTCGACTACTGTAACCTGCTCCTTTCTGGCCTCCCTCTGAGTCATATCTCTCCCCTTCAATCTATTCAACACTCCTCGGTGCGACTAATCTTCTGCCAGCCTCGTCATGCCCATGTTATACCTCTCCGCAAGTCACTTCATTGGCTCCCTATCCACTTCCGCATCCAATTCAAACTTCTCCTGCTGACCTATAAATGCATTCACTCTGTGGCCCCTCATTACCTTTTATCTCTTATCTCTCCTTATATCCCCATTCAGGAACTCCGTTCTTCTTACAAACTGCTTCTATCTAGGCCCTGCTCTCCTACTGCTAACTCCAGACTTCGCACCTTTTACCTTGCTGCTCCCTACGCCTGGAACAAACTACCTGTGTCTATACGCCAGGCACCTTCTCTAATCTTCTTCAAGTCCAGATTAAAAGCTCACCTCTTTGATGTTGCTTTTAGATCTTGACTCTCCTGTCATTGACCCTCCTGTCCTTCTTTCTCTCACCAGTTCCCACCCCTGCCTACACCCTCTATGTGTGTGTTTGGGCGTTTTGTCTTGATTAGATTGTAAGCTCTGATGAGCAGGGACTGTCTCTTATATGTCTATACTGTACAGCGCTGCGTATGACTGGTAGCGCTATATAAATGCTGAGTAGTAGTAGTGATAAATTGGAAGACTGGACATTCAAATGGCAGAAATTTAATATGGACAAGTGCAAAGTTATGCACTTAGGAAAGAACAACCCAAACTATGGTTACACGATGCAAGGTTCCACATAAGGAGAAACCACCTAGGAAAATGATTTAAGCTTCATCATGGATAACACGTTGAAATCCTCTGCCTAGTGTGCAGCAGTGGCCAAGAAGGCAAATAGAATGCTAGGAATCAAAAATTTGCAAATTACATGATAAGCAAGAATGCTATTTCATCAAACAACTTATCTACATCACAATTCCACCAACTTTGGTTTAAACCTTCCACAGAATCCACAAAAGTCTGAAAGGATTTTTCTTTACCAACTTTAAAACAGATTGAAAATATAATCAGCACACTTAATACAACTTCACCAGCTGACCCATGTCCAGTAGAATGGATTAAAAGTACTAAAAATCATATTAGCTTTCACATTTAAAATTTTGTAAATAATTCTTTAAAACAAGGTTACTTACCACCTATACTAAAGAGTGCTATAATTCGACCAGTCTATAAAGGGAAATCACTGGACATCACTGACCCTAAGTCATTCCGTCCTGTTTTGAGTTTACCATTTATCTCAAAAATTACAGAAAAAGTAGTGCAAAATCAGCTGCAAGATCACATTGGTATGTTTACTAAACTGCAGTAATCGTACATAACACGCGTTATGTAACGTTAACGATCGTAAGCGCATCATAATGCGCTAATGTTACATAACGCTCGTTAACCGTAGTTAACGATCGTAAACTCCCACGGCGCGGTAAAACACCGCAGAAGGTGGAGAGAGGGCGGAGAGAAGGGGTCAATGGGCGGAGAGTGGGCGGGGAGAGGCTCCCTTCACACTAACGCGCTGATCTGAAGAGCTCATTTCCAACGCGAATGAAAACCTGCCGTTAAATGCACATTACAGGGGAGAGAAACCATTTCAGTATTAGCAATGTACAGCCCAGGCAGGGAAAACCTAAAAAAAGTGATAAGTGTGATACATGTGCACAGAACAAAAGGGCACATAAACACTGAAAATGACCCCAACAAACTGGAAAAAACCATAACCAAGCTGGCCAATAGTGGTATCAATGAGAAACATCAACCCCTCTCCCCCCCCCCCCCCGAGTAAGCTCCATAAAACAGATATAAATCGTGGAAGGGTCTATACACCGTCCCCATACAAGGTGAATGAGCCCACAGTGAAATAGCGCTGCTCAGGGTTTTCCCCACCATCGGACAGGGTTCCTATGGCGTGCACATGTCACGCAACATCAGGGCAGGCATGTCAGAATGGCAACTGGACAGATGCCAGAGAAGGGGATACAGAGGGCCGCAGGCGGCCCATGCTGTGGTGCAGCTGGGCCAAAGTGCGGACTAGGGTGATGCCTAGGTGGCCCATACGAATGCTGAAGCAGCAGAGCAGCCAGACAGCAACTGCTGAAGGCCCAACATGGGCACGACTGTGTTTCCCACATTGTCACAGGGGATAGTACCCAGCAGCTACCCCCAAGGGCACGGAACATTGGCAGGCGGTGCTGGGGGGAAGCGTGGACACCTATGCAGGCACCCCTACCCCAGAACCCACACCATAGGCAGCCGCCTACCTGCACACTGGATGGCCTGAGACTGCGCACCACCGGCACCACCAGCAGAAGGGCATGTCAGCATGGTGGCTGAGGGATACTGGTGGTGGAGGGGGCAGTGGCAGCTGCCCAGAGCAGACCGTGGCCTAGCCCTGTGTAGGTGGGTGCCGTGTACTGCAACAGACGGGCCCTGTCTGACGAACAGTTATGGTATCACCAAGGAATGACCTGGCTCTGTGACAACAAGGTGGTGCAGTGCAGAAAACCAGTGTATTCAGAAGCAGAGCGTCACAGGTTCAAGTCCCAGCTGTGGTTCCTGCCAACCCAGTCCCCATATTTTACCCACTACTACAACGTGCTAATACAGACAGCACCTTTATTGCAGATGATGTAAACATGCCCACGACACCTACATTTTACCCTACAGAGCACAGACACCATAAACATGCACATTACCTAGAGCAGAGCCTCCCAAATGCAGTCCTGGAGGTCCAAACACAATTCCGGTTCCATGTTGCCTCTGATAAAGATGCCTGTGCTGCATTTCTATGCGCCACCCCCATGGTATGCAGATGTATCTCATGCATATTCATGAGGGACAGCATGAAAACCCAAACAGTGTTTGGCACCGCAGGACTGGAGTTGGGAACCTCTGCCATAAAGCAGCAGCCAACAGGGGCAGACAAACCCACACCCACAGGCCCCATTATCCAAAGCCTCCTGGAGAGGCAGGACTTTGGGCTCTGCGTGCATCTCCCAATACTAGTACTTGCATACCTTAGTAATGCCACCCTAAACCGGGGAATATGGTACACATCTATCAAAAGGTTGCTATGAGTACTGGCAGATAGCAATTCCTAGGTTAAGTACACTTTTCTGAGTGAACTGCATCATAGCAACCTTTCTGATGTCTGTGGAGTGTGCTACAGGTCTTGTGTCTGACAGTGTTTACCAACCTGGGGAGTGACTCCTACAGTATTGCGTACCATAGCCATGCCTACACTGTGCCCAGGACTGGTGTGGTGGCCTGGGCTTCCCAACACCTCTATAGTTGCACAATGCTGGCATAGGTGTGGGGAGTGTGTGTCTGTCTATCCAGTGTGTGGTGCCTGCCAACACCCTCCACAGCCCACACTGCTAGCACTGTTGCCAGTATTGGCCTGCCAATGTGCATAATGAGGAGCAAGGTACTGTGGGAATAGCCTGGATAGGGTGGCCTGGCCTGGATGCATCTGCACACGGCATAGGGAAATGGCTCAGACATTGTAGTGCCTGGCCACCACCTGCACGGACAGGGTGGCCATAGCATGTCCTGCTGGGAGGTCACTCTCACCCTGACTGAGCAGTGACCATGGCATGGCTAGGTTCCCCCATAGTGCTATATAGCATTTCTCTCATGTGATATTTATGGGTTTCCTTTTGGGGCCCAATCACTGACTTATCTCCTTGGTGTGTATGCTGACATCCCCATTCTGGGTACATGCATCTTCTCCAGGACCATGCACTATGGACTAGCTGGTGGACTGTCTGCAGCTAGTATGTGTCTTGCTGGAACACTTTGCAGGGTGCAGCGGCTGGTGGTTTGCTGCTGGAGAATGTCAGATAATGGTGGAGGGGCAGCTGAGCATTTCCAGGCCTGCCGTCTGTCTGCTATTCTGTTATGGATGTGTACTGCTCTGTTTGTTCCCCAGCAGTACTGGGGTTGCTGGTCCCCTCTACTGCTGCCATTGCAGGGAGGTAGACTGTGGATCTATTGGTGGGTGATCCTGATTCCCACCCTAAGCCCCAGAGGGTGGGTTGTGTGGTGGTACATAATCTGCCTATGGGTCCTGTCACAAGGTGGACCTATTGGAGCCTGAGAAAATGGAAATCAGCAGCAGTGATCAGAGAAGAGATGACAGGATAAACAAAAAACTGTCAGATGGTTGCTACAGACAACCTAGGCACACGTGGGTAAGGGCTGAGAAGACACACCCAGATAACAAGCAAAGGGAGTTTACTTGGCCTGATAGGAATCAGCTGGGTAGAGGTGGAGCCCAGAAACACAGAGATATAATATGCTCCCAAATAGTTAGAGAGAGAGAGGAGGTGAACCAGCAAGTCTCACAGCAAGGGAGACAACGGTCAGCGCAGCAGAAGCTGGGAAAAGTATGGAAGTGGAATGAAAGAGAGTCTGAATTACTGGGACAGCATGCAAGCCCACACGAAGGTCTGAGTGAGTCTCAAACCCAGAGTGAAACATTTGGAAGGCAGAAGCCAGATATTGAATGCATGTGTGAAGAGCACGGGAGACGTGGGAGAGTTGCAGTACAAGGTAACAAAGCCAGAAGGGTTGATAGTGGCTGTTTTCTACCCGAGTGGGTAAAACCCTGCAGCAATAGAAAAAGCCACCCAGAAATAAGCTTTGGAAATAATCCCTTCCCTTGTGCTAGAAAACCCAGAAGAAAAGAAGCTCACTTACTTGGAGAAGCTAGAGATTCTAGTATCCACTTTAAACTACCAGAGTTTGAGCAACCTCCGTATAGAGCAGTGCAATCCAGGGCAGCTGTGAGGAAAAGGCTAGACCCGAGCACGCTCAGAGGCTACCGTAATCACTCTAACAGCAGAGCCAGGGAAGTTCCTGAATGTCCTTTTGCTTACCAGCAGGGGCTGAGTTCTCATAAGCCTCATGCAAAAGTATATGGTAGTTCCCAGGGAGGCTTTGAGAGAGAAGGACAGCACAACTTCCTGCTTGACGAGGAAAACCTACATTATCCCTTTGAAACAGCTGACTTTGAAAATGTGAGTGTTAATGAACCAGATTCTATGGAATATGAGAATACAGAGTTAGCAACAGTTCCTGAGCCCATGGAATGCTCAGTCTCGGTAATTGACCCAGAGTTTTCCTTAAGGTGAAAAGGGTTGAAGATAACCTGAGTAAGAGTCACAAGTTGTGGGCTGGAAAACGTGTCTCACAGAAAACCATGTGAATAAGCTGTGCTCTGGCAGCAAAAAGGAAAGCCTGTGAAAAACATTGAGAATGTTTAATTCTTTTCTTTTTGCATTTAAGCTGAAGTAAGCTATTTTTGTTTAACCTTTTGATTTCTGTTATATGCCCGAAGTGGGTTGTTTGCTTTGTTTTGCCAAGGAGAAAATACCTCACGGACGGGGAATAAAACCCTGAGTTTGGAACACAAGTGTCTTTTGTGGTTTATAGAGAAGGTACAACTACCACCCTCAGGCAGTACCAAGGCCTCACCGGTAGGGCACCTGGGGGTGCGACAAAATGGCGTAGTATTGAGGATTTTTTTTTTTCCTGTGGCACAAGCCAATTTCCTGGACAAGAGGAAAAAGGACATTTCTGAGAGAAAAAAAAGGTGGATACAAAGCACGGTTGGCGGAAAATTCGACTGGCAGATCGGCCAGAGGACGGACAAAAGGCTTTTTCTCACATGCTGAATTCTACCAGGAGACTAAGGTACTAGTAGCCTGGGTAGACGGGTACGGGATACCAGTGAGAGAAAGAGGGCGCTATAGCTGGGATAAAATTTCCTGTAGAAAGTACCGCACTTGGTGGGTCTTTCTTTTCTTTTCCATTGCAGGTGCAGAGTCCACAGAAGAGGAAGATGGATCCACAGGACATGCTATCCTGGATGAATGCCCAATGGGAGAAACAAGCAAGGATGGTGCAACATCTGCAGGAGCAATATATGACAGCCATGAGAGAACAGCAACAACCATTGCTGGAGGCAGTCAGCGCACTAGTGAACAGATCTCGTGGAGAAGGAGCAGCATCTACTACCACACCGCAAGTAGAACTGAACACTGGTTTTGCTTTGTCATTAAGACATTTGAAACAGGAGGACAATCCTGATGATTTCATAGAAGCATTTGAACATATAGCCGGAAATCTGAAATGGCCTGCAGAGCAGTGGGCAATGAGATTTGCCATGACTTTAAGTGGTGAAGCTCTGTCTGCTTTTAAGGCCATGCCCGCTAGCCTTGCTAATGATTATCATGAGATAAAGAAAGCTGTAAAGGATCGGCTTGGTCTTACTCCTAGACATTATAAGAGGTTGTTCAGGGAAGCACAAATGCTAGAGAATGAAACACCAAGAGCCATATGCCAAAGACTTAAAAGTCTGGCGTATAAGTGGCTAGACCCAGATGGTAGAACAATAGAATCTCTCATAGATGAGATCATTCTAGAGCAATTCCTGATAGCAATACCCTTAGAAATGAAAACCTTTCTAACACTGCAAAACTGCTCTAGCACGGAGGAGGCAGCTAAATTGGCCGAGGTATATAGGGAAGCCAAACAAGCGGATACCTCCAAAATAAGCCTCTTAAAAGTGGCAGGTGTGAAAGAGATGGATGAGTGTAAGAAGGATGAAAGGGTTAAGGTATATAAGTATGATTCTGGTAAGAATGTGATGACTGGAAACACGAGGAAATGTTATAAATGTGGTAGACATGGACATCTCAGGAAGGAGTGTAGAGTGAAGACAGTCCTCGTAGTAGGGACAGAAAAGCAGATTCCCAAGGGTATATTCTTACAAGTCCAAGTAGAGGGATTAGACACCCTAGCTCTGCTTGATTCGGGAGCAGAACAAAGTTTGATTGCCCAAGAATTTTGGGAAACCATGAGACCGTCTTGCCCTGTAGCTCCGAAGCAAGCACAAGTAAAATGTGTACATGGTATGCAGCTTCCCTACCCCCTACACCAGGTTTGTGTTAAAGGACTAGGGATAAAGAGAAAGATACAGGTGGCAGTAGTCCCCGGGCTACCGCAGAACCTAATCCTAGGATGTGACTGGCCTTCTTTTCAAGGAGGAATAAGACAGGGGATATGCATAAAGACAGGATTGGTCTCTACCCGATCCCAAGCCACTGTAGCGGAGACCCGAGAATCCCCGGTAGGAGAAGTACAAAAACCGGAGGAAGAGGGTGTTAAGGAGGCTCCCGAAGAGAGGGCTGAGGCAGAAGAGGCAGATACACTTCCCAACCACGACGATTTGGTTCAAAGCCCGGTTGAGGGAGGGAAGAAGGCCAAATCTAAAAAACGACATGAGAGGAATAAGAGAACCCAGAGAAGAAGGGAACTAGAAGTGGGGGAGGGGTTGCCATGGGTACCCGCCGCTCTGGTCCAAAAATTCCCATCTTTCCCAATGGAGCAGAAAGCAGATGCAGCACTCAAAAGAGCTTTTGAGTGGGCTCAGAAAGATAGAAATGTGTTACCCCGATTCTTCTTAGACGAAGATATTCTATATAGAGAAAGCCTGGATCCCTATACAGGGGCTGTAAGAAAACAACTGGTGGTACCAGTAGCTTTTAAAGCAGTGGTTTTGCGTTTAGCGCACGACCATCCGGTTGGGGGACACAAAGGCGTTCAGGGAATGCTAGACCAGATTTTAGCGCGCTTTTATTGGCCGGGGGTGTACCAGGAAACAAAGCGCTATTGCGATTCCTGCCCCGCTTGTCAGAGGGTTTCCATAGCCAAACCCAAAGCCGTGCCTATGGTACCATTACCAACCATAGCGACACCTATCAGACGCATGGGTATGGACATTGTAGGCCCATTAATAAAGACACCTAGGGGTTTCCAATACCTTTTGGTTATTGTCGACCATGCGACTCGGTTCCCCTGGGCTATTCCCCTCAGAAATATTTCGGCCAAGATTATAGCGCAGGAACTGGTAAAGTTGTTTTGCGAGGTGGGGTTTCCCCAAGAAATCTTGACTGATCAGGGCAGTAACTTTGTTTCAAGATACCTCGCTAGGGTTTGGGAGGCGTTTGGTATACGCCACATAAAAACGTCGGCATACCATCCCCAGACCAATGGTTTGGTGGAGCGCACCAACCAGTCAATTAAGCATTTGTTACGAAGGGGATTAAGGAGTGGGGAGATGGCGGAATGGGACACACTACTCCCATTTGTTATGTATGCTTGCCGGGAGCGTGTTCAAACCTCCTTAGGAGTATCCCCATTTGAACTTTTATATGGTAGGACCCCAAGGGGAATACTTGATATTCTACGGGATGAATGGGTGGAACCTAAGGTACCAAAGATAGGGATTCCACAGTTTTTAAAAGAGCTGAGGACGCGCCTGAGGAAAACATCCCAGGCCTCAGTAGAAAATTTAAGTCGTAGTAAACAACGACAAAAACAATACTATGATAGGGGCACACAGGCCAGAGAGCTGGCAGTAGGAGACAAGGTCCTTATACAAGTAGCGGACCCAGGTCCTAAATTTGAAGCTCGCTGGAAAGGACCAGGCATAATAATAAAGAAAGTGGGATTCGTGTCATACCTTGTTGAGAACGAGAAAGGACGTTGGCAGGTATACCACGTCAATGTCTTGAAGCCATGGAAGGAAAGGGTGGCCACAGCTAATTTGGCCTACCATGAGCAGCATTATAGAACCCCGCAAGGGATTACATGCTGTCCGCCAGAAATTGCGGCAGCAAGTAATATTTTAAGGGGGGGAATGTGTCACAAGGTGGACCTATTGGAGCCTGAGAAAATGGAAATCAGCAGCAGTGATCAGAGAAGAGATGACAGGATAAACAAAAAACTGTCAGATGGTTGCTACAGACAACCTAGGCACACGTGGGTAAGGGCTGAGAAGACACACCCAGATAACAAGCAAAGGGAGTTTGCTTGGCCTGATAGGAATCAGCTGGGTAGAGGTGGAGCCCAGAAACACAGAGATATAATACGCTCCCAAATAGTTAGAGAGAGAGAGGAGGTGAACCAGCAAGTCTCACAGCAAGGGAGACAACGGTCAGCGCAGCAGAAGCTGGGAAAAGTATGGAAGTGGAATGAAAGAGAGTCTGAATTACTGGGACAGCATGCAAGCCCACACGAAGGTCTGAGTGAGTCTCAAACCCAGAGTGAAACATTTGGAAGGCAGAAGCCAGATATTGAATGCATGTGTGAAGAGCACGGGAGACGTGGAAGAGTTGCAGTACAAGGTAACAAAGCCAGAAGGGTTGATAGTGGCTGTTTTCTACCCGAGTGGGTAAAACCCTGCAGCAATAGAAAAAGCCACCCAGAAATAAGCTTTGGAAATAATCCCTTCCCTTGTGCTAGAAAACCCAGAAGAAAAGAAGCTCACTTACTTGGAGAAGCTAGAGATTCTAGTATCCACTTTAAACTACCAGAGTTTGAGCAACCTCCGTATAGAGCAGTGCAATCCAGGGCAGCTGTGAGGAAAAGGCTAGACCCGAGCACGCTCAGAGGCTACCGTAATCACTCTAACAGCAGTGCCAGGGAAGTTCCTGAATGTCCTTATGCTTACCAGCAGGGGCTGAGTTCTCATAAGCCTCATGCAAAAGTATATGGTAGTTCCCAGGGAAGCTTTGAGAGAGAAGGACAGCACAACTTCCTGCTTGACGAGGAAAACCTACATTATCCCTTTGAAACAGCTGACCTTGAAAATGTGAGTGTTAATGAACCAGAATCTATGGAATATGAGAATACAGAGTTAGCAACAGTTCCTGAGCCCATGGAATGCTCAGTCTCGGTAATTGACCCAGAGTTTTCCTTAAGGTGAAAAGGGTTGAAGATAACCTGAGTAAGAGTCACAAGTTGAGGGCTGGAAAACGTGTCTCACAGAAAACCATGTGAATAAGCTGTGCTCTGGCAGCAAAAAGGAAAGCCTGTGAAAAACATTGAGAATGTTTAATTCTTTTCTTTTTGCATTTAAGCTGAAGTAAGCTATTTTTGTTTAACCTTTTGATTTCTGTTATATGCCCGAAGTGGGTTGTTTGCTTTGTTTTGCCAAGGAGAAAATACCTCACGGACGGGGAATAAAACCCTGAGTTTGGAACACAAGTGTCTTTTGTGGTTTATAGAGAAGGTACAACTACCACCCTCAGGCAGTACCAAGGCCTCACCGGTAGGGCACCTGGGGGTGCGACAGTCCATACCCCCCCTCCTTCACCTACAGCAGGTAATGATGGCATCAACCCGGGATATGCACTATTCTGGGTGCAGCATTGCCCATAGGGACTAGGCATGATCAAGACATACAGCAGGACACAGATGTATCCTAGGTGTGTCCAACGGAACTATCTATCACACACTGATGGGGACCTGCATCATGGCGTATTTCAGCCATGAAAGGTGCTGTGGACCGGGTGCTGGGTGCCCCATCTCAACCTCAGGGTGGGCACTGTACCCGCACAATGTGATTGTCTGTGGCAGTGCCACACACGGTCTGTTCCCCCTACAAGGCCGAGGTGCTGTGGGGGTGCATACCCGATCTTGTATCCATCTCTCGACTGCTGATTTGCATGTGCAGTGCATCATGGGTACGGGTGGGTTACACCTATCCTGGTAACCACAGCAGACAGTTTGTGTGGTGACGTGCAGTCCTGCAGCCAGCCAGGGCTTTGTTCACATCCTTATAAGGTGTCCTATAGGGGACATTATAGGGTGCCTTGGCGGACAGTACACTTTATAATGTGCCCTATGGAGTGCGTTATTGGGTGCCTTATGCGGCACCTTAGGTTATGCCACCGTGAGGGTGTGTTTGCTGGCAGCACTAATTAAAATACACGTCAAATGCATCACCAATCGCTACTTAAATGTAAAGGGTGCTGCCTCAGCCAGCCTTATACATTAGGCTCACTGGGGAATCGAACCCATGACCCCTGTACCATCAGTCAGTGCTGTAACCATTGTGCTACAGCTCTGTTGCTATGCTTGTATGCCTGCACGCCTTCTTAAGATTAACGCGCGGTAACGTGCCCTGTAGCGCTCGTTCATTTATGGCACCTTGTAACGTGCGTTCTCGGCGCGTTCTCGGCAATGATGTACCTCCCATGTCCTTATTTGGGGTTTCTGTCTCTACCATGGCTCCTAACGCGAATCGCACTAATGCAGTTTAGTAAACATACCCCATTGACTCGTATGCCCCTTTGGATATACATCAGCATGGATTTAAACCTAATCACAATGTGGAAACTCTACTTATTTCTCTCTTTGATAATCTTATAACAGGCCTTGAAAAAAATAAGTTATTTCTGTTAATCTTCATCGATGTCTCAGCAGCTTTTGATACTGTGTCTCACACAATAATGTTACAACGTCTACAAGAGATTGGCTTATGCAACAATACATTAAAATGGTTTGCCTCTTATCTAACTAATCGTACGCAGTTAGTAAAATATGGTGACAAAAAATCCTCTCAATTTTCAATTGGAAAAGGCATACCTCAAGGTTCAGCTTTATCATCTATTCTCTTTAATATTTATATTCAACCCATATGTCAAATTATTAATCTTCATGAAATTAATTATCATTTATATGCTGATGACATTATGGTTTATACTATAATTGACCAAAATACCTTTGATACAACAAAAATTAATAACTGGCTGATATGAATGATTGGCTTAATAACAACAACTTAAAAATAAATTCTGACAAAACAGAAGCAATGTTCATATCTAAATGCCAGTCCTTAAAACCACCAATTGAAATCAATTTATTAAATAGAGAAATAAAAATTAAAGATGAAGCAAGATATTTAGGTGTAACATTAGATAAATATTTAAATTTAAAATCTCATATAAACAAAATTGCGTCAAAAGCATACCATCGTTTAAAGATTATAAGAAGACTAAAACCAATACTAAATACAAATCACTTCCGCATGGTATGTCAGGCAGTCATAACACCTCTACTGGATTTTGGAAACATCTTGTATCAAGGTCTTCCTAAACTCTCTATCCATCCTCTCCAATTAGTTCAGAACACCACTGTGCGTATTATAACTGGCTCTACAAAATTTGAACACATAACTCCAGTCCTCAAACAGTTACATTTCCTTCCAGTTATTGCAAGGGCAAAATATAAAAACCTAATGACTATTTTCAAAAATTTTCACCAATCCTCAGCAGATATTCTACAATCTATTATTTCAAAAGACAAGAGCATAAGACCAAGACGATCTCAAAATATCAATAAACTTAATACTCCTTTGAACTTCAACAAATCAAAACAAATGACTTCTAAAAGAGCGTTTTCCTTTATGGCACCAGAGTTATGGAATTCTATTCCTGAAGACTTAAGAACCCAGGAAGACCTTAAGAACTTTCGCAAATCTTTAAAGACTTACTTATTTATAGAATCATTTGGTGAAATTACTTAAATTAACCATTATGTATATTTAATTTCACTATGGGGTATGTTTACTAAACGGTGCTAACGGCGCAGCTGCGATGTTATCGCGCGATACATGACGTTAACATGCAATAATGGTGCTTTAACATGCGATAACGTCACGTATCACGCGACAATGTCTGCGGCGGCGTTCAGGTGTGCAGAGGGTAGAGGAAGATTCCGCAGAGGGCGGAATAAGGCTCCCCAGGGGCAAAGATGAGGGGTCAATGGGAGGAGAGTGTGCGGGGAGAGACCCCATGCACACTAACGCTGTGAAATGAAGGTCTGAAAATTAGCGCCAGTGAAAATCTTGTGCTAGAGGCACATTTGCAGGAGAGAGAAACCATTTCAGTCAGCAATGTACAGCAAAGCCAGGGAAACCCAGAAAAGTGATAGTAGTGATACATGTGCAGGAACCAAAAAGGCAAATAAACATAATAAATGACCAGAACCACATTTGAAATCCCCATAACCAAGCTGGCCAATAGTGCTACTAATGATAAGCATAAAGCAACACTACTGCAAAGTGAAAAAAGGAAGATATCATGTTTGGAAGGGGCTATGCTCTGTCCCCCTACAAAGTGAATGATCCCACAGTGAAATAGCGCTGATCAGGGTTTTGTCATTTATATTGGGCAGGTTTGTTATGCTGTGGTCCAGCTGGGGCACAGTGCAGACTAGGCAGATGCCTAGGTGGCACATAGGAATGCCGAAACTGTAAAGCAGCAAGACAGCAACTGACGAGGGTCCAACATGGGCACAAGTGTGTGTCCCACAGTGTCACAGGGGATATTACCCAGCAGGTACCCCCAAGGGCACAAAACATTGGTAGGTGGTGCCGGGGAGAAGCGCGCATGTCCATGTAGGCACCCCTACCCGAGAACCCACACCATAGGCAGCTGCCTACCGGCACACTGGATGGCCTGGGACTGCGCACCACCATCACCACTGGCATAAGGGCATGTCAGCATGGTGGCGGAGGGTTGCTGGTGGTGGAGGGGGCAGTGGCATCTGCCCACAGTAGACCAAGGTCAAACCCTGTTTAGGTGGGTGCCATGTGGTTCAACAGACAAGGTCTGTCTAATGAACACTAATGGTAGCCCCAGGGAATGATCTGCTTGTGTGGTGCAGTATACACAGCCAGTGTGTTGGGGGGGCAGAAGGTCACAGGTTCAAGCGCCAGCTGGGGCTCCTGCAAACCATGTCCCTATATTTTACCCAGTACTAAACCATGGTAACAAACACGGAACTGTTATTGCAGATTAAATAAACAATCCATAAACGCCTATATTTTACCCTACAGGGCACAGACACCATAAACATGTGCAATCCCTAGAGCAGAGTTTCCCAACTGCAGTCCTGGAGGATCAAACACCATTCAGGTGTCATGCTGTCCCTAATAAATATGCCTGTGCTGCATTTGTATGCGCCGCCCCATTTTATGCAAATGTATCTCATGCATATTCATTAGGGACAGCATGAAAACCTGAACAGTGTTTGGCCCACCAGGACCGGAGTTGGGAAACTCAGCCCTAGAGCAGAGGCCAACAAGGATACAAACACCCACACCCACACCCACAGGCTCCACTATCCAACATCCAATTCTGTTCTCTCAGGCATCACCAAGTTCCAGTTGACACGCTTGCAAAGAATCCAGAACACCGCTGCCCGACTTGTGTCCCACTCCTCCCCTAGAGACCACGTCACTCCCCTTCTGCTTCGTCTTCACTGGCTTCCCATACTCTTTCGTATCCAATTCAAACTTCTCACACTCGTTCATAAGGCCCTTCATACTACCACCCCGCAATACCTTGCCGATCTCATCCACTTTCATACCCCTCGGCACACCCCTCGGTCCTTCCACCTCAATCGCCTTGCACTACCCCCTCCGTCACAGGCCCACCTTCATTCCACCCGCTCCTCAGCCTTCTTTTTTGTAGGTCTCGCCCTCTGGAACTCCCTCCCCGCTACCCTCCGTCTTGAACCACATCACCCCACTTTCAAACATGCTTTAAAGACCCACTTATTTACCCTTGCCTTCGACCTTCCCTCTTCCCAGCCTTAGCCTCTCCCCTGTGTCTGCTACTCTTTCCCTGTCCTCTTTTCTCTGTCCTATTATTGAGTTGTAACTTCTTTTCCTTTTCTGGCCCCGAGCCTTGCTGTATTGTTGTTTTTTTTTCTCATTGTAAACCGCTCTGTTTACCCTGAAGGGCGGTTAAGTAAATAATAAACATAAACATAAACCTCATGGAGAGTCAGGCTGTTGGGCCCTGCACGGAGCAGCATCTCCCAATACTGGCACCTGCATACCTTAGCAATGCCATCCTAAACTTGGGAACGCGTTCCACATATATCAAAAGGTTGCTATGATTAATGTCAGCTAACAAATCCAAAGTTAAACAAGATTTGTTGATAGAGATTCATCATAGCAACCTTTCTGATATCTGTGGAGTGTGTTTCAGTTATTGATTCTGACAGCGTTTACCACCCTGGGGAGTGACCCCAACAGTTTTGCCCAGGACTGGTGTGGCGGTCAGAGTTGCCACAAACCTCTACATTTGCACAATGCTGGCATAGGTGTGGGAGTGTGTGTCTGTCTATCCAGTGTGTTGTGTCTGCCTACACCTTTCTGAGCCCACACTGCTTGCACTGTTTCCAGTGTTAGCCTGCCAATGTGCATAATGAGGAGCAAGGTACTGTGGGTATGGGCCAGACAGCGTGGCCCGGGCAGGATGCATCTGCACAGGGTATAGGGCAATGGCTGGGACATTGTAGTGCCTGACCACCACCTGCACGGACAGGGTGGCCACAGCATGTCATGCTGGGAGGTCACTCTCACCCTGACTGAGCAGTGACCACTGCATGGCTAGGTTCCCCCATAGTGCTTTATGGCTTTTCCCCCCCCCATGTGATGTTTATGGGTTCCCTTTTCTGGGACCCAGTCCCTGATGTGCCTGCTTGGTGTGTGTGCTCACATCCCATTTTGGGTGCACAGTTTCTCCAGGAACATGCACTATGTACTAGCTACAGACTGTCTGCTGTTAGTATGTGTATGGTTGGAACACCTTGCAGGGTGCAGTGGGTGGAGACTGACTGTGCCCTCTGCTGGTGAATGTCAGCTAGTTGGATGGGGGCAGCTGAGCTTTTCCAGCATTCTGCCTGTCTGCCATTGCCTTATTGATGTGTATAGATCTGCATTGACTGCTTGGTAGGGTGCCTGTTCCCCAGCAGGACTGGGGTTGATGGTCCTCTCTAGTGCCACCATTGCAGAGATGTACAATGTGGATCTGTTGGTGAGAGATCCTATCCCCATCCTGAGCCACAGAGGGTGGGGTGGGTAGTGCTAAATAATCTGCCTTGAGGTCCAAAGAGCCCCCCCCCCTTCACTTATAACACTTGACCATGGCACCCACACAGGATATACACTAGTCTGGGTACATTATAGTCCACAAAGGCTACACATGACTGGGAAATACAGACAGACACAGGCGTATCCTAGGTGTGTCTGCAAAGACTACCTACCACACACTAACACTGATGGCAACCTGCAGCATAGCCTTTCTCAGCAAAGCCAGGTGCTGCGGACCTGATGCTGGCCGCCCCACCTCACCCTCAGGGTGAGCACAGGACCCGGACAATGTCACGGTCTGTAGCTACTCTGTGCCAGTAACGCACACGGTCAGTTCCCCCTACCAGGCCGAGGTGTTGTGGGGGTGCATACCCCATCTTGTGATCAGCTGTAGACCGCTGATCTGCATGTGCAGTGCATCATGGGTATGGGTGGGTTTACCCTAGCCTGGTAACCACAGCAGACAGCTTGTGTGGTGACCTGCAGTCTTTCTGTAGCCAGCCAGCAGTGTGGTAGCAGTTATAGAGATGTAGCCTACTGGTTATTTCAATAACTGTGGAGGCAGTGGTCATGGGTTCTATTCCACAGTGGTGTAACCTAAAAAGGCTGTCTGAAGCATTTTATTTTAATTTAAATCAGTGCTGCCAGCAGAAACACCCTCACAGTGCTGTAGCCTAAGGTGTCTCATAGACGACCTATAGGGCACATTATAGGGTGCCTTGGCAGACAGGGTACTTTATAATGTGACCTATGGGGAGCCTTATGAGGCACCTTAGGTTAGGGCACTGTGAGGGTGTTTTTTGCTGGCAGCACTGATTTAAATTATAAGAAAATGCCTCAGACTGCCATGTTAGATTACACTACTGCGGGATCAAACCCATGACCTCTGCCTCCACAGTCATTGCAGTTACCAGTGGGATACATCATTATAGCTTCTAACACTGCTCTGGCATGTACTTAGAGTTAACAAGCGTTAACGTGCCATGGCGCCCACTATCGCACGATACATATTCTTGCTACCTTAGGACTGGAACGCCCACTCCTTATATGGCATTCTTCACATTATTGCTGCAACTAGCGTCGGTAACATTAGGACTGTTTAGTAAACATACCCCTATGTCTCCTCTGTATACCTCTCTTTCTGCCTCAGCTCTTACATGTCAGCTACTCTAGCCTCCAGAGTTTGGACTTGTTCTCTTAGAGCCAGGAGCTCTTTGCACTGAGTGAACTTTGCACTGAATGCATTTTCATTTCAGTTGTGTTTTTTATTAAGTATAAACCATCACTTACCTAGTGCCATCATTCATTTCAGAATCAATCCTATCAGTGCTCTTCTGGTTACAGATTTAATTTTCAATTTAGCTCAATAATTCAATGTGAGTTGTATTGAGGTACAATAGATACTTCCCTGTCCCCAGAGGGCTCAATCTAAGTTTGTACCTGAGGCAAAGGAAGATTAAGTAACCAGCCGAAGGGCACCAGGAAAGTTGCCTTCGCTGACTCCTAACTTGATGCATTAACTCTTAGGATATTCCTCTCCTCTGCTAGTCAGTGCTTAATATGGTGATAGAATCTTTCTACCAGTGACTGCCATTTCGGTGAATAACTTGAATGTAGAGATTAAATAAAATCCGCTAAGTATTTGTCGACATGAAAAAAGATTGTGTGCTCAAAGTAGTATTCTATTTCTAATGAAATAACTAATTGTGGATCTTTGAAGTGACTTCAGATGTACAGAAAACCATTAACAGTACTCTGTCATTTCTCTAATCCTGTGGTTGTGCTGTAACATGACGGGGGCTGGAAATATTTTAATTAAGCCAAATGGTAAAAGAGAATCCTTTCCTCGAAGGATTACTGTTTAGAGGCATATTGGTGTTCTTTTAATTCTTTTTAATTTATTTGAAATGAGCATGTGCTAAAGGAAAGAAAGGTGTGCTCCAGACTAGAATCAAGCTTCCTACAAAATAATCCTTTAATTGTTTTTCAGGATGGTGCCCAGGCAGGTGTTCTCCTTCCAGGGGTCATTGTTTTAGAACTTCAAAATGAGGGGGGGGGGGTTAATGTAGGGCTTCAATTTGCCCCTCCCAGGTATTCTGGAGTATCTTGTTCGTTGCTGTTTATAAATTATAAATGTATATGTTTATTTTACAGCTAATTAAGGGTCTTTGAGAGAACAAAGGAACCAGTGTTTTATCACTGTTTTTGCAGCACAGATGCCATTGTTGTTGTTTTTTTATGGCGGAATCAAATACTTATATTTGTGCAGCAGAGAAGTTGTCAGTGAAGAAAAGGCACAAAAACAGAGTGAAGGATCCAAAGCAAACAAGGAGATGGGGCAAGAGAGCACTAGGGCGTGGGGGGGGGGGGGGGGGGGGGGGATTTCCAGTGTAAATCCAGCTAAGGGCATTTTGCAGCAGTACAGTAGAATCAGACTGTGAGTCGGCAGGGTATTGCACATGGTAAACTGTCTGGCTTTACAGAAAACATAGAGAATCATGAAGAATTTTGATTTTATCCATAATAAAGTCACCAATATGGTTTAGAATAACAATTGTAAACATTATTTTGCACATTCATTGGAGCTAATTCATGCACTGCATTAACATAGATGTCCTTTTATAAAATGAATCCCATGGACAGTAATTTTATAACAGGTCTCATGCATGATATCCAAGAAACTAGCCTATTTTATACAGATAACTAGAAGGAACACTAAGGGGTATGTTTACTAAACCGTCCTAATGTGCGCCCGGTGCTAGTGTGCAGGATGCCATATAAGGAGTGGGCGTTTCAGTCTTAACATAGCAAACCGGGATTATCGTGCGCTAATGTGCGCCGCGCACATTAGCGCACGAGAAACGCATGCAGAAAGCATAAGCAGACATGCTGATGTGCAAATAAAGGAAGAGAGCTGAAGTACAATGGTTAAGACACTGACTGATGGTGCAGGGGTCATGGGTTCAATCCCCCACTGTGCCCAATGAATAAGGCTGGCTGAGGCACTGCCTGTTATGTGTAATATTGCATTATGAGGCATTTTAATTTTATTTTAATTACTGCTGCTAGCAAATACACTCTCAAAGCGCTGTAACATAATGTGCTGCATAAGGCACCCCATAAGGTACCCCAGAGGGCACATTTTAAAGTGCACTGTCCGCCAAGGCACCCTACAATGTTGCTTAAAGGGTGGCCTATAGGGCACCATATAGGGTGCCCTATGAGGCACGGCAAGGTTACAGCACTGTTTCTGATGGCAGCACTGCACATGTTAACGTGTGGTAAGCTGAAGTAGGTGTGCTGACGTGCAAACAGCAACAATAGCGTAGCATAATGGTTAAGACACTGACTGATGGTGCAGGGGTCATGGGTTCAATCCTCCATTGTGCCTAATGAATAAGGCTGGCTGAGGCACTACCTGTTATGTGTAATATTGCATTATGAGGCATTTTAATTTTATTTTAATTACTGCTGCTAGCAAACACACTCCCAAAGTGCTGTAACATAAGGTGCCGCATCAGCCGCCCTATAAAGCACTCCAGAGGGTATATTATAAAGTGCACTGTCCGCCCAGTCACCCTAGAATGTTGCTTATAGTGCGCTTTATAGGGTGTCGTATGAGGCACCGCAAGGTCACAGCACTGTTTTTGATGGCAGCACTGTGCATGTTAACACATGAAAATCTTAAGTAGGTGCGCTGACATGCAAAGAGGAACAGCAGTGTGGCACAATGGTTAAGACACTGACTGATGGTGCAGGGATCATGAGTTTGAATACCTAGTGAATAAGGTTGGCTGAAGTAATTCCTTTTTCTGCTTGCAACTGTACAACAATCTGTGCTGCCATCTAAAAAGAACCCCACCCTAGTGCCATAAATTAATGCACCTTTTAGGGTGCACCAGAAGGCACATCCTAAACAACCACGTCAGCGAAGGCGAGTTATAATGTTCCCCAGAGGCCATGTTGAAAAGTTGCCAACTCCCAAGGCACCATAGTGGGCACCCCATAAGCTGCCTGAATAGAAGGTGTGGCGTAAGATGCCCCAAGGATGTATAGGTGAACCCAAAAACGTTCGCCAAGAGCAGTAAGGTCCCCCAATTTGAAGGGCAAGAGAGGTATGTGCCAAACACACACATAACCCAAACACTGCACAGAGCAGAAAGGAAAGACAATGCATAAGTAAAAGAAGGACGTAGATCAGAGCTGATGGACCACACAAATCAGCTCCAGCCCATGTGGCAGCTAGAAAAATGGACAAACATATCGGGGGCAGCTGTAGCTATGCACAGAGTGATGGTAATGTACAATGCAATAATGACAGTGTGTGACAGAGGATGGGAAGATGTGTGCAGCAGAGGAGCCAGAAATGGCAGGATAGGTGAAATATCAGGATAACAGTGGAGTAGCAGTGCTATGCAGAGCACACACAGGAGAGGCAACCAGGGAGAGCTGCAATGCAGGAATGTGTAGGAGTGCAGGACGTGGGGTAGCAGCATGCACATCAGGGTAGGATGGCACACAGCTGGCAGACACACTTAGATGGACAGAAGGATGGTTCACAACTCTGATGAGGGTACAATGTGCTCACAGCACAGATCTGCACAGATATGACTGTCACAGGAATGAAAACTAGTTCTGCAGGACAAGCATACAAATGAAAGAGAACAGAGAGGAATCACACCTATGACCACTACCACAAATGGCAATGCAAAAACCGGTAGGCCACACCACCAACATGAGCTCATTAGCAAAGGCTGCATACAAAAATAGTGCAGGGCATCACACAAGATGCCTGCTGGCTGTCAGGACAGGCAAACCTCCAACAGTAACCATGACCAAATGCACATGCAGATCTGCTGTGTACAGATCAAATCACAGTCTGTAATTGGGACCAGAGACACATGCACACACACAGTGAAATGTTATGCAGTGGATACAGCATGCAAAAGAGGAAAGAAACTAAACCCCAAGGGCAGCAGAGGATGGTCTGTGGAGCTGGTGCAAAATCTGGAACAGGACAGGAGAGAATTCAACATGCAAACAGGTGTACCACACACCAGCTGAACCACAGCAATACAAAACCCCCAAGCGCACTGCCATGTAAACACCATAAAGAAAGAGACCTATGTAACAGATAATATGTGATGGCTAGGCAGCACAGAGGGCACACCTTGGTTTTTTTTACGTAGCGCATGTTGCGCATGCGCAGGTGTGCGAGCACGACGGCTGCGCATGCACAGTTGGCTGTGCGCATGGTATATGCCCCGCGCACATGCAGCACTGCACATGTGCCACATCTCATGCGCAAACGTACACATGCACCCACTTCCTGCGTCTGCGTGGCGCATGCACAATGCGCACAGCCAACTGCGCATGCGCAGTGTGCACGGCGGCGGCACGCGCGCTGCATAGTTGACTGCGCAATGCGCAAGCATGCATTTCCCACTTCTGGGCAGCGCATGCGCAATGCGCACAGCCAACTGCGCATGCGCAGTGCGCAGCCAACGTGCTCATGCAACTGCGCACGCACAATGTAAAAAACCCTATAAATAAACAGGTACACGTGCTGCACGTTGAGGGGTTGTTGGTAGGCGAGGGAGAGAGAAGGTGTGTGGTGTCAGTGAGAGAGAGAGAAGAAGCAGGTGTCTAGTACAGCTAAGTTAGTGTGTTGCGGGTCAGAGTGGTAGAGGCTGGGTTGTGGAGGATAGGTGTGAGGTACAGCAGGGGATACAGAGAGGAGGGGAGGCAAGGAGCAGGTGAGTGAGAAAGGAGGTGAGGTAAAGAGAGGAGATAGCAGGGAGAGGAGGGAGGTGTGAGGTGGAGCTGAGAAGGGCAAGAGAAAGAATGTCTGACAGGGAGATGGAGCCACAGGACAGGGCAGGAGTGGAGAGGGACAGGGACAGGGAGAGGGAGAGGGAGGTGGGGCCACCTGTTGGGGAGGAGACAGATATGGCAGGGAGTGTGGTGGAGGCTGCAGGCCCATCAGCCCAGCCCACACAGGGTCCTCTCACTACAAAACGTAGGCGCATACCGGTGCCAGCTCTGCAACGGAAGAGGGCTCAGAAATTCACCCAGCAGGAAAACCACATCCTGCTGGTGTCTGTTCTTGAAAATTATGATGTCCTATACGGACGACTAAGCAACACCACCACTGTTGCAACACGCACCCAGGTGTGGGAGGAGGTGCAGGAGGCAGTTGCACAGGCAGGGAGCCCAAGCAGAGACCTCGACAGCCTCAGGAAGAGGTTCAACGACATAAAGAGCGGTGTGCGTGCACACATGGTGGCAGAGCGGCAGCATGCCATGGGCACTGGAGGGGGAGGCCCCTTTACACCCTCCCTAACACCCCTGGAGCAGGAGTTGGCGGAGCAGCTAGGGCCAATATACCTGTATGGACTGCCAGAGGCACTGGACACTGCCCATCCCCAGGCAGGTAGGTACCCAAATCACACCTTGCTGCTCCCAACCCATAGAGTACCTGCCCTTTGGATATGCATCAGGCTTCTTATTAGCACCTCCTCATACCTGCTCCCCTGGATCATCTCCCACCCTCTGTCTTTGGCTCATGAGTGTGCTGTCCCCCATTCCTCCCCTTTTACTCTGTGTTTTGCTGCCCTCCAACCACATGTTTCATTAGCATCATCCCTTTTTATATCTGCCCTGCACATGTGGCTACATGTCTGCTACAAGCCCCCTCTCAGACCTGTACGTGTTATGTCTGTGTCTAATCTAAGCACTGCTGAGCAGGGATGGTCCTTCTGTGGGATAATGCACACCAGGGGTCCTCAAACATTCTAAACAGGGGGCCAGTTCACTGTCCCTCAGACCATTGGCGGGCCGGAATATAGTTGAAATAAACACTATGAACAAACCCCAATGAACACTGCATAAATGCAAAATACAGAGAATGTTTCCTAACATTTTCGTTTTGTTTTTCCAGTGGCAATTGCTCCAGCCATGTTAGTCTGGTTTCTTTGGGTCTTCTGCTAACTCCCCATCATCTACTTTCCATTTGTCCTTTCGTCCCACGTCTAGTATTGTTTCCATTCTCTGTCTACATCTGCTTTAACATAGTAATCTTTCTCCTTGTGCTCTTTCTGCATTCCTAGTTCATCCACTCAAATGTTAGACCTCCATCCTCAATCCCCACTTACACTCCCACTATCCGTCCAATTGTAGATATCTCTTACCTCCCTCAAAAAGTTTTTTTCCCTCACCATTTCATTTGCCCAGCTCCATCCCATTCTGATCCTCGCCCAAACTCATCTCCCGTCTATTTCCACCCACACCCAGCATCCGCTCCCCTCTAGTCCGTGCATCAGCCCATTTACAGTCCTAGCCCCCCATCAGCCCATTTCCAATCCTATCCCTGGACCAACATCAGCCCAGTACCAGTCCTAGCTCCATATCCATTTCCAGTCCTATCCAAGTCCCTCCATAAGTGCATTTCCAAACCCCAGCCCCCCCAAAAGCTCATTGATAGCCCTCTCCTAGCCCCACCATCAGCCCATTTGCAATCTTAGCACCCCCAACAGCACATTTCGAGCCCTATCCTAGGCCCTCCATCAGCCCACTTCCTGTCTTAGCCCCACACTCAGCCAATTTCCAGTCCTAAGCCCCCCATCATCCCACTTCCAATCTTACCACCACCCATAGGCCATGACCTGTCCTAACCCCCTCCCCCCATCCGCACACTTCCAGTCTTACCTCTCCCCCCCCCCCGTAGCCAATTACCACTTCAAACCTCCTCCCCCCCCCATCAGGCCAGCTAGGGTATGAAATAAACCAAACACGGCTACTGCTACTGCTTCCACCGTAGCAGCAGCAGAATCAAGCATCCCGTGGGCCCTCCCCCCGCTCTGCAGCATCCTCCATGCAGCTTCAGTGTGGGCTTGTCAGAGCCGCGTGAAGGGAGAGTATCCCTTTCTCACGGCCATGTCAATCCCGCCACGGGCCTGATGGAAAATCCCTTCAGCCCCATGGCGGGATTAACAGAGCCACGAGAGGAGAAGCTCTTTCTCTTTGCGTGGCTCTGACAGCCAACACTGAGGCTGCATGGAGGACACTGCAGAGCAGGGGGAGCCCCGCGGGATGCTTGATTATGCCGCTGCCACGGCGGCAGCGGCAGCAGCAGGTTTGTAAGGTGTTAACCTAGCTGGGCTGCTGCTCAATGAATGCTGCGGCCCTGGGTAGAGCTGCCCCTGAGGACTGGCAGCGGCGGCAAAAACACCCGTCGGGCTGCATACATGTCCTTGGCGGCCCACATGTGGCCCTCATCCCATAGTTTGAGGACCCCTGATGTACACATCAATGTGTGTGCTAGGTACTGGCCTATGTATGCCTAATAGTGGTAGCAGGAGCTGTAGTGGTAGCTATGTACCACATGTACAGACCACGGCGAAACACACATTGATTGTGGGGAGGATGTGTTACACAGTTGTATGTAGTTGAACCATGCAAACCGATCTGTGCTGTGTATGGTCTTCCACAACCCAGGTGACTACACAACCATGGCCCCAGCTGAGGAGGAGGAGGTGCAATTGGCCGAGGATGTGCCAGAGCCCCAGCCCACAATGTCCGGGGGCAGCACCAGTAGTGGTGATGAGACCCCAAGCACACACGTGCAGCCTGAGCCAGAGGACCACACCCCAGACGTCACTGCCACAGAGAGCTCCGAGGTGATCACAACACACCACCCCATTCATGCACCAGCGCCAGATGAAACCCCTCCACCAGAAATTGACCCAATCATTGCAGAGCTGCGGACACACACTGCTGCAACACGGCACAATGCAGAAGGTGGGTAACAGCATACCCCACGATCCCGACGGGGTTGTCCTAACATCCACAAAATGATTGCATATTGCCCACATAGCATAGCGTTCTGATGTTGGGGGTGTTGTCTTATGTCCTCTGTGATTCTACCTCCTGTAGCATGGCTTGTCAGGTGTCAGCATTTGTGAGGGGCTCACACACATGCACACTGTTCTTGCCCATATACCCCACATAAGCCCAAAGAGAAAAGCAATGATCGCAGGTCACCCAGAGACCCTATGTGACAGAGACCTCGTCATGGGTATTGTCACGGAGCATCATTTGACAACATAATCTGCAGTGTGCGCCAGCATTATAGAAATGGGGGCACCCCAGATATGTGTATGTGTGTCTCAGGCCCCCTCAGATCATCTGACCTATCCCAGACAAGCAGTGTGCAGACCTGGCATTGACATATTAAACTGTGGCAATGTGCCATGTGTGAGATCTGTGATTCTCAGGACCCCTCATCTAGACCCCTTCCAGACATGGGGATGGCTCATGGGAGACACAGATCTAAAAGTTGGTAGCTTTGGCAGGCATGACTGTTCTGCAGACTGCTCTTCTTGGAATTGTGTGACATGTGTATGTGTGACAGTTGGTACTGGAGAGGAATCTCACATATCACCCTTTGTCCCACCCACAGGCACTCATCAGGCACTCCAGCGTCTATACATGACTATCGGAGAAAATACCAGGGAGCTGCGGATGATCCGGGAGGAGATGTGGTCAGGGGCGCTTGCCCGCATTGCGGATGCCATGGAGGACATTGTGGGCCTAATGCGGCAGCAAGCACCAGCACCAGCACCAGTACCAGCACCATCACCAGAACCGTCACCTGAGGCACCAGGACAAGGTGCAGTACCGCGGGGGGGTGGTGTGCCGCGGGAGGCGCGGGCGGCCACGCAGGAGGTGACTGCGGGTCTTTTTTTTTTTTTTTAATTCTTTATTTTCGTTTTATAACAACAAAGGAAAAGGAAGACATACAGCTAAAAGACAGATACATAAAGTGTAATACATACACCAAAGTAAACCCCTGCCACCCCCCTCCCCCCTGCTTCTTCTCTAGAAAACTAATCATTCCCGAAGCGGGCGTGTACTTACATTATTGTGTTACAAAACCTAACGGTGATCTGAAACATGATGAGTGCACATTATACAGGCATGTTGGAGCAATGAGCAGATTGTACATAATCATTAAGCATCTGCCATTTAGACAAGCGAGAGTGAGGTTGGGCATGGGGAATAGCTCTCCGAGGTATCTGCTCATATTTACTATATAAGCAGACGAGGTTCCACCATTCATTGACAGTAAGTCGAGAGCTATCCTTCCAATTCCTCGTGATTAAGCATATGGCTATACCCAGCATGAAATCAAGGAGAAAGCGACCCTTCTTAGGAAGAGAGGGGACCTCCGCCACAGAGCGGAGTCCCACGATCTTCCAAGAGAGAGGTTCGTGAAGGTGTAAGATAAATTGGATACAACCCCAGACCCGCCCCCAATAAACCTGTAGTTGAGGACATTCATAAATAACATGAGCGAAGGTTCCCACAGCAGTATGGCAAGACCAACACTGGTCCCTAGCATTTGTGTTCCATTTGGCTATTTTTTCTGGGGTATAAAAGCATCTGTGTGCAAAAAAGAAGAGAGTTTGGGTAACAGAGGCAGACCGGGAAACCCGCACTACTTTGCTCCAGAAAACGCTCCATTGCACAGGGGTTAAAGTGGTTTGCAGTTCGCGCTCCCAGGCTTGTTGGGCTCTAAAAGTGGCCGTGTCTGTACCCTGACATAATATTTTATAAAAGTTAGAGGCTACCCCATGTGTACTACTAATAGAGTGAACTATCTCTAATAGCCCGTCCTCAGTAGGGGCAGAGGGCGGCATGATTCGAGCACTTTTGAGGCAGTGTTGAAGCTGCATCAATTGAAAGTAGTGTTTCGCTGGTAACGCAAATTCCTTTTGTAAATCAGAAAAGGTTTTCCAACGAGCTGCAGAGAAAAGCTGTTGGGGTGTCCAGATCCCCCTTGAGTACCAGGGTTTCCATGCTATCGTTCTATTTAGGACTTGAATTCTGGGGTTATTCCATAGCGGGAGTCCGTCCTGAGGACATACGTTCGGGCCCAGTGATAGAATGAGAGTGTTAAAGGCCGCAAGAGTATCGACAATCATTGGTGGATGGCGGGTGTCTACTTGATAGGACATACCGGGGAGATGGGTCAACGGAATTGGACTACTAAGCTCCTCTTCTATGTCAAGCCAAACTGGTCTGCTGTCTGTTGAGGCATCTAGCCATCGGGCACCTTGCTTAAGTAGGAAGGCTTGATGATATCTAAGAAAATCAGGAAATCTGGTACCCCCTCTTTCCTTTGCAGACTGTAGTTTTGTTTAGCTGTCCTTGGTGGCTTGCCCTGCCAGAGATAACGGACGAGAAGGCCCTCAATATCTTTATAAGTATGTAGCGGGAGTAAGCATGGCAGCATTTCTAAAATGTAGTTCACTTTGGGGACTATCATCATTTTCACAGTTTCTAAGCGGCCCCACCATGTAAGAGATAAGGGAGACCAACGATTCGTGAGCTCACGGACTTTGGAGACTACCTCTTTGGCATTAAAACTGATAGTGTCTTCTAAAGGAGAACAGTAATGGACCCCGAGATACTTCACCATGCGGGATTGCCAAAGGAAGGGAAAGGCCTGCATGTCAGCCTCATGTACCCAGCGGTTCAGTGGGAATGCTACAGATTTGGTCCAGTTAATTTTATAGCCCGATAATTGTGAGTATCCGTCAATCAGATCCAAGACAGCTGGAACCGAATCGAGGGATACGAAAAGCATAAGGTCATCTGCATATGCAGAGAGTTTAATCTCCCTATGACTGAAGGGGACACCTCGAATACGTGCGGACTGTCTAATAAGGAGGGCTAGGGGTTCAAGAGCTAGATCAAAGAGCATTGGTGATAGGGGGCAACCTTGACGCGTGCCTCTTTGGAGATTAAGTGGCTGAGACTTGATGGCATTTACACAAATACTGGCGACGGGTTGAGTATACATGACTTGGAGATATCGGAGGAAGCCCTCCCCAAAGCCATACCATCGGAGAACTGCAAATAAGAAGGGCCATTCTAGGCGGTCAAAGGCTTTTTCGGCATCCAGGGAAAGACCCACCCATGGATGATCTAGATTGGCAGCACTGGATAGCACATGGCACAAGGTCCGAGCATTGTCAGCAGTTGATCTGCCGGGTATAAAACCGCATTGGTCGGGGTGAATTAGGGTGGCCATCCTGTCAGATAGCCGGGTGGCCAAGATCGTTGCGAAGATCTTATAATCGGCATTAAGTAGGGAGATTGGACGATAGTTGGCGGTTAGTAGCGGGTCTCTGCCTTCTTTCTCAAATACTACCACATTAGCTGCAGAAAAGGATCCCAAAGAGGATGTATCTACCGCAAGGGCAGTAAAATAGAGTTTTAAATAGGGAACTAAATCTGCACTGAACGTTCTGTAGAATTCGGTCGGGAGACCATCGGGCCCTGCGGCACGGCCCGAGGCTGTTCGTTTTAGGGCAGATTGGATCTCTGAAGTAGAGAAGGGTTCATCCATCGCATCCCTATCATCTTCAGAGAGGGTCGGCCGCTGAATGCCAGAAAGCAATCGCTCGAATGTCTCTGACGAGAACTCACATTCAGATTGATATAGGCGGGTATAGAAATCCCGAAAGAGCTCTACAATGTCGGAGTCTGTGGTCACTATGCCCCCTCCCTGTGGAGCTCGAAGGGCCGCTACGCGTTTGGCTTCTTTTTGACCTTTCAAGGCGTTGGCTAAGAGTCGACCGGCTCGGTTATTTTCACGATAATATGTCCCTCGCTGAAGCTCAATACTCTTAGAAGCTGCAGTTGAGAGGATTGAATTATATTGAAGACGGAGACGCTGTAATCGAATTAATACACATGGATCAGTACGTGAAGTTAGAACTCGTTCGCCTGCTTTTATTTGTTGGTCTAGTATGAGTAGCTGCTGTTTGCGTTGTTTTCGCAGGCGGATTTGATAGCTAGTGATCGTTGCTCGAATGGCCGCTTTGAAGCCCTCCCACCAAGCCCAATTCGCAGTATCCTGGGGTAGATTAAAATGGAAGTAATCCTGTATGGCTGCTCGAATTTCTAACTGGAACTCTGGCTGAGTTAACAGGGCTCTATCAAAGAACCAGGCCCCCGAATTCCCTTGGGGTGCAGTAGTGTGTAATTGAAAGGAAATGGCAGCATGATCTGAAATATGTTGGGAGTGAATCTTTGCAGTGTCCACCTGAGGAACTAACAGTTTTGATATTAGAAAGAAGTCTATGCGAGACTGGGATTTATGAGGGGAAGAGAAGAAGGTGAAGTCAAGCTCATTGGGGTGTAGTAACCTCCATAGATCAACTAAAGCAAGATCTTTGATCAGGGAGGTAAGCGTGGTGTGACTCTTGGGGGGACCACTTGTCCTAGGCGGCTGTTTGTCAATCAGGGGATCAAGGACTAGATTGAAATCCCCCCCAATTATCAATGAAGTATTAGCAGAGGCCTGCGCAACCTGAGCAATGGTAGCAAAAAAGGCAGGGTCATCCACATTAGGAGCGTAAAGGCATATACATGTAACTTCAAGGCTACCTATCTTGAGGTGAACTCTGGACCATCTACCTTCTGTATCTGAGCTAGTCGCAATAATAGTAGCATGCAAAGATTTCCTAACCAGTATGGCAACCCCACATTTCTTAGAAACGGCTGGGGAATAGGCGGCCACCATGTAAGGTTTAATATTGAGTTTAAGAGTTTCCTTCGAATTTAAATGCGTTTCTTGGAGAAAAATCAGATCCGCAGCTTCCTGACTTAGGTAGCTTAGGATTTTCTTCCGTTTTATCGGATTATTGATTCCTTTTACGTTCAATGAGAAAATCTTACATGGTGCCATCAATCAGTAATAGACATTTTAGGTAAGGGCGCTTGAAAACATACAACATAATCAGGATCTGTGCAACAATGACATAATCACCGAGTATTCTGGCTAATACACCCCATATTGAAAAGTATGTACCAAAGTATCTTAGAGAAGAAGCAAAACCCCCAAAGAATATGGCGACCATATGTCTGTGGGAGGAGGCCCTAGAGAGGAAATAGAAAGACATGAAAAAAAAAAGAAAAGAAACACCAGAGTCCATAATTAACACTGTCTCTGATACTCATCGAGGCTACTGTGGGTAGATGGAGTCGGGTCACAGATATCATCAAAAGTAAGGCAACAAACTGCCCTCGCCAGACTCTTTGCTGGGCTGCGGCAGATCCAATATGGCAGGTACAGCGGATATGAGAATACTTGCAGGAGTATTCTGGAAGTCAGCGCATCAAGTCGGCTTCTTTGGAATCCAAAAACTCCGCTAGTAGATCAGGGTCCTCAAATGTTCTTGTCTGATTGTGAAGCGTGACTCGGAGCTTGGCCGGGTACATCAGGCCATAGCGTGCTTGTAGTTGTTGAAGCCTCAGCCGGAATTCCAGAAAGCGCTTTCGGCGGTCGACCGTGGGTTTAGCCAAGTCGGGATAGAAGGAGATCTTGTGGCTCTCAAACTCCATATGGCCCTTTGCCCGAGAGGCATTTAGAATTTGCTCAACGTGTTGATATCTCAAAAGTCGAAAAATGATAGGCCGCGGGGTCTTCCTGTTGAGCGTTATGCTTGTGGGTACACGATGAGCGCGATCGATCTCCAAATCTTTGGTAAAGGTGATTTGGAGCAGGGAAGGGAGGATTTTGCATAAAAACTCTTTCATGTCTCCCGATTCCGCTCCCTCCGGTATGCCCACGAGTCGTATGTTGTTGCTGCGCGCTCTATTATTGCCATCTTCCACTTCTTTCTGCAAGGCCCGCACCTGACGTTCAACTTTGTCGAGTTTGGACAACCGGGCCGCATGGGAGTCCAATATGCTCTCCATTTTGTCCTGACGCGAAGAAAGCCCTTCTAGCTTGCTTTGCAGCACACCAAAATCTTCCCGCAGCGCTCGGAGTGCTTCACCGTTTGACTGCACGAGGTTTTTGACCCCTCTAATCTCTGCGAGGATTTCCTGCTGCATTTCGGGGCCCTCGCGCAAGGCCAGCCCCTTCTGCGGGGACGGAGGTTCAGTTTTGGAACGTTTGCCGTGAGAAGCCGCTGGAGATCCAAATTCCAGGCACGTGGGTTTGGTCCCCGCCATCTCACCAATGTGCCCCGGCAAGATCAGAGTAGAAGTTCCAAGTATGTACGGTGTTAATTCAGGATTCTGAGTAGGCCTCTCGGGAGCCTCAGCGTTATGCGACCATCCTGCTGGACATCAGGCTCCGCCCCCCCGACTGCGGGTCTAATAAACAGCTGTTAACCAGTACATACGTGTGTTTTCCAATGTTTATCCCTGTGTTCCCCTAGGTAGTGTGCAAATGCATGTTCTGTCCCACACAGAGGCCCCTCGATGGTGGGTTGTCTGTACTGGCAGGTATCATTGCACAGACACCATCACATGCTGTGTTTGCCATGCACTGTGTCAGATCCCAGCCTCTGGGCTGCAGTGTGGCGGTTTACACATCCTCCCGGGTTGCACAGGGGGAATGTCCTGAAGCTACATGTCCAGTGTTGGGAGCCATCACAGTTTTCAACCTTTCATACCCTCTACATTGGACACACATGTGTGATCATTGTCCCTGCCTGCAACACTGCCTACGTGCCTGCCCCCCCACAAACGTATATGGTTACTCACCAACCATCCCTGTGACATGTATTGTCCCAGGACCCACTCAACATCTTTACCCCTGAGTAGCTCCTGGGCTCAGCAGCATATCTTACCCTGCCAGCGCAGACATAGTGGTTTGCCAGTTCTACTATTGGCACACAGGCATGTTGCATCAGAAACAGTTCCCACACATTGCACACAGCATGCACGTGCCTCCGTATCCTGGGATGTCCTCTACATTGCAACATCTCAGGGTCCACCCTGGTCTCACACACCTACACACATGGTCAGCCCCCATGACTGCATGTGGAGCCAGTCCACGTATGCCACCCATGTCTACCTTTACTACACATACCTGTCTACACACATATCCCATGCTTGCAGCCATAGTGTGTTGGTAAGGGAGACACGTGACCATTGTGAAATATGATCAAATGTGTGTATTTGTATACAAGTAATAGAAAAAACACAAGCAAACCCCCTCCCATGCTGCATGACGAGTGATCGAACACAGGACAGCACAGGGCACATGTGTGGACATCACAGGTGCTATTACACACTCCTGTGACGCCCTTCAGGGAATGGCCACCGACATGGGAGACGCCCCACCTCGGCGGACACCCGCTGAATGGCTTCCGTCAGCCACTGGTATGTGTGCCCCAGAAAATGGACACGGCGCTCTAAGCCATCCAGGGCCACATACAGGTCCTGCACGCACCTGCCACCACACACACACATGGTGCCAGGGGTCTGTGTGCTGGCATGTGCATGCGACCTGTGTGTGGCCCTGGATGGTGTATCCACATGCCGTGACTGGCAGGAGCCCACAGTGCCCTGTGCTGCCCTGTGGTCCCTCACCCTCCCTCACCCACACATCCCACCCTCCCACCCTCACCCTCCCACACCCACACATCCTCCTCCTCCCACCCTGCCAACTCCCACCCACCCTCCACATCATCTTCCACCCCTCCCCCCACCCCCACATCCTCTTCCACCCCTCCCCCCACCCCCACATCATCCACGCCCTCTCCCTCCCCTGACACCCCTCCACCCACCCCTTCCATGCCCTCATCAGCCCCCTCCTCTGCTGCAGTGTGGGCCGGCTCTTCTGCCTCCTCCTCCTCTGCCTCGCCTCCCAGCTCTGCCCCATCCTCCACCACCAGCACCTCCATCTCTGTGGCATGGTGGGCAGGGGGGCGCCTCAGGACATATGCTGATGTGGTGGGGTCATCATTGTTGTCATCACCCTCTGTGGAAGATGACAGTCATCAGCACATTATTATGTGTGTAACATAGCACATGTACCTATGCAGGCACCACACAGGCTGCTGGGCCAATGTGACATCTGTTACTGGGCAGCCAGGTCGCCAATACTCACTGTCACCCTGTGACAGGACCTCCCTCTGGAGGCGGGCAAGGTAGTCCTGGTGGTGGAGGCGCAACTCTCACCCCTTCTTCCGGAGATCCTCTACCTGTGGATGTGAAAAGAATGGGTGGGGGCATCATTGACCGTTTATCTCTGGTGGGTGGCCAACATAAACAAACATCTGTGTGGGCAGCATTTTGCTGCTCCTGCTCCACTGCTATGTGTGTCATGTACAGCATACTTACACACCTGTAACAGGTGATCTCCAGGAACAAGTCTGCACATGTGGGTATCGTCGGGACCAACTGAGCCTGTGTGGGAATCCTCCCCAGCGTCCTATAGGAAACCTTTTGGGAGCATCCCACAGCGCCAGCATGCTGCCTTCCCACCTTTCACACCTGCCTCTCTCAAGTTGAGCTGAAAGCTCATACAAAGAGAGATAGATAGATAGGGAATGAAAGAGAGAGAGACAACCCCTGGGGGAGATGGGTGGGTTGTGCAGGCTTATTCCTGCTGTTCCCAAAGATCATCTGTTACAGGTGAGTGACTATGTCATCTCCAGGAACAAGCAGCAATTAGTCATCACATGTGAGGACACCCTAGATGTAGATGCCAGGGAAGGATCCCCAGGGCTGTGAGGCCCTGTGGAGGGGTTCCACCTCCTCCCATGGATCTCTGGCATCCTCTAAGAGAGGCAGCTAGGATTTGATTACGTATGGGTGATGTTTTGGAGAGCAGCCTGACCAACCATAGCATCCCTGCGGAATCCTTTATCCAAGCAGTAGTGGACTGTGAACTGAGGACAAGGTAGCTGCTCCACAAATGTCATTAATATAGACGGAATGGAGGTGCACCCTAGAGGCTGCCATGACTCTCACATTGTGAGCAGGAACATGGGCCTCCAGTAAAAGGTGTTTGCTATGATAGATACAAGTAATACATTGTGCAATCCAGTTGGATAGACATATGTTGGAAATTGCTGTACCCAATTGGGATGGATCAGAGGCTATGAATAGCTGAGAGGACCCTCTGTGTTGCTGTGTCCTCTGCAGATGAACAGCCACAGCTCTTTTACACTCCAAAGTATGAAGAGTCTTCTCTGCATTTGAAGCATGAGGCTTTTGAACGACTACAGGTAACTAATCCTCTTGGTTCAAATGAAAGGTGGAAACCACCTTAGGCATGAAGTGTGGATGTGTCCTTATGACTACCTTATCATGGTGAAACAGCGTGTAAGGTGGATCAGCCACTAGAGCTTGCAAATCACTGATACGACTTGCTGATGTGCTTGCAAGACGGAATATTACTTACCAGGACAGAGACTTCAAGGAAGTAGTGGCTAAGGGCTCAAGAGGCGGCAGCATAAGCTGGCCTAGCAGCACATTGAGACCCCATGCCACTGGAGGTGGTCTAAGGGGAGGTTTCGTTAGATGCAGGCCTCTCATGATTCTGGATATGAGAGGATGGGATGAAATGGGTTGTCCATTGATGGTGTCAGAAGAAGCAGCAATGGCACATACATGGGCTCTGACTGACTCAGGTTGGAGACCAGTGTTTGAAACGTAAAGGAGTGAGTCCACAAATGTGTCTATAGGGATGACAAGAGGGTTGATGGCCTTTTGTGATCAACAAATGGAACATCTCTTCCACTTGAAGGCATAGGATTGCCTTGTGGAAGGTTTCCTGGAAGCATAACGGACTTCTCGCACTTCCTGAGTGAGGGGACGGCCAAAGCAGTTACAGCCTTCAGTAGCCAGGCTCTGAGGTGCAGACACTGGGGGTTTGGATGCCATACTTTCCCCTCCTCCTGCGACAGTATGTCTGGAGCTGACCCTATGTCCAGGGGTGGAACCTGGGACAGATATTGAAGCAGAGGGTACCACACCTGGTTTTGCCAGCATGGGGCTATGAGGATCATGTTGCCTCTGTCCCTCAGGAGCTTTAATAGGGTCTTGGCAATCAAGGGAATGGGAGGAATGGCATATAGGACTTCCTGCCCCCAGTTGAGGTGGAAAGCATCCCTCACTTGGCAGCCCTGAGCCTTAATCCGTGAACAGAACCGGGTAGGTTTGCCATATGAGGGACTTGAAAAGAGGTCTACATCTTGACTTCCCCAGAGTTGCAATACTCTGGAGAGTTGGTCCATGTGTAGAGACCATTTGTGCGGAGGCAGAACACGACTGTGTGTGTCTGGCCAAGAGTCCTGATTGCCAGGGAGATAGCCTGGCAGGAGATGGATCTGCTGCTCTCTGGCAAACGCCCACAGTTGCAGATCTTCATTGCAAAGGGACAGAGAGCCTGTTCCTCCTTGTTTCCTCACATAGACCATGGCAACATGATTGTCTGCGTGACGTAGTATTCTCTTGGCCTGTAGAAGAGAAGGGAATGGAATACGTGAGGAGCCAGGCGAATTGTTCTGAGCTCCAACAGATTGATGTGGAAATCAATCTTCTGACAATTCCAAGGTGGCTTGGGTGGAGGTGTCCAGTAGATGTGCACCCCACCCCATTTTGGAGGCATCTGTTGTTAATGTGATCTGAGGAGGCCCCTCCAACAGGTGTTGTGCTGACCGCCACCAGTCCAGGGACAGGGTACTGTGGTTTGAGCTTACTATCAGATCTGTGAGACAGCCTGTTGCTTGCGTCCACTGGGAAGAGAGGGCCCACTGGGCTGGTCTCATGTGGAGACAAGCATAGGGGACCACATGCACCGTAGATGCCATGTGACCCAGCAGCTGACGCATCTCTCGAGCCGAGAGGTGGGTCTTTTGCAGTGCTGAAGAAACCAGTTGCACAATGCAAGGACAGCGAGGCTGAGGCAGGTAGGTCTTTGGCAGTCTGGTAACTAGCATTGCTCCTAGGAGCTCCAGCGATTGCGTGGGAGTCAGAAAGGATTCCTGGAGATCTATGACAGGGCCTAGATATTGAAGTCCACGCATTGTGTACGAGAGAGAGGCCTGGGCTTGTGTTTGTGACTCTGCCCGGATGAGGCAATCGTCCAAGTAAGGGCAGACAAAGATTCCCCTGGTATGCAGTACACACGCTACCACAGCCATGCACTTTGTGACTACTCTGGGTGCTGAGGCAATGCTGAAGGGAAATCTTTGTTTTGATAGTGCTGTCCCTGATGGTGTAACTAAAGGGACTTTCGGTGTGATTGTTGGCTGCAAAGATGGGTGTACGCATCCTTGTGACCTAGAGAACAAAGGCAGTTCTGCCTGTGTAGGTCAGGAAGTACTGTTCATAGACAAATCATTTTGAATGTCTGTTGGAACAGGAACTTGTTCAGTTCTCAGAGATCTAAAATGGGTCTCTGACCTCCTGTTTTCGTTGGTATGAGGAAATTTGGGGGGAAGAACCCAGAACCCTGTTGAAGGTGAGGTACCTCTTCCATTGCTCCTTGAGGTAAGAGATGTTTTACCTCTGGATTCAGTTGGGGGGACCTTCGAGAACTGAATGTCCTTATTATTGTAGGAGGCGGCAGGCTATGTGAATGACGCCTGTACCCTCTTCTATGATGGACAGAGTCCAGGGTTCTGATGTTATTTGCCTCCATCTGTGGATGAGGTGACCTAATCTTCCTGGGATTGGTGAAGGTTGTTTTCCCTGGAGGTCCAGGAAGGGCAGGTACTCTATCACGGAGTCAAAGGCCCTGTGGTGGCTGAGGCTGCTGGGTCTGCTGAGGCAGAGTAGCTCTCGGCTTTCTCTGCTTAGTAGATTATTGACCCTTTCTAGCAGCTTGTACTACAGGTTGTCCTTGCTGAGCATAGGACTGATAGTATCCTTTCTTTTTGGAGAGGAAGGGCTTTTCTAAGGCTCTCATTTTTGCAGGATCTACAATATTTGAAAGCTTTGTCAAGGTAGAATTGTCCTGCCGGTTCTTCCAAAAACATTTTCTCCAGTACAGGGGATGTTGGCCAGTTTATCCTGTACCCAGTGTTCCAGGTGAGAGGCTTGCAGCCAGCCAAGTTTCCTTGCCCCAATAGCAATGGCAGAGACTCTGCCTATGCATGAAAAACATTCAAAAGCTGCCCTGTTCACAACTTTTGAAATGTTCTGGGCATGCTTGACAGCTGCTACATAGTCATGTCCTCTGTGATCTGGGAGATGTGGACTTACCAGTTGTAGATTTCCTGTGACCTCCGTCAGGAACATTCCCATGTACATGATATAGGAACCTGTCCTGCCTGAAAGCATAGATGTTTGGACGACACAGCGACCAAAGGCATCTAATGTCTTACACTCCCTACCAGGAGGGTTGGTGGCATGTTGTTTGTAACGTTTAATTCTCCTCATAGCAGACTCCACCATGATGGAGTGATCAGGGAGGTGTCCTTTCTGCAAACCAGGGGACGGAGGCACACGATACATAGTAGGCACCTGTGAGAATGTGGAGAGATGGTAAGAGGAACCTCCCACATTCTCAAAATAGGATTCCTTAAGATCTGATGTATTGGCAGGATGTCTGTCTCCTTTGGAGTTTGGTGATATTGGTGAATCTCTAGCTCCCGTGGCCTGTGCTCACATTGAGTTTCTAATGAAATGGCGAGGCCCTTGACTACATGTGTGTGGAGATCCAGGAAGGACATATCCTGAGGAGGGGACAATCTCCTCTTGGGAGAGGCAGGCTTGTCCTGGAGAGGTACATCATTACCCTCTGAGCTGTCAGAGTCATCAGACCCCTCAGGAGATTGGATGTATCTTCTCTACGGTGGCTCAGGTAAAGTGAGGTATCGGTACCGATTGGCCTCAGTATCGGAGTGACACGGTACCGGGGTGTGGATACCGGTACTCATCAGCACCAATGGTGCAGTTGCCGATGCCGGTCCTGTAATTGCTGCACATACCGGTGCTGGACTTTGCAGGGTCTGGGGTGGAACCAAGGTCTTTGATGCCACAATGAGAGCTGCCAGACTGCGTTCAATGGCCACGACCCTCTGGTCAATCAACACTGCTGATGTCTGTGTATGAGTACTGGCCAAAGCCAGGACCCCAGAGCATAGCACCAGGTGGTCGGACCAGGTTGAGGCCTCCAGAACCTCATGGAGTTCCAAAGTGGCTTTGGAGGCCAGGGACTCCCACCGGGGCTGATTGCCCGGAGCGTGCTCCTCAAGGGCAATGCCAGTGGCAGTCCGATATTTGGAGGGGGATCTACCCTTTGAGGAACGGACAGATTTGTGTTTGGTTACCTGAGATCCACGGGAGGAAGAGGAAGCCTTTGACGACATGGCTGCCACCGAGGCCACGTTGGAGGGAAAGAGGGTACCGAGCTTGGCTGCTCTGTTCTGCCAACCACTCTTGGATAACATCCCACAGGCCAAACATTCAGACATGGATTGATCCGGCCATAAGCATTTGCGACACCAATCATGGTTGTCAGTGACGGAGAAGGTACCGGCACATTATCAGCATATTTTCTGAACCCGAGGAGTGCTTTTCCATGATGGAGGAGGGACTAGGGCCTAATGCCAAACCGGGAGGAGACCTACAATGGGGATTTTACCTCTTTTGTTAAAAAGATTTGTTTGTGTGAGGGAATCTGACCTTTTTGAAAAGAAAATTACAAAACTGGTGGTACCAGTAAAGAAAAACAGGCAGACACTGCCACAGGAGTGGCACTACAATAGCTGTTTTTCAGCAATGACAGGAACAATGACCTGCTGGCTCTGTGGAAAACAACGAACTGGAGAGAGGCATTTGGGAAAGGCAAGATGGCAGCACACAGGCGCTGTGGGATGCTTCCAATAGCTTTCCTATTGGACACTGGAGAGCGTTCCCACGCAGGCTCCGTCGGTACCGATGATACCCACATGTGAGAACTACTTCCTGCTTGTTCCAGGAGATTACCTGTTCCCAGTGCCACCTGCATGCGTAGCTATGTCTCTGGGCATGTGTGCAGTGACACCTATGTGCAGTGTGCCTGGCACCCTGAACACACCATTCCAGTCCCCTGTGGCCCCCTTGCATGACATTGCATGACCATGCCACATTTGGATTGCCAATGATGGTGTCCAGGGTAACCCCCCTAACCCCGAATGTGGTCTGGTGAACACATTTGTGTTGTCATGATCTACACACATCCTCGGACCCAACCCCACTGGCAATATGATATCCTAACAAACATGGGTGCTGTGTCCATACATGGGACATTGGGTGGGTGGCCCTATTCACCTTGCCAGGTGCCACTACCATGACATTTGGGTTTCTACGAGGCCCAGGATAGCAGTCCTTGACCCACTACAAGCATTGTGTAACGTGTCTCTCTTGGGGATACTGCTAGGTACGTATAACCTAGTTTGGCCACTGTTGCAAAGAGCATACTGGGCGTGAAAGACGAGGGTGTGACCCAGTATGGGCTATCTAATGTTGTTATGTTCCTATGACCTGGGCCTTGTATGCTTAGGGCAGGTGTGGTTGCCAACAACAGGGGCAGGGCCCATTGCACCAGAATAGGCTATTGTCACCTGTGCTTATGTCAGGGTTTCTGTCTGTGCTGTGCAACCACAACAGGTGCATATATCCTTCCAACACCATCAGTAATGTTCATCTGCAACAGGGTGTGGGATTCCTAGCAAGTGGGCAGATGTGTGATCTGACTCAGCATACAGTTCTGGGGACATGGCTCTGTTACAGGCCTTTGTAATCAGATCTCATAGCTCATGGAGGTGGGGTGCTGTTACACACATCCACATCTGCACCTAGCATACCATCTGGATACATAGAAGACGTGTGTGATGAGGTGCTGACCTCACAGACTAGGGGAGATGTGCAACCTACCTGACATAACCTAACACAATATCTGAATGACATACCCACCATTGCAATCAGGTCTCTGGCCCCCTGGGGGTTGGGTGTCCTAGCACACATCATCAGCTCCATACACCATAGCACCAGGGTGACTGACAGTACACCTTACGCAGGTCTCAGGACTCCTGGGGATAGGGAGAATGTATTGAACTGTTTAGGCACAAAGGACCATATCACCAGGGTGCCTGACAGCCCACTTTGATGGGCTCTCATGACTCCTGGGGATAGGGAGAATGTATAGAACTGTCTTGGCACACAGGACCATATCACCAGGGTGAGTGACAGCCCACTTTGATGGGATCTCAGGACTCCTGGGGATAGGGAGAATGTATAGAACTGTTTAGGCACTCAGGACCATATCACCAGGGTGAGTGACAGCCCACTTTGATGGGCTCCCAGGACTCCTGGGGATAGGGAGAATGTATTGAACTATCTAGGCACACAGGACCATATCACCAGGGTGAGTGACAGCCCACTTTGATGGGCTCTCAGGACTCCTGGGGATAGGGAGAATGTATAGAACTGTATAGGCACACAGGACCATATCACCAGGGTGAGTGACAGCCCACTTTGATGGGCTCTCAGGACTCCTGGGGATAGGGAGAATGTTTTGAACTGTTTAGGCACACAGGACCATATCACCAGGGTGAGTGACAGCCCACTTTGATGGGCTCTCAGGACTCCTGGAGGTAGGGTGGATTGGAAAACAGCAACAGCAGCATATTCCATACCAGCAGGGGTGCTGGGGACCCACTTTTTTGGACTTTCTGGGCAAGTGGGAGCAGGGCAGATGTTTTAGACTGCTGGGCCACACACATGCATATCACCAATGGGACTAACATACCATTTTGGCCACGTTTCACAGCCCCTGGGGGTGGGGCAGGCGGAGCAGGGGGGTGGGTGGGGCAGGGGGCGTGGGCAGGGGCAGGGCAGGTGGTTTGGACCCATAGGCGGATTATGTAGTACCACCCAAACTGCCCTCTGGAGCTCAGGATCTCCCACCAACAGATCCACATTCTACATCATTGCAATGGCGCTGGTAGAGGGGACCATCAACCTCAGTTCAGCTGGGGGACAGACAACATACAGGGCAGTCCATGCATTTCTGTATGCATCCATACGGTGATAGCAGACAGACAGGAGGCCTGGAAATGTTCAGCTGCCCACTATCACTATCTGACATTCTCCAGCAGCGAGCACAGTGAATCTGCAGACGCTGCACTCTGCAAGGTGTTCCAGCCTCACACATACTAACTGCAAACAGTCTGCTAGCTAGTCCATAGTGCATATTACTGAAAGAAATGTGAACATAAGAACATAAGAACATAAGATATGCCATACTGGGTCAGACCAAGGTCCATCAAGCCCAGTATTCTGTTTCCAACAGTGGCCAACCTAGGTCATATGTACCTAGCAGTTTCCCCAAGAGATACAAGTTCCACAATGCTTGTACTGGGTCAAGCATTGATATCTTCGGTCACTTCTTAATAATGGTTTATGGACCTTTCCTCCAGGAACTTGTCCAAACCTTTTTTAAACCCAGCTACACTAACAGCCTTTACTACATCCTCCGGTAATAAATTCCAGAGTTTGATTACACGTTGAGTGAAAAAATATTTTCTTTTATTAGTCTTAAATAGTTTACCCTGTAGCTTCATTGCATGTCCCCTAGTCTTTCTATATTCTGATAAGGTAAACAATCGATCTACGTTTACCCGTTCCACTCCGTTCATTAATTTATAGACTTCTATCATATCTCCCCTCAGCCGTCTCTTTTCCAGGTTAAAGAGCCCTAACCTTTTTAGCCTTTCTTCATAGGAGTATCCTTCCATCCCCTTTACCATTTTGGTGGCTCTTCTCTGAACCTTTTCTAAAATCGCTATATCCTTTTTAAGATACGGCGACCAGAATTGCACGCAATATTCAAGGTGCGGTCTCACCATGGAACGATATAAAGGCATTATAATATCTTTTGTTTTATTTTCCATTCCTTTCCTTATCATACCTAGCATTCTATTTTCTCTCTTGGCCGCCGCTGCATACTGGGCCGAGGGTTTTAACATGGTATCCACAATGACGCCTAAATCTTTTCCCTGGGTGGTGGTTCCTAATGTGGAACCTTGCATCGTGTAACCATAGTTTGGGTTGTTCTTCCCTAGGTGCATAACCTTGCACTTGTCCACATTAAATTTCATCTGCCATTTTGATGCCCAGTCTTCCAATTTATCAAGATCCTCTTGCAATTTTTCACAATCCTCTTGGGTTTTAACAACTTTAAATAGTTTTGTGTCATCTGCAAATTTGATAACCTCACTCGTTATTCCACTTTCCAGGTCATTTATGAATATGTGAAAAAGCAGCGGACCCAGCACAGATCCCAAAACTGGGATGTCAGCACACCCACCAAGCAGATAGGTTAGTGATTGAGCCCAAAAAAAGGCAACCCATAGATATCACTTGAAAAAGATGCTGTTAGCACTATGGGGGACCTAGCCATGCCATGGTGACTGCTCAGTCAGGGTGAGAGTGACCTCCCAGCAGGACATGTAGGGACCACACTGTCCGTGCAGGTGATGGCCAGCCACTACAATGTCCCAGCCATTGCCCTATGCCCTGTGCTCATGCATCCTGCCCAGGCCACCCTGTCCGAGCTATACCCACAGTACCTTGCTCCTCATTATGCACATTGGCGGGCAAACACTGGACGCAGTGCAAACAGTGCGACCACCACACACTGGATGGACAGACACACACTCCCACACCTATGCCAGCATTGTGCTACTATAGAGAGTTTTTGCAGTCCAGGCCAACTCAACAGTCCTGGACACAGCTCAGGCATGACTATGGTATGCAATATTGTTGGGGTCACTCCCCAGGGTGCTGAACACTGTCAGACACCAGACCTGGAACACACTCCACAGACATCAGAGATATTGGTATGATACAGCTCAATGAGCATATTGTGCTTAACTTAGGAATTGCTATCTGCCAGTAATCATAGCAACCTTTTGATATATGTGTACCATATTCCCAGGTTTAGGGTGGCATTGGTAAGGTATGCACGTACTAGTATTGTGAGATGTACGCAAGGCCCGATATCCTGCCTCTCCGTGAGGCTTTTGATAATGGAGCCTGTGGGTGCGGTTCTTTCTGCTACTGTTGGCCGCTGCTCTAGGGCAGAGGTCCCCAACTCCAGTCCTGGTGGGCCAAACATGTTTTCCTGCTGTCCCTAATGAATATGCATGAGATACATCTGCATACCATGGGGGCGGTGCATGGAAATGAAGCACACACATCTTTATTATATACAGCATATACGTGAATGATTTGTGGCCCTCCAGGGTTGCATTTGGGGGAATGTGCTCTAGGTAATGCACATGTTTCTGGTGTCTGTGCTCTGTAGGGTAAAATATAGGCATTTGAACCATGCTTATGTTCTCTGCAATAAAGGTTCGTCTGTACTATCACGGTTTAGTAGTGGTTAAAATACAGGGACTGGATTGGCAGGACCCCCAGCTGGGACTTGAACTGGTGACCTTCTGCTCCTGAAAGCACTGGCTGTGTGCGCTGCACCACCTTCTTGACACAGAAACAGTGCATTCCCTGGGGAGTCCATGGCTGTTCATCAGACAGGGCCTGTCTATTGCAGTGCACGGCCGTGAAGAGGGCTAGGCCATGGTGTGCTGTGGGCAGCAGACACTGCCCCCTCCACCACCGGTACCCCTCCGCCACCATGCTGACATGGCCTTATATTGGAGACAGCATCAAACCTGAATGATTTGTGGCCCTCCAGGGCTGCATTTGGGGGAATGTGCTCTAGGTAATGCACATGTTTCTGGTGTCTGTGCTCTGTAGGGTAAAATATAGGCATTTGAACCATGCTTATGTCCTCTGCAATAAAGATTCGTCTGTACTTTCACGGTTTAGTAGTGGTTAAAATATGGGGACTGGATTGGCAGGAGCCTCAGCTGGGACTTGAACTGGTGATCTTCTGCTCCTGAACACACTGGCTGTGTTCACTGCACCACACTGTGGCCACAAAGACAGTGCCGTCCATGGAGATAGGAAACCTGGCCAATGGGGTAGGAAACCCTGCTCTGGACAATTTCACTGTGGGCTCATTCACCTTGTATGGGGATGGAGCGTAGACCCTTCCAAAATTCATTTCTTTTTTTGGAGCTTTCTTGGGAGTGTTTTTTGATGTTGCCCATTGATATCACTATTGGCCAGCTGGTTATGTTTTTTTTTTCATTTTGTTGAGGTCATTTTCACTGTTTATTTGCCCTTTTGTTCCATGCACATGTATCACACTTATCACTTTTTGTAGGTTTTCCTGGTTTTGCTGTACATTGCTGACGTAAATGGTTTCTTTTCCCTTTAAATCGGCTCTAACGTGAGGGTTTCTCTGGCGCTATTTTTTTGCCTCGGATTTCACAGTGTTAGTGTGCAGGGAGCCTCTCCCCTCCCACTCTCCACCCATTGACCCCTTCTCTCCGCCCCTGGGGAGCCTTCCTCCGCCCTTCGGGAGCCTTTGCCCGCCTTCATCGCTCGTTTTCGCCGCGGCGCGCATTATCGCGCGATAAGGTACCTGTGCGCCAGCAGATGCGACATTATCACGTGATAAGGTACCTTATCGCGTGCTAACATTACAAAGCGCACTTTAAGACGGTTTAGTAAGCGTACCCCTAAGAGCGGATGAAGTCTCTGTGGGTAAATGATCACTAATTTGCTAGCAAACTTGGAGACATGTGAAGCCTGATTCAGGGAAGGGGACATCTGGGCTGTATGGACGTCCCTGAGGAAGATGGACCAGTTACGACTCAATTCTGTTCCCGCGGTAACCAGAATCGGGCCCAAGGACAGCCTAGTGTGCCCCTGGCTCCTGTGGCTCAGACCCCCTTTTCCCCACTGCCCAACCCATGACTGGCCTGCCAAGGCCTGGATCGGGCAGCGGGGACCCCCCTACACCTGACCCTGGCCCCGGCCCTTGGGGGGGGGGGAATCCCCAGGCCCGATTGCCGGGTCGGTGCTGTTTATTCCACCTTCGAGGTGAAATAAGCAGCACGTCCCCACAGGCCTGGCAGGACGTATAGGGCCATGACCTGAATTGACCATGTACATCCTGACGGGCTGGCTGGCCTCTGCTCTGCCAAGGTCCTGTCCCTTCTCACCCCCTCCAGCTCTCCCCGTCCTGCTGCTCTAGACGTATGGAGAGAGCCAGAAGAGGAATCAGGCCCGGATGACTTGCGGGGCTGCATGTCCCACCAGGACATGCAGCCCTGCAACTCACATCCCAGAATTGGGCCCAAAGCTTGGGATAGAGGCGAGTTTGTGAATTTATTTGAAAAAATGTGTTTTTGATTTATTAAAAAAGCAAAACTAGTACTCAGATCGCTTTAGAGATTTTTAATTAATTTCTGTTAAATTTAGTTAGGCCCTTAGGGCTCGATATTCAAAAGGATTATTGTTTATTGATTGTTTATTGTTTATTGAGTTGCTTAATAGACTGCCCATCACAACAGCGTCTGAGCGGTTTACAAAATACAATTAAAGACTGCTGTAGAAAATAGGAAGAGAACGCCATAATTTGACAGGAAATGAGAGAGAAAAGTAGGGATTACAGATAGATTATAGAGCAAGTCAGGGAGCATGAGCATGGGGGTGGTGAAAGAGGACATGGGTGAGGAGAAAGTCCAAAGGCTAGGCAGAAGAGGTGGGTTTTTAGATTTGCTTTAAAGGTTTTAAATGAGGGCTCTAGGTGGAGATCCGGGGGGAGCGAGTTCCAGAGGCAGGGGCCAAGGAAGTAGAAGGCGGAGGAGCAGGTGGATTCTAGGTGGGCTTGGGAAGGGGAAGGTAGGGTTAGGCGGTTCATGTGGATGGTATGGAGGGAACGGTGGGGAGTGTGGAGGTGGACCAGATCAGCAAGGTAAAGGGGGGTGCCAGTATGAATAGACCTGTGAACAAAGATGAGGAATTTGTACTGAATACGAAAGGAGATCGGAAGCCAATGCAGACGAATGAGAAGGAGGGTGATATGATTGAAGCAGGAAGGTGAGGATACGGGCAGCAGTGTTATGAACTCGTTGCAGATGTTGAAGTTGAGATTTGGGGAGACCGGCTAGGGAAACATTGCAATAGTCTAGGTGTGAAACAACAAGGGAGATGAGGAGGGTGGTCATAGGAGAAAGAAAGGAAGGGACGAACAGATTGGAGTTGTCTTAGGGTGAGAAAACAGCACTGAACTACAGAGGAGATTTGGGCTTTAAAGGATAGGGAGGAGTTGAGGGTCACACCAAGGTAGCGTAGAGAGGTAACGCTAGGAATAGGAGTGGAAGAAAGCAAGGGAGTAAGGGAAGGGGCAGGGCTACCGGCGGTGAACCAAACGGCTGAAGTTTTAGAGAGGTTGATATGTAAGAAATTAGAGGAAAGCCAAGATGCCACTGAGGAGAGACAGTTGTTAAGGGGGGTGATATCAGGGGAAACTGAGTCGGTGTGGTAGAGAAGAAAGATATCGTCGGCATAATAGTGAGCAGAGACACTGTGTTGTTGAACCAAGAGGGTGAGGGGAGCCAGGAAGATGTTAAACAGAAGGGGAGCGAGAACAGAACCCTGGGGGACACCACAGGGAAGGGGAGTGGAAGGGGAAGAAAGAGAACCAGCTGAGACTGAGAAAGACCAACCAGAGAGAAAAGAGCGAAACCAGTGGAGAACAGTGCCGGCTAGGCCGGCATCTTGAAGGCGTGCCCAAGCACACACCTTAATTTATAGTTAGTTCTTTCAATTAAGAGAGAGAGTGCTGCAGAATATCTCTTAGCCAGGATATTCTGCAGCACTAACATGGTTAGTGGCACTGAATATCCATGGGAGCCGCTGCTGCTTTCCCTGATGCTAACAGGTTAGCATTGGGGCATTCTGAGGGTGGTCTGGGTGCGATACCTGGTGATAACTTGTCAGCAGCGATATTGAGCTGCTGTCCATTTGTCGCTAAGCACAGTAGAGGCTGGCCTAACTTTCAACGCTGAAGCTAACCGGGCAGCGACTGCATATTGCCACTTGCCCAGTTAACTTCACAGCAATCAGGGCAACCTAGATATTCAATGCCAGAGTCCAGATATAGCTCCGGCATTAAATATTGTATCCGCTACCACTGAATATTGGGCCTTTTAGTCTAAAAGGAAAACAAGCAAATAGGAGCTTGCTGTAGAGGTTTAAAATTAATTTTTGTTAGATTTAGGTGGGCTCTAAGCAGTCAAATGGCTGCTTGCTTTAGTTTTAAATTAAGTTCTGTTAGGACTTTATGGTCTTAAAATAAGTCAAATAGGAGCTTGTTGTAGAGGTTTTTAATTAACTTTTGTTAGATTTAGATGGGTTCTGAACAAACAGCTTTTATCTTTAGATGTTTTAAATTAACTTCTATTAGATTTAAATAGGCCCTTATAATCTTCAAATAAAACAATCTTTTTCTCACCCACCCCAAGCACACCCCTTAATTTATAGTTAGTTCTTTCAATTATGAGAGAGTTAAATTTGACACTACAGTCTATTTTCATCAAGAAGTGATTACCCCATAACAATAATTAGCAATTCATTATGAAGAAAACAAAAATAATAGCATAAAATATACCAAATAATGCTAAAGACCTTTATCTTAGCTTAGGTATCGCTACTCTCTTAACTCAAATTACTAATACAAAAATGCAGACAGTAATCCAGCAGCGAGATGGGAGCTATCCAGTCTTTTGCACTGAGTGACTGAGTGTCACATGTATGATTATCTCCTAATTGGTGAGAAACACTGTCATAAATTCTTCCCAAGTAGCCCCCGCAATGCAGGTGAACCCAGGCAGGAAGGGGGCCAATACAGCCATGCAGCAAGGTTACTTTTATCTGTTTGCAGCACCGCCTTCATTCCGGACTCGGAAGTGTTCTTCCTGGGCCAAAGTCTCGTGATACCGTAAGACTTCAGCTCCGGGGGAACACCTCTAGATCTAGAATGGAGGCAACGCAGCAAACAGATTAAAGTAAGTTTGCTGTGCAGGGCCACCGGAATGAGGGGGAGGTTGACAGGGGGATCGCAGCACCGCCGTTGCCATGGGGGGGTGTTGCACCACCGCCATCACTGCAGGGGGTGTTGTGCTGCCACTCCTGCTACGAGGGGAGGGCCAAAATAGGGGGACCCCTCAGCAAATATTTGCTGAGGGGCCCCTCACTAGAACTTTTGCCACTGCTGAGAGATCATATGTGTTCACTCGGTGCAAAGAGTTTGTGGCTCTCAGAGAATGAATCTGATTTCCAGAGGCTAGAGTAGCAGACTTTGGGGATCCGAGGAAGACAAGAGATAAATATAAAGCAGATCTACAGGGAGCACAAGAAAAAGTGAAAAAAAGCTATGTCTGCTCGTTTTAAAGAAATTGTTCTGAGATCCCTGCAGTCTACAGCAGCACTTCTCCTTTTCAATGCAATGACTGCACTGCCCCTATCTTCTACACAATCATCCGCATGCACTAGGCTCACATTTGAAACTTCCAGTCTCCAACCCCACCACTACTTATTTCCAATTCATAGGTCTTTTTCACATCTGCTCTCATAAGTGCATATACTACTGCCACTCACACTGCTTCCAGTTCTTCTTCTGCACTCACACTCACTGTACTGAAACATAGACATACACTCTACTAAACCTAACAAGAATCACTAAGGACAACAAAAGTCAGCCACAATATTTCCTTTTATTTAAACAAATGTTAAAAACCTTAAATGAGAAGAAACTGCTATCTCAGAGGGCTTTTGGGAGACTAGATTCCAGCCCTCTGCTCTTCCTCTCTGGTTTCTTCTATGCTCCAGGGGGCCTCCAAGTTCTCCTTTCTCTCCCAGATGCAGACTATTGCAAGGTTTCTGGTTGCCCTGTGTGGCTTCAAAATTTGCTACCACTCCCAGCACCCAGCCCCTGGCCATCAACTGATGATGCCTCCTGCTGATGGTCTCCAAGACACCCCTTCCCCACTGCTGATGCCTCCTGATGGGTCTCCACCACTGCTAGCACACTTACACTATATCGCAACTCATGCAGGTGTGTAAATGTGGGGACTCTGAGCCATTTTGTGACAGCAGCTCATTTTCAAAAGCCCTTATCCAGATAACCACAGAGAAGGGCACTGAGGAAAATATTCAGTAGCACTATCCAGATGGTACTACTGAATATATCCACAGATCAACTGGGCACTATCTTGATAGTGAGGGGTAGTATGTGGGTGAGAGGGTGGTCAGCGAATTCCTAGGAGAGTAATTCAATTATATGTTACTAAAATTTACTGACACTACATTTAATAAGTGCTGATCCATAGGTTTTCATCCTCTTGGGGTCAGGTAGGAATTTTACCCAGAGAATTGAACTGTTAAGGAGCATTTAACAAAGTGTTCACACTGGGACAATGTCTGTGTTTACTTTTTATCTCTGGCCTTTGTACCAATTTTCAAAGTGAACATGCATAACTACTTTTGTTCCAAAATTTGCCATAGGTATAAAGTTCACACGGTCACTAGCTAGCCCTTACATTTTCTTGCAGGTAGACTTTTACAGGCTGGAGTAAAGATTCCAGCATGAGAGCAAATGGATGTAGTACTTCACCTTAGATCAGTCAGTGGTTCTCAAACCAGTCATCAGGGCACACCCATCCATTCAGGTTTTTAGAATATACACAATGAATATGCATGAGGTATATTTGCATGCATTGCCTCCTTAGTATGCAAATCTGTCTCATGCATATTCATTATTGCTATCCTGAAAATCTGACTGGATGGGTGTGCCCCAAGGACTAGATTGAGAACCATTTCCTTTGATGACTCCTACTGGCAGGCCTCCCTAGCGGCCCAGTAAGCCCTGGACCACCACCCTGTGAACCAGTCCCTGGTGGCCGAATGGGACCCTAACTATCACCACTACTCCATAAACAATTCCCTGGTGGCCCAGTGGGTCCCTGGACTCCCCTATATCCTCCTGAATACCTCACTCACCTTTAGAGTTGGGAGGCAGAAGCAATCTTAACTCATTCCCTCCTCCAAAGCCACTATCTTGTAAAATGACAGTGCCTGACCCCTAGCAGTGCACCCTGACATATATCCAGCGTTCCTCTAGTTGTGCATACCTACACACCGGCACAGGTGAAGTGGCAGTGCCTGACAAGATGGTGGCAGGATGAGCAGAATATTACTGGATGCCTCCCTGGACCAGATAAGTATTATTTGTATGGGTGAGGGGGCTCCACTGCATGGAAGCTCTCAGGTTGAGGGTCTTTCTGTGCTGGTGTCCAGTCCAGGGTGCCCTGGACAAGATAACCACAGGAACTAGGAGATTTGGGGGGGAAAGGGATGTAAAGGGACTGGAGCCACCAGGGAATTTTTTCAAAGAGAGGGTTGGAGGATACGAGCCCACTGGACCACCTGGGGAATTTTGCAGGGTGGAGGTAGTGGGTGCAGGCAGGGGTCAGGTAATGCAGGCTTTAGTTTTCAGTGCCTCCCTTCCTGTCAGTGTATGAGCCATTCCTTTCCATGCACTGACAGAAAGAGAAGACATTTTACTCCCAGTGCAGCAAACCACTGCAGATAGCCATGGCAGTGTGCACGCTTTTTTTCTATCAGCATTCACTTTTTAATTCTGTGGTAATTTGCATGCCATTGGCTTACTGCAATGGTAGTAAAGATTTTTCTAGACAACAACTTCAGTAAATCTTTGTGTATTTAGAACAAAATGTGTGTCTGTCTGTTATTTTTAGCTGACCAGTACAGAGAAAGCTCAGAACCTGAAGGACCTTAAAACTTGTCTTTCCCCTTGCCCCATGGAACATCGGAGGGCCCAACAGGTCCTAGCTGTGCTCTCATGTCCTAAAGGACAGTGGAAGAGGACTTACACATTAACATAGCAACATTATAACATAGTAAATGACTGCAGATAAAGATCAGCATGGTTCATCTAGTCTGCCCAGTAAAGTGGCTAGAGTTATAGAACTGCTCCTGTCCCTCCATGCAGGTTACGCTCCCTCTTTGTCTAAGATTGTACTTGTTGCTGCATGCAGATTACTTTCCTCTATTTATTAAGCTATTTAAGTTTGCTTTGATAGCATCCTCTTGCCATATAAGGATCTTTGGGACATGTTTACTAAAGCGTAGTAATGGTTTTGCACCTACTGCGTGGCATATGTAAAAATGCTACACAGTAGGTGCAAAACCTGTGTGGTATCTGCAGGAGAAGGGTGGCCAGCATCTGTTCTGTAGATACTGCACAAGGCAGGCTGTTCCTTATCGTCCCTCCAGTCCAGTCCCTCTGGGGTTTTGCTCCTCCTCTAGAAGCTTGGAGACTGAGAAACATCATCCTTTTGATGACACCGGTATAAAGGCACAGGAACCGCCTCCTCACTCCAGTTATCTCAGTCTCCAAGCAGCTGGAGGATTGGTGAGCCCAGAGGTTAGGGGATCACAGGAGGATCAATTAAGGAGAGCTATAGGAGAGTGATAGATAGTGGAACTGAGTTTTAGGAGATTTGGAAAATAGGGTTTATACCTTTAAAAGAAGATAAAAGAAAGAGCAGTGCTGAGGTGCTGCCTCCCCCCCCCCCTCCCCTCTCCCCTCACCTGTTCTTCAGTAATTTTCCTTTTTGTCTGAGCGGGGAAGCAGGCTTCTGAGAAGCAAGGCTCCGGCTCCTGAACCCACGCTTATGGGTGAGGAGCCGGCAGCGTGTACTCCACAGCGCTTGCAGGAGGAGGCTGCCATTGGACGCTGCAAAATGGATGAAAGAGTGTTCAATGGACAGCTGCAGCTAATCGTCTGGTTTTCAGTCTCTTCCCCGATGCTGAAGCTGCAATTCGGCTGAGCGCGGGGAGTGGAGCACAAGGCACAAAAAGGCACAAGACGTCGTGGGATTGCAGCCCCAAAGATAAGGGGATCCAGGATCCGGCAAAACGCTGCATAATTAGCAAGGGGAGACAAGTGTCTATATCGGAGTAAGCCTGGCCGCGTGTCAGCCATGCTGGAAACTCAGTTGGTGGCTAGCTGTATTCAGGAGCGTATAGTTTGACAGGACAGCTTCGTTTTCATTTTTTTTTTCACAGAATTGGGCTCGGAGTAACTTGGGGAAGACTCCATAGTGTTTAAAAAAAAATGTTCTCGACAGAGACCAGGCATGTTCAGTCAGGAACTGTTATTGCTGGCAGCTATTCAATATACCTTGGGAACCTGCAGAGTCATTCAAGGTAACCGCTCAGACAGAATGCCTTCTAGGCCACAGTGCTGAGTCTGTAGTACTAGAAGGGGAGCTGTGTCAGAGACAGGGGTATGTACAGGCTGCGTTCAGGAAGCAGCCTCTATGGAGCAAGCCCTAGAAGGCGGAGTAAAGGGGCATAAAGTAGCTCCGTTGCCTCTATCAGAGCCGCTGTCTCCCGCTTTATCACTGGAGCCGGTGGCGGGGACTTCTTCCACTCCAGATTTTCCCTCTTCTCAGGCGCCAGTGCCAGAGGGATTGGCAGAAATCTTCTCTCCGGATTTTGTGGCTTTTATACAGCAGGCTTTCGGAGGCGCTCAGAGAAAGTTCACAGCCAGTGCCACTGAAGTGGAGCTGGGGGAGAAGAGGCCGGGGACCCCTCTGAGCTCGGGGGCTACCGGGGTTCCTGCAAAGAAGCCCAGGAGTGAAAAGCAGCGACTGGAACAGTCGGTGGCTTCGGAGGGTATCCATTCAGAGGAAGCAGATCAGGACTTGTATTTGGACGAGGAATTGGAAGAAGGAGAACTCACAGATCAGGAAGACTAAGCTAGGGTGGACCACGTGTTCAGAAGGGACGAGTTACAGGCACTCATATTTGAGATGCTTAAGCCTGGCATTATCTACAGTTGCTCAGTACCATGGCGGCGACACTCAAATTGGTCCCATGGTCGACAGCCCACATTCAGCCGTTGCAGAGAGCATTGCTCAGACGGTGGTCACACCAGGAGGACCACCTATCTCGGGTACTGCCCTGTCTGCCAGAGACACGTCAGGCTCTACAATGGTGGTTACGTCCGGAGAATCTGAAAAAGGGGATGCCGTTGGAGTTACCGTGTTGGATACCTCTAACAACAGATGCCAGCCTATCGGGCTGGGGAGCTCATTTCCAAGAACAATTTGCCCAAGGGCAGTGGACCGATCGGGAAAAGGTCTGGTCGATCAACAGGTTGGAATTACAGGCGATAACGCTAGCTCTTCAAGTGTTTCAGCCTTGTCTTCAAGGAAAAGCCATTTGGGTGTTTTCCGACAATGCGACCGCAGTAGCCTACATCAACCGACAAAGGGGCACCAGCAGTGTACCACTGGAAACAGGCCGAACAGTTGTTCGAGTGGGCCGAGATACACCTGCTGGCATTATCAGCAGCGCATGTGGCAGGAGTGGAAAATGTGGAGGCCAATTTTCTAAGTCGAGTAAAGGTGGACCCAGGGGAGTGGGTTCTCCAGTCGAAATGTTCAAAATGTTCAAAATGGTGATACGCCACTGGGGGACGCCAGTAATGGATCTCATGACGACGTTCCAGTCAGCAAAGGCCAATCGCTTCTTCAGCAGAAGAAAGGAGAGGATGTCAGAGGGCTTAGACGCTCTCATAAAGCCCCGGCCACAAGATCAACTCCTGTACATGTTTCCACCTTGGGTGTTAATAGGTCGGGTGTTGCAGCACATAGAGGGTTACAGACGACAGGTAATATTAATAGTGCTGGATTGGCCAAGGCGTCCTTGGTATGCAGATCTGTATGAGGCTCTTGATAGGGAAACCATGGCATCTTCCATTTTGGAAGGACCTGTTATCTCAGGGTCCGCTGCTAATGCCTCAGGTAGATCGGTTCTCGTTTACGGCTTGGCTCTTAAAAAGCCGAGGTTGACAGCAAGAGGATACTCCGTAGCAGTGATTTTCATCTTGTTGAAGGCATGGCGGAGATCAACTGTGTTGGCTTATGTTCATATCTGGCGCGTATTTAAAGCATGGTGTGAGGACAGGAAGGTTGAAGCGTTAATGGCTTCAGTACCACAGGTTCTAGCTTTCTTGCAAGATGTATTTGAAAAAGGTTTAGCGGCTGCATCCTTAAGGGTACAGTTGGCGGCGCTTTCCTGTTATAGAGGTAAGATAAAAGGAGAGTCGATGGGAGGACATCCAGATATCAAGCGTTTTTTGAGGGCGGTGTCTCTTTTGAGAACACCATGTAGGCAGCTCGTATCGACTTGGGATCTTCATTTAGTACTGGAGGCATTGGTGCACGAGCCCTTTGAAACTTTGTCTAGAGCGTCGTTAAAGGACCTGACTCATGTTTCTAATGGCTATTTGTTCGGCCCGAAGAATCTCGGAATTACAAACTTTATCTTGTAGAAAGCCTTTCCTGGTTTTTGGTGATACAAAAGTGGTCTTGAGGCCGGTGCCGCCCTTTTTGCCCAAAGTAGTGTCAGCTATTCATGTACATGTAGATAGATATGGTTTAATGGGAGAAAGCCAACAAAACTATCTTGCTAATTTTTTACATTTTTTTGAAGGTGTGTATAAATAGGTAAATAAAGGTGAGCCGATTGATATAATGTATCTGGATTTTCAGATACAAGGTGACAAGGTATTTCACCTCTTGGTATTTAACCTCTTGGTATTTCACCTCTTGGTGAAATTAAAAAATCATGGAACAGAAGGCAATGTACTATTGTGGATCAGGAACTGATTAAAAGATAGAAAACAGAGAGGATGGCTAAATGGCCAATTTTCTCAATGGAGAAAGGTAAATAATGGAGTATCCCATGGATCTGTGCTGGGCCCACTGCTTTTAACATACACATAAATGATCTGGAAATGGAAATAACGAATGAGGTGATCAAATTTGCAGATGACACAAAATTATTCAAAGATGTTAAAACATAAGATTATGAAAAATTGCAATTGGAAGATTGGACGTCCCAAAGGCAGATGGAATTTAATGTGGACAACTGCAAAGCTATGCATTTAGGGAAGAACAACCCAAACTATGGTTACATGATGCATGTTTCCACATTAGGAATCACCACCCAGGAAAAGGATTTAGGTATCATTGTGGATAATACACTGAAACCCTCTGCCCAGTGTGCAGCGGCAGCCAAGAAAGCAAATAGAATGCTAGGAATCATAAGGAAAGGCATGGAGAATAAAAAAAGGATATTACCTCTGTATTGTTCCGTGGTGCAACTGCACCTTGAACATTGTTGCAATTCTGGTCACCATATTTTAAAAAGGATATAGCAAAATTAGAAATGTTACAGAGAAGAGCCACCAAAATGGTGAAGGGGATGAAGGGTACCCCTTTAAGGAAAGGCTTAAAAGATTAGGGCTCTTCAACTTGGTAAAAAGACAGCTGAGAGGAGATATGATAGAGGTCTATAAAATAATGAATGGAGTGGAACGGGTAAACGTAGATTAGTTGTTTACTTCTTCAAAAAGTAGAAAGACTAGGGGACATACAATGAAGCTATAGTGTAACCCATTTTATTTATTTATTTATTTATTTATGCTTATTTCTATACCGCTTTTTCCAAAGATCAAAGGCGGTTTACAGGTAACATTTAGTGAATATGGTTTTACATAGAACATCGTTTTTTTCCCATTTTCTTTATTTATTTATTTATTTATGCTTATTTCTATACCGCTTTTTCCAAAGATCAAAGGCGGTTTACAGGTAACATTTAGTGAATATGGTTTTACATAGAACATCGTTTTTTTCCCGTTTTCTTCATTTAAGACTAATAAGAGAAAATATTTATCAAACTCTGGAATTCATTACCAGAGGATGCAATAAAAGTTGTTATTGTAGCTGGGTTTAAAAAATGTTTGGACAAGTTCCTGGAGGCAAAGTCCATAAACCATTATTAAAGAGGTCTAGGGAAATCCACTGCTTACCCCAGGATAGACAATGTGGAATCTGTGTACCTTTATAGGAACCTGACAAGTACTTTTGACCTGGATTGGACACTGTTGGAAGCAGGATACTGGGCTTGATGGACTTTGGTCTGACCCAGTATGGCATTTCTTATGTTTTTATTTTCTTAGATTGCCAGGCCTTTCTTCCACCCAGTGGTATTCCAAGGTGGTCTCCTATCCTTCCAAGGCTATTAACATTTACTTTTTATGTATTAATGGCCTACTCTCTCTGCAAGTAAAATAATGTTCTGATAGCTCTTTGAGTGTGTGGGCTGTCAGGATCTATTGTTTTGTTGAACTGCTGATGCTCAGAAAGTGCTGCCCTAAGTGATCGTCTAGTTTGGCCTAATGGATGAGCTGGCTCTGGTCTTCAGACTCTTCCTAAACTTAGGGAAGGATGGTTCTTGGTGCAGTGGTAGAGGGAGCGAATTCCAGACAAAGAGACCTAGGTAGCAAGGAGGAATATCAGGAGATTTTCAAGAGGAAAGCATCATTAATTTTAGTATATATTGGGCCTGATTTTTTTTGTGATATCAGTAATGTGGAAATGTGCATTACTGATATGACACAATATCATATTTCTAATGCATGTTGAGCAACAGTTTTGGCATTTAGCACACATAAATGCAATATCACAACTTACTAAACAGATCCCAAAGCCAAAAGATCACTCTTTATTATTGGCATTCTTGCATTTTTAGGTATGTTGTGTACAATATCTTGAGAAATAATTGGAAATATTCCAATTGTATGTCATTATAATATTTAATAATATGTTCAAAGGTATGCAACAAAACAAAGATATCTGTGCTACTTAGACATAGTAATTTTTGAGAAAAAAACTAAACATAACCTGGACAGGATTAATGTCACTAATTTTGGTTGCATAACCCTTGGCATTGATGACAGCCTTCAAATGTTTCTTGTAGCTATCTATAAGTTTCATACATCTGTCTGATGGTAGTTTCACCCACTCTTCTACTGTGATTTGTTCAAGCTCATGAATGTTTCCATGATTCCTTTTACCAGTGGTAGACTTCAGCTCTTTCCAAAGGTTCTCAATTGAATTGAGATCAGGACTCATTGTTGGCCAGTTTCAAACAGTCCATTTGTTCCTTTTTAACCATTCTTTTATACTTTTGGATGTATGTTTTGGGTAATTGTCCTGCTGGAGGACCCAGGACCTTTGACCCAGACCTAGCTTTATGACATACAGTAACACATTTTGCTGCAAAATACCTTGATAGTCCTCTGGCTTCATGATTCCTTTAATACGTTCCAGACCTCCAGTTCCTGAGGCAGCAAAACAGCCCCACAATATTATGGAACCTCCACCATATTTTGGAAGGGTGTTTTTTTTTTTCCTTATAAGCTTTGTTTCTTCGCCTGTAAATGTACTCATGGTCTGCATTATCAAGAGCACAAGATTGGTTAACTGTCCACAAAACATTTTCCCAGAAGGATTGTGGTTTCTCAAGCTGGGTATAGGCAAAGATCAGGCTTGCCTTTTTATGTCTGTCTTTTGAGCAATGGGGTCCTCCTTGGCCTTCTCCCTTGAAGTCCTTCTTTGTTTAGTGTACAGCGTTAGGTGTGGGTTGAAACCACCACTCCAGATTGCTCCAGGTCAGCCTTAAGCTCTTTGGATGTTTTACATTGTATTTTTCAAACAGTGCACACTAACCTTCAAAGACGTCTTGGCTTAATTTTCCTCTTCCCACCACATCCTGGGAGGTTCTAGATAGTTCTGAGCAGAAAACTTCTTAATAACATTGCAAACTGTAGACAGAGAAATCCCAACTTCTTTAGAGATAGCCTTGCACCCTTTTGAAGTTTGATGTTTAGTGATAATGGCTTTTCTAACAGTCTCAGACAACTCTCTTGTCTTCGCCATTATGAAAAAGGAGCAGGGAATGAATGTATCCATTTTAAACATTAGAGCCATCATTCTTTGGTTGATTCAAGTTATGTGAGTACTGACAATTGATCACAGGTGCATCTAATTTTACTGCAATGGGAATGTGTTTTTTCTATTCAAAAACTGAATTGTTTGTAAGAGCGCCAATAATCATGTCCTGGCAATATCCCAGTTTTTATACTGTTTCTTACTATTTCCTTTTTTAATTGATCTTGTTTTATTTGGTTCTTTTATGTCTCAAATATGTGTGCATATATCGTCCAAAGCCATTTCCCTGGCCACAGCTTTTAGGAGATATTAGACATTAAGGGGTTGAACTGCAATGGTACCAATAATGTTGACTACAACTGTATTTAAGCAATAGTTCCTGACAAGAGTCACAAAACATTCACAGGTGGATGGAGAGTAATCTATGAAGTCCCACATAGATATCACACATTTTTATACATGTCACTAGTGCCTATTTTTTAAAGTCAAGTACACATATACCTTAATTTATGAATAAGGCGTATTAATGGTCAAAAACATCCATTAAATCTAGGTATGAGCACATATGCTGACCCTATTGCAGTTATAAATGCCTGCACCTAGATGTTTTAGGAACTTGTGTGAATTAACCCAGGAGCTGCTGCTATTAGTGAAATTTCAGCGTAGAAAGAAGAGCTACTGGACCCGGACTGGAAGCAGTGTAGCAAGCCACCCATCTAAGATACGTTTGCCACGCTGCATTGGAAGTGTGGGCCCAGTGGAGATGCACCCCCTCACGGTCAGCACCTTTGACAGGCCGTACCCACTGCCCTGCCCTTGGTATGGCAGTGGATCATGCCTATTATGAACATAAACTAACAGGGAAATTGCCGTGTTGAACTATGTTAGAGCTCATGCAGGCATCTTATTGGCAAATGCAGAACATGACTGCTGAATGATTAATTGGAATATGGACTCCGGGAATACTTTTTTCTAGTTTTCAAAAACACTCTTTCATGTGATCAGCTTAATATGAATAATTGAAGTCTCTATAAGACCGGAAAGCAAGTATATTAATAAGACCTATAAAAAAGAAATATGCCTATTAGGTTGTCTACAGGTTTGTCATGAAGCTAAAAACATCTCATCTTTATGAAGTGGTTGTGTGAGCACTGTTGAAGTTTCATCCCACAAGAAAGACTGCAAACCCTTTGACAGAGAGGACTCTCAATTAAATCAGCATAACTCAATTGTACAAATGACATTACTTGCCATTTTTTTACATGTAAACAGTTTGTCCTTCCTAAATTCTGAATATGTGGCTGGTGATTAAGAAATTATTTTGGGAATATATTAAGATAATTTTCTTTTACAGCATCATGAAAACGCTTTTATATTGATCTGTTGCGTTTAATTGCTATTTTAGTTCAATGGTTCCATTATTTTTGACCTCATTATCTACCCTTTACATAACAAATTTATTTTTGAAATTTCCAGTGTTGTTGGAACTGCACATAATTATGTTCAGTCAAACATGTGGAAGCAATAAGAGAATCACTCAACTATAAATAATACAAATTATAAGGGGACATAATGAAAGCCTATTCATCAAAAGCCCTAAGAAAAATAAATTTGAAAAATCTGTGTTTATGTGTGTGTGTATTAGTACTATTAATACTTATTTCTAAAGCACTACTAGATGTATGCAGTGCCGATTCATATAAGAGACAGTCCCTGCTTTATGGAGCTTACAATTTAGTTAAGACAAACATAGATGAGAAATAAGTTTACAGGAAATGTATTATAGGGAAGTGGCTCCTCATGTTAAGACTGAAAAGCAATATCAAAAAGGTGAGTTTTTATACTGCATTTGATTCTGCCCAGAGAAGGACCATGCTGTACTGACTCAGGAAGTCTGTTCCAGACATGTAGCACAGAAAGATGGAAAATATGGAGGAGAAGAGCGCAGGGAAGAGCAACTTGCCTGATGAGTGGAGTGCATGGGGAAGGGTGTAATGAGAGAAGAGATGATAGATTACGAGGAACTATGCAGAAAAGATGTTGAACTGTATATGGAAGCAGACGGGGATAAGAACATAAGAACATAAGACATGCCATACTGGATCAGACCAAGGTCCATCAAGCCCAGTATCCTGTTTCCAACAGTGGCCAATCTAGGTCATGCATACCTAGCAGTATCCCCAAGAGACACAGGTTCCACAATTCTTGTATTGGGTCAAGCATTGATATCCTGGGTCCCTTTTTAATAATGGCTTATGGGTCTTTCCTCCAGGAACTTGTCTAAACCTTTTTTAAACCCAGCTACACTAACAGCTCTTACTACATCCTCCGGCAACAAATTCCAGAGTTTGATTACACGTTGAGTGAAAAAATATTTTCTCTTATTTGTCTTAAATAGATCACCCTGTAGCTTCATTAGATGTCCTCTAGTCTTTCTATATTCTTATAACATAAACAATCGATCTACGTTTACCCGTTCCACTCCATTCATTAATTTATAGACCTCTATCATATCTCCCCTCAGCTATCTCTTTTCCAGGCTGAAGAGCCCCAGCCTTTGTAGCCTTTCTTCATAGGAGTAGCCTTCCATCCCCTTTACCATTTTGGTGGCTCTTTTCTGTACCTTTTCTAATAATGCTATATCCTTTTTAAGATACGGCGACCAGAACTGCACACAATATTCAAGGTGTGGTCGCACCATGGAACGATACAGAGGCATTATAATATCCTTTGCTTTATTTTCCATTCCTTTCCTTATGATACCTAGCATTTTATTTGCTTTCTTGGCTGCCGCTGCACACTGAGCAGAGGGTTTTAACATGTTATCCATGATGACTCCTAAATCTTTTTCCTGGGTGGTGGTTCCCAATGTGGAACCTTGCATCGTGTAACCATAGTTTGGGTTGTTCTTCCCTAGGTGCATAACTTTGCACTTGTCCACATTAAATTTCACCTGCCATTTTGATGCCCAGTCTTCCAATTTATCCAGATCCTCCTGCAGTTTTGCACAGTCCTCTTGGGTTTTAACAACTTTAAACAGTTTTATGTCATCTGCAAATTTGATAACCTCACTCGTTATTCCCTTTTCGAAGTCATTTATGAATATGTCAAAAAGTAGTGGACCCACTACAGATCCCTGGGGTACTCCACTATTCACCCTTTTCCACTGGGAAAATTGGCCATTGATCCAATGTAGTGACTCGAGAAGAAGGGTTCCATGGTCGTAACAACACTGAAGAAAGTCGTGCAGTTTAATTTTACATTTATTTTAGTGAAGAAAGAGGGTTCAGTGGAACACTCATGAGGACCAAGTTGAATTATTTTATAGTTTATAGTTTTAGTTTATTCATTTGATATACTGCAAATCAAGAGTAAATAGAAACATAAAATATAGTAACATGACGGCAGAAAAAGACCACATAGCCTATCTAGTCTGCCCTTCCATATCAACTACAATAGTCCCCTTTTTATTCTTTAGAGATCTTCTGTGTTGTTCCCATGCTTTTTTGAATTCAGATATCATCCTCGTGTCCACCACCTCCACTGGGAGACTATTCCATTCATGTGCCATTCTTTCCATAAAGAAATATTTCCGCATATTACTCCTGAGTCTATCCCCTTTCACCCTCATCCTATGTCCCCTCATAGCAGAACTTGTTTGCAATTTAAAGAGGCTCTCCTCTTCTGCATTTATGCCATGGAGGTATTTAAACAACTCTATCATTTCTCCTCTATCTTGCCTTTCATCTAATATATACATATTAAGATCTTTAAGTCTGTCCTCATATGCTTCATAATGAAGACCACTGACCATTTTAGTAGTCACCCTCTGCACCAACTCCATCCTGTTTATATCCTTTTGAAGGTGCGGTCTCCAGAATTGCACATGATACTCCAAATGAGACCTGGTCAGAGTCACTATTACCTCTTTTTTACTGCTGGCCTTTCCTCTTCCTATGCACCCAAGCATCCTTCTGGCTTTCACCATTACCTTTTCTATCTGTTTACTTTAACATCATCAGAAACAATCACGCCCATGTCCCAGTCTTCTTTCATGGACAGAAGTACTTTGCCCCCTACATTGTACCACTCCTTGGATTTTTGCAGCTAAGTGCATAACCCTGCATTTTTTTAGCATTAAATCTCAGCTTCCAAATTCTTGACCATTCCTCAAGCTTAGATAGATCCCTCATCATGTTATCTACTCCTTCCTGGGTGTCTACTCTATTGCAGATTTTGGTATCATACAGAAACAAGCAAACCTTACCCGACAGCCCTTCCACAATATCACTAACAAAGATGTTAAAAAGAATCAGACCAAGGACAGATCCCTGCAGTACACCACTGGTAACTTCCTTCTCCTCAGAGTGAACTCCATTTCCTGTACCCTTTGTTGCCTCCCAGTGAACCAATTTCTAAACCAGTCAGTCACTTTAGGGTCCATCCCTAGGGTGCTCAGTTTATTAATAAGTTGCCTGTGTGGAATGGTGTCAAAGGCCTTACTGAAATCTAAGCATACCACATCTAGGGCTCTCCCCTGGTCCAACTCCCTAGTCACCCAGTCAAAGAAATCAATCAGATTTGTCTGGCAAGACCTGCGTTTGGTAAACCCATGCTACCTCGGATCCTTCAATCCATTAGACTCTAGAAACTTTGCTGTTCTCTCTTTTAGTGGTGTTTCCAATAATTTACTCACCACAGGGTTAGACTAACTGACCTGTAGTTTTCAACCTCATCCTTACTTCCACTTTTGTGTTAAGGGACCACATGTGCCTTTCTCCAGTCCTCTTGGACCACTTCCTTCTCCAAAGAAGCATTGAAAAGGTCAGTCAGTGGAGCCTCTAGAACATCCCCAAGTTCCTTCACTCTTCTTGGATGAATCCCATCTGGTCCCATCACTTTGTTTACTTTTAGTTTAGCTAGTACATCACAAACACAGTCTTCTGAAAATTGTTCAAGATCCCTATCATTTCTGTTCCTTTTTGTGGGAACCAGTGATGTAGAACATGAAAGCCAGACTGAAGTGAATTTAAAATGCCTTCAGATGAAAAACGTTTGGATGCAAAAGGAGAGGAAGGAGATAGGATGATAGGTAGCAAGGCAAGTAGTGTCTAATGAAGTGTGATCACAGCATGTTCAATCACAATGACAAGTTACTGATTGAGGATGTGAAAGATGGAGGGGATGATCGCAGGAAAGAGTGAACTGAGTAGCTAGGTAGGAATAGGTTAGAAGAACAAGTGGTGAGTTTGGAGGTGAGCTGGGCTGTTTCCTCTTCTCTGATTTCTGAAAAGGAACAAAACATAATAGGAGCTACCAGAAGGACAGGTGGCCTAGTGGAAAATTCACAATAAATACACCCAAAGAGGAAGCAGGATGGAAAGACAGATGGAGAAGGCCTCTAACACAAAAAAAGGAATAGTCTTAAAAGTGAAAGAAGGGGTTGAAAACTGCAAGAGGAGGAGAGTAGCAGCCCATGCCACATCACAACCTATTGGACTTGATGTTTGGGGAAAACCTCTTTCATTTCGTCTACTGGTGGAGGCCTCTGTTGCTCACTCTCTCCGATGCATCAGGATAGCCATATTGCCCTTGTCACCTCGCTTCATTACCTGGGTGTCATACTTTACTCCTCTATGACATTTCAGGATCACCTTTCTGCTGTTGTATGTCGCTCATTCTATTCCCTCCATCAGATTCGAGCTGTAAGTCTGTTTCTTTCTGTCCCCTTCCTCGCCACTTTGCTATTAACCCTTGTTATGTCCCACTTAGACTACTGCAATATTATTCTCACCTGTCTCTCTCTCTACCAGTTACAACACTTACAGCTCACCCAGAAAACCACCATCAGGATTCTTGCCCATGCCTCATGCTTAGATCATGTCGCTCCCCTCCTTATCTGCTTTCACTGGCTTCCAGTCCACTATCACATTCATTTCAAAATCCCCACACTGGTTCACAAGGCCCTTCACACTGGTATCACTCTTTATGTCTTTGGCCTTTTTTGCCTACACTCTCCCCCACCGGGTGTTATGTTCCATTTATGCAAACTACCTTTACTTACCTCCTGCCACCCGAGCTAGACTAGAGATAACAGGCCACTCAGCCTTTTATTTCCTCAGTCCTTCCCTCTGGAACACCCTACTCCCTGACCTCTGCCTCGAGCCATCATACATTTCTCAAGACCTTCCTCTTCCAGAAATCTTTTGATCTATCACCCCTCGACCCAGAAAGCTTTTGATTTATCATCCCTCACCTCCCTGACTTTCTTGGTCTCTCTCTCTTCTACTCCTGTTTCCCTCCTGAACGAATGGCTTCTCTTTTCTGTCAAAATATGGTGTCCCTTTTTCTTTCTTATTGCCTATTGTACACCACCCTGCTGCATATGTTAAGGGCAGTTAATCAAATGTAATAAACATAAAAATAAATAATAACCTCTATGGCAGCGAACAACATAAGCAAAGAAGAAAAACCAGGTGTCATTCAAAGTGTAAAGGTGGAGGGAATGAGAAATAAAGAGGTTATAAATGTAGACAAGCTTACTGGAAATAAAACAGTCTTTCCACACGAGAAAAGAAAAGTTTGGAGGAACAATGGGTTGAAGTACACAGTACACAGAATTGGGATTGAACTGAAGGAGGAGAAGAGTTGAGGGAAAAGTGGAGGTGCAATGACCGTAATGAGCATGATATGCTCCATGGGAAGAGAAATGAAAGTTGGATCAGAGTTAGAATATTTTGCAGCTCAAGAGCAACAGATAGGAAAGAAGACAGAATGTCTGAAAAGGTGGAAAATGTAAACAGTAGATTTGATACTTGTAATGGTTTGCACTGTAACATGACTGTGCAGGAGAAACATCAGGAAGAGGAAGAATAGCAGAGTCATAGGAAGCAGAGAAAAGTTTAAGGGCCCGATTTTGAGTTAGGCAGGCTATACACCACGACGGCGCATAGCCTGCCCGCCAACCCCTTTAACCCATATTCCATGGCGGCGGAAGTGAAAATTCAGGTTATACTCAACACACCAGCAGCCGCAGAGGCTAGATGGGTAGCAGCGATTTTTGATGTTACCCATGTAGCCTCTGCGCCTTAAAGATAGGCAACAATAAACATCACCTATCTTTAAGGCACAGAGGTCTACATGGGTAGCATTGAAAATCACTGCTACCTGTGTAACCACTTCCTCCGCCCCTGCTTCTCCCTGGAACGCCCCTAACATGCCTCAGTGCTAACTAGGGTCTTAGTTGAGATTTTCGAAGGGCACTACCCATGTTAAGTGCCTTTCGAAAATCTCAGATAAGGCCTTTACATGAGTAACTAGGGAAGTTACCCGTGTAAAGGCCTTCGAAAATCAGGCCTTAAATGCTGAGGATCGGAAATGTTTCTGTGGCATAGGTTGGGAGATGCTAGCTTTATAGCTATATGTATATATATATATATATATATATATATATATATATATGTGTGTGTGTGTGTGTGCATATAGAAACACACACATTCATGCATAATTTATATTCAGGAAAGAGAGAAGCTGAGCATGCTGGAATGTTTACAGCCTAAATGTTTTCTTGCATGCCTTTTTTACAAACTTTATAGTTGGTATTTGGCTGATCCAGTCTGGTAGAACCAGTGCCCCAACATGGTTCTAGCAGAGGCACTATGCTGCTGACAGTGCAGTCTTGGGTGAAAGATTCTAAAAGCATGGTTGCAGATCATGATGAAATTCCAAAATAGGCTGCATAGGCTGACCTGATGAAATTCTCCCTAAAGAAACAACTAATTAGGCTCTTGAAGGGCGTTTTGTTTTACTTGATATTGGTATCTTTTCTAAAAAAATTGTAAGCCTGCATTTGAATGAAAGTACCATATAGACCAACCCTGTGGCTGCATGGCAATGGTGCACACTACCAATCAGAAGATCCCTGACTTGATGCCTTTATTAGGATTTCTGTTCCCTCTATTAACTGGGGATACAGCAAAGGTAGCATTCACAATCCCTAGGGGGAGAGAATCAAATTGCCTCAATAAACTTTGGATTTTTTAAATCTAGCATACTCCTCAAAATCTCTCTATTTCCCTTCCTAGTTTATCTGAAATTTTCATATTAGACATAGTCATGGAATGGAGGAGTAGCCTAGTGGTTAGAACAACAGCCTAGTACCCAAGAGATCAGGGTTTCATTCCCACTGGTACTCCTTGTGACCTTGGGCAAGTCACTTTACCCTCCCTTGCCTTCAAAGAAAAGGCCTGGCAATCTACCTCTGGTCATACTTGCCAAGAAAACCCAAGGGCTGCTGGGTCAGCATTGACTTGACAGCACTAAAAAGAAAAATGGAATCCTACACTTACTATTATTATTATTATTATTATTATTAAACACTTATATAGCGCCACAACATACGAAGCGCTGTACAAATATACAAGAGAGACAGTCTCTGCTCATCAGAGCTCACAATCTAATAAGACAGAATACAAAATAAGTTACAAAATACAAATAACAAAATTTACAGGACAAAATAAACAAAAGTTGATGGAGAGATCAAGATAGGGCAAGACAGGAACGAAAAGCAGTAGTGAAGAGGTGGGATTTGAGTCTGGACTTGAAAATGGGCAGGGAGGACGCCTGGCGCACAGAGATAGGAAGACTATTCCAAGCAAAGGGTGCTGCCAGTTGGAAGGAGTGAAGTCTGGAATTGGCAGTACAAGTAAAGGGCACAGATAAACGAAGACTATTAGAAGAGCGAAGTAACCGAGAGGGGGTGTAAGGAGAGATAAGAAACAAAAGATACTGGGGGGCAGAAGAGTGAATACATTTATAGGTTAGGAGGAGAAGTTTAAATTGGATACAGAGACGGATGGGAAGCCAAAAAAGCGAGATGAGGAGAGGAGTGATGTGGGAAAAGCGAGACTGGCGAAAAATAAGTCGAGCAACGGAGTGTTGAATTGAATGAAGAGGAAAGAGGTGGCTCGCAGGGAAGCCGGCAAGAAGAAGGTTACAATAATCAAGATGGGAGGAGATTAAGGAGTGGACAATCATCTTAGTGGTATCAACAGAGAGGAAAGGATGAATTTTGCAGGTATTGTATAGAAAGAAACGGCATGTTTTAGCAATGAGGTGGCTATGTGGAGAGAAAGAAAGAGAGGAATCAAAAATAACACCAAGATTACGTGCTGAAGATACAGAGAGGATTACAGAGTTATCCACAGAGAGAGAGAAAGGGGAAAGAGGAGGAGAGGCATACGGGGGAAAGATAAGGAGTTCATTTTTCACCATGTTCAGTTTTAAGCGGTGGTGGATCATCCAGGTAGCAATGTCAGAGAAGCAGAGTGAGATCTTAGACTGGATTTCAGGAGAGATAACAGGTGCAGAAAGATAGATTTGAGAGTCGTCAGCATAGAGATGATAGTGAAAGCCATGGGAAGAGATAAGGGCACTAAGGGATTGGGTATAGAGAGAAAAGAGGAGCAGATCTAAGACAGAAACCTGAGGAAAACCTACAGGTAGTGGGGTTGAAGAAGAAGAGGAGCCACCGAAGCACACACTAAGGGGCTTGTTTACAAAGCCACAGTAGGGGTTCTGCCTGATATCGGAGCCGCGGCCCCATTGAATTCAATGGGGCCGCTGCTCCGACATCGAACGGAAGCCGCTACCGCGGCTTTGTAAACAAGCCCCTAAAAGAGCGATGGGAGAGATAGGAGGAGAACCAAGATAGTACAGAGTCTTTGAAACAAAGTGAGGACAGGGTGATAAGAAGAAGGTTATGGTCAACAGTGTCAAAGGCAGCAGATAGATCGAGAAGAATGAGGACAGAGTAGAAGCCTTCGGACTTAGCCAGGAACAAATCATTAGAAACCTTAGTAAGAGCTGTTTCATTGGAGTGTAGGGGACGGAAGCTGGATTGTAAAGGATCCAAGAGGGCATGAGAGGAGAGGAAATCAAGACAACGATGGTAGACTTCACATTCAAGTAGTTTAGAGATAAAAGGAAAGAGAGAGATGGGTCGATATTTAGAAGGACAGGTGGGATCAAGTGAGGGCTTTTTGAGGAGGGGTGTAACCATAGTGTGCTTGAAATCAGAAGGGAAGGTTGCAGTGGAGAGAGAGAGGTTAAGAATATGAGAAATAGAAGGGACAATAGTTGAAAAGATGGAGCTAAGGAGATGAGTGGGGAAGGGATCAGAAGAGCAGGTAGTAAGTTTGGAGGAAGAGAGAAGGAGTGACGTTTCCTCATCAGAGACCATAGGGAAGGAAGAAAGGGAAGCAGAAGTAGGGGGAGGAGAATTTGGAAATAGGGGAGGAAGAGGGGGAGGAGGGTAACTGGAGGGTGATTGTGTGGATTTTGTAATGGAAGTAGTCAGCCAAGGTTTGGGCAGGAAGGGAAGGAGGAATCAGGGGTGGAGGCACACTAAGGAGAGAACTGAGTGTGCTAAAGAGACGACAAGGATTAGAGGAGAGAGAGTTAGTCAGATGGATGAAGTAGATTTGTTTGAAAAGTGCAATGGCTGATTGGAAGGAGAAGAGCATGAATTTAAAGTGGAGAAAATCAGGATAAGAATGGGATTTGAGCCAGGCACGCTCAGCAGAGCGGGCACAAGAACGCAGATAACGGGCAGTGAGAGAGAGCCAGGGCTGGGGAGAAGAATGCCTAACAGGACGTGGGATGAGGGGGGCAAAAGCATCAAGGGTAGAGGAGCGTGCAGTGTTATAGGAGGTCATAGCCTCATCAATAGATTTAGAAAGCAGAGTGGATGAAAGCGATGAGGAAATAGTGGAGGAAAGAGCTAAAGGATCAATAGCAAGAAGGTTTCTAAATAGGTTAGTGCAGACAGGACGAGGCTGGGGTGGGGGATGATGAATAGTAAAGCTTAAAAGGTGGTGGTCAGACAAGGGAAGGATAGAGTTACAGAAATTGGAGGGTGAGCAGTAAGAGAAGAAAATTGAGTCAAGGCAGTGACCGTGTTGGTGAGTGGGGGCAGTGGAACAGAGTTGAAGGTTATGTGAGGAGGTAAGGGAGAGAAGCTTTAAAGCAAGGGGATCAGAGGGGTTGTCGACATGAATGTTAAAGTCACCAAGAATAAGAGTGGCAAAGGAAGGGAGAAGAAAGGTAGAAAGCCAAGAATCAAAATCAGAAAGAAAAGTAGAGACGGAAATGTCAGGAGGACGATAGATACATTGAGTAATTGTAATATCCATGCCTATATTGCTCTATTAGGCCTTACTACTGACTTATTGATGTCTATGGAGAATCTGGGGTTATCCCAGGTAATTTGCAAATCAATCCAAATAACTGATCATGCATTAAATGTAATCTTTGACCTAAATGGCACCTAGATTGTCCTGAAATTAGAAAATAAAAATTGTGTCTCCTGTTTCATGATCAGATAACTTATTCAGTAGCTTTTAGGTGCTCTAGGGTTTAACTACCAGAAAGAAAAAATAGGACAGGCCTCAAGAAATATTAATCCTCCCTCCTTGTAGGGGCACTGGCAAACTTTACCTTAGACTACAGAGCTTAAAAGGGAGAGAGGAGGCACTGTGGGTTAAACTAGAAAGAGGGAAAGAGAAATCTATTTGCATTGGCTTGATATAAAAACCTCCCTCACAGGAGGAAGAGGTGGATGGAAAATTCATTGAAGACATACGCAGCATTGCTAGAAAAGGGGAAGTAGACATTATGATGGGACTGGATGGGAAACACCCTAGAATACTGAGGGAACTTGGGAACATCCTAGCAGCTTCACTGACTGACATTTTCAGCGCCTCGTTGGCGTCGGGAGTAGTGCGAAAGGACTGGAGAGAGGCACATGTGGTCCCTTTACACAAAAGTGAAAGTAAAGATGTGGTTGAAAACTATAGGCCTGTCAGTTTAAATTCGGTGGCGAGTAAATTATTGGAAGCGCTGCTGAAAGAGAAAATAGTGAGGTTTCTGGAGTCCAGCAGATTACAGGAACCGAGGCAGCATGGAGTCACCAGAGGCAGGTCTTGTCAGACAAATCAGATTGATTTCTTTGACTGGGTGACCAAGGAGATGGACCGAGGGAGAGCCTTAGATGTGGTGTATTTAGATTTCAGTAAAGCCTTTGACACCGTTCTTCAAAGGTGACTTATAAACAAACTGAGCACTCTACGGATGGACTCGAAAGTTACTGCTTGGGTTAGAAATTGGTTGATTGGGAGGCGACAAAGGGTACAGGTAAATGGAGCTCACTCTGAGGAGAAGGAAGTTACCAGTGGTATGCCCCAAGGATCTGTCCTTGGTCCGATTCCTTTTAACGTCTTTGTTAGTGATATAGCGGAAGGGCTGTCAGGTAAGATTTGCCTCTTTGTGGATGATACCAAAATATGCAATAGAGTAGACACCCAGGAAGGTGTAGATAACATGAGGAGGGATCTAGCTAAACTTGACGAATGGTCTAGAATTTGGCAGCTGAGATTTAATGTTAAAAAATGTAAAGTCATGCATTTGGGCTGCAGCAATCCAAGGGAGCAATATAGTATAGGGGGTGAAGTACTTTTGTCCACTAAAGAAGAGCAGGACCAAGGCGTGATTGTGTCTGATGATCTTAAAGTAACTAAACAGGTAGAAAAGGTGATGGCAAAAGCTAAAAGAATGCTTGGATGCATAGGGAGAGGAATGGCCAGCAGAAGAAAGGAGGTGATAGTGCCTCTGTATAAGTCTTTGGTGTGACCTCATTTGGAGTATTGTGTGCAATTCTGTAGACCGCACCGTCAAAAGAATATAAACAGGATGGAGTCGGTAAAGAAGGTGGCTACTAAAATGGTTAGTGGTCTTCATTATAAAGCATATGAGGACAGACTTAAGGATCTTAATATGTACACCTTAGAGGAAAGGCAGAATAGAGGTGATATGATTGAGACATTTAAATACCTCCGTGGCAGAAATGCACAGGAGAGCCTCTTTCGATTGCAAGCAAGTTCTGCTATGAGGGATGAGGGTAAAAGGGGATAGATTCAGGAGTGATATGCGGAAATATTTCTTTATGGAAAGGGTAGTGGATCCGTGGAATAGTCTCCAAGCGGAGGTGGTAGAGATGAGGACAGTATCTGAATTCAAAGAAGCATGGGACAAACACAGAGGATCTCTAAAGGAAAAAAGGGGACTGTTGTAGTGTTTGATATGGAAGGGCAGATTAGATAGACCTTGTGGTCTTTTTATGTCATCATGTTTCTGTGTTTCTATGACTAATGATATGCATTTGTTTTTGGATGAATGGTAAAATGTGACAAATTTTCAGATATCTTTAACAAACTAAAGGGAAAACAGGGTGAAATGAGTCCAGTCTGTTGGGATGAAGCCAGATTTCAGCTGATTCTAGATTCTCAGCTAAAGGTATTAAGCCTTTGTAAGACTCACATTCTGCGAATGGTTCCTATTCAGACAAGGGATGCTTCTATGCCTTTGGCCGTGTCTTCTCTGATGTTGTCTCCACTGGCTTGAAGGCCGAATCATGGGACCAAATTACACTCCAGGCAAAAAGGAGGACTTGTATCTGAAGCTAATCCTAAGTAACTCAATTAGGTAAAGAATTGTTTACAGATCAGAGAAAATTGCAGAAGTGTGTGCATCTTGTCTGCAATTTCTTTGATCTGTAAACAATTCTTTAGCTAATTGAGTTACTTAGGATTGGCTGCTGTGTGCGAGCAGCAATCCAAAGGGGGGAACTTCCAAAACCTTAAAAAACTTTGAAAACAACTAAACTTTGACTCTGTTCATTATTTCCAACCTAGAGACTGGATCCTGGCAAAGGCATACACCAGCATACACTACAACCGTCGTGGGAGGAACTGTTCCAAGTACTTTTGACAACATCGGAGTAGCCAAAGCCCTAGCAGCTGGAGAGGTAGAGGAGAAGACTCCTGAAGGTAAAGCTGAAGAAGATCCACAAATGACTGTGCACTGTTATCTGCTTGGTAAACCTGCTGATGTACATAAGAACATAAGATATGCCATACTGGGTCAGACCAAGGTCCATCAAGCCCAGTATCCTGTTTCCAACAGTGGCCAATCTAGGTCATACGTACCTAGCAGTTTCCCCAAAAGACACAGGTTCCACAATGCTTGTATTGGGTCAAGCATTAATATCCTGGATCCTTTCTTAATAATGGTTTATGGACCTTTCCTCAAGGAACTTGTCCAAACCTTTTTTAAACCCAGCTACACTAACAGCCTTTACTACATCCTCCGGTAACAAATTCCAAAGTTTGATTACACGTTGAGTGAAAAAATATTTTCTTTTATTAGTCTTTAATAGTTTAACCTGTAGCTTCATGTCCCCTAGTCTTTCTATATTCTGATAACGTAAACAATTGATCTACATTTACCCGTTCCACTCCGTTAATTAATTTATAGACCTCTATCATATCTCCCCTCAGCCAGGTTAAAGAGCCCTAACCTTTTTAGCCTTTCTTCATAGGAGTATCCTTCCATCCCCTTTACCATTTTGGTGACTCTTCTCTGAACCTTTTCTAATAACGCTATATGCTTTTTAAGATACGGCGACCAGAATTGCACACATTATTCAAGGTGCGGTCACACCATGGAACGATATAGAGGCATTATAATATCCTTTGTTTTATTTTCCATTCCTTTCCTTATGATACCAAGCATTTTATTTGCTCTCTTGGCCACCGCTGCACAGTGGGCCGAGGGTTTTAACATGTTATCCACAATGACGTCTAAATCTTTTTCCTGGGTGGTGGTTCCTAATGTGGAACCTTGCATCGTGTAACCATAATTTGGGTTGTTCTTCCCTAGGTGCATAACTTTGCACTTGTCCACATTCAATTTCATCTGCCATTTTGATGCCCAGTCTTCCAATTTATGAAGATCCTCTTGCAATTTTCCACAATCCTCTTGGGTCATCTGCAAATCTGATAACCTCACTCGTTATTCCCTTTTCCAAGTCATTTATGAATATGTCAAAAAGCAGCGGACCCAGCACAGATTCTTTCTCCACTGGGAAAAATGGCCATTTAGCCCTACTCTCTGCTTTCTATCTTTTAACCAGTTACTGATCCACAATAGTACACTGCCTCCTATCCCATGACTCTTTAGTTTTGCCAGAAGTTTCTGATGAGGGACCTTGTCAAAGGATTTCTGTAAGTCCAAATGCACTATATCAACCAACTCACCTTTGTCTACCTGTTTATTCACACCTTCAAAAAACATAACAGATTAGTAGGATAAGATCTTCCTTGTCTAAAGCCATGTTGGCTGTCTCCGATTAAGCCATGACTATCTACATGTTCAGGGATTTTGTTTTTTATGATGGTTTTCTACCATTTTTCCCGATACTGATGTCAGGCTCACCGGTCTATAGTTTCCCGGATCACCCCTGGAACCCTTTTTAAAAATTGATGTTACATTCGCCATCCTCCAATCTTCAGGTATTACAGATGATTATAATGGTAGTTCACAGACTACTAATAGCAGGTCTGCAATCTCATATTTCAGTTCTTTTAACACCCTTGGATATATATCACCCAGCCCATGTGATTTGCTTCTCTTCAGTTTATCTAATAGTTGTAATACATCTTCCCAATGTATCAATATTTCCTTCAATTCTTCCGCACCTTTAAATACCACTTCAGTCATGGGTAACATCCCTACATCTTCCTCAATAAAGACCGACACAAAGAATTCATTCAGTCTCTCCGCTATTGTCTTGTCGCCTCTTAGTGCCCCTTTAACCCCTCTATCATCTAATGGACCAACTGATTCTCTCACAGGTTTTTTGCTACGAATGTACTTGAAAAAGTCTTTATTATACGTTTTTGCTTCCGCAGCAAGCTTCTTCTCAAATTCTCCATTTGCTTGCCTTATCAATGCCTTGCATTTAACTTGCTAGTGCTTGTGCTGTTTCCAGGATTCATCGTTTGGCTCTTTTTTCCATTTCCTGAAAGATGCTTTTTTGGCAACAACAGCCTCTCTGACCTCACCTTTAAACCATTCTGGCAGTTTTTTGGACTTCCTTCCACTTTTCTTAAAGCGTGGAATACAGCTGGTCTGGACTTCCAAGATAGTATTTTTCAACAACACCCAAGCTTGATGTAAGTCTTTAACCTTTTCAGCTGCTCCTTTTAGTTTTTTCTTAACTATTTTCCTCATTTTATCATAGTCTCCCTTTCGAAAGTTAAAAGGTAGTACTGTGGATTTCCTTACTATCCCTCCTCCACTAATTAAATCAAAGGCGATCATGCTATGATCACTATTGCCAAGTGACCATAACAACCTTATTTCTTGCACGAGATCTGGTATTCCACTAAGGACTAGGTCCAATATGGCTTCCCCTCTGGTCAGTTCATGAACCAGCTGCTCCAAGAAGCAGTCATTTATTTCATCTAGGAACTTTATCTCCCTAGCATGTCCTGTTGTGACAATGACCCAGCAGTCACCAAATCACCCATTATTATTACTGTGCTGTAACTTTTGTTAGCTTCCTTGATTTCTTTGAACATTTCATCATCCATTTGTTCATTCTGGCCAGGCGGTCAATAGTACGCCCCCACTGCCATCGCCTTCCCCTTTTTACATGGAATTCCAATCCATAGAGATTCTACAGCAAATTTTGTTTACTGCAAAACTTATCATTGCAATATAGTTTTTACCCAGGTATCACAGTGTCCCACTGGTTGTACTCCTTGCACCATGTCTCTGATATTCCAATCATATCTAACCTCTCATTTAGTGCTATATATTCTAACTCTCCCATCTTATTTTTTAGACTTCTAGCATTTGCATACAAGCATTTTAGAGACTGTATTTTATTAATATTAATTTGGCTATTGGTAGGCATGGGTAATTTGGGATCTTTAAGCCCTGTCTGCTCCATACTCGAGGGCATTTTGGCTACTTTACTCTTTTTTGGAACCTCTCTGCTTTTGGTAGTATCCTTCAAGGATACATTATTCCCAACCATGCGCTGTTGGGCGACTGTCAGCTTTCCCCTATTCTGTTTCTAGTTTAAAAGCTGCTCTATATCTTTTTGAAAGGTTGATGCCAGCAGCCTGGCTCCATCCCGGTTAAGGTGAAGCCCATCCCTTCAGAAGAGCCCCTCCTTTCCTCAGAATGTTTCCCCAATTCCTAACAAATCCAAAACCCTCATCCTTCCACCATCGTCTCATCCACGCATTGAGATTCTGGAGCTCTGCCTGCCTTTTGGGTCCTGCGCGTGGAATGGGAAGCATTTCGGAGAACGCTACCCTGGAAGTTCTGGATTACAACTTCCTACCTAAAAGCCTAAATTTAGCCTCCAGAACCTCCCTACCACATTTTCCTATGTCATTGGTACTGACATGTACCAAGACAGCAGACTCCTCCCCAGCACTATCTAAGACCTTATCTAGGTGGCGCATGAGGTACGCTACCTTGGCACCAGGCAGGCATGTTACCAGGCAATACTCATGTCCACCAGCCACCCAGCTATCTACATGACTAATGATCGAATCACCAACTATAACGGCTGTCCTATCCCTTCCCTCATGAGCACATGGCCCTGGAGAAACTTCCTCGGTGCGAGAGAGTTTTACATCACCTGGAGGACAGGTCCTAGTTACAGGATCACTTCCTGCCACATCAGGGTGATGCTCTCCTCTCACGTGACCTCTCTCCTCCTTGGCAACAGGGATGCTGCCAGACTGCAGGTGGGACTTCAGGACTATATCCCTGTAGGTCTCGTCTATGTACCTCTCTGTCTTTCTTATGTCTTCCAAGTCTGCTACTCTAGCCTCTAGAGAACAGACTCATTCCCTGAGAGCAAAGAGCTCCTTGCACCTAGTGCACATGTAAGACCTCTCACCAACTGGGAGAAAATTATACATGTGACACTCAATGCAAAAGACTGGAAAGCCCCCATCTTGCTGCTTGACTGCTGTCTGCATCTTAGTTTTAAGCTTGTGTTTAGATCTTTAAGTTCTTTACTGATAAGGGTTGCTATGGATACTTATACTAATAACATTGTACCTAATACGTTTAATATACCTTGTTCACCTGAAGCTTAATTAATCTCAGGTCCTTAGTGTATGACTGATTTGGATAATGAGCTGCACCTGAGAGCACCTCCTTTCCTTTAAGATGTGTAAGTACCTATAAAGCTACGATTATCCCAGGGGTGGGTGGGTGTTGGGGAGGAAGGGAGGGAAATAACACTTATTAAAAGAGGGCTGCTACACAGTACCCTGTCCTGTACTTCTGAGGTAAGCTGTGACCAACTTCCTGGGTGATTAACAGTCCTTGCTTGGATAGAAGGAGTCTTTCAAAATGGCCTTTTGACCTGCCACCTGGCGTTAACACCTATTGAAAAGGTTTGACAGGTCTCTTGCCCCCTAGGTAGAAGGCCTCTTTGTAAAGGTCTCTAGAAGACTTTATTGTTGCTCAAAGTTATATTTTATTTATTTATTTATTTATTTAATGTCTCTTTTATACTGCACTCTTTAGAATCAGTGCGGTTTACAGGTAACAAATTTGTGCAGTGCAGGTAGGCCTACACTGGACTTACAATAAACAAGGGTTTTATACAGGGCTAATAGGGTAACTATGTACACTTTAACTGGCTGTCATGGGCTATGTTGACAGCTCGACATTATTTACAGATTGGCTCCACTATATACAGGGTGACAATTTAGAGTGTGTATACCTCCAGCTGTCGAGGTGATAGGGATCTAGAGGACTGAGCTGCAAACCTATGGAGTGGCTGCATTGAGGGTGTCAATCTGGGTCCTGAGTGTGAATGGCTGTGAGATGTCATCTGGTTCAGTATAGTACTGGAGGAACAGATAGTGCTTCAGTGCTTTTCTAAACTGGGAGAGGTCATTGATGGCACGGATGGCAGGTGGCAGGGCGTTCTAGCAAAGGCTCTGTTTCTAGCAAATGTGCAAAGGCTCTGTTTCTAGTAGCTTGAGAGCATTTTGTGATTGCCTTCGGGAGTTTCAGAGTATTGGCGGCGGCTGATCTCCTTACTCTGTTGAAGGGGGTGGTCTGGATGAGATCCATGAGGGAGGTGGAGGAGCACTTTTTGATGGCTTTGTAAGTCATTGTTAGAATTTTAAAAGGAGATCCTGCAGTGGACCGGCAGTCAGTGCAGATATTTCAAAATTGGGGTGATATGTTCCCTCCTGGAGGCTCCATGCATGGTTCTGGCGGCTGCATTCATTGCCAGCTACAGAGGGTTAAGTGTGTTTTTCGGGAGTCCATGTAGTATTGTGTTTGCATAGTCAAAATGTGGTATTACTAGTGCTTGATAAACTGTCCGGAAGTCTTCTGGCTCAAGCAGCTGTCACAGGTGGCAAAGCGTCCGAATTTTGTGGTAGATCGCCTTGACCATGTTGCTTATCTGGGCCTTCATGTTGAGCTGTTGGTCCAGCGTGACCCCTAGGTACCGTACCGTGGGCTTGCTGAGGAGCTCTGCGTCATGTACCTTCAGCGAGGTGGGCAGAGTGAATGCTGGGTTCCTGGTGATAAAGAGGACCTCCGTTTTCTTGAAATTTATTCTGAGCCTCTACATGTGTAGCCAATCTGAGACAGCATTGAAACAGGTGGATAACGGAGAGAGGTCTGGATGATCTGTCAAGATAGGCATGTATAGCAAAACGTTGTCGGCATAGATCAGGCAATTGATTTTGAAAGAGCGGATGAGGTCGCAAATGGGTTGCATGTAAATGTTGAACAGTAGGGCTGAGAGTGAGGATCCCTGTGGCACGCCTTTCTCTTGTGGGAAAGGTGTAGAGGTGGAGGGGCCGGAACGAACATGCTGCCATCTGTCTGTCAAGTACGACGCACACCAGGTCAGTGCAGTACCATGGACGCCCTTCTCCCTGAGACGTGTCAGGAGTATTTTGTGGCTGACAGAGTCGAAGGCTGCAGCAATGTCCATGAAGATCAGGGCAAACCCTTGTCTGATGTTGTCCAACCCGATGGTTAATGTACTGAATAGAGTGGTCATCAGCGTCTCCATGCCATGTGACTCCCGAAATCCATGCTGGCAGGGGTCACGGGGTGCAATGTGGTGATGAAGTTGGCATTGGACAACCTTCTCAATAATTTTTGCTAGAAGAGGGATGCTTGAGATCGGCCTGTAGGAGCCCATCTTTGCTGGGTCCAACTTGTTGTTTTTTAGTAGCGGTCTGATGGCTGTTTGCTTCAGGCTTCGGGGGAAGGTCCCAGTCGAGAATGATAGTCCTATGAGTTTGGTCAGGAAAGGACTGAGGTCAGCACGCAGGGATTTTATCCAAAATGATGGACAAGGGTCGTTAGGTGCTGTGGTGGTGTTTATTGCGGTGATGATGTCTTGGATGCCTTTTTCGGTTGGGGCCAAGAAGGCAGTGATGATGTGCTGGGTGTCCTTCGTGGCTGGTGTCAGGGTGGATGAAGGGGTTAGGTGGGCTACCCCGTCTGAAGTGTGAATTCTGATTTGATTTAAATTAAAACTCTTTGCTGCTGCTAGGCTCTGACTTATTATGAAATTTAAACTAGAAACTCTCTGCTGGGTTACAAATTTAAGCAGAAAGCTCTCTTCTGTTTTAAATTTAAACTAAAAGTACTTTGCTGATACTAGGCCCTGAGTGAGTATTAAATTTAAACTACAAGCTCTCTGCTGGGTATGCAATCTAACCAGAAAGCTCTCTTCTGTGTTTTAAATTTAAACTTAAACTGCTGCTACTAGGCCCTGACTGACTTAACAAATACACTGGGTTCACAGATTAATCAGCTTTAATCCAAGGAAGTCCCTTCAGAAAAATTCCCAGAAATATAAACTCACAATTGCAGATCTCTCTCCAGAAGTAGCAGTCCCATTTTCTAGTCCTTCAAGACTGAGGATCACAGAACTCTGGTTGAACTATTTATGCCTGTGCTGCTGAGGTAAGCTGTGACCAACTTCCTGGGTGATTAACAGTCCTTGCTTGGATAGAAGGAGTCTTTCAAAATGGCTTTTTGACCTGCCACCTGGCGTTAACACCTATTGAAAAGGTTTCACAGGTCTCTTGCCCCCTAGTAGAATGCCTCTTTGTAAAGGTCTCTAGAAGACTTTATTTGTTGCTCAAAGAATACGGACCCTGTTTTGCCTTTTATGCCAAGTTATATTCTGATTTGATTTAAATTAAAGCTCTTTGCTGCTGCTAGAATCCCCTTCGCTAATTGGCAAACTGGAAAGCCTACGTAGATTGGACTAGATTTATAGTTCTATGCTTTATTTCTGTTATTATTGTAATCTTGCTGTTATTATTTACTTAAGATGTTGCTCTTTCTCATTTTTGTTGTGCATTAGTAAGCCTACCCCTTATGAGATTACCCCAGCCATCCTTTCGTACAACAAGAAAAACTATAGCTGTCAGGAAGAGAGAAATTACTCTGAATGCCCTTTCAATTTGTCAACAATGACATTTCTTCCCACTTCCAGTTCTTGTGAATATACTGAAATATTGGACAACACCTCCCTTTGATTTATATGATACCTATTTGGCGAAACCAATGCCCTCATTAGAATATTTACCGGGTGAGCAGTTTTGGGCCCTGCTGTAATGTGGGGGCCCAGGGCAATTGCCCTGGTTATCCTTCCCCTAATGCTGGCAATACAGACACATAAGAGAGAGACAATCCCATCTCTATAGAGTTACAGAGGTTTATTTTAGAAGTCTTATACACAATTTACTCATGTATAATCAGGAATATACACTTGTAAGTGGCATCTATGTATAAAACATTTTAGAAAGTGTTCAGCTTATATATGGATGTTCTGACTACATGGAAGTTGTAAGGAGCATGTCAAGGGTGTGGTTATATCAGCAAAAGTAAATAAATTTTCCTAACACTCAATCAAACAGGGCATCTAAGACAAAGCACTGTGCTCACTTTAAAGAGGAAATGTCCTCAGCTCCCCATTTATCCAACAAGATGAGGGTGGGCTAGTCAGTCATTTCAGTAATGTCTGACTAGACTCAAAACATCAGTGGTCAAAAATCTCTTAGAATGAAATATAGGTAGAAAACACAAAAATCTCCTCAAAGAAAGTCAAGATACCGTCACTTGTAAATCTCAGTCGTTTTCCAAATACTTGACTTCCACAAAGGTTGAATGATTCCACAACCCACAGTGATTGCACAGTACTGTCACATTCAATATGGCTCGTTCATTAATAGAGTAAATATTTCCTTGAATCTCACTGGTTATGTAGACCTCACTAAATGGCAACCAAAATAATACCACATACTCAATGCTCAATGTTGACTTCAAAGAATTTCAAACGGATTCCGAAATACTTATCAGCTTCACCAATCCACTACATGTGAAAGTATGGGGATAATTTATTTTATTTTGTGCCCTTGTGGTCTAGGTTACTTGGGGAAGACACAGTGTATACTTCGGGTTCATCTTATCAAACATCAAAGTAAGATTCAATGCAGGATAGAAGGGGCACCTATGGTTAAGCATTGCCAACTTTTAAATTATAGTTTTGAAGATTTACGGTGCTTAGTAATTGCTCAATATTTGCCCTCAATCTATGGCGGAGATTGGGATAAGACACTAGTCCATATCGAACAAGATGGATTTTCCACCTTAATACTTTAGAACCTAAAGGCCTTAATGACTATTGATTGGAGAGCATGTTTTTGAATAGTCACATTTTTGCTTTTGCTTTTTGCATAGGGATGGGATAGGGTGGATTTTCATCATGATCTTCAAATAATTTTCATCTTGGTTGATGTAGACTAACTTCCTTTTTTTCTTATAGCATTTTATGACTTACTGGTTCCTGAAGATGCATGGCTCTATTAGCTGTCTCTTCATTGGATCAGGGGTTTGGGATAGCTCCTGACATCAGCAGAAATTCCTTTTAAAATGCGCATGCACGGCGTTCAAGATTCATGACGCTGCATTGCATAGCAGTGGGCTCAGGCACAGTTGTTGTTCAAGTGGTTGCATTCCTCCTGTTCTTGTAGGGTTTTATGTGGTTATTGGAAACATTCATTGTGAAGATTATGTCAGCATGAGCATCGTTGATCATTTGACTTTATGTTTTTGTAGAGTTGGCTATGTTCGTTAATGAGCTTCCTGAAGAAGTCATGGAGGCGAAACACCTGGTGTCAGGGCTCTGGAGAATCAGCGGGGAACTTTATATGGCAGAGAAATTAAGCCAAGCCAAGCTAAGTATTTAGGAATCCATTTGAAATTCTTTGGACATTGAGCATTGAGTATGTGGTATTATTTTGGTTGCCATTTAGTGAGCTCTACATAACCAGCAAGATTCATGGAAATATTTACTCTATTATTGAACGAGCCATATTGAATGTAACAGTACTGTGCAATCACTGTGTAATTACTGTGGGTTGTGGAAGAATTCAACCTTTATGAAAGTCAAGTCTTTAGAAAAAGACTGAGATTTACAAGTCACAGTATCTTGACTTTCTTTGAGGAGATGTTTGTGCTTTCTCCTTACATTTCATTCTAAGAGCTTTTTGACAGCTGATGTTTTGAGTCTAGTCAGGCATTACTGAATTGACTGACTAGCTCACTCTCATCTTGTTGGATAAGAGGGCAGCTGAGGTCTTTTCCTCTTTAATGTGAGCACAGTGCTTTGTCTTAGATGCTCTGTTTGATTGAATGTCGGGAATAATTATTTACTTTTGCCGATATTAGGAGTTTTCTCTGTTGTTTTTGAATTTATATTTTTGTCTCCTAGAGAGGGTTTTTGTATTTAAAGGGTGTGGTTATGGCATGGCCAGGATGGGTCAAAAATCTACATGTGCAATCCTTATTTCATACACAGAATACACATGTATGACCAGAAATATCCACATCAGGATTTACATCTGCTCTCTGGCATGTTTAGGTTTTTTAAAAAATACTCAATTTTGCCATCCCTTTACAGAGGGATTAAGAGGATTATCCCCCATTATTTATTCCCCCTCAAATTGGACAAGTTACTTAACCCTCCATTGCTTCAGGTACAAATTTAGATTGGAAGTCCTCCAAGGGATAGGAAAAATATCCACTAAACCTGACTGTAACTTGCCTTGAGCTACTCCTGAAAAAATCATGAGCTAAATCCAAAATTAGATAAAGATAGGGGCATCTTAAGTTAACTGGTGACATTTATACATGCAGGCTTGTAAAAAGGCCAACATACTTGTGTAAATGTTGGCATATGAGGATATTGTGAAATCTGGCATTTGCATGTGTATGTCAATCATGTTTCCCTGTTGCTTTTTCACACATGTATAATTACAAAATGACTCTTCCAGCTCTACATATCGGCACATAGACATGCACTCCTGCACTACCAGAACTGTAAATATCATGACCATGATGTCTCAATTCCAATCTCCATATCTTTGCTAAAAGATGTTATAATCTTGTTTGATCAAATCACAATGATTTGGGAGAGGTAGACATAGCAATGGTGGTAGAATCAGAGAAGGGAAGTCGAATAATATCCTGGACAATATAGAACCAGTAATAGCACTAGTAGGAAGGAATAAAGACGATAACCTCCAGTCTCCAGAAGTCCACCAGGCAACACTGAATAGAGATTTCTTTAAGAGGAGAATACCAATAGCTGCAGCTTCTAGAGCAACAGTGAAAGAACAGTAGTTTGCCCATCTCCACAGAGGAACAAAGGCAGGCAGAGGCAATGTAGGCTGAGGGGACAGGATATCAGCTATAAATAAAGCCAACAGAACAGAGTAAAAGATGCGGCCTGTTCCTAGCTGAAGTGATCGAAGAACATAGATGCATATGTTGTATCCATATCTTTAACTTAAGTAGCTTTATAAAATACACTACCCTAAAGCTCCCATACATAATTAACTCCTGAGTGGGTATAGCTTTGTGTGTATATATACTATTCCTTCCTAGTGTCATAGAAATCTGACTCTTCTTCTAAAAACCTCTAAGGCATTCTGGATGTGGGTCTAGGCCCTCATTCCATCTACTCTCCATCCCCAAGAATGCCTATGGCTATTTCATGTAAGAGTATGTTTATGTTTATGTTTATTGGATCACTTAATATACCACCCATCACAACAGCGTCTGAGCGGTTCACAAAGTACAATTAAAAATTAAAAAGAGCTGCTAGAAAAAGAAAAGGAATGCCAATATAATGTAATAGGAAAGGACAGAGTAAAAGCTGTGGAGGGTCAGAGAGAAGAGCAGAAGCTGGAGGAGACAGGCAATTGAACATCAGCCGGGGGGGGGGGGGGGGGGGGGGGGGGGGGGAAGGTCAAATGCTGAACAGAAAAGATGTGCTTTAATGTTAGCCTTGAAGGTTTTGAAAGAAGGCTCTAGGCAGAGGGCTGGGGGGAGGGCGTTCCAGAGTCGGGGACCAAGGAAATAGAAAGCAGAGGAGCGGATAGATTCTAAGTGAGCTTGGGATGGGGAAGGGAGAGTCATGCGATTTGCGTGGATGGAACGAAAGGAGCAGTGGGGTGTGTGAAGATGGACCAAATCAGCAAAGTAGAGGAGGGTGTCGGTGTGGACAGACCTATGGACAAAGATGAGGAATTTGTATTGGATTCGAAAGGAGATTGGGAGCCAGTGCAGGCGGATAAGAAGGGGGGTGACGTGATCGAAGTGGGAAGTGCAGTTGAGAATGCGGGCGGCTATGTTTTGAACTCGCTGCAGATGTAGAAGCTGGGATTGGGGGAGACCGGCCAGGGAAACATTGCAATAGTCTAAACGTGATATGACAAGGGAAAGGAAAAGGGTGGTCATAGAAGAGGACGAAAGGAAAGGGCGGACAGAATGGAGTTGTCTCAGGGTGAAGAAACAGCGCTGAACTACAGAGGAGATATGATCTTTAAAAGATAGAGAGGAATCAAGGGTCACACCAAGCAATGTTCCCTCTAATTTTCTGTAGGCTGTGTGCGCATTAAATATCAGCTGTGCAGCTTTTGAAGGAAGGTTAAATTTTTGTGCACCACATAACGACACTCGGAGTTATATGCTTTAAAATTTGACTACACATCAGAATACAGTATGTACACTGCATTTATTTTAATCAAATTAAAAGAAAATAGACAATTACTAAATGAAGCGGAACATTTCTAGTAATTACAATCACAACTTTTAAATTTTAAGATGTCTGTGTTGTTTTCTATCAGAATCAGAACCGTAATTTTTGTGCGCTCTGTTGTAAAGTATGTGCGCTCTCTCGGCAAGGTGTGTGCGCACGCACACGTGCACAGCTTAGAGGGAACAGTGACACCAAGGTAGCACAGGGAGGTTACAATGGGGATTGGAGAGGAAGAGAGCAGGGGGATGAGAGGGGGAATGGGGCTACCAGCGGTGAACCAAATGGCTGAGGTTTTGGAAAGGTTGATGTGAAGGAAATTAGAAGAGAGCCAGGATGCCACGGTGGAGAGACAATCGTTAAGGGGAGGCACTATATTTTCCTAGTTCTGATTTTTATGCACATATATTTCCAGACAATTTTAAAAGTGCCTACTAGAGCCTATGATACTCTATTCTACATACTGAAGTGTCTTCCCAAATTAACCCTAAGTGATGCAACTAGATGCCACCTTCACTGAATACTCCCTCCTTAGGTTTATACTCCCCCTCCCCACACAAGGTTTGTTGGTATAGAGATGGATAGATACTATCAGGCCAGTACTCACAGGGCTAATATATTTAAGAGCCATTGCTCACATGTGTAAGTCTCCTAACAGTGAATTTTCAGTGACATTATGGGGCATGTTTACTAAAGAACGCAATTTGCGCTGCGTCCTGTTATCGCGCGGTAAGCTACATTACCGCACGATAATGGCGCTTTAACGCGCGATAAGGTACCTTACCACGCGATAACGGGACGCAGTGCAAATAGCGTTCTTTAGTAAACATGCCCCTATGGGTCCGATTCTGTAAAGCGACTTGCAGGGCTGTACGTCCCGGTGGGATGTGCAGCTCCACAAGTCGTCCTGCCCCGATTCCACATTCCTCTCTTCCCACATGCATAGAGGCACCGTGCAGGGAGAGCAGGATGGAGGTGACACGGGGGCGGGGAATGGGCAAAGCATGGGCAGGCCAAGCACCTGGACGTACAGGGCTGGTTCAGGTCACGGCCCTGTACATCCGTGGAGTCCTGGAAAAACACTCAACTTATTCCACCTTTGAGGTGCAATAAGCATGAAGCAGTCCTTCTCACTGGCCCAGCAGCCCCCCAGAGCAATGTTGCAGTTTAAGGTGACACCCTGCCACCTGATCCTGGCCCTGATGGATCCCGCCAAGGGTCAGGTGGCAGGAAACCTTGTCAGGTGGGTGTCCGTCCTGCAGGAGAGGAGGGGGCCTGGCCGTCCTGCTGCCTGGACATCTTCTGTGTCCCCTGAAGGGACACTGGGCCATCCCGGTGCCCAATCCTGCTACAAGGGAGCCCGATCCTGGTACAAGGGATCCTGTCCTGCTATGGGATGTCTGGATGGCCCGGACATGCCCCTTCCTGGATTGGGCTCTGTGTGAATAGTACCACTGGAAATTCCCCCTAAGTGCTTCAGCATTATCAAGATTGTGTCAGGGTAGAGTGAGGATGTTTGATTCAGCTGTTTGTACAGTGGTGATATTCACTCATGTCCATAAAGCTGTGATTTATTTAAGAGATAAAAAAAGGTTGACCTAAATTAAACTATTCAACTATACATTGTGATAAGGAAGCTTATCATAGTTCAGGAAGAAATAATACAAGAGGTGAATTGGCTCTGAATAAGCAACCTGTGCTGGCTGGTAAAAGCACTAAAACAGGGTGTTTACCTAAAAGACTACCAGACCCAGAATGCACTGGTTTACAGAAAGCCTCTAGGAGAGCTGAAGTAGAGAAACATGTGCCTAATCAGAGAAGCAATGAAGTAATCCCTAATCACACATCTCCTAGGGCGGGGCTTAATTCAGAACACCTGAAGTGTGCTAGGGTGGAGTGGCCATCTAGGCACTTTAAAGCTAGAAGAAATTCATCATACAGACAGCAGGAGCAAGGTGAGCAAGGAGAGCAAAAACAGCAAGGACAGCAACGGGAGCTGGAGAAGGAGAGACTGATCGTGAACAGAAGGAAGAACAGCAAGACGTCCAGAAGGTCTAAGAAAGGAGCCCAAGGCAGTACGTATGCTGGGAGAGATTCCTGGGGCAAGCATTCTTCATTGGACTGGAAGAAGCCAGAGGCTTGGAGATATACAGCCAGGAACCCTCGGACAGCACCTGTAAGGGAGACGGTTGCATCTACAGAAAGAAGGAGCTCTAATGCCTATTTAAGGAGGTATGGGAAAGAGACCTGAAGTCCAGGGATTCTGACTGGAGAGCTGGGCCCAGAAACTTTGCTACCTACTGGCCAAAATACCCAGAGAGGAAACCTAATGACAATGTGATCTCAGGTATGAACTCTGATCTGTTCCCTAGCTTTGCCCAAGGAAGACAGCAGGGAAGCAGTTTCTATCCTGGTAGAGATCAGTTAGAGAAATCCTCTGAGCCAGTGTTTGAAAGTGATCCTATGATATTTCAAGAGCAAGGGGAAATATCAAATGAGGAAGTTGAATGTATGGATTGTTCTCTTTCTAAGCTGCTGTTCTAAAGTAATCCTCAGTTAAGGATCAAACACCAAAAGGAACTGTACTGATTTCTAACTTCCCAGAAAAGTTTCTTTGAGAGAAAGCTTTGGGGAAAGTTGGAGCCACGTGGAGAGTGGGCCAGCAATGGTTTGCAGCTGGTTAAGCACCTGTGATTAGAGCAAGGCACAAGTGCACGTGGGACTTTGAGAAAAAGCTTCTTCTCTATGTGAATGAAAGAAAGCTGTTTTTTTTGATAAAGAGAATTTTCCTTTTGGGTTTATTTTTCATTCCAGCACTGCTAAGAAAGTTTATTAGCAGGGGCTAGAAGAAAGACCTTTTCTGTTCCATCAAGGTCTTTACTAAGTTGTTGCATAAGTAATTCAGTTGCCTTATTTGTTTTGTTTCTGGAATAAAACACCTGAAGAAATTATCCTGTTGATGTTACCAAGCATATCTGTGTGAGGGAATAACACCCCATAAATAAAATCTGTTTTCTGCTTTACACTCGAGCAACTACAATTCTTTATTCTTGTTAAACGGCTAGTTTTTGTGTGAAGGAACTACAAGACCCACAATCCTTTGCAGGTCAAGTAAATTCATGTCCTTGCCAAGATTGTGGAACTTTCACAACAAGCACCCCCGTTTACAACATATAGTGGCTGAATATCGATGTTCTGAAGGTAATTTTATAAAATTGTGCCTAATTAATGTGCATTTTCAAGTACATATTTTATACACCATACAAACAATATATGAACTTTCATGTTGGTCAATATTTTATAAGAGATCCTTTACATGAGTAAATTACTAAAATACCAACATTTATGCATGATCTTACTATCTAAAACTAGGCAGTTCCTTATAAAGGACCCCCATAGGTGTAATACCAACTAGGGTGAAGCTACCTGCATGTTTGCATGGCACATTCTTTCACTCTGGGAGTGCATATGGGTGGGGCATGGGGGCTGTGCAAGTACATGCATTGATTATATAGAATCCTGCTTGCAAAAAGTAGGTGTAAGGCTGGGTGAGTGATCACACCTTAATTTAAGGCATATTCTCTGCCACGTCCGCTAGTATTTTATAAAGTTACGAGCTGTAAAATAGGCAAGTGAACACGCATTTTAACAAAGCATGAATTTATAAAATTCCCCTCCACATGTACAGTATGGCTGTTGGCAGTGAGTACTCTCCACATATATTCAATGTTGCTGTTTATCTGGATAGTGGTACTGTATACGGCCAGCGTTTGTGAAAAACACACACACACACACACACACACACACACACACACACACACACACACACACACAACAAGGCTGAATATTGACCCATCCTGTACTGTGTTGCATGTTTAACTTTCTTAGAGGTCTGGAAAAATACATCTCAATAAAAATAGATATTCAAAAAATAGGGATGGGAATTGTTACGAGATCACTAACTGTGATTCTGAGGATAGGACCTAGTAAAATCATTGATGATTGTGATCAGATTTGGATTTTTCAAACCAAAAATATCAATCATGAAATAAAACTAATTGTCCTTTATTCAGGGATTCAGATCTTAATTATAATGACTTTTTGATCATGATATTCTTTTGTTCAATACTATCCACCTCAAATCACCATCATCTTTTAAATAAATTACTGTAGTAAATTATTCCCTTGCAATGACACACATCTTAATTCTATTATTTAGATCTTGGAAAATAAGCCTGCCTTAGATACAAAGGCTGATGTATGAAGTCACAAACAACTTTGTAAAAGAGATAACATATTCAAGCATGGCAAATGGCACATTGAATTTTAGTGCACAATCAACATCTTTTGCACGTGAAGACATTCCCAGAAATTATGCAAAACTGAAAATGGCTGGAAAATTCCTGCAGATCATCTTAATGGCTATTCGCAGTAGCTATTTACACATGCTAAAACATGCCATTGCATGATCTCTTGTGAAACTTAACTACCCCCTGGCAAGGTGAATTTAAGTTTTCTGGCAAATGTTGATTTCCCTTGAACTCTTTGGATGGAATATTGTCACAGAATTATTTGCATTGTATGCAGTCTAGTACCATGAAAAAAACACCTTTCACCGAAAAACCCCCACATAAGCCCACATAAATTTAAAAAATGAGTATGCTAGTTGGGTGCGCATTATAGGGAAAATAATATTAACCTCAGTCCATTGTTTGCCAAGTCTGCTTCATTTCTCTTTCATTTCTACATGCTGCTGTGCTTTTGTGGGAGAGATCACTATTCAAAACTGTACTAACATTTTTAAAGCAATACAATCTCACTAACAAAGCAGATGTTCAAGTGGCATGTATTTTTCAATGAGTTCTTCATTGTTTCTTTGCTTCCAATATATCAGCACAGCTATCATTAGTCCTTTGAAGAGTCAGTAAACAGTGAGAATACCTGACACAAAAATATGTGCTTCTTAAACTTCTCTACCAATATTGCTCCCTTCAGAGCTTCTATCAGAAATCATTTGTAAGGATGACAATTAAAGAACAAAGGCAAAAGGATGCAGTCATGTTATGGATTGTTTGCTATGTGGGAGCGGTCCTTCTTTGTAGTTTATAATTACCGTTCTGTTGGCTTAGGAAGGGAAATCCTCACATTATAGGATTATATACTGTCTGTTACAGTTATTAAAACTGAATTCTAAATCGCCCAAACCATTACCATCACATATTAGTTTAGACCCAATTTTTAGCTGGCACTAGCACTTAAAATTATTCATATAAACAGCAGGGCTATCCATTTAACTGCTGACCAGAGACCGTGCCATTTAAAGTTAGGCTTGGACGTCCAGGATTCTTCCTAGATTTCCTTTCTAAAATCCTACTTATACCGACTTCCACACTTATCAATTTAAATTCATTCCTACTATAGTAACATCCAGTTTTGAACTCCTCTATACCTGCTTCTGGGAACTTCAGAATTAAATACATGGAGGCTGATTCTGCTTCTGGAAAGTCTGGCCGCAATATCCTGCCAAAACCTGGACATGCCGGATATGTAACTGATTCTGCCGCCCAGTCGTAACTGATTCTGCCGGATATGTAACTGATTCTGGGCCCAGTTGTACCCATGACGGCAGAATCGGGGACATAGATGTCTGGGTGAGCAACCTATTCCTGTGTGGGGGACATCCCAAGGGAAATCTGGGAAGAATCTTGGACGTCCAGGGCACAACGTCCAAAAACTGAGGGAGTGACAGCAGTGCCTTCTGAACTTGTTCCGTTTCCACCCTGAAAAATGAATGTCCCAGTAACTGGTTCTGGAAATGAGACTTCTGCAAATAGCAAGGCTGGGTATGTGCACGGGTGTAAGTTATTTTACAAACGTAGACGTCACTGAAGTGTACTCCCACAGAACCAGAAACCTGGATGCCCTGGCATGGGTAGTTTGACAGCACTGCGTACGCCAGGTAGCGCTTTATAAATGTTCATTAATTATATTTATTTAGCAATGTTTATATACCACTTTTCACTGGGTCAGAGTGGTGTGCATTCAGGTATGGTATATATTTCCCTTGTCCTCAAAAGGCTCAAAATCTATGTTTTGTATCTGAGGCAATAGAGGATTAAGTGGATTGCCCAAGGCCACAAGGAGCACCTGTGGGACTAGAAACCCCAGTCCTTCTGGCCTGAGGTTGCTGTTCTCCAGCAGGATTTGAACCTATGACCATTGGCAACTTGCCCCAACCACTAGACCATTCCTTCCCCCTACATGACCTACCCTGCCATTTAAGATACTCGGACATGTGATGGCAGGCCAGTAATATGTCTGGAGTATGTATTCACGGGCAAGTTTCTTCAGCCAGGAAATATGAACCATTGTGATCTAAGCACATTTTGCACTCCTCCCTGGAAGTGTTGCAGCCATGAAGCAAGCTCTCTTTTGCACTTATTCATGGTCAGGAGCAGGTATTGGCATGAACACCTCAACAGCCAGAGCCTGGCATGCTTGTGCCCTTCTGAAATTGCACCATGACATGCAACTCCCATGCTCTGCCCTGGAAATGCCTCCACCATGGCCCCATGCTATATGCCCCAATTCTCAAACTGGGGACATCTATATACTCGGCTTTCTAAAATGATTCCGGAGACGTTTCCATACTTTAAACATCTAAGTGCCCACTTTCAGACATCCAGCTCATGAATAGAGCTTCTTAAATACCCCCTATGGGTATCATTTTGGAAGCTCTGTTCATGCTTTGGACATCCAAAAATGGACTTAGAGACATACAAAGCACAGAGAAATCTCCAGAGCCATTTTAGAAGCCCATTTCTTTGGGTTCCAGCTGAATAAGAACCAGCATCTACTGAAGCAAAAGTGTCGTAAGCCTACATTCACAGCTGCCCAGAATTGTTCCTGTATTTAAGCACATTGCCTTCTAGTTCTGCCATTGCAGTGACCAGTCTCTGCCAGGGGCCATACATCATAGTTTCCTATGGAATCCAGTATGTGTGTATGCTGAGTCTGACCAGTAGATATCATCATCGTGTGATACTGGAACTTCCTCCTCCTCATGTGCTGTGAGCACTGCCTTCCTGGCATCCCCAGCCCTGGCCAGCCCAAAGAGTGGAATCTGAGTTCAGGAATGTTTTGAATGCAGTGCATTTTTCTCTTGTTCTCCTCAAAAAATACTATCATTCCACCACATTTAGTTCTACTTGTAATCTGCTTCCACACTATGCACTGCCAATTGTGAAGCCATAATTATTTTTATCATTTGTATAGTGCTACCAGGTGCACACAACATTTTAAAGACACATATGATAAACAATCCCTGTTTCTTGAAACTTACAATCTAATAAGATAGAAAGGCAGACATGATATACAGACAAAACATGGGACTTTTACATTAAAGCACTGGGGGACAATTGAAGGAGTGAGGCCTGATTAGAGTCCCTTTAGAGGAGAAACTCATAGGAATTGGAGAAGGGGCCATGTGTGATATGAGTAGGTTTAAGTTTTTAAAATGGCCTCAACAAAATACATTTTTAGGCTTGATTCACGAAAGATATTCTAGACATTTAGCATGGCAAGCCAGAAGTCGCAGAGTTGAGATTTAGCAGTGGACAAGAAGGGCATGGATAACCGCATTGTGCCTTCTGAGCAAAATATGTTAAGAAGGATGTATGGGGAATGTAAGAGGAGAGGTAATGGGTGCTGTAGAGTGAATGAATTTGTAGGCAAGGACAAGCAGTTTGAATTCTATGCATAATTGGATAGGGAACCAATTCAGCGATTGAAGGACAGGAGTAAAATGATCATCTCAGCATTAAAGTTAGATAAGTCATGTTGCTGAGTTCTGAACAGATTGCAATGGAGAGAGATCCTTCAGCAACAGACCTATAAGGCTACATTAGTCCTGGTTAGAGATGTTAAGGAAGTGAATAAGGGTTCTGATAGTACATTCAGACAGTAAGTGGTGGATTTTGAACAGGCTGTAGATAAATGATCAGCACTTTTTGGTTATATAGTAGATGTACATGGAGAAGGAAAGGAAGGAGACAAAATGGTCCTGAAGTTGTGGGTTGAAGGGACCAGGAAGATAGTTCTCCATGGACAAGTAGGAATGAGTCCTCACATATGGATGATGTCCCCAATGGAGCCCCTGCATGGGAACGCTTTCCAGATTCTACTGTAAGCTTTTCAGAGACTCCACTGTGCCTGCGTGCCTGCTTCCCACCTGCTGCTCCGGCACTATCTTGAATCAGTCTTTGTTTCCACGGAGCCACACAGACATGTTCCTGACGTTCTCCACTTGGTAAACTTTCCTTTGCCCTTTTGGGGGTTTTCTGTGCTTTGAATTTTTGCCTTTCATCTGTGTCAGAGTTCTGTTTTACATTTTAGAGTTTTTTCTCCCTCGATTGTTGAATTTTATTTCTTTTTCCATGGCACCTCTGCCCCCATGGCACCTCTGCTCAAGTTGGGCCTTGCTTCCAAAATCGAGCTGTTTGATTTCACTGTGGCTATTTTCCCAGATGACATGTCCCAGAACCCTGCCAGAAGGTTCAAAAAGTGTACCCAGTGTGCTAGGACCCTATGTATATCCATGGGTATCTGCCATGGATATACATAGTTTGTGCCTTCAGTGCCTGGGACCCAATCATCAGCCCTCTTCTTGTAATTTGTGTTTTCAGATGACAAGAGGAGGCTTTAAAGGTTGAGAGAAGCAGTGTGACCAACTTTTTAGCATTCACAAGTCAGATCCATCACCATCGGCACTGGTCTCAATGGCTTCAAAGACTGCATCGGTCACTGGCGGTACATTGACATCGAGGAGTTCTTGAGCCAACTTGGAGCTGAGCACCCATAGTGCCCCGGAGCATTAGCCATCTATTGATCTCCACCCAAAGACAAGGAAGAATTTGTCTTTGTCTTCGTTGATGCCGAAGGGTGATTGAACCGAGCAATGGGTGAAGACTTTAGTGCATCGGCATCAGAGCCTATCGAGGCAGGGCAGTGAGAGCATTGAGGATCCACAAAGTGCCCCTCAAAGCTGCCCCAAAGAGAGGAGAGCTCATCCTCCAAAGCATCAGAGGAGTATCGACAGTCTACCAAAGCCAAGACCGAGTCGTCGATAGCTCTGTATATATACCAGGTACAGTGGGCAAAGTTGCTGTGGACCCACAGCCATTGGAATTGGCACCATGGAGAAGCATCTTTTGCATGCTCTCGAAGAGCGCATGGCGGCACTCTTGCTGTGCAGCACACCGGAGCCTTGGCATCAGCAGCATCAACATTAGCTATCATGCAGCCAATCCTCAAGATGCATGTCTTACCTGCGAGAAATGCATTGACATCGGGGCATCAAAGGACCCCAACACTGGTGCCTGCCCGGCCGATATCCCTCTCTAGTGCCTCAGGGTCCAATGCACCCTTGAGATCTAGAAGAGCATCAGTGCATCATCACTTCCGAAGGAGCTCCCGATCCCCTCAGACCAGGAGGGAGATCCAGGGAGCAACTCAGAAGTATTTTGATTTCCTCTATGAGTCTGATCAGAAGGCTAGGTGTTGGATGTGTAATCGGAGGACCTGTCAGAGGGCATGTCTCCTGAGCTCCCATCAGACCCTTCTCCACTTCATGAGTAGCGCAAGTACCTTCCTGAGGACATGACCTGAGGACATGACCAGCAAACCATCAACATACTAACCTCCATAAATACCACCACCTCCCCACTCGACCCCTGCCCAACAGCATGGATAAAAACAGCAAAAAAAGAGATCAGCCAGCAAATATCCCACATCATAAACCAGTCACTAAATCAAGGAATAATGCCTGACCAACTGAAACAATCTATAATAAGGCCAATCCTAAAGAACAACTCGCTCAACAAGGAAGACCCGACATCATACCGCCCCATCTCCAGCATTGCATTCCTTGCAAAGATCATTGAAAAAGCTGTGCTAATACAGCTTCAAGAGCATCTCGAGGACTGTGATACCCTAGATAAACAGCAATACGGGTTCAGAAGAAATCATGGAGTTGAGACGCTTTTGATAGCACTAATGAACAACCTCATCCAAGGCCTAGAGAACAGAGAGAAAATGTTTATACTCATTTTCATTGACATCTCTGCCGCCTTCGACACAGTACACCATAAGATCCTCCTCAACAAACTAGAAGATATAGGAATTGTGGGAACTCCCCTCAAATGGTTCTCCTCCTACATAACGAACAGAAGGCCGCAAGTACAATTTAATGGCGCAAAAGCTGAACCTTTCGCTCAAACGCAGGGCATACCCCAGGGTTCTGCCCTCTCGGCACTTCTGTTCAACATATACATGCGACCCCTCTGCGACATCTTCAAAAGACATAATATTAAATACCACATCTATGCGGATGATATTATGCTTTATACGCAACTAGATGCGGCCGACCCTCAATATACACTACTCGAAAAATGCCTGGATGAGATGTTAGGCTGGCTACAGAAAAACAACATGACAATAAACCATAAGAAAACAGAAGTCATGTACATATCCAGCAAACCAAACTTCAAACCCCCCCCCTACAATCACACTGTGCAATAACACGTACAGCACGAAAAATGAAATAAAATATCTGGGAGTCACACTCGACTGCAACCTGAAAATGGAGACACACCTACGCAAAACGAATAAAGCCATCTTCCATAAACTAAGAGTGTTACAACCACTAAGGAAAATAATAGAACCCGGTGATTTTCGGTCGGTAGCACAAGCTCTCATTATACCGCACTTGGATTACTGTAATGCCATCTTACAAGGGCTGCCTAAAAAATCTCTAAATATCCTGCAGATGGCCCAGAACGTAACAGTCAGGATCATAATGGGAACAAGCATTGCTGAACACATTACCCCCATTTTAATAGAGCTACACTGGCTACCAATTGCAGCCAGGATTCAATACAAGATATTAATGACCACCTTCAAGCTAATAAACAACTTATCCCCATCATTCCTATCCTCACTTATCAGCATGCAACCCACAAATAGGGACAGAAGAACCATCAACTCAGGAACCCTGCAAGTCCCCATCAACATCAGGACAGTGAAAACAATTACGAGTCATAGAGCCTTCTCTTTCTCTGCACCAACTATCTGGAATCAACTCCCCTGTGAGCTGCGCCTAACCAAGGACATCACCAAATTCAGAAAAGAGCTAAAAACACACTTATTCCGATGTCATTACAATCAAATATAACCTTCTACTGCTAGTGATTTGTAAAAACTGATATATGTTTAAATATGTTTTAAATATGTAAATATGTATATATAAATGTAAAAACGTATGATTCGTCCCCGAAGACGCCAATCATGTGTGCTGTGACCTCAGATCTATGTATATACCCCCCCCCCCCAAGTCTTGATTGACTACCCCACGAAGATTAATCAAACCGCCGCTGATCGCTGGAAGTAGCGGTATATAAATGTGTAGTAAATAAATAAAAAAAAAAAAAAGACCTTCCAGGATTTTGTGAGGGATATGGCAAAGGTCATACCATTTTCTTTGGAGACTGAAGAAGAACCCAAGGCAGAAGAGTTTATTTATTTTTTTAGCTATGCTTATAGACCACTTTTCACCGGGTCAAAGCAGTTTCCATTAAACAACAAGTAATACATTGAACTATATAACTATATGCAGTTTGAACTGGGGTCAGGGAGGGAGAGGGGTTATGCAAGAAACATAATTAAACTTATTACTGCTCAGATTGGGTATACATCTTGGGTTCTTAACTTATTTACATTTCTGATTCTTATCTTGGTTGTAATCTATGCAATGTATAACCTAATCTAGTGTTTATGGAGTGTCTTAGTTTTCGCCGAAGTGCTTCCTGAACAGGTGTGTCTTCAATTGTTTCCATAAGGAAGCAAGGTCCATGAGGTTTCTGAATTTGGTTAGGAGGGAGTTCCATAGTGATGGGGCGTAGAGGTCAAATGCACGAGCACAATCTTGGCTGTTGTATTTTGTCCTTGCATGTGGTATGGTCAAAACGTTGTTCGTGGTCTGTCTTGTGAATCTCCCAGAGTTTGTTCATGGTAGGAGGATGTTCAGATGGGATATAGTTTATTGGTGCAGTGTTTTGTGGATCAACAATAAAGTTTTATAATTGATCTAGGATTCAAGGGGAAGGATATGGAGGTGCTTCAGTATCAGGGTGATGTGGTCATACCTCCTTGCTCTTTGTATAATTCTCATAAATACTTGATTCCCCAAACTACCTATTAAAGAACTAATCACACCCCCCAAAAAGAATATTTTTTGTCGGATCACTCACCCTGACAGGAAACATTTCATGTCTCGTAGTGAGTCCTCCTTTTTAATCAATTTAAAAGACCGACTATCTCGGTCCTGTTTAGACAGGACAACACCCGTTGCCGTCAACTGTTACTACTTAGAGCAACAGAAAAATTAATCCCTTAGTTAGTTTTAGTATAGGCTAAATAGGCAAAGTAATCCACATCTTCATCCGATGCCCAGCCGCAAACAACAACAAGGAATTAAAAGTACTTAGCTGAATCTCCCCATGGAGTAACTATCATGGTCCAACCTTCGGGGGTCAGCTCACAAAATACATCCCCGGTAGGATTCTCGCGACACTGACAGTGTTTCAAGCCGTTGTTCAGCTCTTACAGCTCTTCTTCAGGCGAATAAATCCTCCAGTAACGCAGTTCGATTTAAGTAGAGCAAGAGATGACGTCAGGACCAGCAGCAATAGAGAAAACTCCAACTCCTCCTCTAAAGGTCACAAGTGCAGGTTCCACCAATCAATGTCCACATTCATACCTGCAGGTGCTACAGACCCCAGCCGATAAATCCAATACTGTTCAGCATATTGTAAACGTGCCTGGCGATCTCCCCCCCGAGGCATCAACGGAATGACTTCCAGAATCCGCCATCGTAAATCCTCAAAATAATGACCCATCTGTTGGCAATGTGGTACTAAGGGTGCAGAGTCCTGGCGCGCATTGATCCTCGATCGATGTTCCATTAATCGCTTCCTTACAGGGCGGATAGTTCGTCCCACATACAACATAGGACACTGACAAAGTAACAGGTAAACCACAAAAGAAGTTTGGCAGTCCGAATAAGACTTAGAGGGGTAATGTTTGCCGGTAATCGGTTGGGAAGATCCGATTACCGGCAAACATTACCCCTCTAAGTCTTATTCGGACTGCCAAACTTCTTTTGTGGTTTACCTGTTACTTTGTCAGTGTCCTATGTTGTATGTGGGACGAACTATCCGCCCTGTAAGGAAGCGATTAATGGAACATCGATCGAGGATCAATGCGCGCCAGGACTCTGCACCCTTAGTACCACATTGCCAACAGATGGGTCATTATTTTGAGGATTTACGATGGCGGATTCTGGAAGCCATTCCGTTGATGCCTCGGGGGGGAGATCGCCAGGCACGTTTACAATATGCTGAACAGTATTGGATTTATCGGCTGGGGTCTGTAGCACCTGCAGGTATGAATGTGGACATTGATTGGTGGAACCTGCACTTGTGACCTTTAGAGGAGGAGTTGGAGTTTTCTCTATTGCTGCTGGTCCTGACGTCATCTCTTGCTCTACTTAAATCGAACTGCGTTACTGGAGGATTTATTCGCCTGAAGAAGAGCTGTAAGAGCTGAACAACGGCTTGAAACACTGTCAGTGTCGCGAGAATCCTACCGGGGATGTATTTTGTGAGCTGACCCCCGAAGGTTGGACCATGATAGTTACTCCATGGGGAGATTCAGCTAAGTACTTTTAATTCCTTGTTGTTGTTTGCGGCTGGGCATCGGATGAAGATGTGGATTACTTTGCCTATTTAGCCTATACTAAAACTAACTAAGGGATTAATTTTTCTGTTGCTCTAAGTAGTAACAGTTGACGGCAACGGGTGTTGTCCTGTCTAAACAGGACCGAGATAGTCGGTCTTTTAAATTGATTAAAAAGGAGGACTCACTACGAGACATGAAATGTTTCCTGTCAGGGTGAGTGATCCGACAAAAAATATTCTTTTTGGGGGGTGTGATTAGTTCTTTAATAGGTAGTTTGGGGAATCAAGTATTTATGGGATTTATGGGGTTGATTCCCAGGGGTGTTTTTTTTGGACTTTGTATAATTCTGGCAACTGTGTTGAGGGATGTCCATAAAAGGTTGGAGAGTTGAGAGTGAGAGTCCTTGATATATCCCATTACAGAAGTCAAGGTAGGGAAGCGTCAATGCTTGGATTACTGATCTGAAGTCTTGGGGGTCTAGGAGGAGTCAGAGGCTTTTGGTTTTGAAGAATATCATTTATGTGGTCTTTGTTATCTGTGGTTTGAATGAGATGGTCTGGTCAAGAATGACTCCCAGGCATCTTATTTGTGCCTGGACCTGTATTTGAGTTATTTCTAAGGTGAAGTGTGTTGGCGGAATGAAAGTTTGATCCTTTGTGACGAATAATGCTTCCACCTCCTTGAGGTTGATCGCAAGATTATTTTCTTGGAGCCATCTGGATACATTGTTGAAGCAACTTAGTGTGTTTGTTGGGTTTGTGGTTGTTATTGGTCCATATAGCATCTACAAATACAGTGCCTTGTGAAAGTATTCATCCCCTTGGTGTTTGTCCTGTTTAGTCACATTACAACCTAGAATGAAAATGGAAGTTCATTTGGATGTTAGTTAATGGACCTAACCATATAGTCCAAATTGGTGAAGTGGAATGACAATAAAATACCTTGTACATATAAAAAAAACCATGTAAAAACGGAAAAGTTGTGAGTGTATATGTATTCATCCATTTTGCTATGAAACCCCTTAATAAGATCTAGTCCAACCAATTAACCTCAGAAGTCGCATAATTATTTGATTAGGGTCCACCTGTATGCAATCAGTGTCACATGATCTGTCACATAATGCCTTTTTAAATATATCTGTTCTGAAAGGCCCCTGACTCTGCAACATCACTAAGCAAGCAACATGAAGACCAAGGAGCACCCATTAAATACATTATAACAAAATGGAAAGAATATGGCACCACTACAAACCTGATAAGAGAAGGCTGCCCACAAAACTCACAGAGTGGGTAAGGAGCGCATTAGAGATGCCACAAAGACACCAAGGATAACACTGATGGAGCTGCAAAGATCCACAGTGAAGATGGGAGTATCTGTCTATACTCCACAGCCGTATACTCCACAGAGCGGAGCTTTATGGAAGAGTGGCCAGGAAAAAGCCATTGCTTAAAGAAAAATAAGAAAACACATTTGGAGTGTGCCCAGCAGCACGTGGTGGACCCCCCAAACACATGGAAGAAGGTTCTCATTAGATGAGACAAAAATTGAACTTTTTGGCCATCATGGGAAATGCCATGTGTGGTGCAAATCCAACACTTGGATTTGCACCACACATGGCATTTCCCATGATGGCCAAAAAGTTCAATTCCCATCACCCTGAGAACACCATTCCCACAGTGAAACATGGTGGTGGTAGCATCATGCTGTGGGGATGTTTTTCATCAGCAGGGACAGGAAGATTGGTCAGGACTGAAGGAACGATTGATGGCACTAAATACAGGGCAATTCTTGAGGAAAACCTGTTTCAGTCTGCCAGAGATTTGAGTCTGGGACGGTTCACCTTCCAGCAGGACAATGACCCTAAACATACTGCTAAAGCTACACTGGAGCATTTAAAGGGAAACATTTAAATGTCTTGGAATGGCCTAGTCAAAGCCCAGACTTCAATCCAATTGAGAATCTGTGGCATGACTTGAAGATTGCTGTACACCAATGCAACCCATCTAACTTGAAGGAGTTGAAGAAGTTCTGCCTTGAGGAATGGGTGAAAATCCAAGGGGCTAGATGTGCTAAGCTAATAGAGACATACCCCAAGAGACTTGCAGCTGTAATTGCAGTAAAAGGTGGTTCTACAAAGTACTGACTTTGGCAGGGGGTGCAGATACCTATGCACACTCATGATTTCGGGGGGGGGGGGTGTCTTACTTATTGTTTGTGTCACAATAAAATATATTTTGCACTTTCAAAGTGGTAGGCATGTTGTGTAAATCACATGGTACTAACCCCCAAATCTCCATTTTGATTCCAGATTGTAATGGAACAAAACAGGACAAACACCGTTGGGATGAATACTTTCACAAGGCACTGTATTTGGAAGTTAATGTTGTATGGCCGTATCATTGAACAGCATGGCTGATAGTGCAGAGCCCTGAGGGATTTCTTGGGTCTGGTAGTAGGGGGTTGAGGTGCCAGAGTTTATTTGAATTAGCCGGTGTCTGTCTGTTAAGTAGGACTCGAACCACTGGAGAACTATTTCTTTTATGCCAGATTCTTGTAGGCAGTGGAGGAGAATGGTATAGGAAACCATGACAAATGCTGCTGATTTATCTAGGAAAATGAGTAAGTATCCAGTTTGTTTGACTTGTATTTCCTTTATCAGTGTATTTAGGAGGGAGATCATGAGTATTTTGATCCGTGTGAAGGCTGGAAGCCATGTTGTTGTGGATCTTGCAGGTTGCTCTTGTCCATGTGATCCTGTATTTGCTGTGTACTGTCTTTTCAATGATCTTGGCAGCGAATGGGAGGCCTGCTATGGGTCTGAATGAGGCTAGATCCAAGGGGTCAAGTTCAGGTTTTTTAGGGCTGGGTAGATGATGGACATTTTGAGGCTAGTGGGCATCGATCCTTGAATGAGTGATTCATTCATGATTACTGTGAGTGCTGGGCTTAGTTCCTGTTTTGTCATCTTGGTCCAGCTTACCAGGCATGGATCTAGAGGGGAGGTGGTGGTGTTGATGGTTGTGATGATCTTTTCAATCCTCTCTGCTAACAGTTTTGAATGTGCACCATGTGCTATTGGGGGTGGTGGTGATTGTTCTGTGTTAAGAATGTGCGGGACATTGGGGTTTGGGTGAAGCTGTTTGTATTGTGCAGAGAGCTGTTGTGAAGGGATGTTTGGGAGTTGGTTGGAATGCTTTGGGGATTTGGTCAGTTGTTGACCAAGTCAAATAGCTCACATGGATGGTTAAGAGCTGTGTTGAGTAGTTTTGAGCGGTGGCCTTTTCTTGCCTTGTCCATTTCAATGCGATAGTTGTTCAGTTCATCCATATAGTTTTTCCTGTCTGATTCAAGTTTGGATTGTCTCCATTGTTTCACAGTTCTAATTTGTCTTTTTAGTTCGCATAAGGTCGAGGTGATGTGGAGGAGTAGCCTAGTGGTAAGAGCAACTGCCTAGTACCTAGAAGATGAAGGATTCAATTCCCACTGGCACTGTGTGACCTTGGGCAAGCACTTTGCCCTCCATTGCCTTGGAAGAAAAAGCCTGCCAATCTATTTCCAGTGATACATTGCCAAGAAAGTCCAGAAGCAACTTGGGTTTCCAGAAGTCAGCATTGACATGATGGTACAAAAAAAAGGTGGGGTGGTGTACCAGCATGTCTTTGTTGGAGTTGGAGATCCTACAGTACTCCTCAGCTCCCAAGGAAGCAATTGCAGTGCCTGTGTACCACATCCTACAGAGAGTGCAGATGATAATATGGGAAAGCTCCCTCACTGTGCTTCCAGTCAGTAGAAGGCTTGACTCCATGTACAGAGTTTAGAAGCTGCCAGATTCAAGAAGCCTCAGCTTCTTCACTATTCCTTGGTGGTCAAATCTACCCTAAAGAGTTCTAAGAGTACCAAGACTCATTCCTCAGTATCCCTGGAGAGGGAGGTGCATACACTGAACTCTTTGGGGAGAAAGTATTTTCAGAGTTCCATGCTCACAGCCCACTTGGCCTCTTATCAGCTCTACATGGGCATGTTGTTGAAGAACATCATGTGCAACTTGCTGAGCTGTCTCATTTTCTTCCTCCAGAGAAATTGGACCAGTATCATTCCCTAGTGGCCCATGACAAGAACTGCTTGAAGTTCATGATCAGGGTGACCTATGATATTGAGACCTTCTGCCATAGGCATAGGTGCCCACTCACTTGGCTCCAGTCTTCAGACCTGGAACAATCAGTATAGAACAAACTTGCTAACATGACATGGAGGTCAAAGACACAACAGGTCGAAGAGAAGGCTGTCTTCAAAGAGAAGCAGCACATAACCCTTCGTAATTTCTCAAGGCACATGTCCAAGTTGACCTCCTATTGCAGGATATACCAAGAGGGGGGGGGGGGGGAGAAAAAGATCTATTACTCTCATAGGTGTAGATACATTCTTGGGCTGCAAACCTCCCAGCTCTAGAAGGCTCCTCACCAACAACAGCATAGAGACAAGTCTCAAAAGGTCCAGCCGACTCTTCAGCCAAATCCTGGGATAGGATTTTGACTGCTTCCTTTGGAGCATAGCCACTCTATCAATAGCCACAGTAGGAAACCCTCCAGTCAGGGGAAGGCTCACTTTTTTTGCCCAAAGGTGACCCCTTATAACCCCAGACTCATTGGTTCTAAAAATTATCCAAAGTGGTTACAAATTACATTTATTGGAACTGCCACCAAATTGCCCCCTGAGAGTGCATCACCTTGACTCTCTGCATCAGGAACTGCTTCAGAGATAAATCACTGCCCTCTCGTTGGATCTTGCAATCAAGCTTGTGCCACCAGAGCAAAGAACGTGGGGGGGTTTATTTCAAATGCTTTCTGATCCCTAAGAAAATGGGAGGATACCATCCCATTCTAGACTTAAGAAATCTGAACATGTACTTGGTAAGAGAAAAGTTCAGAATGATTTCTCTAGGCACCCTGCTTCCTTACCTTCAAAAAGGAGATTTGCTATGCTCCCTGGATCTGAAGGATGTGTACACCCACATACATCCCACTTACAGAAGGTATCTCAGATTTGTCCTGGGGGGACCATTCCAGTACTGAGAGTTGCCTTTTGGCCTAGCCTCAACACCTCACATGTTCACAACATGCCTCATGGTAATAGCGGCATACCTCCGGATGCTGGGAGTGTTTGTCTTTCCCTATTTGGACAATTGACTGATCAAGAATACCACTCTGAAAGGAGTCCAAGAATCAATATGGTTGACCATCTGAGTGTTGGAACTACTAGAGTTCATTACAAATTACCCCAAGTCCCAAATTCAACCCACCCAGCAATTAGAATTCATAGAAGCCCTGCTCGACACAACTCAGGCGAGAGCCTACATTCCACACGACTGACTTCACAGATCCAGCTTACACCAAATTCCACCGTAATGGAGTGGGCCTCTGTACTCATCCTAAATTTCTTTCAAAAGTGGTATTGGAGTTCCACCTTAATCAGTGAATTGTTCTTCCAACATATTTCCTGAGACCTCATTCCCACAAAGGGGAAGCTGTGTTGCACATGTAGGACTGCAAGTGAGTCTTAGGAGCAATGTGTGCGCATAAAATATCAGCTGTGTGCAGCTTTTGAAGGAAGGTTAAATTTTTGTGCGCCACATAACGACACTCGGAGTTATATACTTTAAAATTTGACTACATGTCAGAATACAGTATGTACACCACATTGATTTTAATCAAATTAAATGAAAATAGACGATTACTAAATGAAGCGGGAAATTTCTAGTAATTACAATCATAACTTTTAAATTTTAAGATGTCTGTGTTGTTTTCTATCAGAATCAGAGCTGTAATTTTTGTGCGCTCTGTTTTAAAGTATGTGCGCTCGCTCGGCGAGGTGTGTGCGCGCGCACACGCGCACAGCTTAGAGGGATCAGTGCTTAGGAGGTCATTCCAGAACACGAATAAGCCAGTTAGACGTGCAGGATAGATATTTTTCTTGCTAAAATGTCTAGAACTGTATTCTGAAACCACGCAGCCTTGCATGTACACGACACTACCATGGGGATCTCAGAATGTGGGCAGGAGGGGGCAGTATGGGGGCATGGCAAGCCATGGTGACGTAGAAAGAATATTCAGAAAAGACCTCTGTATGTCTTGAGTGTTTCCCACGGATGCCTACATTATATTAGCACTATATAACAAAATATCCCCCAAGGAGCCAAAAAATCAAATAGAAAACAAAACAAAACTCCAAACTAGGCACAAAAGAAAACAAAACAAAAAAAACCACCACGTGAGAGAAAAAGAAAAAACAATTTGGAACCAACTAAAAAGATATGCATATATAGAGGAAAAAAGACCTCAGCCATCCCTCCTGCCAATACAGTGGAGGAAGAGCCAGTCAATGGGCCACCACTAGCTCTTCTCATTCTTGTACCACTAGCTCTTCTCATTCAACTATCTGGGATTTCTGCTTACTATTATGCTGATTACATTCTACTTCTGCACCACACTAACCCACTGTGGCCTGACCTTACTCCCCTTACCACCTGTCTCTCCTCAGTTGCTGACTGGCTGGCAGCAAATTATCTGAGTTTATTGATAAGCCTCTTATGGGGAACAGTATCAAAGGCGTTGCTGAAATCTAGATAGATGACATCCATCGCATGCCCCTGATCTAGTTCTCTGGTCACCCATGCATAAACAATATGTCTGAGAGTACCAATTTCCAGTTGACACACCCAACATTTATTACTGGCATTGCTATCCCATTTGGAAATTCGTACAGGTGTAAGGTGGGCCCTATGGGCAAAGAAATATAGAGTCTGGGTAATAGAGGCCGATTTTGCAATTCTTACTTGAGTAGCCCAAAATTTCTCCCAACTCTCCTGTGATAAGGTTATTCCCGTGTCCTTCTCCCATCCATGCCTTATTCCAATTAACTGTGAGGGACATATTTGGCATAGTTCCCTATAAAGAAGGGAGACTTTACCTATAGCGACTTGTGTTTGTTTCATTTTGATATCTAACTCACCATCTGTTTTCAATAAACTGATATCCCCAAAAGCCCTTTCCACGCAATGTCTCAATTGAGCCCATTGGAAATATAGTAAACCTGGGAGATTGAAATCCTGTTGCAGTTTATTAAAGTTCTTCCATTTTCCATTCTCTATCAGCTGACCAATGGTCCAAATATTTCTACTATACTATTCTTTCCATTCAAAGGTTTTTTTCTGAATCTTAAGGAGGGGGTTGTACCACAGAGGTGAAGACAGAGTGTATCTCTCCTCTGGCGGCCAAGTCTGCATGAAGCCATGAAATGCCCTTTGAGTGTCTACCATCATTTGTGATCTTAATTGAGAATTGCGGAAAGTCATTCCCGGGATTAAATTCATTGGAAAAGGTGCCACTGCTTTCTCTTCTAGGATTAACCAGACCGGGCTCTGTTCATTTACTTGCTCTACCCACCTAGCTCCTTGCTTCATCAGGTACACACTATGGTATAATTGAAAGTCTGGGAATCTCACCCCTCCATCTTCTTTGTTGGCCTTAACTTTTTTAAGTGCTATTCTAGGGGGCTTATGGTTCCAAAGAAAAACTGTTAGAAGTCTCTCTATCTGTCTATATACCTGGTCCGGAAAGTATACTGGTAACATTTCCAAAATATAATTAATTTTAGGAGATATTGTCATTTTAATTGTTTCCAAGCGACCCCACCATGACATTGTCAGGGGTGACCACTTAGAAGTCATTGTCTCTATAGTAGTCAGTAGCTTTTTAGCATCAAATTGGATTGTTTCTTCTAAAGGGTAACAATAGTGTACCCCTAAATATTTAATCATTTTAGACTCCCATATGTCACACATTGCTCTTAGGCCACTTGACAAATCCGCTTTAAAAACCTGAGAATTTAGGGGGAAGGCTACTAATTTTGTCCAATGAATCTTATAACCAGAGAGGGCCGTATATTGGTCTCTCTGCTCTAATATGTAAGGAACGGACTCTGGGTTCGTAAATAACAAGAGATCGTCTGCATATGCAGACAGCTTGATCTCCTTGCCCAGCATGCTGATACCTTGGATCCGTGTATTTTGTCTGATTAAGAGGGCTAACGGCTCAAGCTCCAGATTGAAGAGCATTGGTGACAGAGGACATCCCTGACGGGTCCCTCTGCCCAAATGGAGATTCTGCGATTAAGTATTGTTTATATATATATACTAGCTAATGGTCTAGCATACATTACTTTTATAAAGTTAGTAAAGCCTTCTCCAAAACCAAACCATCTAAAAACTAGGAATAAAAAAGACCACTCCAGGTGGTCAAAAGCCTTTTCAGCATCTAATGATAGTCCTACTAATGGGCTTTCTATGTTTTCTGCCCCAGTCAATACAAGACAAAAAAGTCTGGCGTTATCAGCCGTGGAACGGCCTTCCACAAATCTGCATTGGTCTGGGTGAATCAGTGAAGGAATCACAGTTGCCAGATGATGCGCCAGGATGGTTGCATAGATTTTATAATCCACATTCAACAGTGAAATAGGGCAGTAATTACCTGCCAGTTGTGGATCCCGGCCCGCTTTCTCTAGCAGAATAACATTTGCTGAAGCAAAGGAGCCTACCTGGGGGCTATCTTCCATTAAAGCTTGATAATGCTGCAGCAAGAAAGGTCCTAATGTTTTTGAGAAAGCTTTATAAAATTCTGAAGGGAAACCATCCGGGCCTACAGCTTTCCCTGCCACTAGCGATTCAATCGCCCTATTAACTTCATCTAATGAAATCGGATTGTCTAACAATGATGCCATTTCTGGGTCTAATATTGGTCTCTGGACCTTGTCTACAAGATTTGTGAAAGCTTCTTGTGGAGCACTTTGTTTCAGAGGCATATAATTGTTCATAGAAGGATCTGAAAATCTATGTGATTTCAGAGTCTTTCACCACCACCTCTGATCTTCTATGATCATGAAGTGCAGCAATACAGCCCTTCTCTTTACGGGCCCTCAACATATTGACAAGTAACCTACCTGCTTGATTACTTTCCCTGTAATAAGTGCCCTCTTGGTCTCAAACAATTTTTTCAGCCTCCGATGTAAGGATTTGATTGTATTTATTTATTTACATTCTCTTATATACCGCATTATTCTGCATCAGTGCGGTTTACATTGAACAAACTGAAATTACATTGAACAGGGCATTATAATTTGGAGATAACTATTTTACAGGGAACATGGGCTATGGAGGGTTAAGTGGCTTACCCAAGACCACAAGGAGCACCTGTGGGACTAGAAACCCCAGTCCTTCCAGCCCAAGGTTGCTGTCCCCTAGTGGGATTTGAACCCCCAAACTTCCAGCCTGAAGTACCTTGCCCCAACCACTAGGCCACTCCTCCACTCCTATTTAAATCTTAGCCTTTGTAAATGTAGAAAAAATACTTGAGTCTGCTCATTTAACCAGAATGCGTTCACCTGCTTTTATCTGTGAATCAATTTCTTTCAGTTTTTCTTTGTTCTGTTTTGCTTGCCATATACTAAAGCTCTCATTGATGCTTTAAAACCTTCCCATCTAGCCCATCCTTTAGTCATTTGTGGGGTGTTAAAATGGAAGTAATCCCTGATAGTCACTTGCATCCTTAGGCAAAATTCCTCATTATCTAATAAAAATCTGTCAAAGAACCATTTTGCCGGTGAAGGATCCGAATTTACATCTTGCACCAACATAGATATGGCTGCATGATCTGAAATGTGGATCTGCAGTATATCTGCTGCTATCAAATTAGGGACCGGGGATTTCGAGATCAAGATAAAATCAATTCTCGATAAGGATCCATGGTGGGGAGAAAAGAAAGTGAATTCCTGATCTCCCGGGTGTAATAATCTCCATGCATCTATCAACCCCACCTCCTTTATCATAGAAATAAGGAGCTTCTGGGCTTTTTTGGGCCCAAGTGTTCTGGGGGGTTTTCTATCCACTAAGGCATCCAGAACAAGATTAAAATCCCCGCCCAAAATAATTGGTACCAAGGAGTCTGCATAAAGTACTTCCGCTAGGGTCCTAAAAAATTCAGGGGAGTCCCCATTAGGGGCGTAAACGTTTATTAATGATAGTTCCCGAGACCCCGTCTTTACCCAGGCTTTGATCCCTCTACCTTCCTGGTCTATTCTTAACTGTGAGGTTAAGAGATTTCCCGGCCAAAATGGCCACCCCATTATACTTACCACTCGCTGCCGAGAAGGCCAATAAGGTGAAGGGCTTAATGTTAAGTTTCAGTGACTCTTTCTCATTAAGGTGAGTCTCCTGTAACATTAATATGTCACAATTTTCCTGTTTACCATATAGAAGTATTTTCTTCCTTTTTATGGGACTGTTAATACCTTTCACATTTAAGGAGAAGTTTAAGAGGTGCCATGCTGCGGACGCCACACATTGCTCTTAGGCCACTCTACCATGTTGCTTCCTAGCCATTGCCAGATAAAAAACAAAAGAACAACCCTTCTATTTCTTGCCCAGTCACCATTCCTTGTGCTGCATACCCTTAAACAGTTAAACCGAGTAACATTACAATTACCCGTGGACCTTGGGGAGGGGAAGACCTTTACAAAACCAATGGATGAACCCAAAATGGACAGAACTGACACAGAGGGACCATACCCATATCCCTACTAGGCTGTGTCACCCAGTATGCTCTTAAGTACTGTATAAGCCGGCAAAGCCAACTATACTTGCTTTAATCTAGTGAAGAGTGTGATGAGGAAGCCCCTCAAGAAGAGATGGAAATAGGAGAAAATCCTGATGAGGTAAACAATACTGCACTGACAAACAGGATTTTCACCTCAGGAATAAAAACACAGCCAGTTGATGATCTAAAGCCACACCTCACCTCAGGGGAGGAGACAGGTCTCTTCACTGATTGGGCACACCCAAGGGAGAGTCAGGGAGTGCAAGGAAGTGAAGGCTTATTAAATACTCAAGCAATGAGGAGAGAGAGAGAGAGGAGGAAGAGCGAGTGCAAGCACGAGGTCAGGAGCAGCAGAAGGGAAAACATTGGAACAGCTGAGAGAACTGCTTGGAGGAGAAGTCAGCTAGAATCTGAGACCCGAGCAGAACCCGGGAGCACTGAACAGTGGTGCAAGGATTCACCCTGAAGGAAGTCTCACTGCAAGGTAGAGCCTTTGGTTAAGGGAGCCAGCAGACCAGATACCTGGAATAAGGGCAGCCGGACTCACAGCTGTAAAAGCCAAGACAGTTTCAGAGAAAGCTACGAGGAAACTGTTCAGCCTGACATTTACCTGCAAGGCACTGGAAGTAATGATAAGAAAGCTGAAGTACAAAGCCTGAGAATTAACAGGAGAAAAGGTACCAATGCTTATCTAAAAGACCTTGGAAAAGGTAAAGCTGACATTTCTGGTTATAACCCCTTGTTTAAGAAGTCTCCTGCATGTGTTAACCTCCTGAGAACAAACCCAGCATATTCAGCTAATGATAAGTGGGGGAAGGGATTTACCCTTACTGAGAACTGTTCCTTTGACAAAGGCAGGATAGCTGATTACCCTGAGCTGGGAGTCCTAAGTAAACGTTTGTTAGAGAAGAAGGAAGGCTATCAATCTGAAAACGTGCACAAGCAAGCTGAATTACTTCTAAGTCAGTTTAAGGAATTTCTGGAGAAAAGGGCAGAGCAGAATAATAACCCTGACCAGAATTCCAGTAACTCTGAGGAAGCTATGCAACTGGACCTTTGTCTTCCTTCAGTAGAGCTTGATTCACCTATGGATTGTTCTACTTGTGTAATTGAGAATAACCAGATTAATGAGCACTGAAAGCTATATGAAGTATAAGGTTTGCCATACCTGCAGCCACTGTGAGAAAACCTTATGCCTTGTTTAATAAGCTTAATCACATGGTAGATTGAGAAGCCGTGCCGTAAGGAAGAGCACCTGTTTCAATTTGCTGAAGGATCACATGATTGCCTAGCCTGAGACTAAAGGAACTGTGAAACAGCCAAGTAGAGCTGAGCCGTTTTGTTGCATCTTTTGTGTGTGTTTATTTTCAACCCTTATGTTGGAATTGGCATTCTTTTGCGTCTGAGATACTGAATCTTGATGCGCTGGAATAAACCCTCTTAAAATTAAATATTCTTGCATACCTTTTTCTACTCGAGCTACAACTACAACTCAGTCCCACAGGAGGCCAAGCAACTACATATCCCAGAACTCCTGGGGCCAAGTGTTAGAACTTCACTCCTAAAGGACACTTAATAGGCCGTCCTTACCTGTAAGCTCTTGGGCCCAGGTAGCAAGGACGTCGCAAGAGGCATCCTATACATTTTAACATACGATTTCCACACCTTATCCTCTCTTTCACCTCTTTACAAGTAAGTCTGATAATATGACTGACACACCGCTGATCTCAGTTCATCAATTCCAATTCCTTCTCTTCAATGAAGGCATGGAGGGCATCCGGATCATTGAAGGTTCTCGTATTATTATGTAGCGTGATTCTCATTCTTGCCGGATGGAACAGTCCAAATCTTGCCTGCAACTGTTGCAGCCTCGGACTCATTTCCAAAAATCTTCTTTTCTTCTCCACGGTGCTCTTAGCAAAATCAGGAAAAAACATCAGCTTATGTCCCTCAAACTCAACAGGAGATCGAGCCCGAGATGCCTCCATAATTTTTATAACCTGCTGATGTCGTAGTATCTTCAGGATAATCGGCCGCGGGTTTTTTTACTGTTGCTCAACACTTACCAAGGGACCTGGTGTGCTCTCTCAATTTCAAAGGGCATATCAAAGGAGAGCTTTAAAGTCATTGGGATAACTTGTATAAAAAGGCAAACATATCCTTCCCTTCTGTCCCTTCCGGTACACCAACGATTCTGATATTATTCCTCCGGGCCCGGTTATTGTTGTCCTCGATCCCCCTCTGCAACCGTTCAATTTGCTTGGCCTGTTTGTTGAGTGTCTTCAATCTCTCTTCCTGCATTGCCATTTTTTGTTCCGTATTCTCTTGCCGCATCATTAGATTATCCATACTACTTTTTAATCTTCCGATGTCTTCCTGCATACAGGAGAGAGATCCACTATTTGCAGTCACAATTTCCTTAACTGCCCGTATCTCATTCAACAGTTCTTGCATAGCCTCCGGGTGCTCTCGCGTGGCCGCCATTTTCTGCGGAGACGGAGGCTCTGTCTTTGTTCTTTTGGCGCTCGTACTCCGTCCCGCGGCAAAATCCAGGTGGGCTGGCTTGGGTCCCGACATCTCGCTGCACACCTTCTAATCAGAAAACCGTCTCTTCACTCTTCAGAAAGTCGCATACACCGGATTCTCCAACTAGGTCCCTCCGGAGCTCTCGCTCTACACGTCCATTCTGCCTTGTTTCAGGCTCCGCCCCCTTCCTGACTGACTGTCTATGTTTTCCTGTCCTGTATTGTAGTTCCTTTCCTTTTTTGGCTTCTGGCCTTGCTGTATCTCTGATTTTTGACTATTGTATACCGCCCTGTTGTTATGTAGGGCGGTCTATCAAATTGAATAAACATAAACATAAACTAGGCAGAAACTTAACTAAATGGTGCAACAACAATCAAACTGAGATAAAAAAAAAACAGTGGTCAAAAATACCTCTATAGAAAAGCCAAATTGGTGAAACAGTCACGTAACATCAGCAACTGTAGCCTTCAAGAGTGTAAATGAATCTATTGGCACAGCATGGCAGCATAAATAGAAAATTAATAAATCTGCATTCACAAAAAACACTGAAAAATGACACCAGGTGTTACGCCAGGCAGCTTCTTCAGGGAGCTCTTTGAAGTAACGTTGCTGGTTGTGAAGCACAGAAACAAGCAGGAGAAGCACAGAAGATCTACTGCACACACAGCCGGCACGATAAACAGAATCACCAGGCAGGACCGTACCGAGCCCTGTGCGAGCAGTGCGGCCGCACAGGGCGCAAAGACTTCAGGGACGCATTTCGGCTCTCTGCTGGCAAGCAACTGAAGAGCGCTGAAATGCGCCCCTGAAGTCTTCCTGCCAGCACACTAAGCAGGTCTGGTCTCTCTGGGAGGGACCAGACCTGCTTAGCATGCTGGGCGGCAGGTGGCTTGCACATCAGGTGCACACCTCTTCTCTCCCGCCCCCATAAAGTGGCTAGATGGGGGTGCGGGGGGGGGGGGTGCGCCCAATGTGCAAGTCGCACAGGGCACATTTTGCCATCGGTACGGTCCTGTCACCAGGTGCCAGTGTGATTGGGCAGCATAATCAGAACAGGTTCGCCATAGCGAAATTGAAAAGACCAGCGAAGGGCAGGGACCACGGCCAAACTATGTTAAAACAGGATAACATAGTGTTTGGCCGTGGTCCCTGCCCTCCGCTGGTCTTTTCAGTTTACTTTCCTGCGGAAGGCTCCCTTCTCTTGTTTCTGCTCTCCATAGCAAAATGTCAAAACATATCCCTGTCACTAATAAGGGACCCTCAGAAAGAGAGCATTCAACAGTGCAAGCAGCACTAAGACATGCTTAGAAGCACCATCATTGGTCTCTAAAAATGCTTGTTTGCTGTTCTATGTAAACCTCTGGCTCAAAAGCGGTATATAAAACCTGTTAAATAAATAAATCAGGTCAGTTTTCGATTTGGACATGCCCACGGGCCGGACGGCATGTTCTGGAATTGGGCTCCACGTCTTCTACTTGGAGCAGACAAAAGCCCATAGAAAGTCCATCCACTTTTTTGTTTCTTTTGACCCCATCAAGTGAAGGGCTAACGTTTCCAAATGCTCTCTTACAATTTGGCTAGTAGACTGCATCTCTTTTGCTTATGCCCTGGCAGGGTTGACCCTTTATGGTCATGTCACAGCTCATAATGTCAGAGCTATGGCTGTGTTGGTGGCCAACATGGTCTTCGGTTCATACATTCACATCTCACTGCTACTTAGACAGGGCTTCCTGATATGACAACAACTTCAGCCAATCTGAACTCCAGAATCTGTTTTGGGATTAGAATCCAACTCCATCCCCCCTAGGCCCATTCTATTCCATCCAGGCTCCCAAAATAAAGTTTCTAAAAAAGGGGAAGAGAGAATCACTCATTTTGTACATTATGGCCCCGATTCCATAAGGCAGATAGTGGGGTAGCACGTCGCGCTGGGACATGTTCCCCTGCTATCCTCCTTGCCGGTATTCCACCTCTGTCCCCCGCTGCACAGACAGAACTGCTGTGCATGCTGCAGGGGACAGAGGCATGACAGGGCAGAGAGTGGGTGGAGCATAGGTGGGAACCCCAGACGTATAGGGCTGATTCTATTGATGGCCCTGTACGTCCAGGGATCGCCAGGGGGACGTCCTGCTTATTCCGCCTCTAAGTTGGAATAAGCATGGGATGCTCCCCCCCAATCCTGGACAGCAGCCACCCCTGGAGCCAGTAAGCCCCCCTCGGCACAGATGGAGGTCAACGGTGGGTCCCCACTGCCTGATCTGAGTTCTGGCGGCACCTGCCAGAGGTTGGGCAATAGGGTTGCAGGAGTAGGTGCACAGCAGGGAGGATCAGCCCACGGGGAGGATGTCCCTGTGTTGCAGCAGGGGCATGCCAGGCTGTCTCTGGGCCCGGTGTTGCACCCACGGGAGCATCTTGCTCCCATGGTGCAGAATTGGGTCCAAACGGTCCCGTCTTGGTTGGGCCATCCAGATGGCCCAGACGTGCCCCATAGTGAATCAGGCTCCATGGCTATGTTGAGTTTTAAGTGATGATCAAACATCCAGACAATACTATTGGATAAGAACATAAGATAGGCAAGTAGTGTTTTGCAGCTGTATTCTTGGTGAGAGTTCAGGTATAGAAAGGCAGATGTAGGAGTCATCCATATAGAAATAGTATTGAAAGCCATCGGAGGATATCGGGTTACCAAGGAAAAGGGGGTTACAGAGAGATGGGGAGAAGGCCTAGAAAAAGGTTCTGTGGTACATTAACCAATAATAGGGTAGCAGTGGAAGAAGATACTCTAGAAGACACACTGAAAGTGAATTGGGAAAGATAGGAAGAAAATCAAGATATAACTGAGTCTTGAATATGGTGTGAATGAGTAAAAGGCCATCAACTTTAGCCATGAGGAGGTTATTTTAGGCGCTGGCAAGAGTGATCTCTGTGAAGTGTATAAGGCCAAATCCAGAAAGTAGAAAAAGCATGTGCCTGCCAGTTTCTGTCTATGGGCATGTGCACACTAGTCACTGCGTCATTGTATATGTCATTATGTTTGCTCACTGTGCCATAATATACTTATTTTCAAGCAGGACCAGTGTTAGACCCTCCAGGTTCTGGAGTAGAAATATGGCAGGCTTGGGGCCTCCTGTATCATGAGGATTCAGGGCAATTGCCCTGTTTGCACCTCTCCAATGCCATCCTTGCTTTCAAGTTTCACATTTTGCAGAATATGTATTCTATATCTACTATTATAGAGAAATTTTGAGTAGTCCAAGTAGCTGCAAGTAAGTAGTTAATTTTACCACAAGTACACTTTATAACGCGTTTTCAGAGGGAAACTACCTGGAGAGTTTATCTGAACCTGCTATCTGTAAAGGTGGAATAATGTGCAATGCAATGTGTGCCTTTGAGTCAGTCCTGACTCCTGGCGACCCAGAGGCTCCTGGGTTTTCTTGGCAGTGTCACTGGAAGTAGATTGCCAGGCCTTTCTTCCGAGGCAATAATGTGCATATATCTGAAAATGGCAGGTAGACATACTGCCTTGATCTAAACGTACCCAAAGGCACATCCCTAATTAATGTGGCTTAGTAATAGATGCCTCAAAAACAATGCTTGTAATCTGTAGCTGCTCTGAGAAGGGCAATTTTTAGACAGGACAATTTCCCTGAGTAAACTGGTATCTGTCTGCATAAAATTTAAAAAAAATATATACTTGTACAAGTTTCATACATGCAAGTAGTAGAAGTCAAATAGTGTGGGCCCACCCACGATAGCCCCAAAGAATTAGCCAACAGAAGGAGAAACATTAAAGCATTAGATAAAATCTGAGGAATGCAGTTGTGGTCAACAATATTGGCACCTTTACATTTTTTAAATATTGTGTCCAATATCTTGAGAAATAATTGGAAATATTCCAACTGTATGTCATCATAATATTCTAATATTACACTAAAAGGTCTACAACAAAAAAAGATGTCTGGACAACTTAGAAGTAGTAATTTCTGAGAAAAAAAATAAAATATGACCTAGACAGGATTAATGGCATCCTTCACTAATATTTGGTTGCACAACCCTTAGCAGTGATGACAGCCTCCAAATATTCTTTGTAGCCTTCTATAAGTTTCGTACATCTGTCTGCTGGTAGTTTCTCCCACTCTTCAACTGCAAATTTGTTCCAGCTCATACATGTTTCCAGGATTCCTTTCACCAATGGCAGATTTCAGCTCTTTCCAAAGGTTCTTGATTGGATTGAGATCAGGGCTCACTGCTGGCCAGTTTTAACCATTCTTTTGTACTTTTGGATATAAGTTTTGGGTCATTGTCCTGCTGGAGGACCCATGATCTTCGACCCAGACCTAGATTTCTGACCCTAGATAGCACATTTCACTCCAAAATACCTTGGAAGTCACCTGACTTCCTAATTCCTTTAATATGTTCCAGGCCTCCAGTTCCAGAGGCAGCAAAACAGTCCCACAACATTATGGAACCTCCAACATATTTAACTGTAGCTTCATTTCTTTACCTGTAAATGTATCACTAGTTGGCATTGCCAAAGAGCTCAAGTTTGCTTTCATCTATCCGCAGAACATTTTCCCAGAAGGATTGTGGTTTCTCATGGAGAGTTTGGGCAAAGATCAGGTGTGCCTTTTTATGCCTGTCTTTGAGCAGTGGGTTCCTCCTTGGACTTCATCCATGAAGTCCCTCTTTGTTTAGTGTGCGACATATGGTGTGGGTTAAAACCATCACTCCAGATTGCTCCAGGTCAACTTTAAGCTCTTTGGATTTTGTACATGGTGTTTTTCCAACAGTTGACACTAACCTTTGAAGTTTAATTTAAGTTTAACCTTCTTGGATTAATTTTCCCACCAGGGTTTGGGGAGTTCTTGGTAGTTCCATAAGCAGAAAACTTCTTAATAACATTGCGAACTGTAGACACAGAAATCCCAAAGTCTTTGGACATGCCCTTGTACCCCTTTGAAGTTTGATGTTTGGTGATAATGGCATTTCTGACAATCTCAGGCAGTTCTCTTGTCTTCACCATTGTGAAAAAGGAACAGGGGATGAATGTGGCCATTTAATTTTACTACAATGGGAATGTGGTTCTTCTGTTCAAACCAATTTGAATTGTTTATAAGGGTGCAAATAATCATGTTCTGGCAATATCCCAGTTTTTATACTATTTTCTACTATTTCCTTTTTAATTGATCTTGTTTTATTTGATTCTTTTATGTGTCAATTATGTGTGCATATATAGTCCAAAGCCATTTGACTGGCCACTTTTTTAGGAGATATTGGACATTAAGGGGTTGAACTGCAAGGGTGCCAATAATGTTGACCACAACGGTATGAGCTGCTGCCTTTGCTAGAAGAATCAGTGATTTTAAAGGACAAAAAAGTGCATCCAGAGATTAAAATATTCACATTACTAATCATACAACTAATTGAAAGGCAGACAGAAGGGAGACAATGTTTTCCATCTGTTGCCTAAGAATAGATTGCAATAGAAAAAGATATACTAGGATTTTAAAGCTATGTTAAATGTTAACAAGAAAAAAACTGCAGTAAGGCATCACTATCACCAGAATGCTTCTCATCATTTCAACTGTCTTTCAACTCTCCCTTCTCCCAACCCCCACCAACCCATGAAATCTGCCCTGAAAGGGATTTTGAAACCTTGAAACTTCAAAGCAACATTTCATTCTGCTTCTGCTTCTAGCTATGATAATGAGGGCTGGCAGTTTAGTGTGTAAGCACTATTTGCCCATGAAATAAAAAGAATGCAACATTAATAACAGACAACAGTAGGAAGTCCCACTGAGCCCTTCCGCTCATGGCCTGAAGTCGCACTACAGGAGCCTGGCTGGCTGGGAGTCAGGAACCCTGCCCTTTAACCACATATTTTAATAACTTCAAGAAAAGAAAGAACATACCTGGGCTATTATGAGTAAAGCTTTGCATCATTTAAAACAACCAAAGCAGATAATGATTCTGTAATTACTAGCTAAGTTTACGGAATTCAGTCTGAATATTGTAATTTAAAAAGAAACGTTACAGTCTTGTACAATGGGAAAAAATGATTCCAAATGGCCATTTGCCTTTGATAAACCTAATGTTCACCTGCATTACATTTCTCTATTTAAAAAAGTCTAATTTATTTAAAAAGGGTAGCAAAGAAGGGAAGAACTGTATTTTTTGTCTGCTTGTAGCAGTTAAAACTGAAATGTTCAATGTTGCCTTCTTATGAAATAGTTTCTTGCATAAGGAGTAGGGTGAAGACAGCAACATTTTTGGGTTACACATAGGGGAGGCAGGAGACAGATTTTTTTGTACTTAGACCACCGCAGAGGTGAGTCTTGGGGAGATAGGGCTTTTTTAAGAGTCCTGGCCCTTTAACTTGCCCGGCCTGCCGCACAGTTTATGCATTAGCAGGGCCAATGCTCCTGGGGGAAGGTTAACAGAAGGTGTTGTTAAGTTTTCAAGAATACTGCAGCCTGTGAAGTTTAACGCAAGCTGCATTATTTTAAATGACTACGAATGAGCAGCTTTGCTTTGCATGTATTTGGATGTAACAGAGATCATTATGTTTTAATGTGCACTGGCAGCAATTTTCTTACGCTAAGTTGCATTATTGGCAAATAATACATGTACTTGCCAATTAGCATTTGTTAACTGGTCCACAGCGCCACTTATTGTCATAACACTGCTTAGTAAAGAGATCCTGGGAACAGAACTATCTCCTCTATCTGAATGTGTAACTGGCCTTGAGCTAAGATCTGGAAGAGCGAGTAATCAAATCTAAAATTGAAATCCAGATGAAAGCCTTATTCCTTCTATCTGGATAATTTGATAACCGATCACGGAAAGTAGGCCGTCGATTTGTTTTGAGGACTAGTGGTTAGTTCACCACACTTCAAACGATTCATTGAATCATCATATCTTAAGAAAGATGCCATACAAGACAAAAGTCATGTGCTCAATAGACGTTCTAGTTTTACATGCTAATCTAAATCTTGTTAATAAAAAACTGAGGAAAATATGATGGTTGTGGCTGCCTCACAGCGGCCTCAAACTGCTCACAATTCAGTCTAGATGATGTATGGAAAAGAGACCATAGTTAAAACACATGTAGATGGTGGAAGTAGAAGTAAACCAGAAAGCATATGGCATGTGGTTTGTCAAATTCATAAAGGCTTTCATATCGGTGAGTCATATGGTGATGTAAAGCACCATGTTAGCAATGGAATTTTGTGGTCAGAATAAAGCAAAACACATAGGGACTGATTTATGAAGGGCTTTCTCCCATTCTCTGCTCATGGGAAAAACCTTTCATACGTCTGACCCGGAAAGTATGCCGTAAATAACTAATAGAAAAGGCCAAAGTGACAAAGCAGTTAGAAATACGTAAAGAGCAACTGAAAAGAACCATTAATGTTACCAGTGGTCTTTTCAAACCTCCATACCGGTTAATGTTTGCCACTAGACCTAATAATGTGCTACGAGTTAGGTGTAAATAGATAGGGCCTAAACCAATCTAACTTGAATCTGCCTACTTTATTTGGGTCAGGGTGGATTGAATCAGAATACCAGCCCAGGAAATTATTTTCTTATCAGCCCAGCTCTGGGATCCTGGTGGCCCAGCCCGCAGAAAATTAAAAACCAAGTGTGGAATCTCTGAGCCACTGAAGGACCTTTGATAAGGTTGCCAGATGTTCCTAATTTTTGGGGATTGCCCCTGATTTTAGAATTGTGTCCTTGACTCCCACCTGCTTGACGCGTTCTGATCGCAATTCCAGCAATGGGGACAAAGGGGGTAGAAAAAGGTTTACGGTATTTTCAATTTAGTGATCTGAATATGTCGGTTTTGAGAATTTAAATCTATTATCTATATTTTGCATAGTACAGGGGAAATGCATCACTGCTTCTATTTCTCTCTTGATTTGTCTATCTAGAAGAAATTTTGGATGGATGGAAGGGAGCAGGGTAATCAGTCCTCTTCCCTCCTCCATGCCTTATTGTTCATACCTGAAACAAAGGTATCCCTTTCTCCCCCCTCCCCACCCAAACCACACACATAAGTGTCCCATATTTGCCTGCAAAAAATCTGGCAATCTTACCTTTGAGTCCTGCAGAGCTAAGAAGAGGCTTCACATATTTGTTCCTTCTTCTTCAACTGCAGCACTTGATCAAACTGGGGATTCCTGAATGTTAGATAGGGCAATCTACCCGTGATTTGGGTACAGTCTCATAAGTAAGTGTATCAGTCAATATATGTTGTCAGCATTTCCAGTTCCATCGTCAATTCCAGCATTAGCTTTTTTTTTTTTTTTGATTAACAAGTTTTTAATTTTATTGGAAAAATATACATCAACCCAAATCATCACAGCAAAAAGAACACAAAACAGTATGTCAAAAGTAGCAATACAACAAGTACCATGCTGCAATTAACCTAAACAATAAATCCAAGCTAAACTCCCCCCCTCACCCACCTCCCCCCGCCCCACCCCAGCCCCTACCCACCCCCCATCCCCCCTCCCCCCTCCCCCCTTCCCCCACACATCCTTCTCACTCACAACCCCCCCTGCTCCCTCCAAACCTCATATCCACCCCACACCGCCCTAAAGGCTGGCATCATGGAAGTCCTGTGGGCAGAGATTGCGCACATACTCCAAAGGTACTCCACTCTCTGCACAATCATAGGTATTGTAGGCACCTCCGTACTCCTCCACCGCGCCATAATAGCCCCCCGGGCCGCCCCCACACAATACCCCACCAGTTTTAATATATTCCTATCTCCCTCCTCAGGCATCTCATTTAAGAGCACCATAGAAGCCGTAATATCCACGGGCACCCCAACCATCGCCCGAACACAACCACCCCAGCTTTCCCACATCGGCTGAATAGCCGCACAGCCCCAGATAATGTGCTCCAGGTCCCCTCTCTGCCCGCATCCTCTCCAACAGGATCCGGTGTCTGCAGGACGCAAGACCTTTAACTTCCAAGGCGTCCAGTACACTTGGTACCGGACCTTTAAACTAGCCTCCAAATAGGCTGTACCGGGGGCCAACCACCGAGTCCATCGATAGATATGTTGCCAGCGCCCCTCATCCCACTCTCCCCCCAGTTGTGTCTCCCAAGCCTTTTCTCCCACACTCTTCCCCAAACCCCCGTCCCGTGCCATCTGGCAGTGCTCCACATACCGTCGGGAGATAAAGCCCCTCCTCACCCCCCCCCCCCCCCCGTCTGCAGCGCCAGCTCACCGGGAGTAGCCACTCGCCTCAAATCCTCCCAACCCCTATTCCTTCGCAAGTACGATACTAACTGAAAGTAAGCAAAGTAATCCCGAGCCACCAGCCCATAGGCATCACATAAGTCTCCAAAGGTGCGAAGGTGCCCCGTATCAGTAATGAGTTGCCCCAACGTGCATAAACCTTTAACACCCCACTCTCTAAAGACCCCTCCGTCCCTCCCCGGCCCAAAGTCCTGCATACCCCGAATATAGGTTGCCCTCGTATATCGCTTCCCCCCCAACATCCGCCGTTTAACCCCCAACCACAGCCCCCGCGTAAATTCTTTAAAAGGGTTCCCGCCCCGCCCCCCCCCCCTTTCTGCGCCCCAGGGTCCCATATCCACATGCCCAAAGACTCTCCCCCTCCCCTGTCCTGTTCCAACTCGACCCAGATAGGGGTCTCGGCCTCCGCCTGCCAACTACCTAAAGCCTGTAGTTGAGCCGCCACAAAGTATTTATCCAACCATGGTACCCCCATCCCCCCCCCTCACTGGCTCCGATAAAGAGTATATTGCGACACCCGAGCTTTCTTACCACCCCATATGAAATCCAAAATCAACCTCTGTACCTGTCTCAAATATCCAGGGGGAATCCGACTGGGGATAGAACTAAAAAGAAAAAGAAAACGGGGGAGAACATTCATTTTTATAACCGCAATTCTCCCTAGCCAAGTCAGATATAAACCCCTCCAACGGGCTAAGTCTGCCTTCACCGCACGCAATAACGGAAGAAAGTTCTGGTCCCAGAGCTGCCGCCAATCCTTCCCCATATGGATCCCCAAATATCGATAGGTCCCTGTGACCCATTTGAAGGGAAAGCTACTACGTAAGCTCTCTTCTAACCTACTTCCCAGATTGAACCCAAGGATCTCCGTTTTACTTCCATTAATTTTATAGCCCGAAACCGCACTATACAAGTCCACTTCCCGCATCAATACTGGCAGCGAAACTAATGGTTCCCGAAGCGTATAGATAACATCATCTGCAAAGAGGGCAATTTTAGATTCCCACGTATTCATCTGCACCCCTTTGACATCCACCCCGCGCCGCACCCGATCTGCTAGGGGCTCTATGGCAAGGGCAAACAGTAAGGGCGATAGTGGGCAACCCTGTCGGGTACCTCGGCCAAGCTGAATCACCTCAGAGTAGCTACTATTCACTCTGACCCTGGCCTGCGGCCCCGTATAAAAAGCCTTGACCCATTGAATAAAGTTCTCCCCCAACCCTACCCTTTCCAGTACCGCCAACAGAAAATCCCATTCCACCCGATCAAAGGCTTTTTCGGCATCTACCGAGATAAAAACCGCCTTCTGCCCCGTCCTCTGCACCTCCCATGTTAGGTTACACAATCGGCGTATGTTGTCCCCGCCCTGTCTCCCGGCCACAAAACCCGTCTGATCCGCATGAATCAATTTAGGGAGGAACTGCTGCAAACGAGTAGCTAAAATTTTTGCTAGCAGTTTAGCGTCCACATTCAATAGGGATATTGGCCGATACGATCCGCAGACCATAGGGTCCTTGCCTGGCTTAAGCAAAACCGTAATCCCCGCCGCAGTCATGGAACCGGGAACTGATCCAGTCGCCAGAACGCCATTGAAAACCTCCAACAACAAGGGTCTAAGACCCGCCTGAAACACCTTATAGAATTTACCGGTCAAACCGTCCAACCCCGGTGCCTTTCCCATTTTCAATGATTTGATCGCCGCAGTGACCTCCCCTTCCTCTATCGGCCTACCCAACCTCTCCGCCTCCCCTGCCTCCAGCGTGGATAATATACACCCATCCAAATATCGGTCACTCTTTTCGCGCCCCTCAGTAACCTCGCTACTATACAATTTCTGATAGTAGTCCTTAAACGTCTGACGGATGTCATTGTTCCCAGTAACTAACTGCCCCCGCCCATTCCTAATACTCCCAATGGTATTCTGAGCCACTCGCACTCGTAGATGACGAGCAAGCAGTCTGCCCGCTTTATTGCCCCCTTCAAACATGGTTTGCCGCAGAACATTGAGCTCATAGGCTAACTTACCCGCGCGAAGCTGACTCAACTGCCCTCGGAGCCTCTGCAATGCCGTTAGTACCCCCTCCCGCCGATCACACTGATGACTTTCCTCCAGCTTCTGAATTTCATCCAAAAGATGACGCTCCGTTTCTCCCCTTTGTTTGCATTTACGCGAGGCCTCCCCTAACAAATGCCCCCGAACCACCGCCTTCAAACCATCCCACACCATGCCCAAACCAACCTCACCATTCCAGTTAAATTTCTGATACTCCTGAAGTACCCTCCCGGTCCGCTCTACAATCGCCAAGTCATCCAACAATGAATCATTGAGCCTCCAAAATTTCACGCCGGTATCCTTGTAACCCAAATTAAACTCCACACTCACAGGCGCATGATCCGTCCACGTGATGGACCCCTGCTCAACCCCTTCCACCCTACTCATCCACCCACCGCCTGCCCAAATCATATCTATGCAACTATATGTCCCATGAGGCGCGGAGTAATAAGTGTATTGCTTCCTCCCCGGGTTACGACAACACCACACATCCACCAAACCCAACCCCTCTTTCATCTGTAGCAACTGCTGCCGCTCCCTCCGTTTCCCCTCCCCTCTCCCCCCACTATTGTCCAGTCGGGGATTTACCGTCAGATTGAAATCCCCCCCAACAATAATTGGTACCTCCCCCAGGTTCTCCAACTCCGCCCGCACACGTTCATAAAATACCCCCTGGCCCTCATTGGGACCATACAAACTAAAAATCCACACCCTCTCGTCCCCAAGCTGCACCTGAACCCCCACATACCTCCCCTTTTTATCACGATATTCCCCCACTACCCTATCCACCATACTAGCCCCCACCATTATACCCACACCCCCCTTCCGCAACTCAGCACGTTGCCCCGCCAGAACTACCTTAGGGTATTTCTTTGTCTCCAGCAACTTCTCTTGCCCCACCTTAAGATGTGTTTCTTGGAGGCACACAAAGTCTGCCCGGGTCCTACCCCCTTCCTTCTCCGCTAACTGACGCTTCCGCCAGGTGCGGAGACCCTTAGCGTTAACCGTAACCACACGTAACTTAGACTCCCCCACAACCCCCGATGCCCGCTCCTGCCCTTGCCCTCCCCTCTTTGCCTCCCCACCCCCTCCTCCCCTATTGCCCCACCCCCCTCCCCCGCAGCCCCCCACCCCCTCTCCCCCCCACCCCCCTCCCCTGCCCTCCCATCCTACTCCTCAGCCCCCCTGAGGCCTCCTGCGGAGTAGTGCCCATCGGTATGGTGCAGCCCAGCTCCTCTCGCCAACCCCGACTACCCACTCCCACCCCTCGTATGCGCATGACCTCCCGACCCCCCCCCTCCCCCCTCAACTCCACCCCCCAGAACAACAGGACCAAATCACCAACCCCCAAAGTACCCAACCCAATAATACCCTTCCCCAACCACTCTCGCCGCGCCCATTCCTCAAACCCACCCGCTCAAGCAGTACATACTTAAACATAAAAGTAATAGGGGGATTTATAGTAATAATAATAATAATAATAATAATAGGCCCCCCGCTACCCAGCATCAGCCCCTCCCCGCTGGAGGAAAACAAGCGCTCCACATCCCCCGTACCAATAAACAGAGCGGGGGAAGCCGCTGGGGGAGTTAATCAAAAAGAAAGGAAAAGAAAAAGAAAAGAAAAGGCAAGGCAATAACACAGTTCAAGCCCCTGCATCCTCCATATACCATTCTACCGCTCTTCCCAAGCCCTCCCCCTCCCGCTATGCCACTATTACCCAGCCAAATTATTCCCCGTTAATCCTCTCCCGGTCCCTTCCCCCCCCCCCGCTTTCGCACCCCCCTCTCCCCACCGACACACAAAACACTTAAAGCCATAAATCCCGAACCAAAGAACCAACCCCCCACCCACTCAATCCCCCCACTCTAGCATCCCCAAACTCTTGAACAGGGCATATCACAACCACACATAATAAGAAAACAAAAACAACATCAGTTCCCTCCAGTCTCTCCAGTGTCCCCGCCATTAACCCCTCTCCCCCTCCCCCAAGCAGTCAAAGCTTATTCCCCATCCTTTATGAAGAAGGACAGGGGCAACTGTCATAAGGGGGGGAACAAGGAGGGACAGTCAAAGATTAGCAGCCTCAATAGGCTCTGGGCGCTACTTCAGGTGGGCTCAGAGAAAGGCACCTGCGCCCCTCCGCGCCGCTCCCCTCTTGCCGTCCCCTCAGCTACCATCGCTGCCAGAGGTCCATGCGCTGGTTCAACTCTCGATGCCTCCACTAGCTGCCCCTCTGCACTCGCCAATCCAGCATCTTTTAGGGCCTTCTCCGCCTCTTGACGGGTCTGTGCTCTCCAAGTGCGCATGCCCACTGTGAAAGACAGTCCGAAGGGGTACAACCAACGATACCGCACATTCTCATTGCGCAGCCGGGCAGTTATATGTTGCATGTCCCGTCGCCGTTGCAGGGTTCCCGCTGCCAAATCCGCATAAATTGCCAAAGTGTAGCCCTGCCAATTAAATTCACGGGCTTTCCGCAACTTCGCCAGAATTTTCTCCTTCAGAGTGAAACTATGCATACAGAGCACAATGTCCCGTGGGCGATTAGGGCGACTCGGCCCAAGCGCCCTATGCGCTCTATCAAGAACCACTGCGGGGGGCTCCCCCTCCTCCTCCCCCTCCGCCAAAATGTCTTTACAGATAGCTTCCGCTACCCGCCGGCTGTCCTGAAACTCAGGTTCTTCAGGGACCCCCCTAATACGCAAATTATTTCGCCGCGTACGGTTTTCAAAATCTTCCATCTTAAGAGTCATTTGTTCTCTCCAGCGTTCCCATTCCTGAAAAGATTGCGCCAGTACCTCTTGCTTGCTTTCCACTCGCACCATGTGCTACTCCTGCTCCGCTGTTCTCCGGCTTAATTCCCCGACCTCCTCTCTTAATTCACTGCAAACCTCCCCCACTTCGGTCTTAACAGCAGCCAACTCCGACTTGAGTTCGTCAAACCAGGCTTTCAATTCAGCGCGACTCACATTATTTACTACCATCGCTCCTCTCTCCACCTCGGCAGCCCGCTGCAGGGAACGCTCTCCTGAGTCCCGAGCCACGCGGTCTCTCGCCGCCATCTTGGCCTCTCTGCTGCCAGCCTGTCCACCGCTGTAGGCGAACTCTTTCAAGTCTGCCGTTTTTTTACGCGTTGTCATCCCACCGGTGTACTCTCCACCTTTTTCTCCACCGCTCCCTTTGGTCCGGGGTATGATCGCTTGGGGGATCGCCGTTCCAGCCACTATTTTCGGGGTTTAGCTCCGGAGCTCTCCACTTAAGCTGCCATCCACTCCGATGACGTCACTTCCTCCTCCCAGCATTAGCTTTTAAGGGCGTTTTTATTCTCTCTAACCCAGCAGAAGTTGGAAAGAATTATATAAAAGCAGATGAAAAATGTCGGCCTGTTCGTCTGTCTGTCTGGGGAAAAATAATTCAGAAAATTTAACAGAATAGGATGAAACTTGGCATGTGGGAAACACCTGTAGAGAGACACGTTGAGTTTGAAAATGGGCCAAATTGGACAGGAGATTTCAGAAAAAAAAGCCTCTTTCCCCCAAAACATGGCCCAATGCATTTGTAAGGGAGAAGGCGTTTCAGCTTCTGTAGAATAGAAACTCACATACAATGAAACAGTTAGGGCCTGATTCTATTCCGGACATCCTGGCCCTCTGTGTGCCCAGTCAGATCTGGGCACACAGAGCGAGTTGCGATTCTGATCCTGCGGGGCACATCTAGCCCTGCGGGGTCAGAATCGCGAACAGGCCTGTATGAGCAGGCTGGGACCCCGATTCCATCCATCCTGCACATACAGAACTTTCCTGGCTAACTCAGTCAGGGCAGTTCAATGGAACCACGGCGCCATGGCTCCATTGAAAAGCCGCCAGTTGCAAAGGTGCTTTCCCCGCAGTCCAACCCCCGTTCTGGCCTCCTGCGGGGAAGTTCCTCTCCTGCTGCTTCCCAGGCCCAGGCCTGCCGATCCCTGCCGACTGGGGAACTTATTCCACCTCTGAGGTGGAATAAGTTCCCCGTGCAAGCCACCAGCCCCAGACGTACAGGGTTGCCATTAGAATCGGCCTTATACGCCTGGAGCCGACAACCACCCACTGCCCGCCCTAATGTCGCCCCTGATCTGCCCCTTTCCCGTCCCCATCTACCCTCCCCGTACAATGCGCGGGGAAGGTAGACGAGATCAGGAAGAGCCTGAATAGCAGACATCCATCCCCGCTATTCATACCTCAGAATGACCCCATTAAGGAATTCCTCCTTTCAAATGTCCTCTCCCTGCTCTTCTCTCCCAACCCTGCAAACTACTTCACTATCCAAAACAACCTCCCTGCAACTGCCTGCCACTCCACAAACAGCCCGACCTCTGAAATCTATCTCCCACAACTGCTCACACCACCCTGCAAATTGTTCTCACTTCCAAAATCTAACCCTACCACCCTGCAAACTTCCCCAGCCTCAAAAACTATCCCAATGCAACTCCCCAACATACTACACACTGCCCCACTGCACACACAACTGCCCATACTCACATACAAAACAGATAAACACATACCACATGCACAAAACACAAATAAAACAGACAAAGAATTCCGTGAGCCATGCTCTGCATACTTTCGCTATTTGTTTCCAAAAATGTTTTTGCTACAAACTCAAAATGGAGCAAATGCTTTTGAATGTTTAGAGCACTCCTAGAACCTTTTCTCCCTTGATGCACACTCACAGCACAAGTTAGGTTTTATAGTCTCTAGTTTTATGGGATCCTTTAAGTGTGGGTTGTATCTAAACTAAACTACAACTCTTTTGGGGACTGTTTCAGCTGCGGCTATTACACATTGAATTTTTCCAAATATTTCTAATATAAATAGAAAAAAATATTACAGCATAAACCAGAAGCTTCACATAAAATTAATGTCCTGGAATCGTTGTGCATTTATATGCATATACCCACATGGATATGGGAGAAACTACTCATATCTGATTCTTCTTGGTCCCCCCCCCCTTCATTTCCAAAAGTTTGTTGCATATTGCAATTTGTTGCATATTGAAAATTTGTTGCATAAAACTCAGAAGTGGCATGATTCTACATGCACATTCATGGAATATATGTATTCTTTAAAAGAATACTTCTTCCATGATCCCCACGACTCCCCTAATACACGAAGGGATGTGCATTTCGTTTGGTAGTCCACCTTAAAAAATTTAGTGTGCACTAAATTGATTTAACACGTTAATCTAAAAATTAGCATACATTAAATAAGTTAGCATATTAAAAGCATGTTAAGTTAGCATGTTAGCATTAAAACAATTTTTTAATGAATATGTGCAAAAAAATGAAAAAATGTACAAAAATTGGGAAACCCCAAATTAACTAAACACAAACCAAAACATTTGCCTTGTGCAAACCCCCACTGAAAATTTGATGTGGATCAGATGGTAATCCAAAAGGTTGTTAGGCGACATCATACACATTCCTGGAAATAGAAGGATCCCCAAAATATTTCCCTTGTCATGATCCTCTTAGATCTCTCATATGTCCTTAAAATCATGTGTGGATCAGATGGTGAAACCAAAAGGTTATCAGTAATGTACAATATACTTCTGTCATGCACTTTATGGAACCTTTGACATGTTCTGAAAAATCAGCAGGTATCAGATCAAAAATCAAAAGATATTAGGAGCAATAACTGCATGTGCATATTCACAGAGGCACATTCCATACTGTGCATCCCAGACTCTGTGCATCCGGTCGGAACTGAACACACAGAGGTAGACATGATTCTGATCACGCAGGGCACATATAGCCCCCACAAGATCAGAATCACATCTAGGCCTGTAAATGCAGGCCGGGACCCGATTCCCATTGGCCTGCATGTACAAGCTCCTGCCCAGCTAACTCAGTCAGGCTCCTGAATGGAGCCGTGATCCCTGGCCGCCAACCACTTTCCCTTTTCCCCGCAACCCGACCCCTGATCTGGCCTCCCATTGCCAGGGTCAGGCTGCAGGGAATTTCCTGCACCCCTTCACCTTTTTGTTGCTGGGGGGGGGGAGGGGAATAATTCCCCCATCCACTCTGCCGGCCCCGGACATAAAGGGGTGACTTCAGAATTGGCACTGTATGTCCTGGGCCATGGACTGCCCACTTCCCACACTAAGTTTGCCTCCACACCGCCCCCTTCTGCCCCCATCTAAGCCTCCCCATACAAACGCCTTGTTCATACGGGGAGGCTTAGTTGGGGATGGCAAGGGGGCAAATAGCGGGGATGGATGTCCTAACGGGACGTCCATTCCCGCTATTCGTGGGACAGGATAGACCCCAGTGTGTGTACATATAAAAAAAAAAAACCGGCCACTGTCAGAATCTTCTTCTCCCCTTGACATAATCAGAAAATTTGGAGCCTATTAGATGGCAAACCAAAAGTTATTAAGGGGTATGTTTACTAAACCTTCTTAATGTGCGCCTGGCGTTACTGTGCAGGATGCCACATAAGGAGTGGGTATTTCAATCTAAAGTAGCAAAACGGGATTAGCGCGCGATAACGCGCACTGCTGCGCACATTATCGGGCAAAGTGCCGCTAAGCGCGTTACCGCACGGTAATCTTAAGTAGACGCACAGACATACAAACATCGAAACAGAAATGTAGCACAATGGTTAATACACTGACTGATGATACAGGGGTCATGAGTTCAATCCCCCAGTGTGCCTAATGCATAAGGCTGCCTGAGGCATCAGCTTTGACATGTAAGTATTGTTTCCTGAGGCATTTTATTTGTATTTTAATTATTGCTGCCATCAAACACACCCTTACGTACCATAACCTAAGGTGCCGCATAAGGCACCCTATAAGGCACTCCATAGGGCACATTATAAAGTGCACTGTCTGCCACGGCACCCTATAATGCCCCCTATAGGGCACCCTATAAGGCGCTCCATAGGACACCTTATACAGACTGTAACCATAAGGTGCCTCAGAAGGCGCTTTATAGAGTGCCCTAAAAGGCGCCTTATAGGGTGCCCTATAAGGCACCTTATAGGGTGCCTTCTGAGGCACCTTATGGTTACAGTACCCTGAGGGTGTTTTGCTGGCAGCACTAATGTACATTAAAAATAGACAATGCTTCGGACAGCCCTATCAAATAACCCCACTGTGGGTTTGAAGCCATGACCTTTGGCTCCACAAGCAGTGAAGTAACCAGTGGGCTACAGCTCCATAGCTGCTAGCAAACCCCTGGATGGCTACAGAAGGACTGCACGTCACCACACAAACAGTCTGCTGTGGTCACCAGGATAGGGTTAACCCACCCATACCCATGATGCACTGCACATGCAAATCAGCAGTCTACAGATGATCACAAGATGGGGTATGCACCCCACAGCACATCGGCCTGGTAGGGGGAACTGACCGTGTGTGGTACTGGCACAGAGTAGCTACACACCGTCACATTGTGCAGGTACTGTACTCACCCTGAGAGTGAGGTGGGGCACCCAGCACCAGGTCCCCAGCAGTGCTAATGTGTGAGATAGGTAGTCTCTGCAGACACACCTTGGATACCTCTGTATTTCTCTATCAGGTTTAGCCCTTATGGACACCTAGGAGGATTATGTACCACCCCCAGGGCTGAGGGTGGTAAACAGGGTCTCCCACCAACAGAACCACATTCTACCTCCCTGCAATGGTAGTAGTAGAGGGGACCATCAACCCCAGTCCTGCTGGGGAACAGGCACCCTACAGGGCAGTCAATGCAGCTCTGTACACCTCCATAAAGCAATAACAGACAGACATTAGGCCTGGATATGCTAAGCTGTACCCCACCACTATCTGATATTCTCCTGCAACAAGCCTTCAGCCGCTGCACCCTGCAAGGTGTTCCAGCCATACACATACCAGCTGCAGACAGTCTGCTAGCTAGTCCATAGTGCATGTTCCTGGTGGAAATGTGTGCACCCAGAACTGGGATGTCAGCATAAACACCAAACAGATAAGTCAGTAACTGGGCACCAAAAGAAAACCCATAAATATCACCTGAGAGGAATACTACATAGCACTATGGGGGAACATAGCCATGCCGTGGTCACTGATCAGTCAGGGTGAGAGTGATCTCCCAGCAGAACATGCTGTGGCTACCCTGTCTGTGCAGGTGGTGGCCGGGCACTACAATGTCCCAGCCATTGCCCTATGCCCTGTGCAGATGCATCCTGGCCAGGCCACCATGTCCGGGCTATACCCATGGTACCTTGCTCCTCATTATGCACATTGGCAGGCCAATACTGTCAACAGTGCTGGCAGTGTGGGCTGTGGAGGGTGTTTTCAGCCACCACACACTGGATAGACAGACACACACTCCCACACCTATGCCAGCATTGTGCTACTATAGAGGTGTTAGGCAGCCCTGGCCACCACACCAGTCCTGGGCACAGTGCAGGCATGGATATGGTATGCAATACTGTTGGGGGTCACTCCCCAGGGTGGTAAACACGGTCAGACACCAGACCTGAAGCACACTCCACAGACATCAGAAAGGTTGCTATGATGGAGCTCAATCAGCAAACTGTGCTTAACGTAGGAATTGCTATCTGCCAGTAATCATAGCTACCTTTTGATAGCTGTGTACCGTATTCCCAGGTTTAGGATGGCATTGCTAAGGTATGCAAGTGCTAGTATTGGGAGATGCACGCAGGGCCCAATGTCCTGCCTCTCCAGAAGGCATTGGCTAATGGAGCCTGTTGGTGTGGGTGTGTCTGCCCCTGTTGGCTGCTGCTTTACTGCAGAGGCTCCCAACTCCAGTCCTGGTGTGCCAAACACTGTTCGGGTTTTCATGCTGTCCCTCATGAATATGCATGAGATGCATCTGCATACCATGGGGGCGGTGAATAGATATGCAGCACAGGCATCTTTATTAGAGGCAGCATGGAACCTGAATGGTGTTTGGCCCTCCAGGACTGCATTTGGGTGACTCTGCTCTAGATAATGCGCCTGTTTATGGTGTCTGTGCTCTGTAGGGTAAAATGTAGGTGTTTTGGGCATGTTTACGTCATCTGCAATAAAGGTTCTGTCTGTATTAGCACGTTTTAGTAGTGGGTAAAAAAGGGGGGCTGGATTGGCAGGAGCCACAGCTGGGACTTGAACCTGTGACCTTCTGCTCCTGAACACACTGGCTGTGTGCACTGCACCACCATGTTGCCACAGAAACAGCACATTCCCTGGGGATACCATGACTGGAAAAAAAACATAGCCAAGCTGGCTAATAGTGATATCAACGGGCAACATCAAAAAATACTCCCAAAAAACCTCCAAAAAAAAGAAATGAATTTTGGAAGGGTCTACGCTCCGTCCCCATACAAGGTGAATGAGCCCACAGTGAAATTGTCCAGAGCAGGGTTTCCGACCCCATTGGCCAGGTTTCCTATCTCCAGGGACTGCACTGTCATTGTGGCCACAGTGTGGTGCAGTGAACACAGCCCGTGTGTTCAGGAGCAAAAGGTCACCAGTTCAAGTCCCAGATGGGGCCCCTGACAATCCAGTCCCCATATTTTAACCACTACTAAACCGTGAAAGTACAGACAAACCTTTATTGCAGAGAACATAAGCATGCTTCAAACGCATATATTTTACCCTACAGAGCACAGACACCAGAAACATGGACATTACCTAGAGCACATTCCCCCAAATGCAGCCCTGGAGGGCCACAAATCATTCAGGTTTGATGCTGTCTCCAATATAAGGCCATGTCAGCATGGTGGCGGAGGGGTACCGGTGGTGGAGGGGGCAGTGTCTGCTGCCCACAGCACACCATGACCGAGCCCTCTTCACGTGGGTGCCGTGCACTGCAATAGACAGGCCCTGTCTGACAAACAGCCATGGACTCCCCAGGGACTGCACTGTTCCTGTGTCAAGATGGTGGTGCAGCACACACAGCCAGTGCCTTCAAAAGCAAAAAGTCACAGGTTCAAGTCCCAGCTGGGGCTCCTGCCATCCCAGTCCCCACATTTTACCCACCACAAAAATGTGATAATACAGACAGAACCTTTAGTGCAGATAACGTAAACATGCCCAAAACATCTACATTTTACCCTAAAGAGCACAGACACCAGAAACATGCGCATTACCTAGAGCAGAGTCCCCCAAATGCAGTCCTGGAGGGCCACAAATCATTCACGTATATGCTGTATCTAATAAAGATGTGTGTGCTTCATTTCCATGCGCCGCCTCCATGGTATGCAGATGTATCTCATGCATATTCATTAGGGACAGCAGGAAAACATGAACAGTGTTTGGCCCACCAGGACTGGAGTTGTGGACCTCTGCCCTAGAGCAGCGGCCAACAGGAGCAGAAAGAACCGCACCCACAGGCTCCATTATCGAAAGCCCACGGAGAGGCAGGATATTGGGCCTTGCGTACATCTCACAATACTAGTACGTGCATACCTTACCAATGCCACCATAAACCTGGGAATATGGTACACATATATCAAAAGGTTGCTATGATTTCTGGCAGATAGCAATTCCTAAGTTAAGCACAATATGCTCATTGAGCTGTATCATACCAATATCTCAGATGTCTGTGGAGTGTGTTTCAGGTCTGGTTTCTGACAGTGTTCACCACCCTGGGGAGTGACCCCAACAGTATTGCATACCATAGCCATGCCTGCGCTGTGTGCAGGACTGGTGAGTTGGCCTGGACTGCAAAAACTCTCTATAGTAGCACAATGCTGGCATAGGTGTGGAAGTGTGTGTCTGTCCATCCAGTGTGTGGTGGTTGCAACACCTTACTCAGTCCACACTGTTTGCACTGTGTCCAGTGTTAGCTTGCCAATGTGCATAATGAGGAGCAAGGTACTGTGGGTATAGCTCGGACAGGGTGGCCTGGGCAGGATGCATGAGCACAGGGCATAGGGCAATGGCTGGGACATTGTAGTGGCCGGCCATCACCTGCATGGACAGGGTGGCCCTTCATGTCCTGCTGGGAGGTCACTCTCACCCTGACTGAGCAGTCACCATAGCATGGCTAGGTCCCCCATAGTGCTAATAGCATCTCTTTCAAGTGATACTTATAGGTTGCCTTTTTTGGGGACCAATCACTAACCTATCTGCTTGGTGAGTGTGCTGCCATCCTGGTTTTGGGTGCACACATTTCTTCCAGTAATATGCACTATGGACTAGCTAGCAGACTGTTTGCAGTTAGTATGTGTGAGGCTGGAACACCGTGCAGGGGCTGCAGATTCACTGTGCTTGCTGCTGGAGAATGTCAGATATTTATTTTCATTCTCTTATATACCGTGCTATTTTGCATCAGTGCGGTTTGCATTGAACAAACTGAAATTACATTTAACAGGGCATTATAACTTGGAGATAACTACTTTACAGGGAAAATGGGCTATGGAGGGTTAAGTGGCTTGCCCAAGACCACAAGGAGCACCTGTGGGACTAGAAACCCCAGTCCTTCCGGCCCAAGGTTGCTGTCCTCTAGTGGAATTTGAACCCCCGACCTTCCGGCCTGAAGTACCTTGCCCCAACCACTAGGCCACTCCTCCACTCCTCCAGATAGTGGTGGTGGGCAGCTGAACATTTCCAGGCCTCCTGTCTGGCTGCTATCACCGTATGGATGCGTACAGAAATGCATGGACTGCCCTGTATGTTTTATGTCCCCCAGCTGAACTGAGGTTGATGGTCCCCTCTACCAGCACCATTGCAATGATGTAGAATGTGGATCTGTTGGTGGGAAATCCTGAGCTCCAGAGGGCAGTTTGGGTGGTACTGCATAATCCGCCTATGGGTCCAAAGAGCTGGCCTGGCTGTGCCCCCCCCAGGGTCACATAAATCATGTGGCCATGGCACCCACACAGAATATGCACTATTCTGGGTGCATCAAAGTGCTCAAGGGCTAAACCTGACTGAGAAATCAAAGATAGACACAGGTGCATTGGGTAATGTCGCTGCAAGACCAACCCATCACACACTGGCACTGATGGGGACTCACACCATAGCCTATCTCAGTTTAGCCACGTGTTGTGGACATGGTGCTGGGTGGCCCACCTCACCCTCAGGGTGAGCACAGCACCCGCACAATGTGACTGTCAGTACCTATCTGTGCCAGTAACACACATGCTCAGTACTCCCTACCAGGCTGAGGTGGTGTGGGGGTGCATACCCCATCCTGTGGTTATCTGTAGACTGCTGATTTGCATGTGCAGTGCATCATGGGTATGTGTGGTTTAACCCTATCCTGCCAACCACAGCAGACAGTTTGTTTGGTGGGCTGCAGTCCAACTGTAGCAAGCCAGGAGTTTACTAGCAGCTATGGAGATGTAGCCCACGGGTGACTGCCCTGCCTGTGAAGCCAGAGGTCATGGGTTTGATCCCACAGTGGGGCTATGTGATAGGGCTGTCTGAGGAATTTTCTTTTATCATTTAAATTGGTGCTGCCACCAACAACACCCTCAGTGCTGTAGCCTGAAGGTGCCTCCAAAGCGCCCTATAAGGTGCCCCAAGGGGAACATTATAAGGTGCCGTGTTGGACAGTGCACCTTATTATGTGTCCTCAGGAGTGCCGCATAGGGTGCATGATGTGGCACCTTAGGTTATACCAATGGGAGGGTGTGTTTGCTGGCAGCAGAATTAAAAACAAAAATCCAAATGCCTCCCAAAGCACTGCTGATATTAAAGGGTAATGTCTCAGGCAGTCATATGCAAAAGCCACAATGTGGCATTGAACCCATGACCCCTGTACTATCAGGCAATTTGTCAACCAATGTGCTACACCTCTGCCTCGGTATGCCAGCACACATGCCTACGATTAACACACAGTAATGTGCTACACCTACCTCCATCGTGCCATAATGTGCGGTACATAACCTATTGCGTGAGTCCAAAGTTTAGCCCAGAAGGCCCCCTCCCCCCCTCATGGCATCCTGCACATCATTGCTGGATTCACATTAAGATGGATTAATGAACATACCCCATAGGCACACACAACCCGATATCACCAGGGTGAGTGACAGCCCACGTTGATCGGCTCTCAGGACTCCTTGGTGTAACTGTTTAGCCAGTCATTGCTATATGAAAACGCATAGCACACCTGTTCCAACAGTACCCTCGGAACCAGTGGTGGTGGGTTTGAGACCCAAGTGTATAAACAACAAGGAAAACTTCTAATTTTGTTTTTAAATGTCAGACACATCAGTGCAATGTCTGTCTGCATCATAGATCTGTATAAATATTGTTGGCGACACCATACCCTGTGCGGCAAAAAGATGCACGCAGCGCGGGCCCAACTGCGCGCGGCGCAACTGCGCGTGCATGTTGTGGTGCGCATGCACAGGTGGGGTGCTGAGCATGCGCAGGTGGTGTGCTGCGCATGCGCGCGTGTTGCGTCGTGCGTGTGTTCCTCATTGGTGACAGTGTAGAACATGGCAACCAGATCCAGGAAGCCTGTCTTCACCACCCGGGAGCTACGCTGCCTGGCACAGCTGATTGCTGTGAGGCAGCACAAGCTGTTTCCTGGTTCATCCAGGTGTCAGGACCAGATCAGGGTCCGGAGGGCATGGGATCGGCTGACCTGGCGCTATAATCATGTGGCTGATTACACACGTGAGGTAAGTGTATGGGGACAGGTCAGTAGATCCACATATTTATTTATTTATTTAACAATTCTTATATACCGCACTATTTGTTATCAGTGCGGTTTACAATTAACAAAGAATACTCAGATCAGAGAAGACTGATAGAGTTTACATCATAACAGGGAATAGAACTTGGAGAACATGGGTAACTATTTACATATTGCCATAGGCAGTATACTAGAAACTATATACATAAATATATGGCATAATAGATGATACTTTATAAGAAAGATAAGGTATAATAGATGATACTTTATAAGAAAGTACTTAAGAAGGTTATATATATCCAGTGTTGATTGTAGCTGTGCATGCTGATGTGTGTAGGTAGTCTATCTCAGTGATGTGTATCAGGTAAATCCACATGCCATATTGTCTATATATCACATCTGAGTGGCTTGCCCTGTACCCAGGGGGCTAAGGACATGTTCACAGAGTTCATGATGCCATCCTGGTGTCATGGCAGCTGCTGCTGTTGATATGCTACAACACACCGTAACACAGGTAGCCCATAGATCAGACTAAGGAGGGTTTCTAAACATCCTGCTGGTATGATGGGGTCTGCAGTTGCAGGGTAAAACATCTGCCCCACCCCCAGGGGCTGTGAAACGTGCCCAAAATGGTATGTTAGTCCCATTGGTGATATGCGTGTGTGTTGCCCAGCAGTCTAAAACATCTGCCCTACCCCCACATGGCCAGAAAGTCCATAAAGGTGGGTCCACAGCACCCCTGCTGGTAAGGAATATGCTACTGTTGCTGTTTTCCAATCCACCCTACCCCCAGGAATCCTGAGAGCCCATCAAAGTGGGCTGTCACTCACCCTGGTGATATGGTCCTGTGTGCCTAGACAGTTGAATACATTCTCCCTATCCCCAGGAGCCCTGAGAGCCCATCAAAGTGGGCTATCACTCACCCTGGTGATATGGTCCTGTGTGCCTAGACAGTTCTATACATTCTCCCTATCCCCAGGAGTCCTGAGAGCCCATCAAAGTGGGCTGTCAGGCACCCTGTTGATATGGTTCTGTGTGCCTAGACAGTTCTATACATTCTCCCTATCCCCAGGAGTCCTGAGAGCCCATCAAAGTGGGCTGTCAGGCACTCTGGTGATATGGTTCTGTGTGCCTAGACAGTTCTATACATTCTCCCTATCCCCAGGAGTCCTGAGAGCCCATCAAAGTGGGCTGTCAGGCACTCTGGTGATATGGTTCTGTGTGCCTAGATAGTTGAATACATTCTCCCGATCCCCAGGAGTCCTGAGAGCCCATCAAAGTGGGCTGTCAGGCACCCTGGTGATATGGTTCTGTGTGCCTAGACAGTTGAATACATTCTCCCTATCCCCAGGAGTCCTGAGAGCCCATCAAAGTGGGCTATCACTCACCCTAGTGATATGGTTCTGTGTGCCTAGACAGTTCTATACATTCTCCCTATCCCCAGGAGTCCTGGAGCCCATCAAAGTGGGCTGTCAGGCACCCTGTTGATATGGTTCTGTGTGCCTAGACAGTTCTATACATTCTCCCTATCCCCAGAAGTCCTGAGAGCCCATAAAAGTGGGCTATCAGGCAGCCTGGTGATATGGTTCTGTGTGCCTAGAAAGTTCTATACATTCTCCCTATCCCCAGGAGTCCTGAGAGCCCATCAAAGTGGGTTGTCAGGCAACCTGGTGATATGGTTCTGTGTGCCTAGACAGTTGAATACATTCTCCCTATCCCCTGGAGTCCTAAGAGCCCATCAAAGTGGGCTGTCAGGGACCCTGGTGATAAGGTTCTGTGTGCCTAGACAGTTCTATACATTCTCCCTATCCCCAGGAGTCCTGAGAGCCCATCAAAGTGGGCTGTCAGGCACCCTGGTGATATAGTTCTGTGTGCCTAGACAGTTGAATACATTCTCCCTATCCCCTGGAGTCCTAAGAGCCCATCAAAGTGGGCTGTCAGGGACCCTGGTGATAAGGTTCTGTGTGCCTAGACAGTTCTATACATTCTCCCTATCCCCAGGAGTCCTGAGAGCCCATAAAAGTGGGTTGTCAGGCAACCTGGTGATATGGTTCTGTGTGCCTAGACAGTTGAATACATTGTCCCTATCCCCAGGAGTCCTGAGAGCCCATCAAAGTGGGCTGTCTGGCACCCTGGTGATATGGTTCTGTGTGCCTAGACAGTTCTATACATTCTCCCTATCCCCAGGAGTCCTGAGAGCCCATCAAAGTGGGCTGTCACTCACCCTGGTGATATGTTTCTGTGTGCCTAGACAGTTGATTACATTCTCCCTATCCCCAGGAGTCCTGAGAGCCCATCAAAGTGGGCTGTCAGGCACCCTGGTGATATAGTTCTGTGTGCCTAGACAGTTGAATACATTCTCCCTATCCCCAGGAGTCCTGAGAGCCCATCAAAGTGGGTTGTCAGGCACCCTGGTGATATGGTTCTGTGTGCCTAGACAGTTCTATACATTCTCCCTATCCCCAGGAGTCCTGAGAGCCCATCAAAGTGGGCTGTCAGGCACCCTGGTGATATGGTTCTCTGTGCCAAGACAGTTGAATGCATTCTCCCTATCCCCAGGAGTCCTGAGAGCCCATCAAAGTGGGCTATCACTCGCCCAGGTGATATTGTTCTGTGTGCCTAGACAGTTGAATACATTCTCCCTATCCCCAGGAGTCCTGAGAGCCCATCAAAGTGGGCTGTCACTCACCCTGGTGATAAGGTCCTGTGTGCCTGAACAGTTCTATACATTCTCCCTATCCCCAGGAGTCCTGAGAGCCCATCAAAGTGGGCTATCACTCACCCTGGTGATATGGTTCTGTGTGCCTAGACAGTTGAATACATTTTCCCTATCCCCGGGAGTCCTGAGAGCCCATCAAAGTGGGCTGTCACTCACCCTGCTGATATGGTCCTGTGTGCCTAAACAGTTCAATACATTCTCCCTATCCCCAGGAGTCCTGAGAGCCCATCAAAGTGGGCTGTCACTCACCCTGGTTATATGGTTCTGTGTGCCTAGCCAGTTGAATACATTCCCCCTATCCCCAGGAGTCCCGAGAGCCCATTAAAGTGGGCTATCACTCACCCTGGTGATATGGTTCTGTGTGCCTAGACAGTTGAATACATTCTCCCTATCCCCAGGAGTCCTGAGAGCCCATCAAAGTGGGCTGTCAGGCACCCTGGTGAAATGGTTCTGTGTGCCTAGACAGTTGAATACATTCTCCCTATCCCCAGGAGTCCTGAGAGCCCATCAAAGTGGGCTATCACTCACCCTAGTGATATGGTTCTGTGTGCCTAGACAGTTCTATACATTCTCCCTATCCCCAGGAGTCCTGAGAGCCCATCAAAGTGGGCTGTCTGGCACCCTGGTGATATGGTTCTGTGTGCCTAGACAGTTCTATACATTCTCCCTATCCCCAGGAGTCCTGAGAGCCCATCAAAGTGGGCTGTCACTCACCCTGGTGATATGTTTCTGTGTGCCTAGACAGTTGAATACATTCTCCCTATCCCCAGGAGTCCTGAGAGCCCATCAAAGTGGGCTGTCACTCACCCTGGTGATATGGTCCTGTGTGCCTAAACAGTTCAATACATTCTCCCTATCCCCAGGAGTCCTGAGAGCCCATCAAAGTGGGCTGTCTGGCACCCTGGTGATATGGTTCTGTGTGCCTAGACAGTTCTATACATTCTCCCTATCCCCAGGAGTCCTGAGAGCCCATCAAAGTGGGCTGTCACTCACCCTGGTGATATGTTTCTGTGTGCCTAGACAGTTGAATACATTCTCCCTATCCCCAGGAGTCCTGAGAGCCCATCAAAGTGGGCTGTCAGGCACCCTGGTGATATAGTTCTGTGTGCCTAGACAGTTGAATACATTCTCCCTATCCCCAGGAGTCCTGAGAGCCCATCAAAGTGGGTTGTCAGGCACCCTGGTGATATGGTTCTGTGTGCCTAGACAGTTCTATACATTCTCCCTATCCCCAGGAGTCCTGAGAGCCCATCAAAGTGGGCTGTCAGGCACCCTGGTGATATGGTTCTCTGTGCCAAGACAGTTGAATGCATTCTCCCTATCCCCAGGAGTCCTGAGAGCCCATCAAAGTGGGCTATCACTCACCCTGGTGATATTGTTCTGTGTGCCTAGACAGTTGAATACATTCTCCCTATCCCCAGGAGTCCTGAGAGCCCATCAAAGTGGGCTGTCACTCACCCTGGTGATATGGTCCTGTGTGCCTAAACAGTTCAATACATTCTCCCTATCCCCAGGAGTCCTGAGAGCCCATCAAAGTGGGCTATCACTCACCCTGGTGATATGGTTCTGTGTGCCTAGACAGTTGAATACATTTTCCCTATCCCCGGGAGTCCTGAGAGCCCATCAAAGTGGGCTGTCACTCACCCTGGTGATATGGTCCTGTGTGCCTATACAGTTCAATACATTCTCCCTATCTCCAGGAGTCCTGAGAGCCCATCAAAGTGGGCTGTCACTCACCCTGGTGATATGGTTCTGTGTGCCTAGCCAGTTGAATACATTCTCCCTATCCCCAGGAGTCCCGAGAGCCCATTAAAGTGGGCTATCACTCACCCTGGTGACATGGTTCTGTGTGCCTAGACAGTTGAATACATTCTCCCTATCCCCAGGAGTCCTGAGAGCCCATCAAAGTGGGCTGTCAGGCACCCTGGTGAAATGGTTCTGTGTGCCTAGACAGTTGAATACATTCTCCCTATCCCCAGGAGTCCTGAGAGCCCATCAAAGTGGGCTATCACTCACCCTAGTGATATGGTTCTGTGTGCCTAGACAGTTCTATACATTCTCCCTATCCCCAGGAGTCCTGAGAGCCCATCAAAGTGGGCTATCAGGCACCCTGGTGATATGGTTCTGTGTGCCTAGACAGTTCTATACATTCTCACTATCCCCAGGAGTCCTGAGAGCCCATCAAAGTGGGCTATCACTCACCCTGGTGATATGGTTCTGTGTGCCTAGACAGTTCTATACATTCTCCCTATCCCCAGGAGTCCTGAGAGCCCATCAAAGTGGGCTATCACTCACCCTGGTGATATGGTTCTGTGTGCCTAGACAGTTGAATACATTTTCCCTATCCCCGGGAGTCCTGAGAGCCCATCAAAGTGGGCTGTCACTCACCCTGGTGATATGGTCCTGTGTGCCTAAACAGTTCAATACATTCTCCCTATCCCCAGGAGTCCTGAGAGCCCATCAAAGTGGGCTGTCACTCACCCTGGTGATATGGTTCTGTGTGCCTAGCCAGTTGAATACATTCTCCCTATCCACAGGAGTCCCGAGAGCCCATTAAAGTGGGCTATCACTCACCCTGGTGATATGGTTTTGTGTGCCTAGACAGTTGAATACATTCTCCCTATCCCCAGGAGTCCTGAGAGCCCATCAAAGTGGGCTGTCAGGCACCCTGGTGAAATGGTTCTGTGTGCCTAGACAGTTGAATACATTCTCCCTATCCCCAGGAGTCCTGAGAGCCCATCAAAGTGGGCTATCACTCACCCTAGTGATATGGTTCTGTGTGCCTAGACAGTTCTATACATTCTCCCTATCCCCAGGAGTCCTGAGAGCCCATCAAAGTGGGCTATCAGGCACCCTGGTGATATGGTTCTGTGTGCCTAGACAGTTTTATACATTCTCACTATCCCCAGGAGTCCTGAGAGCCCATCAAAGTGGGCTATCACTCACCCTGGTGATATGGTTCTGTGTGCCTAGACAGTTCTATACATTCTCCCTATCCCCAGGAGCCCTGAGAGCCCATCAAAGTGGGCTATCACTCACCATGGTGATATGGTTCTGTGTGCCTAGACAGTTCTATACATTCTCCCTATCCCCAGGAGTCCTGAGATCCCATCAAAGTGGGCTGTCAGGCACCCTGGTGATATGGTTCTGTGTGCCTAGGCAGTTCTATACATTCTCCCTATCCCCAGGAGTCCTGAGAGCCCATCAAAGTGGGCTGTCACTCACCCTGGTGATATGGTAATGTGTGCCTAAACAGTTCAATACATTGTCCCTATCCCCAGGAGTCCTGAGAGCCCATCAAAGTGGGCTGTCTGGCACCCTAGTGATATGGTTCTGTGTGCCTAGACAGTTCTATACATTCTCCCTATCCCCAGGAGTCCTGAGAGCCCATCAAAGTGAGCTGTCACTCACCCTGGTGATAGGTTTCTGTGTGCCTAGACAGTTGAATACATTCTCCCTATCCCCAGGAGTCCTAAGAGCCCATCAAAGTGGGCTGTCAGGGACCCTGGTGATATGGTTCTGTGTGCCTAGACAGTTCTATACATTCTCCCTATCCCCAGGAGTCCTGAGAGCCCATCATAGTGGGCTGTCAGGCAACCTGATGATATGGTTCTGTGTGCCTAGACAGTTGAATACATTCTCCCTATCCCCTGGAGTCCTGAGAGCCCATCAAAGTGGGCTGTCACTCACCCTGGTGATATGGTTCTGTGTGTCTAGACAGTTCTATATATTCTCCCTATCCCCAGGAGTCCTGAGAGCCCATCAAAGTGGGCTGTCAGGCACCCTGGTGATATGGTTCTCTGTGCCTATACAGTTGAATACATTCTCCCTATCCTCAGGGGTCCTGAGAGCCCATCAAAGTGGGCGGTCACTCACCCTGGTGATATGTTTCTGTGTGCCTAGACAGTTGAATACATTCTCCCTATCCCCAGGAGTCCTGAGAGCCCATCAAAGTGGGCTGTCAGGCACCCTGGTGATATGGTTCTGTGTGCCTAGACAGTTCTATACATTCTCCCTATCCCCAGGAGTCCTGAGAGCCCATCAAAGTGGGCTGTCAGTCGCCCTGGTGATATGGTTCTGTGTGCCTAGACAGTTGAATACATTCTCCCTATCCCCAGGATTCCTGAGAGCCCATCAAAGTGGGCTGTCAGGCACCCTGGTTATATAGTTCTGTGTGCCTAGACAGTTGAATACATTCTCCCTATCCCCAGGAGTCCTGAGAGCCCATCAAAGTGGGCTATCACTCACCCTGGTGATATGGTTCTGTGTGCCTAAACAGTTGAATACATTCTCCCTATCCGCAGGAGTCCTGAGAGCCCATCAACGTGGGCTGTCAGGCACCCTGGTGATATGGTTCTGTGTGCCTAGACAGTTCTATACATTTTCCCTATCTCCAGGAGTCCTGAGAGCCCATCAAAGTGGGCTGTCAGGCACCCTGGTGATATGGTTCTCTGTGCCTAGACAGTTGAATACATTCTCCCTATCCCCAGGAGTCCTGAGAGCCCATCAAAGTGGGCTATCACTCACCCTGGTGATATGGTTCTCTGTGCCTAAACAGTTGAATACATTCTCCCTATCCGCAGGAGTCCTGAGAGCCTATCAAAGTGGGCTGTCACTCACCCTGGTGATATGGTCCTGTGTGCCTAAACAGTTCAATACATTCTCCCTATCCCCAGGAGTCCTGAGAGCCCATCAAATTGGGCTGTCACTCACCCTGGTGATATGGTTCTGTGTGCCTAGACAGTTGAATACATTCTCCCTATCCCCAGGAGTCCCGAGAGCCCATCAAAGTGGGCTATCACTCACCCTGGTGATATGGTTCTGTGTGCCTAGACAGTTCTATACATTCTCCCTATCCCCAGGAGTCCTGAGAGCCCATCAAAGTGGGCTATCACTCACCCTGGTGATATGGTCCTGTGTGCCTAAACAGTTCAATACATTCTCCCTATCCCCAGGAGTCTTGAGGCCTGCGTAAGGTGTACTGTCATTCACCCTGTTGCTATGGTGTGTGCAGCTGATGATGTGTGCTAGGACACTCAACCCCCAGGGGGCCAGAGACCTGATTGCAATGGTGGGTATGTCATTCAGATATTGTGTGAAGCTATGGCAGGTAGGTTGCACATCTGCCGTAGTCTGTGAGGTCAGCACCTCATCACACACCTCTCCACATTCTCACATATGCCTACTATGTATCATGTGCCTCCGTCCCCTGGTTTGCAGAAAGGACACCTCCCTGATCACTCCATCATGGTGGAGTGTGCTATGAGGAGAATTAAACGTTACAAACAACATGCCACCAACCCTCTTGGTAGGGAGTGTAAGACATTAGATGCCTTTGGTCGCTGTGTCGTCCAAACATCCATGCTTTCAGACAGGACAGGTTCCTATATCATGTACATGGGAATGTTCCTGACGGAGGTCACACGAGATCTACAACTGGTAAGTCCACATCTCCCAGATCACAGAGGTCACGACTATGTAGCACCTGTCAAGCATGCCCAGAACATTTCAAAAGTTGTGAACAGGGCAGCTTTTGACTGTTTTTCATGCATAGGCAGAGTCTCTGCCATTGCTATTGGGGCAAGGAAACTTGGCTGGCTGCAAGCCTCTCACCTGGAACACTGGGTACAGGATAAACTGGCCAACACCCCCTGTAGTGGTGAAAACGTGTTTAGAAAAATCGGCAGGACAATTATACCTTGACATGGCTTTCAAATATTGTAGATCCTGCAAAGATGAGAGCCTTAGAAAAGCACTTCCTCTCCAAAAAGAATGGATACTATAAGTCCTATGCTCAGCAAGGACAACCTGCAGTACAAGCTGCTAGAAAGGGTCAGCAATCTACTAAGCAGAGAAAGCCAAGAGCTACTCTGCCTCAGCAGACCCAGCAGCCTCAGCCCCCACAGGGCCTTTGACTCTGTGATGGAGTACCTGCCCTTCCTGGCCCTCCAGGGAAAGCAACCGTCAACAATCCCAGGAAGATTAGGTCACCTCATCCACAGATGGAGGCAAATAACATCAGAACCCTGGACTCTGTCCATCATAGAAGAGGGTACAGGCGTCAATCACATAGCCTGCCGCCTCCTACAATAGTAAGGACATTCCGTTCGCAAACATCCCCCCAACTGAATCCAGAAGTAAAACATCTTCTACCTCAAGGAGCAATGGAAGAGGTACCTCATCTCCAACAGGGTTCTGGGTTCTCCCCCCCCCCCCCAATTTCCTCATACCAACAGAAAAAGGAGGTCACAGACACATCTTAGATTTCAGAGAACTGAACAAGTTCCTGTTCCAACAGACATTCAAAATGATTTCTCTAGGAAACGTACTTCCTGACCTACACAGGCAGAACTGCCTTTGTTCTCTAGATCACAAGGATGCGTACACCCATCTTCTCTGCCAACAAGCACAGCGAAAGTTCCTTTGGTTCCTCCATTAAGGAAACCACTATCAAAACAAAGTTTTCCCTTCAGCCTTGCCTCAGCACCCAGAGTATTCACAAAGTGCATGTCTGTGGTAGCCAGTTTGGTCCGTACCAGGGGAATATTTTTGTGCCCCTACTTGGACGACTGCCTCATCCAGGCACAGTCACAAACACATGCCCAGGCCTCTTTCTCGTACACAATGCGTGGACTCCAATATCTAGGCCCTGTCAGAGATTTCCAGGAATCCTTTCTGACTCCCACGTAAACGCTGGAGTTCATAGGAGCAAGCCTAGATACCAGACTGCCAAAGACCTACCTGACTCAGCCTCGCTGTCCTCGCATTGTGCAACGTGTTTGGACAGCACTACAAAAGACTCACCTCTCGGCTCGAGAGATGCATCAGCTGCTGGGTCACATGGCATCTATGGTGCATGTGGTCCCCTACGCTTGTCTCCACATGAGACCAGGCCAATGGGCCCTCTCTTCCCAGTGGACGCAAGCAACAGGCTGTCTCTCAGATGTGATAGTAAACTCAAACCGCCATACCCTGTCCCTGGACTGGTGGCGGTCAGCACAAAACCTGTTGGAGGGGTCACCTTTTCTGCAAACCCCTCCTCAGATCACATTAACAACAGATGCCTCCAAAGTGGGGTGGGCTGCACATGTACTGGACACCTCCACCCAAGCCACCTGGAATTGTCAGGAGAGTCATTTCCACATCAATCTGTTTGAGCTCTGAGCAATTTGCCTGGCTCTTCATGTCTTCCATTCCCTTCTACAGGCCAATAGAATACTACTTTATGCAGACAATCAGGTAGCCATGGTCTATGTGAACAAACAAGGAGGAACAGGCTCTCTGTCCCTTTGCAATGAAGCTCCTCAACTGTGGTCGTTTGCCAGAGAGCAGCAGATCCATCTCCTGCCAGTCTATCTCCCTGGCAATCAGAACTCTTGGCCATACAAACTCAGTCGTGTTCTGCTTCCGCACAAATGGTCTCTACACATGGACCAACTCTGTAGAGTATTGCAACTCTGGGGAACTCAAGAGTCAGACCTCTTTGCAAGTCCATCATATGCCAAACCTACCCGGTTCTGTTCACGAATCCAAGCTCAGAGCTGCCAAGCGAGGGATGCTGTCCTCCTCAACTGGGGACAGGAATGCCTATATGCCTTTCCTCCCATTCCCTTGATTGCCAAGACCTTATTCCAACTCCTGAGGGACAGAGGCAACATGATCCTCATAGCCCCACGCTGGCAACACCAGGTGTGATACCCTCTGCTTCTACATCTGTCCCAGGTTCCACCCCTGTACATAGGGTCAGCTCCAGACTTACTGTCGCAGGAGGAGGGGAATGTATGGCATACAAACCCCCCATCTCTGCACCTCAGAGCCTGGCTACTGAAGGCTGTAACTGCTTTGGCCTTCCCCTCACTCAGGAAGTGCATGATGTCCATTATGCTTCCAGGAAACCTTCCACAAGGCAGTCCTATGCCATCAGGTGGACGTGACATTTCATTTGGTGATAACAAAAGGCCTTCAACCCTCTTGTCATCCGTATATAAACATGTTTTGGACAAACTCCATTACTTATCAAACAATGGTCTCCAAACTGAGTCAGTCAGAGTCCATTTAAGTGCCATTGCTGCTCCTTCTGAACCCATCAATGGACAACCCATTTCATCCCATCCTCTCATATCCAGAATCATGAGAGGCCTGCATCTACTGAAACCTGCCCTTAGACCACCTCAAGAGGCATGGGATCCCAATCTGCTTCTAGGCCAGCGTATGCTGCCGCTTTCTGAGCCCTTAGACACTACTTCCTTAAAGTCTCTGGCCTGGAAAGTAAAATACCTTCTTGCAATCACATCAGCAAGTCGTATCAGTGAATTTCAAGCTCCAGTGGCTGATCCACCTTACACACCGTTTCACCATGATAAGGTAATCCTAAGGACACATCCACACTTCATGCCTAAGGTGGATGCCTCCTTTCATTTGAAACAAGAGGTTTAGTTACCTGTAGTCTTTCAACAGCCGCATGCTTCAAATGCAGAGAAGACTCTTCATACCTTGGACTGTGGCTTTTCATCTGCAGAGGACCCAGCAACACAGAAGGTCCCCTCAGCTATTCAGAGTCTCTGATCCTTCGCATTTGGGTACAGCAGTTTCAAAAAGATCTCTATCCAACTGGATTGCTCAATGTATTACCTTTTATCTATCATAGCTAACACCTTTCACTGGTGGCCCATGTTCCCGCTCACAATGTGAGAGTCATGGCAGCCTCACGGGCTCACCTCCATTCCGTCTATATTAATGACATTTGTGGAGCAGCTACCTGGTCCTCGGTTCACAGCCCACTACTGCTTGGATAAAGGCTCCCGCAGGCATGCTATGGTTGGTCAGGCTGCTCTCCAACACCTCTTCCATACATAATCCACTCCTAGTCGCCTCTCTTGCAGGATGCCAGAGATCCATGGGAGGAAGTGGAAGCCCTCCACAGGCCCTCACCACTCTGGGGATCCTTCCCTGGCATCTACATCTAGGGTGTCCTCACATGTGACGACTACGTCCTGCTTGTTCCTGGTGATAGCATAGTTAATCACCTGTAACAGGTGATCTCCGGTAACAGCAGGATGAGGTCATCACAACCCACCCATCTCCCCTAGCGGGTTGTCTCTCTCTCTCTCTCTCTTTCCCTATCTCTCTCTCTCTTTCTTTGTGTCAGCTTTAAACTCAACTGGAGACAGGCAGTTGGGAAAGGCGGGAAGGCAGCACGCACGCACTGTGGGATGCTCCCAAAAGCTTTCATATAGGAAGCTGGGGAGCCTTCCCACACAGGCTCAGTTGGTACTGACGCTACCCACATGTGAAGACTTATTCCTGGGGTTCCTGAAGATCACCTGTTACAGGTGACTAACTATGCTGTACATGACACACACAGCAGTGGAGCAGGAGCAGCAAGATGCTGGCCACACAGATGTTTGTTTATGTTGCCCACCCACCAGAGGTAAGCAGTCACTGATGCCCCCACATATTGTTTTCACATCCACAGGTAGAGGATCTCCGGAAGAAGGGGCGAGAGTTGCGGCTCCATCACAGCGATCACCTTGCCTGCTTCCAGAGGGCGGTGCAGTCAGAGCGTGACAGTGAGTATTGGCAACCTTGCTGCCCAGTAACAAATGTCACATTGGCCCACTAGCCTGTGTGGTGCCTGCATATGTACATGTGTTATGTGACACACTTGATAATGTGCTGATGATTGTCATCTTCCACAGAGGGTGATGACAACGATGAAGAGGCCACCACATCTGCCTATGCCCTGAGGCGCCCCCCCTGCCCACCATGCCACAGAGGTGGAGGTGGTGGTGGTGGAGGAGGAAGCTGAGGTGGAGGCCGAGGAGGAGAATGAAGAGCCGGCGGAGAGTGCAGCGGAGGAGGGGGCTGATGGGGGCATGGAAGGGGTGGGTGGGTGGCAGGGTGGCAGGGGAGGGAGAGGGTGTGTCTGATGTGGGTGTGGGGGGAGGGGTGGAGGAGGGTGTGGAGGGTGGGTGGGAGGTGGCGGGGGGGGAGGAGGGGGATGTGTGGGTGTGGGAGAGTGATGGGGAACACAGTGCAGCACAGGGCACTGTGGGCTCCCGCCAGCCATGCCATGTCGCTCCACCATCCAGGGCCACACACAGGTCACATGCACATGCCACCACCCAGACCCCTGGGACTATGTGTGTGTGTGGTGGCAGGTGTGTGGCGGACCTGTATGTGGCCCTGGATGCCTTGGAGCGGTGTGTGCATTTCCTAGTGCACTCACACCAGTGGCTGGCGGTAGCCATTCAGCAGGTGGCCGCCGAGGAGGAACGGCTGCCCTGTCGGCGGCCATCCCCTGAAGGGCGTCACAGGAGTCATTGATGGTGCCTGTGATGTCCACACATGTGCCCTGTGCTGTCCTGTGTTCCATCACTGGGCATGCAGCATGCAGGGAGAGGGTGTGGCTGATGTGGGGGTGGGGGGAGGGGTGGAGGAGGGTGTATAGGGTGGGTGGGAGTGGAAGGGGGGAGGAGGAGGGTGTTTGGGGGGGAGGGTGATGGGTATTGTCCATATCCCTAACATTGTTTTATATTCCTTATTTTTGTACAATATACACACTGTTTCTTAACTCGAAATGGTCACGTGTCTCCCTTAGCAACACACTATGGATGCAAGCATGGGATATGTGTGTAGACAGGTATGTGTTGTAAAGGTAGACATGGGTATCATGCATGGACTGGCTCCACATGCAGTCATGGGGGATGACCATGTGTGTAGGTATGTGAGACCAGGATGGACCCTGAGATGTAGAAATGTAGACGACGGCCCAGGATACTGAGGCACGTGCATGCTGTGTGCAACGTGTGGGAACCGTTTCTGATGCAACATGCCTGTGTGCCAATAGTACAACTTGCAAACCAGTATGTCTGTGCTGGCAGGGTAAGATGTACTGATGAGCCCAGGAGCTACTCAGGGGTAAAGCTGTTGAGTGTGTCCTGGGACAATACATGTCACAGGGATGGTTGGTGAGTAACCGTATACGTTTGTGGGGGGGCAGGCACGTAGGCAGTGTTGCAGGCAGGGACAAGGGTCACACATGTGCGTCCAATGTAGGGGGTATGACAGGATTTAAACTGTGACGGCTCCCAACACTGAACATGTAGCTCCAGGACATTCCCCCTGTGCAACCCGGGAGGATATGTAAACCGCCACACTGCAGCCCAGGGGCTGGGATCTGACACAGTGCATGGCACACACGGCATGTGATGGTGTCTGTGCAGTGATACCTGCCAGTACAGACACCCCACCATCGAGGGGCCTGTGTGCGCGACACAACATGCATTTGCACACTACCTAGGGGAACACAGTGACACACATTGGAAAACACACGTATGTACTGGTTAACAGCAGTTTATTGGACCCGCAGTCACCTCCTGCGTGGCCGCCCGCGCCTCCCATGGCACACCACCCCCCGCGGTACTGCACCTTGTCCTGGTGCCTCAGGTGCCGGTGCTGGTGCTTGCTGCCGCATTAGGCCCACAATGTCCTCCATGGCATCCGAAATGCGGGCAAGCGCCCCCAACCGCATCTCCTCCCGGATCATCCTCAGCTCCCTGGTATTTTTTCCCATTGCCATGTACAGACGCTGGAGTGCCTGATGAGTGCCTGTGGGTGGGACAGAGGGTGATATGTGAGATTCCTCTCCATTACCAACTGTCACACATACACATGTCATGCATATCCCAGAAGAGCAGTCTGCAGAACAGTCATGCCTGCCAAACCTACCAACGTTTACATCTGTGTCTCCCATGAGCCATCCCCATGTCTGGAAGGGGCCTGGATGAGGGGTCCTGAGAAACACAGATCTCACACATGGCACATTGCCACAGTTTAATATGTCAATGCCAGGTCTGCACACTGCTTGTCTGGGATAGGTCAGATGATCTGAGGGGGCTGCGGCGCTCCTGCCCGGCCTTGGGGCTAAAGACAGGAGCGGCGGTCTGATGCTTCGTGAGGAAGGAGAGTAACCTGTATCCAGGGAATGCTGGGTATTGTAGTTCCTGCTCCTCTCACTCCGAAATAAAGAGTTGTAGTTATGGGGTTTCCAGTATATTTATTATAGTAAAGGATATTGTTCCATCACATGGCAAATAAATGCAAACAAAATAGGTGCTTCAAATGCTAACAGGAAAACTTAGGATAAAGGCAACTTAAAGTATAATTGCTGCTTTTCACTTCTAAGCAAATTACTCACTTTGCCCCAAGAGGTCAGTTAGATTCACTGCAGCCTCTTTCAGCCACTGTTACCTTCACAGTGCTGGGGAAAATCAGGTGCACATAATTAGAGCTTTCTCAGCAAGGCAATACAACAGCTCCGTAGCATTCAATTCACATACGGTAAAAAGCAGTTTCCTTCAGCTTGGCATCTCTACACAGCAGACCATGCAATCCATGCTCTCACAATCTGGTAAGTCTGTATTATCTTGTGTTAATTCTTCAAGCTGTATGGAATTACTGGCTTCTGGTAACACTGGCTGTCTTCTAGCTTGCAACTCTAAAAACTGCTTAAAACTCTGTAGGAGCAATTCAGCCTGCTGTTTGGGAGGTAGGGAATTGCTATCAGCTATACAACTTCCCTCTGGCTTAAGGCTGTTTATTTTCTCCTCTCTTAGATTAATTGTATCAGAGTAACTGCTAGTCTCTTTTGCTAATGTTTCACACACAGGAGAGTTAGCTTTACATTCAGCCTGGAAACTTTGTGGCAATTCACTTACTTATTGCCATGCCGTTCTGACTTCAGATGGCTCCAACGTTCTCCAGCTGTTAGAATGTTTGTTGCTCTCTGGCTCAAACGGTACTTCACAGAATGATTGTTTTCTTTCTTGTGCCTGCCTTGAAGGCTTCCTTTCCCAGGGCTGTGCCTTCCAATGGTTGTCTAATTCAGGGCTAGGTCCTCTCTCCTTGGGACTTCTACTCACTGCCTCTGAATAGAACTTTGCAGGTCTCCTTCCAATGCCTTGTTCCCAAGTATCAGCATACTGTTTTCTGGACTTCCAATCATTCTTCCTCTTCTCCTTCTTTCTCCTCTCCTTCTCCTCATTCCTCTCAATCCCATTCCGACTAGCAAAGCCATGCTCTGGTTTAAAACCACGTTCTCTCCTGGACACGCCCCTTCCAAGGGCAGGGTGTGCCCAATCAGGACTGCAGGACTCCTCCCCTGGGCTGGTCTCCATGCTCAGCTCCGTGGAATAGAGTCTCTCTTTCTTCCTTGGTTTCTCAAATAGGCATAAATCCTGCTGAACCTCAGGATTTCCTTCCGTTTCCATAGGCTCAGGAGGGCGCTGTTCACCACAGATCCCCCCCCCCCTTAAGATATCACGGGCTGGCTTCTGACCAGAGGCACAGCACGTGATTCTACTCAGGGCATCTGCGTTCTGGTGGAGCCATCCGGCTCTATGTTCCACTTGAAAGTCGAACGCTTGGAGGGCCATAAACCAACGAGTTAACCTCGCATTATGGTTATACATCTGGTTTAGCCATTTGAGTGGTGCGTGGTCGGTAATCAAGGTGAAACGTCTCCCCGTGAGATAAAAGCCCAGCGCGTCTATGGCCCACTTAATAGCCAGACACTCACGTTCAATTGTGGAATAGCGCTGTTCCGCAGGGGCCAGCTTCCTGCTGAGGTATAACACTGGGTGTTCCGTACCATCATGGCGCTGGGACAGTACTGCGCCGAGGCCCGTCTCCGACGCGTCAGTCTGTACCAAAAATGGTTGGGAAAAATCCACACCTCTGAGAACCGGTGCTGCACACAACTTATTCTTTAACAGGTGGAATGCTTCTTCCGCCTCTTCCCGCCATCTCAGTTGGTTAGGCGCGTTCTTCTTTAACATTTCAGTTAGAGGGGCACTCTTCTCTGCAAATCCTGGAACAAACCGTCTGTAATACCCCACTAACCCTAGGAAGCTCCTTAACTGCTTCTTGTTAAGTGGTTTGGGGAATGCTTGAACAGCGGCTATCTTATCAGTAAGGGGCTTCACCGCCCCATTACCCACCAGGTGACCCAAATATTTAACTTCCCGGCCTCCAAATAAACACTTAGCCGGGTTTAACGTAAGGCCAGCATCCCTAAGTGCCCTAAGAACGGCTTCAACTCGTGGGAGATGTTGTGTCCAATTGTCACTGTGAATGACCACATCATCCATATAAGCCACAGCGTATGTTTGATGCGGTCGCAGAACCAAATCCATTAATCGCTGACACGTAGCAGCAGCTCCGTGTAGGCCGAAAGGCATTCTTTTAAACTGGTACAGGCCTACCGGGGTGCTGAACGCAGTCTTCTGTCTGGCATCCCTGGTTAGTGGGACCTGCCAGTATCCTTTCGACATGTCCAATGTGGTGAGGTATTTGGCACGGCCTAGGCGATCCAGAAGTTCTTCTATTCTGGGCATCGGATATGTATCGAAACGAGATATTAAATTAACTTTCTGGAAGTCGATACAGAATCTTATGGAGCCGTGGGGCTTGGGAACTAGAACAATTGGGCTGTTCCACGGGCTCCGCGACTCTTCTATAACGCCCATCTGCAACATTTCCTGTACCTGCCGTACGACCTCCTCCTTCTTGGCTTCTGGCAGCCTATATGGACGTTGGCGTACTATTTCGCCAGGTGGCGTTATGATCCCATGGGCGATCAAGTCCGTCTTGCCTGGCATTGGTGTGAGGACATCCTGGTATCTTGTTAGTAGCTGAACCAACTCCTGTTTTTGTGCCCAAGACAAGCCTCCATCTACTCTAGGCTCTGGGTGGCTTTTACATACTGCGATTTGTGGCCCCAGGTCTTCCTCTTCCTTTTCTTCTATGACTGCGGCTAGAGCTTGGAAACTGGTACCCCCTGTTGACCCGAATCCACCTGCTCCACGAGCCGTTGTTGATAGGCTGGATACTTCTTCCAGCAGAGGCAGACCCACACGCTCGCAGATTAGTTGAGCTACTCGATCTCCAACCTTGACTTTAAAGTCCTCCTTGCCAAAGTTAAACATAAGAATTTTAATAGAACCTCTATAATCCGGGTCTATCACTCCAGCTCCTATGTCCAGAAAATGCTTTACGGCAAGGCCTGATCGTGGGGCTATCCGGCCGTAACAGCCTAGTGGCATTTCCATCTGTAGAGCGGTATCTATTAATGCTTTCCCTTGCTTAGGAACTATGACCTCCTCAGCACTACAGAGGTCATAACCTGCTGAGTTACTTGAAGCTCTCTTAGGGGGTTGAGCATTAGGGTTCATCTTGCAGAATCTTAGTACAAACACTGGTTTCTTCACTATTTCCTCTCTTGGAGCCTGTGTTTTCTCTTTTTGCTTTTTCAGGTGGGCAAACAAAGGACTAGGCACTATACTTTTCTTGGTGGCTTGGGTTAGAGCTTCTACCGGGGACTCTCTGGTAGCTTCTTGCTCTTTTAAGAATAAGCCTTGTTCCACCCCTTTATGGAAATGTGGCCAATCTTTACCCAAAACTATATTATGAGGCAGCTTGGGGACCACTGCGATGGGTATTTTCTTAAGCACACCTAGCGCTTTCACCTGAAGGTTGTATACAGGGTATAGTGATGTACCTCCATGTACACAGCGGATCTTTACGTTACGAACAGGCTGAATTGCTACCCCTGATGCTTGGACTTGCTGCCACAGCGCCTTGGAGAGCATTGTCTGCTCCGCGCCAGAATCCAATAACGCGGTAGTAGCAATTCCCTGCACCTCTACCTCAATGAGAAATCCTTCTCGGGTTTTTTGTGCACCTTCTGCTACTAAGGCAGTTTTAAAACAATTCTTCTGTATATGCCCTTCTCGCCCACATTTAAAACATTTCCTAGGCGGTAACCTAGCCTTCACAGTTGGCATACACATTTTGCTTGCTTCATTCTGAAATTTCCACTTCCTTTCTGACTCAGGTATTGCTGCCCCCTTTAAATCACTACTGCTTTCATGAGCCATTACCTTGGCCTGCAAGAAGCGTTCTGTGAGGTCTACTGCCTCCTGTGGGGTTTTGCAGCTTTGCAGAATCAGGAAGGTTTTTATTTCATTGGGTACAACATTCATGTATTGCTCTACAATTAAGCTTTCCAATATAGACTCTTTAGTCCTATTCTCTGGATTAAGCCATTTATTTAACAACATGCTTATCCTGTATACTAAGGCTTTCGGTGTCTCACCCTGTTTTAATTTAACCGCTCGCAGGAGATTATGGTAGGCTAGCGGTGTAAGGCCTAGCCTTTCCCGGACCGCTCTTTTCACCTCCTCATAATTTCCGGCAAGGTCGGGTGGCATGCTCCTATAGGCAGCCATTGCTTCTCCAGTAAGGGAAGCTGCAAATCTGATGGCCCAACACTCTTTTGGCCATGCACTTAACTGTGCCACTCTTTCAAAACACTCAATAAAATTGTCAACATCCTCATTGTCCTTTAACTGGCCAAAATTAAACATAGTCCCTGCATTTAGACTATGCGCAGCTGTAGCAGAAAAACATGGGGGAACAGATGGTTTCTCCTGTGGCGTCTTCTGCTCAGCTACCCATGCTTGTAGCATGTCCAGTAGGGGTCGCTGCTGAGCCTGCAGGGCAGCAGCACTCTTTTCCTGGAACTCTAGACTCAAGTCTCGCTGTCTCTTGAGTTGAGTGGCCATCCATTTAAATACCTCTGCTGGATCCAGAGACATCTTTAGTACCTGTGAATACAAACAGACAAAAAAAAACCAAGTGCGGTACCTCACACTTTAAAAAAAAACAAAAAAACTTTTCCTTTTTTTTTTTTTTTTCAACTAGCTGGCAAACACTCTCAGCCCTGTATCCTTATCCCTTCCCAGGTGGACACTTATTACCTGGCTCAGGTGTTGCGTCACGCTTTCACAACCTCGTTGCAGCTGACACTCCGATGCTGGGACTCTTTCCTTCCTTTCAGGATGGTCTGCACTCGGGGTCTTTCTTGCAGTTGCTTTTCTGTAGTCTTCTGCGCGGCACCTTGCGCATGCGTGGAATATCCTGCCAACGTAGCCACTTGCGGCTCTCCTGCCCGGCCTTGGGGCTAAAGACAGGAGCGGCGGTCTGATGCTTCGTGAGGAAGGAGAGTAACCTGTATCCAGGGACTGCTGGGTATTGTAGTTCCTGCTCCTCTCACTCCGAAATAAAGAGTTGTAGTTATGGGGTTTCCATTATATTTATTATAGTAAAGGATATTGTTCCATCACATGGCAAATAAATGCAAACAAAATAGGTGCTTCAAATGCTAACAGGAAAACTTAGGATAAAGGCAACTTAAAGTATAATTGCTGCTTTTCACTTCTAAGCAAATTACTCACTTTGCCCCAAGAGGTCAGTTAGATTCACTGCAGCCTCTTTCAGCCACTGTTACCTTCACAGTGCTGGGGAAAATCAGGTGCACATAATTAGAGCTTTCTCAGCAAGGCAATACAACAGCTCCGTAGCATTCAATTCACATACGGTAAAAAGCAGTTTCCTTCAGCTTGGCATCTCTACACAGCAGACCGTGCAATCCATGCTCTCACAATCTGGTAAGTCTGTATTATCTTGTGTTAATTCTTCAAGCTGTATGGAATTACTGGCTTCTGGTAACACTGGCTGTCTTCTAGCTTGCAACTCTAAAAACTGCTTAAAACTCTGTAGGAGCAATTCAGCCTGCTGTTTGGGAGGTAGGGAATTGCTATCAGCTATACAACTTCCCTCTGGCTTAAGGCTGTTTATTTTCTCCTCTCTTAGATTAATTGTATCAGAGTAACTGCTAGTCTCTTTTGCTAATGTTTCACACACAGGAGAGTTAGCTTTACATTCAGCCTGGAAACTTTGTGGCAATTCACTTACTTGTTGCCATGCCGTTCTGACTTCAGATGGCTCCAACGTTCTCCAGCTGTTAGAATGTTTGTTGCTCTCTGGCTCAAACGGTACTTCACAGAATGATTGTTTTCTTTCTTGTGCCTGCCTTGAAGGCTTCCTTTCCCAGGGCTGTGCCTTCCAGCGGTTGTCTAATTCAGGGCTAGGTCCTCTCTCCTTGGGACTTCTACTCACTGCCTCTGAATAGAACTTTGCAGGTCTCCTTCCCATGCCAGGTTCCCAAGTATCAGCATACTGTTTTCTGGACTTCCAATCTTTCTTCCTCTTCTCCTTCTTTCTCCTCTCCTTCTCCTCATTCCTCTCAATCCCATTCCGACTAGCAAAGCCATGCTCTGGTTTAAAACCACGTTCTCTCCTGGACACGCCCCTTCCAAGGGCAGGGTGTGCCCAATCAGGACTGCAGGACTCCTCCCCTGGGCTGGTCTCCATGCTCAGCTCCGTGGAATAGAGTCTCTCTTTCTTCCTTGGTTTCTCAAATAGGCATAAATCCTGCTGAACCTCAGGATTTCCATCCATTTCCATAGGCTCAGGAGGGCGCTGTTCACCACAGGGCCTAAGACACACATACACATAGCTGGGGTGCCCCAATTTCTATAATGCTGGCACACACTGCAGATTATGTTGTCAAATGATACTGCGTGACAATACCCATGACGAGGTCTCTGTCACATAGGGTGTCTGGGTGACCTGCGATCATTGCTCTTCGCTTTGGGCTTATGTGGGGTATATGGGCAAGCACAGTGTGCATGTGTGTGAGCCCCTCACAAATGCTGACACCTGACAAGCCATGCTACAGGAGGTAGAATCACAGAGCACATAAGACAACCTCCCAAAATCAGAACGCTATGCTATGTGGGCAATATGCAATCATTTTGTGGATGTTAGGACAACCCCGTCGGGATCGTGGGGTATGCTGTTACCCACCTTCTGCATTGCACCATGCTGAAGCAGTGTGTGTCCGCAGCTCTTCAATGATTGGGTCCATTTCTGGTGGAGGGTTTTCATCTGGCACTGGTGCATGAATGGGGTGGTGTCTTGTGATCTCCTCGGAGCCCTCTGTGGCAGTGACGTCTGGGATGTGGTCCTGTGGCTCAGGCTGCACGTGTGTGCTTGGTGTCCCATCACCATTGCTGGTGCTGCCCCCAGACATTGTGGGCTGGGGCTCTGGCACATCCTCGGCCAATTGCACCTCCTACTCCTCAGCTGGGGCCATGGTTGTGTAGTCACCTGGGTTGTGGAAACCATACACAGCACAGATTGGTTTGCATGGTTCAAATACATACAACTATTTAACACATCCACCCCACAATCAATGTGTGTTTGGCCGTAGCCTGTACATGTGCTAAATAGCTACCACTACAGCTCCTGATACCACTATTAGGGATATATAGGCCAGTACCTAGCAGACACATCGATGTGTACATCAGGGGTCCTCAAACTATGGGACGAGGGCCACATGTGGGCTGCCAAGGAGATGTATGCAGCCCGACGGGTGTTTTTGCTGCCGCTGCCAGTCCTCAGGGGCAGCTGTACACAGGACCGCAGCATTCATTCAGCAGCAGCCCAGCTAAGTTAACACCTTACAAACCTGCTGCTGCCACTGCCGCCATGGCAGCGGCATAATCAAGCATCCCGCGGGGCTCCCCCTGCTCTGCAGTGTCCTCCATGCAGCCTCAGTGTTGGCTGTCAGAGCCGCGCAAACAGAAAGAGCTTCTCCTCTCGTGGCTCTGTTAATCCCGCCATGGGGCTGATGGTATTTTCCATCAGGCCCGTGGCGGGATTGACATGGCCGTGAGAAAGGGATACTCTCCCTTCATGTGGCTCTGACAAGCCCACACTGAAGCCGCATGGAGGACGCTGCAGAGCAGGGGGGGCCCCACGGAATGCTTGAATCTCCTGCTGCCACGGTGGAAGCAGCAGCAGTAGGCGTGTTTGGGTTATTTTGTACCCTATCTGGCCTGATGGGGGTGGAGGAGGTTTGGAGTGGTAATTGGCTATGGGGGGGGGGGGAAGGTAAGACTGGAAGTGTGCTGATGTGGGGGAGGGGGTTAGGACAGGTCATGGCCTATGGGTGATGGTAAGATTGGAAGTGGGATGATGGGGGGCCTAGGATAGGGCTCAAAATGTGCTGTTGGGGGTGCTAAGATTGCAAACGGGCTGATGGTGGGGCTAGGAGAGGGCTATCAATAAGCTTTTGGGGGGGCTGGGGTTTGGAAATGCACTTCTGGAGGAACTTGGATAGGACTCGAAATGGATGTGGAGCTAGGACTGGTACTGGGCTGATGTTGGGCCAGGAATAGGATTGGAAATGGGCTGATGGGGGGCTAGGACTGGAAATGGGCTGATGCACGGACTAGAGGGGAGCGGATGCTGGGTGTGGCTGGAAATAGACGGGAGGTGAGGTTGTGCGAGGATCAGAATGGGATGGAGCTGGACAAATGAAATGGTGACGGAAAAAACATTTTGAGGGAGGTAAGAGATATCTACAATTGGACAGATAGTGGGGATTGAGGATGGGGGTCTAACATTTGAGTGGATGACCTAGGAATGCGGAAAGAGTACAAGGAGAAAGATTGCTATGTAGATGTAGATGTAGACAGATGTAGACAGAGAATGGAAACAATACTAGATGTGGGACGAAAGGACAAATGGAAAGCAGATGATGGGGAGTTAGCAGAAGACCCAAAGAAACCAGACTAACGTGGCTAGAGCAATTGTCACTGGAAAACCAAAACCAAAATGTTTGGAAACATTCTCTGTTTTTTGTATTTCTGCAGTGTTCATTGGGGTTTGTTCATAGTGTTTTTTTCAACTATATTCCGGCCCTCCAATGGTCTGAGGGACAGTGAACTGGCCCCCTGTTTAGAATGTTTGAGGACCCCTGGTGTGCATTATCCCACAGAAGGACCATCCCTGCTCAGCAGTGCTTAGATTAGACACAGACATAACACGTACAGGTCTGAGAGGGGGCTTGTAGCAGACATGTAGCCACATGTGCAGGGCAGATATAAAAAGGGATGATGCTAATGAAACATGTGGTTGGAGGGCAGCAAAACACAAGGTAAGAGGGGTGGAATGGGGGACAGCACACTCATGAGCCAAAGGCAGAGGGTGGGAGATGATCCAGGGGAGCAGGTATGAGGAGGTGTTAATAAGAAGCCTGATGCACATCCAAAGGGCAGGTACTCAATGGGTTGGGAGCAGCAAGGTGTGATTTGGGTACCTACCTGCCTGGGGATGGGCAGTGTCCAGTGCCTCTGGCAGTCCATAGAGGTATATTGGCCATAGCCGCTCTGCTAACTCCTGCTCCAGGGGTGTTAGAGAGGGTGTAAAGGGGCCTCCCCCTCCAGTGCCCACGGCATGCCGCCGCTCTGCCACCATGTGTGCACGCACACCCCTCTTTATGTCGTTGAACCTCTTCCTGAGGCTGTCGAGGTCTCTGCTTGGGCCCCCTGGTGATGTTACTTAGTCGTCCGTATAGTACATCATAATTTTCAAGAACAGACGCCAGCAGGATGTGGTTTTCCTGCAGTGTGAATTTCTGAGCCCTCTTCCGTTGCAGAGCTGGCACCAGTATGCGCCTACGTTTTGTAGTGAGAGGACCCTGTGTGGTCTGGGCCGATGGGCCTGCAGCCTCCACCACACTCCCTGCCATATCTGTCTCCTCCCCAACAGGTGGCCCCACCTCCCTCTCCCTCTCCCTGTCCCTCTCCCTCTCCACTCCTGCCCTGTCCTGTGGCTCCATCTCCCTGTCCTCTCCCTCGCTGTCAGACATTCCTTCTCTTGCCCTTCTCAGCTCCACCTCACACCTCCCTCCTCCCTGCTATCTGCTCTTTACCTCACCTCCTTTCTCACTCACCTGCTCCTTGCCTCCCTTCCTCTCTGTATCCCCTGCTGTACCTCACACCTATCCTCCACAACCCAGCCTCTAACACTCTGACCTGCAACACAATAACTTAGCTCTCCTAGACACCTGCATCTCTATCTCTCTTTGTTGACACCACACACCTTCTCTCTCCCTCGCCTACCAACAACCCCTCAACATGCAGCACGTGTACAGGTTTATTTATAGGGTTTTTTACGTTGTGCGTGCGCAGTTGCGTGAGCACGTTGGATGCGCAGTTGCGCATGCGCTGTTGGCCGTGTGCATTTTGCATGCACCGCTCAGAAGCAGGAAATGCATGCTTGCGTGTTGCATAGTCAACTACGCAGCACGCATGCACCGCCGTGCACACTGCGCATGCGCAGTTGGCTGTGCGCATTGCGCATGCACCACGCAGATGCAGGACGTGGGTGCGTGCGTACGTTTGCGCGTGAGACATGCCACATGCGCAGTGCTGCGTGTGTGCGGTGCATTGCCATGCGCACAGCCAACTGCGCATGCGCAGCGGTCGCGCTCGCGCACCTGTGCACGCGCAACACGCGCTACGTAAAAAACCTCTATAAATTCTCCAGAGCACATGTTGCACGTTGAGGGTTTTTTTGTAGGTGAGGGAGAAAGAAGGTGTGCGTTGACAGTGACGGAAGGAGCGAGTCTGAATCAGGTGTATTGTGGAGCGTGACTGGGTTTGTGATTGTTGTTGGTTGTATTGTGTGGCTGTGTTTCTGTGTGGTGTGTAAGGTGTGGGTCTTGGTTAGGGAAGTGTTGTCTGTGTTTGAGTGATTTAGAGGAGCAGGGCGGGTGGAGGTTATGGCGGCCTTTGTGTTTGCTGCAGCTGCAGCGCGAGGTGGGCAGGTGGTGCGGTTGCATGACAGGGGAGATGGTGTCTATGGGGCTGAGGCACAGGGCATGGGTGTAGTCCCGCAGCAAATCAGACCTGCAGCTGTGGGGGCAGGGCAGGCAGGGGCTGTGCCCGCACGGCACAGGAGACGTGCTGAGGTGCAGGCTCGCCAGCCACGCCTCTACAGGCCCAGGGCCCAGCTCCAGGGTATGCAAGAGGACCAGGTCATCTCCCTGTACAGACTGAGCACAGGGGCTATTAGGGAGCTCTATGAGGATCTAAGACCTGACCTCGAGCCCCTGACTGATCGGTCACATGCCATACCAGGTTTGGTCAAGCTCCTTGCTGCCCTACATTTCTTTGCCTCTGGCTGTTTCCAGTCATCTGTGGCCGCAGTGGGTGGCATGAGCCGCCCCACCTTCTCACGGTGTCTCCACCAAGTACTGCATGCCATGGTCAGCCGGGTGCGGAATTATATTGCCATTCCACACACTAGGCAACAGTGGTGGACCCTGAACCAGGCCTTTGAGGCGTTAGCTGGGATACCACACATGATGGGAGCTATTGATTGCACACATGTTGCCCTGGTCCCGCCTAGAGACAGGGAGGTAGTGTTCCGCAACCGCAAACACTATCATTCCCTGAATGTTCAGGTTGTATGTGATGCAAATGTGCATATTCTGAATGTGGTGCCCAGGTTTGCAGGGTCCACCCATGACGCCTGTATCCTGCATCACTCGGCACTATTCCAACAATTTGAGGCAGGACAGTATGAAGACTGCATATTGCTGGGTGGGTGTTTCCCATTTCTGACATGCACATGGTGCTTATGTGACTAGGCGTATGTGCATATGTGTGTCTTGGAGTAGATCACTCATTGTGTTTGTGTGTCATCTGCCTGTGTGGGATATAGGGGGAAGGGGGGGGATTGCCCTCCAAATGCGCCCTGCTATGGTGCTGTGTGATGCTGGTTGATTGGATGCGAGCATTTGTGTGGTTGTTACATATTATGTTGTCGCCAATCCATACACCTACCCCTTGTCTGGTGTTTCTTAGGTTCCCCCACTCAATCTGTAATAGGGTAGACACCCAGGAAGCTCTAAAAAACATGAGGAGTGATCTAGCTAAGCTTGATGAATGGTCTTAAATTGGCCAGCTGGGATGTCATGGTAGGAAATGTGAGGTCAGGCTTTTGGCCTGAAGCAATCCAAGGGAGCACTATTGTATAGGGGGTGAAGTACTCTTGTGCACTACAGAAGAGTGGGACCTAGGTGTGGTTGTTTCTGCTGATGTCAAAGTAGCTAAACAGGTTGAATAGGCGAGGGAAAAAGCTAGAAGGCTGGCTGGGTGCATACAGAGATGAATGGCTAGCATAAAACATGAAGGGAGAATGCCTCTGTATATGTCTTTTGTGAGACCTCATTTGGAGTAGAGTGTGCAATTCTGGAGACTGCACCTTCAAAAGGATGTGCATAGGATGGGGTCGGAGCAGAGGGTGGCTACTAAAATGATTAGTGGTCTTCATTATACAGCATATGAAGACAGACCGAAGGATCTTAGGATGTACGCCTTGGGGAAAGGAGGGATAGAGGTGATATGATGGAGATGTAGAAATACCTCCGTGGCATATATGTTGAGGGAGAGAGCCTCTGCAAATTGTAAGCAAGTTCAGCTACGAGGGAACATGGGATGAGGGTGGAGGGAGATAGATTGAGGGGTGATATGCCACCATATTTGTTTACAGAATAGGTGGTGGATCCATGGAATACTCTCACAGTGTAGGTGGTAGAGAGGAGGACAGTAACTGCATTCCAAACAGCATAGGACAAACACAGAGGATCTATAAAGGTAAAAAGGGGACTGTTGTACCTGTTGATATGGACGGACAGACTAGATAGGCCAGTGATGGCTAACCTTTTTGAGTCCGAGTGCCCAAACTGCCGCACAAAACCAAAGAATTTCCTCAAAGTGCCAGCACGTCAATTTGCATAAATATTTGCATAATGCTAACATACACTAACTTTTAGTAAACATGTCTCTTAATGAGTGTATGGATAAAGACAGACTAAAAGATTTCTACATTACTATAATCCAGTGCCAACCGCCAGGCACATTAGGGACTACTACAAACACTGCCCATTTAGAACCAATAGCAAACCCGCCGTATCCTAACAGCACTACCAGGACTCACAAAGCACCATACCATACCTATCAAAAGGCAACACTGCAAATATTAAACCAATACATTTCAGAGAATAACAATACATGACCTACTGGGGAAAGAGAACAAGTGGCAATGTCAAAAAGGAATTACATAAACAGAATACCTCAGCTCAGTTACACAGTTGCAATTGCTCCAGCCACTTTCTTCTGGTTTCTTCATGTTTTCTGCTAACTTTCCATCATCTGCTGTCCATTTGTCCTTTCTTCTCTCTTCTAGTTTTTTTTTCCATTCTCTCTCTCTACATCCACTTTAACATACTAATCTTTCTCCTTTTGCTCTTTCCTCATTCCTATTTCATCCACTCAAATTTTACCCCTCCATCCTCAATCCCCACTTACTCTCCCAATACCCGGCCAATTGTAGATTTTTTATCCCTCCCACACAAAATATTTTTCCCCTCTCCATTTTACTCTCCCAGCCCCATCCCATTCTAATCCTCCCCCAACATCAGCTCCCTTCTAGTTCCAACCTCACCCAGCATCCATTCCCTTCTAGTCCCTGCATCAGCCCATTTCCAGTCCTAGCCCCCCATCAGCCCATTTCCAGTCCTAGCAACCCCCAACCCAATACCAGTCCTAGCCCCCCCCATCAACCCACTTCCAGTCCTAAACCCCCATCACCCCATTTTCAGTTTAAGCCCCCCTATAACCCATTACCAGTCCTAACCCCCATCACCCCATTTCCAGACAGCCCCCATCAGCCCAAAGCCCATTACCAGTCCTAACCCCCCCTAGCCCTTTAGCAGTCCTAACCCCCCTAGCCCTTTAGCAGTCCTAACCCCCCCATAGCCCATTAGCAGTCCTAACCCCCCCTTGCCCATTAGCCGTCCTAACCCCCCCATAGCCCATTAGCAGTCCTAACCCCCCCGAGCCCTTTAGCAGTCCTAACACCCCCGAGCCCTTTAGCAGTCCTAACCCCCCCATAGCCCATTAGCAGTCCTAACCCCCCCTAGCCCTTTAGCAGTCCTAACCCCCCCATAGCCCATTAGAAGTCCTAACCCCCCCCCCATAGCCCATTAGCAGTCCTAACCCCCCCCCCCCAATAGCCCATTACCAGTCCTAACCAATGTTCCCTCTAATTTTCTGTAGGCTATGTGCGCATAAAATATCAGCTGTGCAGCTTTTGAAGGAAGGTTAAATTTTTGTGCGTCACATAACGACACTCGGAGTTATATACTTTAACATTTGACTACACGTCAGAATACAGTATGTACACCACATTGATTGCACTAGAAAATATTGTAGAACTTGTGAAAACCATAAATACACAACAACTTTTAAATTTTAAGACGTCTGTGTTGTTTTCTATCAGAATCAGAACCGTAATTTTTGTGCGCTCTGTTGTAAAGCATGTGTGCTCACTCGGCGAGGTGTGTGCGCGCGCACACGCGCACAGCTTAGAGGGAACATTGGTCCTAACCCCCCCCATAGCCCATTAGCAGTCCTAAGCCCCCCCCCATAGCCCATTACCAGTCCTAACCCCCCATCACCCCATTTCCAGACAGCCCCCATCAGCCCACAGCCCATTAGCAGTCCTACCCCCCGCCCGCCCGCCCGCCCGCCCATTAGCAGTCCTAACCCCCCCAGCCCATTAACAGTCCTAACCCCCCCCTAGCCCATTAGCAGTCCTAACCCCCCCAGCCCATTAGAAGTCCTAGCCCCCCCCTAGCCCATTAGAAGTCCTAGCCCCCCCCCCCTAGCCCATTAGAAGTCCTAACCCCTCCCCCCCTGGCAAATTAAAAAAAAAAAAAAGCTGGCTCTGGCTGCTGCCGCGGACGCGGCAAGGGCAGAATGCAATGTCCCGCGGGGCCCCCTCCGCCCGCTAAGCCCCTCTGCAAGGGCTTTCAGATTCGCGAGGGAGAGCGTCTCCCTCGCGTCTCTGTTAAGCCCGCAGGGGCTAATGGGAAATTTCCCATCAGTCCCTCGCGTCTAAAGGGGCTGATGGGAAATTTCCCATTAGCCCCTGCGGGCTTAACAGAGACGCGAGGGAGACGCTCTCCCTCGCGAATCTGAAAGCCCTTGCAGAGGGGCTTAGCGGGCGGAGGGGGCCCCGCGGGACACTGCATTCTGCCCTTGCCGCGTCCGCGGCAGCAGTCAGAGCCAGCTTTTTCTTTTTTGCGGACCTTCCCGCGTGCCAGCTGCAAGGCCTTCGCGTGCCACAGCTGGCACGCGTGCCATAGGTTCGCCATCGCTGAGATAGGCCATGTGGTCCTTTTGTGTCATCATATTTCAATGTTGCAATGCTGCATAGTTGTGATATCATATGTTTCTTTCAGAATGTGTTATGCATTTGTTTTGCAGATATATACCTGTGTCCATTTGAGGGGACATGAGCTCATGCTTTAACTTACCTCATTTATTTGTACAGGTGATGCAGGATATGGGTGTCGCCCCTGGTTGCTGACCCCTGTGCGTCAACCACGGACACGTGCAGAGCGGAGGTACAATGAGGCCCATGCCACCAGCCGCTCTGTCATAGAGCGCACCTTTGGCATTTTGAAGAGTTGCTTCAGGTGTCTGGATAGGACAGGCATCGCCTTACAATATACTCCACAGATTGTGGCAGAGATCATCATAGCCTGTTGCATCCTGCACAACATTGCTCTCAGGCACAATATCCCTGCAGAGATTAATGAGGGCCTGGAGGATGATCCGACGTGCCCCCCTGTACGTGCCCGTGAGGACACACGTGAGGGCACAGAAATCAGGTGGCAGGTGATTGCACAGCTCTTCTCATGTACGTACTGCATATGTTCCCACATTATCAGTAAGATGCAACACTGCACTGACATGTAACAGACACTGGCTGGCCATCCCAACGTCAAATATAAGCATGACTGGGAACCAAACGATGTGGGCAGGGCAGAACAGAGGGCTGAGGTGGATGATGTGGGTGGGTGGTTTTAGGCTTGTGGGAGGTTTTGGGGTGACATTCATGGTTTGTGGATGATTGTGATAGCGGATGCTGTGCAACCACAGTTAGTTTGTGTTATGCTTTGGGTGCAGCAAGGTGAGAGGCATGTGGTGTGGGTTTCACACTGGGAGAGAGGACCATGTTTGGGGCCACTTGTCCAGCTGTGCGTGTTTTTCATTTGGTATTTTGAGCTGATTGTGTGTGTGGTATGCTCTTGTAAGCTGGATGTGTGGGTCTGTAATTTTTGTATAGCGCTACATGTGCTATGTAGCACTATATACATGCTCAGTACTATCTGTCATAATGGTAATTGAAATCCTTACGGGGAGTTAGTGGAACAACACATGTGGCAGACTGTATAAGTCATCGCGTAGCCCTAACATGGATGTGGAGAAGGATAGGGAAACTGCATTGTCCAGCCAGGGTTTTTTTTTTTTTTCCATTGCAGAATAGACATGCAGTGCAGTGTTGCATATGTACACACAAACAGAAGTGATTCAGGCAAGATCAACAAGGTGTAGGTTACAGTAGGCAAGCAGAGAGATCAATGTGGGGGTGGATTGGGTTTTAGGGTTGTTTTCAGGGAAATGTTTTGATTTTTTTCATCAAATTTTTTTAAGCAAATCTAGCTGATGACATGTCGACATAAACCCATGACTCAACTACAGGCTGTATAAGTGCATAGAGGAGGAGAGTGCATGCCAAGACACCAACTACATTGCATACCCTAGAGAAGGAACGTAATGGCCACATACACAAAGAGTCTCTGATGGGAGGGGGTTATTAGGTGCACATACAGGCTATCCATGCTTTGCCATTATCACTTTCACACAGTGGGCTGACATGCAGCCATCAAGGTCAGGTCAAAAGCAGACATCGGGGTGTGGTTTAGCGGACATAACGCAGACATTGAGATATATGTTTAGCAACTCAGTAGCACACAGCTGTTAATGTTAGTCAAGGTATGAGATATACACACCAGGAAATGTGTTTGGACAGAGGATCCCGGAGGTGCCCCTGCATATTTCCATGTGTTACAGCAATTGACAGCGGGGTAGCAGACGACATTGGGACACCAGTACACACAGTGAAGGGCCATTGGGAGCAACATGGGGGACCCAGGATAATACTGCAGCCTTGGAGTGAATTGGGAACACGGTAGGGAGAAAACACTTATGTTCACAAGTGTGTGCGACAACAGGGAGGTGAGGGAGGGGACAGACAGAGTACGGACCCCTGTAGTTTGGCAAAGACATGTCCTTGATGCCTCTCACATGGGAGAGATGTGTACAATGTGATGGTGAACAGTGAGTCTGTAAAGGATGTTGGGGGTGTGTAAGCTGGGGACAGGAAGGTGCAGTGTGTGTTGCACAGCTAGAACATGACATATGTATGTCTCCCTTGTGTTTCCCAATGCACAGGACATAGTTGTTGAAGCTCCTGGTGCTGTGGTGCATTGGCAGGGGACTGTACATCAGCCAACATGCTGTGGTCTGGGGTAGGTGGACCTACAGCTATATTGTCTGTGCCAGCAGTCAGGGGGAACACATGTTCTCGGTGATCTTTCCTATTGTCCAGATGTTGTGGTTCACCTCTTTTCCCTGCACCTCCCTAAACCATATTTTGCTGTTGACACACATATCCCCATGTGTTCCTATTCCAGTATGTCTTCAGCAACACTGTCTCTGGGACATGTCCAACAGAGCTGCATGTGTGTGGAGGTTGTAGGTTTATGGGTGGTGGCCTACACGTGCACCCTTCCCCGACATTGTACCATGAGCCAACACCAGGGTATCATTGCATTTCACAGGGCCTTTATGTGTACAAATCTCCACTTGTGGACATACAGGCCATATGCTACTGCTGGCACGCTGCCCTTATGGTCATTTTCAGGATTGTATTCATATTTCTCATATGGGGCTATGTTGCATTCTGTGTGCTGCTCATCTATGTCTTCACTCTCTCATGTATGTGTACTATTCACTTGTGTAACACATCTTTTTTAGAGTGCCCTTCTTTGCTAATGCCACCTCATGACTTTCTACATTACACCAGACTGCTCAGGCCTACAAGGGGTTCTAGTGTGACTCATGGTTCCAAAGCCTGTGCTCGAGCCAGGGCACATACACAGACATCTTCGACAGTCAGAACCCATGTGCCTTATATACATCTATCTTTGGGATCTGCACAGGTCCCCTGTCTACTCTGATGTCTGTCTTGACAGGAGTATGAGCTCTGTTTAGCACAAGCAACTCGTGTATATGTGCAGTGCGGGATATGCATCATATTGGTGGAAACAAACACACATGTGCTGTTGGTATTGGCTAATCTGGGTCACATCTAGGGTCCTTAGGGCCCTGTTCAATGGGCCAGATTCTAGCAGAACAGAATAGGAACCAGCTCCACTGGGGAACTCATACGAATATTCACAGTCTGGCCATATCCAGTCAATGGTGTGGGATATACTGGTTGGCCCCACAGCCCCACACAGTGCAGAGCCAAGCCCCAAAGACATGAGATGAAGTGGCTGGACTGTTGGGTCTCCCTGCCTGTGCCCTTTGTGAGGGGTACAGCCAGGGGCAGAGGCAGGGGTCATGTGTGGCCAATGTCACAGTGACAGAGGGAGATGGTGTGTGTGCCCTGCTGTTGGGCTTATGGGTGTGTGTTCTCTTTGGGGGGTATGGTGCTTGATGAGGATCCATAGCATTGAGGTGTGGGGGGGGGGGAGGTCATCATGGTTATGGGGTGTGATAACTTGACCCAGGTATGGTTGAGGGATGTGGGGGCGTGAGAGGTGTGGTGCAGTATGTGGTCAAGGTTAACTGTGCATGCAAAGGGTCATGACATGACTCAGGAGTAGAGGGGATTATTAGCAGTACCAGCAATAGCCCACCACAGGTGATATGTAGATGCCAGTACCACAGACACCTTGGCAGACCTCTCTGGTCCTGCTGAGACACCAGGAGTCATTGGTGACAGTCCAGCATGTCTGCTGGGGAAAAAAGGGATCTTTGAAACATGAAAATAAAATAACAAACTAAAACAATAAACTAACAAAACAACAGGCTGTGTGCTCACATTATTGCATAGCCATGCATCCATGTGGCCCATTTTGTTCAATGGCACAGCCCTGCTTATCCCTTCAGCAAAATATGGGTTTTGCACTGCTTCCTGGTCATATAGTCCAAGCTGCTGTAATCAACATAGGTACACACATCATGTCAATGGCACTTATGCGAAATGGGTATGTACCAGGTCATCCCAGGCTGTAAGTCCCCTCCACAACGCTTGACTAGGGGGCACTGGTGGGGCCAACTTATCCTCATCTCCATCCTCTGGGGGTATGTCAGGGCCAGCTGACATGGCCTGCTTGCACCAGAGCACATAATTGTGGAGCATGCAGCAGGCCACAAATATCTCACAGTACCTGGCTGGGTAGTATAGCAGCTCATCTCCAGAAAGATCCAGACAATGGAAACAGCTCTTGAGTTGGCCAAAGGTCCACTCAGTGTTGCCCTGGTGCTCTGGTGTGCCTGATTGTATCTCAGCTCTGCAGAACATCTTGGATGGACAATGGGTATCATCCACCAGTCCCTCAAGGGGTATCCTCTGTCACCTGCATGGACATGGGCAACAACACAGCTGGGTCAGAGATAGGTGTCATTGCCAAGAGGGAGGCTGTGTGAGTTACACATTTGGGAGACACAGGCCCATTATGTGTCTAACAGTGGGTCTGCTGTAGCAGGCAATATACTCATGGCAGTTCATCATATTCTACATCTATTTTAGTGCCATGTACAACATGCAGGGCTGCCTGGTTTCAGAATACGGATCTAGACATTTTCGAATGAAAAACATCTATCCTGCATATGCACAGGGCTTATTCGTGTTTCAGAATGACCACTATAGTGTATCTGGATTTTTAGAAAGCCTTTGACAAGGTCCCTCATAAAAGATTCTTGGCAAAATTAAAATCTCATGGGATAGGAGGCAGTGTAGTATTATGGATCAGGAACTGGTTAAAATATAGAAAGCAGAGAATAGGGCTAAATAGCCAATTTTCCCAGTGGAAAAAGGTGAATAGTGGAGTACCCCAGGGATCTGGGCTGGACCTGCTGCTTTTTAACATATTTATAAATGACCTGGAAATGGGAATAATGAGCAAGTGATTAAATTTGCAGATTATACAAAATTATTCAAAGTTGATAAAAACATAAGAGGATTGTGAAAAATTGCAATAGGATCCTGATAAATTGGATAAATAAACTATGGTTACATAATGCAAGGTTCCTCATCAGGATCCATTACCCAGGAAAAGGATTTAGGCATCATTGTGGATAATATGTTGAAACCCTCCGCCCAGTGTGCAGAGATGGTCAAGAAAGCAAATAAAATGCTAGAAATCATAAGGAAAGGAATGGAAAATAAAACAATGGAAAGTATCATGTCTCTGTATTGTTCCATAGTGCAACTGCACCTTGAATACTGTTTGCAATTCTGGTTGCTGTATTTTAAAAAGGATAAAGCTGAATTAGAAAAGGTACAGAGAAGAGCCACCAAAATGATAAAGGGAATATAAGGATACCCCTATGAGGAAAGGCTTAATAAGTTAGGGTTCTTCAATTTGGAAAAGAGACAGTGAGGGGAGATATTACAGTGGTCTATAAATTAATAAATAGAGTGGAACAGGTAAATATACATCAGTTGTTTACTCCATCAAAAAGAAGAAAGCCTAGAGTACACGCAATGAAGCTACAATGTAACCCATTTAAGACTAATAAGAGAAAATATTTTTTTATTCAATGCGTAATCAAACTCTGGAATTTGTTACCGGAGGATGTAGTAAAAGCTCTTAGTGTAGATAGATTTAAAGAAGGTTTGGACAAGTTCCTGGAGGAAAGGTCCATAAACCAAAGAGAACCCGGGAAATCCACTGCTTACCCTGGGATAAGCATTGTGGAACCTGTGTACCTTTTTGGGAACCTGCCAAGTACTTGTGACCTGGATTGGCCACTGTTGGAAACAGGATACAGGGCTTGATGGACCTTGGTCTGACCCAGTATGGCATTTCTGATGTTCTTATGTTTTTATGTCTTATGGGTTTTTCCGGTCCTTCCAATGGAGAATTTAAAATTACAGAAGAAAACAAAAGATTAAAAATGAGAAAATTGTACTGATCACTTATTGTAAACTTAAATTTTTGTTGTGGGGCACAATCATTCCCAGTTTTCTAAGTCTGTCACTTGTAGACTTGCCATACATGAATATTAGGCAAAAGATTCTACAGGATATATAGCTGCAGGATAGTGCAGTGAACTCCCTCTAGTGGCTAAAGACCAAGTAAAAAGAATATAAGTATTAATGTCATTGCTACTAAGCTATCAATAGACATTCTCTTCAGTTGGTATAATGTTTTTCTGTGTCTGGAGATGAAGGCCGTTGGTTCACATGCTGGCTGGGAAAGATCACCTGAGATGCTATCTTGAGGCTTGAATCTCTGAAGCATGGTGTTCTCCTGTTAAGTTGTTATGTACTCTACATCCTGAAGTGAAGGTGGTGCATTTTGCTTCAAAAGTCTATTACAATTCCGCAAAGCCGTAAAGCATCACTTATTCACAAAATACTACCCAAAAGTGTCCATGGACACTCACACAGCCAACAGGCCTCCCACTCACACCAAACACCCTAGCACTTTAATCCAACCAGAAAACGGTTAGTCCCCACGAAAATCTACCTTACTACTATAGACTCATGCTACCCATGAATACATGTTCAATATTCACTCGAGTTTAAATATGGTACATAATTAAAGCATATATATAGTATAATGTTTATTGTACATAGTTATCCCTGTTATTCCATGTTTTATATTCCCTTGTTCTCTGTAAACTCGATGTTACCTGTACACATTGCAGTATATTTTGTTCGATGTACACCGCGCTGATTTTAATAGCGCGGTATATAAGAGATGTTAAATAAATAAATTTGTGTCTATCACATGCTACAGAGGGAAAAATGATAAACTGTCTTTAATAGCTGAAACCTTAAAAATTGGGATGATGGGTAATGCAGACTTTTCTTTTGACCAACTGATAGCATTACTATGTTTTCAATTAAAATAATGTATGAGTCCATTTGAATTCATGGACATAAAGTTAACAAACAAATAATAATGTAAGGTAATACCTTTCTCTTGACTAGCGTCCAGGAGTTTACACTCACTTCCTGAGCTCCAAGCAAACCCATGGAGTTTAAGGAGAGAAGAATTATCTCCAAAGCAGTTTCCTATGCCTGCAGTTTTCCGTCTTTCCTTTGTGACTGTATTAGACTGTGAACTTGCAGCAGCTCGCTCCCTCTCTGCTAGCTCAGTTCTCATCTTGGTATGACAAAAGAAGTCAGAATTCAGAGTTTATGGCATCATACTCTGAAATAATAGGATGATTATGATGTCACTAATTTCACTCATGAAAGTGTAATTCCAGGCGTGTAAAGTCACTCGTAAAAGTGGAAAGGAAAATTAAGAACATCATGCCAATTCTGGATATGTTTATCCTGATTGCTTCAAAGTCTATTGCTACACCTCCTACTTAACATTTCTCCAGCAGGACTGGATGTATGTGGCACCGTAAACATACACATAAGAACATAAGAACATAAGATATGCCATACTGGGTCAGACCAAGGTCCATCAAGCCCAGTATTCTGTTTCCAACAGTGGCCAATCTAGGTCATATGTACCTAGCAGTTTCCCCAAGGGACACAGGTTCCACAATGCTTGTATTGGTTCAAACATTGATATCCTGAGTCCCTTCTTAATAATGGTTTATGGACCTTTCCTCCAGGAACTTGTCCAAACCTTTTTTAAACCCAGCTACACTAACAGCCTTTACTACATCCTCCGGTAACAAATTCCAGAGTTTGATTACACGTTGAGTGAAAAAATATTTTCTTTTATTAGTCTTTTTTTTTTTTTTTTTTTTTAAATGATTTATTTAAGTTTTCAGGTAATATACATACAGTTGTGATAGACATACCAACAATTGATATAATGCATAATACATTTTACCGCCTATCACAATGCGCGAACTCTAACAAACCACACTAATAAGAACACAAAAACAGAACTAAACATGTAACTTCACATTGTGGTTGGTCAACAAGGGGCTAACTTCGGCCCCACTGTCAGTCTAGCTATTGGTTATCCATAAGATCGTTGGTGGCGACGAGTGCTTGTGCTGCAGGGAACGATGGCTTATAATAATTGTTGATCTAGGGTATCCCATTTTTTTAGTAGATTACGGTAGGACGGTTGTTGTGCCACATAGGCTTGTTCACAGGATCGGTGGTAGCAAACTAAATTCCACCACCAGTCTATGTGTAAGGCTTCAAAATTCTTCCAGTGGCTGAGGATCGCTTTTATCGCCAAGCTAAGTAGTAAATCCAACATGGCATCCGCTTCTTTCTCCGTTGTCATCCGGGTGGCCAGCGACTTATAGATCACTATACGAAATGTTAAAGGTGTCCAGAATTTGAGGAGTCGTGTAATACGGTTCCATACTTGTCGCCAGAAGTCTTGTAAGAGGTCACAGTAATAAAGCATATGTGCCAGCGTTCCATCCGCTGAGTCACAGGACCAGCATTTCATACTGTGGTGCTCCTGCCACTTGGCGACTTTGACAGGCGTCAAATAAGCTCGATGAGCCACAAAGTACAACGTTTGCGTGAGTGAGGACGCCCTTGTGATCCTAATCTGTGAATTCCAGAAGTTATTCCACATTTCCGGGTCAGTCTGTTCACCCACTTCAGATTCCCAAATTAGTTGTGCACCTCTGCATCTTCTTTTCTCTCCTTCTCGGATGAGCCGAACATATTTGGATATCAGTCGCTGTTCTTCCGCTAGTTCCTTGATTCTATGATACATGGTTGGGCCGTCGGGCAGTAGTGCTGGGGACACTCCAGCTGCTGCTAGGCAGTGTCGTAATTGACACCATTGGAAGAAACAGGAGGGTGAGATGTCATATTCCTGTCTTAGGGTCGGGAAGGACTTGAATGCCTGTTTATGAATAAGGTGACCCAAATTTATAATGCCGCGTGTCAGCCAAGGAATCCATACGAAGCTGCATCCGTCAATCTTGAATTTCGGGTTGAGCCATATGTTGGTAGACATTGTATGGTCCTGGCTCTCATCTATTTTATGAGCAAGAAATCGAAAGGCAGCCTGAGTATTCCCTATAATTTCATCTTCCGTCACCAGTGCAGAAGATTCCGCTCCAATACGCAGCCATAAGGGCACTGGACTACTCTTTATGATTTCAATACATAGCCACGAGGGTCGCTCCATCGCATCCTCTCTCTCACTCCACCATGTTCCTTGTTTCAGTATTGCCGCGTTGTGGTAAGTCTGAAAATCTGGAAAATGTACTCCACCCCATCTCTTAGCTAGCTTAAGCTTCCACAATGCGATTCTTGGAGTTTTGTTGCGCCACAGAAACTTACTCAGCATTTTCTCTAATTTATCATAAAACTTCCTCTCATACAAAACCGGTAGCATACTGAGGATGTAGTTCAGTTTAGGCATTATAACCATTTTAATGGTTTCCAGTCGGCCCCACCAAGATATATTCATCGGGGACCATTTGCTGATATATTCAGCAAGGATATTTTCACATGCCACCGTATTTCGTTTCATAGTATCTTGCAAAGTGAGTCCATAAGTAACTCCCAGATATCTGAAGGTAGTGCGTTCCACGATGAACGAATATTGACTGAAGGTTATCTCCGATACTGCAGGGTGAAGAGGAATGATTGTTGTTTTGGACATATTTAGCTTATATCCGGATATTTGGGAATACTCCACTATGACGTCTAAAGTGGCTGTTAGGGAGTTAGTCTCCAAGACAAGAAATAGGTCATCCGCATACGCTGATATTTTACAATGATAATCTTTAAATCTAATACCTGAGATGTTTTCCTGTTGTCATAGTTTAATCAGCAAGGGTTCCAGCGCTATGTTGAAAAGTAAAGGTGATAGCGGGCATCCTTGTCTGGTACCCCTGGATAGTTGGAACTCGGTGGAGAGTCCACCATTTGCGGCTACTCTAGCGGTCGGTTTAGTATATAATAGCTCCACACTTTTTATATATGCTTCTGGGATATCAAACCATCGCATCGCTGCAAAGAGGTACGGGAGCTCCACTCGGTCGAAGGCTTTTTCCGCGTCTAGTGCAAGCCCCACCACCGGGGTAGTGTGGCATTTGGCCTTCGTCAATATATGTGCCATTAGACGCCCATTATCCGTGGTCGATCTCCCCGGCATAAAGCCACATTGATCTGGGTGTATTAATACCGAGATTACTTTTACTAGTCGGTTAGCTAGGAGCTTGGCGTAAATTTTGTAGTCGGCATTTAACAGCGAGATGGGCCGGTAGTTTTCTATGCGCTGGGAGTCCCTGCCCGGTTTAGGGTGTATGACGATCGTAGCCGAAGCAAATCCTCCAATGGTAGGACTCTCAGCTTGAAGTCCTAAGTAATATTGCTGTATCTCTGGGAGCAGCAATTTTGAGAAGGTAGTGTAAAACTCAACCGGTAGGCCGTCAGGGCCGCTGGCCTTCCCTTTGGCTAATTGTTTCATTGCGTCTTCTATCTCTGCAATGGTTATGTCATCTTCAAGGATATGCTGTTGTGTCGCGGATAGTTTAGGACCCGTGAGGGACGCCACGAACTTAGAGAACGAATCCATACTACTATCAATCTCCGTCTGATATAGTTTTGCATAGAAGGTTTCACATATAGCTTGCATCTCGTCATCTTTAATCCGTATGGTGCCTTGGGCGTCTTTCAATCCTGCGATTCTTGTTGCAGCTTTCTTCGCTCGGAGCATACGAGCTAACAACGCACTCGCGCGGTTGCTCTCATGATAATACAGCCCTCTTTGAGCTTTGATCTGCAGATCCGCCTCTGAGCTCAATATGGCATTGTATTGATATCTCAATTTTTGTAGCCTGAGCAGTATCAGCGAGTCGGTTTGCTTCGTGAGCAATCGTTCTCCTGTGCGTATTTCTCGCTCAAGCTCAATCAGCCGTTGCTTTGTCTCTTTTTTCTTTTGTATGTTGTATGAGGTCATACGCCCTCTCATGCTAGCCTTGAAGCCTTCCCACCAGGCCCACGTTGCCGTCTCAGAACTTAGGTTATAGGTGAAATATTCAGTAATGGCCGCTTCCATGATGCTGCTGCGGAACTTCATGTCTGCCAGCCAAGATCGGTCGAAATGCCATCTCACTTGTGATTGTAGGGTAGTACCAGTATCCAGCTCTAGCATTACCGCTGCATGATCAGAGACTACTTTAGCTAAGTGTCGAGTATCAGTAATCCTATTCAGCAATGTCTTAGATACTAGAAAGTAATCTATGCGCGTTTGTGTGTTATGGGGCATCGAATAGTATGTGTATTCCCGTGCTGTAGGTGATAATAATCTCCATGGGTCTATCAAACCAGTGGAGTCCATTATGCTTGTCAGCATTTTGCAGGCCTTCGGCTTGTGCTGTGGCTTATATGGGGTTTCTATCAATCAGTGGATCTTGAATGAGATTGAAATCTCCACCGAGTATAACTGCTGCCGAATCCATCGTCAGTAGTTCGTGTGCTACATTTTCATAGAAGTGCGGGTCATCTAGGTTCGGACCATAAATTGACATCAGGGTGTATCTGTCAATCATATATCTTGACTATGGCCTTGGCCCATCTCCCTGTGGGATCAATCGCTGTCCCCTCAATTACCGACTTCAGTGACCTACGAATTAAGATGATTACTCCACCCTTTTTCTTCTGTGCAGGCGAAGACACAACATTCTGATAATATTCTCCCTTTACTTTCTGAGATTCGCATAAGGAGAGGTGTGTCTCTTGTAGATACACTACATCCGCACGCTGTTTTTTTACAATAATTGAGAATTTTTGTGCGTTTAATTGGGTTGGTGATACCCTGTACATTAAGAGTTAAAAACTTCAATTTTGCATTAGCCATGAGCCCAATCACTTGGATCATTTTTAATAGCACTCGCCGCCATCATCGCCCCCCTCAAGTATACGGAATTGGATACAGTCGCACATTCATTTGACAACCACAATGTATTTTTTTTTTTTAAACTTTTATTTTCATTTTGCAACAAACAAAAGAAACAACACACCAAAGGAGACAAAACAAGTATACAATAAAGAAAAGTAAACCCAATTACCCCCCACCCCCACGCTTCTTCTCTAGCTGATTATGTCAGCATGTGAGCGCTTCCAAACAACAGTGATTATACATCAAAACAATCAAAAGAGTATCTGCGATACAGAATAATCATGGGACAAAGATATATACAAATTTAGACAGTCAGATGAGAGCATTGAGCAGAATGTACATAGTCATTGAGCATCTTCCATTTAGAACCGATGATGAGGAGTCTGAATGGGGGAAGCAAACATACGAGGTATTTGTTCATATTTACTGTAGAGACAGACATGATTCCACCATTCATTGGGGCTCAGATGGGAGCTATTTTTCCAGTATTTCGTAATTAGGGAAATAGCAATGCCAAGCATAAAGTCCAAAAGGAAGTAAGCCGTTTTTGGAAGAGAGGGGATCCCCGCAGCTGAGCGAAGTCCCACTATCCTCCAAGAAAGGGGCTCTTGAAAGTGCAAAATAGACTGGATACGACCCCAGACCCGACGCCAGTAATACTGTAGTGCGGGACATTCATACATAACATGAGGTAGTGAACCAATGGCCGCATGACATGTCCAACAACTATTGCCCTGAGTAGTGTTCCATTTGGCTAATCTGTCAGGAGTGTAAAAACAACGGTGGGCTAGAAAGAAGAGTGTCTGAGTGAGTGAGGCGGATCGGGAGACCCGTGTCACTCTACTCCAGACAAGGCTCCATTGCTCCGGGGTCAAAGTCACATGCAATTCTCTCTCCCATGCTTTCTGCGCTATAGGGGTATCTCTAGTTATAGCATTACATAAGGTTTTGTAAAAATTGGATGCTACACCCGGTGAACTACCGATAGATCGGATAGTCTCCAACCAACCTGGTGTAGGGGAGGCCGATGGCGGGAGCACCTTAGCACTCCGAAGGCAATGCTGAAGTTGCACCAACTGAAAGTAGTGTTTCGCTGGGAGACCAAATTCAATTTGCAATTCACTAAAAGTTTTCCAGCGACCTTCATGGAACAACTGACTAGGAATCCAAATGCCCCTAGTGTACCAGGGGCTCCACGCCATCGGCTTATTTTGTATGCGAAATCGAGTATTGTACCAAAGTGGGAGCTTGTCTAACGGACAGAGTCGGGAGTCTAAAGATTGCATAAGATTATTAAAGGCACCTAAGGTGTCTAAAAGCATTGGTGGAAAGTGGGAGTCTGATGGGAGAGTCATACCAGGGAGAAAAGTAAGAGGAATCGGTTTGCAAAGGTCCTCTTCTATGTCTAGCCACACAGGTCTACTCGGTACTGGATCTTCCAGCCAACGAGCGCCTTGTTTGAGAAGAAAAGATTGATGATACTTCAGGAAATCAGGGAATCTGACACCCCCATTTTCCTTATCTGCTTGCAGCTTATGTTTCGCTATCCTAGGTGTCTTGTTTTGCCACAAGTATCTAGTCAGAAGGCCCTCTATATCTTTATATATACGTCGAGGTAAGAGACAGGGCAACATTTCTAAGATATAATTCACTTTCGGAACAATCATCATTTTTATGGTTTCTAATCGACCCCACCAGGTAAGTGTTAAAGGAGTCCAACGGTGAGTAAGCGCCCGGACTTTAGAGGTTAAGTCTTTGGCATTGAAGGAGATAGTGTCTTCCAAAGGAGAACAATAGTGAACCCCAAGGTATTTGACCATGCGAGGTTGCCATAAAAAGGGGAAGGGTTGCATATCTGCCTGATGAAGCAAAGGATTTAATGGAAAGGCTACCGACTTGGTCCAATTTATCTTATAACCGGACAGTTGTGAGTATTTATTTATTTGCTCTAGGACAGCCGGTACTGAGTCTATAGAGACAAAAAGCATAAGGTCATCAGCATACGCTGAAATTTTGATTTCCCTATGGGTGAAGTGGACTCCATGAATCTCCTCCGATTGCCGGATTAGTATAGCCAAGGGTTCGAGTGCAAGATCGAAGAGAAGTGGAGACAGTGGGCATCCCTGGCGAGTGCCGCGTTGAAGGGGAAAAGGCTGAGACTTTAAAGCATTGGCACATATACTGGCTGTAGGCTGTGCGTACATGGTGCGAAGACAACGGAGAAAACCTTCCCCGAATCCGTACCAGCGGAGGACTGCAAACAGGAAGGGCCACTCTAAGCGATCAAAGGCCTTCTCAGCATCAAGTGAGAGGCCAACAAATGGGCGATCAAGATTAACTGCGGTAGTCAGTACATGGCATAGAGTCCGAGCATTGTCAGCAGTTGATCTGCCAGGAATGAAACCGCATTGATCTGGGTGTATTAAGGTAGACATCCTATCAGAGAGCCGGGTAGAGAGAATGGTGGCAAATATTTTATAGTCCGCGTTTAGGAGGGAAATGGGACGATAATTAGCTGTTAGTTGCGGGTCTCTCCCCTCTTTCTCAAAAAACTACTACATTTGCCATTGAAAAGGACCCAGAAGGAGAACCCTCCTCGGCCAGAGCAGAAAAATAAAGTTTCAAAACTGGAGCTAAGTCAGCGTGAAAGGTTTTGTAGAATTCAGCAGGGAGACCGTCTGGGCCTGCGGCTCGACCTGAGGCACATTTCTTGATAGCAGAATGAATTTCTGAGACAGTAAATGGTGTGTCCAAGGCCACTCTATCTTCGTCAGATAGGGTCGGTCTTTGTACCCCTGAAAGTAAGCGTTCAAATACATCTGGCTCAAATCACATTCAGATTGATAAAGCCGAGTATAAAAATCACGAAAGAGTTCTAAGATTTCGGTATCTTTAGTGACCAAGCCCCCCCCCCCGACGGATTACGGAGGGCAGTAACACGCTTGGCTTCTTTTTGACCTTTTAGGGCATTTGCTAATAATTTGCCAGCACGATTATTTTCCCGATAATATAGCCCTCGTTGTGATTCAATATTTTTAACAGCAGCAGTATACAAAAGCTGATTGTATTGAAAACGCAAGCGTTGTAAACGGAGTAAAATACATGGGTCAGTACGGGACGTGAGGAGACGCTCCCCAGCTTGTATCTGCTGCTCTAGAATCAGTAAATGCTGCTTTCTTTGTTTCCCCTGCCGAATTTGATAGCTAGTTATAGTTGCGCGGATAGATGCTTTAAAACCCTCCCACCAAGCCCAGCTCGCTGTGTCATGGGGTGAGTTAAAATGAAAATAATCTTGGATAGCGGCCTTTATATCAACCTGAAAATCATTTTGACCCAGTAAGGATCTATCAAAAAACCAAGCTCGGGGAGAATCGTCCCGCGCAGTGACATGTAATGATAAAGATATGGCAGCATGATCTGAAATATGGAGAGGATGAGTCCTAGTCGTGTCTACTTGAGAAATCAGTGCTTTGGAAATGAGAAAGAAATCTATTCTAGATTGGGAGTGATGGGGGGCAGAAAAGAAAGTGAACTCTAAGTCGGAGGGGTGAAGCAGCCTCCATATATCTACCAGCGCAAGATCTTGCATCAGAGCTGTAAGGGTAGCAAGACTCTTGGGTGGACTACTCGTTCTAGGCGGCTGTCTATCTATCAGAGGGTCTAACACTTGATTAAAATCACCACCAAGTATTAATGGAGTATTGGCAGAGGCCTGTGCCAACTGCGCAATACTTGCATAGTAAGCAGGGTTGTCCACATTCGGGGCATAAATGCAAATACATGTAAATTCACTATCTCCAACCTTAAGATGTACTCGGGCCCATCTACCCTCCTTGTCAGCGCTAGTATCAATTACAGTAGCTTGCAAAGATTTCTTAACCAGAATGGCTACCCCGCACCGTTTGGAAACGGCGGGAGAATAGGCAGCCACCATGTAAGGCTTAACATTGAGTTTCAGTGTTTCAGCAGAGTTTAAGTGCGTTTCCTGAAGAAACGCTAAATCAGCATGCTCATGGCTAAGATAGCTAAGGATTTTCTTTCTTTTGATTGGACTATTAATGCCCTTTACGTTGAGTGATAAGATTTTACATAAGGCCATTCAGACAAGTTAAAAATTCTGAGCATGATAGCGCACATAATTTCACAATGTCCCTCATATTGACTGTATCTGGCTGTACATATGGCATAAAAGAAAATAAGCTTAGATAATACAATGAAGCGCCCCACATTAAAAAAGAAAAACCGCAGCGCGGTAGAGAAGAAGCAGAACCCCAAAAATTACTGGCGACCATGTGTCTGCGGGGAGAAGCCCCAGAGAAGGCCGAAATTGAAAAAACACATAACCTGTAGGACTGTGCGTGCTCCGAATCCGACCGAGGCACACATCATGGAGGGATAGGAGACCAAAAAACAAAAAAGTCATAGAAAGAAAGAAAGAAAGAAAGTCCAGGTAGTCTCTGTGCTTGACTATGACCGCCGCATCGGGCCCTTCAAAATGGCGGACAGAGCCGGCAAATAAAAGTCCAAGTCGTTGGATTAGCGCATCTGCTCTGCTTCTTTGGAGTCTAAAAATGTTGATAGTAGATCAGGATCTTCGAATGTCCTGGTTTGGTTGTGGAGAGTCACTCGGAGCTTCGCGGGATACAACAGGCCAAAGCGAGCCTGTAGCTGTTGAAGTCGAGGGCGAAAAGCAAGGAGTTTCTTCCGTCGGTCAACGGTAGGCTTTGCCAAATCAGGGAAGAAGGAGACTTTGTGACCTTCAAATTCCAAATGATGGTTCGCCCGGGCAGCATTTAAAATTTGTTCCACTTGTTGATATCGTAGCAAGCGAAAGATAATAGGCCGGGGGGTCGTTCGGTTGAGCGCCATGTGGGTAGGAACACGGTGTGCACGATCGATTTCCAGTTCTTTATGAAAGGTGATCTTCAGCAAGGAGGGAAGAGTTTTGAGCAGGAATTCTCTCATATCTCCCGCTTCCACCCCCTCCGGTATTCCAATGAGCCTCACATTGTTGCGACGGGCTCGATTATTGCTATCTTCTAACTCCTTTTGAAGATTCTGTATCTGGCGCTCAGCCTTGTCCAGTGTGCCCAAGCGCACCGCGTGCGAGTCGAGGACCCCCGCCATATTGTCCTGCCGTAATGAGAGACTTTCAAGTCGGTCCTGGAGCACTCCAAAGTCTTCTCGCATGGCTCTAAGCGCTTCTCCATTGGACTGCACCAATTCCTTCACGCCGCGTATTTCCTCTAAAATCTCCAGGTGCATTTCGGGGTTTTCCCGAAATGGAACCATCTTCTGTGGGGAGGACACCTCTGTTTTGGAGCGTTTTCCGTGAGAAGAAGAAGGAGACCCGAAGTCCAAGCGCGCTGGTTTATGGGCCGCCATCCCCCCCGAGGTACCCCGGTCAGCCCGGAGCGAAATAGTAAGTTTGTATAGGTATTAAGTCAGGATTCTAAGTAGGCCTCTCGGGAGCTTCAGCGCGAAGCGTCTTACCCGCTGGACATCAGGCTCCGCCCCCCGACAACCACAATGTATAACATATAATAACTTGTATGGTGTAACTTAACCCGCTTCTACAAACCATCTGTTACCTACGCCCTCCCCTCAACCTAGCCCTACTAAGATTCTGTTAAGTAGTTTCACTGTTCTCTCACCCCGTCTAGCTATGTACATCAGCACTATTGGGGGGGTACAGTGTAGGAAGGAGCACAGTGAGGAATGTAAATATTGGAGAAGAAAAGAACAGGATACATGCCCCCACTCTACAATATCCCGTACCTGTATCACCCCACTCGAAATGATAACCAGTAAACAAAGCAGCTGCAAATATCCCAAGAGTCTCTCATGTCTCAATTTCCATGTCGGCTTGCTCCCGGAGAAACAATCGCAAGTCCTCGCCTTTTTCAAAGGATCGCGTCATGTTGTTCAGTGTCACCTTCATGCGAGCCGGATAAAGAAGGCCATACCGAGCATTTACTTTTTGTAGTAGAGGCCTGCAGGCTAACAAATCTTTGCGCTTCTCTACCGTCGTCTTGCACAGGTCTGGATAGAACGCAATTTTATTGCCCTCTATTTGAAGCGCTGTTTTCACCTTTGCTGTTTGTAGAATGTGTAGTGCTTGCTGGTAACGCAGTACTTTCAATACCACCGGTCTCGGATGTGGCGTTCCACTGCTAGTGCGCGAGGGGACCCGATGGGCACGTTCGATTTCCAGCCCTGGTGTGAAAGTAATTTGTAATATATCCGGAATAAATTTTTCTAAGTATTTAATCATGTCGATTCCTTCTCTCCCCTCTGGTATTCCTGTGATTCGGACATTACTCCGTCGTGCGCGGTTATTTTGTTCTTCCATTTGATTCTCCAGTGCCTTTACCCGATTGGCAAGTGGGCCCATCTGCGCCCGTGTATTACGACAGTGTTCTGCTTCAATTTCTACGGCGTGCAGGCGGCCGGTAACCTCCGACAGAGTATCCTTAACGGCCTGCATGTCAGCTTGCATTTGCGTTATTGCCGAGTTACTGGAAGTGACCATATCTTTCACCGCTCTCAGTTCATGCAATATCTCTCGCTCACCAGCCGTGATATCTTTGTCCGGCGCCATCTTTTGCGGTGAGGCCGATTCTTGTTTTGAGCGTTTGACCGCCGATCCTGCCACCGCCTGGAATTCCAGACGGGCAGGTTTTAAGGTTGACATCCTGGGCAATAGAATTAGCCTGTTCTTGTCGGTTTCAAGAACCGTAGAGACGAGGGAGAGACCGAATTCTACGGGCTAGGTCGGAGCAGTGCAATTCAAGCAGCCATTCCCTTCGCCGGCAAGCTCCGCCCTTTTCTTCTTTTATTAGTCTTAAATAGTTTACCCTGTAGCTTCATTGCATGTCCCCTAGTCTTTCTATATTCTGATAAGGTAAACAATTGATCTATGTTTACCCGTTCCACTCCGTTCATTAATTTATAAACTTCTATCATATCTCCCCTCAGCCGTCTCTTTTCCAGGTTAAAGAGCCCTAACCTTTTTAGCCTTTCTTCATAGGAGTATCCTTCCATCCCCTTTACCATTTTGGTGGCTCTTCTCTGAACCTTTTCTAAAATCGCTACATCCTTTTTAAGATACGGCGACCAGAATTGCACACAATATTCAAGGTGCGGTCTCACCATGGAACGATATAGAGGTATTATAATATCTTTTGTTTTATTTTCCTTTCCTTTCCTTATCATATCTAGCATTCTATTTGCTCTCTTGGCCGCCGCTGCACACTGGGCCGAGGGTTTTAACATGGTATCCACAATGACGCCTAAATCTTTTTCCTGGGTGGTGGTTCCTAATGTGGAACCTTGCATCGTGTTACCATAGTTTGGGTTGTTCTTCCCTAGTTGCATAACCTTGCACTTGTCCACATTAAATTTCATCTGCCATTTTGATGCCTAGTCTTCCAATTTATCAAGATCCTCTTGCAATTTTCCACAATCCTCTTGGGTTTTATCAACTTTAAATAGTTTTGTGTCATCTGCAAATTTGATAACCTCACTCGTTAGTCCACTTTCCAGTTCATTTTTGAATATGTCAAAAAGCAGCGGACCCAGCACAGATCCCTGGGGTACACCACTATTCACCTTTCTCCATTGGGAAAATTGGCCATTTAGCCCTACCCTCTGCTTTCTATCTTTTAACCAGTTCCTGATCTACAATAGTACACTGCCTCCTATCCCATGACTCTTTAGTTTTGCCAAAAGTCTCTGATGAGGGACCTTGTCAAAGGCTTTCTGAAAGTCCAGATACACAATATCAACTGACTCACCTTTGTCCACCTGATTATTCACTCCTTCAAAAAAACATAACAGATTAGTAAGACAAGATCTTCCTTGTCTAAAGCCATGTTGGCTGTCTCCCATTAGGGCATGACTATCTACATGCAGAGTAATTTTATTCTTTATGATGGTTTCTACCATTTTTCCCGGTACAGATGTCAGGCTCACCGGTCTGTAGTTTCTCGCATAACCCCTGGAACCCTTTTTAAAAATTGGTGTTACATTGGCGATCCTCCAATCTTCAGGTATTAAAGATGATTTTAATGATAGTTTGCAGATTACTAATAGCAGGTCTGCAATCTCATATTTCAGTTCTTTCAACACCCTTGGATGTATACCATCCGGCCCAGGTGATTTGCTACTCTTCAGTTTATCTAATAGTTGTAATACATCATCCCGATGTATCGATATTTCCTTCAATTCTTCCGCACCTTTAAATACCACTTCAGTCATGGGTAAAATCCCTACATCTTCCACAGTAAAGACTGAAGCAAAGAATTCATTCAGTCTCTCCGCTATCGCCTTGTCGCCTCTTAGTGCTCCTTTAACCCCTTTATCATCTAATGGACCAACTGACTCTCTTACAGGTTTTTTGCTACGAATGTACTTGAAAAGGTCTTTACTTCGCGTTTTTGCTTCCGCAGCAAGCTTCTTCTCAAATTCTCCCTTTGCCTGCCTTATCAATGCCTTGCATTTGACTTACCAGTGCTTGTGCTGTTTCCAGGTTTTGTCATTTGGCTCTTTTTTCCATTTCCTGAAAGATGCTTTTTTGGCAACAACAGCCTCTCTGACCTCACCTTTAAACCATGCTGGCAGTTTTTTCGACTTCCTTCCACTTTTCTTAAAGCGTGGAATACAGCTGGTCTGGGCTTCCAAGATAGAATTTTCCAACAACAGCCAAGCCTGATGTACGTCTTTAACCTTTGCAACTGCTCCTTTTAGTTTTTTCTTAACTGTTTTCCTCATTTTATCATAGTCTCCCTTTCGAAAGTTAAAGGGTAGTACTGTGAATTTCCTTACTATCCCTCCTCCACTAATTAAATCAAAGGCGATCATGCTATGATCACTATTGCCAAGTGGCCCCAACAACCTTATCTCTTGCACTAGATCTGGTGTTCCAGTAAGGACTAAGTCTAATATGGCTTCCCCTCTGGTCGGTTCATGAACCAGCTGCTCCAAGAAGCAGTCATTTATTTCATCTAGGAACCTTATCTCCCTAGCATGTCCTGATGTGACACTGACCCAGTCGATATCGGGGTAGTTGAAATCACCCATTATTATTACTGCGCTGTAACATTTGTTAGCTTCCTTGATTTCTTTGAGCATTTCATCATCCATTTGGTCATTCTGGTCAGGCGCTTGATAGTACACTCCCACTGCCATTGCCTTCCCCCTTTTACATGGAATTTCAATCCATATAGATTCTACAGCAGATTTTGCTTCCTGCAAAACTTTAATCCTTTCTGACTCAATGCCCTCTCTAACATAGAGAGCAACCCCTCCACCAATCTGATCAGCTCTATCATTTCGATATAGTTTGTACCCAGGTATCACAGTGTCCCACTGGTTGTCCTCCTTCCACCATGTCTCTGATATTCCAATCATATCTAACCTTTCATTTAGTGCTATATATTCTAACTCTCCCATCTTATTTTTTAGACTTCTAGCATTTGCATACAAGCATTTTAGAGAATGTATTTTATTCATATTAATTTGGCTATTGTTAGACATGGGTAATTTGGGATCTTTAAGCTCTATCTGCTCCATACTTGAGGGCATTTGGGCTACTTTACTCTTTTGTGGAACCTCTCTGCTTTTGGTAGTATCCTTCAAAGATACATTCTTCCGAACCATCCGCTCTTGGGCGACTGTCGGCTTTCCCCTAATATCTAGTTTAAAAGCTGCTCTATCTCCTTTTTAAAGGTTAATGCCAGCAGACTGGTTCCATCCCGGTTAAGGTGAAGCCCATCCCTTCGGAAGAGCCCCTCCTTTCCCCAGAATGTTCCCCAGTTCCTAACAAATCCAAACCCCTCATCTCTGCACTATTGTCTCATCCACGCATTGAGACTCCGGAGCTCTGCCTGCCTTTTGGGTCCTGCGCGTGGAACAGGAAGCAGCTACCCTGGAAGTTCTGGATTTCAACTTCCTACCTAAAAGCCTAAATTTAGCCTCCAGAACCTCCCTACCACATTTTCCTATGTCATTGGTACCGACATGTACCACGACAGCAGACTCCTCCCCAGCACCAGGCAGGCATGTTACTAGGCAATCCACACGTCCACCAGCCACCCAGCTATCTACATGCCTAATGATCGAATCACCAACTATAACGGCTGTCCTAACCCTTCCCTCATGGGCACATGGCCCTGGAGAAATGTCCTTGGTGCGAGAGGGTTTTACATCACCTGGAGGACAGGTCCTAGTTACAGGATCACTTCCTGACACACCAGGGTGATGCTCTCCTGTCACGTGACCTCTCTCCTCCATGGCAACAGGGATGCTGCCAGACTGGAGGTGGGACTTCAGGACTATATCCCTGTAGGTCTCGTCTATGTACCTCTCTGTCTGTCTTATGCTTTCCAAGTCTGCTACTTTAGCCTCTAGAGAACGGACTCGTTCCCTGAGAGCAAAGAGCTCCTTGCACCTAGTGCACACGTAAGACCTCTCACCATTGGGAGAAAATCATACATGAGACACTCAATGCAAAAGACTGGAAAGCCCCCATCCCGCTGCTGGATTGCTGTCTGCATCTTAGTTTTAAGTTTGTGTTTAGATCTAAGTTCTTTACTTACTAAGGGTTGCTATGGATATTTATACTAATAAAACTGTACCAACGAAAGAGCACTTATCCACGTGACAAGACAAAAGACCAAACCAAAACCGTGGATTTTGTTGGAAAAACTTGTTTATTCAATAGTAAACCAGCCAGGCCCAAAACTGTACCTAATACGTGTAATATACCTTGTTCACCTGAAGCTTAACTAATCTCAGGTCCTTAGTGTATGACTGATTTGGGTAATGAGCTTCTCCCGAGAGCACCTCCTGTCTTTTAAGATGTGTAAGTACCTATAATGCTACGATTATCCCAGGGGTGGGTGGGTGTGGGGAGGGAGGGAGGGAAATAACACTTATTAAAAGAGGGCTGCTACACAGTATCCTGTCGTGTGCTGCTGAGGTAAGCTGTATTCTGATTTGATTTAAATTATAGCTCTTAGCTGCTGCTAGGCTCTAACTTCTTATGAAATTTAAACTACAAGCTCTCTGCTGGGTTCTAAATTTAACCAGAATGCTCTCTTCTGTGTTTTAAATTTAAGCTAAAAGTACTTTGCTGATGCTAGGCCCTGAGTGACTATTCAATTTAGACTACAAGCTCTCTACTGGGTTCCAAATGTAACCAGAAAGCTCTCTTCTGTGTTTTAAATTTAAACTAAAAGTACTTTGCTGTTACTAGGCCCTGAGTGACTATTAAATTTAAACTACAAGCTCTCTGCTCGGTATGAAATGTAACCAGAAAGTTCTCCTCTGTGTTTTAAATTTAAACTTAAACTGCTACTACTAGGCCCTGACTGATTTAACAAAAAATAGTGGGTTCACAGATTAATTAGCTTTAATACAATGAATTCCTTTTAGAAAATTACCAGAAGTATATACTCACAGTTGCAGATCTCTCTCCAGAAGTAACAGTCCCTTTTTCTAGTCCTTCAAGAGACAATCCCAGCTCAACAAATTTTACAATATATTCAAGACAGACAAACAGGGCTCAAGAAATTAGGGAGTTTTACTTTTTATGGAAATGATTAAAAACAGCCTGGGGATTATTTTGGAAACCCTATTCATGCTTTGGATGTCTGAAAACTGGCATAGAGATGTCTCCAGGGCCATTTTAGAAGCCTGGTCTGTTGACGTCCAAGTCTCAACGGGGGATAGCTGAGGCGTTCCCTGGAACCTGTACGTCCCAGATGTCTGGCGTCTATCTAAATTTAGACCTGCTCCAAGCACCTGAAAGTGCTCGTTGTGGCTGGAAAACATCAAGAGGAGAAAGCACTACATCACACTCTATATAATTTAAATTATAGCAGCAGTAGAATTTGAACTCTAATTTCCTTGCTTGTAGTCTACTATGCTAGCCATTAGGCTAGTCCTAGAAATCTGGGATTTGCAATACTATTCTAGGGATGTCTCGTATGTAGACACCCCACAGACATTCTTATTCTACATGTTTTGTCCACGTTTGTGAAATCATGTCTGCACTTGGACATGCCTACTTTTTTCAGACATTCTGGCTTAGACGTCTCAGATTGCATTTGGATGTCCATTCTAAAATCCCCCTCCATGGATATAAACAGGATGACAAGGGGACATGATGCTAGCAGTAACTCAAACTAAAGTTAATACAGTCCATTGCAAGGACTTCTCCATTGCAAGCCTTGTCTTTGGAAGCAGTTCTCTAGGAAGCTCGGGCCCTTCAGGCAAGACTGAAAATGTTTTTATTCTTTTCAGATTAACCTACTCAAAGATTTATTTTAAAGGGTTTCCACAGATTTTATTATCTTTGTCTTTATAAATTGCATACACTATATTACCACTTGTGGGAAGACATTTATACTTGCCAGCTTAAAAAATTAAAAACACATGAAGATTAAATGGGATTACATTCAAATATAATATATGAATTAGATAGAAATGTTTTCCTCAATATAAAGTCTGTCTCTAAATCACTTCTGTAACAAAACAACTTTCCCAGTGTCATAAATTTCTTAATGAGTGATTCCCTTATTAGAGCATCACAAGAAAATATGTAGCTAATTGATAAGGTTATAATTTGAAACATTACAGTGGTTGTAATTGGAAACATCAGAGGGAATCATGGCTTGGAAAGACTTAAGATATCACTGGAGGAGGAAAGGAGGGATCTAGGAAGGGTCTTTGATCTCCAAACTAGCCTTCTATCCTTCCTCTACCAGGTTTCCTGGTTTCTTTCAGTACACACTGTCATTCTCTCAGGGGGACAGGACAGATCAGTTAAAGAGGCCTGTTCCATCTAGAACAGACTAATGCTTATCAGCTGGATTGAAGACGGTCAGCCTCAGAACTGAATTACTTTTTTATGAGGTTGACATGACAGATAACCCTTTGGAGTATTACAGTAGCCTTTCTGTCTAATGTCCAAGAACAATGGCCCCACTTTGCTGATCATAGTCTGTTTTGCAGAGTTCCAAACTGACATAACATCTGTAAGTTTCTGTATCTATCCATAACGGCTCTCAGTATTTCCTTGAACTGCCCCCATATTAGTGATCCTATATGAAAATAATTAACAAAAGTACATTACTATAAACAATGCATTGGCAAATGTATATAAATCCATGAGTATATTACTGGAGAGCATTTGGCTGCTCATTATTAACTTTTAATTTCAGTAAAACAGTTATTTGTTAAAAATTAATTGATGCACAGCTGCTAAGAGCTCTCTACCGGATCATTATTCCCTCTGTGCTGCCCTGGAGTCTACCACCAGCAATTTAACTGGGGGCATACTGCATCCCTCCAATGGAATGAACCATCTCAAGATGGCATATCCCTGACAGTGTCACAGGATCTGCGTGCCCTTGAAAGAGAGCTACAATACATCCTGTCATTACAACATACAGTAGGTGGCAAATACATACCCTTAAAGTGAACATTATGCAAGATAGTTGCCTGTCAGTAACTACCCAGCTGGTCAGTTTTCCAATATCTTCCTATCTCCAGTGCTGTTAGATCACTAGAGGCTTTCTAACCACACTATTGATGTGGAAAAATAAAATCTGCTCAAGTAAATGATTTTTAGCTTTTTTCCATTAGTATCAAGTTACTGTATCTAGGATCACATAGGAAACTGCAGATTGTTGCAGTCATTATTAAATAGAATGCTTCCTTAATTTTTTATGTCAATAGCATTTGACCATTGTAAACAGTTTCTTTTGAAAAATAAATGAGATGAATTTTCAGCAGTTTAGCTCATTTGACAATAATAAGGAGGGCAAGTTTCAAAGCAATTGAAATGGGTAAAAAATGTTTTACCTACAGTAAAAAGCTGTCTTATAAATTCCCTCCCTCGAAGCAGCTAAGAGTCTTCATGTCATAGAACAAATGTACCTTTAGCTGCAATGAGAGGAGGCTTTCCCAGGGATGTGTATAGGTCATCTTCCTTCATCCTTTTCCAGCAAAAATATATGCACAATGAAGGCACTTATAGGTCACTAGTAGAAGTTTGAAGTGGATATGGATGTCGATAAGGAGCCAATGAAATGACTTGAGAAGAGGGATGACATGAGCATAGCGACACTGGTGAAACATTACCTTTTTAGCATCTTTTTGAAATGCATATAGTTATCAAGTTCTCTCATTTCAATCAGTAAAACATTCCACTCCATAACCACTATATAATTAAAAAATATATCAATATCCTCTTATAAATAAACTGTTTTAATGAGAGGATGACAAACACATTCTTTTTTTACTGTGTGCTGCACTCTCCCAAAATCACTGACAATAGCTAAAAGAAGACATATGTTGGAATAAGCCCCTGACAAATCTTAAAAACTAAGCACAATTTAAAGAAATGTCCAGCTTTAGCCAGATGCTAGTGCAACTTAATCAGAAAGGATGATGCCCAGAGTGGAAGAGTAGCCTAGCGGTTAGAGCAGTGGTCTCTAACCAAAAAGATTATGGCTTGAATCTCATTGGCACTCCTTGTGGCCTTGGGTAAGTCACTTAATCCTCCATTGCCTCAGGTGCAAACTTAGACTGTAATCCCTTACCTTGAACTATTACTGGAAAAGCATGAGCTGAATACATAAAAAGCAGGTAACAGTGATTATGCATTCTTTGTAGCCATGGCAAGTTTCAGAGTGAAAATACGTGCACACTTTCAGACTGTTTTTCTTGCTGTGTATTCAGTAAAACCAATAAAAATTTCAAGTTAAAAAAAAAAAAAAATTGGTGCAAAGTCCCCTAGTAAAAAGTAGGTGCCATCTTTGTGTCAACATGGACAGTTTGAAAATGTCATCTTATTATTACTCATTGCCATGTAAATATCTCATGTATGTATATAGTTGACCCCTGTTATCCAAGTTTGTCCCCCTGTTCGATGTAAAACCAAACAGCTTGTTGTTATGGTCGTTGTGTTATAATGTAAACCGCGCTGATGCCGAATAGTGCGGTATATAAAAAATTGTAATAAATAAATAATAAATAACATTTAGAAGAAACATCTCAATCATTGGCTTCCTTATTATCCTGCTAGACCAGTTCAAATGTGTGGGCTGTGCTCTCCAACCAGCAGATGGAGGCAGAGAATGCCAAACTTTGGTGATGTCATCATTTCTATATAGTAGTCCTGAAGGACTACCGAAAAGGACTGCTACAACTAGAAGTAGATCTACTTGTGAGCATAATCTTCTGGAATAAACTCTAAATCTTGGGGTAAAAGGAACTTCTTGGGGTTAAAGCTCATCAATCTGTGTATTTTAGAATTCAGTGTTTTTACTCAGTAAGCCAGGTCTTAGTACCACCAGTGAGCTTTGTATTTAATTCAAAGCAGAGTATAGCTTAGCATAGAATGTAAAATAAGAGTAAATAGACTGAAATAAATTTGCTTTAGAGAGCTTTTCATTTAAATTAAATCAGAGTTTAGCTTAACCTAGAAAGTAAAATAAAGTAGTTACTAAAATAAATTTGTTTCTAGAGAGCTTTTTTACTTAAATCAAATCAGAATATAGCTTAGCATACAAATAGAATAGTCTCTGAATAGAAAGAAAAATGAACTTGTTTCTAGTGATCTTTACAAAGAGCCCTTCCAAGTCCCACCTCCAGTCTGGCAGCATCCCTGTTGCCATGGAGGAGAGAGATCCATGTGATAGGACAGCATCACCCTGGTGTGGCAGGAAGTGATCCTGTAGCTAGGACCTGTCCTGCAGAAGATGTAAAACCCTCTCACACCGAGGAGGTTTCTCCAGGCCCATGTGCCTACGAGGGAAGGGTTAGGACAGCCATTATAGTTGGTGATTTGATCATTAGTCAGGTAGATAGCTGGGTGGCTGGTGGATTTGAGGATGACCTGGTAACATGCCTGCCTGGTGCAAAAGTAGCGGACCTCATGCGCCACCTAGACTAGGTCTTAGATAATGCTGGGGAGAGTCTGCTATGTTGGTACCAATGACATAGGAAAGTGTAGTAGGGAGATTCTGGAGGCCAAATTTAGGCTTTTAGGTAGGAAGTTAAAATCCAGAACTTCCAGGTTAGCATTCTCCAAAATGTTTCTCATTCCACGTGCAGGATCTAAAAGGCAGACAGAGCTTCGGAGTCTCAATACGCGTATGAGACGATGGTGTAAGGAAGAGAGTTTTGGATTTGTTAGGAATTGGGCAACATTCTGAGGAAATGAGTGGCTTTTTCGAAGGGATGGACTCCACCTTAATCATGATGAAACCAGGCTATAGTCTTGAAGGACTGCAAAAGGGGACTGCTACTTCTGGAGAGAGATCTGCAATTGTAAGTATTTACTTCTGGGAATTTTTCTAAAACTTGGGGAAAAAGGAATTCTTTAGATTAAAGCTGATTAATCTGTGAACCCAGTGTATTTGTTAAATCAGTCAGGGCCTAGTAGCAGCAAGGCGCTTTCAGTTTAAATTTAGAACCCAGCAGAGAGCTTCCAGTTTAAATTTAATACTCAGTCAGGGCCTAGTAGCAGCAAGGCGCTTTCAGTTTAAAATTACAACAGAGAAGAGAGCTTTCTGATTAAAAGTAGAACCCAGAAGAGAGCTTCTACTTTAAATTTCATACTCATTTAGGGCCTAGTAGCAGCAAAGAGCTTTAATTTAAATCTAATCAGAATATAACTTGGCATAAAAGGCAAAACAGAGTCAGTATTCCTTGAGCAATAAATTATTTCTAGAGACCTTTACAAAGAGGCGTTCTACATAAGGGGCAAGAGACTTGTGAATTTTTTTTAAATAGGTGTTATAGCCAGGTGACAGATCAGAGAGCCAGTTTGAAAGACTCCCTCTATCAAGCAAGGACTGTGTTAATCACTCAGGAAATTGGTCACAGTTTACCTCAGAAGCACAGGCATAAATAGTTCAACCAGAGCTGTGTGCTTCTCAGTCTTGAAGGACTACAAAAGAGGACTGCTACTTCTGGAGAGAGATCTGCAATAGTAAGTATTTACTTCCGGGAATTTTTCTAAATCTCGGAGAAAAAGGAATTCTTTAGATTAAATCTCATTAATCTGTGAACCCAGTGTATTTGTTAAATCAGTCAGGGCCTAGTAGCAGCAAGGCGCTTTCAGTTTAAATTTAAAACATAGAAGAGAACTTTCTGGTTAAATTTAGAACCCAAGACTCCCTCTATCCAAGCAAGGGCTGTGGGTCTCCCCCTGGAGATTGGTCACAGATTACCTTAGAAGTACAGAACAGGGTACTGTGTAGCAGCCAGCTTTTAATAAGTCTTCTTTCCCTCCCTCCCTCCCCAACACCCACCCACCCCCTGGGATAATCATAGCTTTATAGGTGCTTAAACCACTTAAAGGAAAGGAGGTAGACTATTCACTCTCAGGTGCAGTTGTTTATTCTCATCATCATACATTAAGGGTCTGAAATTAATTAAACTTCAGGTGAACAAAGTACATTAAATGTATTAGGTATAGTTTTATTAGTATAAGTATCCCTAGCAACCATTAGTAAGTAAAGAACTTAAATATCTAAACACAACCTTAAAACTAAGATGCAGACAGCAGTCCAGCAGCGAGATGGGGGCTCTCCAGTCTTTTGCATTGTGTGTCACATGTATGATTTTCTCCCAGTTGGTGAGGGGTCTTACGTGTGCACTAGGGGCAAGGAGCTCTTTGCTCTCAGGGAATGATTCTGATCTCTGGAGGCAAGACATGGAAGACATGAAGAAGACAGAGAGGTACCTAGATGAGACCTACAGGGATATAGTCCTGAAGTCCCACCTCCAGTCTGGCAGCATCCCTGTTGCCATGGAGGAGAGAGGTCACGTGACAGGAGAGCATCACCCTAGTGTGGCAGGAAGTGATCCTATAGCTAGGACCTGTCCTTCAGGTGATGTAAAACCCTCTCACATCAAGGAAGTTTCTCCAGGACCATGTGCCCATGAGGGAAGGGTTAGGACAGCCGTTATATTTGGTGATTCGATCATTAGGCATGTAGATAGCTGGGTGGCTGGTGGGCATGAGGATTGCCTGGTAACATGCCTGCCTGGTGCGAAGGTAAAGGACCTCACGCGCCACCTAAACAAGGTCTTAGTTAGTGCTGGGGAGGAGTCTGCTGTCTTGATACATGTCGGTACCACTGACAAAGGAAAATGTGGCAGGGAGGTTCTGGAGGCTAAATTTAGGCTTTTAGGTAGTAAATTGAAATCCAGAACTTCAAGGCTAGTGTTCTCTGAAATGCTTCCCGTTCCACGCCCAGGACCCAAAAGGAAGGTAGCGCTCCAGATTCTCAATGTGTGGATGAGACAATGATGCAAGGATGAGGGTTTTGGATTTGTTAGGAACTGGGGAACATTCTGGGGAAAGGAGGGGCTCTTCCGAAGGGATAGGCTTTACCTTATCCGGGATGGAACCAGTCTGCTGGCATTAACCTTTAAAAAGGAGATACAGCAGCTTTTAAACTAGATAATAGGGGAGAGTCGACAGTCGTCTAAGAGTGCATGGTTCGGAAGAATGTATCCTTGAAGGATACTACCAAAAAAACTAAGTTAGGGCACATCATCAGAGAGGTTCCAATAAAGACAAAGGTAGCCCAAATGCCCTTGAGTACAGAGCAGACAAAGCTTAAAGATTCCAAATTACACCTGCCTACCGATAACCAGATTAATATGCATAAAATACAGTCTCTAAAATGCTTGTATGCAAATGCTAGAAGTCTAAAAAATAAGATGGGAGAGTTAGAATATATATGGGAGAGTTAGAATATATAGTACTAAATGAGAAGTTAGATATGATTGGTATCTCGGCATTTAACTGCATCAGACCGCACAAGAGGGGAGGTGGAAGCCTTATATTAGCTAGAAAGGACTTCAGATTTAAACTGAGTTCTGTCAGCAATTCGATTGAATCCAGCGCAGTCAACATATCCAACAAATACCTCAGCATCTGCCTCACCTACAGGCCACCTAATGCCATTGCCAAGCATCTCTCCACGGTACTAGAAGCAGTATGCGCACACAGCAGACAGCACAAACCTCTAATTTCACTAGGGGACTACAACTTAACCTCAACACCTACCAAAGAAGCTACAGCATTCCTTAGGGCCATTGAATCACTAAATTACCACCAAACAATCAACTCTCCAACACACCAGCATGGCACCACCCCAGATATGCTCTTCACCCCAACACACCTGGTGGATCAGGGCAAAGTTACAACCCCAACAATCACCCCGGTCCCATGGTCAGATCATCATATAATAGCCTTCTCCTTGATCTTGGACAACCCCTTTCAGCACACGGAAGAGGAGAGCAAAACCGGATGATTCAAATCATACAACAAAGATGCCTTTCTAGAAAACATAATACCAAAGCTCTGTCAGGAGTGCGACACCCTCGACAAAACCATAGAGGAATGGCACCAGATAATAGCAGAGGCAGCATCAGCTCCCAGCAAAGGGATCCCACACGGACACAGGAGACCCAGTGCTCCCTGGTACTCAAACAAAATCAGGGATGCAAAACGCATACTCAGAAGACTGGAAAGGAAATGGAGGCATACCAAATCCCAGGACAATATGAACAAATATAGATCCAAGCAATTGGAATACAACACCCTTATCGATCAGCGCAAGCAACAGCACCATACCAATTTAATCATGAGATCAGCCAATAAGCCCAGGGAACTATTTAACATTGTGCAGAAGCTAACCAAAGACTCCACCCAGCACTGCACCCACCATCTGGACCCACAAGAAAATCAAAGAATACCACCCAAATGAGCACCCCTCCTACCCAGTCTTACAACCTACAGAACCTCAGCAATCTTGGGAAGACTCCAGCATACCATCAATACAACAAATAGAAGACATAGTGAACAATCTTAACACAACAACCTCGCCAGCTGACCCATGCCCAGTGGCATGGATGAAAGCCACCAGGAACCAATTATCTCACTACCTCTACAAAATCGTAAAAGAATCTCTCCAGGAAGCCACAATACGTCTGACCCTCAAGAGCAACACGCTGAGCCCCTCTGAGTCAAATCCTACCGCCCCATCTCCAGTAGGGTGGTCCACTGCCATAGGGGAAAAAATAAAAGTAGGAATTTCTTTGCTCCCTGGCCTGATTCTGGTTCCATTTATGTAGAAAAAATGTGTGCAAAGTTTGAAGCCAATCAAATAATATTTAGGGGTGGCTCAAGGTCCCTATCTATCAGGCCCCTGGATCCCCCCCAGGGTTCGTCAGACCACTGGGTATTATCCGCTCATAGATGGGGGTATCATGCTTGCCAAGCACTCAATGTGGTCCAGATGCTAGTAAGGACTTTGACGATGTGGGGAACATCTTACGGTGTTGCGAGACAACACCCAGAAGGAACTGGAGTTGCTCTTCTTTTGTGGTGTGTCGGCCGTTGAACTCCTCAATGAGTTTGACCCCTCGCTCAGCCACATCGTTGATCACTGGAAGATTTTTTACTTTCTTCAGACCGTCTTTGAATGATGCATTCTCTTCCCAGTCTTCTGGGTCTGCATTAAGAAAATCACTGTTGATGTCGAGGTGTTTCAGGAAACGGATTGACTTGTGAGTTGCAAAAGATTCAAGTGGTGGAATCATGGAACTTTTCAATTCGACCCGCTTTGGGGGATCTTCATCTTCGTCATCATCCTCATCGCTTTCATCTGATTCTGCCAGGATCATGGCCGACACTATGGCCCGCTTTGTCGGTGCTGAAACAGCTTCATCGAACAGTGACAGTGCCACAAGCTCCTCTGACACATACCACAGATGCTGTTGCAGTTTGTCTCTGGCCGCTCTTCCAACACGGTCATTGTGGTAAGAGTGTAGTTTCTTCAGCATCTCCAAATCTGTTCAAGGAGCAACTGCGGCATCAGGGGCAGAAAACCAGGCTTCCACATGAATCAGGATGGAGAAAATGCTCACATCACGAACACAGGACTCCTCCCGTTGGGTAAGATCTTTGAGTTGTCCTCGGAACATCCAAATCTTAAGACAGTACAAGACCCTTTGCCATCCATCTGGCATGATGGAAAGCTCCGGGTTTCTTGAAATTGAAACTAGGAAGATTCCCTCCAAGGCAGACAATCGTTAACTCCAAGAATTCCAGGTAATCATCTCGGTGATTGCCCTGTGCCAACTTGGATTCCGCAAACTTCATGATGCGATCCCTGTCAGGTTGCAGCACCTCCAAGTCTTTTCCAGTTTGATAGTTGGACTTGTCAAGGGAGCCCCAATTCTTTTGGAACCAGCAAAAGAGTTGGACATCGGGACCCGATGAAGCTCCAGAGCATGTAGAGAATACTGCACCAAGAATTATTTCATAAATGTGATGGCGGCATGCCAAATGAAGGACTTTGCGACGGAGTCTCTGTTCTAGAGGAATGCATGCTCCTGATCGATGTCCCGTGTTCGATGCAGTTGTATCAAAGCAGAAGCCTGCAACCTTTTCATCCAAACACCATTCCTGTAACAGTTCATAAACTGCTGCAGCTTGATTCTCGCCCGTTCCTTATGTCAGTTTTGGTACACCAAGAAGTTATGTTTCTCCAGTGGAGACAGCCGTTATCAAAACTGGAAGGCGGTCAACGGATGTGGTTGAACAGAGGAGAGATGGCAATAACTTGCTATCCCAATGCACAATGCATGTTTTGCCTTCGGCTTTGAATGCGTTGTGCACCGTACATTGTTGCTGACAGTGCTTTTCTCTATGGCGCTTGACGCTGGAGCGGCTGATATTGAGCTCCCCAGGATAATGTCCCAGACTTCTGGCGGTTTCAGCTACCACAAACAGAGCATTGCGATCCGTTGTCCCTGTCCGATCCAGGGCTGCTGTAAGCTCTGGAGTCCAGACATTGTTAGGTCGAAACTGCTTCGTTTGTGGAGTTGCTTTCTTCTGTCCATTATCTGAATCCACAGATGTTGACGAGTCTTCACCTGACTCTGCTGAGGAAGAAGATCCTTCCAGCTGAACTTGGCTTGTAGTTGCCTCGGCTTCGGCAACATGTTTTTGTCTGCGCCTTTTCAGTTCTTCTTCTTGCTGTTGCGATCTTGCTTCCGTGTAGGCCAGTTTCTTGTCCATCGCGCACATTGAGCCGCGGCGCCCTGGTTCTCGTTGCGCTATTAAGAATTCTTTGTCTTCTTGAATATGAATTAAAGACATTGCATTGGCATGCGCCACATCAAATAGGTTTTTCATTGCAACCTGGAATTCTTTTTCATTTGCCTCTTGTTTCCCTCCTCTCCCTTTGTTTTTCTTCAAAAGTTTCCACTGATTGAACAATTTCTTTACTTTTTCTTGAATTTTGTCATTTCTTTGAACAGGAAGCCTGGCCTTTTCCCAGTAAGCTTCTACTTCACTTGTTACAATAGATGCACTTTCACTAACGCCTTTGTTTAATGTCATATGGTGATGTAAAAATACACTTAACACTTGCTCCTTGCTGGGGAGCTTGGCCCCAAGAATTGTGGTGAACATTTCTTCAATGAGATAAAAACCAAGTTTTTTCGCCATCTGAAAAGAATAAAGATACAAAGATAATAGCACAATGTCTTTGCCACCTCTCAGAGACGAGATTAGTTCAAATATGATGCAATCAAATGTAATCAGCGTGGAACTGAGTGGATGATACTAGATGATGCAACATTTCGTCATCTGCTCCCAGGGGGAAATCTCAAGACTTGTTGAGCCACCCCTAAATATTATTTGATTGGCTTCAAACTTTGTACACAGTGTTTTCTACCTAAATGGAACCAGAATCAGGCCAGGGAGCAAAGGAATTCAGGAATTCATTTTTATGGACCACCCTAATCTCCAGCCTACCATTCCTTAAAAAAGTCATTGAAAAGACAGTGCAAAAACAACTGCAGGACCACATATATTTGAATGCCCTGCTGGTCACCCACCAACATGGCTTCAAACCACGACCCAATGTGGGAACTCTACTCACCTCCCTCTTCGACAATCTCCTGAAAGGGATAGACGACATAAAGAAAGGATTCCTGCTAGTGTTCATGGACATCTCAGCGGCATTTGACAGTGTCCCACACCATATTGCTACAACATCTTCAACAGATTGGAATAAGTAAGAACATCCTGAAGTGGTTTACCTCCTACTTGAATGACCGGACACAGCAAGTCAAATGTGCGCAAAAGAAATCAGTGCAGTTTCCCGTCACACAAGGAATACCACAAGGTTCAGCACTATCATCAATACTCTTTAATATATACATCCAACCCATATGCAATATTATCAAATGCCACAAGATACACTACCACCTCTATGCTGACGACATCATGATATACATCCCCAATTAACCTACAATCTCCTGACACGATAGCAATCACAAGATGCCTTGAAGACATGAACGCCTGGCTCACCACTAACAACCTGACAGTCAACTTTGATAAAACTGAGGTGATGTTCATCACTAGAGACTCCACTTTCAATCCACCACATACAATCAGCATCCTAAACAAAACTATAACGGTCAAGGAGAAGTAACATACCTGGGCATTACATTGGACAGAGCGCTGAACCTAAATTCTCACATCACGAAAACTGCAGCAAAAGTCTACCACTGCCTGAGGATCATCAGAAAACTCATACCAATTCTTGACCAAGACCACTTCCGCACAGTCTGCCAGGCGATCATCACCCCACTGCTAGATTATGGGAACTCATTATACCAGGGCCTCCCCTAACAGACTATCCTCCCTCTTCAATTGGTGCAGAACACGGCGGCTCGAGTCATCACAGGCACTGCAAGATCTGAACACATTACCCCTGTCCTGCAACAGCTACACTGGCTACCAATAATGGCAAGGGAGAAATACAAAACGATTCTGAACATCACAACACAAACCATGGTACTCTAAAACTATAAGAAACGAAAAGAGGAACCTCAGAAAAATAGAACGGAGATGGAGACCGAACAAGTCACCCGAGAACCAGGAACTATACCTAACAAAGCAAAAACAATACAACGAATGCATCAACCAAACAAAAAGAGAATACCATACAAACCTCATACTCAACTCCAACAACAAACCCATAGAACTATTTGAAATCGTAAAAGCCCTCACCAAAGACCAGGAGACCGAAGACAAAGTGCAACTGGACCCACAAAACTTTGCAGACCACATCCAAGAAAAGTTCCACTCAGCAGAACAAACAAGACCCAGCCCAACCCTAAAGACTATCACACCCTTGAACACCTGGGGAACATTCAACACCCCATCCACGGAACAACTCTCCCACATCATCTCAGCAATCAAGACAAGCACTGCCCCCACGGATCCCTGCCCAGTGCCCTGGATCAAGGCCACCAAATCAAATTTCATCCAAACCATCCACAAGATAGTACACACCTCCCTAACCCAAGGGTGCATGCCAAATCAATTGAAGCTCGCAACAATAAGACCTATCCCGAAGAAATCCACACTTGACCAGAACAATCCAGCAGCATACAGACCCATCTCTAGCATACCACTTTTAGCAAAAATAATCGAAAAAACTGTACAGCACCAACTACAAGAACACATAGACAACCACGCTCCCCTGGACAACAATCAACATGGGTTCCGCCCCAACCACGGGGTAGAAACTCTTCTGATATACCTCTTCGACAGCGTTCTCCACATCATAGACAACACCAAGAAAGACATACTCATGATATTCATTGACATCTCATCTGCATTTGACACAGTTAACCACAAGACTCTATTGGATAGACTACAGAACATCGGTCTACACGGTGCCACCCTGAATTGATTCCATTCATACCTAACCGACAGACAAATACAGGTCAAAGTAGGACACAACACATCTCGACCCATAAAAGTCAAACAAGGAGTGCCACAGGGATCGGCCCTTTCAGCTCTCCTATTCAACCTATACATCCAGCCAATATGTGCCATCATGAAAGAGCACCACATACATTATACAATCTACGCAGATGACATCATGATCTACACACCCATCTCAGTCGACAACCCGGACTACACCAACATAACAAACTGCCTCACCCAAATGGCAAACTGGCTTCAGGAAAACAACCTATCAATCAACTACAGCAAGACGGAGGCACTGATCATCACGCGAAACCCAGCCTTTATCCCCCCACCCGACATCAAGATAAGAGATGCACTCATACCCATAAAATCAGAAGTTAAGTACCTCGGAGTCATCCTGGACAAAGAACTTAACCTCCAAGCACATATAGGCAGAGCAACCAAAAGTGCATACCTAAGAATGCGACTCATCAGAAGACTCAAGCCCCTCCTCGACCCAGAGCACTTTCGTACTGTTTGCCAGGCGCTGATAACCCCTCTACTAGACTTCTGCAATCCAATATACACCTGGCTACCAAAGCAGACCCTCAGACCACTACAACTGGCCCAAAACACAGCTGCCCGCATAATAGCCGGTACTACAAGACACAATCACATCACACCCATACTAAAAGAACTGCACTGGCTCCCAATCATCTCATGCATCAAATATAAGGCTATCATAAACATATTCAAGATCAAACAACATTCCTCTTCCATAAGCCTACACACACTCATACAACCCGACACAAGCACACAGCCAAGAAGAAGAGGCACCTCCAATCGGGTTAACACCACAAAAGACTTCACCAAGACCCGCAAAGACACCGCACAACGAGCAATCTCCCTGGCTGCTCCATCCATATGGAACTCCCTCCCAGATGATCTGAGACTAACCACAGAAATCAAGGACTTCTGAAAACAGCTGAAGACAACCCTGTTCATCGATTACTATGGACATACCCCCTGAACCAGCATACAAGTCAGATCATCAACCCCCCCCACCACCCCAAGACTGTATATAAGACTGTATAATAGCTCATGATGTATAATAGCGCACTATGTAGATAACACCAAATCTAATCACATCCCCGCCAACACATACACACCACTCTGTACACTGCATGAAAACATTTGCCCCCTTGATTGTTTGTCGTGGAAACCGCTTTGATTGAATGATAAGGCGGTATATAAATACCATTAAATAAATACAATAAAATAAATAAACATCTTCAAAATCTTCTACCACCACTCAGCTGATGCACTCCAAGACACAATAACCAGAGAAGTCAGTAGCAGGCCCAGAAGGACCAATAACAGCAACAGGATCAACACACCGCAGGCTATCACAAAACCAATCAGGCAACGTCTAACAGGGCCCCTCTCTACTGGCGCCTACACTATGGAACTCCCTCCCTATGGACATAAGGACCCTAAATGACACCAAAGACTTCCGCAAGGCACTCAAGACTCTTCTATTTATTGAGACCTACAATCAGCCACCTTATGTGGCCGACCTCTAAAATACCACCCAACTATCCTAATAGTGGCACACGCCACATGGCCCCAGCTACCCTCGTCCAGTTGGGCCACCAGGCGCTCAGTATCTACGTATGTAAGTCGTACCACCTCTTGTTAAATGATCCTCTCCAAATTGTCTAGTAACCACTTTGATTGATGGATAAGGTGGTATACAAATCTGTCTAAATAAATAAATAAAATCTCAAAGACATGGTGGAAGGAGGACAACCAGTGGGACACTGTGATACCTGGGTACAAACTATATCGTAATGATAGAGCTGAACAAATTGGTGGAGGGGTTGTGCTCTATGTTAGAGAGGGCATTGAGTCACAAAGGGTTAAAGTTTTGCAGGAAACAAAATTTGCTGTAGAATCTCTATGGATTGAAATTCCATGTAAAAAGGGAAAGGCGATGGCAGTGGGGTTGTACTATCGAACGCCTGGCCAGAATGAACAAATGGATGATGAAATACTCAAAGAAATCAGGGAAGTTAACAAAAGTTATAGTACAGTAATAATAATGGGTGATTTCAATTACCCCGGTATTGACTGGGTCAGTGTCATGGCAGGACATGCTAGGGAGATAAAGTTTCTAGATGAAATTAATGACTGCTTCTTGGAGCAGCTGGTTCATGAACTGACCAGAGGGAAAGCCATTTTAGACTTAGTCCTTAGTGAAACACCAGATCTGGTGCAAAAGATAAGGGTGTTTGGGCCCCTTGGCAATAGTAATCATAGCATGATCGCGTTTGATTTAATAAATGGAGGAGGGATGGTAAGGAAATCCACAGTACTACCTTTTAACTTTCAAAAGGGAGACTATGATAAAATGAGGAAAATATTTAAGAAAAAACTAAAAGGAGCAGCTGAAAAGGTTAAAGACTTACATCAAGCTTACATCAAGCATTTTTCAGGAAATGGAAAAAAGAACCAAATGACGAAAACTAGAAACAGCACAAGCACTGGCAAGTTAAATGCAAGGCACTGATAAGACAGGCAAAGAGAGAATTTGAGAAGAAACTTGCTGTGGAAGCACAAACCCGTAATAAAGACTTTTTCCAAGTACATTTCTAGCAAAAAACCTGTGAGAGTTGGACTATTATATGATAGAGGGATAAGAGGGGCAATAAGAGGGGAGAAGGCTATAGCGGAGAGACTGAATGAATTCTTTGCTTCAGTCTTTACTGAGGAAGATGTAGGGATGTTACCCATGACTGAAGTGGTATTTAAAGGTGATACTGCAGAAGAATTGAAAGAAATATTGATGCACCGGGAAGATGTATTACAATTATTTGATAAACTGAAGAGTAGCAAATCACCTGGACTGGATGGACTACATCCAAGGGTGTTGAAATAACTTTAATATGAGATTGCAGACCTGCTATTAGTAATCTGTGAATTATCATTAAAACCATCTATAATACCTGAAGATTGGAGGATGGCTAATGTAATGCCAATTTTTAAAAATGGTTCCAGGGGTGATCCGGGAAACTACAGATGTCAGTACTGGGAAAAATGGTAGAAACCATCATAAAGAACAAAATTACTCAGCATGTAGATAGCCATGGCCTAATGGGAGCCAGCCAACATGGCTTTAGTCAAGGAAGATCTTATCTTACTAATCTGTAATGTTTTTTTGAAGGTGTGAATAAACACGTAGACAAAGGTGAGTCAGTTGATATAGTGTACCTGGACTTTCAGAAAGCCTTTGACAAGGTCCCTCATCAGAGAATTTGTCAAACTAAAAAGTCATGGGATAGGAGGCAGTGTACTATTGTGGATCAGGAACTGGTTAAAAGATAGAAAGCGGAGGGTTAGGGCTAAATGGCCAATTTTCCCAATGGAATAAGGTGAATAGTGGAGCACCCCAGGGATCTGTGCTGGGTCTGCTGCTTTTGACATATTCATAAATGACCTGGAAAAGAGAATAACGAGTGAGGTTATCAAATTTGCAGATGACACAAAACTATTTAATGTTTTTAAAAGAGGATTGTGGAAAATTGCCAGAGGATCTTGATAAATTGGAAGACTGGGCATCCAAATGGCAAATGAAATTTAATGTGGACAAGTGCAAAGTTATGCACCTAGGAAAGAACAACCCAAACTATGGTTACATGATACAAGGTTCCACATTGGGAACCACCACCCAGGAAAAAGATTTAGGCGTCATCATGGATAAGATGTTAAAGCCCTCTGCCCAGTGTGCAGAGGCAGCCAAGAGAGCAAATAGAATGCTAGGTATCATAAGGAAAGGAATGGAAAAAACCCCCAAAGGATATTCTAATACCTCTGTATCGTTCCATGGTGCGACCGCACCTTGAATAGTGTGTGCATTTCTGGTCGCCGTATCTTAAAAAGGATATAGCGTAATTAGAAAAGGTGCAGAGAAGAGCCACCAAAATAGTAAAGGGGATGGAAGGATACTCCTATGAAGAGAGGCTAAAAAGATTAAGGCTCTTCAATCTGGCAAAGAGATGGCTGAGGGGAGATATGATAGAGGTTTATAAATTAATGAATGGAATGGAACGAGTAAACATAGATCGATTGTTTACATAATCAGAATATAAAAAGACTAGGGGACATGCAATGAAGCTACAGGGTAACCTATTTAAGACTAATAAAAGAAAATATTTTTTCACTCAATGTGTAATCAAACTCTGGAATTTGTTACCAGAGGATGTAGTAAAAGCTGTTAGTGTAGCTGGTTTAAAAATGGTTTGGACAAGTTCCTGGAGGAAAGGTCTATAAACCATTATTAAAAGGGACCCAGGATATCGCTGTTTGACCCAATACAAGCATTGAGGAATTTGTGTCTTTTTGGGAGACCCCTAGGTACTTATGACCTAGATTGACACTGTTGGAAATAAGATACTGGGCTTGATGGACCTTGGTCTGACCCAAAAGGGCATATCTTATGTTCTTATTAACCTTTAAAAAGGAGATAAAGTAGCTTTTAAACTAGATAATAGGGGAAAGCTAGCAGTCTCCCAAGAGCGCATGGTTCAGAACAATGTATCCTTGAAGGATTCTAGCAAAAGACTGAAGTTAGGGCATATCGACAGAGAGGTTCCAATAAAGACAAAAGTAACCTCAATGCCCTTAAGTACAAAGCAGACAGAGCTTAAAGATTCCAAATTACCCCTGCCAACTGATAACCAGATTAATATGAATAAAATACAGCCTCTAAAATACTTGTATGCAAATGCTAGAAGTCTAAAAGATAAGATGGGAGAGTTAGAATATAAAGCCCTAAATGAGAGGTTAGATATGACTGGTATCTCAGAGACATAGTGGAAGGAGGACAACCAGTGGGAACACTGTGATATCTGGGTAAAAACTATATCAAAATGATAGAGCAGATCAAATTGGTGGAGAGGGCATTGAGTCACAAAGGATTAAAGTTTTGCAAGAAACACAATACACTGTAGAATCTCGATGGTTTGAAATTCCATGTAAAAAGGGGAAGGAAAACACAATGGCATTGGGGGTATACTATCGACCGCCTGGCCAGAATAAACAAATTGATGATAAAGTGCTCAAAGAAATCAGAGAAACTAACAAAAGTTACAGCACATTAATAATAATGGGTGATTTCAACTATCCCGGTATTGACTGGGTCAGTGTCATGGCAGGATATGCTAGGGAGATAAAGTTTTTGGATGAAATAAATGACTGCTTCTTGGAGCAGCTGGCTCATGAACCGACAAGAGGGGAAGCTACTTTGGATCTAGTCCTTAGTGTAACACAAGATCTGGTGCAAGAGATAAGGGTGTTGAGGACACTTGGCAATAGTGATCATAGCATGATTGCATTTGATTTAATAAATGGAGGAAGGACGGCAAGGATATCAACATTACTACCTTTCAACTTTCAAAAGGGAGACTATGATAAACTGAGGAAAATAGTTAAGAAAAAACTAAAAGAAGCAGTTTCGAAGATTAAAGATTTACATCAAGCATGGGTGTTGTTTAAAAATACTATCTTGGAAGCCCAAGTATTCCACACTTTAAGAAAAGTGGAAGGAAGTCCAAAAAACTGCCAGCATGATTTAAAGGTGAAGTCAGAGAGGCTATTGCCAAAAAAGCATCTTTCAGGAAATGGAAAAAGGAGCCAAATGATGAAAACTGAAAACAACATAAACACTGGCAAGTTATATGGAAGGCATTGATAATGTGGAAGCAAAACCGCATAATAAAGACTTTTTCAAGTACATTCATAGCAAAAAACCTGTAAGAGAGTCAGTATGAAAATTAGAAGATAGAGGGGTAAAAGGGGCAGTAAAAGGGGACAAGGCCACAGCAGAGAGACAAAATGAATTCTTTGCTTCAGTCTTTACAGAGGAAGATGTAGGGATGTAACCCCTGACTGAAATGGTATTTAAAGGTGATGCTGCAGAAGAATTGAAAGAAATATTGATACACTGGGGAGATGTATTACAACTATTTGATAAACTGAAGAATAGCAAATCACCTGGACTTGATGGTATACATCCAAGGGTGTTGAAAGAACTGAAATATGAGATTGCAGACCTGCTATTAGTAATCTGTGAACTTTCATTAAAATCATCTGTAATACCTGAAGATTGGAGGATCGCCAATGTAACGCCAATTTTTAAAAAGGGTTCCAGGGGTGATCCGGGAAACCTCAGACTGGTGTGCTTGATGTCAGTACCAGGAAAAATGGTAGAAACCATTATAGAGAACAAAATTACTGAACATCTAGATAGTCATGGCTTAATGCGAGACAGCCAACATGGCTTTAGCCAAGGAAGGTCTTGTCTTACTCATCTGTTATGTTTTTTTGAGGGTGTGAATAAACACATAGAAAAAGGTGAGTCGGTTGATATCTGGATTTTCAGAAAGCCTTTGACAAGATCCCTCATGAGAGACTCTTGGCGAAATTAAAAAGTCATGGAATAAGAGGCAGTGTACTATTGTGGATTAGGAACTGGTTAAAAGATAGAAAGCAGAGGTGAAATACTAGTTCTGGATTGCCTGCTTACATCTGGAGACTTCAGTGGGAGTTTCTACCATCTGCATACCTGGCCGGAACATAGCTTCTCCCTCCTGCAATGACTGGGGATAAGAGGTCTGGGTGTACCGGGGGCTGGTGGAGACGCTAGTCCTAGATTGCTTGCTCACGTTGGGAGATGTTCAGTGGGAGTTTCTACCATCTGTATACCTGGCAGGAACATAGCTCCTCCCTCCCTCCTGCAGTGACCGGGGATAAGTGTTCAGTCATGAACCTCACTTCTAAGCCAGAGTATGTGAAGTATGAGTTCAGTCTCTCAAATTTACTACTAATGCCCGGCGTAGCACTTATATCATGCCAAAGAGAACCTCCTTCTGGAGTTCATAAGGTGTAGCATGCATGGGTAATTTATCAAGGTGTACTTGGAATTTCTTCTTAGTCAAGCCTGTGGCACCCAACACAATGGGAAATAAGTCAGTATCTTTCAGCCACATTTTCTTGGTCTTTGAAAGCATTTCTTTGAGGATCCAATATCCTTGTGGACTGTTATGTCCTTTCTCCCTAAGGTGATTTCTTCTTTGATGTCAATCAGGAGATCTGTCTTCCAGATTTTAAGACTGAGAAGAAGAATGGGCTCTGGAATCTTCATGCACTGGACGTGCACAGAAATTTGCTGCTTTATTTGAAAGTACCCAATCCCTTTCATCGCTCAGATCATCTCTTCATTCCTCAAAGCTCAAAAAGAAGAAACAGGATCTAAGATTTCCTTGGCCAGATGGCTCAAGGAGGCCATTATGTTGACCCAGATTTTGCAGGGGAAAGAGGTTCCAGCTCATTCAGGCTATGTATTGGGTGGAGGCTACATCTTTGGTGGTGTCTAAAGCAATTTCTCCAGAGGAGATTTGCAAGGCAGCGATGTGGTCATCTTTGCATATCTTTGTTAAGCATTACCATTTAAACATGCAAGCCTGGAAGGATGTGACTTTTGGGCATGTTGTGATTACCAGGACCTTGACTTTCTTCCTCCAAAGTCAGTAAAGCTTGGGTACATCTATACTTCTGGACGTATCTAGCAGGATGATAAGGACGGTGAAATTTGTCCTTCCCTGCTAATTTCCTTTCTTGGACCAGTCCATGTCCTACTCAGAAGTCTGCAGTTACCAAGTTCTCTCAGTTTGTACCAGAATATGAATGGGGAAAGGATCTTCTTACACATATATGAACAGAGGATAAGACTGCCATTTCTGATTGTGGTGTGCTCGTAGCTGTTTTTTATGTACATAATACTGGGGTTATTTAATTTTTGAGTTTTTTGCTTCATCATAAGTTTATTGGCTAGGCTTCACGCAGAAAATGCTGAGCTTTGGTGATATCATTACCTCTATAGGGTAATGATGATTGGGGAGAACAACCTACACATCTCGGCTGTCTAGCAGGACTGAAAAGAAGGAAATTAGCAGGTAAGGACAGATTTCATCTTATAACTGAAGAGCACTGGAATCACCCCACTCACTCTGCCTTATTTATAGCCCTGCTTACAACCCAGCAGAGTTAGCAGAGTGGGACAACATCTGCATTATGGCATAATTTTCACAGACTTGTTTTGGAACTTCATATCAGAATTCTGTTGAGCCCATTCTCTCTCTTGTTTTGTGTGAAATGAAAATGGAAGGAGACATAACTATAAGAAAGATGACATTCAGGTTTAAGATGACTGCAATGATGGTCAATGTATATTCACTCACCAAAACGTAAGATTTTTGTTTTGTTGTGCTTTTTAATGATTATAATTTAGGGAACAAATTAACAGGCCTATTCACAAAAGGACAATAGCACAAGCTAAATTAATATGGGTCCAATAAACTTTAACACAAATTAGTAAATCAGTCCTGTTAAAACTTATGGAGGCCATAAACATCAATATGCACATTAACCTGTATTAAAGTTAATATGACCCATTTTAATTTAGCATGGGTTACTATACTTTACTGAATAAAGGTGCTATTTTGCTATGACTTTGCTGTCCTGAATGAGTCTGATCTTGGCTGATGTCATAAGCTAAGCAACATCAAGCCTAGCTAGTACTTGAATGGTTAACCACCTTGCTGCATGGAAGTCAGGCCTGGCAATCTACTTCTGATCTCACCTTGCCTGGTCACCAGGAGTCAGCGTTGATTTAACAGCATGCACTCTCACTTTTAGATATATATTTATTTTGTAGTCTGCATTTGAGTAAAGAAGTATAAGATATAATTCACTATACAAACAGCAATATAAACATCTAAAACACATTTTTACTCTACTGCCAAAAAGAATGGCGGCATGCAACTACCCTAAAAAGAAATTTAGTACAATACAGTAAATTATAAAATCAGAGCTGGCTTAAGGGATGAACCAGTGAGGCACAGGCTCAGGGTGCCAAAGCTTAAGGGCGCCCAAATCCTGCCTTACCAATCCTTCACAAATGCAGGGAGGGTGGCCTACTGGTTGGGACAAGTTACTTCAGGCCAGAGGGCTGGGGTTTGATTTCCATTCAATGACAGCAATCTTGGGCCAGAAGGACTGGGGTCTCTAGTCCTATAGGTGTGCTTTTGGCAGGCCACTTAACTCTCTGTTGCCTCTAGGTACGCATGTGGATTGTGGTCCTCCAGGGACTATATCCAGTATCTGCTTGTAGTGTTTGTAAACCATTCTAATGCCTTTCAGCCTGGGTGGTATATCAAGAAATCAAATGAAGATAAAGGAACATGTTCCTTTCCTCCCACTGCTCTGCTTTCTCTGCCATGGGCAGTGTGGTGGTTGTGAAACATAAGAAGAGGCATTTCCTACATTCTTGTGACAGATAGGAAGTGTCTCGTCTCACGTTTCATACCTGCCATGCTACTCATGGCAGAGGAACAGCACAGCAACAAGAGCAGAGGAACATGTTCTGATGCCGTGTCCATGATTAAGGGCTTGTGCTGGGGCAGTGTCTGGGAGCTGGAAGAAGGGATTGTGAGAAGAGACTGGAAACTGATGCTGAGTACTGGAAGAAGGGATCTGATGCTGATTCTAGGGGGCTAAGTGTTGAAGAAGACAGGGTCTAATCTTGATGCTGGGGCTGGGGGCTGGGAGAAAGAGATTTATCCTGATACTGGGGGCTGTGGTTAGATGAAAGGGGCTGGAGGCTGATGCTGAAGAACTAGAAGATGGGAAAAGGGGGATGATGATGGGGATGAGATCTGGAAAAAGGGAGCTGAGGGCTGACGCTGGATTTGGCAATGAGAGAAGGAGGCTGGAGACTGATGCTGGGGGCTGGGGATGGGGAAGAAGATTAGAAGAAGAAGATTAGAAGAAGAACTCTCCCGCCACCATCTTCAGCTCTCCCCTCCGGGGGATCGAGCCTCCAGCAGCAGGAGGAGCAGCAGCCATCCCTGCCCAATCGGGGCAGCAGCCGGTTTAAATTCTCAGCGCCATCGGGCGCTGCCCAAAGAACTCTCCCACCACCATCTTCAGCTCTCCCCTCCGGGGGATCGAGCCTCCAGCAGCAGGAGGAGCAGCAGCCATCCCTGCCCAATCGGGGCAGCTGCCGGGTTTAAATTCTCAGTGCCATCGGGGGTGCCCGCGCCTGGCGGGCCCGCGCCTGAGGGCCTCACCAGAGGGCCCTTTGGTGCGGCCCTTAGGCAGCGGCCCAACGAAACGACCGTCCACAGCTCTGTAACGAAAGTCGATCTCCCACTCCCATCCGACGACCACAACCATCTACAATCTCCGCCAGCAGTAGCTACAGCAGGAGCCACTCAAAGTCTGTGTGACCATCGGATATCCACCCTCCTCTCACCACCAGACCCGCGCTTCAACTCCTCAATCTCTTTCCCGGCCGTCTAAAGCCTCACAGCGATACAACACAATAAAGAGAACTACTCTGCACTACAGACTCTTTGGAAGCAGCACCCAAACCGAACTCCGGGACTCAATAGGTATGATAAAGAAAACAAGACCACGCTTAAACCTAGCTGGTCCACAAACGATTAGATAGTATATACTACAGGTCTATGTCATATGTTTCCTAGTTATTTAGATCTGGTTGATGTATCCATACACCTATGAGCCTATTTATAGTCAACATACCCAGCTGTATATTCTATTACTGCCTATGTATTTAACATACCCAGCTGTACATTCCACTACTGTATAACATACCCAGCTGTATACTCTGTACTTCCAGCCGCATGATTAAGGAACTTAACTGTAGCATTTCATCCATCCACACAAAGCCAAAGACACCACCTGCATACTCCTGAAGCCACTCAACTCTGCGTCCTACTCATGCATTAAGGCTCTATAATCTCAAGGCAGCCCAATCATATAGAATGGATCACTTCATGACAACACTAATATGTAGCTACCTTCTCTTAGGTCTGATCAGTAGCACTTTAGCCCTAACAAGCACTCACAACCAGATACCTACCCTACAGAGATTTGGCAGGAGATGGTCAAGAGATACCCCTCACAAGTCAGTAAACGACACGCATCCTACATACCAACACCTACTACACATCACAATTCAGCACACCACAAATGTAAAAAAGGTTAACCTACCCCCACAAGATTTAAAGGCTGCCCTCATAAATGCACGCTCAGTCCGCAACAAATGGCCAGTTATCACCGACTTAATTGCCCTCCACAACCTTGACCTACTCTTGATCACAGAAACCTGGCTAACAAATACTGACACCGTCCTCCTCAACCACCTGCTACCCCCCAACTTCACAATACACTGTTGTCATAGAGACGACAAAAGAGGCGGTGGAGTACTCATACTCGCCAAAACTGACCTCAACTTCCATCTCTCCAACAGTACCAACACACCCAACCTTGACATAGTAACCATAGCAAATAAGCACTGCTCCATCAATCTGCTGTACAGGGCCCCAACCCCTTCCCATGTGGACCTAGCCACTATAATTGAGCTAGCTTGCAATACTCCAAACTTGCGTACCCCAAACTGGATACTAGGAGACCTCAACCTGCCATCCCTGCATGACTCTCAAGCGACAGCATTCCTTGATGCACTGATGGACCTAGGATATCAGCAGTTACTCAATGAACCAACCCACACAAAAGGGAACACACTGGACTTAATCTTCGCTCCTCTAATCATACACAACTCAGCCCCCTATTCCTTGCCAACCTACATTGAAGTTCCTTGGTCGGACCATAAGCTAATCACATTCCTAATCCCCATGGAAACCCACCCCAGGAAACCCCCTGATAACAAGACAAATGCCACAAGAAAACCCCCACGTAGCTTCCATCCTTTCAACAGGGAAACCATTATGAATCATACACAGCCACTCCTCAACACGACATCAAATAACGTTGAGAAACTAATCTCCAGCTGGAATGACAGCCTTAGCTCCATTGCACTACGCACGGTGCACAACAAAGCCCCAAGGAAAAGAGCTGCCGCGCTCTGGTACTCAAAAGAACTACGGGACTCCCTCCTCAAGCTCAGAAAACTTGAAAGGCGATGGAGATGCTCACGATCCACAGAAGACCAAGAAGCCTATAACCTCCAACTAGCATCTCACCGTAAGGCAATAACTGAGAAAATAAGACAAGCACACACAGACACTCTACGACGATCACTAAAGAAACCACACGACCTATTCAACCTAGTCAAGAACCTCACGAGCGAACCAGGACCGGTGCAAAAAACTGAGATCCATGCACAAGACTACGCGGACTTCCTTCAAGCAAAGCTATGCCAAACCAGCAAGCTCGAAGCACCCGCCTCCAACAAAGTGCAAAGCAATGCAAGGAAACTAACAACCATCTCCACCCTATCACTTAAACAAATTGCTGATACCATCTCCACAATCAACACCTCTACGGCGCAGTCTGATCCTTGCCCCGCCTTTTGGATAAAGGAACTAAAAACTGAGTTTAGCCCATTCATAGCCAGACTCTTTGACATTTCATTCAGCTCAGGAGTCTTTCCCTTAAATCTCAAACAAACATCCATCAGACCCCTGTTGAAAAACAGTAAACTCGACCCTCTGAAAGTGGAGTCATACAGACCAATTGCCAGCATTCCATTCCTGGCCAAGATAATAGAAAAAGAGGTCCAATGCCAGATACAACAACACATCAATGATACTGCACCTCTGGACCACTGTCAACATGGCTTCAGAGCGGCTCATGGTGTGGAGACACTACTCACCTACCTCTTCAACAACATTCTCAAAACAATAGACAACATTCATCACGGCGTGGCTCTTATATTTTTGGATATAGCCGCAGCCTTCGACTCAGTGTGCCACAAGACACTCCTGAGACGGCTAGAAGAGAAAGGCATCTGCGATCTAGCTCTAAAATGGTGTAAATCATACTTATCTGATAGATTGCAGCATGTGTGAACAGAGACCTCAACATCTGAACCGTTCCACCAGAAACAAGGTGTTCCTCAGGGATCTTCCCTATCAGCCCTACTATTTAACATTTACATGCAGCCCATTTGCGATCTCATTCAATCATTCAACATTGACTGCATGATTTACGCTGACGACGTACTACTATACACACCCTTCAAGACTGACCAGATTGATTTCTCATCAATAACGAACTGTTTCATTGCAGTGGAAAACTGGCTCTGAAATCAGAATCTCCAGATACAACACAAAAAGACTGAAGTGTTGTTCATTACCAGAAACCCTAACTTCTGCCCACCTGCCAACCTAAAAGTCGGAGATGTAGAACTTCAAACCAAGTCAACAATCCATTACCTGGGTGTAACACTGGACCAAAAACTGGACATGAAGACTCATATTGGCAACATGGTCAAATCAGCATATCTAAAAATCAAAACACTCAGACATCTGCGCCCCCTGCTGCAACCGGATGATTTCAGAACGATCTTTCAGGCGTTAACTATTCCACATCTCGACTATGCAAACGCGATACTGCAAGGGCTACCTCAATCCACCCTAACTCCACTCCAACTTGCCATGAACTCTGCAGCCAGAGTTCTATATGGGGCTTCAAGAGGTGACCATATAACACCGATCCTCAAAAGTCTCCACTGGCTCCTAATTCACGGTAGGATCACCTTCAAGATCTTACTACTAACATTCAAGGCCATCAGCTACTACTAACATTCAAGGCCATCAACGGAATCTCCCCCTCATCACTTGCAAGCCTTACTCTCATGACTCCCCCTACGACACACAGCAATAAATACTATGGTAATTCCCAAAACAATAACCCGCTGTACACAATCAACCGCAAACAGAACTTTCAGTCTTTGTGCACCTAGAAGCTGGAATGCCCTGCCACCCAGCATACGAGCAATCACAGAGATAACTAAATTCAGGAAGGCCTTGAAGCATCAACTCTTCCTCAAGTACTACCCTGAAGTAGGTACGCCAAAGTGCCCCGCACGTAACACTGATCCTTAGCCACCCGGTAATCATTCCACAATGTGATGTACATAGGGTATCCGCCTTATGCCTTTTGTGTATATAGTTAACATGTTATCCAAGTTAATCTCCCTGTTATCTGTAATTTACGGTGTAACCCCCACCGTAAAACCTCTTTGATGTTCCATGTAAACCGCACTGATGTCGAATAGCGCGGTATATAAGAGTATTAAATAAATAAAATAATACTGAAGCTGGGAGAAGGGAGAGGAGGACAGATACTGTGAGGAGGAAGAAGGAAGAACATATGCAAGGGAAGATGTTAGGGAAAAAGAGAAATAGGTGTAGGGACGCTTTGGATGTCACTGCTTTAAACAGTAGAGACCACTAGTGGGCCTACTAAATTACTACAATATAACCTGGAGATGAATTGGTAATTTTGCAAAACAAGGGAGGCTACTTTTATTCCAGTTATTTCATGTTGGGAAGAGACTCCTCTTGGAGGGAAAATCCAACTCATATATAAATCACTCCCAAAGCCAGCACGCAGTCTTTGGCAGCAAGTTACTGTACTATGCAAGAGTAAAGGTGTCTGCTCTCAGGTACCATGGAGAAGTAGAGCAGCCTGCCTCAGAGGAGCAGGAAGCTGTGGCTCTCCCAAAGCCCTCAATCCATCTGGAGTGAGGCACAAGGACAAAGCTGGAGGAGGATAGAGTAAAAAGGTTAGAAGGTGTTTTGGTCTCCAGCCCACACCAACATTCCCCTTTGACTGTGCAAACCTTGCCAGCAACCCCATTAGCTCAAGAAGAGATCAGTACAGCTGGCAGTGGAGAGAAGGAGCAAGGCAACTACTTTGGAAAGCCATCTACCTTAACCCTGGGAGTACCGATGGGGTCAAAAGTGACCCCATTGCAAGTTTCACAACGCGTATCTCGGAAACTAGTTGTTCAAGAATGCAATCTTTTTATGACTTTTCACATGTCAATATTCTCTTTATATTGTGCCATGAGAGGAATAATTTTCATCCGCTAGGTGACGTTAGTGATGAATTGCAGCACAGAGTACCAGTGGGGTCATTTTTGACCCCAGTTGCTTACATCCGGTTTGGATCGTGATACAGTTTGCAGTTTTGTGAATTTTTTGATCTGACAAAGGTATTTATCATTAATTATGTATCATTTATTTTTTGTACTCTTATTTTATGAAAATTACACATTTTCTGTAATTGATATCATACGTTCTCTCATTATTTCTGATGAAATCTAAAGGCTTTCATCTCATTCATCACGATTATTGTACACCTATAGTAAAACTGCTTTGTGTTTTATTCAACTTTATCTTTGTTTATTTATTTTAGGTTATTGTTTATGATGTCAAAATGAAAGTATTCAGCTGCCCAAGTAAGAGAAATATTGCAACGAGATGCTGACAGTGACGGCTCTGAGTCGTCTGATGATGCAGCATATTCAGCAAGCGAAGAAGCATATCAGCCAAGTTCAGGCGATAAATCTGATGATGACAGTCATGATTCAGATGGCGACAGCAGTTGGTCGTCAAGTGAATGTGAGACTGATGTTGAGCCAGTAACATCGCCTGCAGCAAAGAGTCAAGTTACAGATCGAGGCAAAGGTCGAGGCTGTGCTGGACAGGGAAGAAGGCAAGAGTCCTCGGTGTCAGTATCATCTGTGAGGAATCTTAGTTGTGGTCGTAGAGGAGCTAAGAGGTCATCAACTATAAGCACAAATGTTGCCATTGAAGCCTATGTATCTAAGGATGCCACATCATGGAACAGGAAACCTATAAAGCAAGCTGCTGGAAGATACGCCAGAGCTAATGTCATGCCTGTACAACAAGGTCCTACACGGTATGCTCCACTTGTTCATGAGGAAGAACTTATTGAATGAAATCATGATGTGGATGAGCAAATAAGAAAGACACATTTATGACGACACCTGGAAAGATTTGACAGACAGAGAATTTCAATGTTTTCTTGGACTTCTGATCCTCTCAGGCATGTACAAGTCATGAAATGAATCCATAGTTCAGTTGTGGAACCTTGAAGATGGTCGTTCTGTTTTCAGCAAAAATATGGCCCGTAACCGTTTTCAGAAAATTTCTCATGCTCTCAGATTTGATGATGCAACCAACAGATGTGAACAATGACGCGTGGATAAGCTTGCTCCAATCAGACACGTTTTTGATACCTGGGAAGCAACTCTAAGTGACGCCTTTGTTCCTGGTGAAATTATTACCGTGGATGAGTAACTGCTTACATTTCGTGGCCGTGTTCCGTTCAGACAATATATTCCCAGCAAACCTGGGAAATATGGCATAAAGCTATGGATGTTGTGTGACAGTGCAACGTCATATGTTCTGCGTCTTCAAGTATATACAGGAAGGGAACTCGGACAAAACAGGGAACAGAATCAGGGTGAAAGGGTTGTGCTGCAACTCACTGAAGGATTGACGCGATCTGGCAGAAATGTTACTGTTGACAATTTCTTCTGCAGTTTATCCCTGTCACGGAAATTGCTAGAAAAACAAATGACACTTTTGGGGACAATTCGAAAGAACAGAAAATAATTACCTCCAGAATTTGTAACAGCAAAGGGCCGAGAGGTATTCACTTCACTGTTTGCCTTTTGTGATGACACCACTCTGGTTTCCTATTGCCCGAAGAAAGGAAAAGTTGTTGTTCTTCTGAGCAGTTTGCATGATCAAGAAGAAGTAGATAACACATGTCCAGACAAAAAACCACGCATGATCTTGGACTATAATTCTAGTAAAGGTGGAGTAGATATGGCAGATCAAATGTTGCGCACGTATACCACAAAACGAATGACATGACGCTGGCCAGTGACAATCTTCTACAACATGTTGGACATCAGTGCTTTGAACGCCTTCATTGTTTGGATGTCACTAAATCCAGAATGACAGTCCAAGTCAAAGCACAGACGTCGTCTATTCCTCTTGGAATTAGGAAAGCAGCTGCTTCAGAGTAATTGCAGCGAGACTTCTTCCAGCATTGAAGAAGCCACTGATGCTGTTTGCAATGTTGGGATCCCAAAGAAAAGGACAAGGTGTCACTGCTGTTCCAGAGAAAAAGACAAGAAAAGCAACATAGTTTTCACCTCCTGCAAGCGCAATGTTTGCAAACAACATTCAGAAATTGTCTGTGTCTCATGCAAATGACTGTAGTACTTTACTGTGTTCATCAAGTGCATGCAAAAACTGCTTTCATGGCAACTCTTCTTCATGTAATTTTATGATAAAGCATTAAATTTCAAAACATTTAACCTTCATATAATAAATAATTAATTTGGGATAATATTTTGTCTGTTTAGTTTAAAATTTTCATGGTTAACAATTAAAATTTGTCGTGGGGTCATTTATGACCCCAACAGTATTCAGTGTGTGCAAAAAATCTCGGTAATTCCAGGGTTAAGGAAGAGAGGAGCCACAGTAGTCCAGCAGCAACTACTGATGCTACCTTTCATCTCTTCTCTCTTCCTTCACTCCTCCTCAAGAACTCCGCTCTGCCTCTGGTTTGCTTCTCTCTAGGCCCTTCTCTTCAACAGCCAATTCCAGACTTTTATCCTTTCAGCTTGCTGCTCTTTATGCCTGGAACAAACTACCTGTATCTATTCATCAGATTTCATCTCTTCCCCTTTTCAAATCCATGCTAAAGGCTCATCTCTTTCAGGCCACTTTTGGATCTTAATCCTTTGTTCTCCCTCTGTCTCATTACCCTTCCCTACTATACCCTTGTTCTCATCTATTGTACTGTCTGTCTTGATTGGACTGTAAGCTCTGATGAGCAGGGACCAACTTCTATATATGTCTGTACAGTCCTGTGTATGCCTTGTAGTGCTATGCAAATGATTAGTAGTAGTAGTAGTAGTAGTAGAGATCAGAGCCAAGAGTGACCTTGGGGCAGTGTTGGAGACCTGCACCTGCACAGTTACTAGCTCAAGGTTCACTAAGAAAATTACTAGAGCAGGAGAAGGGTTCCCCTCAGGGTAACCACAAGGAATAACAAAAGTGAAGGAATGGAGAAGTTTGGAGTAAATTCCAGTACCAGGGATGGAGTACTAAGAATGAATGGCAGTAATATAACAGAGTGAAAGGAGAAAGAATTAATCTGTTTGCAACTTATTTTAATGTAGCTCTGTTTTTATTGTCTCTGCCATTTGTATTTTTGCTATTGTTATCAGCGACTGTAAAGTTCTTTAAGTAAACCCTTTGGTTCAGAACATATATTTTAACCTGGATTTAGTTATTTTGAGAAGGGAAGAGGAATGTGTGGAATTTTACATGCCATAGGTATTCCTGTGTATACTGGTCCCATTCAAAGAACCCACTACATTTTCTCAAGAATAGAGACTGAAAGACTGTATTGCTCCTAGATGGTTGTGATCACTGTCTGCCATGCAACAGATACAGATGCTCCAAGGGTTACAAACAGGCGGGGTGTTATATATGTATGGGGGAATGGATTCTCAGAAAAGGGAAGAAAGAGGCAGGTGGACAGAGACTGAGGACATGGGGATGGGGGAGTGCAGGGACTCAGACTCGTGCAGAGACTGCAGGACTGGGTGGCAGACCAGAAGAATATCAACTATGAGACTGGTTGAGTATTGGGTAAGTAGGGACTCGGGACTTGAATGAGATTGTGAGTGAGGACTCAGGGATTGGGTAGGGTGGAAAAGTGGGGACTTGGGGATTAGGTGTGGGATAGTGGGGACTAAGAAACTGAGCATGAGGCATATGAATAGGGCTGTGAGAGTGAATGCAAAAACATGGTGAAGAGAGGTGATTTGATGGACCTGGAGAGTTTAGAGAGAAGTTAGGAAGCAATTGAATAGGACAGAGGGCTATAGAGAGGGTGAGAAGGAAAGGAATGAGGCAGATCTTTGAAGGATGTGAAGGAGAGTAGAAATGGGAGAGGTAAAAAGGGGAATGGGAATCTGGATAGGAGGGTAAGAAATAAGAAAGCGGCTGGAAGTAGAGAGTGGCAGGGAAGGAATTGATGCTGTTTAGTGAATGAGAAGCAGAGGAAGAAACCTGAGTCTGGGGTGGAAATGGGGTCCTAGAAAGTGAGTGAAAGACAGGGGGGAATAGGGGACTGGGGAAGGAATGAGACAGAGGTGGAGAATGGAAGACTGGGAAGTAAGAGTAGGAAATGGAAAGCTGTTAAATAGGTGAAAGATGAAAAGAAGGAGACTAAACACTAATGGAAGACAAAGTGGAATGAAATCTAGTTAGAGATAGGTAAAAAGGCAGATTAGAAAAATGGAGAAAAAAATGAAACAGAAAGATCAACATAAGAAATAAATCATGGGGAGGAATGGAAGTAGACAGGAAGAAACAGAAAACAGATATGGGATCCTGGAAAGGACCTTGGAGAAAACAAAAAAAAGGAGGAAGTAGTAAAGAAAGACCAGGAACAACCCAGTTAGAAAAAGAAAATGATCAGACAACAATGGTACCTTCTGGTGTAGGGCTATTCTCAAAGTATGAGTCTTGATATCTACATGGTTCATACTGCAAGAGTGGCACCAAGATGGAGTCACTAAAGCAAAAATTGTCTCAGGGGGCCACAACCTCTTGAGTTGGTCCTGGATATATATTTTTTCTAGATTTCAAAGATTTCACAAATCACAGATTTCAAAGAGCTCTGCTGGGCTCTCAAAGGAGCATGGAAAGAGTTGTACAGAGAAGATCTTCACAGTTTGGAGCCTGATCAGTCCTTTTCAATCTCTGGTTAGTGGCTAAGCATTGCTATTATTGACAAGCAGAAGAGATCTTTTTTTTTTCCTTATTTGTTGCATTTAAAAAATAGTTGGCCAGAGTTTAGCATGGGAATTTGGAAGCTAATATAGAAGCAGTTTTAATCCAGTTTTGTACTGCTGTGTACTGTATATTCTGAATCGCTAGAGAATTACTGGGTCATTGTGGCTTAGTCCTATTATTTGTATTGTCTTTCATCCAACAAAATACCCCTTTGCAATTCCTACCTTTTCAGTTTATTTGGATTAGGCATCATCTGGTTTCAATTGAGCTTTTCATTGTAGGCATAAAATTATTTATAGTATGTACTATTTGTGTTATTTTATATATATTTTTTTATTTCTTTAGCTCTAAGGATTTTATACTCTGATCATAAATTGTTAAGGATGTGTATTTTTTAGTACATACTTGCTTTGTTAGCACATCTTTAAAAAATCTAGTGTGTGAAAGATATTTTAACTCACATCAGCCTATGAATTAATGTGCTTAAAATAAATGTGCATGCGTTAAAGAGTTCTAATGCATGTTAAAAATGTTTTTATTAAAATGGATGTGCGAAATGAGTTGAAAAAAGCTGCCTGAAGATTAGGATGTAGAACAAGCAGGATGTTTATGATTGCATTTTTTTTAAATTTTGGACTGCAATTTGAGGGAAATCACTGAAAAATAGAGAACCAGAGAAAATTATCTTGGACGTCATAAACTTCTTGGTGATTGTCCCAGATTGTATTTTTGTGATTTGAGATTTTGAACATGAAACCTCTGCTTACTTGGTGTTATCCAGATCATACACTGGATTTGAAATCATGATCTCATATTGTTGATTTTTATTCCATCTTTAAGGTTAACATCTCGTTTCGGGGCCCTTTTACTAAAGTATGGTAAGTTTTTGCACTTACTGCTTGTTAGGAGCAAACTCCATTGCAAAATGGGGCATGCTTATTAAAGTGCACTACCTGGTAGAATGAGATTTAGCGCATGGTTTGGGTGTTACACTAAAAGGTAGTGTGTCCCAAGCACCAAAAATCCAATCTTGGGTGCATGCAATGGCATGGGGACTGGGGACTGGATGGAATGGAGACATTGATGGCAAGTTGTGGCTAGTGTACACATTAATAGTTGATGCTAACCATGCATGCTGCCCTTAGAGGGGGGTGCACTTAATGCCACATCAATGGGTGGCAATGCGCTTGCACGGTGAGACATCTTGGCCCCAAACTAACTGCAGGGGAAAAGATGCACATGCCCGCTGAAGTTAGCACAGACCCCTGTGCTGATAATGTGGTGCACATACACGTGTTCTCGTACAAGCCTTAGTAAACATGTCCCAGTAAGTACAAAAGCTGTGCAGTAGCTGTCAGAAGCATGCCCAGCATGTCCCCTGCACTTACTGCATGGAAAAGTCCCTTAACACGCTTTAAGTTCACTCACAATTAGTGTGGATGCACTTACCCCCTCCTCTTGAGATGGCATTAAGCGTAGCTGCTAACTGCAAAATTGACAGCATACAGTAATTGTTGTTGTTGTTAAGTGCCATCGAGTCGGAGTCGACTCATGGCGACCCTCTGGATAGCTATCCTAAATTGTGTTCGGTCTTCAGTCAGGCAGCTCATTGTTACCCGTAGCTGCTGTTATTGTATCGATCCATCTCATTGCTGGCCTTCCTCTTTTGCATTGACCTTCTATCTTGCCAAGCATGATGTCTTTTTCTAATGATCTCTCTCTTCGCATGATGTGTCCAAAGTATGAAAGTCGAAATCTTGTCATCTGAGCTTCTAAAGAAAGCTTAGGTTTGATCTCCTCTAGTACCGACTGGTTTGTTCTTTGGGCAGTCCATGGTATACACAGTATTCGCCGCCAGCACCATAATTCAAAGGCATCAATTTTCTTCCTGTCTGTCTTTTTCACTGTCCAGCTTTCACATCCATATGATGTTATTGAAAATACCATGGCCTGAACAAGTCGAATCTTTGTATGGAGAGAGACATCTCTGCTCTTGAGAATCTTATCTAGGTCTTTCATAGCCATTCTGCCAAGAGCAATGCGTCGTTTGATTTCTTGACTGCTTGTTGCTTCTTTATTGATAGTTGATCCAAGTAGGTTAAAGTTGTTCACAATTTCAATTTCTTCTCCTTCAACGATGAACCTGTTGACTATGCCAGTTGTCATGATCTTTGTCTTCTTTACATTAAGGTGCAGGCCCATTTTGAGACTATGTTCTTTGATTGTGAGAAGCAAATGTTTCAGATCATCTTCACTTTCAGCCAGTAATGTAGTATCATCAGCATAGCGAAGGTTGTTGATGAGTCTTCCACCAATCTTCACACCACTGTTGTCTTCATACAATCCTGCTTCTCTGATGATTTGTTCTGCATATAAATTAAACAGGTAGGGGGAAAGTATGCAGCCTTGTCTTACACCTTTGCTTATTTTAAACCATTCTGTTTCTCCTTGTTCCGTTCGAACTGCTGCTTCTTGATCAATGTACAGATTGCACAAGAGAACGATCAGGTGTTCTGGTATACCCATGCTTCTTAATGTGGCCCAGAGTTTCTCATGGTTTACACAGTCAAAAGCCTTGCTATAGTCGATAAAGCACAAATAGATATCCTTTTGGTATTCTTTAGTCTTTTCAAGGATCCATCTCATATCCACAATGATGTCTCTCGGTCCTCGCCCTTTCCTGAACCCTGCTTGCACTTCAGGTAGTTCTTGTTCCAGGTATGGTTGTAGTCTCTTTTGAATAATCTTCAGTAGAATCTTGCTGTCATGTGGGATCAGAGCGATTGTGCGATAATTTCCACAGTCAGGTGGATCACCTTTCTTTAGTATTGGTATAAACACAGATCTTTTCCAGTCAGTTGGCCATGATGTTGTCTTCCATATTTCTTGGCAGAGCCTTGTATGTATGGTAACAGCTGCATCAGATTGCTGCAATACGTCTATAGGAATGCTATCAATGCCTGGTGCTTTGTTCTTTGATAAGGCTTTCAATGCTGCTTCAACTTCTTCTTTCATCACCAATGGTTCCCGTCATAAGGTACAGGTTGAAACGGCTGTTGGTCCACTTGATCTTTATCATATAAAAACTCTGTATATTCCTTCCACCTTTTCTTGATCTTCTCAGCATCATTCAACATAGAACCTTGAGCATCTTGTAACATTCCAATTCGAGGCTGGAACTTTTTCTTTAACTCTCGTAGCTTTAGGAAAGCTGATCTTGTTCTTCCTCTAATAGTTTCTGCTTCTATTTCCTTGCAAGTGTCATTGTAGTACTTTTCCTTGTCCTGTCTTGCTGCATGTTGGAAATCTCTGTTGAGTTCTGTGATTGTCTTTCTTTCTCCTCTGGCTTTAGCTTCTCTGCATTTCTGGGCAATTTTCAGAGTTTCTTCCGTCATCCATTTTGGCCGCTTTTGCCTTTTCTCCTTTTGTAGAGACTTCCCGCTTTCTTCCAACACAACCTTCTTGATGTCATTCCATAACTCTTCCAGAGCTCTGTCATTTGTATCTAAAGCAGCAAATCGATTTTGCAGGCAGTCTTTAAATTCCAGTGGTATATTCTCAAGGTCATATTTTGCTGCATTCATGAGTGGTTTGCTCTTTTTCAACTTTAGCTTGAGTTTGCATACTAGTAGTTGATGATCTGCACCACAGTCAGCTCCAGGTTTTGTCTTTGTTGATGTTATAGAACTTTTCCATCGTTGACTTCCATAGATGTAGTCAATTTGATTTTTATACAGTCCATTGGGTGAAGTCCATGTGTACAGTCGCCACTTGTGTTGCTCGAAGAAGGTGTTTGAGATGAATAAATCATTGGTCTTGCAGAATTCTATCAGTCTTTCTCCAGCTTCATTTCTGTTGCCAAGTCCATATTTTCCAACTACTTTGCCTTCTTCTTTGTTGCCAACTTTTGCGTTCCAGTCACCCATGACTATCAGGACATCTTGTTTGCATGTTCTGTCAATTTCAGCTTGTACTTGTTCATAGAACTCTTCAATTTCATTCTCTTCTGCAGCTGTTGTTGGGGCATATAGTTGAATTATAGTTGTGTTGATAGGCAATCCTCATAGACGAATAGAGATTAAGCGTTCGCTGACTGCATTGTATTTCATTACAGTTCTTGCAAGTTTCTTCTTTATTATAAATGCAACACCATTTCTTCTTTGTCTTTCATTTCCAGCATAGTAGACCATGTGATCATCTGATGCAAAGTGCCCGATGCCAGTCCATTTCAGTTCGCTGACACCCAACAGATCAAGTTGTACACGTTCCATTTCATTCTTGACCACCTCCAACTTCCCTTGGTTCATGCTTCGTACGTTCCATGTTCCAATGTGTAAGACATCTTTACAGCTTCTGACTCTCATTTCATGCGCAGCTACATCAGCAGTCAGACTTCCCGAGGGCTTTGATCCAACCACATCATAAATGCTGGCTTTACTCTGAAAAGTCTTCAGCTCTTCCCCAGTAGCTAGTGGAGTGCCTTCCGACCTGGGGGTCTCATCTTCCAGCACCATAGCACAATTTGTTTTGTTGTAACTATCCATTGGGTTTTCATGTCAAGATAATGAAGTAGATTGCCGGGCCTTTCTTCCGTGCAGTTTAAGTTTGGTGTTATTGCCGTTGTCACAAAAATGTGATCCTCTGCCGTCAACACTATCCCATTCTGCTGCTGCCCAGATGGGTGGTTTGTCTTGGTCTGGCACCTCAGCTGAGACCTGTCCATCTTGGGAGACTCTGCCAGTAGTTAAACTACCGATAGGTTAGCTCTCAGCATCACTGATGCACGCAAGCCCTCACAGCACGACAAGCTGCAAACCAAGTGAGAGATGCAGTAATTACCATGCACTAATTGCAATATACAGTCCACGTCCACTCTCCACCCATAATCTGCCCAGGCCCTACCCCTTCACATGTAATGCAGCGAACATGGGATTGTTACACCATTAACTGCTTTGCACACTTTTGTAAATTGACCCTTTTTGGAATGCAAGTTCAGTATGATTGGAATCAAACTCTCTCCTTTAGGTTCTTCAGTGCTTGGAGGGTAATTTTATATCAGTGTGCCATGGGGAGCACCTACTTGTCCTTATGCAATGCTAGTGTATGTTGCAGAGAACGTGCCTTGAATGTAGGCACAATCACTGGTGCAAATGATCACATGTACTTTGCACACATACATGCATAGATTAAAGTATTTTCTAATCTACTCATGTACATGAAAACTCTGCCTGCCCTCTGCCCAGATGACACTCCTGGGTACACCTACTGGCATAGTACATACCTACATGCCAAAGTGCAGACTTTGGCGCTGGTTGGTATTTTATATTTGCATATGCATATGGACACATTTGCATGGGAATGGCTTTATCAAATTGCCTCCATATGGGGTAATTTTTTAACAGAATTCATAGGCAGAAGAGATACAGGGGGCCTATTTACTAAACCAATGTAAGGTTCTGCCATTGACATGGGTTGACAACAAAATGTTAACTCTTGTTAAGGGAAAAACCTCTGAAGTAATGTTTTGGAGTCAAAGGGGTATGATTGGCTTACAGGGGAAAGCAGCTATGATGATGCATGCTAAAGCAAGCTGACAGAGCAGCTCCTACTGTGGAAGCAGCTAACTACACACCTCGAAATGTAGTAAAATGTGTACAGTAAGAGTGTCAATGCCCATGTCACTTCGCCTACCCTTTCCCTATCATTTAAATAAAATCCCATGATAGATGCTTAACACGGGATTTAATGCATAATAACAGCATTTATTACACATTAAATATTTTTTAACGCACATTAACTGCTTGCTGGTCATTAAAACCTGCATTAAGCATCTAAGGCACTTTAGTAAAAAAAATCCACAGAGGCTCACCTGTTGCCCCTATGTTATAAAGGAAACATAAGCACTTATGTGCCTTTTAAGTTAGCCTACCAGAAAGCTCCTTTACAATGTTACGTCCGACTGAAGCAGGCGTAGTGGTCCATATGTGCGTATTTTATAAAATATGTGCATAAGTGCTGATCCCACCCCCCCAGTCTACCAGTTCTATGTGCTTAAGAATGCCTATCCATATAGCACATAAAAATAGGCACTTTGGGGGTCAGTTTAGAAACCCTATTTGTGCTTTAGATGTCTGAAAGCGGGCACAGAGACGTCCAAAGCACAGAGATGTCTCCAGAGTCATTTTAGAAGCCAGTTCTGGGGTCATCTCCTGTGTGAGGACGTCCAAGTCTGAACAAGGGCATGGTGGAAGCATAGCTGGGGCACTCCCAGGAACCTGGACATCCATGCCGGATCTCAGAAATGTCCTGGACATCAGGAGTCGCATCCAAGTTTAGACCTGCTCCAGGCATAAAAAATGCTTGTTTTGGCTGAAAAACATCCAGAAGATATAGAGGGAAAAGCACTCCATCATCCCCAGTACTTAGCAGAATGACAGCAGTGGAAGTTGAACCCTGGCTGTCCTGTTCCTAACCCACTACTCTAACCATTAGGCTATTTCTAGACAGCTAGGGTCTGAAATACAGTTCTGGAGATGTCTATATCGACGCCCCTATACGTCCGCGTTTGTGAAATCATGTCTGCACCTGGACATGCCTGCTTTTTCTTCAGACATTCTGGCTTAGACGTTCCAGATTGTACTTGGACGTCCCTTCTAAAATTCCCTTCCATGTTTTCTGAGCATCTATTTTTATATGCATATACCCCTCGGCAATTTTATAAGTCCCTATGTAAGTACATAAAATGCTATTCTACTCAAGTCACTTAAATAAATTACACCCAAAGTATGAGTGTACATTAATAGATTGAATGGCATAGTTAATAAGATGTGCTAATGTTAACATGCATTAAATCACTTTTAACATGTGCTATTAGTAGCTAGGTCTCACTGAATAACATGAGACCTGAACTAAAATAATATACTTTAATGTGAATTAACACACATTAGCAGTAATGCACCGTAGTAACTATTCCCCTGAGTCTCACTTGGTTTCTTACCATGAATCTGTAATGTAGGTTTAACTTGATAGACTGGTTTTCCCTTTGTTCGGATTTGTTTCTGTGTTAGAGATCTGCATGCCAGCATAGTCCAAACTGACCAATCAACCTTACATATAAATGGGTTATGCATCCTGGGAATCTAAATGTTGAATTGGCATCTGCTAATTTGACTTATTGATGGTTTCCTGGCAAAACAAGCTTGATTTTCAGTTGTTATTTTTCCCTAAATATGGCTCAAAATATGCTGAAATTCAACCAAAACAAGAGTTATATTTTTTTTCTGGTTACTTTATTATAAATTGTGTAGAAACTACAAACATTGCTTTCTGGGTTTGGGCAAGACTCATCAAATCCTTTGCTGATTGAGTACCTAATTGCAAGGAGGGTTTTCTTTAACTTCTTCCAATTGAAATTGCCTTGGATTCATTCCTTTTTTGGATGTTCCCAGGGTTTGACCCTAATTTTCGATAAGATTTGGTGGAAGGTGGCAATTATCCAGTTTAACAGGTTTAATCCTACAACTAGCAGATGACACATTGGTAAATCAGGTCATACCCACGTTAGAATTACTAAAGCACATTTATAGTAAGCTTCTGCCTTTGATCTGTTTGATCTATTGAGAGCTAATATCCAAATATCAATAAAGAGGCAGAACAAATTCCCTGGATTTCACAGTTCTAATAGGCATAGAACATGCTGCTTATGTTATCCTGGTTTTGTGTGCCCTGCTGCTTATAGAAATGGTGACAAAAGGAAGATAAGTGTTATAAGATTCATGGCCCTGTTGCACTAAAGCATTGCTCTGTCTAGGTCTTTATTGTTCCTCGTATCTGAGAAAGCTTAGTAATTATAGGAAGACGTTTGAGCTCATTTGACATGAAGGGGGTTATTTTTGAAGCCCTATTTCAAACCTAGATACGGTGGCAGAAAAATGTGGAAACTGCATTCTCATGTAAAATGCAATTTTGTAAAGGCCCCAAGATGAACAATTTTATATGAGGCACATTGATCTCTAGATGGTTTTCTAGGAAGCGTTTCAGGGTGTGGCCTGAGTGGGTGTTGGTGTCTGCATGTCTATGGCAGATTTCATATAGGCTGGTGATGTGCTAATTTACATCTGCTATACAGTAAATCATAAATAAGCAAGGGACTTTGTTGTCTTTTAGGACTTCTTGTGGCATTAGTGACTGGAGGAACTTGGTTTGCGAATGTTTGGCCTGACATTTTTCTGTGTCCCACATAGGTATCATTTTAGCTACCATTTGTTTCCCTGAAGTGTATACTCTGCCTTTCTCAACCCTATCCTTCTTCACCTTTCGAAGTCCCCTGTATATCCCCAATCCCTGAAATCTCCCTCCCCCGTGTGTGTGTGTGTTCTCCAGAAGGCAGCAGAGGTGCTCTTGCAAGCAGAGTATATTGTTGCCCACCACCGAGGTATCATCCCTGAATGAGCGAGTGACCTAACAGGTGCTGGGGTGTATCTGAAGGTCAAACTTTGGACTTGCTTGGCCAGAACCATCTGGATCTTATCCCAAATCCTTCTTGCTGCAAAGTGGTCTCCTATCCTGGGGCTGGAAAACCTGTGCTCTTTGGAAAGAACTAGCTGCACCAGGAGGCCAGTCACCACATCAGGAAAGTTGTGCTCCCTCCTGGTCACCATATCGGTACTCTCCAAAAACTGATCTTCTTGTGGCCGCTTCAGCATGCAGGTACTTCAAACACATCTAAATGGTTCCACAGGGGAAGATGTGCCTTGCGGATGTAGTATGCAAGTGAGCAGATGCATTTTGCCACTAAGTAGCATTTACACGTCTATTATACACATGTAGCATTCAAAATACAATTTATATGTGCAGATCCATCATTGGTGGCCTCTTGTTCTGCACATGTAAATTGCTGCCAATGCGCTGCTACAAATGTAGGCTGATTTGGGGCAATGTTTGCATGATTTTCCATCTCATGCTCATGTTGTGATCTTGCTAGGCTTGCATGTGTATTTGTCTGTGGCATATTTTTAAAATATGTCCATTTTGATATCGGAGATATGCCAATTTTATATCGGCCTCACATATACACACACACTCTCTTCCTAAATCAATGTTGCTTCTTGCACGTTTTTATTTCCGTGTTGCCTGCATCACCTGAATGGCCATTCTAAAATGTGCCTTCACATGTATTTGCATATATGATTTTTCTGGACCCTCAGACTTGTGTTTTTGCCACAGTTATACACATAATTGTATGTCTAGGCCGTGCCATCAGAGATTCTGCTCAGTGTGCAGTGGTGGCCATAAAAGAAAACAGAATCTTAGGAAATTATAAGGAAAGGAATAGAGAATAAAACAAAGAATATCATAATGCCCCTAGGTCGCTCCATGGTGCGACCATACCTAGCTGTTGCCATATCTCAAAAAAAGATCAGCAGAATAAGAAACGTATAGAAAAGGGCAACCAAAATGATAAAGGGGATGGTACAACTCTTTTATAAGAAAATGTTGCAGTGGTTAGGGCTCTTCAGCTTGGCGAAGAGATGGCTGAGAAGAAAGATAATAGTGTTCCCTAAAATCTAGAGTGGTGTGGAATGGTTAAATGTGAATCGATTGTTTATGCTGATAAAGTACAAAGACAGGGCAACATACTATGATGTTATAAAGTAGTACATTTAAAAAAAATAGGAGAAAATATTGTTTTTAAGTCATTACATGATCAGGGCTAGATGGCTGCCTAAGACAGCAGACCTCGGTGGGTGGCACGGCCCAGTGCCCATGGCAGGACATGGGCTTCAGATGCCCCCCGCCACCACCTTGCTGAGCCAGTTACCCTCCACCCTAAAGACAGAAGCAGCGGCAGTGGGGAGGGGGGGGGGCTCCATACAGCGGAGGGGGGTGGCATGGTTGGGGCTTCTGCCTGGGGCAGAAGAAACCCTTGGGCCAGCTCTGGGAATTTGTTGCTGAGGGATGTAGTAGAAGCAGTTAGAGAAGCTGGGTTTAAAAATGGCTTGGACAAGCTTCTGGAGAAAATGTCTATAAACTGTTATTAGAGTAGACTTCAGGGAAAGCCACCGCTTATTCCTAGGTGTAAGTAACATGGAATCTTACTACTTTTTGGTGTCCTGCCGGGTACTTGTGACCTAGAGTGGCCGCTATTGGAAGCAGGATACTGGGCTTGATAGACCTTCGGACTGATCCAGTATGTCAATTCTCATGTTCTTGGCATAAAACCTATACATAGACTGTAAGGCAGAGCTTGGGACAGGCTGGGAAAGGCATGAAAGTTATATATTCATCAATGAAATTTAGCCACTTGACATAGACACATACACCACTGAGAAAACCTAATTTATAGGTAGAAGTGGCAACGCAATTGCCGCTTTTACATATATTCAGTGGTACCATTGAAATACTCAGCGCCACTGAATAAACTAATCAAGTTAGGAACCGCTGGCAGTGCTTTACTGTAGCTGGCAACCATGGTGGCTAAAAATCCAGCCCTCTGTGACTAGCTACACTGTGTATTGCATTTTCCCCTTGTGCAATGAATAGTCAGTTTCTCATTGGATCTGCTTCTTAATCCATTTAATTTAGGTAGGTAGATCTGATTTTACCTGGGAGAAAAATTTCTGTTTATTTTTTTAACATGTATTTGGGTTTTTTTTGTTTTTTTTTTTTAAATCTGTTTATTAAAGTCCACACAGTACAAATCATGCAAAACAATATACAAACCATTTGATTTATTAAGGTTTTAGTCATGAAAATCATTGAGTCCATCACGGATTATATGACTATTTTCTAGACCTAGTCTTCACATCAGAAGGAGGGTCATTTGAGTTCTTACTTTAAGCAACTGTGTAACTTCTGGATGTATGTGGTAAGAAGCTGGAAGAGATTACATTAAATAGGATCAGGATTATAGTGATTTGCCTACAGGATTAAATAGAACATCTTAATACAGTGTATGGCTTTCATTAATATCCTAAACCTGCCTCTCCATGTCTGCATTTTTGCTGAATAGAAACTACTCTATACTGCAATAAACAACATATATCAAACTGCAGGTACTGAAACCTAGCACCAAAACAAAACACTAGATACTGTAATTCATTTGACCTGCAATGTTATTCCTTTCTGTTTTTTTATAGGAACCCTGGAGACAAATTATTGCAGTTAAATAAGTTGAGTAAACATGACCTTTGCAGTATACTAATAGAATCATTACATTAAGAAGGAAGAGCACTGCCTAAGCAGGATGTGGTTCAATTCTTTGAGCAAATTTTTGACTTTCAAAGTGGCATAATAAAATTCAGAGAAGCATGTGTTTCAAATTATCCATTGGTTATAGATAAGTTTACGAAAAGTGGGTGGATATTGATCAAGGGCTATTTCACTCACTGAGGCTGGAGGGATATACGGGTCAATGGCTTTGATATGGTCAGTTCCTGCAGTAAGCTGTTTTTTTACATTTTAATTTGGGTTCATAACTTGCTGCTTCCTATTCAGCAAACCTTTTATCTTTTGAGAGGATGCCCAGGAGAAAATTAAAAACATTCCTCAATCTGCTGCTCTTTTTTTTAAGAAGTTGGAAATGTTCAAACTTTCCCTAAGCTCTGTGGTTGTTAAGTGCCGTCGAATCGGTAGCTCACTACAAATGTTCTATAAACTTCAAGTATTCGTTAGAAAACCATCTCTTCTTAAGAACTAATGTACTGTATAGTTCAGACAACATTATACTAATACTAATAATATATGGATATGGTTTTTAAAATGAATAGATTACTGGATGGCTCACCATGCAAATGAGGAGATGATAATTGTTCACCTCCTCAGAGTTCATCAGAGTTGATGACCTACTCATCATGACCAAGAGGATTACAGTCCGCAAATGATCTTATTAGCAGAGCCAGCTGGCTCCCCAGTAGTGAGGAATAGCCATGTCAAAAACTCTGACATTCTAAGTTGTTTTAATCAATATTTTTTGATGGACTCTTTAGAAACTGAGTGGATTATTACAGCTCATGTATGGTGCCCTGACCAGACCAGTAATGCATTAGAATTTGCCCTGCGATGTTAACTTCAGTGAGATTCATGGAATACATAGAAGCCAACTTTTCAAAATGACTTGGAGTATTAAACTCCATACAAATTACCCATTCCTGGGCTCAAAGAAGGAGTTTGCTCAATACTGAGTGTGCTCAAGAACCTACTGCAACCGTAGAGCTGATACCTATGCAAGATTAGAATTGGGTAGGATGTCCAAATCTGGATAGTAACACTGTGCTTTTCTTTAGAGAGCTCATTTCATTATAAAAGCAGCCTACTTAACTGGACAACTAAATTTAAGTAACCATCAAAGTGCGCTGGCCCATAGATAAAACACTGAATAGGAATTAGTCTCTATACAGAGCAGCATTAGTGAGATTTTTCAGTGCATTAATGAATCTGTCCATTGTTCTTGCTCTCTCTTTGATATTCTACCTATGCCTGCAACTATATGTTCATTTATATACCGCCTCCCCCTCCCCTCCCCCAAGGTTGCTGCTGGCAGCTCCTGAATCAACAGTATTCATCACTATGAAGAGTGTCACAGGGCCAGCCACTGCAATGAAGAGTGCTACAGGATAGACCACTATAATGAAGAGCGTCTTTAGAGCCACCGACAGCAGCAGGACCATGGAAGAGGGTGAGCTTCTCAAGCCGCATACACCACAGCTGAACAGGGAGCCGCAGAGGTGGTCATAACCATGATTGGGTCACATTGGCAGGAAGTGCAGCCACATCTCTGCCGTGAACCGTGTTAGTGTGAAGAAATAAGGATTCCCCAAAGACTAGGAGTGTCAGCATCCAGGGGCTATGGACAGGGGAAGCTGCAGGAGAAGGTGACTGGGCCATTGTGTAGAGGAATCTTCAGAGCAGAGAGACAGCACAGGTGGTGACCATAATCTGTGCTGTATTTGTAGTGGTGGCCAGTGTCCAGCCGGGGGCAAAACCAAGTAGTATCATGAGAGGTGATCAGAGCGCAGCCAAGAAGAAGAACCCTGCTGTGAAAGAGGCGACCATAGCCTGGCTGCAAAGAGGAGCTGAGCCAGAAAGAAGATAGCTCCTGAAGTGAGAGAAAGAGCTTCTAGCCAAGAGACAATCCAAAGACAAAGCTTACTGCAAGAAAGTCTGACTGCAGAGCTGCAGGGAACCAGAGATACAGAAAGAGAGATGGCTGGAGGAGAATGCCACGATGTGAGAGGTGTCCAGTCAGCTGTTGAAGGAGCAGATCCTGAAAAGTCAAGAGTTGCCAAGCCAGAACGAGTACATTGAGAAAGAAACTGTGGGAGCATCATTCCTAAGTGACTGCTAGTCAGGACTGAAAACTGGTATGGGGAGCACAAGAGAGAGAGAGTCCTGCAAAAGTGCCTTCTTGAGCCTCCAGTACTGAAACTGTTTTTTCCCTGTGTCTTAAATAGGGATCCTGAACTGTTACTTATTTGTAGCTAGCCCTTAGTGCCTCTACACAGAGTCAGAACAAGCTAAGTAATACCTATAGCACTGAAAGATAGTTGAGATAGATCAAAGAGTTAATTTTCTGTTTTTATTTTATTAAGATAGTATAGTACATATCTTGAGAGTCAAAAAAGGCTTTCAGCATGGTAGCAGGACCATATGTCCAGCTCAAGGTTAGCCCCAGCCTCGGTGAGCTGCTTATTAACAAATTGTGGACTTGTGAGCGCACCTGCTTATACACACATCTCTTACTCTTCAGAGCGCTGAGTAATTTAACGTGATTTCATAGATTTGAGATCTCAGTAATTTAATTTAGCAATTTACACATACTTGCCTAGTAAGGCAATTTCCTTCCCAGGAGAGTATGCAAAACAGAAAGGGCCCTATTTATTAAAGTGTGCTAGAGCAGTAAATATGGGAATTTGCATGGATGGTTAGTGCAGATAGGTGCTAACAGCATGGTGGGATCAGGGCATACACTTATTCTCACATTCACTGCCAAATGCAGAAGTGAGCAGAGAATGTGCAGGAATAAATAGGGACTTTGCTTTACACTTAATGCAAAGGTATTCACCAGGTGTTAACTGTTTACACAGCAGATAACACAGAGCAGTTAGTGCCATAGCTGGTGAACTGATCCATGTTATGGGCATGTTATGAGCAATGTAGTTGAGGCATGGTAAGTGTACCATCTCTGCCTTAACTGTGAGGGAAGATGCTGGGAGATCACAAACAATTAATGCAGAGACTTTCCAGTTAGTGTGTTAATTTTGCTAATTAACACACAGTAACTGCAAAGTCTTGCCATACTTTAGTAAATAAGTCCTAAAGAAATAAAAATATTCTGAGGAAAGGATCTTGATCTATTGAGAAACACAGAATAATTGCCAGAGGTACTTATCTGATATTATGTCTTGTTACTGGAAGCTCAGTTAAGAAATAAAAGGAAAAATCATATTGACAATGGGGATAAAGTACAATCTGGGTTATCAAATGTTGCTTGTATTGCACATATATTACAAGTAAACTAAGGTGTATGTATACTAAGGAGCATTAAGGCAGCAAAGGTGCCGGCAACAGGCGATATTGGCGCCCGTGAGTGGTTAACGCTGCTGAAAGCACCAATAACACTGGATTAACATGCGGAAGCTTGTCCCATCGCTTTAAGGTAAAAGGAAGTGGAGAGTGGGCGTTAATGGGGTGGAGACCGGGCAGGGATAGCAAATACCCCTTTAATGCCTGTTTGTGTTACCATGCGTTAGAGCTCCCAGCGCTGGGAATTCTAATGCCATCTGAAAGCTTGCTGTAAGGGCTATATCTGGCTATTTCTGGAGTGGAGGAGTAGCCTAGTGGTTAGATCACTGACTTGGGAACCAAGGGCCCGATATTCAAAAGGCATTTACATGGTTAACAGCCAGTTAACCATGTAAATGCCTGCTGACCAGATATTCAATGGCAGCACATACACAGATTGTGCTGTCGAATACCCCAACTAGGTCCCCTATGTGCCCTGATGCTAGCTGGCTAGCATTGGGGTTTCTGAGATAGAGCAGAGGCAGGGACTGGCGCTAAACATGCAGCACCGATATTGGAAGCTGCATGGTTAGCGCTCGGCGCCTATAAGATAGGCGAGGAAAACCCTCGCCTATCATTATTTATTTTTATTTTATTTATTTGTAATTTTTATACCGCTTTTTTCCAATAGATCAAAACCAGTTTACATAGAACAAAATTAGTTACATGGATCAGCGCAACTATATACAGATAAACAATTAACTATGTACAGAGTGCAATTTGCATGGTTATTTTTACAAAATCAATGATTAAAAGGACTTTGTAAAGGGGGAAGAGCAGTGGGAGGATTAATTCGGGATAGAGGGGAGAGGTATGTTCAATTATTATGTGGTGTGGATTTGGTCATTGTCTGAGAGAGATGGAAAAAGACCAAAATGTTTCCTGAATAGGTGGGATTTTAGTTTTTTTTGAAAAGTGGAGAGGTCAGTGATTTCTCTTAGGTCGATTGGAAGGTCATTCCAGATTATAGGCACATAGTGTGAGAAGGATCTATTATTTGTTACTTTAATGGATCTCCAGAAGTCTGGTCAACTTTATCCTACTTTCCAAGACTTGTATCATCATGTGAAACCCTCGACATTCCATCCAGCATGCATCCTCACATCCAGCTACCACACTGAGAAACCGCACCACCAACGACTGGATGGCAGAGCATGCCAACAGCACCAGCACACTGAGAGGGCATTGACAGCACCCGAGCATTGCAGAGTGTGCTAATAGCGCTGCACGCTGAACAGGTATTGGACATGGTGAAGCATGAAAAGAGGTCTAAAGGGCAGATAAGAACGCCAACTTGCACCACTTTTGAAAGCGGGGTCGTGTGTGTGTATGTGTCTGTGTTTATGTGTGTGCCTCCAGATGACTGTGAGCTGCAGCAATGCATGTGATGCCCAGGCTTTATGTCTGCGCATACAATATGCTGCAGGTCAGCTACTCAGCAGCTCTACATACTATGTGAGAACATTGCCGTTCATCTCCCATATCACCTGCTGGGTTGACTGGAGTGAGCAGGGGGGACACATGTGTGTGTGTTGCACCCCTCACCTCTAACTGAGCCTCCAGACCTCAAGACACACCAGTTTGCACAGGTGAGAGGCTTGATAAATGCCAACTGCCATAACAGCTGTATCCGTGGCAACACTGTCAGCCCATCTGGTGCAGGTGCAGCCTATAGGGAACTAGGCTCAAGTGGAGGCCTGGCCTCTGTGAATGTCCAATCCAGTCACTTAGTTGGAGACCCTAGAAAAATTCTGTGATTTACCCGCATGCACGTTGCTCTTGTCCTATGCTGCACTTGCAGAGTGCAATCTGGGGGATTCTTTGCTCTATGCACAATATGCACATACAGACAGGTCCGTAACATGCCAATGTGCACACAATATATGCCATCTCAACACTGTCTACTGATCATTGACCAAAGCATTCAGGAGTACATTACCTATTAATTAATTAATTACGTGATCAATTGATTAATTAATTATTTAACTGGGTTTTTTTATACGGCTCTATAATTAATTCAGGGTGGTTTACATATAACTTGATTTAAAAAAACAAACATTTACATAGAACAAGGATGTTAAACTTGGATGAATATATGGGGTTCAAATATTTACATTTTGTGAAGAGTGATTAACATAAAGCAGCAATGATTTAAGGAGAAACAGAGCTAGGGAGGGTTAAGGAGGGGGTGAGGGAACAGAGCTATATGGATAGGAACAGCTGTGATGGGAGTGGCCTTGGGAGAGTATGGGATAGAATGGGAATTTGTATGGGTAAGGATGTGACATGGTGGAGGTGAGCTGGATGGAAGGATGGATTGTGTTAGAAGTCGCTGTCACAATCTGTAGTGGTTAAATTTATGTGGGTCCATAGAATTCAATGAAGAGATAAGTTTTTATTGCTTTTCCTGTAGTCCGATAAGTCCTTGATGGCTCTTATTGAGGTAGGTAGTTCATTCCATAATGGCAGAGCATATATGGAGAAAGCTTTTTTACATGTTGTTTGCTTGGCTTTTATCTTGTATATATGGGTTCCAAAGTGTTGTTATTGGTTGTTCTTCTTGTTCTGTTTTCTGGTGTCTTTGTGATCATTGGTTGAAGGATGGGAGGTGATAAGTTATGGAGTATTCTGAACATTATTATTAAAGTCTTCTATTTGGAACATGCAGTGACTGGGAGCCAATGTAGTGACTATTACTTCAAAAGAGAGTCAAAATGCACTTCTTTGCCTGATTGTGACTGTCGGACACTGACCTTTGAATGGTGCATGCACAATTCCAGCTGCTGAAATATGCCACAAGATGTCATGTTGGTTTCTGTATCGCCTGCCACCATATCGGAAGGCAGTGCCTGGAGGTCAATGAAGGAGTTTGGGTAGGGGTGGGGGGAACAGTACCATACATGTTTAGAATATGCCCTTCATGGTTGACATTGCTGGACAAAGCCTATGTTCGCATTCCCAGAAGCTATGAGGGCCTATTCAGTGTCTGCATGTGTTACATCAGAGGGCCTGCATGGGACCCTCACCCGCTCCCCATGGGCACTGTGTGACAGTCACAAGGATGTTGTTAGAGTATAAAGAGGTATTAACTGGTAGCATATGTGTAGCCAGCAACTGTACTAGCATCTAACCCCATGTCCAACCTGCCATGCTTCCATGTACTCTTGGGGGGGGGGAGGGGGCACTGCTTCTGCAATTTTGCAGGGTTCATGGCTAAGGACATGACATTATATGGGCATACAAGCTTGGCACTATGTGCAATGCTCACTGCCACAGCTATGTAGGGGAACACAATATTTAGGGATGTGTCAGATGTAGGCCACTGTGAGCCAACATACACTCACAGCTTGTCTGTGGCCCAATTTCTAGTGCACCTTGCATTGCATTAGTGTTCCACAAGTTCAAAGTAAAAGGGTACACAAATGAAGAGAAGAGGATTCTGGGTATTGTCTAAATCAGAGCAGTTTGCACAGGATGTGTATGAGTCAGAGGTTAGGTAAATGGCTGAGCCATCCTAACATTGGTCTGCCTTAAGCTTGGCCAGGGTGCACATATCAATTCATGCTGAGAGGCCACTCTCACTCTGACCATGTTATGGCTAAATATATGCAGAGTCCTATTATAGGTCAAGCTGTAGCGATATGGGTGCTGTGTCTTTAGTGCAGGCCAGTCACTAGCCAGGCTGCTGGATGTCCATGTAGTTTGTACAAAGCAACATGACACCATGGCACCACAGCTCTATAGAAGAACCTTGATTGAGTTAGCTGGAGACAGTCCTGCATGTGCAGGCTGCACTGAATTACAGTCCCAGCCTGCATATGCAGGACAGTTCGCGATTCTGATCCCGTGAGGCTAGACATGCCCCGCGGGATCAGAATCGTGATCCCCTCTGTATGTTCGGTTCAGACTGGACATACAGAGGGGATCAACATCTGGGACGGAATCAGGCCCATGTTATCCACATTTGCTCAATGGGAGACTAGCAGTGGTAGGATCTTAGCAAAGATGGAAATGGTGGAATGGGCAGAATATCACCTGTTAGAGATGTGTGACCATGACACACACATTGGAAGTGCACACCAAAGGCACACATGCACACAAATACCACTATGTCACCAGGATACACAGACAGTGTTTTGTAGCACACAGCTCATACACCACAGTACCAAAGTTGCAGCAGTCATGCTAACAAGAGGTGCCCTCCCATGTTGAACTAACAAAGACATATGAGATCCAACAAGGGCAGTTGAATAAGGGAACTGTTCTGGTTGTGGAATGACTATACTATGATAAAAGGGGGAATGATATGTAGATACTGACATATTGCTGCCAAGGGCATAGCTGGTTTACACGCATCACATGTGCAGACATAGGGTGCAGAGTACGTGTAGGCTCTGGGTATAGATCACAGTTTCCACAACCAAAGGCCATGGAACGAGACATGCACATGTAGAAGACAACCATATTTATAACATACTAAAAGAAATGCACACATTGCTGTATGGACAGTGACCTGCATGCAAAGCATACCCCTATGAACAAGTCTATCATCATTTGGGAGGACATCCCCATCCCCTCCTTGGTGCTCTGCCTGCAACTCTTGCAGTACCAGTAGAGCTTGTCCTTGGTATTGATGGTTGTTGGAGTTATTACAGCAGCTGTCCAATTGTTGCACTAAGTCAGTCAATGGCATCTGTCATGGAGGTGAACTTCTCCTCAAATGCAGTTCTGACTGAGTCACATCCCACATCAGATATGCAGCCTTGCATATCCACCAGATCTTGATGGATAACTAGGGAGATGTTAGAAGAAACACAAGGTTGGTCAATTGTTGCATAAGCAGACATTACATTGGGAGTAATGGTGGTAGTGAGATTTCTGAGACATGTCAACACATGGTTTGTACACATGGCTGCATGCTATATAGTGACCTAGTCTCTGGGAAAAAACTCCCAGAAGATGTGCCCATGTGGAGACATGGCATGGCATCAGTCTTGATATAAACAAATGTGATATGTTATTTTTACAATGTAATATAATGCTTGTATTACATTCATTTACCATTCTGCAATGATTTTCTGATGTAATAATTATCTTACTCCCTTGATGTATGTCTGCATTCTGGGAAGACAAAGTCTACGTGGCCAGTAATACGTAGCCTGTCACAGGTGCAGAGGTACAAAGCTGATTCACCTTGCTGTATGTCTGCATCCTGGGAAGGGAAAGTCTACGTGGCTAGTAATACATAGCCTGTCACAGGTGCGGAAGTACAAAGAAGTGGAGTGAGATAAGTATTAACCAATGAAATATTAACATGCTAGAATAGTATGTAATGATTTTCTGACTTCCTTTACTGTATGTCTGCATTCTGGGAAGAGAGACTACGTGGCTAATAACACGTAGCCTGATACAGGTGTATAATTATTAACCAATGAAATATGGGCATGTTGAAAGAAGGCGAGCACATAGTTTACTATAAAAGGACTATGAAACAGAGGATGGGTGTGAATGCTCATTTAAGCATTTCACCCTTCCTTGCAAGAAAGTGATTAATTAAAATAACTCTGCATCACTGAGGAGTCTGTTATTGTGTAAAAAATTATGTTTTCTTACAGTCTCATAGTGTGATCTGTGCAGCATTGTACAGATGGGGTTCACTTCTTACTGAATGCCCACAGATGCGTCACACATGGGGTCAGATGTGATCCAAGTCAACACTCTTTCCTGGTGGCCAATGTGCCCATATGTGCTGCACATCATGATTGAATGACAACCCCCCGCAAAGCACTAGCACTGAAGGCTCGCATTGTATGTGTGTTATTGTACCAGGCAGTATTTGGGAGGAGACATGTCTGCATCATGTCCACATTCATTCCCTGATCATGCTTGGATTGATATGAAAGGATAGGCATGTTGATATGAGTGGAGTAACGATGCACCTCTGTATTGCCAGACCCCTATGCAGACCTACAAAGTAGTTACAAGTACAGCCCTGAGCAAACCCAATGGAATATGTGGTGCATCATTACAAAGGCCACACAATAGACATCAGGATACATAGCAGAGATTTGGCATGACAGGTGTGATTCATACATAAGCAACTTGGTATTGGAAAGTAAGACCCATACATGTGCTTCATCTGCTGGCATTGGTGCAAAGGACAGTTGTCAAGCACCATTTGGATAGACATCACTGTCCAAACAAAGGATCCAGGTACCTCACACAGACCCACACATTGGTGTTTGGGCAGATGAGGGTTCTGCCCCTGCTGATGCAGCCCTTGAGCACATGAGTTTGGACTACCTATCTAAGGAAATATCTTTATTGAAACCATGCTGTCTAATATTGTTTTACAAGCATCACCTTGTGGTGAGGTCACAATATCCCCATCAATGTCAGATGGGAAAGCTGACCACCAATTATCTGTGCAATCGAACATGCAGGGTGTATGACTAAGTCCACATGGATGATGACTGTTGACAGAAATAGGCCATATCTAAAAGATCAGGCTCCTGTCTCTCAGTTGACCAGTTCCATAGTCTGTTGGCCATGTATTGGGCATCAATCACTCATCACGGTCCCATCACTGATCAGGCCCAGGCAGTGATCAACTAGCAGGGACTTCACAGCATGTAGATATCAGATACCCAAATACAGGGTGGGACCATCCTCAGACACACACTGCATGTGTCAATCTGCACAGAAGAAGATGTACACATCATGACATGTGTGGTGTCCTGCAGATCTACTACTGCTACTACTACTACTACTACTACTACTACTAAACTGTACGCAGCGCTGAGCAGACACATGTAAAAGACAGTCCATGCTCATCAGAGCTTACAATCTAGTCAGACAGACATACAACACAGCAGCTAAGGACAGGGAAATATCAAGGGGAATGGTATGGAAACACATAAGAGTCCAAGCAGATCAGAATCCAAATGCTGCCTTGCAAAGGAGAGTTTTCAGCCTGGGTTTGAAGAGGGACAGAGATGAAGCCTGACACACAGACTCAGGTAGTTTGTTCCAGGCATAAGAAGCAGCAAGATGGAAGGATCAAAGTCTGGAACTGGCAGTAGAACAAAAGGGCACAGATAGAAGGGATCTGCTGGAAAAGCAGAGATCCTGAGGAGGGACAGAGGTCAAGGGGGCAAGTTGGGAGTGAAGAGGGTGTGGAGTAGACCTAGTGGAGTGCAATTTTGTGGACTGTCATGGAAATAGTCAGCTAAAGTTTGGGCAGAAAGGGAAGGAGATGTCAGAGGCGGAGGCACCTTAAGGAGAGAGTTGAGAATTGTAATGAGACAGTGAGGGTCAGAGGCTAGAGAATTAGCCAGGTGAACATAATAGTCCTGTTTGGCATGTGCTATGGCTGACTGGACAGAGGCAAGCATGGTTTTGTAAAATAGATAGCCCACAAGGGTGCGGGATGTGAGCCAGGTGTACTCAGCAGCGCAGGCACAGGTACGTAGATAGCAGGTAGTTGAAGACAGTCAGGGCTAGGGTACAGTATGTCTCAGAGGACGTGGCATGGGTGGAGCAAGAGCATCCAGAGCAGATGAGAGTGCAGTGTTAAAGGAAGCTACTGCCTTATCAATAGACTCCGATGAGATAATTGAGATGAGAAGTGAAGTAATAGTAGTTGAGAGAGTCAATGGGTCAATAGCATGAAGGTTTCTAAAGAGGTTGGCTGAGATTGAGGCAAGGGTTCATGAAGAGTGACGTTCAGCAGGTGATGGTCAGATGAGGGAAGAGCCGACTTACAGAAATTTAAGGGTAAGCAATTAGAGAAGAAGACAAGGTTGAGGCAGCGGCCATGCTGGTGAGTGGGGGCACTAGAGCAAAGTTGGGGGTCAAATGAAGAGGTGAAGGAAAGGGTCCTAGCTGCATAAGCCAGAGGGGTTATTGACATGAATGTTAAAATCCCTGAGAGTAAGGAAGGGGAAGATGAATCCAGAAAGAAGGAAAGCCATGATTCAAGGTCAGAGAGAGAGAGATAGAAATGGATTTCTCAAGGGGTCGATAAAGCATAGCTATCCGGAGAGGTAGTGGAGTAAAAAGGCAAATACAGTGGACTTCGAAGGAAGGACAGGAGTCAGACTGAGGCAAAAGGAGGGTCTGCAATTGCCAGGAATGGGTGAGTAAAAACCCAACACCGCCACCACAGCCAGTGGGACGCGGCCTGTAAGAGAACTGGTAGATGCCATGACAGAGGGCAGCAAATGAAGCTGAGTCCTCAGGGAGGAGCCAGGTCTCAGTGAGAGCAAGAAGATGGAGAGCATTAGAGATAAAGAGTTCACGAATGAAGGCAAGCCTATTTGAGATGGAGTGTGCATTCAACAAGGCTCAAGAAACAGTGAGAGAGGAGGGAGAAAGTAGAAGGATATGAATAAGATTTGAGGAGTTGTGTGTGGATATGACCTGGAAGTGTGACTGAAGTCTTGGGGGGACCAGGGTTGGAATTGATATCTCCAGATGACAGGAAGAGAAGAAGCATATGAGTGTGGGGTAGAGAGAAGACAGTATGCAGTAGCAAGAGTGAGGTTGTTTCAGAGAGAGAGGAGATGTCTGAATGAGAGGGAGAAAATAGTGAAGCTCAAGAGCTGATGATAGGGTCGATGATAAGATGGTGGGAGAAGTAAGGATGTTGGAGAGGGGATGCTAAGGAGGGGGAGGGCTTGAGATTGTTGGAAAGAGGGGAGAAGATTAGGGAGTGATGACAGCGTTATGTGGAGCCATAATGAAAGAAACTGAGAGGAGAGCAGCTGCAGGTGAAAATTATGAAGGAAAATCAGGAGAAAGACCTCAGGTAATTGGGATGCACCTGTGAGTAATAGTGCCCAGGACAGCTATGAGAGACTGTTAGCCAAGGGTTGGGTAGGCTGGGGGGTGGGAGAGAGAGCCAATATGGAAGTGAAAAGGAGACACCAAAGACAGACAACTAGAAATAAGAGAGGTGAATCAGATTATGATCCAACTGGAAATAAGAGAGGTGAACCAGATTACGATCCAAAAATGCAGAGAAGGGAAAAAAGCACACTAACAATGGTAAAAAAAAACAACTAAATAAATATATACCTATCAAGATAGATAGAGAGGACTCATAAATAGGCAGTAAAAAGTATGGCCCTGAAGTTGGGAGCAGAGCTAGTAATGGAGTTGCACTTTCCAAAGCAAGAACTGGAGGGGATATGAGGAGGGTTAGACATTGGGGGGAAAGACTATACTAACTACACAAACAGGTAGGTTAGCAAGCAGGCAAGGGGAAATTTACAACACTCAGTGAAGAGCAGCACAGATGCAGTGAATAATAGATCTGCATTGCAGTCTCATGAATGTAGGTGTGTATATTGTGTGGAAGAACATGCACCAATGATACGATCGGGGAAGTTGTGCACTGGTGCACCCTGCCAGCACCAGTTCTGCATGGGTAAGGAGCTGATAGACATACAGTGTATGGATTGCTGCACATAGGCAGGGGCCAAGGTACCACCTTATGTGGCCAAATTCTAACTGCTGTGATCGTTGGCCACATCCCACTTGAAGGTATACCGGTGGAGGACTCTAGGCCAGGGAATGGTGCTTAGAGGGGTGAGTGCTACACATACACCATTGTAGCCTACTTGGTTGTAGGGCATACCCACCCTGTAATTGGGGTCATCGATGTGGTGTAATTACGTACCCCAGTTTGCAATTAGGCACCATGACCACTTTGTTCAATATCCCTGTGTGAGCTACAGGTCACACACTGTACCTAGTATTCACAAAGGAATGTACCACAGATGCTTGAAACCAACCTGAGAGGTCTTCATGGCTGGCTGTGGTGTAGGTGACAAGATTGGACAGGAGACCTTCCACAATGTCCCATGGCCTTCCTGGTGCAGCCTCTGCACCTTTCACCTGGGCATCAGGCTGGACAGCTCCTGCCATCTCCACAACATCCTCCATTCCACCTGCCTCCTCAGGTCATTCCTGCACCTCTTGTGTCTTGCCACCTTCCATTTCAGACTCAGATTCTAACTCCAGATGTAGTATAAGATTGGCCCAGCCTCACTTTCCCCAGCTCTGGAGCACTGCCCTGCCCATTCCTCCCATTCATGGTCTTCATAGGTGACTGAGCTGTCATGCGCAGACACACTATTGCCATGCCACTTGCTGCCACCCGGGGATGTCTCCTCCTTGGTGGATTCCTGTGCACCGTTGCCAAGGATACGCTGTGGCTGTGTTTCCTATATGGTTCCCATAGCTCCCGCTGAGGCCCAGATGATACCATTGGGACAAATGGGAAAAGAGTCACACAGTAATACAATCAGATATCTAGCATGCAGCAGGCATCCCCACATGGTGGCAATTGACAGATATTCAGCATGTTTTGGTGGATACAGGGCCACTGACATCATGTGTGGGTGCAGACAGTTTACCTCTCTATTGTAAATCACAGAGCAAGTACTGCATGTCCCCACCACAAGGTGTACTGCCTTTCTACTACAGGTGCACTGAGGCAGGCAATACCAATCACCATGAGCCAGATGTCATGTTCCTGGGGAATGGAATGGTCAATGTTGCAATGTTGAATGATTGTTTCCCATCATGTCACACACACATGGTGATTTGGTATCATCTGTCTGACTTCCTATGTTACTATGGTGCAGCCAGGAACAGTCAAATTGCTGACGTGCAACAACACATTTCCGGTGCATGTTACTGTCAGAGGTTGCTGACTGTCTCCAGTGTCTAACCACTGTATGAATTGTTTCATTGCCCATACCAATGTGGACTCCATGACTACCCCTATGGACAATAGTGATCCCTATCTATGCCAAACAATGATGTTAAAAAGATGGTAGCATTAACAGGCGACAATGTGACTGTCGCTGCTATTGCCAATGCATTGGCACTGGCATTGAAGGTCCCATGGTGGCTTGAGAGCACACCCAAAGCAGATCACACACACCTGACAACCATGTGCTATGCAATGCAGATACTGGGTTGGCATACCCATGACATGGCCAGCAATACGCCTATGGGTTGGACAAGGTTACAGATCCATATGGCACCTACTCTCCCAAGCTATAGTGTGATGACATAACACACAGCATTGCCCCAATCTCTGAGGAGGTTTGAGAACAGTGCAGAGCTGTTGAGTATTGCAGCGTTAAATGGTTTGATATGTGCATAGCTCCTGTGGCCGCAGTGGAGCTAAAACATGTTCTCTGGATCAACCATTGGTCAGGGTCTGTACAGGGATATAGTGTGCTGTGCCAGTTAATGTGAGTGATAGTGTGAGTGATAGTATGAGTGACATTTGCTGCAGTATGTGGAACAGTAAGATCTGCACACCAAGGTTCAGGGTAGTGTTTTACAATGTTTTTGTAAAGGCACAGATCTATCTCAGGGTAGATAGCATCTATTTGAAGTGTGTGGCCTAGGGCCTGTACTGTTATTCAGTTCAAATCAGAGCACTGCGTCAGAAGACCAGGTCAGCTCAGAAATGATTCGGCACACTCTCCTACTCATGTGAGCAAGCTATTGTGCCTTGTCTATCATGTGATAGGGGATGCTGCCATGTGATCTCATATGAGGTCTGACAGAGGCACAGTGCATATTCACAATGTGATATCTGCACATCTATAGTGTTTCACAGTGGACCAGTGGCACTGGAAACACCAGCCTATGATCTGCATCTAACTAGCAAGAGACCCTCAGGGTGCTGTGGTTGAGGAATGCCCCCTCCTCTGACCCTAACAACCTGCAAGGCCACACCAGCAGCTGGCAGTGCCAGGCTTAGCTGGAGAGTCTGTTTCTGATTGAGGTGATGAAGGGACATGCATGCCTCCTAGGAGCATGCACCTGATGGACAGGTATCAGACCTCTCCTAGGGTATGCATTGACATTTCAATCCAGTTAGTGATAATTGAACATGTCCTTGAGATACATTAATGTACGTACAGCATTGAGAAGAGCAGTCACAAATCAGGGACTCCAAGCAGCTTACCACATTATTTGGAATATATGACAACAGAACTGTGACTCTTGCTAGTGTGTTACTTGGTAAATGTGTAGGCTACTTAGTGTCCAAATCCACATGAGAAGCATCCGCAGCTGCCCTGCACATCATACGCCCCCCTACCTAATTTAAGTGGCCCTCCCATCCTCACATTGGCAGGGGACAGCTTTACCGATGAATATGTCATATATGTCCTCCCCCCCCCCCCCCCGGCAATGAGAAAGAGGTGGATGAGAGCCTCCATAAGTCCGTGCTGCAGTTTTCACATACCCATTGGGAACTCTCTGTTAGTCACCATTCTGATACGATCTAGTACACTGCAGTGTGAAAGTGACTGCAACCAAGGCCTAGATGCATGATGACTGAGGGAGAAACATAGAAGCACATAAAGTCCATGTGTATGTTCTGTTGCCCCAGAATGTGAAAGACAGCTCCAGTCCTGCACAGCAGTCATAGCTGAAGCTACACCAAGAAACTATTGACCTCACATATGTCTACTGCAGGCAAGGGGATATGCATTAACTCTTGTCTGGTGTCACAGAAGCAGCCTTGGTGGGTCTTCTGTCTTAGAAGCAATCATTCATCACCTGCGCACCTCAGTTTCACATACACTTCTCAGCTGGGCTGTATCAATGCTCAGCCAACTATTCCTCACCCGCTGCCACTGTTTACACTGCAGTGGGAGCTTTCCTGATAACACCCCAGAACATTGCCAATGTGCTCACAGGTCTCTTCTGCATGACCATTTTATTTTTAGAGCTACACGTTCAATGGGCCGATCTGCATGACAGGGGCGGTGCAGCTTGGGACAAATTTATTTATTTACTTAGCTGTACTTATATACTGCTTTTCACCGGGTCAAAGCGGTTTACAATAAACAAAAGGGATACATCAAAACAGGTCGTAACATATTTACAGGGGAGGGGGGGCGCGTAATCCATCACCAAGAGGGGTTTAACATATTTCCATTCCTGATTTGGTGTGCATCAGGGTTTCACAGCAGTTCTTTTCTGTTCCACAGACTCCGTTCTCTTTCTGTCCCTCAGTCTCAGCTTTTTGAAGCTCATCGTGAAAATTAATTTCAGAGGGTGTTACTCTGATCCAATCCTAGGTGTTCTCTGAATAAGAGGGGCTTTAGTTGCTTTCTAAATGAGAAGAGGTCCTTGTTACTCTGGATTGTGGTTGGAAGAGAGTTCCATAAAGATGGGGCATATAGATCAAACACATGATTACAGGTTTATTGATTGTACCTTGTTCTTTTATATGAAACAATCAGCACATTGCTTGTGGCCTGTCGTGTCGACTTTCCTGATTTCGGTCTTGTTAGCAGGGTCTGAAGGTTGCTGCTGGTGAAGTGCTCTGTGGATCAGTACTAATGTTTTGTATTTGATCTGAGCTTCTAGTGGGAGGATGTGTAGATCTTTCAGAACTGGGGTGAGGTGGTCACATTTCTTCACTCTTTGGATGATCCTGGCAGTTGTGTTGAGGGCTGTCCATAGTGGGTTGAGTGCGGTGGTTGGGAGTCCCTGGTATATTGCATTACAATAATCCAGGTGGGGGAGTGCCATTGTTTGCATGACTGATCTGAAGTCCTATGAGTCTAGGATTGGTCTAAGGCGCTTTATCATCTTGGTTTTGAAAAATATTGTTCTTGCAGTTTTCGCAATCTGTTGCTTGAATGACAGTGCTTCATCTAGGATGATTCTCAGGTATTTTATTTGCAGTTGAACTCTTATTTGGGTTGTTCCCAGGGTGAGGTGTGTCAGTGGGGTGAAGGACTGATCCTTTGAAACAAATAAGGCTTCTGTTTTCTGAGGTTTATTGTGAGATTATTCTCTTGGAGCCATCTGGAGACATAGTTGAAGCAGCTTATTAACTGTGGGTTTGTTGGATTTCTGGTGGTTATAGGTCCGTAGATCATAGCATCATCTGCATTTATGTGGAAGTTGACGTTGTGGGTCCATATTATGGAGCAGAGTGGTTGTAGATAGATGTTAAAGAGCATAGCTGACAGTGCAGATCCTTGTGGTACTCCCTATGTTTGTTGGTATGGGGAGGAAGTGGTGGTGCTGGTTAAGATTTGTTGATACTTGTCCGATAGATAGAACTGGAACCACTGCAGAACTATGCCTTGTATGCTGGTTTCCTGCTGTCTGTGTAGAAGAATGCTGTGGGAGACGGTGTCGAATGCTGCAGATATATCCAGAAAGATCAGTGCGTAACCGGAATGTTTGGTCTGTATTCCTTTTGTTAGGGTATTTATTAATGAATTCATGAGGGTTTCAATGCCATGAGATGGTCAGAATCCATGTTGTTGTGGATCAAGTGTGTTATTTCTGTCCAGGTGGTCCTGTAGTTGCTATTGCATTATTTTCTTGATGATTTTTGTGGTGAATGGAAGGCTTGCTACTGGTCTGAATGAGGTAGGATCCAGTGGTTTCTTGAGGGTCGGGCATATGATGGATATTTTTAGGCTATTGGGCATCTGACCTTGTTTGAGAGATTCATTTACAATGTGGGTGAGTGTTGGGCTTAGCTCCTGTTTTGTCTTTTTAATCCAATTGACCAGGCAGGGATCAAGTAGGGAGGGGTGGTGTTGAGTCCTGATATGGTGGTTTCGATCCTGTCTGGAGATTTCTTCAAACATGTCCCATGTGAATCCAGGGACAGCATTGTGGTTGTTTCTTGTTGTTATGGGTTGTATATTGGTTTTCTGTTGAAACTGCTTATATTGTGCTGTGAGTTGTTGTTGTGGAATGCTTGGGAGTTGGTTCCAGTGGTTAGGCATGTTGGTTAGTTGTTTGAAAATGTTAAAGCGCTTGCATGGTCGGTTAACACAGGTCAGCGACTAAAAAGCTGTTTGATTATTTTCATCTAATTTCCATGTATTTTGGTGTGCTGAAAACAAATAAAATATTGAAAAAAATCCTAGACGTCATGATTTGCCAAAACATGCAAAATTGTCTTCAAATTTATCAATTTTTTTCAAATTACTATTAATTAATTCAAATTACTATTAAATAATTCTCATAAGTGCATTTAAGATATAAAATACCAAAAATTTTTTAAAGGGGTTGTCCAAGTTATGTAAAAAAAAATATAGCACTGTAAATCTGATGGTCAGCAATATATGTATAAACTAAGCAAGTTTTAAGTCCGTGCTTCTAATAGGGGTTAATCTTTCCTGAAGAATCCAGTGGGAGGGAGAAACAGGGCAGATAGCAGCAGCTCCGGTCAGTGCAGGAGGGCGTGGCCAGCACTGTGATGCCACACTTGTGCACGAATCATCATCAGGTTCTTGGTTCTAGGCTGTTCACACTTTTTCATCGCAATTCGTGTTAGCTCATCATTCTTCAACCATTATGTTATGGCTCCGCGAAAGTGTATTAATTCGCCAGACAGTTTCTGTTTCATCTGTGGTGAATATACAGTGTTGAAGCAACAGCAGAATATTACAGACTTTGTGAAAAAAGTATACTTTGCATACTTTGGACTAAAAATTGGAGATCAAGATAAAGTCTGGGCGCCTCATAAAGTGTGCAAACGGTGTTTTGAGGACCTCCGAAACTGGTTCAAGGGTAAGAAAATATCTTTCCGTTATGGGATTCCTATGGTATGGTGAGAGCAAAAGAACCATAGTGATGACTGTTACTTTTGTTCTTGTGATGTGAAAGGGTTTAATTCCAAATGGAAGCATTCCATTTCATACCCCAATCTTCAGTCAGCAATTCGTCCCATCCCCCATGGCACAGATATACCAGTACCCAAGCCCCCTGCTACCTTGGAAGAGATACCTAGCTCCGATGAAGGTAAAGTCATACCTGAACCAGATGACGAATCAAGTTCTGACTTTGAAGATGATACAAGACCAAAATTGTTTTCTCAGGAGGAGATGAATGATTTGGTAAGAGACTTGAGTCTTCCCAAAGATGCCACTGAGTTACTCGGATCAAGGCTGAAAAGCAGGAATTTATTGTTGCCAGGAGTGTCATCTTCATGGTTCAGACATCGTGAAAAGGAGTTTGTTCCTTACTTCGCCCAGGAAGACAAGTTGGTTTATTGCATCGATGTCGAAGATCTGATGGGTCAATTTAAAATCCAATATGATTCAGAGCAATGGCGTCTTTTCAGAGCAATGGCGTCTTTTTATAGATTCTTCAAAAAGAAATCTCAAAGCAGTTTTACTCCACAACGATTTTTATGCTTCCATACCTGTAGGTCATTCCGTACACTTGAAGAAAACCTACAAGAACTTGGAATTGGTTCTTCGTAAACTTAAATATGAAGACCATGGTTGGCAAGTGTGTGGGGACTTGAAGGTCTTGTGCATGCTGCTCGGGCAACAAGCTGGGTATACCAAATATCCTTGTTTTCTGTGTCTATGGGACAGTCAAGACCGACAAAATCACTGGACCAAGAAGAGTTGGCAGTCGAGGGTGCTAACAGTCGGTAAAAAAAATGTCCTCCAAGAAACTTTGGTACCTTCCCATAAAGTTCTTCTACCACCTCTCCACATAAAATTGGGATTGATGAAGCAATTCGTAAAATCACTTCCAAGAGATGGAGAATGCTTCAAATACTTGGTCACCAAGTTTCCAGGCCTGTCGGAGGCAAAATTGAAGGAAGGTGTGTTCGTCGGACCAGACATTAGAAGGCTTATAGTTGATCAAGAGTTTGTCAATACCATGACGGATCCTCAAAAAGAAGGGTGGATTGCATTTAAAGAAGTCATACAGAAATTTTTAGGCAATAACAAAGATCCTCACTACAAAAAGATCGTCAGACGAATGCTGAAAGCATTTCAAGCTTTAGGTTGCCTGATGAGTTTGAAAGTGCATTTCCTCCAGTCCCACCTTGTCTACTTTCCTGAAAATTTGGGAGCTGTGAGTGAGGAACAAGGTGAATGATTCCAACAAGACATTAAAGAGATGGAAAGAAGATACCAGGGAAAATGGAGCATTACAATGATGGCAGACTACTGTTGGATGCTTCAGAGAGACATTCCAGATGCTACTCACAAGCGTAAATGCGCCAAGAGGAGCCTCACAAGGAAGAAGAATCGAGTATAGTGTGTGTAGGTGAGCTCATTTCAGTTCAAAAAAGGATTTTCATGAAAATATTGTAATAAAACTTTAATTTTATAAGTCTATTTCCATTTATTTTGAGGTATTGCCTTATTTAACATAGTTACCTAAATTGTCAGGAAACGTGATATCCTATGACAAAATGGAGGTCATTTTCGGATTCAGCGCACCAAAAAACATAAAGATTACGTGAAATAACCAAAACAGCTCTCGAAAAAAAAATTTTTAGATGAATTTATGAGTTTTGCGTGATAGGCTTTTCTTGTGTCATCTATTGTAGTGTGGTAGGTATTTAATGCTTCCATGTATCTTGTTCTGTCTGTTTCCTTTTTTGTCTTTCTCCATCTCCTTGCAACTCTCCTTAGCAGTGTTTTCATTTTCCATAATGTGGGTGTGAACCAATGTGCTTTTGCAGGCCTCACTTTGCTTTCTTTGGGTGCAGTCATTGCACGCACTGCTTTGGCTATGACTGTGTTCCAGTTGTTGGTTAGGGTTTCAAGATTTGACTGTCCTGATTGTAGGTTTGGTAGGACTTGATCGAGGAAGTTCTCTTTCTTAAATGATTTGAACCTTCTTGTTGGGTGTGAATCCTCCTTAGTGATCATGGGTTGATTGGAGCTGAGGAAGGTAATGAGAAAGAGGTCAGACCATGATATAGCTTTGATCCTTGGATCCTTATTCATGTTGGCGGATTGGGATTTTAGGAATAGGAGATCATGCATTGGTGCACAGTGTCACTCACCCCGCTTCCCCCTCCAGGGTAATATAGGTAGTTGCCTAGAAGGGTTGGCAGGTGGGACCACAGTATTTATATGGACCTTGAAACGCTGTAACCTGGTATCGGTGTAGTTCTGAGGCCAAGTGAATCACAGCCAAGGTTAAAGGGGTTAACAATAAGTTTATTGTCGCACAGGAATTTTCATACACCTACTTCCCCAAACACAGAAATCAGATGTTGGTACTTGTTGTGCCAAATAAAGAAAGAACGATAACAAAGTCCTCCTGATGCTTCTCAGGCAATTACTTCAAACAAACATATCTTCTCAAATTTCTTTCCAGGTTTTAAATACAAGTGCTTTTCCTCAGACTAAGCACTGCTTCTGGTACTAGGTCCAAACATAAGCAACTTCACAGCATTGCGTTTAGTTTCACAGCTGCACAAAGAGTGTTGAGTTTCCACTCAGGCAGAACGCTGCCTTTCTTCCTATAAAACTCAGGTAAAACAATCAGGCTTTCTCAGCTACTTATTACTGGAATTACTTTTACAGCTTTTACTCTTTCTGGCAAAAACCACAGTCCATATCAGAATAACTATTCTCTGATAAAGGTGCTTCAGTTTGCATCGGCTCCACTTCAGCATCTGATATGTCCTTATATTTAGGTTTTGGTAAGTCCACAGACTTCCACTGCTCTATAAGTGCATTAAGCTGCTTCCACTTAGTTTCATTCAACCTTCTGGGTACATGCAAGGATTTAGCATTACCAGCACTTTTAAACACCGTATTAAAAGGGCTCACCTTTCTCCTGGCATGACTAAGATTCTCTCTTTGGTTAGGAGGTAGACGTTTGTCTTGGTACTGCCTCCCTGGCTCCTGTGTAGCAAGTTGCTCCGCAAGGTCTGACCTCCACGTTCTGCTCTGTAGCCTGCAATTAGCTGTTTGTTTAGAATCAGCTGGGCTGTACTCAGAACTGGAGCTTCTGACACGCTGTCTGCCTTGGGAATATCTTTGCAGTTTAACAAGTGGCAATTTCCTTCTGCCCAACCTCCCACGTGTGACTGTAGCTTCCAAGGAAGATTCTAGAGAGGTACTTCTATCTCTTCTGGGCAAGGTTTTAAAACTCTTCTCCCCAGGTTTAAAGTGACCTCTAATCTGTTTCTCCTCTTTGCTTGACTTGGGGTAGTTCCTACCTGGAAGCTTTTCCAGATGCCTCTCCAGAGTTCTCTCTGACTCTCTGCAATCTGGCTGGCACCTCTCCAAGCCCCTTAGGCTATCCTGGTAATGGCTGCCTCTTTTCCTGCTTCCTCCGGTCCTCAGCTTTCTGTCTTGATCCCACTCAATATCTGAGTCTCCTCCAGAAGCTGAACCTTGAACTCCCCTCGTCCTTCCAGTCTCAGTCTCACTTTCAGTTTCCTTCTCAGCAGCTGCTCCTCTACTAACTGCTCCTTCCTGATTAAGAGGACGGGGCTGCCCTATCAGCTTTGACTCCACCCCTCTCTCTCCCACGTCAGCTCCCTGGGTTAAGCTGGAGCTGGGGCGTGGCTCTCTTTGTGTTCTCTTGTGCAGAGAATCTTTCTGGGCTACAACTTTAACCCTTTCTTGACCTGCCTTACTGACAGCTTCAGCTGAAAAGAACTGCTTTAGAGCCTTATTCCTAGGTTTTAAACCCTCTGCCTTGTCACAACAGACAATCTGTGTCAATTCCATTGCTTCTAAGAATGTATCCAACAGAACTCACCCCACAAGTGAAACAAAATTGATATCTAATTGATAAGAATCACTTCTATCAAAACCTCATTATTTCTACTTACATTCATTTATATAAATTTTTTTAAATCAATTTTTTGTCGGAGCTAAGCCGTAGGGAGGGCTGGGAAAATCCAGACCTCCGCCAGACTGCTAGCTTCTTTTATTTTTATTAATGGTTCTTCACCAAATCTGTTCACTTATCTCAAATCCTTTGTTGACCACTCCAAGGATCCCCCGAAACATGCATGTCGTGCTGTTATACGTTTCAGAAGAGCGACGATCCTTGGAGTGGTCAACAAAGGATTTGAGATAAGTGAACAGATTTGGTGAAGAACCATTAATAAAAATAAAAGAAGCTAGCAGTCTGGCGGAGGTCTGGATTTTCTAAGAATGTATCGGCATGTTTCTCTTGTATGGATGGGAGGTTGAAATCACCAAATATTATCTGCTCTTTTGTGGTGTTGGTGCTCTCTGACACTTGCTTGAGAATGTTTGACAAATCTGAGTTTGCTGTTGGTGCTCTGTATATCAGGCAGATTAATAGATATTTGTTGGTGATTGTGAGTATGTCCGCTTCCTCTGTGCTTTCCATTGCATAGTTTTTGTGCTTTTAGTATCGTTGGTTTGTCCTGGATGTATCTTCTCAGTTATTTTATTTGTCCTCACCTGCAGTCCTCGCCTAAAGGCCACGCCAAAGGGCCCTCTGGCGAGGCCCTCAGGCACGGGGGCGCCTGAGTGCTGTTGTTTATATTCCCTGCTGGAGACGCTTCATTGGTGGTAAAAGTGTCCTGATTGGCCTGCTGCAGGAAAAGGGCAGGAGAATCCTGTGCTCGCTGCCCCGGTTCTGTGGGATGCCGATCGGGACAGCAGTAGCCGGCTCGAGAAGCACCTGAGCGCTGTTGTTTATATTCCCTGCGGAGAGGCTTCGTTGGTGGTAAAAGTGTCCTGATTGGCATGCTGCAGCAAAAGGGTGGGAGAATCCTGGGTTCCCTGCCCCGTGCTGTGGGATGCCGATTGGGGCAGCAGTGGCCAGCTCGAGAACAGTCCTCTGTGCCCCTATGGACTATCTCTCCAGGAAACATAGCAGGGAAATAAAGATGCATGGCAGATGCATGCAGACTGTGTAAAATGTGGGCTCATATCAGGATGTTAGGGAAGGAGGGGGGATAAATGGAGGGGTGGTGGAAGGAAACTGAGGGACACAACTGACAGTTCACATGTTGAGGTGGCATAACTGCAGGTAGGAGGGAGGAGTGGCCTAGTGGTTGGGGCAAGGTAGCACAGGCCAGAAGGTCAGTGGTTCAAAACCCACTAGAGGACAGCAACCTTGGGCCAGAAGGACTGGGGTTTCTAGTCCCACAGGTGCTCCTTGGGGCCTTGGGCAAGCCACTCCATTGCCCATGTTCCTTGTAAGTATTAGTGTGCGCATCTCATATCCCCTCATGTTAAATGTATCCCCCAACCACCTTGAGCTGGTGAAAAGCAGGATATAAATGCAGCTAAATAAATAAATATCATTGCAGAGAGGGGAAGCAGTCACAGAGTGACAGCAAGGTGAGGCTGTCAGTGAGCCAGCTCAGAAGTAGCAACATGGGATATGTGGCCATATCTGTGCAAGGCTCAGAGAGGGTGCTATGTCCTGTTCCCATCAGGAAAAACCTCATACATATCAGGAGCAATAGACCTGCTTGCCTTATCTACCTATCTTAGTGATTGAGAGAACAGCATATACAGAAGTGATATGACACCCAGACCTTCACAGGGTGAGGTGTGCATGATGCTTCCCTTTAAGTCAGTGTTGTTCTTGGAGTGAGAGACTGCAACTTATCCTGCATCTCTCATGCACAGCCTGACTATGGTGACATGACTGTAGAAATGATACCCCACACTCCAAACAGTACAGTGTCGAGCAGGTGTTGCTAACCCCTGTTCTGGAGTACTGCAATGCAACCTGCTTTTCTGGATGTTCCTCATGAATATCGATATACTATATCTGCAAAGAATGGGAGGTAATCAATGAGTAGATATCTCATGAATATTCACCATGGACAGTCTGAATACCCAGCTGGATTGAGGCACGCAAGGACTGAAGTTCGCCAACCCTGGTATAGACAGTACTAGGAATGGGGGAAGCACAGCTCATAACTATGACATCCATCCCCACTGCACCTGTGCACAGATATGTTTCCATGCTGTCTAGCTTCAAGGCTGCGTGCTGACACATGAATACAATAGCTCCACACTATGTACACCTCATAACCATGGGGGACGAGTCAGAGGCCAGGATCATGCAGGGACAATGTTGTCTGGGAGGGCAATGACAGGAATGTATCAAGGATGCTGCAGCAGTTGGGATGGGAACCACAGTTCAGAATAAACATGCAGTGAGATATGGGGGGGGGGGGGGGGAGGAGGAATTAGCAGGTCTACATTTGGAGCCATGAGGCCATATGTTTCTGTGGGGTATAAATCATGGTGACAGGCTAATGGACAGCAGGTATGGCATTCAACTGGGGTCACATTTCATAGACAGACAGTGGGCAGCAGTTGCAGGGTTGTACTGTTATCCATATCCAGGTCTGAGATGGACAGCCTGTCATGGACTTGTGTGCAGCTCTTGATGATGCAGTATGCGATGTGCAGTCCTGATTCCAAAGGGGAAAGGCACAGACAGCAAGTTGCATAATGCATAGCTAAGCCATGTGTTACCCAGTAATGGCATCAATAAGGCCTGCTGGAACACAGTAACCTTGCAACTGAGGCCATAGACACAGATGGGGAGCTGTTATACATCACAAACATCACAAACCATTGCCAAATGTACATGGAAACAATATATATCTCAGAGCACAGACTGATATACAAGTATTTGTGGGTGTCTCCAAACCTGATTCCTGAAGACTGGTGTCCAGCTCAGGCGACAGTCCAGCAATATAGATGATGCACAGCCGCTGGACCAGGTGCTCCTCCATGGGGGTGAGTTGGATCTTTGTTAGTGATATTACAGAAGGGCTTTCGGGTAAGGTTTGCCTCTTTGCAGATGATACCAGAATCTGCAATAGTGTAGACACCTAGGAAGGAGTAGATAACATGAGGCAGGATCTAGCTAAGCTTGAAGAATGGTTGAGAATTTGACAGCTGAGATTTAATGCTAAAAAATGCAGGGTCATGCATTTGGGCTGCAAAAATCCAAGGGAGCGGTGCAGTGTAAGGGGTGAAGTACTTCTGTCCACAAAAGAAGAGCGGGACCTGGGTGCGATTGTGTCTGACAATCTTAAAGTAGCTGAACAGGTAGAAAAGTTGATGGTGAAAGCTGGAAAGATACTTGGATGCATAGGGAGAGGAATGCCCAGCAGGGTCATTTTTCAGCCAATCAGGAAAGTTGCAGGAACTTTAAAGACTTTCACGTGATTACCGGCGTCTTTGCGTATCGGCTTTATGGATCCCAGCTCACAGCCTGTCTGACACTTAAAGCAGGGCCCGGAGTCGACCCGAAACATGCATGTTGTGGGAAATTGATGCCTTTGGAGAGATCATTCTACGCTATGAGTTTCACCATTTTTTCAGATAAGTTTATTCACTACATAAATAAAAAATAAAAGGACTGGAGAGACATTGCCGCTGTAAGGGAGCTGCCGTGCGCTTTCCACCGGCACGGTTCAGCGCAGTGGGACCTAGAGGAGGCTGATTTCTATCATGCAGGCGGGAGAAGGACGTGCCCTGGCCCGGAGGACCCTGCTCTGCTCTATAAAGCCCTCAGGTGTGGGAGAGACCAGCTGAGAGACATCGCCGCTGTAAGGGAGCTGCCGTGCGCTTTCCACCGGCACAGTTCAGCGCAGCGGGACCTAGAGAAGGCTGATTTCTATCGTGCAGGCGGGAGAAGGACGTGCCCTGGCCCGGTGGACCCTGCTCTGCTCTATAAAGCCCTCAGGTGTGGGAGAGACCAGCTGAGAGACATCGCCGCTGTAAGGGAGCTGCTGTGTGCTTTCCACCGGCACGGTTCAGTGCAGCGGGACCTAGAGGAGGCTGATTTCTATCGTGCAGGCGGGAGAAGGACGTGCCCTGGCCCGGAGGACCCTGCTCTGCTCTATAAAGCCCTCAGGTGTGGGAGAGACCAACTGAGAGACATCGCCGCTGTAAGGGAGCTGCTGTGCGCTTTCCACCGGCATGGTTCAGCGCAGCGGGACCTAGAGGAGGCTGATTTCTATCGTGCAGGCGGGAGAAGGACGTGCCCTGGCCCGGAGGACCCTGCTCTGCTCTATAAAGCCCTCAGGTACTACACGCGGCTGTGTGGCATGGCCTAAAGGGGCGTGGCTCAAGGGGCAGGACACGCCCATTTGGCGCCCCTTCGGCGCACATGAGGTGATCGTGTGGGTCGTGACTGTGTTAGTGAAGTCTGCATTACCATGGGCAAACGGAAGGCTAAGGTTGGTAATAAATCTGGAGGTGGTGTCTTGGGTGATAAAGTGCTGGGCCCCATGGATAAACATGTGACTTCCCTGCTGCCTGATGATCATTCTCTGGAGGGGGCTTCGTTAAGCCCGGGCCTCCGGTCTCCTCCCCCGCTTCCACTTCCGATTCTTTCATCTTTCTACTTTTTGAAGGAGTAAGCAGCCATTCTACACTTACCAGTTCCACGCCTTTCATTATTTTATAGACTTCTATCATGTCTCCCCTCAGCCATTTCTTTTCAGGTTGAAGAGCCCTAATCTTTTAATTCCTTTCTTCATAGGGATATCCTTCCATTGCCTTTACCATTTTTGTCACTCTTCTCTGTATCTTTTCTGATTCTGCTATATCCTTTTTATGATATACTGACCAGAACTGCACACAATATTCAAGGCGTGGTTGCACCATAGAGCAATAGAGAGACAATATAATATCTTTTGTTTTATTTTCCATTTCCTTCCTTATGATTCTTAGCATTCTATTTGCTTTCTTGGTCACTGCTGCACACTGGGTAGAGGGTTTCAATGTACTATTCAAGATGACACCTAAATCCTTTTCCTGAGTCGTGGAACCTTGCATCGTGTAACTGTAGTTTGGATTATTCTTCCCTAAGTGAATGAAGCTGCACTTGTCCACAATAAATGTTTTCTGCGATTTGGACGTCCAGTCTCCCAATTTATCAAGGTCCTCTTGCAATGTTTTACAATCTTCTTATGTTTTAACAATTTTGAATAATTTGGTGTCATCTGCAAATTTGATCACTTCCCTCCTTATTCCCATTTCCAGGTCATATATAAATATGTTAAAAAGCAGTGGGGCCAGCACAGATCCTTGGGCTACTCCACTATTCACCTTTCTCCATTGAGAAAATTGACCATTTAAGCCTACTGTTTTCTATCTTTCAAGCAGTTCCTAATCTACAATAGTACATTGCCTCCTATCCCATTGATTTTTAATTTCCCCAAGAGTCTCTCATGAGGGACTTTGTCAAAGGCTTTCTGAAAATCGAGATACACTATATCAACCGCCTCATCTTTATCTACCTGTTTATTCACACCTTCAAAAAAATATGAAAGGTTAGTGAGACAAGACTCTCCTTGGCTAAATCCATGTTGACTTTCTCCCATTAAACCATGACTATCTACATCTTCAGTAATTTTGTTTCTTTCATTTTACCTGGTACTGATGTCAGGCTCACTGGTCTGTAGTTTCCTGGATTGCCCCAGAACCCTTTTTAAAAATTGGCATTATATTGGCCACTCTCTAATCTTCAGGTACTACAGATGATTTTAATGATAGATTACAGATTACTAAGAGTAGTTCTATAATCTCATACTTTAGTTCTTTTAGCTCCCGGGGATATGTGCCATCTGGCCTAGGTGATCTGCTGCTCTTTAGTTTATCAATTACTGTAGCTATATTACATCTTCCCGATTTATCAAGATTTGTTTCAAGTCCTCTGATAGATCACCTTTAAATATCATTTCTGGCAAGTGTAAGTTTCCTACGTCTTCTTCAGTAAAGACTGAAGAAAAAAATTAATTCAGTCTCTCTACTATGGCCTTGTCTTCTCTCAGTGCACCTTTTCCGCTCCATCATCTAATGGTTGAACTGACTCCTTCTCAGATATTTTGTTATAAATATACGTGTGCTTTTGCTTCCATGGCAAGCTTCTTCTCAAATTTTCTCTTTGCCTGCCTTATCAATGTCTTGCCCGTATTTATGTCATTTCCTGTTTTTGTCATTTGGCTCTTTTTTCCATTTTCTGACAGATTGTCTCTTAGCTATAATAGCTTCTTTGACCTCACATGTAGGTCACGTTAGCTATTGTTTGGCCTTCCTTCCACCTTATTTTAAGTATGGAATACATCTGGTCTGGGCTTTCAAGATAGTATTCTTAAATAACTCTTAGGCCTGATGTAAACTCTTAGGGGTATGTTTACTAAACCTTCTTAACGTGTGCGCTGTGCAATTATCACGCGCTAAGGTACCTTAGCGCGTGCAAATGACGCTTTACAGGGCACAAATGCGCTTTAGTGTGTGCTCACGCGCACAGCGGCACAAACGAGCGCTGAAGGCGGGGAAAGGCTCCCGGAGGGCGGTGGAAGGCTCCCCAGGGGCGGAGAGAAGGGGTCAATGGGTGGAGAGTGGGAGGGGAGAGGCTCCCCGCACACTAACGATGTGAAATTTGAGGCCAAAACTAACGCAAGTGAAAACCTCGCGTTAGAGCTGATTTAAAGGGAAAAGAAACCATTTCTGTCAGCAATGTACAGCAAAACCAGGGAAACCTACAAAAAAGTGATAAGTGTGATAAATGTGCACGGAACAAAAGTGCAAATAAACATTGAAAATTACCCCAACAAAATAAAAAAAAATCATAACCAAGCTGGGCAATAGTGATAGTAATGGGAAACATCAAAAAACACTCCCAAGAAAGCCCCAAAAAATAAATATGAATTTTGGAAGGGTCTGCTCCGTCCTCATACAAGGTGAATGATCCCACAGTGAAATAGCACTGATCAGGGTTTCCCTCTCCATTGGACAGGTTACCTATGGCATGCACATGTTCCACAACAGCAGGGCGGGCATGTCGGAATGGGCAACTGGACAGATGCTGGGAAAGGGGATACAGAGCGCTGCAGGCGGCACATGCTGTGGTGCAGCTGGGGCACAGTGCGGACTAGGCAGATGCCTAGGTGGCACTTAGGAATGCTGAAACTGAACAGCAGCCAGACAGCAACTGATAAGGGCCCAACATGGGCACGAGAGTGTTTATCATGGTGTCACAGGGGATAGTACACAGCAGGTACCCCCAAGGGCACACAACATTGGCAGGCGGTACTGGGGGGAAGCGTGGACGCCTATGCAGGCACCCCTACCCCAGAACATGCACCATAGGCAGCCGCCTACCTGCACACTGGATGGCTTGAGACTGCACACCACCAGCACCACCAGCAGAAGGGCATGTCAGCATGGTGGCAGAGGGGTACTGGTGGTGGAGGGGGGCAGTGGCAGCTGCCCAGTGCAGACCATGGCCTAGCCCTGTGTAGGTGGGTGCCATGCACTGCAACAGACAGGCCCTGCCGGACAAACAGTCATGCTATCACCAGGGAATGCACTGGCTCTGTGGTAACACGGTGTGCAGTGCACACAACCAGTGTGTTTGGAGGCAGAAAGTCACATGTTCAAGTCCCAGCAATGGTACTTGCCAACCCAGTCCCCATATTTTACTCACTACTACAACGTGCTAATACAGACAGAACGTTTATTGCAGATGACGTAAACATGCCCAAAACACCTACATTTTACCCTACAGAGCAAAGACACCATAAACAGGCGCATTACCTAGAGCAGAGTCTCCCAAATCCAGTCCTGGAGGGCCAAACACCATTCAGGTTCCATGCTGCCTCTAATAAAGATGCCCGTGCTGCATATCTATGCCCCACCCCCATGGTATGCAGATGTATCTCATGCATATTCATGAGGGACAGCATGAAAACCCGAACAGTGTTTTGCACACCAGGACTGGAGTTGGGAACCTCTGCTGTAAAGCAGCAGCCAACAGGGGTAGACACACCCACACCCACAGGCTCCATTAGCCAATGCCTCCTGGAGAGGCAGGGCATTGGGCCCTGCGTGCATCTCCCAATACTAGCACTTGCATACCTTAGCAATGCCACCCTACACCTGGGAATACGGTACACAGCTATCAAACGTTTGCTATGATTACTGGCAGATAGCAATTCCTACGTTAAGCACAGTTTGCTGATTGAGCTCCATCATAGCAACCTTTCTGATGTCTGTGGAGTGTGCTTCAGGTCTGGTCTCTGACAGTGTTTACCACCCTGGGGAGTGACCCCCAACAGTATTGCGTACCATATCCATGCCTGCACTGTGCCCAGGACTGGTGTGGTGGCCAGGGCTGCTAAACACCTCTATAGTAGCACAATGCTGGCATAGGTGTGGGAGTGTGTGTCTGTCTATCCAGTGTGTGGTGACTGCAAACACCCTCCACAGCCCACACTGCCAGCACTGTTGCCAGTATTGGCCTGCCAATGTGCATAATGAGGAGCAAGGTACCATGGGTATAGCCCGGACAGGGTGGCCTGGCCAGGATGCATCTGCACAGGGCAAAGGGCACTGGCTGGGACATTGTAGTGCCTGGCCACCACCTGCACAGACAGGGTGGCCACAGCATGTCCTGCTGGGAGATTACTCTCACCCTGACTGTGCCGTGACCACAGCATGGCTAGGCTCCCCCATAGTGCTATATAGTATTTCTCTCATGTGATATTTATGGGTTTTCTTTTGGGGTCCAGTCACTGACTTATCTGCTTGTTGTGTATGCTGACATTCCAGTTCTGGGTGCATGCATTTCCACCAGGAACATGCACTATGGACTAGCTATCAGACTGTTTGCAGCTGGTATGTGTCTTGATGGAGCTCCTTGCAGGGTGCAGCGGCTGAAGGCTTGCTGCAGGAAAATATCAGATAGTGGTGGGGTGCAGCTTAGCATATCCAGGCCTAATGTCTGTCTGCTATTGTGTTATGGATGTGTACCGAGCTGCATTGAGTGCCCTGTAGGGTGTCTGTTCCCCAGCAGGACTGGGGTTGATGGTCCCCTCTACTGCCACCATTGCAGGGAGGTAGAATGTGTATCTGTTGGTGGGAGACCCTGTTTACCACTCTCAGCCCTGGAGGAGGAGGAGGCGGGTGGTGGTACATAAACCTCCTAGGGGTCCATAGGGCTATACCTGACTGAGACATACAGATATATCCAAGGTATGTCTGCAGAAACTATCTATCTCACACATTAGCACTGCTGGGGACCTGCAGCATGGCCTATCTCTGCTGTGTACCTGGTGCTGGGCGCCCCACCTCACCCTCAGGGTGGGTGCAGTACCTGCACAATGTGACGGTGTGTAGCTACTCTGTGCCAGTACCACACGCGGTCAGTTCCCCCTACCAGGCCGAGGTGCTGAGGGGGTGCATACCCCATCTTGTGTTCATCTGTAGATGGCTGATTTGCATGTGCAGTGCATCATGGGTATGGGTGGGCTAACCCTATCCTGGTGACCACAGCAGACTGTTTGTGTGGTGACGTGCAGTCCTTCTGCAGCCAGCCAGGGCCTTGTTAGTAGCTATAGAGCTATAGTCCACTGGTTACTTCACTACCTGTGGAGTCAGAGGTCACGGGTTCAAACCCACAGTGGGGTTATTTGATAGGGCTGTCCAAAGCATTATCTATTTTTAATGTACATTAGTGCTGCCAGCAAAAACACCCTCAGCGTACTGTACCCATAAGGTGCCTCAGAGGGCGCTTTATAGTGCGCCCTATAGGGCACCTTATGGTTACTGTCCATATAAGGTGCACTATACGGTATCCTATGGAGCAACTTATAGGGTGCCCTATAGGGGACATTATAGGGTGCCATGGCGGACAGTGCACTTTATAATGTGCCCTATGGAGTGCCTTATAGGGTGCCTTATGCAGCACCTTAGGTTACAGCACGTGAGGGTGTGTTTGCTGGCAGCAATTAATAAAATACAAATAAAGTGCCACAGGAAACAATACTTACATGTCAAAGCTGATGCCTCAGCCAGCCTTAAGTATTAGGCACACTGGGGATTGAACGCATGACCCCTGTATCATCAGTCAGTGCCTTAACCATTGTGCTACACTGCTGTTCCTCCTTACATGTCAGCGCACCTACTTAAGATTTTCATGCGTTTAAATGCACAGTGTTGCCATCAAAAACAGTGCTATGACCTTGCCGTGCCTCATAGGGCACCCTTTATGGTGCCCTATAGGCCACCCTTTAAGCAACATTGTAGGGTGCCGTGGCAGACTGTGCACTTTAAAATGTGCCTTCTGGGGTACCTTATGGGGTGCCTTATGCAGCACCTTATGTTACAGCGCTTTGAGAGTGTGTTTGCTAGCAGCAGTAATTAAAATAAAATTTAAAAGCCTCATAATGCAATATTACACATAAATGGTAGTGCCTCAGCCAGCCTTCTTCATTGGGCACAGTGGGGGATTGAACCCATGACCCCTGCACTATTTGTCAGTGTCTTCTCCATTGTACTGCAGCCCTGTTCCTCTGTTTGCACATCAGCACGCCTGCTTATGCTTCCCGCGTGCGTTTCTCATGCTCTAATGTGTGCAGCACACAAGAGCGCGCAGCACGCGCTAATCCCATTTTGCTGTTTTTGACCGGACCGCCCACTCCTTTTATGGCATCCTGCAGACTAACGCGGCGCGCACATTAAGAGGGTTTAGTAAACATACCCCTTAACCTTTGTAGTTGCTCATTTTAGTTTTTTCTTAACTATTTTCCTCATTTTATTATAGTCTCTTTTTTGAAAGTTAAATGCTAGAGCGGTTAATTTTCTTGCTATTCTTCCTCCATTTATTAAATCAAATGTGATCATGTTATCATCGCTATTGCCAAGTGGCCCCAAAACAGTTACCAAGCTGTTCCCATCCTGCTAATGACTCCATTCCTTTCCACTCATTATTTTATAGACCTCTATCATATCTCCCCTCAGTTGTCTCTTTTCCAAGTTGAATAGCCCAAACATTTTAAACCTTTCCTTGTAGAGTTCTCCTTCCAACCCTTTTATCATTTTGGTCATTTTTTTTGCATCTTTTCTAATTACACTATATCATTTTTTAGATATGGCAACCAGAACTGCATACAATATTTAGGTGTGGTCGCACCATGGAGCGATATAGAGGCAAGGGTTATCTGATCTTGAATCACTGTTGTTAAGGGCTAAAGGATGTAAAGGGCTAATTTCACTATCATATAAAGTGGTGTGGGGATATTTAACAAGTTGCCATATGTGGTTAAATGGGAAAAGGACTTAGTAATTTCTCTTGGAGAGAAGGAATGGCAGAAAATTTTAACTAATAAAAAATCTTCACTCTCCACACTCATCAAAGAGAATGGATACAAATTGTTAACTAGGTGGTATTATCTGCCTCCTCAACTGCATGGCATGTGTGTGAGATTAAGAGATCTTTGTTAGAGGAAATATGGAGAGCAGGACACATTTTATCATATGTGGTGGACAAGTCCCAAAGTACAAGTTTGCTGGCAGGAGATTTTGAGTTGATTGATGTGTAATTTTAAGAACTATGGGGCTTGTTTACAAAGCTGCGGTAGCGGCTTCCGCTCGATATCGGAGCCGTGGGCCCATTGAATTCAATGGGGCTGCGGCTCCGTTATCGGGCAGAAACCACTACCGCGGCTTTGTAAACAAGCCCCTATATTCCACTAAATGCTCAACTAGCCTTGTTGGGTTGGTGGCCTGATAACTATGGGAAGAGGGCTAAGAAGGCTGTCATGGAATGTATAAAAAGGGGGAGGAGTGGCCTAGTGGTTAGGACAAGGTACCTCAGGCCAGAGGGCCAGGGGTTCAAGCCCCACCTGGGGACAGCAATCTCAGGCCGGAGGGACTGGGATTTCTAGCCCTATAGGTACTCCTTGTGGTCTTGGGCAAGCCACTTAACCCTCCATTGCCCATGTTCCCTGTAAGTATTAGCGTATGTGTGTCATATCCCCTCGTGTTAAATGTATCTCCCAATTGACCACTTTGACCCAGTGAAAAGCAGGATATAAATACAGCTAAAATAAAATAAATAAATAAAGATGCAAATTTACCCTGCATTGGAGGAGTAAAGACCTTCCATCCATGGACATATGAATATTCTGAGTAAGAAAAGTGGTGCTTATGGAACAGCTAATTGCACCAGTCCACAACTTTGTTAATAACAGGGTCATTCTGAGCCGTTTCTGTTTGGTTTCTTTTTAAATGTTATTGTAATTGCTTTTAGGTTATGATGCTTTAGGCTCTCCTGTGTTTTAGTGGAAGAGCAATTTATAGTAATATCTCTATACAACATACAGGTACGTCCTTTTAATTAATTTATTTGTCACATCCTTCACACCAAATGTTTTCTGATGCATGTTTGTTTTAATGACTTTTAATGATTTTCATATCCATGTCGATGTTATGTTATTTTATTTGTTAGTACATATATTAGTATGTCTGGTTATTATGACTATTATTTTTATATATATATATATTTTTTTTATATGCGTTTAAATTTGGATTGATTCACAATATTAACATTTTTATTTGTTTTATATTTATTTATAGTTATTTAGCTATTTATGTGATGTGTTAATTGATTCTTTTAGTTTTTTATAACCAGTATATACATATATTTTTGTAGAATTAGTTGTTTATATACATGTAATTTATAGCTCTTAATATTGGCTGTACTGTGTTTTGTTTATTTATTTTTTATGTAGTCTTGGCGTTTTTTAATTTGGATGCATCTTGTTCATTCTCGCTATGTATCCTACAATATTGTTCTATTTTTATATGTTTGTTTTTATATGTATGAATTTATGTATTTTAGCCATCAATTGCCCCTGAGGAAGGTTTTGCGAAACACGGCCAGTGTCGGGCCGGTGGCTGAACTTTGGATAAAGAAATAAAGGTTTATTACTTCACGTCTTTCGTTGCATTCCACGTCTTTTACTGGGTTCCTGGTGCACGTGGAATCGTGCTGGTTTGTTGGTTCCATCCTGTTAGGACATCCATCCCTGCTATTCGGCCCCTCTTCCGACCACGACTAGTTTCCCCGCACGTTGCATGAGTGGGGGTGGTGTTAGGGCAGACAGTGGGCGGTCTGTGGCTCCAGATGTACAAGGCCGATTCCAATGTCAGCCCTGTACATCCAGGACCAGAAGACTGTATGGGGAACATATTCCACCTCTGAGATGGAATACATTCCCCTAGTCGGCAGGAGATGGCAGACCCAGACATCAGAAGAAGTAGGAGGGAGCAGATGTGATTCCCCACAGCCCAACCCTGGCCTTGGGAGGCCAGATCGGAGGTCGGGCTGTGGGGAATGAAGAGTTTTGTCCCATGGCCGAGGATTGCAGCTCCTGAATGGAACCACGGTGCCATGGCAACCGGACGCTGTGGCACCACAGCTCCATTCAGGAGCCCTGACTGAGTTATCCAGGCAAGGTCGGTACATGCAGACTGACTAGAATCAGGGTCCTGGCTTGCATGTACAGACTTAGACACGATTCTGATCCCGCGAGCTAGACGTGCCCCGTGGGATCAGAATCCTGGCTAAATTTGTGTGTCCGGTTCTGACCGGGCACACGAGGGCCAGGACGTCTAGAACACAATTTGGTCTTAAGCATGAGAAGGAGTGGAAGACACTATTGGATTATTTAGCACGCTAGTATGGTTATGTTCTAGTAGAGAAAAAGAGAGGAGAGGGGATGGGGAAGTTAGGGAGGTGGAAATATGTGAAAATGATTAACTTTATTGAAAGGATAAAGATGTATTAGATTGTATCAGAGGGATCAGAAATGTCTATCCTGGTTGTGTATTTGTTCTGAGTGGAAAAATAATGAGGAAAACCAAAGGTTTGTCCAATACGATTGCACCCATTTCTGCTCTTCCTTTGTACATTGAAGTACTTCACCCCTAAATAGTATGAGGCCCCTAGTTGCAACACCTCAGGTCTTAATAACAGAAACTACCTGTGTCTTTTCTGTGTTTCCCTCGATACATCTGGAAACATAGAGTCTTTTACACCATAAAAGAGAACTAAACGTTACTTATATTAAAGTTTTAGTAACCAGTCTCTATCTGATACTAAAGCCAGAGTAACTAATAGAGTGAAATCTTTCCCGGCTTCAACCACAGCTGACTGAAGGAAATCTGATACATTGAGAACATCCATGTCAACATTTAAATTGTTAGGCGCAGGTTCCTTCTTTGCAAGCGGTAGTTAGAAAGCTCTGCTAACTAGTGGTATCAAATCTTGGGGAATAGACAAAATGTCCTTAAGATACTGTACATTTTAAAGAGTTTAATTGGAGCAATGCCTGGTACAATTGGGAAGTTTAACAAACTTAGATTTGAAGCATGAGCAGAGTTCTCGAGCAGTTCTAACTATGCACAAAGAGCAGCGTTATCTTTAACAAGGGCCACAGCTGTATCAGAAACTAAGTTCACCTTCTGTGTATTTTCACGTACTTTCATTTATTTATTTATTTCACTATATTTATATACCGCCTTTCACCGGGTCAAGGCGGTTTACAGGGAACAACTTGAAGTACATTATAACACTGTCTTAATTATATACATCATGCAACCAGGTCTTCAGATCATAACTATTTACAATTATAATTATGTACAGTGGAGGTAATAATCATCTTGCTATGTTCTTTGTATAGTGATTAAGTTATAGGGTTGAAATGCTCTGTAAATAGGAGTGTCTTTAGCTGTTTCCTGAAGGTTTTAAGATCTGCTATGTTCCTTATCTGGTCCAATAGAGAGTTCCATATGCAGGGTGCGTATAGTTGGAAGGTTCTTTTTCAGTTGGTTGGTTGGATTTGGTTCTGATGTGGGGGATGATGAGGGTGTTCATCATGGAGGTCCATTTTGATCTTTGCAGTTGGAAGGTCTGAAGTAGCTTGTGGAGGTGCGTGGGAGGATCGGAGGATCGAATCACTCTGTGTGTTAGCATGATAGTTTTGAATTCTATTCGGCTCTGCATTAGGAACCTGTGAAGCTGTTTGAGGATGGGTGTGATATGGTCGTGTCTTGCTGCTGCTTGTAGGATCCTTGCTGTTGATTGGAGAGCTGTTTGTAGAGGTAGGAGCATGGATTTTGGTAGGCCTTGATAGATGGTGTTGCAGTAATCCAGGTGTGATATGATGGAGCATAGTACAGAAGTCTGTTGGCTCTAGGAGTGGCCTGAGAAGTTGAAGTGTCTTTGTTTTGTAGTATATTGTCTAGGTGATTTTGATGTTGTGGGCTTGGAATGTGAGATGTTGATCAAGGGTGATTCCAAGGTATTGGACTTCAGTCTGGGTCTTGATGTGTTGTTCAGGGTTATTGATGGATGCTCACAGTCACTGCATCAAAACTTTCCATCCATTCCTCCAAATGAGTCACCTTCACAGCAATCCCAGTCATCTAGCCAGCAACGGCTTCTGCCAGGGAAGTAATAGCATTGAATATGTTCTCCAAAGCTATAACTTTCGGATGTGGTAAGACCAAGGAAACCATTGGGGTTGCAGTCAGTTGAGCCTCCAACTCATTCCTAGGTAATTCTCACACTGTAAACACTCCCACTGTCACAATCTCTCCAGGGAGATCTCTAACACCGACTGAAGGCAATTCCCACTTTGCACCTCCAAAGCTCCCTGCCACAGAGCCGTATGCTCACCACCTTCCAATGAACCAACAGCTCCAATCACAGAAGATGAAACGGAGGCACTTGGAGACAAAGGCGGGCTTTGCACATCTGGAGACAAGGTCAAGGGGCAGAGAGGAGTCCTCTCTCCTCTCCCCAGCATCTGCCCTGATCTCCTTCTTTCTTCAAGTTTTGCTAGATCCCTTCTCATGTTATCCACATCTTCCAGGGTGTCTACCCTGTTGCAGATTTTGGTATCAGCCATAAAGAGGCATACCTTTCCTAACAGACCATCCACAATATCACTTATGAAAATGTTAAAAAGAACAGGACTAAGGATGCCCCTATCTTCAGAGTGAACTGCATTTACTACTACCCTCTGGAGCCTCCCACTCAACCACTTTTGTTTTTATGGATCCTGCATATTTAGAAATTTTTCTTGCTGATTAGCATTTTTCTTCTTAATGACTGACAGATGGGCAGTTAGGGTAGATTAGTTAATTTGTTGGTATGTAATTGAAAGGTTAGTTCCCTTAGATTTTTTTGCTTGTTTAATTCTCTTTTGGATTAACTCAGGTTATCTCTCCTTGATGTGGACTCTATGTTATGTCTTATTTCCTTTGTTATGGTAATGTTGATTTCTGTAAATCCCCCATATTTAACTCCAAGTTTACATTCCCATGTTCAATGTGACAGCTCAGTTTGAATGTTGTTGTTCTATGTAAGTTGCCTCGGCTCAAAGGCAGTATATAAAAGCCTGTTAAATAAATTAATTAATTAATAAGCAAATAAAGTTTTCTATGCAATTGTGATCAGCAGTTTTGCCTATTATTAGTTTGGTAATGTAAAAGTTGTTATAACTTTTAAAAAACCTGCCAAAAGTGATTTCACTCAAATGTCTTGGATTCCTACAAGCTCATCTTGGCCTCATTTCATCTCTATCATGGGTTGAGCACCACAAACTTTCTACTTGTGGAGGAAATGCTCTATGCTCTTAGTGATGCAGGGCTGGAGGTGTATATTTAACTCCCTACCCTAGGGCTGCAGCACCGGAGCATGTGTAAATGCTTTTAGCTCCTGGGGTTGCAAGCAGGGCTTGGCTACCATTAGGCGAACTGGGTGGCTGTCTAGAGCATTAAACCTCTGGAGGAGCCACTGTTGCCATTGCCACTCCTGTCTGGGGCCTGCAGCAGTGGCAGTGCACCCCAAATTGCGATGCAGCACTTACCTGCCCATGCCGGTGCTGTGTCACGGTTTCCTTTACTTTTGTATCTTCTGCTTCTGCCCCCTCCGGCGCAGACCTCTAGTGTGCATAAACCAGAAGTCTGTGCCAGAGGGGGAAGAAGCGGAAGATACAAACATAAAGGAAACCACGACACAGAACCAGCATGGCAGGTAAGCATTGCGTCATGGCTTGGCTCTTGTGCTGCCCTTGCAGTCCCTGGAGAGGGGTGGCAGTGGTGGCAATAGGGGTGGTGGGGTGGGGGGGGGGACAGCAGGATGGAGGGTCCACATAGGGGATCTCCAATCCTTGCATCAGCCCTGGTTGCAGGGCCAGCATGCGTGCATGCAGGTGCACTCCACTCCAGGACTACAAGACCAGGGGAAAGGGGTGGAGATGAAGGTGAAGATGAGAGAAGTAGAAGAAGACAGAAAGGAAGGAAGGGAGAAGGCACAAAAGTGGAATAAGAGGAAAGGAAGATAAGAAAGGGGAGTAAGAGAAGAGGGGTGAGGCAACAAAGGAACAACGGCAAAGCAAGGAAAGAGGAGAGTATATTGGGGGGAATGAATGTAAGAGAGTGTTTCACCCACCTACTTCCCACTCCCCCAGGGGGCAGATGCTGAGGGAGTAGGGTTATCTGCCACACTCCTAGGAGCCATGCCGTCTGCTTCCTTCCATCCCAGCATTTGAAATCACTGACAAAGTCAGTTATGGTCTCTTTTCCCCTCCTCTCTCTTTCCTGGCTCAGCAAACTCTTCTTCAAGGATTCCAACCCCTGTCCGTCCTTCTGCATGATTTAAAATGCCCTAGGTTGCCCTTCTCATGAAAGGTTTGGGACCCTCCGTCAAAATAAAAGGCTCATTTTATAAGACAACTCTTTTACCAATCAGAAAAGACCATTAGCATGGGTCTATTTATCATATTAAGAGACTTCCATAACATGTCACTGTTCTTGGGGCTCTGTTAGATGGAGAACAGATTACATTGCTATGATAAAGGCAAACAGACAGAAACAATCTAGTGTTTTCCCATAGTTTAAGAAAACCCCATTTTAGTAAAATGGTTTAGGTAACTTTGGGCCCAGTTTTCAAAATGGCGGATATTCAAATGCAATGGTGCTTAAATATCAGTGGGATATCTAGCTGCGGTATCGGATAGGAGGCGTCACTGACTATCCGGACTGAGCAGCACCAGCACTCCAGCACTAATCCAGTTAGCACAATTTTCAGCTGGTACTTATCCAGATTGCAACGTCAATCTGCTTTCCATGTGCCTGAATTGCCCGAGTAAGTGCCGATTAACAATCGCAGGAGATGGATAACATCAGCATATTCCCAGATAAGTCCGACACTGCCCTCGCTCCACCCATGGATCACACCTGCACTAATCAGATAGTGCCAGGGTGGTCTGTGAAGATAATCAGCATCATTATCCGGATAGTGCTGCTGAATACCTCAGTCAGCACCTGTATTTGGACAGCCATCCGGCTAAGGGTTCTATGTATTGTCCCCTTCCTGTAATTATATGGTAATAATCAAAAGCCTTCCGGTAGTGTATTTCAGTTCTCTTTCTGCGGCTGTATTTCATAGAATTGAAACACATTCTGGATTCTCAAGCCACAATATATTTATAAGAACTGTGTTTGTACAAACAATGTGGACTGTTGTTATGGTTTTGAAGATTTTATGTTTAAATGTCATTAAGACCAGTTTGTTTCACTGTTTAGATAGTAGATTGACATTCATTGATGCTTTAATAGCATGTTTAGTCTACCACAAGTAATTCTCAGTCATAATCTATCCAGAAACATTTAATGCCAGCTGAATCATTCACATGATCTTGAAGAAATTTCACTATATTCAGCAATGTAGTTACTAATTTTTAGTTAATATTACAAGTCTTATTGCCAGTCAGTATCTGTACTATGTCATCCATTCTTTCTTTTAGTGACAGCATTGTGACTCAATGGTACCCTAGGGCAGCTCAAGAGAGGCAGCCATCTAATGCAATGACTTCAGGGGCAGTGTGAGGTTCTAACCTAATATGACTTTCATGAGCACTAGGCCACAAGAAGAAGGATTCATGAGCACTTTAGGCCACAGTTGGTGATTCACTGATTTGCACCCCCTCTCCCTCCGCACTCACAGCATGGTCCTCATTCTCTCCACCATGATCTCATTCACTTCCCTCACTCCTCTATGAACCCATTGGCTCAGCAAGAAACTGGCAGTAGAGCAGTAGAACTTCATATCTAAATTTGCACTTCATCTCTATTTGCCTATTCACCTTGCTCATGATTTTAATGACAAATACTCAAGGTACGATTGCACTGTGGATCAATACAAAGACATTATGATATTCTCTGTTTTATTCTCCATTCCTTCTCTAATAATACCTAGCATTTTTAGCACTACAGCAAAATAAGCTGATTTCAGTATAATGCCGACAATAGCACCAAGATCCTTTTCCTGGGTAGCGATTCTTAATATGTACATATAGTTTGGATAATTCATGTTGCACTTGGCCACATTATATTTCAGTTGCCATTAGACATCCAGTCCCCCACTCTCCTAAGGTCCTGAAAAAAATTCCACAAAATCCACTAGTGACCTATGGGATGCTGGTGAGCTCCAGTAAGATAGCAGCCCGAAGTCGTAGCTCTGCAAAGTCCTTGCTATCTTATAAGAATCTCACCTTCCTAAAGATTACATTTTCAGCCCATTAGATGGTATTTTAACTCCAATATGTCTGGGGGTAAACTAGTGAAGTTAGATTTTGCAACTACACTGGGACAAGGAGTTAAGAGATCACAACAAGAACCTCCTTCACCACTAAAGATGGCCTCGCTACAAGCCTTAAGGAAAGAACTTTTACAGGTTAAAGATATCTCAGAAGATAATAGTGTCACATTTATTGAGCTCCAGGATGATATAGCCACTGTGAAATAGCATCTGGAATGGGTTTCTGAAAGAATATCACACACACAAAGAGCAGAGGTAGATCATAGAGTAGAGCAAACTTCTTTTTATAAATTATACCCAACTTGACTAAGTTTTGGTTAAAAAGCCTTCATCGGGGTCTAAAAATGAAACACACACATATATAAAGCATGTAAATTAAAGCAAAAAGAAAACTTAAACAAACCCATATACAAACAAGTTAAGGAACATACCAAACTCCAAAAACGATGGTGAACATCTCAAATGTAAGTGTCAAATATTAGATGTTTATGTTTATGTAGATGCCAAAGGAACCAATCACTACATTAAAAAAAATAAAACAATACAATACAGTTATATCAGACCATAAGTGATAGAAACATATATGGATACAAATTTTCTATGGGCCCAATATTCACAGACGACAGAAGCTAACTAGGCAGTAATGATATTCAGCTGCTGCCCAGTTAACCTTGGCGGCAAAAGTTATGTCAGCTTTTGCTGCACCTTACTTTAGCCTCTGCGGGATAACTGGACAGCAGCTGAATATCGCCACTGACTGGTTATCGCCGATAACACCCACAGAATGCCTCAATGTTAACTGCTAGCAAGAAGAATGGAAGAGCGGCAGTGAAGAGCTGGTGGGACTCTATGTCCCGCCGGCAGAGTGCTACAAGCAGTGTAACAAAGGAAGGGGCTGGTGAGGAGGGTGGAACCTAAAGAAAGGTGTGGGTGAGGTGACAGAGCCTAAGGGGCATGTTTACTAAAAACCGCTAATTTGCGCGCCGCAAAATAGCGCACTAAAAGTGGTACTTAAGAGCGCTTAAACGCCCCTCAATCTTGCGTGTCACCCCCGCAGAGGTGCGCGGCACACTAACGGGCCCCTCACAAGTGCGGGCCCGCAAATGTCCGATAGAGGCGTGGAACGGCTAACGGAGGGCGGAGGAAGGCTCCGGAGGGGCGGAGGGACGGGGTCAATGGGTGGAGAGTGGGAGGGGAGAGGCTCCCCGCACATTATCGGGCCCGAATTTGCATGTAAAAATAGCGCGAGTGAAACACTCGCGGTAGAGGGCATTTAAAGGGAAGAGAAACCATTTCCGTCAGCAATGTACAGCAAAACCGGGGAAACCTGCAAAACGTGAGCAGTGTGATACATGTGCACAGCACAAAAGTGAAAATACAAATATAAAGTGACCACAACAAAAATATCACAAATAGTAATTCAGTTGGGGAACAGTTATAGTAATGGGCAAATATAGAAAACACACCCAGGAAAGCTCCAGAAAGAAAAAATGAATATTGGAAGGGTCTACGGAGCGGAGACTCATCCAAAACAAATTTCCCTTTTGGAGCTTTACTGGGAGTGTTTGCTATGGTTAACCATTAATATCACTGTTGCCCAGCGTGGTGATATATTGTCTCCCAGTTTCTGTGGTCATTTCCGTGGTTTATGTGCACGTTTGTCACCAGACAGGGTGCATGTGCCCACAGTAAAAATGCGTAGAGCAGGGTTTGTGACTCCATCCTGCCAGGTTTACTACCTTCAGGGGCTGCACTCTCTGTGGCCATAGTGTGGTGCAGTGGACATAGCCAGTACCTCTAGGACCAGAGTGTCAGAGGTTCAAATCCCAGCTGGGGCACTTGCCAGCCCAGTCCCTATATTTCACCCACCACTAAACAAAGATAGCACAGACACCCTTGTATTGCAGGCAACATAAGCATGGGGAAAACACCCACATTTTACACAACACTGCAAACACACCACAACAATGGGCAGTACCTACAGCCAGGTCCCCCAAATGCAGTCCCGTACTGCCACATTGCAATCATGTCATCTGCTGTTTATGCGAGAAGCTCATCGCATCATGTTGGCGGACGAGTACATGTGGTGCAGGGGGCAGTGGCTGCTAGCCACAGAAGACAGAGGTCTAGCCATGTGCAGGCTGGCACAGTCCCCTGCAACAGACAGGCCCTGCCGGATCCACAGTCATGGACATTCCAGGGAATCCAGGCAATCTGTGACTACACGGTGGTGCAGTGCACACAGACAGTGCATGCAAGACCATAAGGTCTCAGGTTCAAAGCCCAGTTGGGGCTACTGCCAATCCTGCCCACATAGTTTTCCCACAAATAAACAGTGACAGTAAGGACACACCTTTCGTGACGAGGACATATGCAATATTAATACGTCTGTCTTTTACCCCACTGAGCACAGACACCATGAACAGGGGCAGAACCTACAGCAGAATCCCCCAAATGCAGGCCTGGTGGGCCACACACCAGTCAGGTTCCATGCTGCCACTCATACAAATGCCTGTGCTGTATATCTATGCACCACCCCCACGGCATGTAGATGTAGCTCATGCATATTCATGAGGGACAGCAGGAAGACCTGAACAGTGTGATGCAAAACTGGACCGGATTTGGGAAGCGCTGCCGTAAAGCAGCAGCCAACAGGGGCAGACACACCCACACCCACACCCACAGGCCCCATTGGCCAATGTCTCCTGTAGAGGCAGAACATTGGACCCTGCGTGCATCTCCCAATACTAGCACCTGCATACCTTAGCAATGTCACCCTACACCTGAGGTTCACAGCTCTGAAACGTTTGCTAAGAGTACAGGCTGATAGATATCCCTACGTTACGCACAAACTGCTAGTTGACCCCATCCGAACAATCTGTTTGGTGTCTGCGGTGCGTGCTCCAGGCCTGGCCTCTGACGGTGTTCACCACCCTGGGGAGTGACCCCCAGCAGTACTGCGTACCATATCCATGCCTGTGCCGTGCCCAGGACCGGTGTGGTGGGCAAGGCTAATCACCCCCTCAATAGTAGCACAATGCTGGCATAGGTGTGGGAGTGTGTGTCTGTCTATACCAGGGGTGGGCACCTCCGGTCCTGGAGGGCCGCAGACCAGTCAGGTTTTCGGGATATCCCTAATGAACATGCATGAGATATATATGCATTAGAGATATCCTGCCAACCTGACTGGTTTGTGGCCCTCCAGGGCTGGATTTGGAGACCCCTGCCTTACACCTCTGTCATTTAAGATCGTGAGTGGGCAAGGTACATATGTCCTAGACATCGAAAGGGTATATAGAATGTGTTGCATTCCTCCTCGATTCTCACCACCACCAAAAAGTTGTCTAATAGACAATTTTTTGGTGGTGGTGAGAAGTGAGGAGGACTGTGACAAACTCTATCTAACCTTTTTGATGTCTTCGACATCTGCACCTTGTCCACTCACAATCTTAAATGACAGAGGTGTAAGGCAGGGGTCTCCAGATCCAGCCCTGGAGGGCCACAAACCAGTCAGGTTGGCAGGATATCTCTAATGCATATATATCTCATGCATATTCATTAGAGATATCCCGAAAACCTGACTGGTCTGCGGCCCTCCAGGACCAGGTTTGCCCACCCCTGGTCTATACAGTGTGTATTGGCTGCAAACACTTTCCCCAACCCACACTGCCAGCACTACTGCCAGTATTGGCCTGCCAATGTGCATAATGAGCAGCAAGGTACCATGGGTATAGGTCAGACATGGTGGGCTGGCCAGGATGCATCTGCACAGGGCATAGGGCACTGGCTGTGACATTGTAGTGCCCAGCCACCACCTACACAGACAGGGTGACCTCCGTATGTGCTGCTGGGGGAGCACTCTCACCCTGAGTGTGCAGTGATGACAGCATGGCTAGGCACCCCCATAGTGCTGTATTGTGTTTTTCTCTTGTGATATATATGGGTTTCCTGTTGGGGCCTCCTCACAGAACTCTCTGCTTGTGTGTGCTGCCACCCCAGTTTTGGGTGCATGCATTTCCATCAGGGCTAACCAGCAGACTGTTCACAGCTGGTATGTGTCTTGATGGAGTGCCTTGCAGGGTGCAGTGGCTGATGGCTTGCTGCAGGAGAATAGCAGATAGTGCTGGGGTTCATCTTTGGATATCCAGGCCTAAAGTCTGTCTGATATTGTGTTATGAATGTGTGTGGAGCTGCTTGGACTGTCCTGTAGGGTGTCTGTTCCCCAGCAGGACTGGGGTTTGATGGTCCACTCTACTGCCATGGGGGGGGAAGAGAAAAGAGAGATCTGTTGGTGCGAGGCCCTGTTTGCCACCCTGGGGGGGGGGGGGGGGGGTGGTACCTTGGCCACCTAGGGGGTCCATGGGGGTTTCCACTAACTGAGACAGACAGAGATATCCAAGATGTTTCTGCAGTACCTTCCTATCTCACAGGTTAGTACTGTTTTGGAGCTCTGCCATGGCTGGTGTTGTGGACCTGGTCCTGGGCGCCACATCACACCCTCAGGGTGAGCACAGTACCCGCACAATGTGACGGTGTGTAGCTACTCTTTGCTGGTAGTCCACCCCCTCAGGACCCCCTACCAGGCCGAGGTGCTATGTGGGTGCACACGGACAATTCCCCCTACCAGGCCGGGTAGCTGTTTGGGTGCATTCCCCATCTTGTGTGCATCTGTGGACAGCTGATTTGCATGTGCAGTGCATCATGGGTACGGGTGGCCTAACCCTATCTTGTTTACAACAGCAGACTGTCTGTGAGGTGACGTGCAGGCTCTCTGCAGCCAGCCAGGGGTTTGCTGACAGCTATAGGACTGTAGCCCAATGGTTATGTCACTACCTTTGCAGCCAGAGGTCATGGGTTCAAGCCCACTGTGGGGTTCTGTGATAGGGTTGTCCAGAGCATTATCTTTGTTTACTGTACATATTTTTATGACAGCAAACACACCCTTGGCATACTGTACCCATAAGGTGCCTCTGAGGGTGCTCTTTAGGGCGCCCTATAGGCCACCTTATGGGTGCCATCCATATAGGGTGCACTATACATTATCCTGTGTCGCAACATACATGCTGCCCTATAGGGGACATTCTAGGGTGCCTTGGCGGACGGTGCACTGTAACATGTGCCTTATGGTCCGCCTTATGTTAACATGCTGTGAGAGTGCGTTTGCTAGTAGTTATCACAAAATAGAATTAAAAAGCCTCCTAAAGCACTCCACAACATAAAATATACTGCCTCAGCTAGCCTTTTACAATGGGCATTGTGAGGGATTGAACCGCAGGTCCCTCCACCATTGGTCAGTGTCTTAACCATTGTGCTGTGGCTGTGTTCCTTTGCTTTAGCATCAGCGCGCTGCCTTGTGGCCATCAGCGCACCGCATCCTGCTGCCCACAATGAACAGTGCGCCGCTTTATGCCGCCCCACAATGAACAGTGCGCCGCCTTATGCCGCCCCAAAATGAAGAGTGCGCCACCTTATGCCGCCCCAAAATGAAGAGTGCGCCACCTTATGCCGCCCCAAAATGAAGAGTGCACCACCTTATGCCGCCCCAAAATTATTTTGCCTCCTGACACACATTTCCACATTCAAGGTGGTGCCTCAGCCAGCCTTTTTGGGCTGCACACACTGGGGGATTGAACCTTTGGCCCCTGCACCATTGGTTATTGTCTTCACTGTTGTGCTACGGCTCTATTCCTATATGTGCACAGCTGCGCCCCACTTAGCCTTCCCACGCGCTAATGTGGGCCCTGCACATTAACGCGACGCGCACACATACGGTCTTTTTTTTCCTTTTTCGGCCTGAACCGCCCACTCCTTATATGGCACAGGCACACTACCGCGGCCCCGCACGTTAGGAATGTTTAGTAAACATGCCCCTAAGAGACATAAGGAAAGGGGTGAGGTTAGGAAGGACAAAATGGGAGGGGCATAAGAGAAGGGATGGGGCTAGAAGAGGAAAGGAGAAGAGAGGTGGAGCATAAAGGGAAAGGGCAGCGTTGGAGGAGAAAAGAAGATAGGGTGAGTGCATTAAGAGAGAAGGGAAGGGAGGGAGCAGGGCTGGAGCAAAAGTATTAGGCACCCTAGGAGAACCTTCAGCCTTATGCCCCCTGCCCCTCTGAGGGCATCTGCCCTAGTTCTTGCATGATCTGGATAATCATGTGAATAAAGGAGCCAGTTGATATAGCATATTTAGACTTTCAGAAACCATTTGACAAAGTCCCACATGAGATACTCCTGAGGAAATTAAAACATCCTGTTATGGAGTGGATGTTTAAAACTATAATGTCCAATTATGTGTTTATGCAGGATTGCTGTGCGAAGGGTAGTGTGCAAGGCACAGCAGTGAAGAGCTGGTAGGAGTCGCTGGGTCTCTCCAACACAGAGCCACAAGCAGTGCGACAAAGGAAGGGGCCAATGAGGAGGGCAAAGTCTAAGGAACGGTGTGTGTTTTCACACAGTCAAAAGCTTACTTAGAAGGACCTGATCAAAGAGTCTTAGTAGGTCCACTTCCTGGGACTAAAGTGAATAACGTCTACGGGGCACCTGCCAGCTTTCTGACATACAGGAGATCTCAACTATGCCAGCTACGAAGTATAGTACAGTGTTATTATGAAGCAAGTTTTCTGGACCTTATTCTAAGCTTGAAGCTATTTTACTCAGTGCAACGATTGCAAGCTATTCCAAGAACATTTGAACTCAGCATGACCTGGATACACGGATACACAGACAGCCCAAAGGTCTTATTTTTATATTGTTATGAGACAAATCTTAGATATCTTTCTTTATATCTCCACCACCCAAATTTATATTATTCCATGGTCAAACTAAGAGAGATCCATGCAGTTGCAGTTTATTGAAAATGCAGGAATGTATCTGTTTCATAGCTGACAAATTCCTGTATCCCAGGATAGACCTATCATGTGGCTTTTTCCTCTTCTGTTCTCATCTGCTGAATGAAGACTGGGAGGAAACAGTCCACATCTGCTTGTTGCTCATCAAAACATTTCTCTTGAGTCCCATCCAAACCAAGAACAATAGCTCACACAGAAAACAGAGATCCTGTAATGTTAAGCTTGTTTTTTACATGCTTGTGGTTGGATTTGATCAAGAATTATATGAAATATGGTGTCAACTTTAATCTATGTCAAATGTGAAACTGCACAGTAAAGCTTGTAAAAGGCAACATTTGTTAATTTAATATGTCTTATAATTTGCTAATTGACTGCAGACTTTTGATGTTAATTTATTCTACAGTTTAGTTTATACTGTACAATATGTTTTGAAATGGGCTTGGCTATTGTGGCCATAAATACTGGCTTTCCAGAAGTGAAGACAACAGAAGTTTCTGTTCCTCCATTCTGGCAGAAAGGCTGAAGTGGGACAGAGGATCTGGTGGGCTGTGCTTGAACTCAATGCTAAATGAATTCTCCAAGGAGATTCAGTGAAATAGTCAGGCTGTGTACCGAGACATTTTTATTTAAAGAGAAAGTAATACCAAAATGGGCTTCTATTTTTCCATACCTTAAATAGCAAGGATTTGCAAACTTAAGGGTATTTTTACTAAGGACTGGTAAGGACGCAGCATTTATTTATTTATTTATTTAGCTGCATTTATATCCTGCTTTTCACCGGGTCAAAGCGGTTGGGGGATACATTTAACACGAGGGGATATGAGACACATACACTAATACTTACAGGGAACAAGGGCAATGGGAGGGTTAAGTGGCTCGCCCAAGACCACAAGGAGCACCTATGGGACTAGAAACCCCAGTCCTTCCGGCCCAAGGATGCTGTCCTCTAGTGGGATTTGAACCACCGACCTTCCGGCCTGTGGTACCTTGCCCCAACCACTAGGCCACTCCTCCCTACCTGAGTGCTAAATAATGTCGTTAAGGGTGCAATGTGCATTAAAGGTCGGGGCGCGAAGTAGGCATTCCTGTGGTAAGGACGCTAGCGGCCAGTTACTGGGCGTTAACACAATATTGGCCAGCAAGGGTGCAAAGCATGCACTTTAACACCCACCAAGGTTGGTTGCCTCAATGTGGGATAAGGGAGCCTTAATGCAAGTCACATCTCTGATGCTGGATGGAAGTAAAGGTAATAGCTGATGGACATGTCACAGCCATATGTTCCTGACATATTCAACAGTAAGTGCCAGGATAATGTGGGAGGCAGGTGGATATCATCATGGGGAGGTGCTCTGCTCATTTATTTATTTTTACATTCTCTTATATACTGTGCTATTCTGCATCAGTGTGGTTTATATTGAACAAACTGAAATGACATTGAACAGGGCATTATAACTTGGAGATAACTATTTTACAGGGAACATGGGCTATGGAGGGTTAAGTGGCTTACCCAAGACCACAAGGAGCAACTGTGGGACTACAAACCCCAGTCCCTCCAGCCCAAGGTTGCTGTCCTCTAGTGGGATTTGAACCCCTGACCTTCTGGCCTGAAGTACCTTGCCCCAACCACTAGGCCACTCCTCCACTCCACTCCATTTGGGGTGATGTTGGTGAATGGCAGAGAAGTGGGGAAGTATATGCCAGTGAGGAGTTGCATTGACTGGGCATAAGTGGTGACCTGCATATCCTCTGCATATGATGTATGTGTGATATGTCCTAGGCAGCCAAGTGCCATTGTGTGGGTCTGGGTGTACCAGCTGTCATGAGAAAACATGAATTATCACAAAGCCTATGTGGAGATGGACGTAGAGAATGATGCATGAACAGGGAAGAGAGTGTTGCATGGGCTTGCTGACCCCATGCACATATGCTGCAATTATGAATCTAATAGTGTGCATAGTGCCATTTGTGAGGACAAAGCAATATCATTCATGTATGGTTTGGTAAGCATCACATAACAAACATAGGTAGTGTGATTGTGAATAACCAAGTATGCATCAGTCAGGTCTGTGACATTCAGGTCTGAAGTACAGTATGTGCTCTGACTCCCAGCAGGAAGGAGACATTGAGAATGTCACGATAATCCCATTGTCATGATCACAGAAAAGATGGTCATTAATTCTGGCATGACAGTTGCAGCAGGCCACAATACAAAGTGCAGGCTGCTCGTGAAATGGCTGGGTGACCACCTTGACACCAAGGTTCATGTCAGCAAGTATGGGCCCCAACAACCCTCTGACAATAACATGAGAGCTGGCAGGATCCACCACAGTATGAACATCCATAATAGTCTAATGGTTATTGAAGATATGACAGTTTGAACATATGCAAGTATTATGTCAAACATTAGCAGTCAATTTGAAAGACTGAAATCACACTCCACATACCCTGGCTTAGAAGTAAGGTTCATGACTGTCATGGTATGTGCAAGTTTGAATCCCACAAAACTCTGTGCAGACTCACACAGGTGACATCAGGGGATATTGCTGCTGTTACTGATCATGCAATGTCAGTATATACTAGTGCTTCCACTTCTGATGGAATCAGTGATGGACAAATAACTATACATCTGTCCAGGGCAGCAGGTATGTTAAGGGGGAGCAGAGAAGCTGCACATCCTATTTTAAGCACTGGCCTGCACAAACAGACGCATCACCAAGGAAAAGGAAGGCGGCACAATGGTACTCCCCTGAGTTACGAACATCACTCCGCTATGTAAGGTCACTCGAAAGACGATGGCAACGATCACACTCCACCGCCGACCGGGAAACTTACATCCTACATCTGGAAAAACACCATCTGGAAATCTCAGAGAGAATGAAGCAGTACCAAGCTGAACTCCTACAGTGCTCTCTGAACAAATCCCATAACTTATTTAACTTGGTGAGATCCCTCACAAAAGAACCCTCCCCCACACAACTGAGCATGCCACAACCACAAGAGTTTGCAGACTACCTTCAGTCGAAAACCATCCAGACTGACAAGACTATACCACCTACACCCTTGTACAGACCACTCCACCCAACCCCCCTAGCCACCTTCTCAACACGTCAGTGAGGGACATCGAGGACACCATCAGGGGCGGCCCAAGGGGGGTGCAGGGCCATGTGCGGAGATTCGGTGTGGGGCCTCATTTGCATACATATTTGCATAATATTACCATACACTAACTTTTAGTAAACATGCCTCTTAATGAGTGTATGGATAAAGAAAGACTAAAAGATTTCTACATTACTATAATCCAGTGCCAACCGCCAAGCAGATTAGGAACTACTACAAACACTGCCCATTTAGAACCCATAGCAAACCCACCATATCCTAACAGCACTTCCAGGACTCACAAAGCACCATACCCTACCTATCAAAAGGAAACACTGCAAATATTAAACCAATACATTTCAGAGAATAACAATACATGACCTACTGGGGAAAGAGAACAAGTGGCAATGTCAAATAAGAATTACATAAACAGAATACCTCGGCTCAGTTACACATGCAGAACATAGACCATCACCAAACAAGGAATCACAATTTAGAAACAGGAAGACAATAATTAAACTGGGAACCCCAAAAGTCAAACTTGGAATGTACAACACTGTAGAAATAAAACTATAAATTAATTTCCTCTTGTACTAAACAAAGCGCAGACGTCAATGATGCACATTTCCCAGAGCTGACATATTCCAGTTAATAAATTCAAAATAAAGAGATATTTTTCTACCTTTTGTGCATTTTTTTCAGTTGCAATTGCTCCAGACACTTTCTTCTGGTTTCTTCGTGTCTTCTGCTAACTCTCCATCGTCTGCTGTCCATTTGTCCTTTCTTCTCTCTTCTAGTTTTTTTCCATTCTCTTTCTACATCTGCTTTAACATACTAATCTTTCTCCTTTTGCTCTTTCCTCATTCCTATTTCATCCACTCAAATTTTACCCCTCCATCCTCAATCCCCACTTACTCTCCCAACATCCGGCCAATTGTAGATTTGTCTTCCCTCCCACACAAACTATTTTTTCCCAGTCCATTTCACTCTCCCAGCTCCATCCCATTCTAATCCTCCCCCAACATCAGCTCCCTTCTAGTTCCAGCCCCACCCAGCATCCACTCCCTTCTAGTCCCCGCATCAGCCCATTTCCAGTCCTAGCCCCCCATAAGCCCATTTCCAATCCTATCCTAGCCCCACCATCAGCCCATTTCCAGTCCTATCCTAGTCCCTCCATCAGCTCATTTCCTATCCCAGCCCCCCATCAGCCCATTTCTAGTCCTTTCCTAGCCTCACCATCAGCCCATGTTAAATCCTAGCTCCCCTCCACTCAGCCCATTTCCAATCCAAGCCCCCATGAGTCTACTTCCAGTTCTAGCCCCTCCATGCATCAATTTCAATCCAAGCCCCCACCACAGCCCATTTCCAATCTTAGCACCCCCAACAGCCCATTTCCAGTCCTATCCTAGCCCCTCCATCAGCCCATTTCTTGTCCTAGCCCACCCCCCACTCAGCCCATTTCCAGTTCTAGCTCCCTCTCCTCACAGCCCATTTCCATTCCAAGGCCCCCTCCCCATCAGCTATTTGCAGTTCAAGCCCCCTCTTCCACTCAGCCCATTTCCAGTCCTAGCAACCCCCCCGGCCCATTACCACTCCTAAGCCCCCCATCACCCCATTTTCAGTCTTAGCTCCCCATAGCCCATTACCAGTCCTAACCCCCCATCAGCCCACTTCCAGTCCTAACGCCCCCATCAGCCCATTTCCAGTCATAGCCCCACCATTGCCCATTACTTGTCCTATCCCCCATCACACAATTTCCAGTCTTAGCACCCCGTAGCCGACTACCAGTCCTAACCCCCTCATCAGCCCATTTCCAGTCCTAGCCCCCTCATAGCCCATTACCAGTCCTAACCCCCCCATCAGCCCATTTCCAGTCAGCCCCCCATCAGCCCATTTACAGTCCTAGCCCCCCCCCCATCAGCCCATTTACAGTCTTAGCCCCCCCATCATCCAATTACCAGTCCTAACCCCCCATCAGCCCATTTCCAGTCTTAGCCCCCCATAGCCCATTACCAGTCTTAACCCCCCATCAGCCCATTTCCAGTCCTAGCCCCCCATAACCCATTACTAGTCCTAACCCCCATCAGCCCACTTCCAGTCTTAGCCCCCCCATAGCCCATTACCAGTCCTAACCCCCTCCCCCCATCAGCCCAAGTAGATTTTAAAAAAAAAACGGCTGCTGCTGCCGCTGCTGCTGTGGCAGTGGAAGAATCAAGCTCCCGCCGAGGGGCCCCCCCTGCCCGGCAGAGCCTCCCTGCAGCATCATTCATCTCCCAAGTCCCAATAAGCGTGGGCTTTCAGAACCACGAGAGTTTCCCTTTCTCGAGGCTCTGTTAATCCCGCCAGGGCTGATGGGAGGTCAGAGAAGCTCTCCCTTCGTGGCTCTGAAAGCCCGTGCTTTGGGACTTGGGAACTGAATGATGCTGCAGGGAGGCTCTTCCGGGCAGGGGGGGCACCGCGGCGGGATCCTTGATTCTGCTGCTGCCATGGCAGCAGCGGCAGCAGCAGCCATTTTTTTTTAAATCTACTTGGGCTGATGTAGAATGTTTTTTGCGCGGGGCCCCCTGAAACGTGGGGCCCTGTGCAAAAAACATTCCTGCTCAATGGACGGGCTGGCCCTGGACACCATTACTGCTATCAATACCACTACAGCCCTAAACGATCCTTGTTCAGTGTTCTGGATAAAAACACTACGCAAGTAGTTCAGCCCTTTTCTGGCCAGACTCATAGACCTATCCTTCTTGATGGGTGCTTTCCCACAAAGCTTGAAACAAACTTCCATTAGACCGCTTCTAAAAAAAACAGCAAACTCGACCCCCAGAAGATGGACTCTTATAGACCAATTTCGAGCATCCCCCTAATGGACAAAATAATTGAAAAACTTGTCCAACATCAAATCCAACACCATATTGAGACCACTGCCCCCCTCGACCCAAGCCAACATGGATTCAGGTTACAGCACGTAGTTGATACACTCCTGTCCAGTCTCTTCAGCACACTAACCACAGGATTGGACAACATAAGACTGGGTTACGCCTTGATTTTCCTGGACATTGCTGCAGCTTTCGACTCGTGGACCACGAACTGCTTCTAAGGCGGCTCGCAGAGAAGGGGATCCAGGACACGGCATTATGCTGGTGCAGATCATACCTCACAGACAGATGGCAACATATACGTGCTGGCTCCAAGACCTCCAATCCGTTCCAGCAAGAACAGGGTGTACCGCAGGGATCTTTGCTCTCTGCACTGTTCTTCAACGTATATATGCAGTCCATCTGTGCACTCACCCGCGCATTCAGTGTCTCATGCCTCGTATACGCGGATGACATGCTACTCTACATGCCATTTTCAACTGACCATCCGGATTTCTCACCCCTAACCACCTGTTTCGATGCCGTGACTGAGTGGCTTCACACACAAAACCTCAGAATAAACTTCAAGAAAACTGAGGTGCTATTCATCTCCAGGAACCCAGCTTTTACCCCCCCCCCCACATCCCCCCCCCGTGTCACTAAAGGTGAGAGGAGGCTTCAAAGCAAACCCACGATCCGCTACCTAGGAGTCATCCTAGACCAACAGTTGGATATGAAGGCCCACGTAAACAATACTGTTAAAGCAATATACCACAAAAAAAGGACGATCCGGCACCTTAGACCCCTGCTGGAGCCGGAGGATTTCCGGACAGTCTACCAAGCTTTAGTAATCCACCACTTTGATTATGCCAACTTGATCCTACATGGACTCCCAAAAAGCACACTGAACCCGTTGCAACTCGCAATGAATGCAGTTGCCAGAATATTACATGGAGCCACCAGGAGGGATCATATAACTCCTATCCTGAAACACCTACATTGGCTGCCAGTCCACTGCAGGATCACATTCAAAATTCTATTAATGACGTTCAAGGCCATCAACGGGCTCACCTCCACCTCCATCATGGACCTCATCCTCACCACCCCCCCAAACAGAGTCAGAAGGTCAGCCACTGCCAACACTCTGAACATCCCGAGCAAGATTACAAAGTGCTCTCAAGCAACATGAAACCGGGCCTTCGTGTACTACGCACCCACATGCTGGAACGCCCTCCCACCCAACATCCGTTCCATAACCGAGCTCGCCCATTTCAGAAAGGCTCTAAAACACCACCTCTTTCTCCAGCACTACTCCCATAACATAGATGCTCAACAGCCATCCGCACGCACCCACCAATATAGCACCCTCGACCCAACAGCAACACGCAGCCCCAGCCATGCCCACTAATGCCTCCAGACACATGATATGCAACTGCATATAGAACACAGTTTTGTAGATAGCACACAATTTTGTATATAGCATACAATTTGTTGTAAATAGCCATCAAGCAGTCATGTCGCCGCCCGCTTCCACTGGCCCGACTGTATCACCTGTATATAGTTTCCTAACTGAGTAGCCTGTTACTGAGTAGCCTGTACATAGTCTCCCCAGTTAGCCAAGTTGTAAACCCTATTCCTTGTAAGTACAGTGTGGACACTGCCTGCACTGTACAAATTTGTTTTAACTGTAAACCGAGCTGATTTTAAAGAGCGCGGTATAGAAAAACCTCAAATAAATAAAATAAATAAATAAATAAATAGTTGCAGTGGCACAGCAAATGTCAAATAACATCTATATTGGTTTCACAGGTCTCTCATTTGCCATAATGAATCAACATTCATCCTGACACATATGCATACAGCAACTGGACAAGTAACTTGTCTATGAACCAAGGACATAACAGCCACACATCTATCAAAGCTACATGCATTGGGACAGTGCACCTGGACATATAAGGCCATGGCCACAATGGAGAAGTGGCCCTGACAACTCTACAGTCAGACTGTACAGTGGAAGGTACCTTGTATGATGTAACATACCTGTTGTCCACTCACTTTATCAAATTGATGTTGCTCTTATATTGTCAATATGGAGCATGTACTAAAGTGAGATGAAGTGCAGGTCCCAGACCCTGAATGTGACTTAGTATCATGTAATGGATCTGAAGATGTACATGTAATGTTGTCCAGAACTGTGGGTGCAGCAGGCAGACCAATTCAGATGGGGGTCACTCACTCCCAATGGAGCATGTCACCATGTCTGTACTTGGATAGCAGAGTCTGCTGGAACTGGCAATATGCAGCCAACAAGGCATGTTGATGGCTCAAGAGGTGTGTGTGAAATTTGTACACGTGTCTCCCAGACACTCAGTGCCATGTCATAGAAGCAGTGCCTAGACCACTGTACAAATAACAGAATAAAGTAGTAACAAAAATATGTATTAACAATTTACACTCTCAACAAGTCTTTGCATCAAAAAATATTCAGTTATGGAATTCAAATTGGCATGAGACAGACACAGTGGATCTCTTTATAGCCATATAATGAAATCAGAACAACTTAAGTATTGCTGAAATGCACAAAACAGAGGTGGGTCGACCTGGACGGAGCAGCAGGTACAACCCTGAGCACAGGCACAGAGGAGGGTGACCTGCATGCAGCAGTTGTGACTACTGCTCTAGCCACCTTACTGGACAGACTAGATGCACCATACTGGTCTTTATCAGCTGTCATGTACTATGTACAGTTGTGCTCAACATTATTGTCAGCCTTGCAGTTCAATCCTTCAATGTCCAATATCTCAAAAAAAATGTGGCCAGTGAAATGTCTTTGGACAATATATGCACACATATCTAACACATCAAAGAAGCTAAGAAAACAAGACCACTGAAACAGTAAATAGTAGGAAATAATACACAAACTGGGACATTGCCAGGACATAATTATTCAATATCAAAACAACTCACTCTCTCATTTGTTTACCACTATTCTATTTATATATAACAAGCTATATAGCTGAAAACAGAACACAGGGACAGTATTCTGAGGCCATTTATGAGTGTGCCTAAAAAGCTAAATGTTTCAGAAGTTATGGTGCCTGGAAGTTGTATGAATGTATTCCCCTGAAGCAAAACTTGTTAGTCTGAAACATGATGTCATGTCGAGTATTGTGATGCTTGAAAGTATTGTGCAAGGTATTGTATTTCATTTATAGATGAGACCAGTGAATGAGAAAGCTGGGAACTAATTGTCCACTCCTCTCTCACCCAAGGATACTTTCCTCCCTCCCTCAAACAAGCATCAGTCATATCGCTCCTGAAGAAACCAAACCTGGATCCACATTCCCCATTCTCCTTCATACCATAACCAGCATACCCATCATCTCCAAAATCATTTAAAAAGCCATACAAACACAACTCAAAGATCATATAGACCTATATGCACCATTAAACCCACAGCAGCATGGATTCCTACCCAATCACGGCACAGAAACCCTCATGACCTCCCTCTTAAACTCACTTATCAAAGGCATTGAATCACTAACCCAAGGCTTCCTCTTGCTCTTCCTGGACTTCTCTGCCATCTTTGACATTGTATCCCACCAACTACTCATCAAAAAGTTCCATCATATTGTAGTCCGTGGCATCCCCCTCAAATGGTTCCATTCTTATCTTACCAACCAAAATCAGCACATTCAAACACACACCTTAACTCCTTTCACCCTTAAACAGGGTGTACCACAGGCATCATCCCTCTCCTCCCTACTTTTCAACATATAAATTCGACCTCTTTGTGATATCCTCCAACAATTCCCAGTCCATTTTCTGATATATGCGGATGATATTATGATCTTCATGCCATTCTCCACCTCCACTCCGGATTACTCCACACTCTCAAGTTGCCTCAACGAAACCATCAACTGGCTACACCATCATAATCTTTTCATCAACCTCAGCAAAACAGAGCTACTACACTTAACAAAGAACCTCAACTTCACCCCTCCCATATCTGTCAAGTTTGGCAACACAGAGATCCGAGTCAGCTCTCACATAAAATACCTCGGAGTTATATTCGACCAGCAACTGACTTTAGAGGGACATATTCCCAGCATCACCAAAGCAGTACTGCAAGCTAAAAAACATCCGGAACCTACGCCCCTTCCTATTCACCAATACTTTCTGTACAGTCTGCCAGGCCACCATCACTCCTCTATTTGATTACTGTAACTCCATTTATCAAGGAGGGGCAAGTTACCTCAGGCCAGAAGGTTGGGGGATCAAATCCCACTAGAGGACAGCAACCTTGGGCTGGAAGGACTGGGGTTTCTAGTCCCACAGGTGCTCCTTGTGGTCTTGGGCAAGCCACTTAACCCTCCATTGCCCATGATCCCTGTATTAGTGTATGTGTCTCATATCCCTGCGTGTTAAATGTATCCCCCAATTGTGTTTTGACCGCTTTGATTGAAGGATAAGGCGGTATACAAAACTGTCTAAATAAATAAATAAAATAAATATATACCTTGTACATAGTTACTCTCTGTAAATAGTTCTATGTACTATTTCTAATTTCTGACACACATATTTATCCTTGTTCATTGTTCCATGTAAACAGTTGAAACATACTGCTATAAAATGTTCTATGTAAACCGTCCTGATTTGTAGAAGGACGGTATATAAAAAATGTTAAATAAATAAAATAAATCTAAATAAATAAATACACAATCCATCCACTGCAGCTTGCCCAAAACAGCATTGCTAGACTTATCTTTCAAGCTTCACAGAAGACCCACATCACTCCAATCCTTGAACATTTCCATTGGCTTCCCATCAACTCAAGAATACAATACAAGATTCTAACCCTCATCCACACAATTCTAGACAGGAAATCAGCAGAGCAACTATAATCCCTAATTCATAACTTGACCTCTAATAGGCCAAGGAGAAAAGGCACACAGAACCTCTTCAATATCCCACCACATACTCGCAATTGCAAGCAGGCCACAAGAGCATGAACATTCTCACTATATGCCCCCACCCTCTGGAATGCACTACCCCCAGCAATTCAAGCCATCAAGTCTTCCATGAACCTTCGTAAACAACTCACGATGCATCTATTCCAGAAGTATTTTGACAATGAGTAACTAACAAAGCAAAACAACAGAAACACATGCTCACAAGCACATCCTTCCTTTGTCCCACCCTCATGAAACCCCTATGACTCACATCCCCTCCACACCAACTCCTCATCCTCTTGTATATAAATTCATTTGTTCTCAGTTTCACATTATGTTCAATGCAAAAGTTCTAACGTTGCTCATAACGTGTTCATTGTAAGAAACTTAGTTCATTGTAAAGCACTTTGACTTGTAGAAAAGTGTTATATCAAAACTTGTTAAATAAATAAATAAATAAATAAGGAATGGGGATTTGTTTCTCCATCACAGTCCTAAAGCAAACATCTGAAGGTCTCTCTGTTTGTGTTCTGTTTTCAGCTGTATAGCTTGCTATGTAAAAATAGAATAGTGTTAAACAAATGAGTGAGTTGTTTTATTTATGTTATTTATTTATTTAAGAGTTGTTCTATACCACCTCATCATGTAATCAAAGCAGTTTACAAAGAACATAAACTTTTACAATCAATGAGAATAACATGAGAGGAAGTCAGGCATGAGAGGAAGACAGGCATATATTTGGAAAAACTTAGAGAAGCTAGCAGAGTAGTCAGGAAAGCAAAGATTCAAAAAGAGGAGGAAATAGCCAATGCAATAAAATGTGGGGATAAGACATTTTTCAGATATGTTAGTGAGAAGAGGAAGGGCCGAGAATCTGGCGTTTTTGTCAGTTTGAATGGATGGACACACTATCTTCTAATCGGGGACACTTGAAACAGAAGCTTGTTGCTTCGAAACGTGCATGTCGTGATCGATCAGTTAAATGTGGACTTGCTTTAATTTTGCATGAAAAACTTTTGAATAAAGTGAATTTAAAAAAAAGGGGCATGTACTGCATGAGAGGAAGAAGGGTTTCCTCTTTGTCTTGCGGTTTATGCCCGACAAAAATTAAGTAATGATTGTTGTCGGGGAGTAGCGGTATTCCTTCTTAATTTTGTATCTTATGAATACCAGCGATATTGGGTTTTCCCTGTTTGATTATAAACAGGTAGAAAAGGCAACAACAAAAGCTCCTGCTCCAAACCTCTTTCCACACCTGTCCTTGCTATGTCTAATTAGATTGTAAGCTCCACTGAGCACGGATTGTCTGTTTGTGTGTTCACTCTCACAGTGATGCATGCACTTGGTAGTGCCCATTAAAATGCTCAGTAGGTGTAGTAGGAGTAGTAGTAGTAGATATGCAGCACATGTACAGGGCACACCCAAGCACATGTGGCACATGAAGGAGAATGGCGGGGGCGCATGTTTTGAGAGCATGTGTGCCCCAACACAGGCAACTGGGGGGTGATGACACAGCAGCACATGGCAGGGTAGGTACAGGGTGTGTGTGAGAGGTACGTGGACCTGTGTGCATGTTGGACACAGTCCTGAGCATATTTGAGGTTCCCAAAGCAATGTTGAAGCAGGGGGCGTGGAAATGCCTCAGAAAGCCCTATCAAATAACACCACTGTGGGATCAAACCCATGAACTCTGCCTCCACAGTCCGTGAAGTAACCAGTGGCCTATATCTCTATAGCTGCTAACAAACCCCTCGCTAGCTACAGAAGGACTGCAGGTCACCACACAAACTGTCTGCTGTGGTTACCAGGATAGGGTTAACCCACCCATACCCATGATGCACTGCACATGCATATCAGCAGTCTACAGATGATCACAAGATGGGGTATGCAGCCCCACAGCACCTCGGCCTGGTAGGAGGAACTGACCGTGTGTGTTACTGGTACAGAGTAGCTACAGACCGTCACTTTGTGCGGGTACTGTGCTCACCCTGAGGGCGAGGTGGGACGCCCAACACCAGGTCTGCAGCACCTGGCTTAGCTGAGATAGGCTATGCTACAGGTCGCCATCAGTGCCAGTGTGTGATAGGTAGTCCTTGTAGACACACCTAGGATACACCTTTGCCCATCCATATTTCCCAGTCACATCTAGCCCTTGTGGACTATGATGCACCCAGAATAGTTCATATTCTGTGTGGGTGCCATGGTCACATGATTTAAGTGAAGGGAGGTGTTTGGACTCATAGGCGGATTATGTAGCACCACCCAACCTGCCCTCTTGGGCTCAGGGTGGGGGACAAGCTCTCCAACCAACAGATCCGCATTCTACATCCCTGCAATGGTGGCAGTAGAGGGGACCATCAACCCAGTCCTGCTGGGGAACAGGCTTCCTACAGGGCAGTCAATGCAGATCTGTACGCATCCATAAGGCAATGGCAGATAGACAGTAGGCGCTGAAATGCTCAGCTGCCCCACCCCACCATACCATACCATACCATACCATACCATCTGACATTCTCTAGCAGCAAGCACAGTGAGTCTCCAGACACTGCACCCTACAAGGTGTTACAGCCATACACATACTAACTGCAGACAGTCTGCTAGCTAGTCCATAGTGCATGTTCCTGGAGGAGATGTGGGCACCCAAAACTTGGATGTGAGCACACACAATAGGCAGATAAGTCAGTGATTGCGCCCCAAAAAAGAGAACCCATAAATATCACTTGGGAGAAATACTACAGAGCACTATGGGGGAACCTAGCCATGCCGTGGTCACTGCTCAGTCAGGGTGAGAGTGACTTCCCAGCAGGACATGCTGTGGCCACCCTGTCCATGCAGGTGGTGTTCGGGCACTACAGTGTCCCAGCCATTGCCCTATGCCCTGTGTAGATGCATCCTGCCCAGGCCACCCTGTCCGGGCCATATCCACAGTACCTTGCTCCTCATTATGCACATTGGCAGGCTAACACTGGAAACAGTGCAAGCAGTGTGGGCTGAGTAAGGTGTAGGCAGCCACAACACACTGGATAGACAGACACACACTCCCACACCTATGCCAGCATTGTGCAAATATAGAGGCTTTGGCAGCCCTGGCCACCACACCAGTCCTGGGCACAATGCAGGCATGGCTATGGTACACAATACTGTTGGGGTCACTCCCTGGGGTGGTAAACACTGTCAGAAATAAAAACTGAAACACACTCCACAGATATCAGAAAGGTTGCTATGATGCAGCTCTATCCGCAAATTGTGCTTAACTTAGGAATTGATATCTGCCATTAATCATAGCAACCTTTTGATATATGTGTAACATGTTCCCAAGTTTAGGGCGGCATTGCTAAGGTATGCAAGTGCTAGTATTGGGAGATGCTGCTGCGCACAGGGCACAACAGCCTGACTCTCCATGAGGCTTTGTCTAGTGGAGCCTGTGGGTGTGGGTGTTTATGCACTTGTTGGCCACTGCTCTAGGGCAGAGGTTCTCAACTCCGGTCCTGGTGGGCCAACACTCTTCAGGTTTTCATGCTGTCCCTAATGAATATGTATGAGATACATTTGCATACAATGGGGGCGGCGCATACTAATGGAAATACAGGCATATTTATTAGGGACAGCATGAAACCTGAATGGTGTTTGGCCCTCCAGGACTGCAGTTGGGAAACTCTGCTCTAGGTATTGCACATGTTTATGGTGTCTGTGCTCTGTAGGGTAAAATATAGGCGCTTCAGGCATGTTTATTTTATCTGCAATAAAGGTTCCATCTTTATTACCACGGTTTAGTACTGGGTAAAATAGGGTTGGCAGGAGACACAGCTGGGACTTCAACTTGTGACCTTCTGCTCCTGAACACACTGGCTGTGTGTACGGCACCACACTGTTGCCACAAGGATAGGTCATTCCCTGGGGATACCATGACTGTTCGTCAGACAGACTCTGTTTGTTGGGGATACCATGACTGTTCGTCAGACAGACTCTGTTTGTTGCTCTGCTGGGCACCCACCTAAACATGGCTAGGCCATGGTCTGCTGTGGGCAGATGCCACTGCCCCCTCTGCCACCAGCACCCCTCCGGCACCATACTGCCATGCCATTATGCCGGTGGTGCTGGTGGTGCGCAGTCCCAGGCCATCCAGTATGCCTGTAGGCAGCTGCCTATGGTGTGGGTTCTCGGGTAGGGATGCCTACATGGACATGCCTGCTTCCCCCCCCCCCCCGCACCGCCTGCCAATGTTATGTGCCCTTGGGGGTACCTGTGGGGTAATCTCCCCTGTGACACTGTGGGACAAACACTCGTGCCCATGTTGGACCCTCGTCAGTTGATGTCTTGCTGCTTTACAGTTTCAGCATTCCTATGTGCCACCTAGGCATCTGCCTAGCCCGCACTTTGCCCCAGCTGGACCACAGCATGTGCCGCCTGCAGCCCCCTGTATCCCATTTACAGCATCAGTACAGTTGCCGTTTCCTATGTGCCCACTCTGCTGTTGCTGTACATGTGCATGCCATAACAAACCTGCCCAATCTAAATGACAGAAACACTGATCAGCGCTATTTCAATGTGGGATCATTCACTTTGTAGGGGGACAGAGCATAGACCCTTCCAAACATGATATCTTAATTTATACGCTTTGTCAGTAGTGTTGCTTTATGTTTATCATTAATATCACTATTGGTCAGCTTGGTTATTGGGATTTTAGATGTGGCTCTGGTCCTTTTATATGTTTATTTGCTTTTTTGGTGCCTGCACATGTATCACAACTATCACTTTTCTGGGTTTCCCTGCCTTTGCTGCACATTGCTGACTGAAATGGTTTCTCTTTCCTGCAAATGTACCTTAACGCGAGGGTTTCACTGGCATTAGTGTTCAGACCCGGATTTCACAGCGTTAGTGTGCCTGGAGCCTCTCCCCTCCCACGCTCTGCCCATTGACCCCTTCTCTCTGCCCTCTGGGAAGCCTTACTCCACCCTTCAGACCCGGATTTCACAGCATTAGTGTGCTTAACGCCGCCGCTGTGTTACCGTGCGATAAGTGACGCTATCGCATGATATTATAGTGCGATAACGTCACTTATCGCGTGATAATACCACCGCTGCAGCGTTAAGATGGTTTAGTAAACATACCCCATAGCGTATTTCTCTCCATGCACAAAGTTACAGGCATAGAATTTTATAACCTAGGGGCACAGATAGTGAAGGCCCTATTTTGAGTACGTCAAACAAACTTCACCTAAAGGAGGGACAAATAGTAAATCCTGCTGACTAGAACACAAGCTGCATTGAGATACCTATTTTTTAACGGTGGTTATCAACTCATTATCTGAACCCTGTCAAATCATTTTATGCTGCTAAAGTCCCCAAAAAAGCTCATTAGAATTAATTTGTTTGAGTGTACCGAGGGAGGAATGAATTTTACAGACCTCAAGGGGACATGAACCTTGTAATAATTGTAATTACTGTTCAACGACAGTATCGGGATTAGTTTGGCAGCATCCAACCACAACCCATTCATACACTCGTCGTTGGGCAACAAATTGTTTATCCTCTTTTGTGGTCTACATTTTACAATGGCCATGCAATTTGTTGTATGTTGGAAGGACGATTCGCCCCATTAAAATAAGACTTGGAGAACATGCATCCCGCACTCGCCAGCAAGTTCAATCAGCACCTGTGGTGGATCATTGCCTGATTCACCACCATGTGTTTGAAGATCTGGTTTGGACGATTATAGATCAGGTTCCTTATGATCCATGTGGAGGTGACAGGATTTACAGGCTCCAGTGACTTGAACAACGCTGGATATTTATTTTGAACACCATGCAACCTAAAGGATTAAATCGTGAGATTGATTGGGCCAGTCTTTTTTGATATATAAATTGGCTGGGATTGCGGGACTACCTGGATGACATCAGAAGGGTTTTGTACGGCCCTGTTTCGTACAAAATGGACCACAACCTAATTATTACCTATTACTAATTACCTGCAATGATCAGATCCAAAAAGTCAGTACAGGTGCAATCAGAGTCTCTGTTTATTAGATAACTGATGACCAAATACAGGCAGAATGTGGGGAAGAGAGTTCTATCGAGCACTTGGCATCTCAAGAAGACAACTCTCCCCCCTGAATATAAAAAGCATGTTACATTTATACCTTTTTTCTCTTCCGTTTTTCTGCATACAGTTCCAGAGCTATTCCTTTGTGTTCTCTCCCCTTCCCCCCTTATTTCCTATTATTGCCTTTTTTGTTCCCCTTAGTTCCTGTTGCAAAATCCCTCCTGCCCCCCCCCCCTCCCATACTTACCAACCATGATCCAGCTATCTGCTTTCTTCAGAGCCAGGCCTATCATATATGTTGCCAGCTTGTGGTTTCCTGTGTATGTGTTTCTTTGCACATAGCCTCTGCAGGCCCATATCTGATCGCCCCTTGTAGGCCCAAGTCTGGACTTTCCAGCCCAGACTGGCACCTTGCAAGGCTCATGATACTGCCTTATATGGTTCCTTCCGGTGCTGGATCTCTTCTTGCAAAGGCCTGAATGCTGGCTCACATGGTATAGCAGCGTGGCTGTTGTTCTTTAGCAATTTTTTTGAGATGTGGGGCAGCCATTAAGTGATTATGAACCAGGAACATTATTAACCCTTAGCACTTAAAAATTAAAAGCAAATCTGTCATACTTAACCTCTACCAGTACTTAACCCCTACAGTTTCTCCTATGATTTGACCTCTATTTTTTTTGAGTTTGTCAGGATTAGCCAATGAAAATAGGGATTTCCCTGTGAGTGGGGTGTTCCCTTTATTTCATTGGAGGTTCTCTTTAGATTGACAGTAAGTCAGCCAATTGTACAAGTTCTGAGTCCTTACAAAGGCTGCCATATGGCAGCGTTTTTGCAGAGTTGCACATTACCATGGAAGAAAAGGGCACTTGAGACAGGGAATCAGTCCCGAAACGTGCATGTCGTGTTTTCAACTTTATCTGATTTGCAACAGTGTTATCAACTTTACAGACACTAAGGAGTATGTTTACTAAACCGTCTTAACATAGCAGCGGCAACATTATCGCGCGATACGTAATGTTATCGCACGATAACGTATCACGTGATAACATTACGTATCACGCGATAACGTCACATATCATGCGATAACGTCAGCAGCGGCGTTAAGGCACTAATGCTGTGAAATTCAGTTCTGAAGGGTGGAGTAAGGCCTCCCAGAGGGCAGAGATAAGGGTCAATGGGCGAAGCGTGGGTGGGGAGAGGCTCCAGGCACACTAACGCTGTGAAATCCGGGTCTGAACACTAACACCAGTGAAACCCTGGCGTTAGAGGCAAATTTGTAGGAGAGAGAAACCATTTCAGTCAGCAATGTACAGCAAAGGCAGGGAAACCCAGAACAGTGATAGTAGTGATACATGTGCAGGAACCAAAAAGGCAAATAAACATATAAAATGACCAGAACCACATCTGAAATCCCGATAACCAAGCTGGCCAATAGTGATATTAATGATAAACATAAAGCTACACTACTGACAAAGCGTAATAAGGAAGATATCATGTTTGGAAGGGTCTATGCTCTGTCCCCCTACAAAGTGAATGATCCCAAATTGAAATAGCGGTGATCAGGGTTTTTGTCGCTTATATTGGGCAGGTTTGTTAGAGCGTGCACATGTGCAGCAACAGCAGAGTGGGCACATAGGAAAGGGCAAATGTACTGATGCTGTAAATGGGATACAGGGGGCTGCAGGCAGCACATGCTGTGGTTCAGCTGGGGCACAGTGAGGACTAGGCAGATGCCTAGGTGGCATATAGGAATGCCGAAACTGTAAAGCAGCAAGACAGCAACTGACAAGGGGCCAACATGGGCACGAGTGTGTGTCCCACAGTGTCACAGGGGATATTAGCCAGCAGGTACCCCCAAGGGCACATAACATTGGCAGGCGGTGCCGGGGAGAAGCGCGCATGTACATGTAGGCACCCCTACCCGAGAACCCACACCATAGGCAGCTGCCTACTGGCACACTGGATGGCCTGGGACTGCACATGGTAGTGGAGGGGTGCTGGTGGCGGAGGGGGCAGTGGCATCTGCCAACAGCAGACCACGTCCAAGCCCCATTTAGGTGGTTGCTGTGCACTGCAACAGACAAGGTCTGTCTGACAAACAGTCATGGTATCCCCAGGGAATGATCTGCCCCTGTGGCAACAGTTTGGTGCAGTACACACAGCCAGTGTGTTCAGGGGCAGAAGGTCACAAATTCAAGTCCCAGCTGTGGCTCCTGCCAACCTCGTCCCCATATTTTACCCAGTACTAAACCGGGGTAATAAAGACAGAACCTTTATTGCAGATAAATTAAATTTTACCCTACAGAGCATAGACACCATAAACATGTGCAATCCCTAGAGCAGAGTTTCCCAACTGCAGTCCTGGAGGGTCAAACACCATTCAGGTTTCATGCTGGCCCTAATAAATATGCCTGTGCTGCATTTGTATGCATCGCCCCCATTGTATGCAAATGTATCTCATGTATATTCATTAGGGACAGCATGAAAACCCGAACAGTGTTTGACAGCATGAAAACCTGAACAGTGTTTGGCCCACCAGGACCGGAGTTGGGAACCTCTGCCCTAGAGCAGAGCCCAAGAGAGGCACAAACCCCCATACCCACAGGCTCTACTATCCAAAGCCTCATGGAAAGTCAGGCTGTTGGGCCCTGTGTGGAGCAGCATCTCCCAATACTGGCACCTGCATACCTTAGCAATGCCGTCCTAAACTTGGGAACACATTCCACATATATCAAAAGGTTGCTATGATTAATGTCAGCTAACAAATCCTAAGTTAAACACGATTTGTTGATAGAGATTCATCATAGCAACCTTTCTGATATATGTGGAGTGTGCTTCAGTTATTGCTTCTGACAGTGTTTACCACCCCGGGGAGTGACCCCAACAGTATTGTGTACCATAGCAATGCCCGCACTGTGCCCAGGACTGATGTGGCAGTCAGGGTTGCCACAGACCTCCATATTTGCACAATGCTGGCATAGGTGTGGGAGTGTGTGTATGTCTATCCAGTGTGTTGTGCCTGTCTACACCTTACTGAGCCCACACTGCTTGCACTGTTTCCAGTTTTAGCCTGCCAATGTGCATAATGACAGGATGGCCTGAGCAGGATGCATCTGCACAGGGTATAGGGCAATGGCTGGGACATTGTAGTGCCCGACCACCACCTGCACGGACAGGGTGGCCACAGCATGTCCTGCTGGGAGGTCACTCTCACCCTGACTGAGCAGTGACCACAACCCAAATTATGTTCTGTTTTGGAGCCTTTGTCCAAATTTTGTGACTTATTTTTACAGCCTGTTGCAGCTCGGGTCACATCTTACATTAAAGATACCGGCGATTTTTTACGTCAACTTTCCTCTTGTACTGCTTTTTCGTCATACACCTTTATGGTCACATTAGATGTCCAGTCCTTATATACAAACATTGATCAAGCCGAAGTATTGGAGGGTTTGCAAACCCATCCTTTTGAGTTACCGGATCGCCTTCCACGTATGTTTATTTTGGATCTGCTCTCCTTGGTACTCCAACGAAACCACTTCCTTTACCGTCAGCAGTGCTATCTTCAAATCTTTGGAATAGCTATGGGGGCCACAGTAGCCCCTTCGGTGGCGACCATCTATATGGGGTGGTTTGAAGAGTCTTTTGTCTACCCCCACCCCTTATTTCAGAACATTCCGTTCTGGCGACGGTTTCTGGATGATATCTTTTTTCTATGGACGGGGACGTTGACAGATTTGGACATTTTTTTGACATCTTTGAATTCATTCAAACATAACATCCAATTTACTGCTCAGATGGATACAACCATTATTCAGTTTTTGGATGTCCAAATAGAGCTTACAGATACTGGTTTTTGTACTTCTTTATTTCGAAAGTCGGTTCAGAGAAATACCCTTCTAAGATTTAATAGTTATCATCCACCAGCACTTAGGAGGGGTTTACCCTTTGGGCAATTTCTCCGACTTCGGCGGATCTGTTCTAACAATATTGATTACAAACGGGCTGTGACAGATTTAAGTTCACGCTTGCTTTCCAGAGGCTATCCTAGTAAAATAGTTAATCTGGCCAAGAAACGGGCCAGTAACGTTCATCGTGAATGGTTGCTTACCACCTCTTCCTCTTCGCCAGATCAATCGGCACATGTTACAGGAGTTCTCCCTTACCTATGTGGTTCAAGGGAGGTTGTTGATATTTTACATCGATTTTGGCCTGTATTAGCCGTTCATCCCTGTTTTCGGAGAAATCTACGAATCGCCTATACTCATGCCACAAATCTGCGGGACTTTATTGTACATACTGTCCCTGCTGAAGACTGTCCACCAAGGTTCCATGCTTCAGCTGGTCATTTTTCTTGCGACACATGCATCTACTGTTCCAATACACTGGTTGGACTGTCATGGATAGATCAACATACCGGCAAAGTATATACTACCCGATGGAGAACAGACTGTTTGTCATCTTTTGTTGTATACTTGATAGTCTGCCCATGTGATCTTTACTATGTAGGACGTACTTCAAGGCCTTTCAAATTGCGACTCGGTGAACATGCGTCTCGTTTACGCACGCGAACCTTGTCAGCTCCATTGGTTGATCACTGTCTGTCAGCTTCTCACAACTTTTCTGATCTCCATTGGCGTGTTTTGGATTTTGTTCCACTTAGCCCGCGAGGGGGGAACCGTCTTCAAAATTTACAGTTATTGGAACAACGTTGGATTTATCGCTTAAAAACTGTGACCCCCTCAGGATTGAATCAACAAATAGATTGGCACACTATCCTTTGATTTTTCAATGGCTGTCTCCAGCAGTGGATGTTTGACGGCCAAACTCTGATCAGCTGGGGGGGCGGCGCTGAGTGGTGCTCCTCCTTCCCCTTAGTTCTGATTGGTCTGTGCTATTGTGGGCGGATTCTCATCCGGGCATTACACACCTCTTCATGATAAAAACCGTCAGTTTGAAGACGCTCTTCAAGGCTATTCTGGCTAGATAAGGCTGGGACCTGATGCAGGGGCTCTGTCTTTGACCCCGAAACGTGACACGTCGTTCCTGAGGCTGTCGGACTAGTCTTTCTTGGCCTATTTTTCTACAAATAATTTTGGTGTTGGATTTCACCATTATAATCAGATAAGTGTAATTTGTTAAACACTTTTCATAAGCTATTTTATATTATGATTAAAATGGACTGGCTGCAGCGGTTTGGGGTGGCTCCTTTCCCCTCTCTGTGGTAGCCGCTCCGACAAAAAATAAATTTGCTTCACTTTAAGGTTTAGTTTTCTCGGTACATATTCTAGATGAGCAGTGACCACGGCATGGTTAGGTTCCCCCACAGTGCTATGCAGCATTTCTCTCACATCGCATTTTTGGGTGCACACAGCTCCTCCAGGAACATGTACTAACTAGCAGACTGTCTGCAGTTAGCATGTGTAGGCTACAACACCTTGCAGGGTAGAGACTGACTGTGCTCTCTGCTGGTGAATGTCAGATAGTGGTGGGGGGGGGGGGGTGCAGCTGAGCTTCTCCAGCATTCTGTCTGTCTGCCATTCCTTTATATGATGCGTACAGATCTGCATTGACTACCTTTTAGGGTGCCTGTTCCCCAGCAGGACTGGGGTTGATGATCCTCTCTACTGCCCCTATTGCAGAGATGTACAATGTGGATCTGTTGGTGGATGATCCTGTCCCCCCCCCCACCCCACCCCACCCCACCCTGAGCCACAGAGGGCGGGTTGGGTGGTGCTACATAATCTGCTTTTGGGTCCAAACACCCACCTTCACCCATAACATGTGACCATGGCACCCACACAGGATATGCACTATTCTGGGTGCATTATAGTCTACAAGGGCTAGACATGACTGGGAAATACAGAAGGACACAGGTGTATCCTAGGTGTGCCTGCAAGGACTACCTATCACACACTGGCACTGATGGGGACCTGCAGCATAGCCTATCTCAGCCAAGCCAGGTGCTGCGGATCTGGTGCTGAGTGCCCACCTCATCCTCAGGGTGAGTACAGGACCCGCACAATGTCACGGTCTGTAGTTACTCTGTGCCAGTAGCACACACGGTCAGTTCCCCCTACCAGGCCTAGGTGCTGTGGGGGTGCATACCCTATTATGTGATCAGCTGTAGGCTGCTGATCTCCATGTGCAGTGCATCATGGGTACGGGTGGGTTTACCCTATCCTGGTAACCACAGCAGACAGCTTGTGTGGTGACCTGCAGTCTTTCTGTAGCCAGCCAGCAGTGTGGCAGTAGCTATAGAGATGTAGCCTACTGGTTACTTCAATGACTGTGGAGGTAGCTGTCATGGGTTTGATCCCACAGTGGTGTTATTTAGGAATGCTGTCTGAGGCTTTTCCTTTTCATTTTAATCAGTGCTGCCAGCAGAAACACCCTCACAGTGCTGTAGCCTAAGGTGTCTCATAGGTGCCCTATAGGGTGCCCTGTAAAGTACCCTATAGGGCACATTATAGGGTGCCTTGGAAGACAGGGCACTTTATAATGTGACCTATGGGGCGCCTTATAGGGCACCTTTTGAGGCACCTTAGGTTACCGCACTGTGAGGGTGTTTTTGCTAGAAGCCATGATTTAAATTAAAATAAAATGCCTCAGACAGCCTTTTTAGATTACACCACTGCAGGATCAAACCCATGACCTCTGTCTTCACAGTCATTGCAGTAACCAGTGTGCTACATCATTACAGCTTTGAACATTGTGCTGGCATGTACTTAGGGTTAACGCGTGTTAATGTGCCATGGCGCCCAGTATCGTGCGATACAGATTCTTGCTACCTTAGGACTGGAACGCCCACTCCTTATATGGCATTCTTCACGTTATCACTGCAGCTAGCGCCGATAACAGGATGGTTTAGTAAACATACCCCTAAGAATTGCAACAAGTTTTTCAGATAAGTGGTGCATTTAAATACATTGTTACTGTGGTGGTGAACCTATTAATGAATAAAAGTTTACCGTCTGGCGTGTATAGTAAAATTCATTCCTCCCTCGGTACGCTCTGACAAAAATAATTCTAATGAGCTTTTTTGGGGACTTTATCAGTGAAGATATTTTGATGGTTTAAATTTTGTTCACTGGAGTGGGGTTAGTGTATACAAATCATTTTATGCAGCAAATATAAACACTTAAATTCACTGTGCTCTTGCAAAGGGAGCCAATGTAAATCATCTTAATGAGAGGATATATGATCAAACTTTCATAAGCCAATATTAAATGTGACACTGCATGCGGAATTATTTGACGTATTGAAATATTTGGCTGGTAATACTGAAGCAGCGAAGTGCAAACAATGAATAAATCCAGGAGTCAATTGCAGGGTCCAAGCCAATTTATTGTGCACAAGGCTCAGACAGTCAAGCTTCAAAAAGGACTGAGCAAAGTTCTTACAGAAACATATTCATTTTATACATTTCTCTTCAGCTTGATACATGCAGACTTTCTATTGGTCCCAACGCCCCCTGCACTTGTCCAATCAGAGATCCTTTCTGGGCCTAGCACCCAGTTCCCTCCTCTAGGATTGTTCTAACAATGGCACAGTTTCTAGGTATGGATACAAGTCTACTGCAAAGTTGTTTCTGGCTCTAGGAATGCAAGTATTGAAACATTTATTCATCAGAACACAAGAGAATAATGAAAGATTTATGCATTCATGAAAAACTTCTTATTAAGCAGTTTAAAGCAGCTTTCTCAAACTTTCACAGATTTTTGGTTTTCTATCTAAGATGGGGGTTGGAATCAGGGCTTAACTTACAGGCCTTTCATATTTGCAGGTTATCATAGGCCATAGCCTACCACAATACTACTACATATAACAGATTACCATAATCCAAATGTAGCAGGATAACTGCTTGCACTAATGATGGCATTTTAGAAAGGATTTCTAGGAAAAATCTGGCTTGCCCAGAGCAGAACATCTAAAAACCGGGAGATAGGCAACCGTGCCTTCTGAAATCGCTGTCTCTACCCTGAAAACTGAATGTCCTTGTAGCCACTTCTGGAGACAGGCTCCACGCAGACAGCAAGGCTGGGTATATGCATGGGTGTAGGGCATTTTACAAATGTGGACATTTCCAAAGTACACACACAAAGAACCGGCTACTTGGATCCCCCAGCCTGGGAAGGTTAGAAGGAGGAGCTTCTATGTTATGAGCAGGGGCGGCCCAAGGGGGGTGCGGGGCCATGTGCGGAGACTCGGTGCGGGGCCTCATTTGCATAAGGGGCCTCATTTGCATAAATATTTGCATAATGTTACCATACACGAACTTTTAGTAAACATGCCTCTTAATGAGTGTATGAATAAAGAAAGACTAAAAGACTTCTACATTACTATAATCCAATACCAACCGCCAGGCACATTAGGAACTACTACAAACACTGCCCATTTAGAACCCATAGCAAACCCGCCGTATCCTAACAGCACTACCAGGACTCATAAAACACCATACCCTAACTATCAAAAGGAAACGCTGCAAATATTAAACCAATACATTTCAGAGAACAACAATACATGACCTACTGGGGAAAGAGAACAAGTGGCAATGTCAAATAGGAATTACATAAACAGAATACCTCAGCTCAGTTACACATGCAGAACATAGACCATCACCAAACAAGGAATCACAATTTAGAAACAGGAAGACAATAATTAAACTGGGAATCCCAAAAGCCAAACTTGGAATGTACAACACTGTAGAAATAAAACTATACATTAATTTGCTCTTGTACTAAACAAAGCGCAGACGTTAATGATGCACATTTCCCAGAGCTGACATATTCCAATTAATAAATTCAAAATAAAGAGATATTTTTCTACCTTTTGTGCATTTTTTTTCAGCTGCAATTGCTCCAGCCACTTTATTCTGGTTTATTCGTGTCTTCCGCTAATTCTTCATCGTCTGCTGTCCATTTGTCTTTTCTTCTCTCTTCTAGTTTTTTTCCATTCTCTCTCTACATCTGCTTTAACATACTAATCTTTCTCCTTTTTGCTCTTTCCTCATTCCTATTTCATCCACTCAAATTTTACCCCTCCATCCTCAATCCCCACTTACTCTCCCAATATCCGGACAATTGTAGATTTGTCTTCCCTCCCACACAAAATATTTTTTCCCTCTCCATTTCACTCTCCCAGCTCCATCCCATTCTAATCCTCCCCCAACATCAGCTCCATTCTAGTTCCAGTCCCACCCAGCATCCGCTCCCTTCTAGTCCCCGCATCAGCCCATTTCCAGTCCTAGCCCCCCATAAGCCCATTTCCAGTCCTAGCTCCCCCATCTATTTGCAGTCCCATCCAAGTCCCTCCATCAGCTCATTTCCAATCCCAGCCCCCCATGAGCCCATTTCTAGTCCTTTCCTAGCCCCACCATCAGCCCATGTCAAATCCTAGCTCCCCTCCACTCAGCCCATTTCCAATCCAAGCCCCCCATGAGCCTACTTCCAGTTCTAGCCCCTTCATGAGTCCATTTCAATCCAAACCCCCACCACAGCCCATTTCCAATCTTAGCACCCCCCAACAGCCAATTTCCAGTCCTATTCTAGCCCATCAGCCCATTTCCTGTCCTAGCCCCCCCCCTCACCCATTTCCAGTCCTAGCTCCCTCCCCCTCACAACCCATTTCCATTCCAAGCCCCCGTCCCCATCAGCTATTTGCAGTTCAAGCCCTCCTTCCACTCAGCCCATTTCCAGTCCTAGCCTCCTCATAGCCCATTACTAGTCCTAACCCCCCAACAGCCCATTACGTCCTAACCCCCCATCACCCTATTTCCAGTCCTAGCCCCCCATCAGCCTATTTCCAGTATTAGCCGCCCTCCCATAGCCAATTACCAGTCCTTACCCCCCCTCAGCCCATTTCCAGTCTTAGCACCCCATATCCCATTACTAGTCCTAACCCCCCATCACCCTATTTCCAGTCCTAGCCCCCCCATCAGCCTATTTCCAGTCTTAGCCCCCCCCCATAGCCAATTACCAGTCCTACCCCCCCCATCAGCCCACTTCCAGTCTTAGCCCCCCCATAGCCCATTACCAGTCCTAACCCCCCCATCAGCCCATTTCCAGTCCTACTACCCCCCACTTCCAGCCTTAGCCCCCTCCCCATCGTCCATTACCAGTCCTAACCCCCCCCATCAGCCCATTTCCTGTTCTACCCCCCCACTTCCAGCCTTAGCCCCCTCCCCATTGCCCATTACCAGTCCAAACCCCCCCCATCAGCCCACTTAGCCCCCCCATAGCCCATTACCAGTCCTAACCCCCCCATCAGCCCACTTAGCCCCCCCCATAGCCCATTACCAGTCCTAACCCCCCCCCATCAGCCCACTTCCAGTCTTAGCCTCCCCCCCCCCATGGCCCATTACCAGTCCTAACCACCCCACCCCCCTGGCCCATTACCAGTCCTCACCACCCCCCCCCATCAGCCCACTTCCAGTTTAGCCTCCCCCTCCCATCAGCCTACTTCCAGTTTAGCCTCCCCCCCTCCCATCGCCATTACCAGTCCTAACCCCCCCCCCCCCATCATTCCAAATTAAAATAAAAAAAAAACCCAAACCGGCTGCTTCTGCCGCGGCAGCTTCAAGAGCTCTGCCGCGGCAGCATCAAGAGCTCTGCCGCGGGGCCCCCCCCTGCCCGGCAGAGCCTCCGTGCATCTTCAGCTCTTCACGTCCAAAACGCGGGCTTCTTTCAGAGCCGCGAGAGTTTCTTTTCTCGCGGCTCTGTTAATCCCGCCGAGGGTGATGGGAAATCCCATCAGCCCCGCGGGATTAAGAGAGCCGCGAGAAAAGAAACTCTCGCGGCTCTGAAAGAAGCCCGCGTTTTGGACGTGAAGAGCTGAAGATGCACGGAGGCTCTGCCGGGCAGGGGGGGGGCCCCGCGGCAGAGCTCTTGATGCTGCCGCGGCAGAGCTCTTGAAGCTGCCGCGGCAGAAGCAGCCGTTTTTTTTTTTTTTTAACTTGGGATGCTTAAGAATGTTTTTTGCGCGGGGCCCCCTGAAACGCGGGGCCCTGTGCAAAAAACATTCTTGCTCAATGGACGGGCCGGCCCTGGTTATGAGACTAGCACATCTTGTCCTGCCATTTAAGATACTCAGACATGAAGTGGCAGGCTAGTAATATGTTTTGAGTATGTATTTACAGAAAAGTTTCTTTGGCCATGAAATGTTAACCACTGCAATGTAAGCACATTTTACGCCTCCCCCTGAAAGCTCTGCAGTCAAGAAACAAGCACTTTCTTGCACCATATTCATGGTTGAGAGCTCAACAACCAGGGAATGAAATGCTTGTGCTGTTCTGACATTGTACTGCAACATGAATTTACTTCTTTGCCCCGGGCATGCCTCTGCTACTTCCTCTCCCCCTCATGTTACTTCGATGTTCTCATGCTGGGGGCATCCAATATATCCAGCTTTCTAAAATGTCTCTGAGGTCAGTTTTGTTGCAGTTTTCATAGGATACAATTAGCAGGAAGATCAGTATTTCTGATTCTTACTGGTTTTGATGGGGTATATATCCCATCACTAGGTTTAAATGAAAACAAGAGAGAGGAAAAGACTTGGCAGTCCTGGGATCCAGGCCAGGTTTTGACTACTAACAGAACTAGGATAGAGAGCAGGCTGGTTTCCCAGGTAACCAATGACGGTAGGAACAGAAGGGGCAGAGTCACAACAGCTATGAAAGCCAGGAAGCAGAGTAGGAGCTCAGTCTCCTGGAGAGACTCCACTGATGAGGAGCTGCTACCGAACTGAGGAGCAACTGGGACCTGTATTTGCCTAAATTCTATTGGATGGGGTAAACCTCTGTTAACATTTGAGGAGTCTGATAGAACTTTGCTTGTTGCTTGAAAGAGTGATTTGTGGGAACTTGATACTGGAGCTTAAAATACAAATCAGAAACCTAGCCTGACAGTGGGCGGAGGTGGCACTGGCTCAGAGGCTGAGTCAAGAAGCCCTCTGACTTGCAGAAAGCCACGAGGATGGTGTCAGGAGGGATACATGGTGAGCCCTAAGGTGAACTGTTTTTAGCGAAGAATTGTTTGCTGTCCCACTAGTGAGAAACTGTGAAATTGTCAGGTGGGAAAACTGAAAATGCATTTTATGGAGCTTTCAAAGATATGGATCTTGGACCTGTGTGCGTGCCCAGGGGTTAGGACTATCCAGGCAGGATGCTTCTTGTTGACACTCTCCTTATATTGCCGAGACTCGGCTGATTCCTATGTATATGTGTCCTTGGACCTTCTTTTGAGGCAAAGTTTAAACTAATCTTGGAGACTGTGCCAGTAGGGCATATCATTTTTAGGGGTAGATTTTTATTTTCCAAATTTTACAAACTACAGGTGACAAATTATGCAGTTTTCCATACTGAATCTAAAGCTATCATCAGAAGATGCTTAAAGCAGGTCTTACTACATCAAATCACCGTTGAAATATGTGGAAATTAAGGGGTATGGTTACTAAACCTTCTTAACGTGCGCGCTGTGCAATTAGCGTGCGCTAAGGTAACTTAGCGCGCGCTAATGACGTTTTACGGGGTAAAAATGTGCTTTAGTGCGTGCTCACGCGCGCAGCGGCACAAACGAGTGCTGAAGGCATCGAAAGGCTCCCGGAGGGCGGAGGAAGGCTCCCCAGGGGCGGAGAGAAGGGGTCAATGGGTGGAGAGTGGGAGGGGAGAGGCTCCCCGCACACTAACGATGTGAAATTCGAGGCCAAAACTAATGCAAGTGAAAACCTCGCGTTAGAGCTGATTTAAAGGGAAAAGAAACCATTTCTGTCAGCAATCTACAGCAAAACCAGGGAAACCTACAAAAAAGTGATGTGATACATGTACATGGAACAAAAGGGTGCAAATAAACATTGAAAATGACCCCAACAAAATAAAAAAAAATCATAATCAAGCTGGCCAATAGTGATAGTAATGGGAAACATAAAAAAACACTCCCAAGAAAGCCCCAAAAAATAAATATGAATTTTGGAAGGGTCTACGCTCTGTCCCCATACAAGGTGAATGATCCCACAGTGAAATAGCACTAATCAGGGTTTTCCTCTCCATTGGACAGGTTTCCTATGGCATGCACATGTTCCACAACAGCAGGGCGGGCATGTCGGAATGGGCAACTGGACAGATGCTGGGAAAAGGGGATACAGAGGGCTGCAGGCGGCACATGCTGTGGTGCAGCTGGGGCACAGTGCGGACTAGGCAGATGCCTAGGTGGCACTTAGGAATGCTGAAACTGAACAGCAGCCAGACAGCAACTGATGAGGGCCCAACATGGGCAGGAGAGTGTTTATCACAGTGTCACAGGGGATAGTACCCAGCAGGTGCCCACAAGGGCACAGAACATTGGCAAGCGGTGTTGGGGGGAAGCGTGGACGCCTATGCAGGCACCCCTACCCCAGAACACGCACCATAGGCAGCTGCCTACCTGCACACTGGATGGCTTGAGACTGCACACCACCAGCACCACCAGCAGAAGGGCATGTCAGCATGGTGGCAGAGGGGTACTGGTGGTGGAGGGGGGCAGTGGCAGCTGCCAAGAGCAGACCATGGCCTAGCCCTGTGTAGGTGGGTGCCATGCACTGCAACAGACAGGCCCTGCCGGACAAACAGTCATGGTATCACCAAGGAATGCATTGCCTTTGTGACAACACGGTGGTGCAGTGCACACAACCAGTGTGTTTGGAGGCAGAAGGTCACAGGTTCAAGTCCCAGCTATGGTGCCTACCAACCCAGTCCCCATATTTTACCCACTACTACAACGTGCTAATACAGACAGAACGTTTATTGCAGATGACGTAAACATGCCCAAAACAACTACATTTTACTCTACAGAGCAAAGACACCATAAACAGGTGCATTACCTAGAGCAGAGTCTCCCAAATGCAGTCCTGGAGGGCCAAACACCATTCAGGTTCCATGCTGCCTCTAATAAAGATGCCTGTGCTGTATATCTTTGCACCACCCCCATGGTATGCAGATGTATCTCATGCATATTCATGAGGGACAGCATGAAAACCCGAACAGTGTTTGGTACACCAGGACTGGAGTTGGGAACCTCTGCCGTAAAGCAGCAGCCAACAGGGGCAGACACACCCACAGGCTCCATTAGCCAATGCCTCCTGGAGAGGCAGGACATTGGGCCCTGCGTGCATCTCCCAATACTAGCACTTGCATACCTTAGCAATGCCACCCTACACCTGGGAATACGGTACACAGCTATCAAAGGTTTGCTATGATTACTGGCAGATAACAATTCCAATGTTAAGCACAGTTTGCTGATTGAGCTCCATCATAGCAACCTTTCTGATGTCTGTGGAGTGTGCTTCAGGTCTGGTCTCTGACAGTGTTTAACACCCTGGGGAGTGACCCCCAACAGTATTGCGTACCATATCCATGCCTGCACTGTGCCCAGGACTGGTGTGGTGGCCAGGGCTGCTAAACTCCTCTATAGTAGCACAATGCTGGCATAGGTGTGGGAGTGTGTGTCTGTCTATCCAGTGTGTGGTGGCAGCAAACACCCTCCACAGCCCACACTGCCAGCACTGTTGCCTGTATTGGCCTGCCAATGTGCATAATGTGGAGCAAGGTACCATGGGTAAAGCCCGGACAGGGTGGCCTGGCCAGGATGCATCTGCACAGGGCATAGGGCACTGGCTGGGACATTGTAGCGCCCGGCCACCACCTGCACAGACAGGGTGGCCACAGCATGTCCTGCTGGGAGATCACTCTCACCCTGACTGTGCAGTGACCACAGCATGGCTAGGCACCCCCATAGTGCTATACAGAATTTCTCTTTTGTGATATTTATGGGTTTCCTTTTTGGGGCCCAATCACTGACTTATCTGCTTGTTGTGTATGCTGACATCCTAGTTCTGGGTGCATGCATTTCCACCAGGAACATGGACTAGCTAGCAGACTGTCTGCAGCTGGTATGTGTCTTGATGGAGTGCCTTGCAGGGTGCAGCGGCTGAAGGCTTGCTGCAGAAGAATATCAGATAGGGGTGGGGTGCAGCTTAGCATATCCAGGCCTAATGTCTGTCTGCTATTGCGTTATGGATGTGTACAGAGCTGCATTGACTGCCCTGTAGGGTGTGTGTGTTCCCCAGCAGGCCTGGGATTGATGGTCCCCTCTACTGCCACCATTGCAGGGAGGTAGAATGTGGATCTGTTGGTGGGAGACCCTGTTTACCACCCTCAGCCCAGGAGGAGGAGAAGAGTGGTGGTACTTAATCCTCCTAGGGGCCACACCTGACTGAGACATACAGATATATCCAAGGTGTGTCTGCAGAAACTACCTATCTCACACATTAGCACTGCTGGGGACCTGATGCTGGGCGCCCCACCTCACCCTCAGGGTGAGTGCAGTACCTGCACAGTGTGACGGTGTGTAGCTACTCTGTGCCAGTACCACACACGGTCAGTTCCCCCTACCAGGCCGAGGTGCTGTGGGGGTGCATACCCCATCTTGTGATCATCTGTAGACTGCTGATTTGCATGTGCAGTGCATCATGGGTATGGGTGGGTTAACCCTATCCTGGTGACCACAGCAGACTGTTTGTGTGGTGACTTGCAGTCCTTCTGCAGCCAACCAGGGGTTTGCTAGTAGCTGTAGCCCACTGGTTACTTCACTGCCAGTAGAGCCAGAGGTCATGGGTTCAAACCCACAGTGGGGTTATTTGATAGGGCTGTCCAAAGCATTATCTATTTTTAATGTACATTAGTGCTGCCAGCAAAAGCACCCTCAGCGTAATGTACACATAAGGTGCCTCAGAGGGCTCTTTATAGGGCACCCTATAGGGCACCTTATGGTTACCCTCCATATAAGGTGCACTATACAGTATCCTATGGAGCAACTGATAGGGTGCCCTATAGGGGACATTATAGGGTGCCGTGGCAGATAGTGCACTTTATAATGTGCCCTATGGAGTGCCTTATAGGGTGCCTTATGCGGCACCTTAGGTTACGGCACGTGAGGGTGTGTTTGCTGGCAGCAATTAATAAAATACAAATAAAGTGCTGCAGGAAACAATGCTTACATGTCAAAGCTGATGCCTCAGCCAGCCTTACATAGTAGGTACACTGGGGATCAAAATCATGACCCCTGTATTATCAGTCAGTGCCTTAACCATTGTGCTACACTGCTGTTCCTCCTTGCGTGTCAGTGCACCTACTTAAGATTTCCATGCATTTAAATGCACAGTGCTGCCATCAAAAACAGTGCTATGACCTTGCTGTGCCTCATAGGGCACCCTATATGGCGCCCTATAAGCCACCCTTTAAGCAACATTGGAGGGTGCCGTGGCGGACAGTGCACTTTAAAATGTGCCCTCTGGGGTACCTTATGGGGTGCCTTATGCTGCACCTTATGTTACAGCGCTTTGAGAGTGCGTTTGCTAGCAGCAGTAATTAAAATAAAATTTAAAAGCCTCATGATGCAATATTACACATAAATGGTAGTGCCCCAGCCAGCCTTATTCATTGGGCACAGTGGGGGATTGAACCCATGATCCCTGCACCATCTGTCAGTGTCTTTACCATTGTACTGCAACGCTGCTTCTCTGTTTGCACATCAGCGCGCCTGCTTATGCTTCCCGCGCGCGTTTCTCGTTCGCTAATGTGCGCGGCGCACAAGAGCACACAGTGCAGCACGCGCTAATCCCATTTTGCTATTTTTGACCGGACCACCCACTCCTTTTATGGCATCCTGCAGACTAACGCGGCATGCACGTTAAGAGGGTTTAGTAAACATACCCCTAAGTAATATTTATTTGAACATACAAATAGTCTGTACACCCAATGGATTATGCAAAAATCAAATTGACTACTTATGTAGAAGTCAACGATAGAAAAGCTCTATAACATCAACAAAGACAAAACCTGGAGTTGACTGTGGTACAGATCACCAACTACTAATATGCAAACTCAAGCTAAAGTTGAAAAAGAGCGAAGCCACTCATGAATGTAGCAAAATATGACTTTGAGAATATACCACTGGAATTTAAATACTGCCTAAAAAATTGATTTGCTGCTTTAGGTACAAATGACAGAGTTCCTGAAGAGTTATGGGATGACATCAAGAAAGTTCTACTGGAAGAAAGCGAGAAGTCTCTACAAAAGATGAAAGAGCAAAAGCGGCCAAAATGGATGACTGAAGAAACTATGAAAATTGCCCTGAAACCCAGAGAAGCTAAAGCCAAAGGAGAAAGAGAGGCAATTGCAGAACTCAACAGAGATTTCCAACATGCAGCAAGACAAGACAAGGAGAAGTACTGCAATGACACATGCAAGTAAATAGAAGCAGAAACTATTAGAGGAAGAACATGATCAGTTCTCCTAAAGCTATGAGAATTAAAGAAAAAATTCCAGCCTCGAATTGGAATGTTACAACATGCTCAAGGATCTATGTTGAATGATGCTGAGAAGATCAAGAAAAGGTAGAAAGAATATACAGAGTTTTTCTATGATAAAGATCAAGTGGACCAACAGCCGTTTCAACCTGTACCTTATGATCCGGAACCATTGGTGACGAAAGAAGAAGTCAAAGCAGTATTGAAAGCCTTATCAAAGAACAAAGCCCCAGGCATTGATGGTATTCCCATATAAATATTACAGCAACCTGATGCAGCTGTTATCATACTTACAAGACTCTGCCAGGAAATTTCAAGGACAACATCATGGCCAACTGGCTAGAAAAGATCTGTGTTTATACCAATACTAAATAAAGGTGATCCAAATGACTATGGAAATTATCGCACAGTCACTCTGATCCCACATGCCAACAAGATTCTACTGAAGATTATTCAACAGAGACTACAACCATACCTGGAATGAGAACTACCTGAAGTGCAAGCAGGATTCAGGAAAGGGCAAAGAATGAGAGACATCATCATGGATATGAGATGGATCCTTGAAAAGACAAAAGAATACCAAAAGGATATCTATTTGTGCTTTATTGACTACAGCAAGGTTTTTGACTGTGTAAACCACGAGAAATTCTGGATCACATTAAGAAGCATGGATATTCCAGAACACCTGATTGTTCTCTTTCACAACTTTTACATTGATCAAGAAGCAACCGTTTGAACGGAACAAGGAGAAACAGAATGGTTTAAAATCAGCAATGGTGTACGACAAGGCTGCATACTTTCCACTTACCTATTTAATTTATATGCAGAACAAATCATCAGAGAAGCAGCAGGCTGTATGAAGACAAAAGAGGTATGAATATTAGTAGAAGACTCATCAATGACCTTCTCTATGCTGATGATACTACATTATCGGCCGAAAGTGAAAATGAACTGAAACATTTGCTTCTCAATATCAAGGAACACAGTCTTAAAATGGGCCTGCACCTTAATGTAAAGAAGACAAAGATCATGACAACTGGCAAAATCAATAAGCTCATCATTGATGGAAAAGAAATTGAAATAGTGGACAACTTTAACCTACTTGGATTAACTATCAATAAAGAAGCAACAAGCAGTCAAGAAATCCACAGGTTTTCTTATTTAGTAGGCTCTCCTCCACCTGACGTATTAGGATGTGTCAATTTCGGAGATGTCATAATTTTAAAATGGTACAATTTCATGTGGCAAATCAACAACTAGCTTTAAATTTTGTGTAATATGTTATTTATCTACCTGTAATTTCTAGGAACTACAAATGGGCATGTCCCATAGGAAAAATGCTTGATTCTACTACTGAACTGGAAATAAGGCCTGATTTTACTAAGATCTCTATTGGCCCTGATCGTCCTCAGCTCAGCGATGAAGTGATCAAAGACTTAAGCACAGATCAAAGTTATGGCTATAGAAATGTAATTGCATTAGAATAGGTGTTTTGCCAAAGGATCTGGCTCTGTTGGAAATAGGACCTGTGTCACAAGCATAATCTAAAAGGAAAGAATCTGAAAAATTTAAGAATGATAGTAGAGTTCTATATTGGGGTTTAGAAACATAGAAACATAGTAATATGACAACAGAAAAAGACCACATGGCCTATTTAGTCTTTCCTTCCATATGGTGAACTGGTTCCATGTAAAAATAAATAGCAATTGGACACAAGGTCCCAGGCATCTCCTTTTCCAGCTGCAACTGTTGAAAGAACAGTGTGAAGAGGTTAAGGAAGATAGTCATGCCTACAGTGAGAAGATCAGCTTGGTATAGTTACAGCGAGTCCATTCTGCAAGCTATGTTGTGCAGTGAAGAGGAACAGGAGAGAGGAAATACAGTGGAGAAGATATTGAAGATCAGAGGTGAAAGAGATGAGAAGACTCAGCTTGGAGCTCTGGAATCTCTGAGCCTCCTCTTACATGTACCATGACAACAGCAGAGATCAAGGCATTTCTGAGCAAGCCTATGGTGGTTCCAGACTGGCCACCACACGCCCAGTCCATAGAAAGATGTGTAAAAATGACAACTGAGGATGCTGGTCATGTGTACAATCAGGAGAGGAGGGAACATTATATTAGGGGTCAGTAGGGAGCTCATGAGCCAAAACAGAAGCAAACAAGATATGACTTCTTTGCTGGATTTTCTTAAATAACATTAAATTAACTGCATAAATGACATTTTAAAGACAATTATGTGGCTACAGGTGTCGTTCAGACTATTTGTTGTTGTTGTTGTTGTTACGTGCCGTTGAGTCGGTGTCGACTCATGGCGACCCTTTGGTTAGTTGTCTTAAATTGTGTTCGGTCTTCAGTTAGATGGCTCATTGTTGACAGACTGGCACCCATAGCTGCTGTTATTGTATCAAGCCATCTCATTGCTGGCCTTCCTCTTTTGAGTTGATCTTCTACCTTGCCAAGCATGATGTCTTTTTCTAATGATCTCTCTCTTCGCATGATGTGTCCAGAGTATGAAAGTCAAAGTCTTATCATCTGAGCTTCTAAAGAAAGCTTAGGTTTGATCTCCTCTAGTACTGACTGGTTTCTTCTTTGGGCAGTCCAAGGTATACACAGTATTCATCACCAGCATCATAATTCAAAGGCATCAATTTTCTTCCTGTCTATCTTTTTCACTGTGCAACTTTCACATCCATATGACGTTATTGAAAATACCATGGCTTGAACAAGTTGGATCTTTGTATGGAGAGAGACATCTCTGCTCTTGAGAATCTTGTCTATGTCCTTCATAGCCATTCTGCCAAGAGCAATGCATTGTTGGATTTCTTGACTGCTTGTTCGTTCTTTATTGATAGTTGATCCAAGTAGGTTAAAGTTGTCCACTATTTCAATTTCTCCTCCATCAACAATAAACTTATTGATTTTGCCAGTTGTCATGATCTTTGTCTTCTTTACATTAAGGTGCAGGCCCATTTTAAGACTATGTTCCTTGATCTTGAGAAGCAAATGTTTCAGATCGTCTTCACTTTCAGCCAATGATGTGGTATCATCAGCATAGTGAAGATTGTTGAGTCTTCCACCAAGAGAAGACACTGGTCTCAGATTCCCAGGCCCTGCCAGCTAATAAGAGAACCAAATTAGCTGGGTGAGGTTGTAGGTGTCTGCGCTTTCTACCACTCTTCATAAGAATGGTACTGCAAGCATATTCCAAATGTGTGGTTGGAAGGTCAGGCTTCCTTATGCAGGTCTTGTGCATCATGAGATCAGCATCAGGAAATACTGGTCTAATGACCACATGTTTTGAAGGTGCCAACCTTACAGAGGAGGAGGAAGAGAAGTTAAGGGTCATTCAACTGCTGGGACTATAATGAGTAAAACAAGACTGGTGGGGGGAAAGGGGGATTCAGTGAGGTAAATGAAGGATTCAGGGTCAGCAGGGCATGGTAAGGGTAGAGGCAGGAGTGGGTACAAGGCCAAATATTTTCCTAGGGCACCCGGTAGCCTTGCACTGGCCCTGGTGGTAGTACTGTGCACTGCCATACTGAGAGACCTGGGTTCAGTTCTGAGCTCAGGGCTTCTGTATCATGGGCTTGCTGGGAATGGAGATGCTGCAGAAGTAGTCTTCATAACCTCTAAAGAGGGAGTTCCACCAATGTGCACTAATAGCACCTAACAGCCAGATTTAGAACCTGTGATTACAGAGTCCCAGGAGAGACTCTGTGCATGTCCATTAGTCAAGTATTCATGTTGCAATGACTACTGGGAGGTAATATGCAATAGGGGAAAATCTCTGGGTAATTGTGAATGAAGGCTCATGGTACAGACCTCAGCCCTGGTTTGAAAGAGTCTGGAAACTTAGGGGCATGTTTACTAAAAACCGCTAATTTGCGCGCCGCAAAATAGCGCACTAAAAGCGGTACTTAAGAGCGCTTAAACGCCCCGCAATTGTGCGTGTCACCCCCGCAGAGGTGCGCGGCACAATAACGGGCCCCGCACAAGTACGTGCCCGCAAATGTCCGATAGAGGCGTGGAACGGCTAACGGAGGGCGGAGGAAGGTTCCTGAGGGGCGGAGAGACGGGTTTAATGGGCGGGGAAGGGGAGGGGAGAGGCTCCCCGCACATTATCGGGGCCGAATCCCAAAGCAAAACTACCGCGAGTGAAACACTCGCGGTAGAGGGCATTTAAAGGGAAGAGAAACCATTTACGTCAGCAATGTACAGCAAAATCGGGGAAACCTGCAAAACGTGAGCAGTGTGATACATGTGCACAGCACAAAAGTGAAAATAAAAATAGAAAGTGACCACAACAAAAATATCACAAATAGTAATGCAGCTGGGGAACAGTTATAGTAATGGGCAAATATAGAAAACACACCCAGGAAAGCTCCAGAAAGAAGAAATGAATATTGGAAGGGTCTACGGAGCGGAGACTCATCCAAAACAAATGTCCTTTTTGGAGCTTTCCTGGGAGTGTTTGCTATGGTTGCCCATTAATATCACTTTTGCCCAGCGTGGTGATATATTGTCCCCCAGTGTCTGTGGCCATTTCCGGGGTTTATGTGCACGTTTGTCACCAGACAGAGTGCATGTGCCCACAGTAAAAATGCGTAGAGCAGGGTTTGTGACTCCATCCTGCCAGGTATACTACCTCCAGGGGCTGCATTGTCTCTGTGGCCATAGTGTGGTGCCGCGGACAGAGCCAGTACCTCTAGGACCAGAGGGTCAGAGGTTCAAATCCCAGCTGGGGCACATGCCAGCCCAGCCCCCATATTTTACCCACCACTAAACAAAGATAGCGCAGACACCCCTGTATTGCAGGGAACATAAGCATGGGGAAAACACCCATATTTTACACAACACTGCAAAAACACAACAACAATGGGCATTACCTACAGCCAAATCCCCCAAATTCAGTCCCGTACTGCCACATTGCAATCTGGTCATCTGCTGTTTCTGAGAGAAGCTCATGCCAGCATGTTGGCGGACGAGTACATGTGGTGCAGGGGGCAGTGGCTGCTAGCCACAGAAGACAGAGGCCTAGCCATGTGCAGGCTGGCACAGTCCACTGCAACAGACAGGCCCTGCCGGATCCACAGTCATGGCCGTTCCAGGGAAACCAGCCAATCTGTGGCTACACAGTGGTGCAGTGCACACAGACAGTGCATGCAAGAACAGAAGGTCACAGGTTCAAAGCCCAGCTGGGGCTTCCACCAATCCTAGCCACATTTTTTTCCCACACCTACACAGTGATAGTAAGGACACACCTTTCGTGTCGAGGACATATGCAATGGTAATACGTCTATCTTTTACCCCACTGAGCACAGACACCATGAACAGGGGCAATACCTAGAGCAGACTCTCCCAAATGCATTCCTGGTGTGCCACACACCAGTCAGGTTCCATGCTGCCACTCATACAAATGCCTGTGCTGTATATCTATGCACCACCCCCATGGCATGTAGATATAGCTCATGCATATTCATGAGGGACAGCAGGAAAACACGAACAGTGTGATGCAGACCTGGACTGGGGTTGGGAATCTCTGCCGTAAAGCAGCAGCCAACAGGGGCAGACACACCCACACCCACACCCACAGGCCCCATTGGACAATGTCTCCTGGAGAGGCAGAACAGTGGACCCTGCGTGCATCTCCCAATACTAGCACCTGCATACCTTAGCAATGTCACTCTACACCTGAGGTATACGATACACAGCTCTGAGACGTTTGCTAGGAGTACTGGCAGATAGATATCCATACGTTACACACACACTGCTAGTTGACCCCATCAGGACAATCTGTTAGGTGTTTGCGGGGCGTGCTCCAGGACTGGCCTCTGACAGTGTTTACCACCCTGGGGAGTGACCCCCAGCAGTACTGCGTACCATATTCATGCCTTGATGTGCCTAGGACAGGTTTGGTGGCCAAGGCTAATTACCTCCTCAATAGTAGCACCATGCTGGCAAAGGTGTGGAAGTGTGTGTTTGTCTATACAGTGGATGCTGGCTGCAAGCCCTTTCCACAGCCCACACTGCCAGCACTGTTGCCAGTATTGGCCTGCTAATGTGCATAATGAGTAGCAAGGGACCATGGGTATATCTCAGACAGGGTGGGCTGACCAGGATGCAGCTGCACAGGGCATAGGGCACTGGCAGGGACATGGTAGTGCCTGGCCACCACCTACACAGACAGGGGGACCTCTGTATGTGCTGCTGGGGGATCACTCTCACCCTGAGTGTGCAGTGATGGCAGCATGGCTAGGCACACCCATAGTGCTGTATTGTGTTTCTCTCATGTGATATATATGGGTTTCCTGTTGGGGCCTTTTCACTGACTTATATGCTTGTGTGTGCTGCCACCCCAGTTGTGGGTGCATGCATTTCCATCAGGACCAACCAGCAGACTGAGCACAGATGGTATGTGTCTTGATGGAGTGCCTTGCAGGGTGCAGTGGCTGATTGCTTGCTGCAGGAGAATATTAGATAGTGGTGGGGTGCATCTATGAATAGCCAGGCCTAATGTCTGTCTGATATTGTGTTATGGATGTGTGTGGAGCTGCTTGGACTGCCCCTGGGGGGGGGGGGTGGTGTCGGGTTGGGTCTACTTCCCCAGCAGGACTGGGGTTGATGGTTGACTCTGCTGCCATGGGGGGAGTGGGAGGAAGGATAGTATGGGGACCTGTTGGTGGGAGACCCTGTTTTATCCACACGTGTGTGCGTGCGTGCGTGCGCGTGTGCGTGCGTGCGTGCGTGCTCCACCCACTAACTGTGGCAGACAGCGATCTCCAAGATGTTTATGCAGCACCTACCTATTTCACAGGTTATTGCTGCTTTGGAGCTCTGGCATGGCCACATTCAGCCATGCAAGGTGTTGTGCACCTGGTCCTGGGCGCATCATCACACACTCAGGGTGGGCATAGTAACCGCACAATGTGATGGTGTTTAGCTACTCTTTGCCGTTTGTCCACCCACTCAGGACACCCTACCAGGCCGAGGTGCTGTGTGGGTGCACAAGGACACCTCCCCCTACCAGGCCGGGTAGCTTTAGGGGTGCAGTTCCCATCTTGTGTGCATCTGTGGACAGCTGATTTGCATGTGCAGTGCATCATGGGTACGGGTGGCCTAACCCTATCCTGTTTACACAAGCAGACTGTCTGTGATGTGACGTGCAGGCTATCTGCAGCCAGGCAGGAGCTTGCTTACAGTTATAGAGGTGTAGCCCAATGGTTATGCCACTGCCTGTGCAGCCAGAGGCCATGGGTTCATACCCACAGTGGGGTTCTGTGATAGGGTTTTCCAAAGCATTTTTTACATTTACTGTACATATGTTGATGCCTGCAATAACATCCTCAGCGTACTGTACCCATAAGGTGCCTCTGAGGGTGCTTTATTGGGCGCCTTATAGGGCATTTTATGGTTGGCATCCATATAGGGTGCACTATACATTATCCTGTGTCGCAACATACATGCTGCCCTATAGGGGACATTCTAGGGTGCCTTGGCAGACGGTGCACTGTAACATGTGCCTTATGGGCCGCCTTATATTAATATGCTGTGAGAGTGCGTTTGCTAGTAGTTATCACAAAATAAAATTAAAATGCCTCCTACAGCACTCCACAACATATAACATACTTCCTCAGCTAGCCTTTTTCACTGGCCATTGTGAGGGATTGAACCCCTGGTCCCTGCACCATTGCTCAGTGTCTTCACCATTGTGCTGTGGCTCTGGTCCTGTGTTTGTGCAGCAGCGCGCAGCCTTGTAGCCTTGTGGCGCACAAACTTAACAGCGCACCGCCATCTGCCGCCCACAATGAACAGTGCGCCGCCTCATGCCGTATAAAAAAGAGTGCGCCGCCTTCTGCCGCCCATAATCAATATGCCTCCTACACCACTTTTGCCCATAAAAGTTGATGCTTCAGCTGGTCTATTTTGTTGAGTGCAATGGGGGTTTGAACCCATGGCCTCTGCACCATAGGTCAGTGTCTTCACCGTTGTACTACGGCTCTGTTGTTTGGTTATGCAGCATCGCCCCACTTAGCCTTCCCACGCGCTAATGTGGGCCCCGCACATTAGCGCGACGCACACACGTACGGTCGGGTTTTTTTTCTTTTTTCTGCCTGAACCGCCCACTCCTTATATGGCACACGCACACTACTGCGGCCCCGCACATTAGGAATGTTTAGTAAACATACCCCTTAATGTTATAGGTCATAAGAAAATGTCTTTTTAATTTGGGCTTTTAGGGCCATGGATAAACATTACAACACTGTGAGCATAGTGTCGGTTTCGTGCTTCACTTTAAAATGTAAATGCTGACTTTTGTGTTTATTCATTACGAGCTTGTTATGTTTACATGTGATTTTTACAACTTTGATTTAATAAGTGAATGTGTGTCCACCATTTAGTATTCCCTTCGGAGAAGTAGTCAAGGGGATATCCTTCTCGCATTGTCTTGAATATTATTATCACTAGTACACACTACCAGGTCAATGCAGTGCTTTTCAGACACATTTTATAGTCCTTGCTTTTGAAGCTTACAATCTAATAAGACAGACAGACAAGAAACAGACACAAAGATAAAGATGATGTCCTTGTGCTCACATTCTCTGTCTAATGGCATTCCAGTATCTCATTCAACCTTCCAGGAGTTATTTGAGGGGCTTAGTAAGGATCTTAGCGAGAAGCAGAATGCACATCTAGATCCAAACTTATAAGAGAAATATTTTATTTTCTCCATTTGCAGATACATAATGCAATATAATAGTGGAAAGCATTCGCATTTGTAGATACATAATGCAATATAATAGTGGAAAGCATTCACATTTGCAGATACATAATGCAATATGATATAAGAGGAAAGCCTTCCAGGTCTGATCAAGTTTTAAATTCAAATTGGTATGTCTTTCTGAAGCATTTTTTATTGTATATACAGCAACAAATTTTACTTCAGATTCCCAAGAGCAACTAATGGGAGCCGATGACTGCCCACAGGGATTGTAGGTTGAGATATGGAGTGAATAACTCTGAGGAGGTTCTGGTTTGTGGAACATGTGCAGGAAATGAGCGCCAAGTAATAAAGCCCTACTGAAATATACTGAGCTGTGTACATTGTTTATAGGGGATGACATAAGAATGTTCATTTATTAAAGACATAGGCCTGTTTCCCCCAACTGATGAACTGTTAGCAGTCCTAGTGGATATGTGGAGGATAATTTTATAAAGGTTACCTGGATGCACACAAAGCACGCCTATTTTATACTTTTCTTTATAAAATAGCGGTGTAAGTCATAAGATACGCGTGGCAAACCTAGATGTGAGCGCTCATGCCTGCTCTATACTTGGTGTAAATGCCCACTCCCAGATTTGTGAAAAAGGTGCATAAGTTGTATATTTTATAAATTAAGTCATAATTTTAGGCTTCAACTATACTGTCAAATTCCACCCCTGTGCATGCCCACTCCGAAAGTATCCCCATCAGCCTGATGCATGTACTTTCAGAATAGCATCTGCTTAAACTACATATGAAAGTGCCTATTCCCATTCATAAGTCTTTGAAAGCAGGTGACTTACATGCGTTAATGGTGCATAACTTTTCATAAAATTACCTCCAAAGAGGGTGTTTTTATAAACTAGCTCCTAGTTCATTCGCACTTTCATGCACATACTTTACACCTATTTTACAAAATCAAGCACACACTTGACTTTATAAAAAAGGGTATAAGTGCGAAAGTACACGTATATGTTAAGGCTGGTATAAATGATCGCAGCTACTTGTTGCAATTATGCAAGTAAACAAAAAAATTGTAGAATCTTTATGCATAATTGCTTGTGCCTCATACACTCCACCCAAATTCCACCCATGTGCATGCCCACAGTGAAAGTGTTTTTAATGCACTTTATGTGTGTACTTTCACGCTAGTTGGTATATCATGAGAGGTCATTTATGCGTGTAAGTCACTACTTATATGCGTAAATGACCAGAATACTGATATTTACATGCATTGTTCATGTGTAAATCTAGGCAGCTCCTTATAAAATTACCCCCAAATTGGAAATGAAATCAACTTATCCTAATTTCAAGGCCTCCAAATACATTATCCCTTCACCCTACATTATACTTACCGACAGCAACAATCAGACCCTGAAGCTAGGTTTCAGTCCCTTGGGTATGTTTATGCTCACATGAATGCACGCTCATTTTCAGAGAGAAAGGGAAACCCCATATGAGGTTTTCCTATGAAATTGCGTCCACCAACGAGAATGGAACCAAGACCCTGACTTGTACATTTACACCTCCTTTAAAGCAGATGTATATGTTTCCACAGAAAGTATGCGTGAGGCTCTGAAAGTGTCAGCCCATGCATATTCCACACCCCCCCCTCTCTTAACACCACCCCTCTGTTATCACAGGTAACCAGCATGGATACATTTATCTGCACTAAGGGGGAGCAATATTTCAGCTCCCCATTTCGAAGAGTAAAATGCTGCTTCACCTGCCAAAGTGAAGCAGAGGAGTAGCCTTAAGGTTACAGCAGTGGACTGATAACCAGAGGAATCAGGCTCAAATCCTACTGAAGCTCCTTGTGGTCCTAGGCAAGTCACTTAGTCTTCCGTTTCCTCAAGTGTGAACTTATTCTAAGCCTTCTGGGGACAAGAAAATACTTACTGTACCTTAAGAAACCCTAAGTGAAAAACAAATTATTCAGGGTACCAAAATATATACAATGTACAAGGATCATGTATGAACTGGATGACCTCTTAAGGGAGTTTGGGCTACTGAGAGGAGGAGTGGCCTAGTGGTTGGGGCAAGGTACTTCAGGCTGGAAGGTCGGGGGTTCAAATCCCACTAGAGGACAGCAACCTTGGGCCGGAAGGACTGGGGTTTCTAGTCCCACAGGTGCTCCTTGTGGTCTTGGGCAAGCCACTTAACCCTCCATAGCCCATGTTCCCTGTAAAATAGTTACCTCCAAGTTATAATGCCCTGTTCAATGTAATTTCAGTTTGTTCGATGTAAACCGCACTGATGCAGAATAGCATGGTATATAAGAGAATGTAAATAAATACTGGATCTGATGAGAACTTCTTCTAGTTAAGTTAAATATATACTCCTGAAGAAGGACTGTTGGAGTTGGATTCTGGTCTGAAACATGGCCATGCTGGGCTATTAACCGTGAATTATAAACTGTATTGATGAATTCTTTGCACATTATAGAAATATTGTACATTATGAGCCTGATTCCATCCCTGATGTCCAGGCCCTCTGTGCACCTGGTTGGAATCGGACCAATAGAGAGAATCACGATTCTGATCCCACGGGGCACGTCTGGCCCCCCGGGATCAGAATCACGAACAGACCTGTATGTGCAAGCCAGATCCCCAATTCTACCCAGCCTGCACGTACAGGCTTTGCCCGTCAAATTCAGTCAGGGCTTTTCAAAAGAGCCATGGCGCCATTGCATCTGGTTGCCATGTCACTGTGGCTCCATTGAAAAGCCGTGATCCCCGGCTGCCAGCTCACAAAGTGCATTCCCTGCAGTCCGACCCCTGATCTGGCCTCCCCGGGCCAGGGTCGGGCTGCAGGGAATGCCCTCTGCTCCCTGCCACCCCTTCCCAGCATCGGGCCTGCCATTCCTTCCGCATCGGGGAACTTATTCCATCTCAGAGATGGAATAAGTTCCCCGTCCAAGCTGTCGACCCTGGACGTACAGGGCCAACATTGGAATCAGCCCTGTACGTATGGGGCCGATAACCGCCCACCGCCCTCCCTAACGCCGTCCCCGAACCGCCCCTTCCCCGCCCCCATCTATCTTCCCTGTACAACGAGCAGGGAAGTTAGACAGAGTCGGGAGGGGGAATGAATAGCGGGGATGGACGTTCCGTTGCCACGGAATAACCCCATATTTAAATAGCAAATTCATGAATTGAAGCATTCCTTTTAAAGGCATGACTTAAGTATGTATTGAGTCTGCTGTTATAGTTTATGGTTATAATAAGATGTGATAATTTTTATTAAAAAGAATTTAGGTAAATATATAGGGGACATAAGAATTTTGATTCGTGCCTCTGTGAAAAATGAACCAAATCCAATTCTTTGCTTTTTAATATTATTAGAATTGGATTTGTTTGCCTTAATTGTAAAACAATTAATATATTTTCAAGCATATTGTATGATTCTTAATGTCTGTAATTTGTTTTTGTGATAGTATCAATAAAAAGCTAAAATGAAGTTTGAAAGTGCAGTAACTAGAATTCAATATTTTGAACTCCTCTACTGTAGTCCTCAGAGGGATGAAGAGAAAAATATTCCTGGACATATTTCCCTTGGAAATGATGTGAATATCTAACCACTCATCTCTCTATAAACTGGGATGGGTTTTGAGGTTGTCTAGTTACAGCTGGATTGGCAGAAACCTCAATCCCACATCGTGTCTCTGCTTGTTTATACATGTTAGAAAGTCTGTACAGTTTCACAAAGTTACATTTTAGCGGCTCCATTGCATGGTGCAGAATGATGTGTTGGATGTGTACGATGATCATAAAAAATAACCACATTTTTGGCATGTGGAAATATAGTTATATATTTAATAAAACAAGATGGTGATATGTTAGCAGATTAGCAGAAAGTAGGCATGCCCCTCAGCATGTCTATAGGAAAACCAAACTCATTTAAAATTCCTCATCGGCACATTTTTGCCAGCTCCAAAGCATCATTTTTGGCCTCAGATTGCTGTCACAGCCTCCCAAAATAAAATTTCTGCCACAGCCTTTGAAACAGAACTTGCCTTATATATGACAAGAGAAAGGGCATGTTTACTAAGCTGCGCTAAGGTTTTTAGGTACTATGCGTTGAGAGTAGAAATCAATGGGCTATACATTGTGACATGGTGGATTCCTCCAGCCCTGTAGAAAGAGCCAAAGAGGAGGAATCTGAGGCAGTGCTGGAGTATAAACAAAAGCACATGGCTGGTAGTTACCAGGGAAACCAAGCACAGGAGAAAGAAACACGCCCTTGCTGCCCGTTAGCTCAGGACTCAAGAGCTAATGCAGAGCACCTGCCAGGGGGAGGAGTCAGGCACTACCCTAAAGGGCAGATACAAAAAGAGGCCTCAGTGGGAAAAAGAGGGAGTCCGTTAGAAGCTGGAAGGAGGTGTCCTTTAGAAGCTGGAAGGGAGTGTCCAGTGGAAGTTCCAGAGAAAGTTCCAGCACAGGTTCAGCTGGAAGGTTACTTACAAGGCCAGCCGAGGGTTCCGGTGAGAGGCCAGCTAACAACCCAGGAGGAGGACCAGGGAAGAGTCCAGGTTCCAAGCCCAGGGCCAGAGCTGAGTTCAAAGGTAAAAGGAGAACCTTTTACAAAGCTTTATTCAAGAAAAGGATATGGCAGAAGCAAGCCAGGCTGTCTGCAATATCCTGGGGATTACCAAGAGGAGAGAAAGCCAGGAAGGCAGTTTCAACACTCATTGCAGAAAGTAGGTGGAGATTCCACTACCGGGTACAAAGCCCAGAGAAAACCCTTTGCAGCCAAGCACAGAGGTAAGCCCAAAGGCTGGGATTTTTATAATCAAGGTGATTCTACTTATCCAGAAGGTTGGGACATTGATTATAATGACTGTAATGAAAAGGACTGTTTTAAGCAATACATGATTCAAGAATATAATACAAAGCTTAAAGCAGGGAGGAAGGGCGGAGCCCAAGAAACCACGATACAAACATTTCCTACCTCTCAGGAGGACTTAATGGAAATAGAGCCAGGTTTTGAAAGTGTCTATGAAGATATGATGGACTGTACGTTTACAATATCTGATGAAGTATTCCCTGCGCTGAATGTATGCCTTGCAGAGAAGTACAGAGGTATTGAGATAAAACGTACAGAGCCGGGAAAACAGAGCTGTTTCATTCTGTTTGCTGAGAAGCAATTGTTTTGTGCTGAAGAAAGCTGTTTATGTTGGAAACTTTACTTTGTCCTTTTGCCAGAGGTGTCTGGTTTTGTTACCTTTATTTCCTTGTTGAAAATCCGCCCCGGGAGGGGAAATAAATCCTTGTTGCTTTAACCACTTTTTGAAGTCACACTACTCTTCCTTGGACTGTGAAAGAAACTACATATCCTAAGAGGCTTTGCTTTAGGAACTTGTAGAGTAGCTGTTCAGGAAGAAAACAACCTGCTTAAACCCTACCTGCTCTTGCTGGAAGGCAGTAAAGAAGCGGGGTCACAACATACAACAGTAGTGTGTTACCTGTTGGGGGCATGTACAGGATGGCCCCAGCAGATACCACACTGAAATGGACCCTAACACATGCTGGCAGCAATTGTGCTTAATGCAGGTGCACTTAATGCCACCCCTTGAGGTGGCGTTAAGAGCTCCCGCGCTAACTGCAACATTGATGGTGAACACGTGCCGTCAACTCCCACTCTAACTGTGCTGTGCAGATATGCCGGAGCTCTTCCCCTACCCCATCCATTTCCCTCCCCATCACACACTAAGCAGATAATGCTGGATTAACCCTGTGCTGTCTGTATTGCCAGGCACTATTAGCATGACCCATTGGTGCACATTCAAACGCGTGATAGCAGCTACTGCAGCTTAGTAAATATGTCCTTTAATTATGTTGTAGTGGTGAGCCAGACTAGATCTGAGCTAAGGCCTTGGTTCTGATTGACCAGGAGCACAGAGAAAAGCAAAGATTTAATTACTCCAGTTTAGTTCTCTGAGGGGTGCGATGAAGGGAAGAAGTTGAAAAAGCTGAGTCAGGTTCAGACGTACTATCTAGTGCTCTGGTGACCAGCTGAAAATACTATTCTGTGAAACTGAATACAGCTTCCAAGCATCTTCAAAGCCCTGATAACGTTATTGTGAATATTGTGGGGTTATGTTTTTTCTACTGCATACAGAAATTATTACCTGTTAGTTTAGCTCATTGTTGGCTCATAAACCTTTATCAAATAACCTATTGACTTAATCTTAGTTAGGCTCTAAATTTTCTGCCTTATCTCACCTTGACTTATTTTAAAGAGAACATTATATAGCATTACAAGTTTTCATTGAGCAGTTGTTAATTATTCTGGAACTCTATTATGAATACATGGCATCAGTGACATAAGTTCAAATAAGGGGCCTCCAAGCAAAATTTGCTTAAGACCGCTCATAAGGGTGGTGGCCACAAAGAAACTTAGGAAAAAAAGAAGCGACAGCTGGTAAACGTCATACTTACTTTTTAAAAAGTTTTCCATGCCGCTCCATGCCACCTCTCCGTAAAACGCTGCCCCATGGCAGCCAGAGGCCCGGGAAAGCATTTTCCATTGAGGAGCTGAGATCTCCAGACTTCGGCCCATCAATGGGAAGTCTTTTCTGGCCCTCTAGCTGCCACAGGGCAGCGTTTTACAGAAAGAGCAGGGCCAGACCTGCTCAATCAGAGGCCCCACACCTTTTGAGTTCCTGTGCCCTGTTGCTTCAAGCTCTCTCCCCCAACATGTTTCAGCAGTTGGACGCGTCCCTTCCCTCAAATCTTCTGGGTACTCAGCGCTAAAATTAAAGCAAATCACAGTGGAGCCTCATTCTCAAATGCACTGCTGGAGTCTCTGCCGGTTCCACCTCCAGGGCAACAGGAAGTGTACCTCAAAGGGGGCAGAACCAGCAAAGACTCCAGCAGTGGGTTTGAGCCAGTGCCACACTGCTGCCAGTGATTAAAAGCCAGGAAACAGGACACCCCCTGCCACACCTCACCCATAGGCTGAGTGAACTGGGAGCTGGAAGCTTAAACCATGAGTTTAAAACGTATTTGCAACTCTTCAGTGCTTCACCCTGGGCAAGCCTGAAGGATGTTCATGTGCTGTGCAATTGAGATGGACTGTGCTCTGCATCATGCATGGGACTGACCTGAGAGAGTCAGTGGAACCAGCAATGAGTGTCCTGTAGGGCTGGGGGATGTGTGAAAGACTTTTGCAGAATGAAGAAAAGAACTTTATATGGTGATGGGCAGAGCTGATTGGTTCAGGGGAGCAGTGGTGTAAACTGAAAGGCAATGTCAGGAAATACTTTTTCACTGAAAGGGTGGTGGATGCTTGGAATGCTCTCCCGATAAGTGTGCAAAGCATTAGATACCATAAGAGCCCCTCCTTTACAACCCTAACCACATTTTCACCACCATCAGTTACAAAATAGCCAAGAACCATGGCCCTCTCTCTCTGGCTTTGCTGCCAGCCTTCCATCATTGTCATTATTTCTATGAAGATGTGAGCAAAGGTATGGGCGTTGAACACAGCCCACCTGTTAAAGCACCCCCACTGTACCTTCAGTCTACCCTTGTCTCATCCAGATCCCACCAGTATCCTATTAGGGAGAGGTAGTCATGTGTAGTGTTCTATTTCAGGTGTCAAAAACCACAGGAGAAGAGGGTATCCGCAAAGCAAGCCAAACCACGAGCGGATCACAAGGAACCAGGCCTACACGCAGATATGGTAATATGCAAACTCAGTTTATTAAGGACCCAACTAAAATGTTTCAGCCTGAGGCCTTCTTCAGGGGTCTAAAAACATAAACAAAAACAAAAAAAGGACATACGTATTAAAATATACATTCATAAAAATACATTCATAAAGGTATACCATATACAAACCATAGAAAGTTTATAATAATCAAATTGATTGTACACATACATAGAATTAAGAAAGACAGGGTTTCCTTTTAAACAAGGCAAACATTGCACAAAGTACAAAACAAAATAGAAATGATTGTAAGAGAACACATATCATAAAAAAGAGCAGATATCATAAAAAAGAAGGATACATTACCACAAGAGTAGGCAACAACAGTAAAGAGACTCTCCTCAGTCTGTGGGGATTGAAGAAAAGCATAAAAATTTATAAAAACTAAAGGATATCATGCCTATTATAATAATAAACTTGACACATTCCAAAATAGGGGAAATAAAAACATGAAAGCTAAAGTTCTCAAGGGTGTGATATTCTGCAAGATGTCTAAAAACTGTAACCAAATTTGATGCAACCATATTGGTGTACAAATTAAAACTAAACCAATTATGAATTAAAAGCATAAGCAATTAAAGTGTATTGGTAAAGAAACACGTCATATTTAACAACGGAAAAATGGACAAAAGAAATATACAACGGAGAAAATAAGATGACCCAAAATATTAGCACTAAAACGTGAGCAAATCAAATAACATACATCGATGACCTAACTAGATCTAAAATACATATGTGGCATGCCATAGGAACCAAACGCAAAGGGAGCAATATAATAAAAAGCTAACAAGAAGAAACATTCCATTAAGTATGCATACATGAATGGAAAGACCGTAAAAAATAAATAAATAAATAAATACATAGTAAAGTTGTCTGTTAAGCATCTAAAAAGCGCACCCGCGCAAGCAACATTAATAAAGAGAAAAAGAGAGAGATATTATAGTTAAAAAAGGCGATATAAAAGCAAGAACCTTACGAACCGACAAGAACTGTAAAATAGACCTAACAGAAAAGTAAAAATAATGAATGTATCACCACAACAAAAAATCAAGTTTTTAAAAGACGATAGTAAAAACAATTACATAATAAAGCTGTCTGTTAGATCATACCGCATTTAAAAAGAGCACCCGCGCAAGCACAATAGTAAGGAGACCAAGAGAGGGATTACAAACAATAATAAAAAAACGAAAACCATACAGACCAACAAGAATGGCAAGGCCGCAGTGCCTCATGCGGGCGGCTGGCGCTAACCGGGGGGGGGGGGCGGCATCGTGCACAGCCCGGGCTGCGGCATCGCAGCTCTTTAAGGGGAGGGGGCGGGACGCGAGTAGTCCCTCAATGTCATTGGCTCCCGGGAAGGGACATGAAGACTTGTTGAATCGCCAACAGATATCTCCCGCGCCCCCCCCCCCCCCGCAGGCCTCTGTACCGCCGGGGGCACGTCCGACTGAAAGGGCCTCCCGGCATCCGTTGCACTGACCAATCCCCTTTTTTGCCCGCTAACTCCCCCACCGCCAGGTCTGACCACCATCTGTGTCAACCATAAATTTATATCTTGCGTTCCCCAAGAAAGCATCTGGTTTTCTTCCATCTTATCACGGAACTTCTCATCATAGTTGAGCCAAGCCCAACCGTCATGTGTCTGAGAGGCCTCCAAAATAGAGTCCGCGTATGCCAAAAGCATACCGTACTGCTCCGGGTGCACGTGCCCCCATACACTAGCCAGCCGTAGAAACGCCCGCGTCCAATTCACTACGTTCCGGGCCACTCTCCACACCCTACTGGCCTTCTCGTCCTCCTTCCTCTTCCTTCGACTATCCCCTGACCATTTTCGGCCTTCAAGTAACCGGAAAATATCGATATAGTGCCGCTTTTGGACTTTCCGACGCAAATTCCTAGGCACACTCTCCCATAACTCAGAGAAAGCCGCTACCGTAGGAGTTGCCCCCTCTGCTTCCCGCTTCCCCCCCCGCCGTCCCCCATTTTCTTTACAATGGCTTCCCTCCTCAGAAGTTGAACCGGACGATGAATCAGAGGTCGAAGTGGAAGAGGACCCCGATCTCCTCCGCCTATGACAAGAATGTTTCCACTTCCGACTTTTTTTCTTACAGCCCTTGCCAGCCGTCGTTGCCCCATCCCTTCCCGCTGCCGCTTGGTCAACTGTCAACTCACCTGCAGCATCCGCAGCCGATTCTGAAGCTGTACAGGTTTCTTGCCGCACCGGCACCGACTGGACCGCTGCCACCGTCTCACCCGCCGGTCCTCCCGCCATGTAATGTCCGGCCATGTTCAAACTCGCACCGTCTCATTGTCGCGAAGCGCTCCACCAAGGACTCCCTGCATACTGCCAACCCGGTGGTACCTGTGGAGGAAAAACAGGAAAAGGCGAAGAGACACCTGCCATAGCCCAAGGTGGCTGCCAAGCCCCCAGCCACTCTGCCTGTGAGGAGCCTTGACCTCCACCTTGCCAATGCTCCCAGGCTGGAGATGAAACACCTCCCATGTTCCCTTGCCATCCTACCATACCCGCTGACCCCCACCAATCTCCCCCACCCATCTCTCCTCCACCTATCACAGCATCTGATAGACCCCTGCCCCCCCCCCTTGCACCGTAGCATCCCTTACTAATCCACCACCCCTGCTGCCCCGCCCACCACGATGCACCTGACTATCTCCGTCGGACTCGCACCCCTGTACAGCGCCAGCTACCCTGCTCTGTGCCTGGGCTGGCCCACTGACCGGCCTACTGCCCCCCTGCCCACCTTTACCCCTGCTAGCTGCTCTGCCCCTACCCCCCCCCCCCCCACGCTCCTTACTTCCTCTTGATGTCCTACCACCCCGCCCTGTGTTCCCTCTACCCTCCTGCCCACCTCTAGCATCAGGCACCGACAGATCTTCCCTAACTGCAACCACATCAACCCTTCTCCCTTGGCTTGGACCTTTCCCCCTTACTGGCCCCCCTTCTCTCCCTGCTTGGCTGCATCCCAGCTAGAATTCAAGCTTGTACCCCCCCTTTTTCCTTTTTTTTTTTTTAATTAACCCACCGCCGCAACTGAATTAACCAAAAATTAATTATTTGAAAAACCCCGCTTGCCCCGCACTCCTGAGCCTTCGTCCCCCACCCTGCAAAGAAAACCTCGTCCTCCGCTCCCAAAAGCTCATCCTCCACTCCCCGACTATCACCCGCAGACCCGACCTTAACTTGCGCCGCCGAAACTGAAAACCTTGTCCTCCACTCCCAAATACTCCGCTCCCCGCCTTTCATTCTAGGCCCCACTGCTGCGATGACCGCGCTCCTCGGACCCGTCCGACGTCTCCAACGGCTAAACGAAAGAGGCAGGACTGTTCTCTACGCCTCCTAGGGCACCTCGTTGAGCGTTTCTCTCCTCTTCGGAGTTTCATCAGAAAAACGCCGTGCATGCGGTCTTCTTAGCCCGCCTCCTTTTATACTCACAGCTGACGGAGAAAATAGTCAGATGTGTTTGGCAACGTAACAGCAATCTGAAGGAACAGTTAAGTCCAACGAAAATACGTTCTCCCCCCGGACAACAGGGGACCTCTCAAAGATCAGGGCATACCATATGTGGAGAATGTACAATTTGCTGTATCACAGAGGAGATTACAGAATTTCAGTATCTAGGCAAAACATACATTCTAAAACAATCAACATCGTGTGCTACTACTTCGGTAGTTTACACTATAAGATGCCCCTGTAATCAACTTTATATAGGCAAAACTAGCCGTTCCTTCAGAGTTCGCATGCAAGAACACAGGAGTCGTATACGCTGCAAAACCCAGACGGCACCGATAGTCCAACATTGCATGGAGTTTAGTCACGAATTTGAGCATTTAAGATGTTTCTGTATTGATCGAATACATACACCGATGCGAGGCAAAACTCTAGACGAAACATTGCTTTTTATTGAACAACGTTGGATATTTACAGTAAATACGGTAGTACCTTTGGGCTTAAACTCTGCGGTGGAGTGGCAAGTTTGCAGATAGAGTGAAGAACTTTTCAGTAATGATCAACTTCTAAGCAGTGAATCAGCTGTGAGTATAAAAGGAGGCGGGCTAAGAAGACCGCATGCGCGGCATTTTTCTGATCCAAGAGAAGACACGGGGAGACGCGGGCAGTAGCAAGTAAAGAGTAAGCAGTAATACAGAACAAACAGTATGCCTGGTAGTTGATAAATTGTAAATAATCTGAAGTAGTAAGTAATAATGCTCAAATCCAGCCCTAATTAATGTGCCATAAAGAAGGAGAAACTATAGGCGCTATTGTTCTATTTTTCTCTCACTCGTAGATCCTCCTGATGAAACTCCGAAGAGGAGAGAAACGCTCAACGAGGTGCCCTAGGAGGCGTAGAGAACAGTCATAAATATTAGAGAAAATTAAGAAATTTTTCACAGCAATGCAGATAAGCTGAGAACAAAGAACAAAGATAAGCTTGTTTTATAGCTTCTTGAATTTGCCATAGACATTTTAAAGTTCACAGGTGGTGGAATATTGGTGGTTTTAAAACAAAAATATAAAAAAGTTCACTACCCAGTAGTCATTGATGCAATACAAGCGCTACTTGTTTCTCATTTGAGAGGAGGTTAATTGCGCTAAACAGGTCTGAGACTACATATGGGGATTGTAAAAAAGTTTGCCAGTAACCACTATTATTGACACAAGTTTGAATGGAGTAATTCTTATTAGTATAACAGAGAATATAGAAGGCAAAAGAGTCAAGGGACTAGGTGCACCTGTGCATAAAGTAGATAATGGGCAGATGACAGCTATAAAAGAAGCCAGCCATGAGGGGGGGGGGGGTATAACAGCAATGGAGACAGAGCAAGGACAGTAATGGAATTAAGTGTTAACCTGGCCAACACAGACAGGCCAGATAATTGAAGGGGGAAGAAAGGACAGTTGCAGTTAGTTATGGAAAAGGATAAGTTATTCAGCTGAGAAAAGCTGAACAAAGTGCAAATTCAAGGAGCACACTAACAATGACAAATAAATAAATAAATATGTGGAAACAAACAGACATATAGAACTCACGGCAAAGCAGCAAATTCACCTTCCTAGGAGAGCTCTGGGAGGGCACCACTCTTCTCTAGTTGGAAAAAGAGAACACGTTGAATTACTACAGATTCCTACACAGATCAACATGTTAACAGAAACCCTCGCCTTGGCTGCACATATAAACATGAGAGCAGATAAAGATCATATGGCCTATCCAGTCTGCCCTTCTGTACCAATTACTAAGCTTTACAGTCCCTTTTTTTTTCTTTAGAGATCTTCTATGTTTGTCCTTTGCTTTCTTGAATTCAGATACAGTCTTTGAATCTACTATCTCTACTGGGAAACACACACCACTACCTAGTAAAGTATAAAAAACTACAAATTAGAAAACCCCCAAAACAGACACTGAGCTGTGGAACATTGAAGAAAGAGAAACAAGTGTATTTCCTCCTTTATTGACCTCTCAAAACTGACATATTTCATTCTCTAAAAACTCTTTTCTACCTTTGTTGTCTGATCATTTTATTTTTCTAGTTGGTTGGTCCTCGTCTCTTTTTTCCACTTCTTTTTGTTGGTTTTCTTCAAAATCCTTTTCCAGGATCTCATTTCCATTTTCTGTTTCATCACATTCCCTATCTTCATCCTTTCCTGACCTACATCTCTCTCTGGCACAGATCCTTCTGTTTCATCTTTTTTTCCTCTATTTCTCTCATCTGCCTTTTACTTAACTATAGATTTATTCCATTCCTCCCTTTCCCTCCTTCAATCTTCAACCTTCTTTTTTTCAGCTTTCACCTTCTTACCAGCTTTCCATTTCCTAAACTTACTTCCCTAGTCTTCCCATTTTCCACCAGTCTCATTCCTTCACCAAGCTCTTATGTACCCACTTTCTAGTCCCCCATTTTCTCCCTCTGTATGTACCCCCTCCCCAGCCTCATCTACCACCTTCTGCCTGTTATCCTCTTATTGGCCCCAGCTCATTCCCTAGCACTGATCTCGCCACCTCCAGGCCCTTTCTTATGTCTTACCCCTTATCCAGGTTTCAATTTCCACTTCACCTCTGCCATTTCTACCCTCTCTCACCTCCTTCAAGGACGACCTGTCCCTTCCTCTGGCTCCCACACACGCCATAGTTCTCTGTTCTTTTCTATCACCCCCACCCCTTCCCCAAACACTCCAAGGCTCTTCAAACCTTTGCCCCTCCCCATATTTCTGCACTGGGTCTCACAGCCCTACTCATACTCCTCACCTAATCACCTTGTTCCCACTGTCCTCCTAATCTCTGTCAATTTCTTAGACTCGACTCTCCCCCCAGGCTACCTCAAGTCCCCACTTTTCCACTCTACCCAATCCCTAAGTCCTCACTTACAAATCCTACCCAAGCCCTGAGTCCCAACTTACACACCCAATATCCAGCCTGCTAGTCTTTTGTTTGTTTACTCATTCAAGCTTAGATTCTCCACCTAAGCCCAAGTCCCTGCTCTCCCATATCCCCATGTCCCAAGTACCCACCCATTGACCTATTCCAATATTTATTAATCCTTCCTTTCCTCCTCCTTACCCAAGCATCTAATTTTATACCCTGCCCTCTCAACCTTCCCCAGGTTATAACTTTACTTTTTCCCCAGCCTCCACGATATTGGTCGTCCCCTCCCTTCTCACCACCCCAGCATCTCCTTCTTTTTTCCATCCTGACCCCAACATTTGTCAGCACTTGCCTCCTTTCAGTATCAGACCCCCAGCCCTAAAATTAGCCCCCTTCCAGCATAAGCCTATTTCAATTCTAAGCTCCAGTATTAGCCCATTTCTAGTCCCAGCCCTGTCTCCCCCCCCCCCCCCCCAGCCTCAGTATCAGTCCATTTCTGGTTCCGGTCCCCCTTCAGCCTCAGTATCAGCCCATGTTCAGTCCCAATTCCACCCACCCTGCAGCCCCAGTATCAGCCCATGTCCAGTCATAGCCCCCTCCCAACATTAGTCCTCTTCCAGTCCAAGTCCTCTCCACCACCATCTTCCCATTTCCAGTGCTCCAGTCCATTTCCAGTCCCTCTCTCGCTCATCAGCCCCCTAGTCCCAGCCTCCCACCCCCATAAGATCTGTCCAATAGCCAGCTCCTCCCCCCACATCACTCCCAGCCAGCTACCTCCTTTCTACCTCTTCTTGCCTGTTTCATGCTTCAGTTAACACAGCATGGGAAGCAGCCTGGCCATAGCACAGTTAGTAAAGCAGGACTGTGTTAACCATGAGAAACTCTGGACCACATTAAGAAGCATAGGTATACCATAACATCTGATCTTTCTCTTGCACAATCTGTACATTGATCAAGAAGCAACAGTTTGAACAGAACAAGGAGAAACAGAATGGTTTAAAATAAGCAAAGGTGTACAACAAGGCTGCATACTTTCCCCCTACCTGTTTAATTTATATGCAGAACAAATCATCAGAGAGGCAGGATTGTATGAAGACAACAGAGGTGTGACGATTGGTGGAAGACTCTTCAACAACCTTTACTATGTTGATGATACCACATTACTGGCTGAAAGTGAAGATGATCTGAAATATTTGCTTCTCAAGATCATGGAACATAATCTTAAAATGGGCATCCACCTTAATGTAAAAAGACAAAGATCATGACAACTGGCAAAATCAATAAGTTCATCATTGATGAAGAAGAAATTGAAATAGTGGACAACTTTAATTTACTTGAATAAACTATCAATAAAGAAACAAGAAGCAGTCAAGAAATCCAATGATGCATTACTCTTGGCAGAATGGCTATGAATGACCTAGAAAAGATTCTCAAGAGCAGAGATGTCTCTCTCCATACAAAGATTTGACTTATTGAAGCCATTGCATTTTCAATAACGTCATATGGATACGAAAGTTGGACAGTGAAAAAGATAGGAAGAAAATTGATGCCTTTGAATTATGGCGCTGGTGATGAATACTATGTATACCATGAACTGCCCAAAGAACAAACCAGTCAGTACTAGAGATCAAACCTAAGCTTTCTTTAGAAGCTCAGATGACAAGACTTCGACTTTCATACTTTGGACACATCATGTGAAGAGAGAAACATAGAAACATGATGACAGAAAAAGACCACATGGCCTATCTAGTCTGTCCTTCCATAACAACAACTACAACAGTCCACTTTTTACCTTTAGAGATCCTCTGTGTTGGTCCCATGCTTTTTTGAATTCAGTTACTGTCCTCATCTCTACCACCTCCACTGGGAGACTATTCCATGGATCCACTACTCTTTCTGTAAAGAAATATTTCCGCATATCACTCCTGAATCTATCTCCCTTCACCCTCATCCCATGTCCCCTCGTAGCAGAACTTGCTTTCAATTGAAAGAGGCTCTCTCCCTGAACATTTATGCCACGGAGGTATTTAAACATCTCAATCATATCATCTCTATCCTACCTTTCCTCTAAGGTGTACATATTAAGATCCTTCAGTCTGTCCTCATATGCTTTATAATGAAGCCCATTAATCATTTTAGTAGCAACCCTCTGCACCGACTCCATCCTGTTCACATCCTTTTGAAGGTGCGGTCTCCAGAATTGCACACTATACTCCAAATGAGGTCGCACCAAAGACTTATACAGAGGCATTATATCACCTCCTTTTTTCTGCTAGCCATTCCTCTCCGTATGCACCCAAGCATCCTTCTAGCTTTTGTCATCGCCTTTTCTACCTGTTTAGCTACTTTAAGATCATCAGACACAACCACGCCTAGGTCCCGCTCTTCTTTAGTGGACAAAAGTACTTCACCTCCTATACTGTATTGCTCCCTTGGATTGCTGCAGCCCAAATGCATGACCTTACATTTTTTAACATTAAATCCCCGCTGCCAAATTCTAGACCATTCTTCAAGCTTAGCTAGATCCCTCCTCATGTTATCTACACCTTCCTGGGTGTCTACTCTATTGCAGATTTTGGTATCATCTGCAAAGAGGCAAACCTTACCCGACAGCCCTTCCGCTATATCACTAACAAGGATGTTAAAAAGAATCGGACCAAGGACAGATCCCTGGGGCACACCACTGATAACATCCTTCTCCTCAGAGTGAGCTCCATTTACTTGTACTCTTTGTCGCCTCCCACCCAACCAATTTCTAACCCAAGCAGTAACTTTAGGGTCCATCCCTAGGGTGCTCAGTTTGTTTATAAGTCGCCTGTGAGGAACAGTGTCAAAGGCTTTACTGAAATCTAAATACACCACATCTAGAGCTCTCCCTCGGTCCAACTCCCTGGTCACCCAGTCAAAGAAATCAATCAGATTTGTCTGACAAGACCTGCATCTGGTGAATCCATGCTGCCTCGGATCCTGTAATCCACTGGACTCCAGAAACCTCACTAGAGATCATTAGAGAAAGACATCATGCTTGGCAAGGTAGAAGGTCAACGCAAAAGAGGAAGGCAAGCAATGAGATGGATTGATACAATAACTGCAGCTATGGGTGCCAGTCTGTCAACAATGAGCTGCCTGACTGAAAACCGAACACAATTTACTACAACTATCCAGAGGGTCGCCATGAATCGACACCGACTCAAAAACACTTATCAACAGCAACAACAATTATTCTATTCCTGATGAAGATAACCATCTGAACCTGAAAGTGAATTTGACCACCTCTTTCCCTTTAATAGGTTTAAGAGTCTATAAAGTTAAGATTATGTCTGGATTGGGTGGGAATTCAGGAGGGTTGGAGGGAGAGAACACTTAGTAAAAGCTGGCTTTCTACACAGTGCCCTAACCTGTGCTTCTAAGGTAATCTCTTAACAATTTCCTGGGTGATTCATACAGCCTTTGGTTTGATAGAGGGAGCCTTTCAAATTGCCCCTTTGGCTCTAGGGGAGTAACAAGATGGCGACAGGACGCTCTGACCTGTGAAGCTGCATTCTTCTATTCGTGTGTTGCCGAGGTTTGCTCCGTTAATATTGATGGGGCGGAAGAAGTGGAAGCAGGCTGCTGTTCCTCCCGGGGCAGACCTGTCTGGATCTTTGGTGCAGTGAACTTTGAGGGACTGCGGCTTCGTGGCTGGGGCTGGAGCGGCGTCTTCAGCAGCGCCGGCTGGAGAAGTGTCGGCACTGAGTGCATTGGGGATCTGGCTCTCGCCGGAGCTACGTACCCCCCCTCCGAGACCCGGAAGTGATATCTTGCCAGACGCTGGTTCCCTTGTCGGCTTGCCTGAGAGTATGCCGATGAAAGGATCATTGGGAGGAGCGTTGGCTGGTGCTTTCTCCCCTGAGGAGATGGTGGATAAGCGGAGAATAGCTGTGAGTGGAGTATCATCGGAGGGAGAAGCTGTTGCTGCAAATTTTCGAGGAGAGGTCCTTTCGGGCAGGCTTTTTCTGGAAAGACCGGCGGTGATAATGTTGGAAGCACTGTGGGATGGCCTGGCTTCACTCAACTCTTCCCTTACAAACATTTTGGGTATTGTGAGTAATGAACTAGTTGGGGTTAAGACTTTGTGTGGAACTCTTTCTGGCGCTCAGGCTGATCAGACGGAGAGACGTACCAAGTTGGAACAAGAAGTTGGGCATCTGCGTGATTTAGTGAATGCCCAGGTTCAGGACAGAAATGTGTCCTCCCGGAAAGTGGAGTATTTGGAAAACGAGGTTAGACGGTGTAACCTGCGTTTTCTGAATTTCCCACGTTCTCCTTTATTGTCATCGTTGGAGATGGTGAAAAAGTATTTTGGGGAAATCTTGAAGATCCCCCAGGATCAGTTTCCACCTCTGGTTTGGGTGCAATATTTGTCCTTGTGGTCGAGAGACCAGGGTTCCGACACCCCCTCTGTTCCGACTGGGGTGGGTGACCTAACGGGGTTTTTAGAATCTTCTCTGGAGGTCATCACTGATAAGTCCACTCTGCTTGTAACCCTAGCGCTAGAATCGGATAAGTATTTCATACTTCGATTGTATTTTAAGAATATTAATGAAGTCTTCATAAGCTCTAAAGTGCGTATTTTTCCTGATATTTCACCTGTTATGCAGCTGAGCAGGAAGGGCTTCTTGGCCTTTCGCCCCAGGGTTATAGTTCTAGGGGCTACTTTCCAGCTCAAATTTCCTGCTAAATGTTGTGTTGTATTTAAACAAAAAGGATATTTTTTTAACCTAGGCAGCTATATGAGTTCTTAAAGGCTAGGGAGGACTTTCCCATCCGGCTGACGCTTAAGTCTTTACCTGTCATGTAATTAATATGTTGTAGATTGTATGGGACTGGGTTTTGCCCTATACTCTCTGGTTGTATGTTTCCTAGTACTCCCCATTTTTTTTACTATGTATTGGGGTCTAAATGATATGGGGGATAATGATTTTGTTATTGGAAAATCTTTTCTAAGTTTCTTTTTTTTTCTTCTTTTCAGTATATGCCCATGACTCTTTTTTTATTTATTTATTTATTTATTGAAGTCCACATAATACAGATAATGCAAAACAAAATAGATAAACGGGACTTCTGGTGTTTCTCATCTTCCAATCTAAATTACCTCAACACAACAGACATGCAAATACAACATTCACAATTTTTTCTCCCCTCCTTCCCCTTCCCACCATCTCCCACCAATTCCCTCATCCCTGCAGCCTCTCCCTTTGTTATCCCCTCTCAGTAAACATACACAGTGATTAAAATACTTAATACCCTTCTTATTACATTAGTATCCCATTCCCTTATCCCTTACCCCATCCATTCTCCAGACCTCCTTAACCCAATTGAAGCACTTCATTTCGGACACGGGGCCTCAATATCTGAATATATGACTCCCATATCAATAGGAATGAGGCCCAACATCGAGTACTTCCTCTAGCCCCCCTCCTCTCCATAAGCATTAGCTGGTGAAAACTGTTATGCCATTCCCAAAATGTGGGGCCAGACGCTTCCCTCCACCTATGAAGTATCGGTCCTTTAACCACTAGACATGCCTTCCTGACTAAGAGGCGTTCCCATTTCCCTTTCGGGTGGAGTGGTCCAAGCTGATCTAACACCACAATCGCTGCCGTCAAATGGATCTGTTGCAGTACAACCCTGCTCATAAAATCAGCTATCCTTTTCCAGTATACACGAACCACCGGACATCCCACCACATATGTCCTAAGTCTGCCAAGGGGCAGGGGCATTTTGGGCATTTACCCATCTCCGTGAGATGGGAGCGTAACGCTCGTCTCGGAGAGAAGTGTGCCTGTAAAAGGCACTTAAACTGCACCTCCCGCCAATGGGCTCCCCCCACCAACTTCATAATCCTACTCAAGGCCCGGAGGAGTGAACCAGGAGGCACTAACACATTCAACTCTCGGGTCCACAAAGCCCCTTCCACCCCATAGTCAGGCAACCTACTATAGCCATCTAAGCTATTCAACTGCACAATTGTGGGCGGCAACTCTTCTCCTAGATCTTTCCACCCGCAACGCATCCTGTGGGAGTGAAGCCACATAATGAGAGAGCTGAACATAAGCAAAATAATGTTGATTACTTAGACCATACTCCTGACGCAAAATCTCCCAAGACTTGCACTGCCCCATTTGATTTACAATATCCCCAATATTTTGTATTCCCAGTCTCCTCCAGAGCGCAAATGCCAGCGTTTCTGATCCTGGTGTAAACCGATCATTTCCCTGTATTGGAAGCCAGCTCGAAACCCCTGGTGGTTCGCACCAGAGCCTATTCAAATGTTTCCACGTCCTCTGAGCTAGGCTAATCAGTTCACTACTAAGCACTCTACCAGGAAGAAACCTACCCTCCTGGTGTAGCACTGCTAAAAGGGACTGCGGGGCCACAAAGGCCTCCTTCAGCGCTCTCGGGGTATATACCTCCGTATTCCCTAGCCAATCTCCTACATGCCACGCCTGGCATGCCAGGGCATAAGACTTTAGATCTGGGATTCCAATTCCCCCGTTCTTCCACCTCTTTCTCATTCTATACAGTGGGATACGAGCTCGAGCCCCTCTGCAAAGAAAACTTCTAATCTCGCGATCCATAGCATTTAAATCTTGCTTCAATAACCATACTGGGAGAGTCTGCAACCAGTAAAGCACTCGAGGTAGAATCACCATCCCCAATGCCGCCGCCCTGCCCAACAGGGACAGGGGCAGTGGAGTCCACGCCTGAAGCTGCAATCGAATTTTTGTAAGGATTCTTTCTACATTTTTCCTATATAATTCCTGCGACTCTCTTGTCAAAAGAATCCCCAAATATACAAATGAATCACCTGCCCATTTAAGCGGAAACTCCCTTCCCAATATTCTCTTAATGTTCCCGCCACATCCATGGCCTCCGATTTATCCATATTAATATTAAGGCCAGCAAAACTACCATATTGAGAGAATTTATTCAATAAACTAGGTAACGACGTCCGAGGAGATACTAGATGAACCAGAATATCATCTGCGAACGCTGCCAACTTAAACATATGTCGCCCTATGCCTATACCCTGTATTTCATTAGACTCCTCTATTTGTCATATCAGGGGGTCAAGAGACAGCACGAAAAGCAGTGGTGTGAGCGGACATCCCTGTCTCGTTCCTCTCTCTAGGATAAATTCATCTGACAGCACTCCATTACATAACACTCCTGCAGTGGGCCTTGTACATAGAAGCTCTACCATATTACAAAAAAGGCTCTATGATATCTGTGACCCGACTCCATCTACCCATAGTAGCCTCGATGAGTATCAGAGACAGTGTTAATTATGGACTCTGGTGTTTCTTTTCTTTTTATTATGTCTCTATCTTCCTCTCTAGGGCCTCCTCCCGCAGACATATGGTCGCCATATTCATTGGGGGTTTTGCTTCTTCTCTAAGTTACTTTGGTACATACTTTTCAATATGGGGTGTATTAGCCAGCATACTCGGTGATTATGTCATTGTTGTACAGATTCTGATTATGTTGTATGTTTTCAAGCGCCCTTACCTAAAATGTCTATTACCGATTGATGGCACCATGTAAGATTTTCTCATTGAACGTAAAAGGAATCAATAATCCGATAAAACGGAAGAAAATCCTAAGCTATCTAAGTCATGAAGCTGCGGACCTGATTTTCCTCCAAGAAACGCATTTAAATTCGAAGGAAACTCTTAAACTCAATATTAAACCTTACATGGTGGCCGCCTATTCCCCAGACGTTTCTAAGAAATGTGGGGTTGCCATACTGGTTAGGAAATCTCTGCATGCTACTATTATTGCGACTAGCTCAGATACAGCAGGTAGATGGTCCAGAGTTCACCTCAAGATAGGTAACCTTGAAGTTACATGTATATGCCTTTATGCTCCTAACGTGGATGACCCTGCCTTTTTTGCTACCATTGCTCAGGTTGCGCAGGCCTCTGCTAATACTTCATTGATAATAGGGGGGGATTTCAATTTAGTTCTTGATCCCCTGATTGACAAACAGCCGCCTAGGACAAGTGGTCCCCCCAAGAGTCACGCCACGCTTACCTCTGTGATCAAAGATCTTGCTTTAGTCGATCTATGGAGGTTACTACACCCCAATGAGCTTGACTTTACCTTCTTCTCTTCCCCTCACAAATCCCAGTCTCGCATAGATTTCTTTCTAATATCAAAACTGTTAGTTCCTCAGGTGGACACTGCAAAGATTCACTCCCAACATATTTCAGATCATGCTGCTATTTCTTTTCAATTACACACTACTGCACCCCAAGGGAATTCGGGGGCCTGGTTCTTTGATAGAGCCCTATTAACTCAGCCAGAGTTCCAGTTAGAAATTCGAGCAGCCATACAGGATTACTTCCATTTTAATTTACCCCAGGATACTGCAAATTGGGCTTGGTGGGAGGGTTTCAAAGCGGCCATTCGTGCAACGATCACTAGCTATCAAATTCGCCTGCGGAAACAACGCAAACAGCAGCTACTCATACTAGACCAACAAATCAAAGCAGGCGAACGAATTCTAACTTCACGTACTGATCCATGCGTCTTAGTTCGCTTACAGCGTCTCCGTTTTTAATATAATGCAATCCTCTCAACTGCAGCTTCTAAGAGTATTGAGCTTCAACGAGGGACATACTACCGTGAAAGCAACCGAGCCGGTCGACTTTTAGCCAACGCCTTGAAAGGTCAAAAAGAAGCCAAACGCGTAGCGGCCCTTCGAGCCCCACAGGGAGGGGACATACTGACCACAGACTCCGATATCGTAGAACTCTTTCGGGATTTCTATACCCGTCTATATCAATCTGAATGTGAGTTCTCATCAGAGACCTTCGAGCGATTGTTTTCTGGTATTCAGCGGCCGACCCTTTCTGAAGCTGATAGGGATGCGCTGGATGAACCCTTCTCTACTTCAGAGATCCAATCTGCCCTAAAACGAACAGCCTCGGGTCGAGCCGCAGGGCCTGATGGTCTCCCGACCGAATTCTACAGAACGTTCAGTGCAGATTTAGTTCCCTACTTAAAACTCTATTTTACTGCCCTTGCAGTAGATACATCCTCTTTGGGATCCTTTTCTGCAGCTAATGTGGTAGTATTTGAGAAAGAAGGCAGAGACCCGCTGCTAACCGCCAACTACCGTCCAATCTCCCTACTTAATGCCGATTATAAGATCTTCGCAACGATCTTGGCCACCCGGCTATCTGACAGGATGGCCACCTTAATCCATCCCGACCAATGCGGTTTTATACCCGGCCGATCCACCGCTGACAATGCTCGGACCTTGTGCCATGTCCTATCCAGTGCTGCCAATTTAGACCACCCATGGGTGGGTCTTTCCCTAGATGCTGAAAAAGCCTTTGATCGCCTAGAATGGCCCTTCTTATTTGCAGTTCTCCGATGGTATGGCTTTGGGGAGGGCTTCCTCCGATACCTCCAAGTCATGTATACTCAACCCGTTGCCAGTATTTGTGTAAATGCCATTAAGTCTCAGCCTTTTAATCTCCAAAGAGGCACGCGTCAAGGTTGCCCCCTATCACCAATGCTCTTTGATCTAGCTCTTGAACCCCTCGCCCTCCTTATTAGACAGTCCGCACGTATTCGAGGTGTCCCCTTCAGTCACAGAGAGATTAAACTCTCTGCATATGCAGATGACCTTATGCTCTTCGTATCCCTTGATTCGGTTCCAGCTGTCTTGGATCTGATTGATGGATACTCGCAATTATCGGGCTATAAAATTAACTGGACCAAATCTGTAGCATTCCCACTGAACCGCTGGGTACATGAGGCTGACATGCAGGCCTTTCCTTTCCTTTGGCAATCCCGCATGGTGAAATATCTTGGGGTCCATTACTGTTCTCCTTTAGAAGACACTATTAGTTTTAATGCCAAAGAGGTAGTCTCCAAAGTCCGTGAGCTCACAAATCGTTGGTCTCCCTTATCCCTTACATGGTGGGGCCGTCTAGAAACTGTGAAAATGATGATAGTCCCCAAAGTGAACTATATTTTAGAAATGCTGCCATGCTTACTCCCGCTACACACCTACAAAGATATTGAGGGCCTTCTCGTCCGCTATCTCTGGCAGGGTAAACCACCAAGGATAGCTAAACAAAAACTACAGTCTGCGAAGGAACTAGGGGGTACCCGATTTCCGGATTTTCTCAGATATCATCAAGCCTTCCTACTTAAACAAGGTGCCCGATGGCTAGATGCCTCAACAGACAGCAGACCAGTTTGGCTTGACATAGAAGAGGAGCTTAGTAGCCCAATTCCGTTGATCCATCTCCCCGGTATGTCCCATCAAGTAGACACCCGTCATCCCCCAATGATTGTCGATACTCTTGCGGCCTTTAACACTCTCATTCTATCACTGGGCCCAAACGTATGTCCTCAGGACGGACTCCCGCTGTGGAATAACCCCAGAATTCAAGTCCTAAATAAAACGATAGCATGGAAACCCTGGTACTCTAGGGGGATCTGGACACCCCAACAGCTCTTCTCTGCAGCTCGTTGGAAAACCTTTTCTGATTTACAAAAGGAATTTGCGTTACCAGCGAAACATTACTTTCAATTGATGCAGCTTCAACACTGCCTCAAAAGTGCTCAAATCATGCCGCCCTCTGTCCCTACTGAGGACGGGCTATTAGAACTAATTCACTCTATTAGTAGTACACATGGGGTAACCTCTAACTTTTATAAACTATTATGTCAGGGTACAGATACTGCCACTTGTAGAGCCCAACAAGCCTGGGAGCGCGAACTGCAAACCACTTTAACCCCTGTGCAATGGAGCGTTTTCTGGAGCAAAGTAGTGCGGGTTTCCCGATCTGCCTCAGTTACCCAAACTCTCTTCTTTTTTGCACATAGATGCTTTTATACTCCAGAAAAAATAGCCAAATGGAACACAACTGCTAGGGACCAGTGTTGGTCTTGCCATACTGCTGTGGGAACCCTCGCTCATGTTATTTATGAATGTCCTCAACTACAGGTTTACTGGGGGCGGGTCTGGGGTCGTATTCAATTTATCTTACACCTTCACGAGCCTCTTTCTTGGAAGATTGTGGGACTCCGCTCAGTGGCGGAGGTCCCCTCTCTTCCTAAGAAGGGTCGCTTTCTCCTTGATTTCATGCTGGCTATAGCCATATGTTTAATCACGAGGAATTGGAAGGATAGCTCTCGACTTACTGTCAATGAATGGTGGAACCTCGTCTGCTTATATAGTAAATATGAGCAGATATCTCGGAGAGCTATTCCCCATACCCAAACTCACTCTCGCTTGTCTAAATGGCAGATGCTCAATGATTATGTACAATCTGCTCATTGCTCCGACATGTCTGTTTAATGTACACTCATCATGTTTCAGATCACCGTTAGGTTTTGTAACACAATAATGTCAGTACACGCCCGCTTCGGGAATGATTAGTTTTCTAGAGAAGAAGCAGGGGGGAGGGGGGTGGCAGGGGTTTACTTTGGTGTATGTATCACATTCTATGTATGTATCTGTCTTTTAGCTGTATGTCTTCCTTTCCTTTGTTGTTATAAAACGAAAATAAAGAATTAAAAAAAAAAAAAAGGCTCCAAGAGAAATCTGATGTAATCCCAATTTACTTGATCAAACGCCTTTTCCGCATCAAAACTAATCAAAAGTGACTGCAGCTTCCTTCCCCGTACCCACTCCATCGAGGCCACAATTTTTCGTAAATTCCGCACCGCATATCGCCCTTTTACAAAACCTACTTGTGAGTCATGCAGCAGCTCACCTAATGCCTGTGCTAATCGTTCTGCCAACACCTTAGCCAATATTTTCACGTCAAAATTCAGCAAAGAAATAGGCCGATATGAGGAAGCATTTAAAGGATCTTTCCCTAATTTATGAATTAGTATAATATGCACTCGATTTTCCCCCCACTTGAACCCTCCTTGATCCACCCTTCTATGATACATCGCCATTAGAGAGGTGGCCAACTCCTCTCTCAATAACTCACAAAATTCCGCCCCAAACCCATCCGGGCCAGGTGCTTTGTGACATCCCGCTCTCAGAATGATTCATTGGATCTCCTCCTCGGTCACTGGATCGTCCAACTGTGCTTGTTGAGCCGACGTTAATCTGGGCAATCTTACTTGTTTCAGCTTTTGGTAAAACGTCCAAAACACTTGGGCAATATGCATTTTCCCCTGGTCATCCCGCAGCACTGCTATAGTGCCGGTCCTTCTGCTGCCTTTAAGGCATCTTGCTAGCAATTTTCCCGGTCTATCCCCATATCTATAGAGTTGGAAGCGATAGTACAGAAACGATTTCTTGGCCCTTTGATGTAACAGCTCATTTAGAGCTGTTTGAGTCTCCCACAATCTTCTCCTATTCGTTACTGATGGACACGCCACTTGCTTCCTCCGCTCTCTGCCTACTTGCCGCTCCAATCGAATAATCTGTTGCATCAACATTTTTCTTTTTCTCCCCATATATCCTATGATATCCCCCCGCAAGACTACTTTCGCCGTTTCCCAAAAAAGCTCTGGATCTTCTCTATGTTGAGCATTGTGGGTTGTGAACTCCTGCCACCGCTGTCTGAGGTAAGTTTCTTTTGTGCAACATGCATTCCTCATGTTTTCTTTCTTTCATTCAATGAGTTTATTTGGATGTAAAAATTGTTATAATTGATAAATAATAAATTTAAAAAAAAATTGCCCCTTTGATCTGTCACTTGGATTTAACACCCATTTAAAACAATTTTACAAGTATCTTGCCTCCTAACTGGAAGGCCTCTTTGTAAAGGTCTCTAGAAACAATTTGTTTTTACTCAGAGAATATTTACCCTCTTCTACCTTCTATGCTAAGCTATACTCTGATTTGATTTAAATGAAAAGCTTTCTGGCAGTACTAAGCTATGCTCTGATTTCATTTAAATGAAAGCTCTCTGGTGATACTAAGCCCTGACTGACTTAACAAAAACACTGAATTCTAAAATATACTGATTTATCAGCTTTAACCCAAAGAATTCCCTTTTCTACAAGAGTTAGAGAATTTCCCAGAAGGTAAATATATACAAGTGCAGATTTCTTTCCAGTTCCTTTTGGTAGTCCTTCAAGACTGAGAGTCACAGAGCTCTGGTTGACCTATTTATACCTGTGCTTGTAAGGTATAACACAGGTCTGTGACTAAAAAGCTGCTTGATTATTTTCATCTAATTTCCATGTATTTTGGTGTGCTGAAAACAAATAAAATATTGAAAAAACTCCTAGACATCATGATTTGCCACAACATGCAAACTTGTCTTCAAATTTATCACATTTTTTCAAATTACTATTAATTAATTCAAATTACTATTAATTAATTCACATAAGTGCATTTAAGATATAAAATGCCAAAAAAAACTTAAAGGGGTTGTCCGAGCTATGTAAAAAAAAAAAATAGCACTGTAAATCTGATAGTCAGCAATATATACATAAACTAAGCAAGTTTTAAGTCCGTGCTTCTAATGGTAGAAGGGGTTAATCTTTCCTGAAGAATCCAGTGGGAGGGAGACACAGGGCAGATAGCAGCAGCTCCGGTCAGTGCAGGGGGGCGTGGTCAGCACTGTGACATCTCATGTACAGACACAGAGCTGCTCTCTCCTGCATGCCACACTTGTGCACAAATCATCATCAGGTTCTTGGTTCTAGGCTGTTCACACTTTTTCATCGCAATTCGTGTTAGCTTGTAATTCTTCAACCGTTATGTTATGGCTCCACGAAAGTGTATTAATTCGCCAGACAGTTTCTGTTTCATCTGTGGTGAATATACAGTGTTGAAGCAACAGCAGAATATTACAGACTTTGTGAAAAAAGTATACTTTGCATACTTTGGACTAAAAATTGGAGATCAAGATAAAGTCTGGGCGCCTCATAAAGTGTGCAAACGGTGTGTTGAGGACCTTCGAAACTGGTTCAAGGGTAAGAAAAAAATCTTTCCGTTATGGGATTCCTATGGTATGGCGAGAGCAAAAGAACCATAGTGACGACTGTTACTTTTGTTCATGTGATGTGAAAGGGTTTAATTCCAAATGGAAGCATTCCATTTCATAACCCAATCTTCACTCGGCAATTCGTCCCATCCCCCATGGCACAGATATACCAGTACCCAAGCCCCTGCTACCTTGGAAGAGATACCTAGCTCCGATGAAGGTGAAGTCATACCTGAACCAGATGACGAATCAAGTTCTGACTTTGAAGATGATACAAGACCAAAATTGTTTTCTCAGGAGGAGATGAATGATTTGGTAAGAGACTTGAATCTTCCAAAAGATGCCGCTGAGTTACTCGGATCAAGGCTGAAAAGCAGGAATTTATTGTTGCCAGGAGTGTCATCTTCATGGTTCAGACATCGTGAAAAGGAGTTCGTTCCTTACTTCGCCCAGGAAGACAAGTTGGTTTATTGCATCGATGTCGAAGGTCTGATGGGTCAATTTAAAATCCAATATGATTCCGAGCAATGGCATCTTTTTATAGATTCTTCAAAAAGAAGTCTCAAAGCAGTTTTACTCCACAACGGTTTTTACGCTTCCATACCTGTAGGTCATTCCGTACACTTGAAGGAAAACTACGAGAACTTGGAATTGGTTCTTCGTAAACTTAGATATGAAGACCATGGTTGGCAAGTGTGTGGGGACTTGAAGGTCTTGTGCATGCTGCTCGGGCAACAAGCTGGGTATACCAAATATCCTTGTTTTTGTGTCTATGGGACAGTCGAGACCGACAAAATCACTGGACCAAGAAGAGTTGGCAGCCAAGGGTGCTAACAGTCGGTGAAAAAAATGTCCTCCGAGAAACTTTGGTACCTTTCCATAAAGTTCTTCTACCACCTCTCCACATAAAATTGGGATTGATGAAGCAATTCGTAAAATCACTTCCAAGAGATGGAGAATGCTTCAAATACTTGGTCACCAAGTTTCCAGGCCTGTCGGAGGCAAAATTGAAGAAAGGTGTGTTCATCGGACCAGACATTAGAAGGCTTATAGTTGATCAAGAGTTTGTCAATACCATGACGGATCCTCAAAAAGAAGGGTGGATTGCATTTAAAGAAGTCTTACAGAAATTTTTAGGCATTAACAAAGATCCTCACTACAAAAAGATCGTCGGACGAATGCTGAAAGCATTTCAAGCTTTAGGTTGCCTGATGAGTTTGAAAGTGCATTTCCTCCAGTCCCACCTTGACTACTTTCCTGAAAATTTGGGAGCTGTGAGTGAGGAACAAGGTAAACGATTTCATCAAGACATTAAAGAGATGGAAAGGAGATACCAGGGAAAATGGAGCATTACAATGATGGCAGACTACTGTTGGATGCTTCAGAGAGACATTCCAGATGCTACTCACAAGCGTAAATGCACCAAGAGGAGCCTCAAAAGGAAGAAGAATCGAGTTTAGTGTGTGTAAGTGAGCTCATTTCAGTTCAAAAAAGGATTTTCATGAAAATATTGTAATAAAACTTTAATTTTATAAGTCTATTTCCATTTATTTTGAGGTATTGCCTTATTTAACATAGTTACCTAAATTGTCAGGAAACGTGATGTCCTATGACAAAATTGAGGTCATTTTCGGATTCAGCGCACCAAAAAACATAAAGATTATGTGGAATAACAAAAACAGCTGTCGAAAAAAGTTTTTTGCAGACCTTAATCTTTGAACAATTTCCTGGGTGATTCATACAGCCCTTGGTTTTATAGAGGGAGCCTTTCAAACTGCCCCTTTCATTTCATTTCATTTATTAGAACTTGATATACTGCCCTAAGTGGAGATAGCAGAGCTTGATCTGTCACCTGACTTTAACACTTCTTTAAAACAATTTCACAGGTCTCTTGCCTCCTAACTAGAAGGCCTCTTTGTAAAGGTCTCTAGAAACAAGTTCTTTCTTCTCTAAGAATATTTACCTTATTTTATCTTCTATGTTAAGCTATACTCTGATTTTCTGCAGTCTCTGGGGATATTCAGCTGTACTATCTGGTTAGTGTATCAGGATCGCTGCAGTGTGGCTGGTTAGCAGGTCCTGCTAACTGGCTAAAATCTTTTGAATATTCTCCTCCTAATTTTTACTCATTACAAATATACACTGGTAGGCCAGTTAGGCTTGAAGACTTCTAAATAAACTAAATTTCCTCAAAAGTCTTTCATTGCAAATTCAGTCACAAAACAGAATACTGAATACAGATATAGGTCTAAAGGCCCTACATGTTAAAAGATGCTAACATGTATTAACGTATGCTATTTACCATTGGTTTCATTTTAATCAATGGACCTATTTATTAATAATGCATGTTAATGGAATTAGCAACCAAATACAGTAGTACACTGTAGCCCATACGTCCAAGGAAATTTAATAGGAAGTTCAGGTATTTCCTGTAGATGCAAACATCCTTTCAACAGAGGTGTGGTCTACTGAGACAAGTAAAGGGAGAGGTTCTGGCTTATTGGTTAGAGCACACCTTGACATATCCCTGAAGCCAGGGTTCCAAAAAATCGAAAAATTGCACTTTGGTATCCAGGATTTTGTGTCCTCAATGATTTTCGTAAGCCTGAATTAGCTTGAGAAACATTTATAACTAATCATTCTGCTCTCATTAGGTTTATGCTACATGGTACAAGAACTGAAGTGTTTTTTTCATGGTCATCAGACTGAAACAAGCACCAGAGTTCCTGCACCTACATATTAAAACCAATGAGAACAGTGCATGCAGGTGCAGAAGAGCTTTTTTTTCTTTTTTTGATTGATTGACTTAGCTCATACCTGACATTTCCAATTATAGCATGCAGCAGTGATGGCAGTAGTAGAAAGCAATGGGAAGGGGAGGTACATCAAGCCTGTTGGCTGGCCAAAGACTGGAAATGGGAAATGGGAAGCAGGGTTTAGGGGTGACTGGAAAACTGAGGGATTCATTGAAGGAGAGGAGGAATTGAGAAGTTACTGACTTGGTAATGCTGGTGAGAGAGCAAACTGGGTGAGGGCAGGGTACAGGAATGAAAGCGAGAAACACTAGGTGAAGGCAGGTACAAGGGAATAAGAGAGTGACTGAGTAAGGGCAGGCATGAGGCAATGAGAGAGAGTGATTATGTCAGGGCAGGTGTGTGACAAGGGAGACAGAGAGACTGGATAAGGGAAGGGTGTGGAGGAATGAGAGAGAAACTGGGTGAGGAAAGATGTGGAGAAGTAAGAGAGGAAGACTGGGTGAAAGCAGGGTATGGGGGATGAGAAACACTGGGTCAGGATAGGGTATGGGAACAATAAGAGAGGGACTGAGCAAGGGCAGGTTATGGGGGAATGAGACAGAGAGAAAATGAGTAAGGTCAGGGTGCAGGGGAATAAGAGAGAGAGAAAGAGAGGCTAGATGAGGACACAGTATGGGAAGATGAGAGAAAAAGACTAGAAGCAGGGCACAGGGGAATGATGGAGGGAGAGAGAGACACTGGTGGAGGTCAGGCACGGCTATCAGGGATCACCGACATGCTGTTGACAGCATGACTGGTGTGAGGGGTTTGTGGGGAGAGGGACTGCTGGCTTCTGTTGGCACTATGCAGTGGTACATTAAGGGCCAGATTAACTTTTCTTCCCATAGGCATAAAATGCAGTGGCTCTCCCAGCCCCCCTTGGCACCACCATACTTTTGGCGCCAGCGCCAGATTTACCTATACGCCAACTACGCCGTGGCGTAGGGCCCACAGCTGACAAGGGCCCACAAAAACTGAAAAAATTGTTAGCGTTCTTAAAATTAAATTTAAAAAAAAAACCCTGGCTGCTGCCGCGGCAGCATGGACTGTCCCGCGGGGCCCCCTCTGCTGCCGCGGCAGCATGGACTGTCCCGCAGGGCCCTCTCTGCCAGGCTGAATCCGTCCCTCCGTGCCGGCTTTGAGAGGCGCGAAGGGAGAGTGTCTCCCTCACGTCTCTGTTAAGCCCGCAGGGGCTGATGGGAAATTTCCCATCAGCCCCTGCGGGCTTAACAGAGACGCGAGGGAGACACTCTCCCTTCGCACCTCTCAAAGCCGACATGGAGGGAGGGAAGGACGGATTCAGCGGGCAGAGGGGGCCCCGCGGGACAGTCCATGCTGCCGCGGCAGCAGAGGGGGCCCCGCGGGACAGTCCATGCTGCCGCAGCAGCAGCCAGCGTTTTTTTTTTTTTTAAATTTAATTTTACTTGAGCCGATGGGGGGGGGCGGGGACTGGAAATGGGCTGGGGGGGTTAAGACTGGAGGTGGACTGACACGGAAGAAACCAGAAGAAAGTGGCTGGAGCAATTGCAGCTGAAAAAAAATGCGCAAAAGGTAGAAAAATATCTCTTTATTTTGAATTTAATTGGAATATGTCAGCTCTGGTAAATGTGCATCATTAACGTCTGCGCTTTGTTTAGTACAAGAGCAAATTATTGTATAGTTTTATTTCTACAGTGTTGTACATTCCAAGTTTGGCTTTTGGGATTCCCAGTTTAATTATGACGTCAGGGCCAACAGCGGATCCGGCATGCTCGTTTTTATCTTTTCTGGGGGCCCACAGTTTTTGTTGGCGTAGGGCCTCACTCAAGGTAAATCCGGCCCTGGTCGGCACCTATCCTGCTGGTGCCCCTCCATGCAGCACAAAGCTCTATACCGCAATGCATGCCCCTCCAACCAGGTCCACGGAGGCAGCACAGCAAACTTACCAAAAAGCTGGCTTGCCACAGTGCCTCATGCTCCATGGCCCGGCTGCTCTTTTCTTCTGGCCAAAGTCTCACGATTCACTGCTCTACCCTTGGTACGCCACTCATAAAATGAGAAAACAGTCTTAGTAAATCAAGTCAGAAAGGAATTGCAGTAGACCTTGGAAGGGCAGTTAATTGTGAAAGAAGTCTCAATTGCTGTTTCCTATGTTTTCGGTCCGGCTCCTAGATTCAAAGAAAAATTTTCAAGATCTGGGTTAATAGATGGAAAGCCAAAGGACTAGGGTTAAAATTCTGCTTCTGCCACTAACCTGAGAAAGGCATGTGCTAAATCCAATTCCGCCCCCACCATGCATGATCTGTAACCTTTGGGTGTAATTTATAAGGAGCATGAAAGGGGCTGGTGCAAGGATTGGAGGTGCCCTAGAATAGGGCTGGTGCGAAGATTGGAGGAGCCCTAGATGGGCCCCTCCATCCTGCCACCCCCACTGCTCCTCCATCCCTATTGCCGCTGCCACGCTTCTCCGGAGTCTGCAGTGGTGGCAATAGCTCATAAACCACGAGGCTGCACTTACTTTGACTCGCTGGTGTTGCTTTGAGTTTCTGATCTCAACCTACAGCACCTCTGCCCCCCCCCCCTTCAGCACACATTTCAAACTGGAAGTGTACATCCAAGGGGGTCAGAAGAGGCCGATGGTTGAGAGCAGAAACCACAAAGCATCGCTGGTGAGTTAAAGTAAGTGCTGCCTCATGAATTCTGAGCAGTTGTTGTCACTGGTGGCCCCAGAGAAGGGCAGCAGTAGTGGCAATAGGCACCCCTGGAGATTCAGTGCTGTCGACGACCGCCTAGTCCGCTTAGTGGAAGCACCAGTCCTGGACTTGAGCGTGTGAAACAGTCTTTTATGCACTCAATTGGGCTCTCATAAATTTGTGTTGGGATTTACACACATACAATGTAGGATCACAGGCATATACAGCTCCATTTTCAAAAGCACTAGTCTGGTCATTAGCACCTTCGAACTGGATAAGTGCCACTGAAAGGGATATTCAGCAGCATTATACAGGTAGAGGCCAATTCCAAAGTGTGCACGCCTGGGCTGTCTGCATGCCGAAAACTTGGACGGGACCAAGTTGGACCCAATTCAACAACTGTGGGATCTGTATGCACCATGATTGTGGAATCAGGCAGATAGATGGCCCGGGTGCACAGTATGCTGATGTGGGAAACATCTCCGAGGCTTCCCCTCCCCAGCACACAACACTTTGGCTGGCAAGCTGGTGCTGTGGTGTCTCATCGCCATGGCACTAATACGTCCAGAAGGCAGCACAGAATAGCATGCCGGACAGCGACCCCACACAACACTGTTGGGCTGTCAGTGGGGGCTCACCAGAGCAGGCCGTGCTGGCAGGCTCCATCCTCAGCCATTGTCATTGGGTGCATGGTGCTGCAGCCCGCCAACGGTGTAGTGGCTTGCACCTATTCTACCCTGGTGGTGGAATAGGCTGTCCATCCATTTTGGTGCCAGGGTACGTACAGAGGCCTTTCCTGAATAGCCTCCTTATGTCCCATCACCTGGCCACTCCCTCACGCCATCCCCACTCCTCCCCCTCCCATCCATATACAGTGCTCCCGACACAAATATTGTGTACATGCAGGGAGAACTGGCGGCGGAATAGAGCTGGGGAGCTGAGTGCGGGGTGGACATCTTGACAGACTACCTCAACACTATCCAGATAAGGCCAGGGCAGTCCATGAAGAGAGTAGGGGTGGAGTGGAAAATTATCCATATAGCGGCAATATTTAGTGCCGCTACATGGAAAACAATTCATAGAGCTTAGGCCAGAAAAAAGCTGTTCTATTTGTTATTTAGATAATGTATTTGTAAAGCGGCACTGAATATCACCACTATACACAGGGCCGGATTTACCTATACGCCATGTACGCCATGGCGTAGGGCCCACAGCTGGCAAGGGCCCACAAAAATGAAAAAGTTAGGCTTTTTTTTAAAATAAAATTTAAAAAAAACCCTGCTGGCTGCCGCTGCGGGGCCCTCTCTGCTGCCGCGGCAGCATGGACTGACCCGCGGGGGCCCCCTCTGCAATGTCGATGCCTCCCTCCCTCCCTCCCTCCCTCCGTGCAGGCTGTGAGACACGCGAAGGCAGACTGTCTCCCTCGCGTCTCTGTTAAGCCCGCAGGGGCTGATGGGAGACGGTCTGCCTTCGCGCCTCTCACAGCCTGCACGGAGCCATCAGACGCAAGGGAGACAGTCTACCTTCGCGCCTCTCACAGCCTGCACGGAGGGACCGACCGACCGACCGACATTGCAGAGGGGGCCCCCGCGGGTCAGTCCATGCTGCCGCGGCAGCAGAGGGGGCCCCGCGGCGGCAGCCAGCAGGTTTTTTTTTGTTTAAATTAAATTTTAATTTAGGCCGACGTGGGGGGGAGGGAGTAGGACTGGTAATGGGCTATTGGGGGGGCTGGGGCTGGGACTGGAAATGGGTTGGGGGATTAAGGCTGGAGGTGGGCTGATGAGGTTAGGACTGGTAATGGGCTGTGGGCTATTGGGGGGGTTAGAACTGGTAATGGGCTTTGGGGGGGTTAAGACTGGTAATGGGCTGTGGGCTGATGGGGGCTGTCTGGTAATGGGCTATGGGGGGGCTAGGACTGGAAATGGGCTGGGGGGGTTAAGACTGGAGGTGGGCTGATGGGTTAGGACTGGTAATGGGCTGTTGGGGGGGTTTAGAACTAGTAATGGGCTTTGAGGGGGGTTAAGACTGGTAATGGGCTGTGGGCTGATGGGGCTGTCTGGTAATGGGCTATGGGGGGCTAGGACTGGAACGGGGCTGGGGGGTTAAGACTGGAGGTGGGCTGATGGGGTTAGGACTGGTAATGGGCTGTTGGGGGGGTTTAGAACTGGTAATGGGCTTTGGGGGGTTAAGACTGGTAATGGGCTGTGGGCTGATGGGGGCTGTCTGGTAATGGGCTATGGGGGGGGTTTAGAACTGGTAATGGGCTGTGGGGGGGGTTAAGACTGGTAATGGGCTGTGGGCTGATGGGGGCTGTCTGGTAATGGGCTATGGGGGGCTAGGACTGGAAATGGGCTGGGGGGGTTAAGACTGGAGGTGGGCTGATGGGGTTAGGACTGGTAATGGGCGGTTGGGGGGTTTAGAACTGGTAATGGGCTTTGGGGGGGTTAAGACTGGTAATGGGCTGTGGGCTGATGGGGGCTGTCTGGTAATGGGCTATGGGGGGGCTAGGACTGGAAATGGGCTGGGGGGGTTAAGACTGGAGGTGGGCTGATGGGGTTAGGACTGGTAATGGGCTGTGGGCTGATGGGGGGGGTTAGGACTGGCAATGGGCTATGGGGGGCTGACTGGAAATGGGTTATAGGGGGGGCTTAAACTGAAAATGGGCTGATGGGTGGCTAGGACTGGAAATGGGCTGATGCAGGGACTAGAAGGGAATGGATGCTGGGTGAGGCTGGAACTAGAAGGGAGCTGATGTTGGGGGAGGATTAGAATGGGATGGGGCTGGAAGAGTAAAATGGAGAAGGGAAAAATATTTTGTGTGGGAGGGATAAAAAATCTACAATTGGCCAGGTATTGGGAGAGTAAGTGGGGATTGAGGATGGAGGGGTAAAATTTGAGTGGATGAAATAGGAATGAGGAAAGAGCAAAAGGAGAAAGATTAGTATGTTAAAGCAGATGTAGAGAGAGAATGGAAAAAAACTAGGAGAGAAGAAAGGACAAATGGACAGCAGACGATGGAGAGTTAGCAGAAGACACGAAGAAACCAGAAGAAAGTGGCTGGAGCAATTGCAGCTGAAAAAAATGCACAAAAGGTAGAAAAATATCTCTTTATTTTGAATTTATTAATTGGAATATGTCAGCTCTGGTAAATGTGCATCATTAACGTCTGCGCTTTGTTTAGTACAAGAGCAAATTAGTGTATAGTTTTATTTCTACAGTGTTGTACATTCCAAGTTTGGCTTTTGGGATTCCCAGTTTAATTATTGTCTTCCTGTTTCTAAATTGTGATTACTTGTTTGGTGATGGTCTATGTTCTGCATGTGTAACTGAGCTGAGGTGTTCTGTTTATATAATTCCTATTTGACATTGCCACTTGTTCTCTTTCCCCAATAGGTCATGTATTGTTGTTCTCTGAAATGTATTGGTTTAATATTTGCAGTGTTGCCTTTTGATTGGTAGAGTATGGTGCTTTGTGAGTCCTGGTAGTGCTGTTAGGATACGGCGGGTTTGCTATGGGTTCTAAATGGGCAGTGTTTGTAGTAGTTCCTAATGTGTCTGGCAGTTGGCACTGGATTATAGTAATGTAGAAATTTTTTAGTCTTTCTTTATCCATACACTCATTAAGAGGCACGTTTACTAAAAGTTAGTATATGGTAACATTATGCAAATATTTATGCAAATGAGGCCCCTTATGCAAATGAGGCCCCACACCCCCCTTGGGCCGCCCCTGCTGGGGGCCCACAATTTTTGTTGGCGTAGGGCCTCACTCAAGGTAAATCCGGCCCTGACTATACAGATAGTGCTGGCACTGGCCACATTGCCCGGATATTCAGCACCTGCTACTATCCAGACACCAGCACTGACTTTTTTTTCACTTAACCAAATAGTGCCTACTTTGACTTAATATACACACAGGGATTCCAGAGGATAGCTAATAGGTGGGCCTCATTTACTAATGTTGGTTCATCAGTTAATGTTAATGCAATTTAATACATGTTAAACAATGCAAACCCCATTATTCTTAATATGGCCTATTTACTAATTGCACTTAACTCAAATTCATGTGCATAGATATGCATCAGTGTGCATTTACTGACTAACCTACATTAATAAATGAGGTTTTATATTTGTTCTGACTGCAAATAACAACAGGGATGTAGCACTTGAAAGTTTGTAAAACTACCCTTTGTAAGTTTGGTTTATTCTAGAGAACTAATGTGTAAAGATGTACCTATCTTTTTATCTTCTACAAACACACACATACATATATTAGTGTGTGTGTGTGTTTGTGTGTGTATACGTGTGTTTGTCAAAGATGAAAAGATCAAATATTCCTTTATATATATTCATTGACTTCATATTCATACCTGTCTATCAAGGAACCCTATGATTTAAGGATAAATGTTTGATCCTTTAGTAGTCACGGCAGATAAGTTACACTCTAATATACTTTAAAATGAGGAATGTAAATTAAGTATATAGAGACGTAGTACCTCCATGAAAATAATTAAATCTCAGTACACTTGAAGATAAAAGGCAATCAGAGAAACTCTGTAATCTTGACCAGGCATTTTTTAATTATTGTAAAGAGCCAATCAACTGAAGCCCTTATTGATGGAAGATGCCAACCTTGATTGATGTCACATGGATTCCATCAGGCTAATTGAAGCAGTCTGCCATACACGCACACACATACAAACTGAACCTTGAAGACCATGACAACATTGAAGTGATTTCAGGAAACAAGTATGCCATTTGAAGAAAGAGGCATCCAATCTTCCTAATGCAAAGCAGAGATGCTCAGTAGCGTGGAGATTCCCTCAGAACTTCAAATGTGAACTATTTGCCTTTAGCTAAGACCCTAAATAAAAAGCATGCTGGATACCCAACAAATACAAAATATGTTGTGTTTCAACCAATCCTGGACTCACTAGGAGAACAAGCTTCCATTGTGATGGGCCAGTCCCAACCCTTGAAACTGGATCTGGCTGCAGTACCTCCTCAAGGCTGTAATGCTGTCTCTGTTACATAGTACTTAAGATGGTCTGTTGCCATGGAGACAGCATCAGCACATCATGCCCTTGTAAAGGAAGCTTATTTCCCTATGACCTCAAGTCTATCATTCCATTACATAAAACACACATCTTTTACTAGGAAAACTCACCAACTTGTGGAGGCTCAAAGACAGGAATAATAAAACTGCAAGTGTCAAAACTGGTTCTGATTTCCAGTTAAGATACATATGTCAGCCTAGAATACATGCCTACAATGAAATCCCTTGAATGTTCATTGTGACTGTTCTAAAAAAGAGTGATCTATTTCTGGCATTCACTAAATGAGAATTCACTATTCTTTTTCTAAAAGATAGGTGCTGATCCAGGGATTTAGTGTTCATTTCTGGGTTAAATAACAGGAACATTATTGGCTACAGTTGCATAAAGCTTTTCAAATATACTGTATTTACTTTGAATTTCTCTGAATTAACACCAAAAAAGTAGCCCTGGGTAAGTAGATGGCTCAAAAAACCCCCTAACTAGTCATCTTTCACCATACTATGTATTCACTGAAACAAAATGTTTCAGCTCAGTAAGGAATCAGATACTGAGTCTGGCAAAACAAGCAGCCTTAGGTGTTGAGTCATGCTCAACAACTGACACCAGTATACATTACTCTAACTAGTAAACAACTTTGGCGGTTTTGTGTGTTTTGTTGACAAAAAGAACAGTTAATCAAAGCAAAACAAAAACAAAAAAACAACTTTGTTCCTTTATTCTAACATTTCATGATGAATAAATTAGTTTTTTGTTTTGCTCATTATAACTCTTTCCACTTGGCTGAATCGGTCCATTCTTTCAAGCTGCTTTTGTTTGTCTACAAAGATATAGCCATTCTTTGCAAAAAAATATACTAAATTCATGAGCATCATGAATATTTTCATTGTTTGCACAGCTTTCAATATCCCACTTTTTTAATTACACGCTCTATGCATTCGTCTTGCACTACTAGTTACATAAAAGTTAAGGTTTGGGCAGTTTTTACAAGTGTAAATAGAGACATTTACACTTGCAATTGACCAACAAGTAAATAGCTATTTTAGAAAACTGCTATTTACACATGTCGATCTGCAGCATGCGCAGTTTCCAGGGAGGTATGTTGTGGGCATGTTTTGGGAGGGCCAGAAAAGTATGCCAATATTTTTTATTATATAATGGCAATATATCATTACTTAAAAAAAAATAATAACTGGACATTGGCATGAGACCAAGAGAGAGAGACTGGGTAAAGATAGGGTGCAAGGGAATGAGAGAGAACAAGAGAGGCTGGATGAGGGAAGGATATGGGGAAATGAAAGAATGAAGATATGGCACAGGGGCGTGATTGAGAGAGAAAGACTGCTAGAGACCTAGGCCATGATGATATGGAAACAAAAAAATAATGGCAGATAAAGACCATACAGCCTATCCAGTCTGCCTTTCAATGCCAACTACTACTGTAAGCTTTACAGTCCCTTTTTTCCTCTTAGAGATTCCTCTGTGTTTGTCTCATGCTCTTTTGAATTCAGATACAATCCTTGTCTCTATCACCTCCACTGGGAAATGATTCCATGCATCTACAACTTGGCTAGGAACAAGTCACTGGAGAGTTTGGCAAGAGCCATTTCTGTGGAATATAGAGAACGAAAGCCAGATTGCAGTGGGTTCAGAAGGGCTTGAGAGGAAAGGAAGTCAAGACAGCAGTGGTGAACCGCTCATTCAAGTAGTTTTGAAGCAAAGGGGAAGAGAGGGAGGCCAATAACCAAAAGGACAAGTAGGATCTAGTGAAGGCTTTTTGAGGAGAGGTGTAACCACAGCATGTTCGAAGGCCACAGGAACAGTTGCAGTGGAAAGTGATGAGTTAAGGATATGACAGGTGGAAGGGATGATGGTGAATAGAGCTTAGTAGACAGGTAGGAATATTTCTTCCAAAGTATTCATATTGAGGTCTTTAAGTCTGTCTCCATATGCCTTATGATGAAGACCGCTGACCAGTTCGGTAGCCATCTCTGCAATGATTCCATCCTCTTTATATGTTTTTGAAGGTGTGGTCTCCAGAATTACACACAACACTCCATATGAGGTCACACCAGAGACTTTTACAGAGGCACCATCACTTCCTTCTTCCTGCTGTCCATTCCTCTCCCTATGCACCCAAGTACCCTGTTGACTTTTGTCGTCATCTTTTCTACCTGTTTAGCCATAAGATAATCAGAAACAGTCACACATAGGTCTCACTCTTCTTCATAGACAGAAATACTTCACCCTTGATACTATACTGTTCCCTTGGATTTTTGCAGCCCAAATGCACGACCCTGCAATTTTTTGCATTAAATCTCAGCTGCCAAATTCTCGACCACGCTTTGTTAGATCCCGCTTCATGTTATCTATACCTTCCTGGTTGTCTACCCTATTGCAGATTTTGGTATCATCCACAAAGAGGCAAACCTTACCTGACAACCCTTCACAATATCACTTACAAAAATGTTAAAAAGAATTGGACCAAGGACTGAACCCTGGGGCACGCCACTAGTAATGCCCTTCTCCTCAGAGTGAGCTCCATTTATCTGTACCCTTTGTCACCTCCCACTCAATCAGTTTCTAAACCAGTTGGTCACTTTAGAGTCCATCTCTAAGGTGCTCAATTTATTTTTAAGTCACCTTGTAGAACAGTGTCAACGGCTTTACTGAAATCTAAGTACACTACATCTAGTGCTCTCCCTCGGTCCAACTCTCTGATCACCTAGTAAAAGAAATTATTCAAAAAATCATGCTGCCTCAGATCCTGCAATCCATTGTATTCCAGAAACCCCACTAACCTCTGTTTTAGCAGTGTTTCCATTAATTTACTCACCACAGAGGTCAGTCTAACTAGCCTGTAGTTCTTGACCTCATCCTTACTTCCACCTTTGTGTAGACGGACCACATGTACCTTTCTCCAGTGTTCTGGGGACAATCTTTACTCTGAAGAAGCATTGAAGAGGTCAGACAGTGGACTCATCAGAACTTCCCTAAGTTCCTTCAATACTCTCAGATGTGTCCCTTTACTTTGTTTACTTTTAATTTAGCTAGCTCATCACAATCACAGTCTTCTGAAAATTGTTCAAGATCTGCCTCACTTCTGTTCCTATTTGTGGGTATTTTCTGAGGCCCTGCTCCTGGTCCTTCTTCTGTGAACACAGAACAGAAATATTTGTTAAATAATTCTGCTTTATCTTCATCAGCTTCTACATATTCTTCCACCTCAACCTTGAGTCTGACAGTACCACTTTTGCAGTTGCTACTCTCACTAATATATCTGAAAAATGTTTTGTTCCCCCATTTTATTGCACTGGCTATTTTTTCTTTCATTTGAATCTTTGCTTTCCTACTTTCCTAACTTCTCTTATCTTTTCCAAATATTGATGTTTGTCTTCTTGTGTCTATAATCTCTCGTATTTTATAAAGACCACCCTCTTTTTCCTCACCTTTTCAGCTACTTTTTTCGAGACCCATAGTGGCCTCTTTCCTTTTATATTTATTTAATTTCCTAACAAAATAGTTTGTTGCCCTTAAAATATTCTCTTTCAGTTTTGCCTACTTCTTTTCTGCATCCTCATCTGTTCCCATCCAGCTAACGACTCCTTGAAGTATTGTCCCATCTTGACAAAGTTAATTTTCCTAAAGTCTAGGACCCTCACATTAGAATAAATTATCTCAGCCCTTGTTCTAATACTGAATCACATCATCGAGTGATCATTGGATGTGAGATGATTTCCTACTATAACATCAGAAGCACTGTCTCCATTGGTAAGCATCAGGTCCAGTATAGCCCCCTCCCATGTCAGTTTTGTTACTAGTTGCCAGAATAGTCCTCCTTATAGATAATCCAGGATCTCCTTACTTGTAGCCGTCACTGCAGCAGGGATCTCCCAATCAACTTCCGGCATATTGAAATCACCTATCAGTAGCATTTATCCTTTCATAGCAATATTGCAAATATCTTCCATTAAATCTCTGTCCACTTCTTCTGCCTTTGAAGGAGGTCTCTATATCACACCAGTGCAAATGAATGCTCCATTCTCTTTTTCCAATTTAACCAACTGTGCCTCCTCTTTCCCTTAGAAGTCCTGCAGTTCTGTGGTTTTAATATTATATTTTACATTTAGTGCCACTCCTCCCTTTCTTCTTTTCCTGTCCTTCCTGAATAAATTATAGTCCGGTATAAGTACATCCCAGTTATGGTTCTCTGTGAACCATGTCTCTTTGACTACCACTAAATCCAATTCAGCCACTTCCGTTAAAGCATCAAGATGCAGAATCTTATTTCCCATATTATGGGCATTAATACATATCCTTTCCACATGTTCCTCCTTTTTCCCATTTATACAGAGGTAAATATTTTACTTACCTGGCGGCTTTCTTCACTTGTCCCCAATGAATCTAGTTTAAAGCCCTCTTTAAATGCTTTGACCCTTCTTGGATAGGCGGATAGCATTTCTGTCCAACAGCTCTTGGAAAATCATCCTATGGTCCAGGAAAGTAAAACACTCTTCATGAGACCACCATATATGAAGCAAAATGGCCATCATCTCAGGTGCAGCTATCAGAGGTCATGGCATGCTGCTGACAGCATGCTTGGTGTGAGAGGTGTTGGCTGTGTGCAGTGGTAAATGAAAGGCCTGATTTAACTTTTTTCCCATAGGCATAAAGTGAGATAACAGTTTTAGTAAATCAGGTCCTAAAGGAATTGCCAAAGACCTTGGGGGAGGGGCAGTGAACTTTGATAGTTGTCTAAAATAGATGGTTCCTAAGTCTTTTGGCTGGCTCTTAGATTCAAAGAAAATTTGTCAAAGTCTGCAGGTATGTGTCTGGTGTGTCAGATGTAAGTTTCCACTTGGTTCTTCCTGCATGCCCAATTTTCTACAATCTGGCACTCACACACGTAAACTATAACACTGGGAATCACAAGTGTAAGTGCCAGCACTTATCCTTTCAAAATCCAGAATGATGGCACTATTTTTGAATGGCTGCTCCTGCTATACATGCTGCCGTCTTCATGTGTATTTCTCAGCAGCCTCACGCACGTTTCACAAAAGGTTCCACATTCAGCCAGCCCTTTGCAAGATACTTGGAGAACTGTGACCTTTCTGATGGGGATGTCACGATCCCTATGCAAAATTGGGCTTCACATCTACTTAATAAATCTACTTATCTGTGGTTAGCAGCATTCATTTCTTAGTACTTAACCACTATTAGTTAAATTATTTCTTGTTGAGGGGGAAAAGATCTAGGATAGACTATAAAATGCTAATGATTCCCAAGGAGGCAAGTGGACTTGGGGGTGTGTTTATGAAGCACCGATAGTGGCTACCATGCGGAATGTGTGCCATGTTCCCATAGAACTAAATGGAGCCGCAGCACACATTCCGTATGGTAGCCACTATTGTCGCTTCATAAACATACCCCTGGTGTAATAAACTTTCAGTATTACTATAGGTATGCATGCCTGCAATTTGTCATGTTGCAAGAGTTTGCATGCATCAGTGATACTGGGAAGCTAGGCTGCCAGTAGCTTCACTATTGGCAGGGTCTTCCAAGATGGACAGGTTTCAGCTGAGGTGCCAGACTAAGACAAATCAGCCATCTGGGCAGTCGCAGAATGGGATGGTATTGGCAGTGAAGGATCATATTTCTGTAACAACGGCAAGAACATTGGCATTACCTGTGAGGAAAAAAAACCTGGCAATCTATGTGTGACTACTGTCACAGCTAGAGGGTGCTGTGAGCTGTTTTTAGGATGATGTCCTTAAACTCAACTGACCCCATCAGGTTGAACATCTCACCTTTGGCTGAGGAATTATCAAAAGCAGTAAGCCTCTGATTATAACTGCTTTTATTCAGCACACTGCCAAATGTATATCAACACAAACCAACAAAACATTAGTGAAATTACACAGGACACTCTTAGTTCATGCCTCCAGCAGCACAGGCTGGCTGGCTCTGAATACTATAGCAGGTTCTGTGTAGAAGGAAAACTGGAGTGTCTCCAATGCCGACAGGAATAGTGTCTTCTTACAATGTCCTGCTTCCAGCCCAGTAATTCTAAGTACTATTCTTGCTCAGAGTACTTCCTTCATTGGAGACCCAAATCGTTAACTCTGAGTAGGCTGGCCAGAGAATAGTAATCACTAATGAACAATAAAGAAAGAAAACATATATAGGGCTTTCCCCAGCCCAGCAGCCAATGAGCACGGCTGAGTGCCTGTGCTCCGTTACTGCTCAGCGCAAACCAGAGTTCTCTCAGCTTTACAATTCGGCACAACTTCAGGCTTTATAGTAATAGTACAACACAATACTTTTGGTGTCCATCTTCTCACTGCCTCTTGCAGTTCTCACCAAAACATTTGCTTTTACACTGCACATGAGATAAGAGTCAGAAACTGTAAAGAAGTCTTACATACCGGGAAATGGAATATAGAAAACATGAACCAAGGAAAGCTGGAGGTAGTCGAGAACAAAATGGAGCATGCACAACTTGATCTGTTCGGTGTCAGTGAACTGGACTAGCATTGGGCATTTGGAATCTAATGATTACATTGTATGATTAGATTGACAAAGAAGAAATGGTGTTGCATTTATAATTAAGAACAAATTGGTGAAAGCTTTTCTTTCCTGCCTGCACATTGAGGGGTAGAGCAGAGGAACAGATACAGCAAAGGATGTCTGTGAACACCAGCTGCAGTCCATTTAAAAGCATAGTAACATAGTAAATGACGGCAGATAAAGACCAGCATGGTCCATCTAGTCTGCCCAGCAAGATGGGAAGAGTAGGTGCACCTGTCACTCTGTGCAGGCCACCCCTCCCCATGTCTTTGTTTAGGGGTAAACCCACCACTCCATGTAGGACACCCCTATTTGTTGAGATGTTATATGGTTCAGAAGTTAGATGGTACCGTTTATCTTGTTTTTATCCTATTGCTGTAAAGGGATCCACTGTGTTTCTCCCATACTGTTTTGAATTCCGTCACCGTGTTTGCCCCCACCACTTCCTTCGGGAGGGCATTCCAAGCATCCACCACCCTTTCAGTGAAAAAATATTTCCTGATATTGCCTTTCAATTTACCACCTTGCAGCTTCATGTTATGCCCTCTAATTTTACAGCTTCCCTGTCTTTGGACTTGAAATATTTAGTTTTGAAATGTATCAAACCATTTTGGAGAGGAGGAGATATAGACAAAAAACTATTGAAATTGGAACAGAGATACATTTATGAGTTTAAAAGTTTATTCCCAGAGGGTCTTAATCAAGAAATAGACCTATCAGTTTTTCTGTAAACTCATGGACCCACGTTCTGTCCCATTCCAGATGTCTATTTATAATGTTCTCTCAACTAATTGTATTGCCATTGATATTTATTCGCTCTCCACTTCACTACTGAGTTGCCTGCAGGCACATATGTATAAAACATTGACTATCAACAAATTTATATACTAATACTATAATGAGCATCTATATGTTTCACATTATCATCTGCTCTTTAATTAGCTATTTTGATGGTTCGGCGTCAATTTGAAGGGTACATTATATTCTCCGTAGATATTGTACTTCACCTTTGACTCCATGTAAGCACCACCAGCGTTTTACATCCCTCCAATGCAGACAATGTTTGCACTCGATCGAAGAAATAGCGTGAGTTTAACATTTACACACTACACGATAGCAAGAGCGTTATTTAAGAAGGATGAAAAATAGATATTGTTTCTTTACAGAAAATATATATTGCTTTATTTAAAGATATATATTGTCTTATTAAGAAAGTAGTTCTCTTCATTCATTTTTTATCGATACTCTGACTCTGCTTCGTGATTTACGTTATCATCTTTATTGTTGGCTTCAGTTTATATATGTTAAATAGTTTTAAATGTGGCTCAGAGATTTCGTTTACCAATATTACAATGAGCCTCTATGTGGTCCATCTCATTATTTACCCTCCAATCAGGTTCTTCGATTTTTTGGCGCCAATTTCAAAAGGTTACATCAGACTTTCTACAGTCAGTGCACTTTCACTTTCGTTTTTGTGTAAGCAGTACCAGCGTTGCATAAACTCTCTAAGGCAGATAATCCCTGTAATTGATCGGAGGATTAGCGTGAGTAGAATACTTGTACAATATAGAATAGTAGGAGTATTTGGTCAAGCACGATAGTAATACACAATGTCTTATTATGAAAACAGTTTGTTCCGTTTCTCTATCGGCACTTTGTTTGTGCTTCGTGGCTTACGACATTACATTTATTTCAGTTTACATATGTAAAAAATGTTTTTAAACGCAGTTCCACATCTTTTTAAAACTTGCTGTTTTATAATATATACGTTGAAGTGTACAATATAGTACCTCCCTCTAAAAAATCTTTTCTTAGCAACAACCTGTTTCATATGGCATTTTAACATACTTGTGCGTTTACATGACTTAGGTAACGATCTTGGAAGGACTAAGACATCTCTAAGGTATTTTACTTTCATTTATCATTAGCCTTAGGTGATCATTTTTTTGTTTTGGGACATCATATCTCCCTCTTTTTATCGTCTAGGTTTAAACAAGTACTGACCCAGTCTTTTTTAAGTCTGTTACTTAGTGAACCCATGCGGTTCTCTCTATTTCACCTATAACAGCATGTGGCATTACATCAAGGCATATAAATCTATACACTGCACAGTTTTACATCATTAGTCCATTGCATTCTGATAACAATATAATGATATCAAGAAACGCATAAATGTTCAATTATGTAGTCCATTGCATTCAGAGAACAATACGGCATCAAGAAATTTATAAATGTTCAATTGAATTATTCATATATCAATTTCACTCAATAACACTGTTTCAATGTCAATTTTCTTAGTATGATCATCCTGTTCCTGCATAGGTTATTGATATGTTCAAAATAAACTATATTTATCTATTTATTCATTTAATAACGCATCACTCAATTTGTTGATATCCGGATTAACGCCAATTGTAAATAAAATATATTATTAGCTTTTACATAATGGTATTTTACTTTTTTACAGTAAATTGTATATGAGACACCAATTCATAGTTTATCGGTCTCAATCTCTAATACAAAGATGTAGGCATAAATAAACACACTCATTAGTTCATTATTCAGATTATTTGATGTTATCTTCATACTCATATAAAGTCCACCATCCATACTATTTGATGTTAGGTAATTGCACAATTTAAAATATTCTGTTCTATAGTATCATTTGTTTGTGCAATCTTAATTATTGAAATAGTAACTATAGCTTTCCAAGTTTGACTTTATGATGTGGTGTAGATTCTCAATCTGTGATTCACTGTTTTTTATCATTACTTCAAAAAATATTTGCACACATTTTTTTATATTTTTACAATTGGGGCGCTAATATACATTGATAAAATAATATAATAAGTTATTAGACATATATTGATTTACTTTACATTTTATATTATTTTAACATTATCATGTTTATGTATTCAGTCTCCACAATATTTTTTAATCTAGAAGTGTCTGCAAGATTGTATTCATCATCATAACCGTATCTTTTTACATACATAGACTTTTTAGCCCATATTTGGTACTCACCTCTAGTTATACTCTTAATCACTATACATATTTGAATTATTTATGATTTTCTTAACATATTTATGTTCAACCCAGTTTTATGTCATTACTTGTCGTCACTTCTAGTTATTATATTTGTAGTTTAATTTAGGCAACATCCAGTCTCTTTAACATAGCGAGACAGAACACGCCCAACCTTGAACTTAGGATTATATTACTAGTCCATGAACATGGTTGTATGTAAGTACAATAATTTTCTTTATGTTTATTTATTTATTATACTTTTGATATATATAAATTTTAGTTCATTGTCCTAAGAGTTTTACTTATATCTCATTACAATTGTCCGTAAGCGTTCATTCTGTCATTTCTCACAATATTCATATATTTATAATTATTATCACTTCTTATTATATTTCATGTCCTGCGTTTCCATACACTTGTTTTTGTTTAACTATATGGATGATAGTTTTACCAGTCCCTCTCTCTGTTCATACAATACTATAATATATTTTAAATGTTTTGGGTAATTATTTGATTTTTATGTTTTTATGTGTTATGATTTGTATTATTCATATTTATATTGTAGCTGCTACCCCCTGATGAAGGCATATACTGCCGAAACGCGTCGGGGTCCGTTTCAATAAATTGGATTTGAATTGTCCTAACTTTTGGCTTCTTGCTTCTTGTGGCTCCTGTTGAACTTTTGCAAGAACAGTGCTCCTTGTCTTTTCTTGTTTAGAGGTACGACATCAGCCATTCTCCAGTCCTGAGGAACCTCTCCTGTTTCCAAGGATCTGTTGAAGACATCCTTTAACAGTCCTGCAAGAACCTCTCTGAGCTCTTTCAGTATCCTAGGATGTATCCCAGGTCCCTGGTAAGGCGCGTGGCCTTTGGCACATGGCCGTGGCGTGCCCAAAGGGGTGTGCCACAAGGGGTATGGAGCACGTTGGGAGCTTAGATGCAAGTGTCCCACTATATTTAAACCCAATTGATGGGGAAACGTAAGAAGAAGAAGTTTCCAGCTGCTTTAACAGTGCAAGGCCCGATGAATAAACATCTTCAACCTAAAGAGGCAACTGCATCTATACCAGGTACTGCTCTACAGGCTCCATCTCTTACGGGAGCTTCTTTAAGCTCACCGAACCGTACCCCACCTTGTCCGTGTCCACCTATAGTGAGGCACCACTACAGCAGAGCACTCCGTAGTTGGTATGGTCCACCTACAGTATAAGCCAGTTACTTGGTTTCCTCCTGTTGTTGAAAGAGGGGAAAAGGGGAAGTCTCAGGTTTCTTTGGCTGATGTTTGGAGAATAGTAACGCGGATAGAGAAGTCTCTTGTGTATACCATCCCACAGCTTTGCCAATTCTCTCTGGAGACTGGGAGGCTGGGGGCCATGGAGGAATGGATGGATTCTTTAGCTAGTTTAGTTCTTAGGTGTGAGACCCAATACTCTGCCTTATAGGCAGTAAATACCTCCACTGTTAAGGACACTATTGTGATGCATCATAAGTTAGAATCTCTTGAGAACATGATGAGGGCAAAAAATGTTTGCATGTTAAATTTTCCTTGTCATAGGTTGCTTTCAGCAGATGTGTAATTACATAAATATCTTAAGGAAATTCTGCTTTTGTCTAATAGTGATTCAATATAGGTTGCTAAATCGTATTACCTTACTGGTAGGAGTCTGTTGGCTGGGTCCTCATATTATTATTACAATCGCAGCCTGATTTAAATTTAGCTGTTTCTTGAGGACACATAGGACAATATCTCCACCAGAGCTACTTTAAAGATCACTGTAGTTAGTGATCAGGATAAAACATTAATTTATAAAAATTACTTTAAAAATAAAGGCAAAATGTTTTGTGGTGCTAAAGTTCAACTTTTTCCAGATGTCTCAAGAGCCACACAGCCCAGAAGGGCCTTTCTAGCTCTGAAACCCAGGGTTGTGTCTCTGGGAGCTTCCTTCTTTCTGCGTTATCTCTGTAAATGTCTAATTATGTTTCAGGATACTCAATATGTTTTTCTGGATTCTGGACAATTGGAGACTTTTCTGCTGAGTAATGAGAGCAGGTTTGTTTTAGGAGATTCGTATATGGATAGTGGGATTAATGTATTAGAGCAACAAGTTTGGAAATTGTTTTCCTTATTTCGTTTTTTGTGAGGGTGTTCCCCAGTTTCTCTGTTTATCTATTCTCACCATGATATGGGCTAAATTTGATTTATAGGTTTTCTTATTTTTGATTAATATGCCTTTGATGTTTTACTTTTTCTTTTTCTTTTTATTTGTTTTTGCAAGTATTCTTGTAAAATCCTTCAAAATAAAAAAGAACAAGTTTGCAAGAACTATAAGGAGATATAATGCAATCAGTGAATGCTTAATTTCTGTTTGTCTACAAGGAATGGCCATCAACACAACTATTATTCAGGTATATGTGTCAGCAACAGTTACAAAAGACAATGAAGTTGAGTTCTATGAACAAGTACAAGATGAAAATGACAGAGCATGAAAACAAGATATAGTAATAGACATGGGTGACTGGAATGCAAAAGCTGGGAAAAAGAAGAAGGCAAAGTGGGTAAAAAACAGGGGCTTGGCAACAGAAATGCAGCTGGAGAAAGACTAATAAATTCTGCAAGACCATTGACATTAAGAAACTACAAATGGGCTGCAATTCCACCAGTCCACCCAGTGGTGACTTCGCTGGAAGACCCTGGATAATTACCTTAGTGATTAGTCTTACAGTTTATAGGCTGACAAATTTATACCTTTGATATGATTATACAAGGGAAGGGCCAGGGAAGGAAGGAGGGTAGAGTGCTTTTTGTTTTTCTGCATATTATTGTTGGTTGTATGCTCTTACTTTGAAAATTCTAAAATAAAGTTTTCTTTAAAAAATGCTGCAAGACCAACAATCTATTCATCTCAAACACTTTCTTCCAGTAACACAGGCGGTGATTATACGCATGGACTTCATCCAATGGATTGTACAAAAATCAAATTGACTAAGTCTGTGGAAGTCAACAATGGAAAAGCTCAAAAGCATCAACAAAGGCAAACCCTGGAGTTGACTGTAGTATAGATTACCAGCTACTAGTATGCAAACTAAAGCTAAATCTGAAAAAGAGCAAGCCATTCATGAATGTAACAAAGTATGATCTTGAAAATATATCACCAGAATTTAAAGACTGCACAAATAGGGTTCTAAAAAGTGTTTGCTTCACCCAACCCTTTACAGGAGGGATTAAGTGGGTTATCGTCCTTAATCCCCTGTTGTTCATTTCTCTTTCAAAACTGAAAAGATAAAGATACTAGCTTCTGTAGTTAATTGGTGGCTTTTATACATGCGAAATTGCAAAATACCCAGCATGCACTTGAAAATACTGGCACTTAACATGCAGACGTTGTGAAATATCAACTTCCAAGTGTAAGTGTGGCTGCCTGAACTTAATTGCTGAGTTTTTCCCATTGATTTTCCCACATGTAGATTTACAGAATCGTTCCTCTGGTCCCATTTACAGTATAGGTAAAACATGTACACTCCTGCACAATTAGAACAGGTTTCATGTTTAGCAGAGCCCTTTCTAAAATTGTGCAGGTTGTGATCCAAACATCTCAATTCCGATCTCCTCATACTATCTAAAATATTTATTTAGCTGTGCTTATATACTGCTTTTCACCAGGTCAAAGTGGTTTACAGATATATGCTAACAGGCACTTTTTTTATTCCTTTGTCCCCACAATCTAAGTGTACCTGAGACAATGGAGGGTTAAGTGGCTTGCCCAAGGCCACAAGGAGTGGCCATGGGACTAGAGACCCAAGTTCCTCCGGCCTAAGGTTACTTGTCCCTATGTGGGAATTGAAACCCTGTCTCTCTAGCCTGAGGTAACCTGTCTCAACCACTGAGCCACTCTGCCCTAGATATTAGATATGTTTTATAGCCTGGACACACAAATATGCCTTCACATTCTCAGCAGTCATATGTTCCTTCATAGCCGGTTGCTTATCATTATCAAATTATACAGCAACAATATTATGAGCAATATATTGAATAGAATTGACAATGGTTGATTAGTGTACTAAATTTAGTTTTGTGTACATGCATATGCACACTATGGGGTCATTTTAAAAGTCTTAGTCATGATTTGGACATCTGAAGATGTGCATAGGACATCATAATCATGAAGACATCTCCAGAGCCATTTTATAAATAGTATTTAAAGACATCTCAGGTGCAGGAACATCCAAGTAAGCAGGGGGCATGGTGGAGGCGTAATGAACGTGGATGTCTTGTTCGACTCCAGAAACATCGAAAACGTCTGCAGGCATGTCCGCATTTAGAGCTGCTCCAGGCATGAATAGGCATCAGAAAAGTACTTGTTGTGGCCTTAAAACATCCAAAGGCTGTAGAGAAGATGGAGAATTAAGTGACTAGGCTAAGATCACAAAGGCTTTGAACCCTGACTACCACACTCCTTTATCTATTATGCTATTAGACGTCCATTTTCTGAGATACTATTCTGAGGATGTCTATGTAGATGTCTCCATAAACGTACATATCAGGCACGTCCACATTTCTGAAATCATGTCTGAACGTGCACTTGCCAGCTTTTTTTTCAGACCTTCTGGTTTTGATGTTCTAGATTGCACTTGGACATCGTCCTCTGACCGTGTCTTGTTTCATGGATCAAGCTAACCAAAGAAGAGCTTACACCTCAAATGCACAAAATCGCACAAGCTTCCCTTATCCAAGGATATATGCCAAATACTCAAAAAAACAACCATAAGTGCATACTGACCAATTTCAAGCCTACCACTACTCGCCAAAATTATAGAAAAGGCTGTTCAACTACAGCTACAAGACCATATCAGCTAATACTCCCCATTAGACCCACACCAACACAGGTTCAGAACCAATAACAGTGTAGAAACCTTTCTAACATCACTATTAGACAACATACTCATAGGCATAGACAACACCAAGAAGGGATTCCTGCTCATATTCTTGGACATATCATCAGCCTTTGATACTGTATCTTACAAATTATTCTTCCAAAGGCTACAAGAAATTGGACTTCACAATGTCACATATACTGTAGATGGTTCATATCATACCTGGCTGATAGACAACAGCAAGTAAAAAGCAGATGGACAAATCCACACCATTCGGAATACATCAGGGGCTGCAATGTCATCATTACTCATTAATCGATATATCCAGCCTATCTGCAATGTCATAAAACAGAACAATATGCAATGTCGACTATATGCTGATGACATAATGAAATACACACCAATTGAAACCAATAATCCGGATACCAAAAAATTAACTAATTGCCTTGAAGACATGATCACATGGCTCAGCAATCAGAATCTTAACATAAGTTACAAGAAAACAGGTGCTCTCTTCTTAACAAGAAACCAAGCATTTACACTACCAAGATCAATTCAGCTGTCAAGCTGCAGTATAGAAGTAAAACAAGAAGTAAGGTATCTAGGTGTAATTCTGGACCAGTCCTTAAGCCTACAACCACACATAAATAAGATCACACACAATGCATATCGTAAAATGAAGATATTATGGAGGTTGAAACCACTGCTCAACCAGGATAACTTCCACACAGTAGTCCAAGCGATAATTATGCCACTGTTGGACTACTGCAATTCAATATATCTGGGAACACCTAAACAAACAATCAACATGCTTCAGATGGCATAGAACATGGAGGCATGCATTTTTACTGGTACAGCAAAATACAAACATATCATACCAATACTGAACCAACTGCATTGACTTCCTATACATTACCGCATCAGGTTTAAGACTACCCTCATCATATTCAAAATACTAACAAACAACTCAGTCAACATTCTACAGGGGATGATTACTACAGTACCAGACAATAGACCTAAGAGGACTAATAGCAAGAACATGATTCTTACACCTAGCATCTACTCAAAGTCCAAGCATACCACATCAAACAGAGCATTTTCTTTAACAGCTTCTGAACTTTGGAACACAATGCCTGAAGATATAAGAGCTACAAAGGACATCAAGGACTTCAGAAAAAAGTTTAAAACACACTTTTACAAAGAATACTTCGGAAATATCACATAGAGCCAGAATACCAAGACACACAATGACACTGAATACAGACACCAATATATGAGCACTCCATACTGTATATGCAAACTGTATATAGGTTATGGAACAGGTTAAGAGTAACCACATGTAATGTAATCTTCTTGAATTAATGATAGTTTGTTTTGCTAGATTTTAAACCCTATGGGGTCTATTCTGTCCAGTGAATAGCGATGGACGTCCATCCCCACTATTCATCCCCCTTGCTGTCCCCAACTAAGCATCTCCATATGAAGGAGTTTGTATGGGGAGGCTTAGATGGGGGTGGGAAGGGGCGATGTAGAGACGGAGTTAGGGCGGGCAGTGGGCGATCCGCGGCCCCGGACGCACAGGGCTGATTCTAAAGTCAGTTCTGTACGTCAGGGGCTGGCAGACTGGATGGGGGACTTATTCCACCTTGAAGGTGGAATAAGTCCCCCTAGATATCAGGGGACAGGAGGCCTGTCCATGATCAAAATGGTGAGAAGGTGCAGGAGATTCACCGCAGCCTGACCCTGGCCATGGGAGGCCAGATCAGGGGTCAGGCTGCAGGGAAAGGGTAAAGTGGTCGGCGGCCAGGGATCGTGGCTCCTGAATGGAGCCATGGTGCCATGGCAACCGGACACCAATGCACTGTGGCTCCATTCAGGAGCCTGACTTACTTAGCTGGGCAGAGGCCTGTACATGCAGGCTGATAGGAATTGGGTCCCGGCCTGCATGTACAGGCCTAGATGCAATTCTTATCCTGCGTGAGCTAGACGTGCCCCGCAGGATCAGAATCGTGTCTATATCTCTGTGTCCAGTTCTATCTGTAAGAACAGATGCTAGGACTCACAGTACGGAATATGCCTCCACATAAATTGAGATGTAATATTTATTTATTTTATTTATTTACTTCTCTTATATACCACGCTATTAAAATCAGTGCGGTTTACAATTGGAACAAAAAACATACTGCAATGTCACACGACAATTGAGTTTTTACATTGAACAAGGACGAGATAACCTGGAGGTAACAGGGGTAACTAATTACAGAGTAATGTCATACCATTCTCTGTTAAAACTGAGTCGTAATGTAAACAGCCTTGATTTAAGGATAAAGTGGTCTAGAAATTCTGTTAAATAAATAAATAGTAAAATGTGCCTTCACACATGCATATTTAATTTTGCAATTTGTTTTACTGTGATATCATAATTTCAAATCCTGTAGGTGTATAAGCTTACCCACACATCAGAATGGCATTCTTAAAAGCAGGATGGATGTTTATGTGAGGTACATTGTGGTGGGAACCCTAGTGCAGCTGATGATGTGTACTTGCAGCATGAACAACAACCTTAGCAGCCTGGAGGAGGAGAGCTCAGGAAGTTCTTCACTACCATAGCCTTCTTCAGAAAACCCCTAAGCAAAGTGCCTCACACCAAGCATTAGGTGAAGTCTGTAGGCTCCAAGAGGAAGTGGGCAGGGCACTCTCTGGCTATTATTGAGGGCTCTGTTTGAAAATGGTTTTAGCAGTGAGATGCGGGAGCCTGGAGAGAGGAGAGATAGAATGCATGAGTGATTGTCTGGGGATAGGAGACAGTGAGGGGTTGAACATCAGTGGAGAGAAAGGGAATGAACCTGGGAGGTGAGAGAGAAGGGATGACTATGGATGGGGGTGAGTGAATTCATGGTTGAATCTGGAGGAAGTACTCCAGGGGGTGCTGGCAGGCAATGAATCTGGGAAGAAGAGGGGTCAAGAAAGAGAATGAGCCTGTGGTGATAGTTGAGAGGATGGATTTGAGGAGGTAAGCCTGAGGGTGAGGATTGAGAGAGAGGGATGAATCTGGAAGGGATGAGAATAAGGTGGTAAATTGGGTGGGGTTGGGGAAGAGTGAATGTGTGGTAGAGGTTGGAGAGTGAATGTGTGGTTTCCCCCAAACATGCTGCACCTAGTTACTCACTATTCATGCAGTCACTCATACACCAGCCCAAATGTACACAATCACATCTACACACACTTACACACACATTCTTGCATACACATACATAGATTTGTTTACACTATCCATCCAGTCTCACCATCCCCCCCCCCACCCCCTCATCCACTAACTCAGGCATACACACTGTTGCACTTATGCACAGCACAGCAGAGTCACAGCTACACAACTGAAGGTCTTCTGTACCCTAACCACAAATCTCACCTCCAGCTTACAAATTCATATGAATACATTAGATAACAATTACTTAAACTGTTGCAGGTTACCACAATATCCTCGCCTTTGAAGTGTCAAGAGGAACATTCTGGATCCCTGCTCCAGAGAGGTGTCACTCAAACTTTATGAGGGGTAATGTAATCTGAAATGCCCTGCAGTAAGAGTTTCCCAGTTTTAGAGGAAAGTATAAAAGTAAATATTTGGAAGGGGCATTTTGTTTTCCACATAAGAGACCAAAAATATAGGAGGTAGCAGTCAGGGCCTTCCATGGGGAAGATGGGACCAAGAAGAGGTGGCTTTCCCCAGTAAGCTGTTGGAGAAAGAAGTCAAGGGCATAAGCTCTCTAAGCTTATCCCAAAGCACAAGATGTTCATAAGGTGGAGAGGAGAAGGGATCAATGTGAGAGGATCCCATAAGAGAGAAGGTGTCCATTGTGAGCTGATAAGTTACAGTCTCAGGGAGAGAAGGAGTAGAGCTGAAACGTGGAGCTGAGGAGTATAAGAGTTCATAGGGAGGATCCTGAGGGCATAGCAGGAGGTAGGACCCAAGTACTGGTTGCATTGAACTGACTTAGAGCCGAGGGAGTCAGAGGACATTTATTGAGAGGAGTTAGTCCTCAAGAGAGATTGGGACTGTATCTGGTGTGAGAGTAATTTGTACCAAGAAGGAGATATAAGAGGGGCCTTCTAGGTCTCACATACATGTTGCATGAAGGAGAGGTGTATTGCACAGAAGCCTAAATATAACAGAAATCCACAGGTGAGGAAAGCCACTACTAAAACCCTCATCCATTCCCTAATCACCTACCACCTTGTTGTAACCTCCTTCTTGCTGGTCTCCCTCAGTCTCATCTCTTCCCTCTTCAGTCTATTCAGCACTCCGCTGCCTGTTTGATTTTCTGTCGGCCTCGTTTTGCTCACATCACTCCTCTCCTCAGATCTCTTCACTGGCTCCCTATCCGTTTCCGTATTCACTTTAAGCTTCTCCTTCTGACCTATAAGTGCATTCACTCTGTGGCTCCTCAGTACCTTTCTTCTCTCATTTCTCCCTATTTCCCCCCTCGTGTACTCCGTTCTTCTTCCCAGTTGCTTCTTGCTATGCCCACCTCCTCTATTGCCAACTCTAGACTCTGCTCTTTTCACCTTGTTGCTCCCTACGCTTGGAATAAACTTCCTTTGTCTGTACGTCAGGCATCTTCTTTGCCCGTCTTCAAACTCAAGTTAAAAGCTCATCTTTTCGCCTCTGCCTTTGTCTCTTGATTTTGCTGTTCTCCTTCCTTCCCCTCTTTTATTTCCCCTTTCTTTCTTCCTCTTACACTTGTTCTTACCTCTTTCCTTTGTCCTGTCTCTCCTGCTCTTGTCTCTTTGCCCTGGTTCTTATCTTTTTTCTACTCCTTTTCTTGCTTTCTCTTTTAAGATTGTAAGCTCTTTTGAGCAGGGACTGTCTTTTTGTGTTTTCATTGTATAGCGCTGCATGCGCCTGGTAGCGCTTTATAAATGCTTAGTAGTAGTAGTAGTAGCCAAGGAGGAAGCCTCACCCTTCTTGTCAAGGACACTGCTTAGGAGAAATGACAAATAACACAAGGAAGCACCCATAGATGGTAAGCAAGCTTGAGACTCTTTGTCATCACTTTATTTTTCTGGACTGTATGTCTAATTATTTTAATTGCTCTTCTTGTCTATATTTTTGTAGATTTGGAGGATGGGATGCCTATTCAACAGGTATTTTTATATAAACTGCTAGTGGAGTCTTGTGCTGTTTCTGCCTACCTGGGTTTCTTGCCTCTGCCAGGAGGTTAGAGACAGAGTTTTTGTGCTATCACTAGGGACCATTTACTTATGTGCTGTGAATTGGGATTGACAGTGTTGGAAGAGAGTGTCAAATTTTTGTCATAGACACTTGCAGTCTTGGGTTGTACCAGGCTTGGGGTAACCTTCAGTCCCACAGTTGGATGATCCACTACAAAATAAACATAGATTTGCATATTTATGTTGCTGAAACTTTAAGAAACATAATGAATGTACTGCCTGCTCTGTTTATTTGGAGGGGAGAGGTATGTTTAATTTCATTCATTTATTAGAACCTGATATACAGCCCTAAGTGGGGACAGCAGAGTGATTAACAATAAAAACAACAATAAAGGAAAAGAACGCCAGGGGTTAGACAGGAAAGATCACAGAAAACAACAGCAAGGATAGCAAAGGAACACAGAGGATCAGGGGGGTAAGTCAATGTCATAGGCAATACTAAATAAGTGTGTCTTCAGTTGGGCTTTAGGATTCTAGTCTAAAGGAAAGAGGGAGATTGTTCCAGAGCACGGGAAAAAGAAAATCAAAGGCGGAGTGACGTGTTAAATCAAGATATACCTGGAAGGGGGAGGGTATGAAGAGACAATTCATATGTATAGACCAGAGAAAGCGCTGAGATCCATTGAGGGTGAGGAGTGATGAGAGATATTGAGGGGAGCCAATATGAAGAGACTTGTGAACCTGAATCTTATAGTGCATGTGAAATGATATGGAAAGCCAGTGAAGATGTATGAGTAATAGAGTTATGTGATAATAACGAGAGGCATGAAAGATGAGTTTGGCTGCAGTATTCTATAAAAGCTGAAGCCATTTCAGGGAATATTGAGGGAGACTGGCAAGTACTGAATTACAATAATCAATGTGAGACAAGATGAGAGTGACAACAAGGGTGATAAGAGTCAGGACAGATAGAAGAGATCAGACAGCCCTGATACAACGGAGAGCAGTTCTGCAGCTCCTCACTATCTTTCTTCTCTTATCTCTCCTTACAACCCCCCCCCCCCCTCGGGAACTCCGCTCGTCTGGCAAACTGCTTCTATTTGTGCCCTTCTTTTCTATTGCTAACTCCAAACTTTGCTCCTTTCACCTTGCTGCACCTTACACCTGGAACAAACTACCTGTGCCTGTACGCCTGGCACCTTCTCTGACCCAGGCTGAAAACTCACCTCTTCGCTGCTGCCGTCAGATCTTGACTCACCTGATATCCTTGTTTCTTTACCATCCCCCTTGTTTTATCCCTGTCTACACCTTCTTTGTTATCTGTCTTGACTAGATTGTAAGCTCTGATGAGCAGGGACTGTCTCTTACATTTATTTATTTATTTATTTTGCGTACAATTTGTATTCCGCTGCTTCCAGTGATCAGCAGCGGTTACTATACAAGGGGGGTTTGGTTGTACTGGCCAGAAATTAGGGGTATGTACACTGCGATTAGGGCGGGGTGGTATCACACAGCAAAAAGGATTATAGATTTACAGTTGATTGCTGTTAGACTTCACACAAAGTACAAAATATACATATTTACACATGCATGACAGTTATGACTTCACATAGGATTGTTATATACATATAAGACTTCACAAAGGATTGATTATATACATATATGCATAAGCTACATATATCTATTTGCTCATATATGCCTGGGTGCATCTCATGAGGTTAAATTGAAATGTGCTTGGAAGAGGTGCGTTTTAAGTTTTTTCCTGAAGTCTTTTAGATCACAGGTTGCACGCAGTTCGCTTGGTAACCGGTTCCATGTCTGTGCAGTGCTGCGTACGACTTGTAGAGATGTACAAATGCTCAGTAGTAGTAGTAGTAGAGTGGAAGGAGTCTTGGGTAATCTGGCTGAGATGTTCATGAAATGAAAGTGCGGAGTCGAGGATGACCCCAAGGTAACGGAAAGGGGAGGTGAACTGAACTGGAACACCTGTGAGAGAGGGTGCAAAAGAGGGTGATAAGAAAACCTGTGAGCGGTTATCTTAGAAGGATTGAGAATAAGACAGTTTGAGGATAACCAGTGGCCACATGAGAAAGGCAGAAGTTTAAAGGTGAAAGGTCTGGAGAGTAAAGATTGGTATGGTGAAGAAAAAGAATATCATCGGCATATAGAACCATTATATCATCGGCATATAGAACTATTATGCAGCCCTGGAAGTGGAGGAGGTGAAAGCATCCCTGGAAAGGGAAGAACCAGAGTTCAAGTACCCCAAAGTTGCAGAATCAGTGACCAGAAGGAAACGAAGGGTAGTGGTGGTTGGAGACTCTCTTCTGGGGGGTACTGAGGCATCCATCTGCCGACCAGACTTGATGTCCAGAGAGGTATGCTGTCTGCCTGGTGCCAAAATCCAAGATGTTACGGAGAGTTTGCCGAGACTCATCAAGCCCACTGACTATTACCCAATGTTGCTAATCCATGTTGGAACAAATGATACTGCCAGGTATACCTCGGAACATATCAAAAGTGACTTCATGGCTCTGGGACAGAGGGTGAAGCAGTTAGGTGCACAGGTGGTGTTCTCTTCAATCCTCCCTGTTGAGGGTAAAGGCCAAGGCAGAGAGGCTCGCATCCTGGAGATGAATGCATGGCTGCGTGGATGGTGTCATCGAGAGCGTTTTGGTTTCCTAGACCATGGGATGCTGTTCCAAGGGTTGTAGAGCAGAGATGGCATCCATCTGTCCAAGAAAGGTCAACGCATCTTCGGTAGTAGACTGGCTAATCTACTGAAGAGGGCTTTAAACTAGATTCATTGGGGATAGGTGAAGAAAGCCTCCAGGTAAGTGAAAGCCCCCAGATAGGTGATACATTAAATACCTTTATCGAAAGGGGTAACATATGGAAAGCAGTGTGTATAAATACCCGTAGCATGGGAAATAAGATCCCTGATGTTGACGTTTTGGTGGGAGTGGCTGACTTGGATTTAGTGGCAGTTACAGAAACATGGTTCACAGAAAACCATGACTGGGATGTAACTATACCTGGTTATACTTTATTCAGAAAGGACAGGGTAGGAAGAAGGGGAGGAGGAGTGGCACTATATGTAAAAACTATTAAAGCTTTGGAATTACAGAGCTTAAAAGGGAGAGAGGAGGCATTGTGGGTTAAACTAGAAAGAGGGAAAGAGAAATCTATTTGCATTGGTGTGATATACAGACCTCCCTCACAAGAGGAAGAGGTGGACAGAGAGTTAATTGAAGACATACACAGCATTGCTAGGAAAGGGGAAGTGCTACTGATAGGAGATTTCAATATGCCAGATGTTGATTGGCACATTCCTGCTGCAGTATCATCTAGAAGTAAGGAGATCCTGGATTCTCTACAGGGAGAACTATTCAGGCAATTGGTAAGAGACCCCACATGTGAAAGGGCCATACTGGACTTGGTGCTTACCAATGGTGAAAGTGTTTCTGATGTTGTAGTGGGAGATCATTTTGCATCCAGTTATCACCAGATGGTGTGGTTCAATATTAGGACTAGGGCTGTTAGAATCCATTCCAAGGTGAGGATCTTAGACTTTAGGAAGACTAACTTTGCGAAGATGGGCCAATACCTCAGGGAGTCGTTAATGGGATGGGAACAGCTGGGGGATGTAGAAAAACAGTGGGTAAAACTGAAAGGGGGTATTTTAAGGGCAACCAACCTTTTTGTTAAAATGGTAAATAAAGGCAAAAGGAACAGGAGACCGCTATGGTTTTCGAAGGAAGTAGCTGAAAAAGTGAAGAAAAAGAGGGAGGCCTTCATGAAATACAAGAGATCACAGAGAGAGGAAGACAGGCATCTGTATTTGGAAAAACTTAGAGAAGCTAGCAAAGTAGTCAAGAAGGCAAAGATTCAAAAGGAGGAGGAAATAGCCAATGCAATAAAATGGTGGGATAAGACATTTTTCAGATATATTAGTGAGAAGAGGAAGGGCAAAAGTGGCATTGTCAGACTTAAGGGTGCAGGGGGGGAATATGTAGAAGTTGATAAGGATAAAGCGGAATTGCTTAACAAATATTTTTGTTCTGTGTTCACAGATGAAGAACCAGGAGCAGGACCTCAGAAAACACCCACAAATAGGAACAGAAGCGAGGGACATCTTGAACAATTTTCAGAAGACTGTGTTCGTGAGAAACTAGCTCAACTTAAAGTAGACAAAGCGATGGGACCGGATGGGATACACCCTAGAATACTGAGGGAACTTGGGGACGTTCTAGCAACTCCACTGACTGACCTTTTCAATGCCTCGTTGGAGTTGGGAGTGGTGCCAAAGGATTGGAGAGAGGCTCATGTGGTGCCTTTACACAAAAGCGGAAGTAAGGATGTGGTTGAAAACTACAGGCCGGTTAGTTTAACTTCGGTGGTGAGTAAATTATTGGAAACGCTGCTGAAAGAGAAAATAGTGAGCTTTCTGGAGTCCAGCGGATTACAGGATCCGAGGCAGCATGGATTCACCAGAGGCAGGTCTTGTCAGACAAATCTGATTGATTTCTTTGACTGGGTGACCAGGGAGTTGGACCAAGGAGAGCTCTAGATATGGTGTATTTAGATTTCAGTAAAGCCTTTGACACTGTTCCTCACAGGCGACTTATAAACAAACTGAGCACCCTAGGGATGGACCCTAAAGTTACTGCTTGGGTTAGAAATTGGTTGGGTGGGAGGCGACAAAGAGTACAAGTAAATGGAGCTCACTCTGAGGAGAAGGATGTTACCAGTGGTGTGCCCCAGGGATCTGTCCTTGGTCCGATTCTTTTTAACATCTTTGTTAGTGATATAGCGGAAGGACTGTCAGGTAAGGTTTGCCTCTTTGCGGATGATACCAAAATCTGCAATAGAGTAGACACCCAGGAAGGTATAGATAACATGAGGAGGGATCTAGCTAAGCTTGAAGAATGGTCTAGAATTTGGAAGCTGGGATTTAATGTTAAAAAATGTAAGGTCATGCATTTGGGCTGCAGCAATCCAAGGGAGCAATACAGTATAGGAGGTGAAGTACTTTTGTCCACTAAAGAAGAGCGGGACCTAGGCGTGGTTGTGTCTAATGATCTTAAAGTAGCTAAACAGGTAGAAAAGGCGACGGCAAAAGCTAGAAGGATGCTTGGGTGCATACGGAGAGGAATGGCTAGCAGAAAAAAGGAGGTGATAATGCCTCTGTATAAGTCTTTGGTGCGACCTCATTTGGAGTATAGTGTGCAATTCTGGAGACCGCACCTTCAAAAGGATGTGAACAGGATGGAGTCGGTGCAGAGGGTGGCTACTAAAATGATTAGTGGGCTTCATTATAAAGCATATGAGGACAGACTTAAGGATCTTAATATGTACACCTTAGAGGAAAGGCGGGATAGAGGTGATATGATTGAGATGTTTAAATACCTCCATGGCATAAATGTTCAGGGAGAGAGCCTCTTTCAATTGAAAGCAAGTTCTGCTACGAGGGGACAGGGGATGAGGGTGAAGGGAGATAGATTCAGGAGTGATATGCGGAAATATTTCTTTACGGAAAGAGTAGTGGATCCATGGAATAGTCTCCCAGTGGAGGTGGTAGAGATGAGGACAGTAACTGAATTCAAAAAAGCATGGGACCAACACAGAGGATCTCTAAAGGTAAAAAGTGGACTGTTGTAGTTGTTGATATTGAAGGACAGACTAGATAGGCCATGTGGTCTTTTTCTGTCATCATGTTTCTATGTTTCTATATAGGTAAAATGAGATGCTGGATTCTTGGATAAGAAAAGCCAGAGGGGTAATAAAGATGTTGAAGAGAAGAGGGCTAGTACAGAGCCCTGAGTTACACCACAGAGAAGAGGGTAGGAGGGGGAGGCAGAATAATCCATGGTAACCCTGAAGAAGCATTGTGAAAGAAAAGACCTAAACCAATTGAGAACTCGTCCCCAGAGACCAGTAGAATGTAGATGTGAGAGAAGAAAATAGTGATTGATGAGATCAAAAGCTGTGGATAGATCAAGAAAGGCAGCGATTGTGACATTAGTACGGTCAAGAGACTGATGATCCTCACTGAGCAAAGAAAGGATAGTGTCGGTGGAATGACCAGAATGGAAACCCTGATTGGCAGAGATGGAGTGCATTAGTGGATTCGAGGTGAACGTTCAGTTGTGTCACTGAGCCCCTGTGTCTGTGTGTAAGGTAGGTGCATTGGGCTCTGAACCATTATGATTCTTTTGTGTCCCAGTTCTGTGTGGGGAGAAGTATTTATTTATTTAACAATTTTTCTATACTGCTTTTCTTACATTCAAAGCAGTTTACATTGAACATTAAACAAATGAACTTTACATAGAACAAGGAATTAAAAACTTGGATATAACAGGGGTATTAACAATATTGGATAAATGGTTTCTTGATGTTGGTTATGATGGTTGCTGCTATTGTATGGAAGGTAGAATGATTGGATGTGTTCATATTTCATTGAAGTGGGTGTGTTTTGTACAGTGTTTCAGGTTCTGGTCCATAGTATTCCAAAAAAAGGTATTTTTAAGGATTTCCGAAAGTCCCACAGGTCATTGGTGGTTCTTATGTTTTCTGGGATGGCGTTCCAGAGTGATGGAGCATATATTGAAAAAGCTCTATGACGGGTTGTTTGTTTAGCTTTGGTTTTGGTCATTGGTATTATTAGTAGGTTTTTATTAAGTTTCCTTTTTGTTCTGTTTTCAGGGTCCTTGCTGATGAGGGTGGTGATAGCTGGTGTAGGATTTCAAAAATGGTGAGTATTGCTTTGTATTTGGTCCTGGTGATTATGGGGAGCCAATGTAATTGCCTCAATGTTGGGGTTATGTGACTGGTTTTGGTGTCCCAGTTATGATACGGGCCATCATGTTTTGTAGTAATTGCAAAGGGTAGATGAACTGGGTAGGCAGCCCCTGGTAGATGATGTTGCAGTAGTCCAGTATTGGCATTATCAAGGCCTGGCAGACTCTGTGGAAGTTATTAAAGACCAGAAGGGGTTTGAGTTTTTGTATTGTTCTTAGTTTGTTGTAGGCAGTTTTTGTAATCTTGCTTATATGTGCTTGAGTTTAGGTTTTGGTCGAGGTATATCCCCAGATATTTGATTTCCGTTTTCACTTCTATGGTGTTATGCGCTATTTGCAGAGATTTTGGTGGAGCAAATGCGGAATTCTTTGGTTTTTTGTAGTTTATCATTAAATTTCATTCCAGGAGCCAGCTTGACATTTCTTCCAAACATGTTATGTTCCAAGTAGTCAGGTCGGTCAATGTTGAATGAGGTGTGGACCATGATGTCATCCACATAGATATTATTTTGTGATTGACTATTATGCTGCAGAGGGGTTGCAGATAGATATTAAACAGCACTGCAGAGAGTGCTGAGCCCTGCGGTACTCCTTGCTGCTGATCTATTGGATTTGATTGATGTGATCCAGATTCGACGTGTATCTTTCTATGGGTAAGATACGATGTAAACCATTTTAATGTTGTTTCTTGTAGTCCAATTTAATTTAGGCATGTGATTAGTATTTTGTGCTTATTATTATTATTATTATTTGTATTATGTTGGGAGCCACCAAGCTCCTTGTCATCATTCATGTGGAAGAGAGTGCTGTATTGGCGGCTGTCAAGCTCCCCATTGTCTTTGTGGTGGGGTTGTGTGTTGCAATGGAGTCTCCAAGCATCCTCTTGTCCTTGTGAGAAACTGGGAGGCTACTGCCCCTTAGGTGGTTCACAAAAGTCAGTTCATTTTTTTCTGATCCTTCTATTATTGTGATTTTCTGTGATGTTAATGTAGCCGGCCTCTAACTATGGGGGTGAGGGTAACTTTGGAGGCACTGCACAGCACAAATTTATAAGGGTACCTGTCTTTTTAAACAAAATAAAGAACAGCGGTGGATAGGGGAGACACAGTCCAAGACCTAAACCAGAGTAAATAAAAACTAGGAGCAAAAAGGCAGAGTAATCGCAGTAAATATTGTTAAGTAAAAATATAAAATGCAACTGGTCTGATATTTAGAGGAAAGGATATTTAAATGCCAAAGCAGTCAACCATGGCAAAAATCACTATTGTCCGGATAATGTGCTAGTCACTTAGCTCTCCATTGCTTCAGGTGCATACTTAGATTGTAAGCCCTCTGGAGACAGGAAATACTGACTGTAGTTGAATGTAACTCACCTTGAAATACCACTGGAAAGGCAGGAGCTAAATACTAATAAATAAATAAATGGCAGTGATTATCCAGATAGTGGCCGGCATTGCCCTCACTCCGCCTATAGCTATGGATCGCCCTAGAATGCCATAGTTATCCAGATAACTGTTTTTGAAAACTGACCCAACTTTATTAGGTGATTCCCCCCAAAAATAAAGCATACACAGTCCTTATTTCAGGCAAAAACAATAAAAAGACAAAAATATGTGTGGATGTTCAAAGTCCTTGGATTAAGAGTTCTCATCCATACTCTACCTTGCTTTTCTCTCCCTCTTTCGTCTTCTGGTCCTCTCCTTGAAGATGCAACAACCTTCTTTTGGATAATTATGCATACTTTAATTAAATGCCACAGTACTTTTGGGGGATTACTCTGGAAAACAAGTTACTCCCAAACTCTCTTTGAAGCCCTCTAACAGAGTGGTATACCTCCGATATGGAGATATGCTTTAGGACAGGGTCTCTCAATCCAGTCCTTTGGATACACCTAGCCAGTCAGATATTCAGGAGAACCACTATGAATAAGCCTGAGAGAGATTTGCATGCGCTATCTCCATTGTGGGTATCCTGAAACCTGACTGACTAGGAGCCCGATAGTCAAAGGCATTTACACGGTTTACAGACCCATAAATGCCGCTAAGTGGGATATTCATCAGCACTGCCTCTGAATATCCCTGACTATCTCTGCTACATGCTCTGATGCTCACCTCTTAGCATCGGGACAGCACTAGTTGCTAACCGGGCAGCAGCGATATTGCACCGTTGCCTGGTTAGCATCCGCGGGTAAAAGATAGGCTAGCTTTTGCAGTGCCTATCTTTACCCATAGGAGCTAACCGGGCAGTGGCTCAATATTGCTGTTGCCTGGACAGCTTTTGTGGGCTTGTGGGCTGAGTGGCAACCCCGGATATTCAATGCCAGGGTTAAAGGTCAGCGGTGATGGCTATGTGCCATAGCAGCACATAGCTGTCCCAGAAGAAAATTGGGCCCTAGGTGTTTACTGAAACATAGAAACATGACGGTAGAGAAAGACCACATGGCCTGTTTAGTCTGCCCTTCCATGTCAACTACAATAGTCCCCTCTTTTCCTTTAGAGATCCTCTGTGTTTGTCCCATGCTTTCTTGAATTCAGTTATTGTCCTTTTCTCTATTACCTCCACTGGGAGACTATTCAATGCATCTACCACTCTTTCTGTAAAGAAATATTTCCGCATATTACTCCTGAGTCTATCCCCTTTCACCCTCATCATAGCATGACTACTCTATGCCTGTATTATAGAACATAACTTAAATAATTTATAAGCTCCTTTGTTTGAACTGTATATAGTTATCCTGTTACTTCCAAGTTACTATCCCTGTTATAATGTAAGCAAAAGATCTTGTTCTAATGCAAAATGTTGTTATAATGTAAACCGCACTGATTCTAAATAGCGTGTTATATAAGAATTTGTAATAAATAAAATAAATAAATAAATAAATGTCCCCTCGTAGCAGATCTTGCTTTCAAATGAAAGAGACTCTCCTCTTGTGCATTTATGCCATGGAAGTATTTAAATGTCTCTCTCATATCTCCTCTATCTCATCTTTCCTCTAACATATACATATTAAGATCTTTAAGTCTGTCCCCATATGTTTTATAAACAAGGCTACTAACCATTTTAGTAGCCACCTTCTGCACCAACTCCATCCTGTTTATGTCCTTTTGAAGGCTATTAATACGCATCAATATAAATGTAAATAAAAGGAATTAAAAGAAAGTAAATTAAAACAAACCAAATGTGCCAAGGACATAATAAAAGATAAATAACATTAAGAGACAAAAGATGCCTTCTAAAAACACCATTAAAATCCATTGTGATGAACAGTATAATATGACCAAAAATGAAGAAGTTAAAGAACATGTAAAATTGGACTAAAAGTCAGCAGAGCAAGAATAATACATATAATGATAAAATAATACATTAGTGTAGAAACATAACAGAGGTGAATGTATAAATAAGGGACACTATAGCAATTGATGACTCACCCACAGCAGGGATACTAAATGCACACTTTCCTGGATATGAAATGTCTATGAGAACCTGTAGATAACATACACAGTTAATAAAGACAGGAGCAGCTGGAGATTGACCAAGGATAATGCATATACCTAATCACACTGGACATTTAAAAAAGGAGACCCTAAATGCTACAATTTTTAATAGAGCAAAAGACTGGAAGTGGAACAACCAAGCATAACAATTGATACGTATTATATATTTTTGGTATTCCAATCGTTTTTTGGGGTAAAGGGCAGATACCATCAAGACAAAATAAATTACAGCATTTGCACTCAAAGTTACATACGCAACCCATAAATATCCAAATGAATGTCCCAAGGAAAATATAGCTAAATATATATACGGAGGTTATTAAAAAATCAGCAAATGTGTGATTGTGATACAAGGATCCAGTAAACAGGGCATACATGTAGCCACTGTCAAAATTGTTAAATTTGTGAAAAAAGCGAATAATAATCACGGAGATGTGGCACTTACCTCAAACAGACAATCCACAACAGGAATCTAACAAAAAGAAGGGGTTGGCCCCCAAAGTGTTCATTTTAAAGGAGAGACCAGTGATGTCACGCCAACGCCATGCTGATGCAGTTGTAAAAAAATGAAAGACGATCTCCCATGGACAGAACAGGAAAGGTCTTTGCCATGATCTTGGCCGGCAGGCCACAGGCTACCCATGGGGATCCCATTCCCCGCAGGCAGAAAATAATAGAAGCTATGATCATGGCAAAGTTCCTGTTCTGCCGGGGGATCTGATCAGCCTCCTGCCTGCCATGCTGCATTTTTGGTGGGGCCAGGGCACATGTGGCCCACCCCTTTCTGATGCCTATGCGGTTATCTTGGTACCATGGCTTTCCTTCTCCTTCCTACCGACTTCCCTTGTCTGTGCATTCCTCTTTCCTTCTTGCAACATACTGCTGATCCAAGCCTTGCTAGCTCATGAATGAAGAATTTCTTCTGGAGTGGTGAGTAGGTCACATAGATACTGCACCTAGGCTTTGCTGTGTCCAATCAATGGACTCAAACAGATTCTTCTCACATCCCAGAATTCTTGTTCATATTAGGCATTAGCTTGCAAGGCCCTGGACAGTTCCCTCCAACTATGAGGGGGCTCCTCCTGTCCTGTGAGTGACAGGGAAAGTCCATTCTCCTTTACATCATATTTGCTAGGACCTACTAAGGAGCAACTATAGCCATGGCATCCCGAGTGAGCCTGAATTTGTCTGATCTTAGAAGCTAAGCAGAGTAGAGCCTTGTTAGTACTTGGATGAGAGACCACCTTGGAAAAACAGGGGCTGCAGACACACTGTGTGAAAGAAAGACCTGGCAATCTACTTCCAGTCACACCTTGCCAAGAAAATCCAAGGTATAGTGACAATTATCCACAGGATTGCCAACAGTTGGCATCAAATCAAGAGAGCACAACAACACTCAGGAGCAGAAACTCCAGAATGTTCCTTAAAGAGCTATAGAAGAAGCATTGTGGGGCTCTGCTACATCAAGTGCTCCTAAGAGGAGGGTCTTCCAAGGCTGCTCAGTTCTGAGGAAGGCTGGGTCACCCAAGAGAGAGGGAGGTGTGTGATTCTATAACTGTCCTGCATGTTCTGTTTTCCCAGTAGGATGTATATTAGTGTTCTTTTGGTGCCATAGCTAAGACTGGTGCCGTTTGAGTCTGGTTAATGCTGCTATTGTAAAGCAGATTTGCTGTAGTCTTGAGTGTTTTTTTGGAGGGTCTTGTATTACTTTGCAAGGTCTCTGGCAGTTGAGGGAGTGTTATACCAAATAAATATTCTTTTAGGGAATATTTTTATAAAGGTTTTTTTACTTGTATATGCATGTGTGCCTAAAATGTCTCTTATGAAATTCTCTCCCTCCCCCCCTCCAACCAGTGGCATATGTTCTAATGAGGAATCTCTAAGCAAATGTTTTCTGAGGGGCCCTCCATTGCTATGGTGTTGGCTTGCCCCCTCCCTCCCCCCTCCCCCCATTCATGAGCAAACTTACTTTTGAATGTTTGCCCTGCTGCCTATGCTCTCCTTTTAATTTTTGCGGCCTGGCAGCCATCACCTCCTGGCTGCTGCCGGGCCAAAGTCTTGCTGTGCCACTGTTATCGCAAGACTTCAGTCTGCCAATGGGACGTGATGGCTGCCAGGTCAAGGTTTCATAGTGTGGCTTTTATCATGAGATTTTCACCTGGCAACAGGAGGTGATGGCCGCCGGGACTCAAAAGAGAGGAAGAGTACAGGCAGCGTGACAAACACTTTAATGCAAGTTTCCTGCTCTGCCTTTACTGTCGCTGTGTGGGCCCTCTTCCTGCCTGGCTCCCCCATATTGCAGGGGCTTCTTGCCCCATGCCATCCCACAATGAAAGTACACGTCATTGGTCTGACATGCATACTTATCGAATTGCGACTGGCTAAAGCATGGCATAAAGGCCCATCCACGTGCGTAAGTCACTGAAAATATATTATTTGCACGCACTGATGTCACGTAACTATGTGGTTCCTTATAAAATTACATCCAAATTGTGGCTGTGCCCAGATTCATCCCCTGAACATGCCTACTCCAGAGTTGCATACAAGAAGACCCCTAATTGTATTGAGTGTATTTTTATGCATGTGGTAATTCTATGTTGTCGTTTACACATGTATACTGGCATATACACATGCAAAAATGTTTTATAAAATTACCTCCCATGCATAGCAGACTTAAAACAAATAGAGAAACTGTTTTGTTTTTCAAATAATGCTTTGGAATTTGCTGCAGGAGGATAAGGCATCTAACGTAGCTGGGGTTAAAAGGGGTTTGCACAAGTTCCTGAAGGAAAGGTCCATAAACAATTATTAGCCAGGGAGATGTGTGGAAGCCACACTTATTTCTGGGGATAAGCAACAAGAAATGGCTCTACTGTTGGGATCTGCCAGGTGCTTCCTAGTGCCCCAGACAATGGTCCCTTGGTCTGATCCAGCATAGCATATCTTAGATTTTGATTTATTTTGTTACATTCTTCACAAAGGATGTACCTACTTTGTAAGTAAGGAGCTTCAGATTTTAGATGTCAATCATGGACCTTTCATGGTTGACTGAAAAATAAATAACTGCACTAATTACAATGTCATAAAATTGTCCAAACAAATTGAAATGGTAAGAAAAAAAAACATCCTAAGAGGATGAAAGTAATTTATAACAAAAAGCCAGGAAATGTAGCCCCAGTGATTTAACACAACAGAGGCGGAGTAAACATGCTTTCCATTCCCAGCAGCCACTCATCTGGCTTACAGACTGACAACATAAATACCAAGTATTTTCCTCCGAGCCTTCATCCTTTTCATCGCTGTAGTGTCTCCACAAGCAGTATGACTGAAGAGGTGCCAAGTGCCAACCCTTTCCTCGTTCATGAAATGCTGCCATTGTAATTTATGAATTTAAACTTTGACAGATGGTGGTGAGCTGATGATTTTTGTGAGAAACAGAGATGTGCAAATAACTTGAGGTAAAACCTGAACCAGGCCAACATCAGCCTGGTTCGAGAGTGGCACCATTTTTGGAATGTCTCCAGTGTCCCTGGAGAAATTTGTTGAACATGCTATAGCAAATTTTCCAACTGATTTGACAAAGTCAGATGGAATTTCAGTACCCTGGTTTAGTAGTTTAACATTCAGCAAATGTGTTCACCAGTGGAAATTCAATCACCACAGAATTAGGGCTATCAACTTTTCAAGAGAAAAACCTGACACGTGCCTTGCCCCACCCCCTGCCACTCCCATTTATAAAAAACTGTCAGAGAAATAGACTAATTTATATTAATCTCTCTCTCTCTCTCTCTCTCTCTCTCACTCACAGTATACAAACATCAAAAGGCAACATCAAAAGCCATAAGGATGCTTGGGTGCATAGGGACAAGAATGGTCATCAGGAAAAAAGAAGGTGATAGTGCCTCTGTATACTTCATAGATAAGACTTCATTTGGAGTACTGTGTGCAATTCTGGAGACTGTACCTTTGAAAAAATTTTAACTCTGTGAAGTCAGTCCAGAGGGTGGCTACTAAAATGGTCAGTGGTCTTTTAATAAAGGATATGGGGATAAAGATCTCAATCGGGTCAATATTTTAAAAAGCACTTCGATGTTCTGCGCTTTCCGAATGTCTAAGTGCTGTTATTTTTTCTCTGGTTTTCTTTTAATGTGAAGACATTATATGTATTGCAGACTATCAACATTCTACTACATGTATAATGCTTTGCGCAGAGTGGGGAGGATTGGGTTGCAGCATTCCGGGGATGGAGTCACAAATCTGTACAGATCGATATTCAGCGGCGGCTGCTAACGCAGTTACAGCGCCTGGCCGTCACCGCTGAACACTGAACCTGGATATCCAATGCTGGGGCCATATCTGGCCACCGGCATTGAATATCCTGTTCAGCCGTGGAAGCAGGAAGCAGTGTTCAGTCACTGCCTGGTTAGCTTTGGTGGCAAAGGTTAGGTCAGCTTGGTCTGTGCATGGGTGTAGACCATTTTACAAATGTGGATGCCTCAGCCTGGGTAGGTCAGAAGAGAGGTGTCTGTGTTATGAAACTAGTATATCCTGCCTTGCCATTTCAGATACTCAGATGTGCATAGGTGGGCCAGTGATATGTTTGGAGTATGTATTTATGGGCTGGTTTCTTTGGCCAAGAAATATTAACCATAGCAATGTAAGTACATTTTGCTCTTCCCTCTGGAAGTGTTGCAACCATGAACTGAGCACTTTTTTGTACCTTATTCATGGTCAGGAGCAGGTATAAGCATAGATGCCTCAACAACCAAGGCCTTATATGCTTGCAACTTTTTGCTTCACCCAGAGCATGCCTCCATCACACTCCTGTGCTACCTGGATGTTCTCGTACTTGGGACATCTATATAACCAGTCTTTTAAAATGGCTCCAGGGACGTCTCCATGACTTGCATGTCTATGTGCCCATTTCAGATGTCCCACTCATCAACAGAGCTTTTAAATGCTGTCTGAGCTCTGATATCCAGATATTCTGATATATATATACATTTTCTGGCTCCATATATATATATAACAGATTTTTTATACTGCTTAATCATTTTAGTTAAAGAGGTTTACATTGTAACTTAAACTTGGTAATGTACATTAAACAGAGACATTGCTAACTTGGATTCTTCTGAGGAAATGGAGGGTTAAGTGACTTGCCCTAGGCCACAAGGAGTGCTAGTGGGAACTGAAGCCTAGTTTCTTGGTTCCCAAGCCAGTGCTCTAACCATTAGGCTACTCCTCTGCTCTGCATATCTACAATGTGTATCTATATCTATAGAGAGAGCAGAGGAGTAGCTAATGGTTGGAGCACTGGCTTGGCGGTGGCAGCAGTGGACCTCCAATAAAAAGACATGTGGGTATTTCTGACTCCATACTCACATGGCTGATCTGATCCCTCTCTCTTCTGATGTATGCTTGCATCAGAAGAGGGAAGGACCAGACCAGCCATGCAAGTGCGGAGTTGCAAAGACCCGTGTTTTGGTTTTTTTTTAAATTGGAGGTTACTGTCACCGCCGCCAAGGAAGCAGGAAAAGCGGTGATAGGGCAAGGGCAGAATGGGCAGCACAGGGGGGAGCTGAGGCCAACAGAAAAACAGCCCTAAATGCACGCCTATTTTTTTACGCCCTGTGCAGCTGCACCACTGGCACAGGTCTAGGCATGGTACTGCCCATGGTTACACTTTCCTGGTCCAGTTCCATGCTACTTATCCTTTTGAGATATGTCAGATGGCTGAAGATCTGAAGCAAGGAGACAAAACTCAGATATTCAGTGCCAGGGTCATATCCGGGCTGGCTGCATTTGCTGATTGCTAACCACACACCGGCGGTATTGAGCCACTACTCGGTTAGTGATATGTTTATGTTTAAATGTTAGACCAAGATTTCCTGTGCCTGGCTTTTGCCACATATCACTTACTGAGTTGTGGCTCAATATCAGTGCTGCCCAGTTAGTGATAGGTGTTGCCTCCACTCTTCCCCGGAATGCCCCCGACATGTGCCGATGCTAACTGATTAGTGTTGGAGCGTGTAGCGGCAGCACCCGTGTGAAGCAGCGGCACCTGTGTTAGTGTCGGTGAATATCCATAGAGCGGCATCTAATGGTTTGCAGGTCTGAAAACCATGTAAATGCCTTTGAATGTCCCCCCCCCCCCCCCAGGTCTATAAAATAATAAGAGGAACAAAGTGAGTAAATGTGAATTGGTTCCTTACTTCTTCGAAAAGTATAAAGACTAGGGGACATGCAATGAAGCTATAAAACAGTACATTTAAGACTAATCAGAGAAAATATTTCTTCACTCAATGTGTTATGAAGTTCTGGAATTTGTTGCCAGAGGATGTAGTAAAGGTTTTTAGTGTAGCTGGGTTTAAAAAAGGTTTTGACACGTTCCTGGAGGAAAAGTCCATAAATCATTATTAAAGTCTTTTTTTAAGATGTGACAGCTTCATAGCCTGCAATCATTCTTTCCGCTGCAACCTTTTCAGTTGTTAGTGCAGAGTACGGTGTTGCATTTTCTTGATTATTGTAATATAATTTTGTTAAATTGTTCTCAGAAATAGATGAAAAGGCTTCAAATTTGTCAGAATACGGCAGTAAGGTTAATTTTTGTTGCTCCAAAATATGATTTGGTTTCTCTGTTATTTGTACAGTGACATTGGCTAAAGATTTCAGAATGTATATGTTTTAAATTTTATTTGTTTTTATAAAAATATTTTTATGAGTTTGTCCCAGTTCATTTTTCCACTCTGTTGTTACCATCTCTAATTACCAAAAGATCTGAAGGAAATTAATTTGATTTTGATGTTCCGGAAGAAACTTAAGACTTGGTTGTTCTCTGATTGAGTGATTTTATTGTAATGGATTGATTATGTTTCTTTGAAAATCACGCTGATCCAATGAATAATTGAGAGTGCTGTGGAATAAAAGTGTTTTTAAATAAATGAAATGCAGCATGGAATCTGTCTACCTTTTAGGATTCTGCCAGGTACTTGTGACCTGGGTTAGCCACTGGTATGTTATACTCTGCAGCCTCTCCTCTCTCATTAAGGCTTAGTCTCCTGCTGCTCTGATGACAATGCTCAGTAGTTTGCTGACAGCTGTGGGGAGCTGACGAGCCTGGACATACGTACAGCCATATAATCTTCAGGAGAGCAAATGGAGCACAGAGAAAGCCTGGTGCATAGGAAGGAACCTGTTGGTGGAGATCCGGAGGGGCGTGGGGTTTCACTCACTGCTAGGTAGGCTGCATCAGTATATTCAGCATCAGCACACCCAGTTGAGACAGGAGGATGACCAGAGCACAGCACAGACAGTCAATATTTCACTGCTGACTGCACCATGTGACAGGGACTGGATCATTGTTGGTTAGTCCCTGACCCCCTAGGCCAATGGTGACTGTTCTCTAGGGCCAGGGGCACACACCTGATTGACAGTCAGTTGGCTCTTTTTGTCTCTCACCTGACCCAGCCCCTGCGCTGTGGCTGTGGGCCAAATGCCCTGATGCTGGCTCAGTCAGGTGCTGCAGCAAAGGTGGTGAGTGTTTGATTCTCTTTCCCACTCCACACCAGTTTCTGCCAGCACTGCCTGCTACTGCCTGCCCCACAGTAACAGCTGAACCCGAGCGAAGTGACAGTGGCAAAGCTTTGAGAGATGATGATGGCACCCTGCCCAGTGCCCAATACCAATCCTGTGACCACCATGTGCTGCAGGTGTTGGAACGGGTAAGTGAGCATGACTGCTTTGTTTTATGCCCCTGCACATGGATTCACCACACACGCACCTGACCTGCATGCATGGCATCCTACACACACATGAAATAGGTCAGGTGTGAGGGGATCTACCAGTCCAGTCGCTTATGCCCCTTAGAACCCTGGAGGATCACAACAGGAAGAGTTAGTTGTGTCTTGTGGCCTTATCATCATGCTGATTGTACCGTTCCCTCCGATGCAAAAAAAATCAACTTTTCAGTTGACGGTTTTTATTTGCTAACAGCTTGACCATATAAAAAAACAGCCAGACTGACTAAAAACCAGCAGTTGGCAACCATATACACAATCAGTCAGGGTCTGCTTAACCATAAAGCAGGGTAGGCAGACACCTAGGGCAGTAGCTTTTAGAGGATGGCAAACAGCAGCTGCAGTCAACTGAAAACAATTGGTTTTGAAGCCACACTAACAAAGAACCAACAGCGTGTACTTTTGCCTGCAGGGAAGGTGGGTCCAAAATGCAGCAATCTGTGTTCTTTGTCCTTCTCACAAGTATGAACATGTTTTCCCCCTGCTGTACCTGTATTGTTGGCTCCCTATCCTCTATAGGACATCATTCAAGCTTTTGGTTTTGTTCCCAGGACCAGCAGGAGTGGCAATGGTTTTAAACAGCACCGCAGCACTTACTTAAACCTTCAGCATTCTGGTACTGTTCTTGCTGCTGTGGGGATTGTGCAACTGGATCCAAGCAGGGGTGTGTGATCAGGGGCAGAGAGTGGTGATCAGTTTGGGAGTATGCTCAGTGGAGGCGTTTGTGCCATGGGAAGCAAGGACACCGCAGCCACAGACATTTGTTTGTTTTACACTTTTATGGCTCCAGGCCTGCATTCCCTGCCCCAGCAGGTAGCATGGGTGCTTCTGTGCTACCAGCCAAAGCAGAGAATACAGGCCTAAACGGTAAGGAGCCAATTTTCATTTGCAATGGCTATGCGCCTCTAAGGCACATAGCCATCACCACCAGACTTTAACTCTGGATATTCAATCTAGGGCCATATCTAGCCAACGCATTCAATATCCGGCGTCGCCGCATAGCTGCATATGGCACAGAAGCTAACTGTGCAGGGGCGATATTCAGCCGCTGCCCGTTTAACTCCAGCGGTGAAAGTTAGGACAGCTTTTGCTGCACCTAATGTTCGCTGCTGAAGGATAGGCAGGCAGCGGCTGAATATCGCCGCTGCACAATTACGCTCTGGTACGCCCCAGGAGCCCCCCTGACATGCCCCGATGTCAAATGGCCAGCATCGGGGCATATAACGACATTACTTGGGGATATTCAGCGGTACTAACCGTGTTAATGCCATTGAATATCCTCCTTAGGGGCATTTACAGCTCTGTAAACCAACGAACTGCCTTTGAATATTGGGCCTTAAGTGTCTGCTCTGCTTAGTAAATGCAGAGTAGACACCGGGCACGCTCCCTGCAATTATCACTGAGGCTTTGCACTTACCGTGCGTTAATTTTTGCACAAAACGCGAAGTAAATGCAAAGCTTACCACACCTTAGTAAAAGGGCTGCTATGTTTCCAAAGCTAAAACTAAGGGGCTTGTTTATTAAGCAGTATTAATGGCTTCCAACCAATATCGGAGCCGCGGCCCCATTGAATTCAACGGGGCCGCAGCTCCGATATCGATCGGAAGCCGCTAACGCTGCTTAGAAAACAAGCCCCTAGGTGTTGTTCTTCCTAACACTGGTATTTTAGTAGAATTTAATATTCAGTATGATAGTTTTGCTCCTGGTCCTCAGTTGAATTTTCTGACAACAATATCACTACAGGGAATTCAACAACTGATGAGGGGTCTTACTCATGTAGCTGGCCATATGTTAGATATAGTTTTCTAAGGTTAGTTTATCATTGGATTTATGCTGTTGCTCCCAGATGGTGGTCTGATCATTTCTTTCTTTTTTATCAAGATTCCTTTACAAGAAATTCACAAGAATAACATAGGAAAAGTATAAGCTAAACAAGATAGGTAAAATAAGAATATCAAAGAAAGGAAACAGTATTTCTGTCTACACACAAGCCCACATCAATAGGGAGTAATGTGGATAACAAAATTAAGAAAATACTCCCCCAAAATAACCACAATTATCTTCATCGGTATAATTCCACTTAAAGACCACATTCATGCACCCCCTCTCCTCGTCCCCCACACTGCAAACCACAAGAAATATTAAATGGAAACAGTTTTATCCTGAAGAAATACCTCCAACTAAGCAGGATCAAAGAAAATGTACGTATTTCCAGCATGACTAATCAAACACTTGCAGAAGAACTTCAAGAAACAAGTACCACCTGCATTCATTACATGATCTTTAAGCCAAAGGAAGGCTTTCTTTCTTTAGCTGTGTAAACCTTACCACATGAGGGGGCAGGGAAATCCCCAATCCATAAAAAGGAAAAGCTTATTTTTAAAGAAATTTCTAAATATTAAGTTATTGTCTTTCTCAAAACTGAGGATAACCACCAAAGCGACTCTAGTTGCTCTGTCTCCATGACAGATTTCTAGGAAAGCCTGCAAGAACATAAGAACATAAGAACATACCATACTGGGTCAGACCAAGGTCCATCAAGCCCAGTATTCTGTTTCCAACAGTGGCCAATCTAGGTCATACGTACCTAGCAGTTTCCCCAAAAGACACAGGTTCCACAATGCTTGTATTGGTTCAAGCATTGATATCCTGGGTCCCTTCTTAATAATGGTTTATGGACCTTTCCTCCAGGAACTTGTCCAAACCTTTTTTAAACCCAGCTACACTAACAGTCTTTACTACATCCTCCGGTAACAAATTCCAGAGTTTGATTACACGTTGAGTGAAAAAAAATGTTCTTTTATTGGTCTTAAATAGTTTACCCTGTAGCTTCATTGCATGTCCCCTAGTCTTTCTATATTCTGATAAGATCCAAACTGTCTTCTGATGCTATAGTGACCATTGCCCCATTCTCTTTTTCTTGTTCTTGTCTACCCATCGGAGTATAACAGATCTTAGAAATTCCAATAGATTGTCTAGTTTGGATTTCAATACATTCTTCAAGTACATCTTCCAAAGGTTCAATGGTGATAACAATCTAGTCTTCAAAAAGGTCAATAGTCTTAAATTCTTACTCCTACTCATTCTCCAAATTTTCCACTTTGTTATGGATGCGCAGATTACCTTTAATATGGGTAGCTCCCACAGTTGAAGGGAGGTTGCTTGATTACTTTTTGGACCAGTTGCCATTCCATTTTACCCAGTCTCTCTATGCCCCTCCAGCTAAATGACAGAACCTTTAGATAATTCAGCTATTTGAGTACTTGAATCCAACAAAGTCATTTATCAGACTCACAGCCTCCTAGATACCCTCAAGGGTTGCCTGTTTCTGCCCTATAGCAGCTCCCTTCCCCGACATAAATTTGAAATAACCATTGCCTAGCAGATGAAGTCAAACTACCCATCTGGGTACAGGGTCAGCGCAAGAATTGGTTTAAGGTTTTGGCACCCTAGGCAAACCTTAAGCCTTATGCCCCTCCCTCCCTGCTATCAGACTTAAGGGGCATGTTTACTAATCAGTGGTAGCAGCTTCCATGCAATATTGAAGCCGCGGCCCTACGGCTGATTAGTAAACATACCCCCTAAGGTTTAGCTTTGAATGCCTTGCTATTTGCCACCTGCCCAGTTTGTCTGATGGTTGAGCCAGCCCTGCCTGGGTTACCATTTACAACATCTCTCAAGACTGACAACAGTACAAGTCACTGGAATACTCCATGCTTCCACCTCTTGCATCATCTCAGGTGCCCAGGAATACTGACTATCCAATGCCAATCACTGGTCGATATGGGCACTGAATCCATCTCCTTGTTACATAAGAACATAAGAACATAAGATATGCCATACTGGGTCAGACCAAGGTCCATCAAGTCCAGTATTCTGTTTCCAACAGTGGCCAATCTAGGTCATATGTACCTAGCAGTTTCCCCAAGGGACACAGGTTCCACAATGCTTGTATTGGTTCAAGCATTGATATCCTGGGTCCCTTCTTAATAATGGCTTATGGACCTTTCCTCCAGGAACTTGTCCAAACCTTTTTTAAACCCAGCTACACTAACAGCCTTTACTACATCCTCCGGTAACAAAGTCCAGAGTTTGATTACACGTTGAGTGAAAAAAATATTTTCTTTTATTAGTCTTAAATAGTTTACCCAGTAGCTTCATTGCATGTCCCCTAGTCTTTCTATATTCTGATAAGGTAAACAATCGATCTACGTTTACCCGTTCCACTCCGCTCATTAATTTATAGACTTCTATCATATCTCCCCTCAGCCATCTCTTTTCCAGGTTAAAGAGCCCTAACCTTTTTAGCCTTTCTTCATAGGAGTATCCTTCCATCCCCTTTACCATTTTGGTGGCTCTTCTCTGAACCTTTTCTAATAACTCTATATCCTTTTTAAGATACGGCGACCAGAATTGCACACAATATTCAGGGTGCGGTCTCACCATGGAACGATATAGAGGCATTATAATATCCTTTGTTTTATTTTCCATTCCTTTCCTTATCTTACCTAGCATTCTATTTGCTCTCTTGGCCGCCGCTGCACACTGGGCCGAGGGTTTTAACATGGTATCCACAATGACGCCTAAATCTTTTTCCTGGGTGGTGGCTCCTAATGTGGAACCTTGCATCGTGTAACCATAGTTTGGGTTGTTCTTCCCTAGGTGCATAACCTTGCACTTGTCCACATTAAATTTCATCTGCCATTTTGATGCCCAGTCTTCCAATTTATCAAGATCCTCTTGCAATTTTCCACAATCCTCTTGGGTTTTAACAACTTTAAATAGTTTTGTGTCATCTGCAAATTTGATAACCTCACTCATTATTCCACTTTCCAGGTCATTTATGAATATGTCAAAAAGCAGCGGACCCAGCACAGATCCCTGGGGTACACCACTATTCACCTTTCTCCATTGGGAAAATTGGCCATTTAGCCCTACCCTCTGCTTTCTATCTTTTAACCAGTTCCTGATCCACAATAGTACACTGCCTCCTATCCCATGACTCTTTAGTTTTGCCAAAAGTCTCTCATGAGGGACCTTGTCAAAGGCTTTCTGAAAGTCCAGATACACAATATCAACCGACTCACCTTTGTCCACCTGATTATTCACTCCTTCAAAAAAACATAACAGATTAGTAAGACAAGATCTTCCTTGTCTAAAGCTATGTTGGCTGCCTCTCATTAGTTCATGACTATCTACATGCTGAGTAATTTTATTCTTTATGATGGTTTCTATCATTTCTCCCGGTATTGACGTCAGGCTCACCGGTCTGTAGTTTCCAGGATCACCCCTGGAACCCTTTTTAAAAATTGGTGTTACATTGTTCTGGATAACTTCCTCAGCATCGACCTCAAAATTAGGATGCAATGCTTCAGTCAACATCTATTAAACAGCAGGCTAACCTGCGCTGGGCCCACCTTGCTTTTCACTTTTCTTTTTCCCATTAGAACTCAGTAAGTTAACAAACAAAGCAATCAAGATAGTAGGCTCTGCACACCTGTCCAAGACCAGACCCATCTTGCCATACCCCCTGATAATCCTTTCTATAATTAGCAATAATTTACATAGCGATAAACTGCAGATAAATCACACTTTTAGAGAAAGAAAGAAACATAGAAACATGACGACAGAAAAAGACCACATGGCCTATCTATTCTGTCTTTCCATATCAACCACTACAACAGTCCCCTTTTTTCCTTTAGATATCCTCTGTGTTTGTCCCATGCTTCATTGAATTCAGATAATCCTCAACTCTACCACCTCCACTGAGAGACTATTCCAATGATCCACCACTCTTTCTGTAAAGAAATATTTCCGCATATCACTCCTGAATCTATCCCCTTTCACCCTCATCCCATGTCCCTACAAAGCAGAGCTTGCTTTCAATCGAAATTGGCTCGCCTCCTCTGAATTTATGCCATAGAGCTATTTAAATGTTTCAATCATATCACCTCTATCCCGCCTTTCCTCTAAGGTGTACATATTAAGATCCTTAAGTCTTTCTTCATATGCTTTATAATGAACACCACTAACCATTTTAGTAGCCACTCTCTATACTGACTCCAGCCTGTTTATATCCTTTTGAAGGTGTGATCTCCAGAATTGCAGACAATACTCCAAATGAGGTTGCACCAAAGACTTTTGTAGAGGCACTATCACCTCATTTCTTCTGATGGCCATTCCTCTCCCTATCACCCCAGTGGAGGCAGAGGTGGCAGGACAGTTACAATGATGGGTGGACAGAGGAGTGGTGGTGCCATGCAGATCATAGAAACATAGCAATATGACGACAGAAAAAGATCACATGGCCTATCTAGTCTGTCCTTCCATAACAACTACAACAGTCCCTTTTTTACCTTTAGAGATCCTCTGTGTTTGTCCCATGCTTTTTTGAATTCAGTTACTGTCCTCATCTCTACCATCTCCACTGGGAGACTATTCCAGGTACAGGTGAGGCAAGCATGATGAGGCGCAATGTAGGAAAGGGTAGCAGTGCAGGACATGGAGTGGCAGCCTGCACAGGCAGACAGGATTCTACACAGCTGACAGACGCAGATAGACAGACCGAGGGAATGTTGGCAAGTGTGGTGAGGGTATTACGGGCTGGCAGCACAGATCTGCAAAAATATGACTGTTACAGGCATGCACACTATTTGAGTAAGACAGGCATAAGAGGAGGGAACAATGAGGAATGGAACCCATGAACACTGCCAAGAATGGCATTGTATTAACCAGTAGGCTATACCTCCGTGGTATATGTCACAGCAATGGCTGGGTACAGGACTGCAGGTCACTGCACAAACTGTCTGCTCTGAGTGCCAGGATAGGGTAACCCCACCAGTACCCATGATGCAATGCACATGCTGAATAGCTGTCTACAGCTGATCACCAAATGGGGTCTGCACCTCTCGGGTACCTCAGCTTGGAAAGACAAACTGACAGTGCGTGATACTGGCACAGTGTAGCTACAGACCATGCCATTGTGCAGGGATAGGATGGGTGCCCAGCACTAGGTCCGCAGTACATGTGGTGCTAGAGATAGGTCCTGCTGTACATCCTCATCACTGCCAGTGTGTGACAGGTGTTCTGTGCAGTGCAGTTGAAGGTAATTTGGTGTCTATCTGTATCCTACAGTCACATGTGGTCCTCTGCGACCAGACACCACCCAGATTAGTGTGCCCCCTGTGTTAGGGTCTGGCTGACATGGGCACCTGTTATCAGGGCAGAGGGGTTTCTAAACCTGCATGAGGTGTGTGTAGCAGTACCTTTATAAGGTCAAAGTGGTATACACTACATACCCCAAAGGGCCCACATCACCCTTTTGATAGGTAAGGAACAGGTGCCCCAGCCCCAGTGAAGCAACCTCTATCCTGCTGGCATGAGACAGCCCTCCACCATTGATGTGCCTGGGGAAGTGGCAGACCAACAGCAATGTTGGGGTTAGGTCTAGAACACCCCAACCACCAGCAGACAGCATCTTATAGGTATTCCAACCATGCACAGTCTAACTGCAGACAGTCCACTAGCCAGTCCATAGTGTATGCTCACAGAGGAACTCCATGCACCAAGCAGGCATCTCAGTGATTGGGGCCCCAGCACTGGGAACACAAAAGTATCACTGGAGGCAGATAGTGTAGAGCACTAGGTGGGAACCTAGACATGCCATAGTCACTGCTCGGTTAGAGTGAGTGCCCTCCCAGCATGCCCTGCTGTGGCCACCCTTTCCATGCAGGCAGTGGTCAGGCACTACAGTGCCCCAGTCATTGCCCCACACCCGGTGAAGATGCATCCTGGCCAATCCGCCCTGTCCGGGCCATACCCACAACACCTTGCTCCTCATTAGGCACATATTCAGGCTAACGCTGGTAACAGTGGGACATTGTGGGCCCCATGAGGTGTGGGCAGCCACAAAACAATGGATAGACATACACACACACACCCCTATTGCAGCATTGTGCAAAGATAGGGGTGTTTGACAACCCTGCCTGCCACACTGGTCCAGATCACAGTGCTGACATTGCTAAACTGTGCAGGGGGTGGTAGTAGTGCTCTGGTTATAACTTCAGCTCAATGCTGAGGCCAACAGCCTGACTCTCCATGCATCTTTGGATTGTGGAGCCTGTGTGATTGTACCCCTGTTTGCCGCTGCTTTGAGCTTTGCACATGTTGCTGTTGTATCTGCATTGTAGGGTAAAACATAGGGACATGCTCTGCATGAACCACAGCTGGGGCTTGAACCTATGACCATCTGCTTTTGGACACACTGGCTGGGTGTACTGCACCACACTGTTGCCACAGATGCATGGTGGTCCCTGGGGCTACCTGTACTTTTCCTCAGCCAGACCCTTTTATGCTGCACTGCACAGCACGTACTGTTATACAGGGCATGACCTAGGTCCACTGCAGGCAATGTGCCACTGCCTCCTCCAGCACGGGCACACACCCCCTGCCATGCTGACATGGCCATATGCTGTCGGTGCTGGTGGTGCGCAGTCCCAGGCCATCCACTGTGTGGGTAGATGGTCGCCTAGGGAGCAGGGTCTGGGTCAGGGGGCATACAAGAGCATCCTCACATCCCCCCCATCACCGCCTATCAATAATATGTCCCTTCCGCTTGGGGGAGGGTTGGCTGGGGGGATGTTAGGTCAGTGCCCTGGCAACTGTTAGCTCGGGTGGACCAGGTAGATGTAGGTAGATTGTGTTTGGCCTTTGTCAGCTGCTGTCATACTGATTTCCAGTTTCTATGTTCCTATGTGCCACCTAGGCGCCTGCCTAGTCCACCCTGTGCCCCAGCCACCCCCACTACATGTCCCGCCTGCAGCCCCTTATGCCCCTTTTGCACCATTGCCATAGTGGCCGTTCATACTTGGGCACTATTCTGGTGCTGAAAATGTAGCACTACTATTACGTTCCTTGGGCTCCCTGCCTATGCTGTACATTGCTGACACTGAAAAGGTTTCTCTCTCCTGCAAATGTGCATCTAACGGCAGGTTTTCATTCATGGTAGGATTCAGCCCTTCCATTCAGTGCGTTAGTGTGCAGGGGGCCTCTCACCGCCCACTCCCCGCCCATTGACCCCTTCTCTCTGCCCTTTCTCCACCCTCTGCGGTGTTTACCACGGCCGGGAACGTTAACAATCATTAGGTAACATTAACACGCGTTAACGTTACCTACTGCGCGTTAACGATACCTAACGAGCGTTAACGTTACCTAACGCATGGTTTGTAACATTACCGCAGTTTAGTAAACATACCCCTATGGCTGTGGTGCTTAAATATGGGTGAGTTGTTCAGTAGCAGTACCCGTATAGGAGCTGCTGCTGAATATCGGGGCTGAGTGGTGCTGTCTGGATAAGTGCTGCCATTTATTTGGTTTGAAGATTTTCCGTCGGCACTTATTCAGATTGCAACTTACGACGCTCCTATGCCGCCCCTTTATACACCCAACTGAAAGTATGTGCAATGACATATACGTAGATACTTACAGAATAGCTACCAATCAATGTCTGCACGTATGTGTTCATCCATGCATGGAAGTCACTAGATTACTGTGACTTATGCATACAGATGGCACATACCTTGGGCGCCCCCTAGATGTCTAAAAATAAGTCAGTCTACATGTAACTCTTTATTGCACACATGTAGGTTCTGACTATGCCTTTGAAAAGTAACCTAAAATTTCTCCCAGGCACTGTAGCCTGGTAGGGGTTGGTTCTGACTGAGCTAGAAGACCAAAGGAAAAGGATGAAACCTGCCAGGTCAAAAAATATTTTATTACAAAGATTCAAAAATTAATAAAAGGCTAAAAGAAATCCAGAAAAAAATTAACTAGTTGTTAACAAACAACTGGAGTCTTCTGCAGAGGATTCTGGAGAAATGGTGAAAGAACAGATGACAGGATAGTGTATCTAGACAGGGCATCGGCTGTGTTACATTCTCAGGTCATGAACACTATGATCCAAGTAACTATATCAGTCACACATGGAGAAATGCCTTTACTGAGCTATTGCAATTAAGAAATAATTAAAGTCTGTAATGAATCACTGTTGTGCAATTCTGAAATACAGTCTGGCTCCTCAAAATGCATAATTGCATGTCTACCAAAACCACCTTCGATAATGTACCATAATTAGAGTGGCTTTTCTATAGTCTCTTTATATTTCACATAAATAGACAGTGTTTAGTCATGAAATACAGCTTTACAAATACAATAACTCATTTTTTACCCTGCAATACCAAAATTACTATCAAACCAACAATTAAGAACCCCATGGTTTACAGAAACCCCACAAGCTATTAAGCCATTTAAGGCCTTGTAGAAAGATCCAAGGTGAAATGTTACATAATGCCTGGGATTCTTTAACCCTGGAAACCACATAAAAAGCAATCAGCTAGCAACCCAAAGAAACATGTTCAGAGTTTATTGCTTGTCTAGCTATGTAAAACAAATTTGCCATTTTTTTTATATTGAGATTCTAGTACTTTCTGAAGCCCTACGCACATAAATTGTTGGAGACTTTGTATTTGTTGGAGATTGTCAAATGCTTTATTAAAGCACCACAAATCTATATAGGCAGAATTTACTGCACACCAGTTTTAAGGAAGTATAAGTTCACATATTTCAGATCCCTTTCACGTGTTTTAATATAGTTTGATATAAAATGAATACAGGTTGAGAAAGACAATAACAAAAGGACCCAAGGTACATAAGAACATAAGCTATGCCATACTGGGTCAGACCAAGGGTTCATCAAGCCCAGTATCTATTTCCAATAGCTGCCAAGACAGTCACAAATACTTGTCAGGTTTCCAAAAAAGTAAGCTCATTTTCAAATAAAAATGTCCTGAGTTAGGTTACTGCCCTCTCGGTACATAACAGAACTCGTAACAGGGCCTAAGTCCCAGTTGTGAGCATTCTGGTAGGCCCAGGCACATGATGTTTCCTGGAGAGGCTGTAGTGTCATCACTGTTCAGAGCTGCATTCGGATAGCTGGAGGTCCAAATCTGGAACTCACAAGTAGGAGATGGAGTGGAAACTGGAATCGGAGCTTGCAGTGAAGCAAACTTCACAGATAGAGCAGGAACTGGAAGTAAACTGGAAATGTAGGCCTGAAGTGAGACTCAGCAAGAAAGTCACAAGGCTAGAGTAGTAACAGGATGTGAAATGGAGCTTCAGATCTAAAACTGGAGCCAACAGGCAGATCAGAGGGCTGGAGCAGCAACTGGAAATGCACTGCAGCTGCAGACCTAGAAGTGGAGGAAGTCAACAGGTCATGGATCAGCCTGGAGCACAGAAACCTAGCAGCAAGGATTCAGTATACACAGGGCTGGATATAAATCAGGCTGGTTAGCTTTTGTGTTGCTGCAAAGAACTTCCTGCTTCCAAGCAATCCCTTTTAACTGAGCCTCAAGCAGTCCCAGATACCTACAGTAGGGTTACCAGATGGCTTCAAGTCACCAGAGTCAGGCCGAGCGAGTCCTGTTCCACTTCCATTGCATGCTAACAAACTTTCCTGATGCATTCCATGAAAGTAAAACCAGGACCAGCTCGGACTGTCCTCGATGACCTAGAGCCATCTGGTAACCCTAATGGTGTGCCCCTAAAGGCTATATGGCTACTTTTGCAGCCTCTCTATTGGGATGCTCTATCTTCCCTGTTGGGATTTCAAAGATATTTCACTCTGAGCCAGGCACTCTTGAGCAACTATGAGCTTTCCTGCATGTTGCTCTATATCCTTTTTACATGTTAGCACCAATAGCCTGATTCCACCATATTAAGGTAGAGCCATTGTTTTCAGAATAGGTTTTCTGTTCCCCAGAATACTACCCATTTCCTAACAAATCCAAATTCCTCTTCCCTACATCATTGTCTCATTCATTCATTGTGATTCCAGTGCTCAGACTGACTCATGGGTTCTTCCAGACCCTCCCTGCTGCACTTTTCTATGTCATTGGTACATGTGCTAAGATAGCCAGTTCCTCCCCCATCACTCTCTAAAATCCTATCTACTGTAGTTGATGTGAGGTTTGCCACCCTCACACCAATCAGACAAATTACCAAGCAGGCTTTAAATCCACCAGCCACCCAGCTGAATCCACATATTTTTAAAGAGGGTAAAAGTATGCGAAAAGACTAAACACTCAGCTAAGGCTTTCAAACTTTATCATTGCCTGTTTTTTTTTATAAACTTTACCTGTTGAATATAGGTTTTTGGGAATCTTCAGCCTGCCTACATTCCATGTATAGCCCTTTTGAGTGTGCCCTCAGTACATAGAAGGCCTACTGGCCAGGGACACTTGTGATATACAGCTACTTAGAACAGAAATATGCATTGTTTTTAGACTTGCAGTTAGACCTGGTCTTCTACTTAGGTCTCCTACTTAATTTTGCAGCAAGGGTATAATTTTAAAGTTACAGGGACCTTTGCTTAGCAGGCTGATAGATAGCAGTAAGATTCTTGAGTTTCCTTTGTTTGTTGCAAGCCTGTGTCACAGGGTGGGGGCCTAATTGAATTTTGAAGCTGCTCTGCTACTGATCAAATACCTGAACCAGTCTGCTCACCAGAACTTCAAGAGAATACACACTGGGCTAAGGCTTTCAAACTTTATCATTGCCTGTTTTTTTATAAACTTTACCTGTTGAATATAGGTTTTTGGGAATCTGCAGCCTGCCTACGTACCTTGTATAGCCCTTAAATCAGATATCTGAGTGTGCCCTCAGTACATAGAAGGCCTACCGCCCAAGGGCACTTAAGTTCCTTGGGCCCATCCTACCCCTCACATCCTACGCCTATCCTACCCCTCACTCCACCCACCCCAGTGTTGCATTGACTATATAGTCATCATATACATTGACATAGTTACAACAAAACAAATTGTGCTATAGTGCTGGAAGATGAGACCCCCCAGGTCGGAAGGCACTCAACTAGCTACTGGGGAAGAGCTGAAGACTTCTCCGAGTAAAGCCAGCATTTATGAAGTGGTTGGATCAAAGCCCTCGGGATGTCTGACTGCTGATGTAGCTGCACATGAAATGAGAGTCAGAAGCTATAAAGATGTCTTACGCATTGGAACATGGAACATACGAAGCATGAACCAAGGGAAGTTGGAGGTGGTCAAGAATGAAATGGAATGTGTACAACTTGATTTGTTGGGTGTCAGCGAACTGAAATGGACTGGCATCGGGCACTTTGCATCAGATGATCACATGGTCTACTATGCTGGAAATGAAAGAAAGAAGAAATGGTGTTACATTTATAATAAGAAACTTGCAAGAACTGTAATGAAATACAATGCAGTCAGTGAACGCTTAATCTCTATTCGTCTACGAGGAATGCCTATCAACACAACTATAATTCAAGTATATGCCCCAACAACAGCTGCAGAAGAGAATGAAATTGAAGAGTTCTATGAACAAGTACAAGCTGAAATTGACAGAACATGCAAACAGGATATCCTGATAGTCATTGGTAACTGGAACGCAAAAGTTGGCAACAAAGAAGAAGGCAAAGTAGTTGGAAAATATGGACTTGGCAACAGAAATGAAGCTGGAGAAAGACTGATAGAATTCTGCAAGACCAACAATCTATTCATCTCAAACACCTTCTTCCATCAACATAAGCGGTGACTGTACACATGGACTTCACCCAATGGATTGTATAAAAATCAAATTGACTACATCTGTGGAAGTCAACGATGGAAAAGTTCTATAACATCAACAAAGACAAAACCTGGAGCTGACTATGGTACAGATCATCAACTACTAGTATGCAAACTCAAGCTAAAGTTGAAAAAGAGCAAACCACTCATGAATGCAGCAAAATATGACCTTGAGAATATACCACTGGAATTTAAAGGCTGCCTGCAAAATTGATTTGCTGCTTTAGATACAAATAACAGAGCTCCAGAAGAGTTATGGAATGACATCAAGAAGGTTGTGTTGGAAGAAAACGAGAAGTCTCTACAAAAGGTGAAAAAGCAAAAACGGCCAAAATGGATGATGGAAGAAACTCTGAAAATTGCCCAGAAATGCAGAGAAGCTAAAGCCAGAGGAGAAAGGAAGACAATAACAGAACTCAACAGAGATTTCCAACGTGCAGCAAGACAGGACAAGGAAAAGTACTACAACGACGCATGCAAGGAAATAGAAGCAGAAACTTTTAGAGGAAGAACAAGATCGGCTTTCCTAAAGCTATGAGAGTTAAAGAAAAAGTTCCAGCCTCGAATTGGAATGTTACAAGATGCTCAAGGATCTATGTTGAATGATGCTGAGAAGATCAAGAAAAGGTGGAAGGAATATACAGAGTTTTTATATTATAAAGATCAAGTGGACCAACAGCCGTTTCAACCTTACCTTATGATCGGGAACCATTGGTGATGAAAGAAGAAGTTAAAGCAGCATTGAAAGCCTTATCAAAGAACAAAGCACCAGGCATTGAGAGCATTCCCATAGAAGTATTACAGCAATCTGATGCAGCTCTTACCGTACGTACAAGGCTCTGCCAAGAAATATGGAAGACAACATCATGGCCAACTGACTGGAAAAGATCTGTGTTTATACCAATACTAAAGAAAGGTGATCCAACTGACTATGGAAATTATCGCACAATCGCTCTGATCCCACATGCCAGCAAGATTCTACTAAAGATTATTCAAAAGAGACTACAACCATACCTGGAACAAGAACTACCTGAAGTGCAAGCAGGGTTCAGGAAAGGGCGAAGAACGAGAGACATCATTGAGGATGTGAGATGGATCCTTGAAAAGACTAAAGAATACCAAAGGGATATCTATTTGTGCTTTATCGAATATAGCAAGGCTTTTGACTGTGTAAACCATGAGAAACTCTGGGCCACATTAAGAAGCATGGGTATACCAGAACACCTGATCATACTCTTGCACAATCTGTACATTGATCAAGAAGCAGCAGTTCGAACGGAACAAGGAGAAACAGAATGGTTTAAAATAAGCAAAGGTGTAAGACAAGGCTGCATACTTTCCCCTACCTGTTTAATTTATATGCATAACAAATCATCAGAGAAGCAGGATTGTATGAAGACAACAGAGGTGTGAAGATTGGTGGAAGACTCAACAACAACCTTCGCTATGCTGATGATACCACATTACTGGCTGAAAGTGAAGATGATCTGAAACATTTGCTTCTCACAATCAAAGAACATAGTCTCAAAATGGGCCTACACCTTAATGTAAAGAAGACAAAGATCATGACAACTGGCATAATAAACAGGTTCATCGTTGAAGGAGAAGAAATTGAAATCGTGAACAACTTTAACCTACTTGGATCAACTATCAATAAAGAAGCAACAAGCAGTCAAGAAATCAGACTCTTGGCAGAATGGCTATGAAAGACTTAGATAAGATTCTGAAGAGCAGAGAAGTCTCTCTCCATACAAAGATTTGACTTGTTCAAGCCATGGTATTTTCAATAACATCATAAGGATGTGAAAGCTGGACAGTGAAAAAGATAGACAGGAAGAAAATTGATGCCTTTGAATTATGGTGCTGGCGGCGAATACTGTGTATACCATGGACTGCCTGAAAAACAAACCAGTCAGTACTAGAGGAGATCAAACCTAAGCTTTCTTTAGAAGCTCAGATGACAAGACTTCGACTTTCATACTTTGGACACATCATGCGAAGAGAGAGATCATTAGAGAAAGACATCATGCTTGGCAAGATAGAAGGTCAGCGCAAAAGAGGAATGCCAGCAATGAGATGGATCGATACAATAACAGCAGCTACGGGTACCAGTCTGTCAACAATGAGCCGCCTGATTAAAGACCGAACACAATTTAGAATAGCTATCCAGAGGGTCGCCATGAGTCGACTCCGACTCGACGGCACTTAACAACAACAACATACATTGACATCTGTCCTTTAATTGGGTATTACACCCACTTTTTCTCCTTTTCCCCTCCTAGGCAGCTGAGTCAGAATGTCGTGTATTCAATGCAATAACTGTGGTGCTTTCATTCTGAGAAGAATCATTTGGAACCTAAGAGCTTGCCCTATATGCCTCGTTAGCTGCTATGCATAAAGAATTGACTCTACTAAGGGAAGAATTAGCTGCAATAGAACACACCTCCTCTAGGGTACAAACTGCACAAAATCCACCACCACTTCCACAAAGAATCAAACAGCCCAGGAACAAATGGATCACAGTGGGCTCTGATAGGTTGAGACCTGTAACACAGAGACACCCTATACATCAAGAAATATTCCTGCATAATGCTTTCTCTGCTTTGGATAATGAGGGTGCCCAATCTGTGGAAACTGGTGCCCTTAAATGAAAGACTTAATGCCAAATCTACTAATAAGGTACCACATAGGAAGAAAAAAATCACAAAACAGAAAACTGCTACTACTTTGAGATTCCATCATCAGAGGTACCAACTTGGGAACACAGCTCAAAGGAATGCCTCCCAGGCTCTTCAGCCAGCAGGAATACAAACCAAATTGTTGGTATAGTTAGTGCAGAAAGTGAACACCCCAAAATTGATATTGTCATCCACTTGGGTACAAATGACCTGGCTAGAAACAGTGCCTCTGCAGTTCAAAGGGACTTCCATATTCTGGGAGAGAAATTCAAGCCCATTGCTAACACTATAGCATTCTCAGAAGTTCTAACTGTTCATGGTAAGGGGATAGAAAGGTGACATCATATAAACAACTTTAAAACATGGCTCCAAACCTGGTCTAAACAAGAAGGATTTAGATATATAGGCGACTGGGGAAACATATGGATCAACAAGAGACTATACTGTGCTGATGGACTACATCTCTCTGCCACAGGAAAAAGGATCCTAAGTGAAAACTTCAGGCAGTATGTGAACAGGCATTTAAACTAGGGAAAGAGGTTGACGGATGGAGAAGGACAAGTTCAGTATGTCACTCCCAGCAAAAGCAAAACAACATTGGAAACAGCCACACTTTTGAACACCATATCAATGGCAAGTGGGAAGGGGCATGTATAACAAAATCCATGCAAAAGGCAGGCAATCCATTCAACAAATGCTGGAAAGCAATGAGTATAAATGCTTTAAGCCTAGCCAAGAAATTTCCTGATCTGGAAGCCCTAATGGTGGAAATGGACTTGTACATTTTGGCCAATACAGAAACATTGGTTAACGAATTGCATGAATGGGATATAGCCATAGCTGGCTAAAATCTATTTAGAAGAGATAGAGAGGGTAGAAAAGGAGGAGGAGTAGTCCCGTATATCAAAAGCAATATCAAAGCTGCTGAAATGCAGGGAACATGGGGAAAAGAAGAAGCACTCTAGATTGTGTTGGAAAGAGTCCATACTCTGGTCTGGTGTGGTCTACAGGCCTCCATCTCAAACCAAAGAAATGGATAGTGAATTTATTGTTGATATTACAAAGATAGCTATGAAGGGGGAAGTAATCATATTGGGTGACTTTAATCTACCCGATGTGGATAAGAGTGTTTCTTCTGCAGATCTGGAAAGAAGAAAAAAAATTGTGGATGCCTTCCAAGATGTGTCACTTAAACAAATGGTGATGGAACTGACCAGGGAGAGCTCTGTGCTGGATTTAGTGCTCACCAACAGAGATAGCATGTTGAATATCCAGGTGGGTGCCCATGTGATCAGCAGTGATCATCACATGGTATTTATTTATTTTCTCTTATATACTGCACTATTCTGCATCAGTGTGGTTTACATTGAACAAACTGAAATTACATTGAACAGGGCATTATAACTTGGAGATAACTATTTTACAGGGAACATGGGCTATGGAGGGTTAAGTGGCTTGCCCAAGACCACAAGGAGCACCTGTGGAACTAGAAACCCCAGTCCTTCCAGCCCAAGGTTACTGTCCTTTAGTGGAATTTGAACCCCCAACCTTCTGGCCTGAAGTACCTTGCCCCAACCACTAGGCCACTCCTCCACCCCTGGTATGGTTTGAGATAAATGCCAAGGTGGAATCCAATCACAGCAAGTTCAAAGTCCTAGACTTCAAAACGCTGACTTCAGTAAAATGGCCAAGTACCTGAAGGAAGAGTTGATAGGGAGGGAGGGGATAAGGGAAGTGGAATTGCAATGGGCTAAACTAAAGGAGGCAATAAAAGGTGCAACAGATACATATGTAAGGAAAGTAAATAAAAACAAGAGGAAAAGGAAAAATATTTGGTTCTCCAAAGAAGTGGCTGCACGAATAAAGGCAAAAAGTATAGCTTTCACAAAATTCAGAAGCTCACAAACAGAAGAACACAGAAAAGAATACAAGATCAAACTAAAAGAGACAAAAAGAGAAATGAGGATAGCAAAACGAAAGGCAGAAGAAAAGATGGCTAAAGATGTGAAGTGTGGCGACAAAAACCTTTTTCAGGTACTGTATATTAAGGAGAGGAGGAAAATCAGAGGTGGAATTGCAGGATTCAAAAGTGCTGGGAATGGATTTATGGAAAGTGAGATTGAAAAAGCGAAAATGCTAAACAAATACTCAGCTGTTTTCCCTAAGAAAATCCTGGAGAAGGACCACCTGTGTTTGACAAATATACAAATGGGTGTTTGACAAATATACAAATGGGAATGGAGTAGATACCACACTATTCACAAAAGATGATGTATTATAACAGCTTGCAAAGCTGAAAGTGGACAAGGCCATGGGGCCAGATGTGATACATCCCAGGATACAGAAAGAGCTCAGAGAAGTTCTTGCAGGGACTTTAAAGGATGTTTTTAATAGATCCTTGGAGACAGAAGAAGTTTCAAAGGACTGGAGAAGGGTTGATGTGGTAGCTCTCCACAAAAGTCGTAATAGGGAAGAAGTGACAAACTACAGGCCAGTAAGCCTTACTTTGGTGGTGGGAAAAGTAATGGAAAAGGGCAAATAGTGGACTTCCTCAAAACCAACAGGTTGCATGATCTGAGGCAACATGGTTTTACCAAAGGATGATCTTTCCAAACAAATCTGATTGAGTTCTTTGACTGGATGACCGGAGAACTAGATCAAGGGCATGCGATGGATGTGATCTACCTGGATTTCAGCAAAGCCTTTGATACTGTTCCTCATAGGAAGCTTATCAATAAACTCAACAGCTTGGGGATAGGTCCCAAAATGGTGAACTGGATCAGAAATTGGTTGACTGACAGATACCAGAAGGTGATGGCAAACGGAACTCACTCGAATGAAAGGAAGATGATTAGCAGTGTGCCCCAGGGTTCAATACTGTCCGATACTGTTCAATATATTTGTGGGTGATATTGCTGAAGGGCTGATTGGAAAGTCTGTCTTTTTGCAAATGACACCAAACTTTGCAACAGAATAGACTCCCCTGAGGGAGGGGATAACATGAGGAAAGATCTACAAAAGCTGGAAGAATGGTCTAATGCTTGGCAGTTGAGATTTAATGTGAAGAAGTGCAGTGTCATGCACTTAGGATGCAGAAATCCAAGGGAATTGTATGCGATAGGGGGAGAGAGTGTAATGTGCACGGATCAGGAGCAGGACCTCGGAGTGATTGTTTCTGACGATCTCAAGGTGACAAAACACTGTGACAAGGTAGTGGCAAAAGCCAGAAGGATGCTGGGTTGCATACAGAGAGGAATTACCAGCAGAAAGGAAGAGGTACTAATGCCACTGTACAAGTTGCTGGTGAGGCCTCACTTGGAATATTGTGTTCAGTTTTGGAGACCATATCTCGCAAAGGATATAAAAAGGCTGGAATGTTCAGAGGAAGTCGACCAAAATGATTTGGAACCTGCGTCAGAAGACTTATGAGAAGAGACTTGAAGACCTATATATGTACACTCTGGAGGAGAGGAGGGACAGGGGAGTTATGATTCAGACCTCTAAGTACTTAAAAAGTATTAATGGACAAACAAACCTCTTCCAAAGATGGGGAAGCTGTAAAATTAGAGGGCATAACATGAAGCTGCAAGGGGGTAAACTGAAAGGCAATGTCAGGAAATACTTGTTCACTGAAAGGGTGGTGGATGCTAAGGAATGCCCCCCCCCCCCGATGGAAATGGTGGGGGCAAATACAGTATCAGAATTCAAAATGGCATGGGACAGACACAGTGGATCCCTTTATAGCAACAGGATAAAATCAAAATAAACATAACTATCTCTTATATCTGAACAAATAGGGGTGACCTACATGGAGTGGTGGGTACACCCCTAAACAAAGGCATGTGGAGAGGTGACCTGCATGGAGCGGCAGGTGCACCTACCCTTGCCGCCTTGCTGGGCAGACTAGATGGACTATACTGATCTTTATCTGCTATCATATACTATGTTACTATGAATATACATTTAGCTACAGAGTGTGGGATGGCAATAACTATTCCAAGATTTTACATGAGTAAATGTGTGTTTATCCCACTTTATTTATTATTTATGATTTTCCCAAAATTACAAATATATCAAGCAAATAATTACTTGAAGGAAAAGAAAAGTACTAAGAAAACATTTACACAACAAAATGCAATATAACTATACATAAGTAAAAAGTAAATAAGTGCTAAACTCAGATAGCCCACTACAGAAGAGTGGAAGAAACCGATAAATAGGCTACAGATCAAATTATAATAACAAGGTATAACATAGACCTAGGGAAAAGGTGGCTACATGTCCCATATCATCAAACATTAGTGATCCAGTTGATCCGATTTAACCAGACCCCACTGTGACCATAACAGTACCCATAGATTGTCTGGAATCCAAAAATGCACGCAATTGCTTTGGATCATAGAAAATATATCTCAAAGAAGAAGATTTAATTATGCACAACACAAAGGAAAAATCTGAGGCGGCAACTTCCGAATGCATAGACAGAAACTGACTACATTCAGCTTAAGTCACATAGGAAACATCTGGGAATACCCATACCTTTTGTCCAAAAAACAATTTAGTAGCATTCTGAAAATACAATCCAAGCTCGGTCTGACTTGCGCACAAATGTGACTAACAGGGTAGCTCTTATCAAACTCTTTTCCGAGGTCCCTTCCAGATCTTGAGTGAGATTCAGGGTATCCAGAGAGGTGTCCCCCCCCCCCCCCCAACTCCTCTAAGGCTAAACTGCTGCAGCTCTTCTTTATAGGCAAATAATACACTTTAGAGGTGGGGGTAAAGTATTCTCTGGCTTCCCCAATATATCAAGCAAATTACTTTTTAAACAACTCAACCAGAGAGATGTTACAGGAGACAGGAAAAATAACAAAATGTAAATTAGGCTTCTTGGAGAAGTTCTCCACCTCTCCAACTTGTTATGAATCAGAGAACTGTGTGGAGGAGTGGCCTAGTGGTTGGGGCAAGGTACTTCAGGCTGGAAGGTCAGGGGTTCAAATCCCACTAGAGGACAGCAACCTTGGGCTGGAAGGACTGTGGTTTCTAGTCCCACAGGTGCTCCTTGTGGTCTTGGACAAGCCACTTAACCCTCCATAGCCCATTTTCCCTGTAAAATAGTTATCTCAAAGTTATAATGCCCTGTTCAATGTAATTTCAGTTTGTTCAATATAAACTGCACTGATGCAGAATAGTGCGGTATATAAGAGAATGTAAATAAAATAAATAATAATAGAGATGCTCTGCTTTTTCAATGCTGCCACTTGAGTTGAAAGTGACCCTAATGTAGTGCTAGAGTCCTGATGAGCTTGCTCGAACTGATCAGACTTTGTCCTGAACTCTTGAGTAGCCCCTTCCACACAATTCAAGCGAGTAGAAACTGACTTTTCCAGAGTTAATATTGTGATCCAAATGGAATCCAGAGTGACCACCAATGGTTTTACCAGGGCGCTACTACCGGCAGAGTCTGGGGAGCTCCTCTCTCACCTTAGGGCCAATGGTAACATCTGTAGAGATGCCATGCTAGATGCCATACCACTGGGACTTGCCCCGGTAACAGAACTGCAAGACTCCCTGCCCCTCCGAAATAGCCGGCAGTGCTCCTGGGCCCAGCAACTCCCCCAAGGTCGACAGCTTATCTCCTACTTCGATTAGTTGGGGTGGCAGCCAGAGCAGCTGGTCAGCAGACAGTGGGAGAGGCTTGCATGGAGGGACATGCTGCTCGGGGCTCAGACTAATGTCCAAGGCTGAAAGGACCACCTTGAAGTCAGCTCCAGCACCAGTCTCAGCAGATTTTTCTATGGCTCCAACTGCCACAAACTTTGTGATGAGCAGCTGGTTGGAGGAAGATTCACCCTCAGGATATTTCACCTTCCCCTTATTCTTTCCCATCGAAGCAAGAAGAAACAAGTCCAGTTAGGCACTAAAACCACAGAGAACAACTCTCTTTCACAAGAGAGCAGCCAGAACGGGCACACGTGCAGCCACCATCTTGAAACCTCCCCTCTAAGGGGTATGTTTACTAAAACCCCGTTAGGTGCGCGCCGCGCTATTGTGCGGGATGCCATAAAAGGAGTGGGCGTGTCAGTTTGAAAAAAGCAAACCGGGATTATTCATGCGCATGAGAAACACGCATGAGAAACGCGTGCGGGAAGCATAAGTGGCGCGCTGATGTGCAAGCACAGAAACAGAGCCACAGTACAATGGTTAAGACACTGACCGATGGTGCAGGGATCATGGGTTCAATCCCCCACTGTGCCCAATGAATAAGGCTGGCTGAGGCACTACCTGTTATGTGTAATATTGCAGTCTGAGGCATATTAGTTTTATTTTAATTACTGCTACTAGCAAACGCACTCTGAAAGCACTGTAACATAAGGCACCCCATAATGTACCCCAGAGGGCACATTTTAAAGTGCACTGTCCGCCACGGCACCCTACAATGTTGCATAAAGGGTGGCATATAGGGCGCCATATAGGGTGCCCTATGAGGCACAGCAAGGTCATAGCACTGTTTTTGATGGCAGCACTGTGCATTTAAATGCATGGAAAGCATAAGTAAGTGCGCTGAAATGCAAGGAGAAACAGCAGTGTAGCACAATGGTTAAGGCACTGACTGATGATACAGGGGTCATGAGTTCCATCCCCAGTGTGCCCAATGCGTAAGGCTGGCTGAGGCATCAGCTTTGACATATAAGTACTGTTTCCTGTGGCACTTTATTTGTATTTTATTAATTGCTGCCAGCAAACACACCCTCACGTGCCGTAACCTAAGGTGCCGCATAAGGCACCCTATAAGGTACTCCATAGGACACATTATAAGGTGCACTGTCTGCCACGGCACCCTATAATGTCCCCTATAGGGCACCCTATAAGTCGCTCCATAGGACACCTTATAAGGACTGGCACCCTATCAGTCGCTCCATAGCATACTGGATAGTGCACCTTATATGGACGGTAACCATAAGGTGCCCTATAGGGCGCCCTATAAAGCGCCCTCTGAGGCACCTTATGGTTACAGTATGCTGAGGGTGTTATTGCTGGCAGCACTAATGTACTTTAAAAATAGATAATGTTTTGGATAGCCCTATCAAATAACCCCACTGTGGGTTTGAACCCATGACCTCTGGCTCCACTGGTAGTGAAGTAACCAGTAAGCTACAGCTCTATAGCTGCGAGCAAGCCCCTGGCTGTCTGCAGAAGGACTGCAAATCACCACACAAACAGTCTGCTGTGGTCACCAGGATAGGGTTAACCCACCCATACCCATGATGCACTGCACATGCAAATCAGCAGTCTACAGATGATCACAAGATGGGGTATGCACCCCCACAGCACTTCGGCCTGGTAGGGGGAACTGACCGTGTGTGGTACTGGCACAGAGTAGCTACACACCGTTACATTGTGCAGGTACGGCATTCACCCTGAGGGTGAGGTGGGGTGCCCAGCACCAGGTCCACAGCAGAGATAGGCCATGCTGCAGGTCCCCAGCAGTGCTAATGTGTGAGATAGGTAGTTTCTGCTGACACACCTTGGATATATCTGTATGTCTCAGTCAGGTGTAGCTCCTATGGACCCCTAGGAGGATTATGTACCACCACCACCACCCTCCTCCTCCAGGGCTAAGGGTGGTACACAGGATCTCCCACCAACAGATCCACATTCTACCTCCCTGCAATGGTGGCAGTAGAGGGGACCATCAACCCCAGTCCTGCTAGGGAACAGACACCCTACAGGGCAGTAAATGCAGCTCTGTACACATCCATAACACACTAGCAGACAGACATTAGGCCTGGATATGCTAAGCTGCACCCCACCACTATCTGATATTCTCCTGCAGCAAGCCTTCAGCCGCTGCACCCTGCAAGGCGCTCCATTAGGACACATACCAGCTGCAGATAGTCTGCTAGCTAGTCCATAGTTCATGTTCCTGATGGAAATGCATGCACCCTGAACTGGGATGTCAGTATACACACCAAGCAGATAAGTCAGTGACTAGGCCCCAAAGGGAAACCCATAAATATCACATGAGAGAAATACTATATAGCACTATGGGGGTGCCTAGCCATGCAGTGGTCACTGAGCAGTCAGGGTGAGAGTGATCTCCCAGCAGGACATGCTGTGGCCAACCTGTCTGTGCAGGTGGTGGCCGGGCACTACAATGTCCCAGCCAGTGCCCTATGCCCTGTGCAGATGCATCCTGGCCAGGCCACCCTGCCGGGCTATACCCATGGTACCTTGCTCCTCATTATGCACATTGGCAAGCCAATACTGACAACAGTGCTGGCAGTGTGGGCTGTGGAGGGTGTTTGCAGCCAACACACACTGGATAGACAGACACACACTCCCACACCTATGCCAGCATTGTGCCACTCTAGAGGAGTTTAGCAGCCCTGGTCACCACACCAGTCCTGGGCACAGTGCAGGCATGGATATGGTATGCAATACTGTTGGGGGTCACTCCCCAGGGTGGTAAACACTGTCAGAGACCAGACCTGAAGCACACTTCACAGACAGCAGAAAGGTTACTATGATGGAGCTCAATCAGCAAACTGTGCTTAACGTAGGAATTGGTATCTGCCAGTAATCATAGCAATCGTTTGATAGCTGTGTAACATATTCCCAGGTGTAGGGTGGCATTGCTAAGGTATGCAAGGGCTAGTATTGGGAGATGCACGCAGGGCCCAATGTCATGCCTCTCCAGGAGGCATTGGCTAATGGAGCCTGTGGGTGTGGGTGTGGGTGTGTCTGCCCCTGTTGGCTGCTGCTTTACGGCAGAGGTTGCCAACTCCAGTCCTGGTGTGCCAAACACTGTTCGGGTTTTCATGCTGTCCCTCATGAATATGCATGAGATACATCTGCATACCATGGGGGTGGTGCATAGATATGCAGCACAGGCATCTTTATTAGAGGCAGCATGGAACCTGAATGGTGTTTGGCCCTCCAGGACTGCATTTGCGAGTCTCTGCTCTAGGTAATGCACCTGTTTATAGTGTCTTTGCTCTGTAGGGTAAAATGTAGGTGTTTTGGGCATGTTTACGTCATCTGCAATAAAGGTTCTGTCTGTATTAGCACGTTGTAGTAGTGGGTAAAATATGGGGACTGGGTTGGCAGGCACCATAGCTGGAACTTGAACCTGTGACCTTCTGCCTCCATACACACTGGTTGTGTGCACTGCACCATCGTGTTGCCACAGAGACAGTGCATTCCCTCGTGATACCATGACTGTTTGTCCAGCATGGCCTGTCTGTTGTAGTGCATGGCACCCACCTACACAGGGCTAGGCATGCCACTGCCCCCTCCACCAACAGTACCCCTCCGCCACCATGCTGACATGGCCTTATAGTGGAGACAGCATAAAACCTGACTGATTTGTGGGCCTCCAGGACTGAATTTGGGGGACTATGCTCCAGGTAACGCGCATGTTTCTGGTGTCTGTGCTCGGTGGGGTAAAATATAGGCGTTTGAACCATGCGTATGTTCTCTGCAATAAAGGTTTGTCCTTACTATCATGGTTTAGTAGCGGGTAAAATATGGGGATTGGATTGGCAGTAGCCCCAGCTGGGACTTGAACTTGTGACCTTCTGCTCCTGAACACACTGGCTGTGTTCACGGCACCACACTGTGCTCACAGTGACTGTGCAGTCCCTGGAGATACCATGGTTGTTGGTCAGACACAGCCTGTCTGTTGCAGTGTATAGCACCCACCTACACAGGGCTAAGCCATGGTCTGCTCTGGGCAGCTGCCACTGCTCCCCTCCACCACCAGTACCCCTCTGCCATCATGCTGAGATGCCCTTCTGCTGGTGGTGCTGGTGGTGTGCAGTCTCAAGCCATCCAGTGTGCAGGTAGGCGGCTGCCTATGGTGCGTGTTCTGGGGTAGGGGTGCCTGCATAGGCTTCCACGCTTCCCCCCAACACCTCCTGCCAATGTTCTGTGCCCTTGGGGGTACCTGCTGGGTACTATCCCCTGTGACACTGTGATAAACACTCTTGTGCCCATGTTGGGCCCTCATCAGTTGCTGTCTGGCTGCTGTTCAGTTTCAGCATTCCTAAGTGCCACCTAGGCATCTGCCTAGTCCGCACTGTGCCCCAGCTGCACCACAGCATGTGCCGCCTGCAGCCCTCTGTATCCCCTTTCCCAGCATCTGTCCAGTTGCCCATTCCGACATGCCCGCCCTGCTGTTGTGGAACATGTGCATGCCATAGGAAACCTGTCCAATGGAGAGGAAAACCCTGATTAGTGTTATTTCACTGTGGGGTCATTCACCTTGTATGGGGACGGAGCGTAGACCCTTCCAAAATTCATATTTATTTTTTGGGGCTTTCTTGGGAGTGTTTTTTTATGTTTCCCATTACTATCACTATTGCCCAGCTTGATTATAATTTTTTAAAATTTTGTTGGGGTCCTTTTCAATGTTTATTTGTACTTTTGTACCGTGCAGATGTATCACACTTATCACTTTTTGTAGGTTTCCTTGGTTTTGCTGTACATTGCTGACAGAAATGGTTTCTCTTCCCTTTAAATCGGCTCTAACGCGAGGTTTTTACTCGCGGTATTTTTTGCCTCGGATTTCAACCTCGCAAATGTGCGGGGAGCCTCTCCCCTCCCACTCTCCACCCATTGACCCCTTCTCTCCGCCCCTGGGGAGCCTTCCTCCGCCCTACGGGAGCCTTTCCCTGCCTTCATCGCACATTAGCGCGCCGCGCACATGAGAGTGCACAATAGTGCGCCACGCACCTGAGCGTGCACAAAAGTGCCCCGTAACACGACAGCGTGCGCTAAGGTACCTTAGCACACGCTCAAGTGTGCAGCGCACATTAGCGCAGTTTAGTAAACATACCCCTAAGTCACTTTATTACTTGCAAATGTCTTTTTCCCATGATCTCTCTTTGGCTTTGTTTTACTTAATCAGGTCGTCCCTGTATATTATGTCCCTGCTTCTTCATACCTACTATCACATGATTATCTATACATGTGGCTTAGCAGCAAGCAAATGCTCATAGCTTTACTATTCACACACAGTTATTTAAAGAAAAAATATAAACAGGGCTTTTTTTGAGGGGGCGATATGGCCCCACAATGAATATCCGGGGTTGGTATTCAGTGGTGATGGCTTTGCGCTTTACAAGCGCTAGCCGCGACCGCTGAATATCGGGCCCATAAGATACATCATACTGGGTCAGATCAAAGGTCCATCAAGCCCAATATCCTGTTTTCACCAGTGGCCAATCCAGGTCACAAGTATCTGGCATATACAAAAGTACAGAAATGATACCGTACCTTAGGGATTCAAACTATCAAAAATATTAAACAAAAAAATCCCTATTATTCTTTTTCAAAGGCTGCCATCAGCAAAATTAGTCATATAAGGAGAAAAAGACCTCAGTGTTAGGGCCTGGGACAGTGCCCTAGCTACAGAGGGTTAAATGTTCATACCAACATCACTGATCAGAAAAAAATCCTTATTAAATTAGTCATTAAATGTTAAACCTTCATTCCACAATAAAAAAAAATTGTTTCTTTTTCTTTCTTTCTTTTAAAACCATTACAGAAAAAATTATACTTTTTGTAAACAGTGCAAACCCACACTGAAACAGTTCATTGCTTTTGTAGTCACTGCTACTGTATCATTCAATGTGAAGCTTCACTTAGTACTAATGGTATTAAAAGTACTTATGTACGGGGGCGGAGCCTGATGTCCAGCGGGTAGGACGCTTTGCGTTGAAGCTCCCGAGAGGCCTACTTAGAATCCTGACTTAATACCTATACAAACTTACTATTTTGCTCCGAGCTGACCGGGGTACCTCGGGGGGGATGGCGGCCCATAAACCAGCGCGCTTGGACTTCGGGTCTCCTTCTTCTTCTCACGGAAAACGCTCCAAAACAGAGGTGTCCTCCCCACAGAAGATGGTTCCCTTTCGTGAAAACCCCGAAATGCACCTGGAGATTTTGGAGGAAATACGCGGCGTGAAGGAATTGGTGCAGTCCAATGGAGAAGCGCTTCGAGCCATGCGAGAAGACTTTGGAGTGCTCCAGGACCGACTTGAAAGTCTTTCATTACGGCAGGACAACATGGCGGGGGTCCTCGACTCGCACGCGGTGCGCTTGGGCAAACTGGACAAGGCTGAGCGCCAGATACAGAATCTTCAAAAGGAGTTAGAAGATAGCAATAATCGAGCCCGTCGCAACAATGTGAGGCTCCTCGGAATGCCGGAGGGGGTGGAAGCAGGAGATATAAGAGAATTCTTGCTCAAAATTCTTCCCTCTTTGCTGAAGATCACTTTTCATAGAGAACTGGAAATCGATCGAGCACACCGTGTTCCTGCCCACATGGCGCTCAACCGCACGACCCCCCGGCCTATTATCTTTAGCTTGCTACGATATCAACAAGTGGAACAAATTTTAAATGCTGCCCGAGCGAATCATCATTTGGAATTTGAAGGTCGTAAAGTCTCCTTCTTTCCTGATTTGGCAAAGCCTACCGTTGACCGTCGGAAGAAACTCCTTGCTTTTCGCCCTCGACTTCAACAGCTACAGGCTCGCTTTGGCCTGTTGTATCCAGCGAAGCTCCGAGTGACTCTCCACAACCAAACCAGGACGTTCGAAGATCCTGATCTACTATCAACATTTTTAGACTCCAAAGAAGCAGAGCAGATGCGCTAATCCCAAATCTTGGACTCTTATCTGTCGGCTCTGTCCGCCATTTTGAAGGGCCCGATGCGGCGGTTATAGTCAAGCACAGAGATTGCCTAGACTTTCTTTCTTTCTCTATATGACTTTTGTTTTTTGGTCTCCTATCCCTTCATGATGTGCCTCGGTCGGATTCGGAGCACGCACAGTCCTACAGGTTATGTGTTTTTTCAATTTCGGCCTTCTCGGGGGTTTCTCCCCGCAGACACATGGTCGCCAGTAATTTTGGGGTTTTGCTTCTCCTCTACCTTACTGCGGTTTTCTTTGTTAATGTGGGGCGCTTCATTGTATTATATTAGCTTATTTTCTTATGTCATGTGTACAGCCAGATACAGTCAGTTTGAAGGAAATAGTGAAATTAGGTGTGCTATTATGCTCAGACTTTTTAACTTTTCTGAATGGCCTTATGTAAATCTTATCACTCACCGTACAAGGCATTAATGGTCCACTCAAAGGAAAGAAAATCCTTAGCTATCTTAGCCATGAGCATGTTGATTTAGTGTTCTTCAGGAAACGCATTTAAACTCTGCTGAAACACTGAAACTCAATGCTAAGCCTTACATGGTAGCTGCCTATTCTCCCACCGTTTCCAAATGGTACGGGGTAGCCATTCTGGTTAAGAAGTCTTTGCACGCTACTGTACTTTATATTAGCGTTGATAAGGAGGGTAGATGGGCCCGTGTACACCTTGAGGTTGGAGATAGTGAATTCACGTGTATTTGCATTATGCCCCGAATGTGGACAACCCTGCTTACTATGCAAGTATTGCGCAGTTGGCATTGGCCTCTGCCAATGCTCCATTAATACTTGGTGGCGATTTTACTCAAGTGTTCCCTCAATCTCTTCTTCTCAAACAAGGCGCTCGTTGGCTGGCAGATCCAGTACCGAGTAGACCTGTGTGGCTAGATATAGAAGCGGGCCTTTGCAAACCGATTCCTCTTACTTTTCTCCCTGGTATGACTCTCCCATCAGACTCCCACTATCCACCAATGCTTTTAGACACTTTAGGTGCCTTTAATACTCTTATGCAATCTTTAGACTCCCGACTCTGGTCAGTGCAACTTCAGCATCGCCTTCGGAGTACTAGGGTACTCCCGCCATCGGCATTCTCTACATAAGGTTGCGTGGAGACTTTCTGATCTATCGGTAGTTCACCGGGTGTAGCATCCAATTTTTACTAAACCTTATGTAATGCTATAGCTAGAGATACCCCTATAGCGCAGAAAGTATGGGAGAGAGAATTGCATGTGACTTTGACCTCGGAGCAATGGAGCCTTATCTGGAGTAGAGGGACACGGGTTCCCGATCCGCCTCACTCACTCAGACCCTCTTCTTTCTAGCCCACCGGTGTTTTTACATTCCTCACAGATTAGACAAATGGAACACTACTCAGGGCAATGGTTGCTGGACATGTCCTGCGGCCATTGGTTCATTGCCTCATGTTATGCATGAATATCCCGCACTACAGTATTACTGGCGTCGGGTCTGGGGTCGTATTTAGTCTATCTCGCACTCTCAAGAGCCCCTTTCTTGGAGGATAGTGGGACTTCGCCCAGTTGCGGGGATCCCCTCTCTCCCAAAAATGGCTTATCTCCTTTCGAACTTTATGCTTGGCATTGCTATTTCCTTAATTAAATAATACTGGAAATTTAGCTCCCATCTGAGCCCCAATGAATGGTGGAATCATGCCTGTCTTTACAGTAAATATGAACAAATACCTCGTCTGTTCGCTTCCCCCGTTCAGATTCCTTCTCATTGGTCTCAATGGAAGATGTTCAATGACTATGTACATTTTGCTAAATGCTCTCATATGACTGTCTAACTTTGTATATATCTCTGTCCCATGATCATGCTGTATCGTAGATACTCTTTTGATCGTTTGATGTATAATCACTGTTAATTGGAAGCGCTCACATGCTGATATAATCGGGTAGAGAAGAAGCATCGGGGTGGGGGGTAATTGGGTTTGCTTTTCTTTATTGTATACTTGTTTTGTCTCCTTTGGTGTGTTGTTTCTTTTGTTTGTTGCAAAATGAAAATAAAAGTTTAAAAAAAAAAGTACTTATGTACAGCTTCTAGCCCGTAGCCTTCAATTTATTCCACATACAAGCTCAAGCCCAAAATTAGAAATATTCAAAATTAGAAATATTCACCAGGGATAAGCAGTGGCTTTCTTCAGGTCTACCTTAGGAACTATATATGGACTTTTCCTCCAGGAATTTGTCCAAATCTTTTTTAAACAACAGTTACGCTAACCACTTTACAGTTCTCTGAGGTAGTCCACTATTCACCTTCTCCACTGAGAAAATTAGACATTTAACTCTGTTTTCTCTCTTTTAACCAGTTTGTTATCCACAATAGGACACTGACTCCTATTACAAAGCTTTTTAATTTCCTCAGGAGTCTTTCATGAGGTACTTTGTCATAGAAACCTAGAAACATGATGGCAGGAAAAGTCTATCCAGTCTGCCCTTATGTACCAACAACTATAGTCCCATTTTTACCTTTAGAGATCTTCTGTGTTTGTCCCTTGCTTTCTTGAATTCAGATACTATCCTCATCTCTACTACCTCCACTGGGAGACTATTCCACGCATCTACCACTCTTTCGGTAAAGAAATATTTCTGCATATTACCCCTGACCAGGGCTGCTGCAACCATTAGGCTAGAGCATTGGCCTGCCGGGCTGCCCATTGCCACCGCTAGCATCGCTCTCCAGGGCCAACAGCAGCAGCAATTTCCCCTAAAACCACGACACAGCACTTTCCCACTGTCTGTAGCAGAGAGGGTGCCAAAGTGGCAGATTGAATAGAATGAAACAGCGACAGAGCCCCAGAGACAGAGGGTAAGTGCTGTGTCATAGTTTCAGAGGAAATTGCCATCCCTGTCGGCCCCAGAGAGGAAGGCCAGTGGCTGCAATGGACACAGGGGAGAGGCAGCAGGATAGAGGACCTAGGGCATCTCCAGTCATTGCACGGGTCCTGCTCCTGAGTCTATCCCTTTCCAGCTTCATTAAATGCCCCTCATTACAGAACTTTCTTTCAATTGAAAGAGGCTCTCCTCCTGTGCATTTATGCCATGAATTTATTTAAGTGTCTCTACCATGTCTCCTCTCTCCCCCCTGCCCTCCAAAGTATAGTGTAACAGTGCAGACCCCGAACAACCCGAGAAAATGCAGTTCAGTATAAAGGAGCACAGAAAAAGTGACAGGGTAAACAAGGAAATGTCAGATGGTTACCGTGAGCAACCTCGAAACACGTGCAAAAGCCCAATGAGGACACACCCAGCCAGCAAAGGAAGGGAATTCACTTTACCTGACAGGGTTCAGCTGGGTGGGGGTGGAGCAAGGAAACACTGGGATAAAATAGGCTCCCAGGCAATCAGAAAGGGAGAGGAGCTGAAGCAGCCACGGACACACTCTGAGAGAATACAGCAAAGGCAGCTAAAACCCTGGGAAGCATGGAGCAGGTATGAGAATGTAAGAGAGAGTGACAATGAGGCTTTGGAGCAAATAGAGAGCCAGCGTGAAGGTCAGAGGGAAACCGAAGACCTGAGTGAAGCAGAGAGATATCAACAGCCAGATAGTGTGTTTGAGCCAGAGAGACGCAAGAAGACTGCAGTTGCAGGTTCCAGTGCACAGAGTGAATGCAAGAGTGATTTGCCATATGAAAGAAGACAACCTGGGAGGTATGGAAATAGGCACACAAGGTCCCACTATCTAGAGGCTGAAAATATCCCTTCTTCTGGTTTTAAAAACCCTAGAAGAAAAAGGTTTTACTTACCAGATAAAGCTGAAGAGTTTTGTAGTCATTGTAAGCTCACAGCTCCCTGTGAAACTCCGTCACGAGCTCTCCAATCTAGCTCAGCTGGGTTACAAAAGGGAAGCCTGAACCGGCAGAGAAATTCCCTTAATTATCCCACTAGCAGAGCAAACCAGGAGTTGAGCTATATTCTAAAATACTAGCAGGGGCAGTGCCCTGAAAAGCTCAACTCTAGAATACATGGTAATTCCCAGAGAGACACTAGCTCTAAGGAAGAGAGGAACTTCCTGTCTGACGAGTTTAACCAGCCTTTCTCCCACGTTACTGCTGAGGTCCAGAATGAACCTTCCAGTCAGCCGGAGTTAATGGAATATCAAAATGCAGAAGAAAATGATATGCCAGAATTGATGGACTGCTCTTTGACCTTGATTGAACCTGAGTTCTCTCTCAGATAAGTAATTAGTTTGTGTCATAGCTTTAGTGTTATAAGCAACAGGCTGCAGCTCTCTCTAAGTGAAGCAGATATAAGCTGTGCTGTCAGCTACAGGAGAAAGAACCATATTGAAATATTTAAGCTGTTTTGTTCTTTTCATTTATTTGTTGTTTTGGAAGCTGAAGGAAGCAAGTTCTGTTTGCTTTTGTTACTTTATGTTATATGTCCAAGCAAGGCATTTGATTTATGTTCCTGAAGATAAAGTACCCTCAAGGGACGGGGAATAAAACCCTTTAATTTGGAAAGAAGTGTTTTGTGGTTTATACCAGTGAAGGCACAACTACCACCCTCCAGAGCCTTGCAATACCAATGGCTACCGCTTGGCCAGAGAGGGCACGACAATAGATATTGAGATCTTTAAGTCTGTCCCCATACAGTATGCCTTATGATGAAGTCCATTGACCATTTTAGTAGCCACCCTCTGCACCATCTCCATCCTGTTTATAACTTTTTGCAGGTATGGTCTTCAGAATTGTACACAATATTCCAAATGAGGCCTCACCAAAGACTTATACAGAGGCACTATCGCCTTCTTCTCCCTATGCATCCAAGCATCCTTCTGGCTTTCACCGTCACCTATTCTATCTGTTGTGGCAGGGTCAAGTACTGTACATGAAGCTCACTACAAATCCCAGAATCCCTTAGGATAGGGCTAAGAGGGTCCCTGCCACAGATGAAGCCCCAGGTGTTTCAATTAGGGGGAGAACACCCAGGAGAGGGTGGAGTTTCCCTGGGCTAAAACAAGGTTGATGCATGGGTTTTACTATAGGAAGAAGCAACGTAGGTGGAACAGATTCCCCTGACGTCCTCCCTTGAAGCTAATGAAAAACTGTGAAGTTACCAGTCAGGACTAAAGGGAAGTTTGTGCTTAGAACAATATCTCCTTTTCTTAAGACATAAGAGTGGATGAATGAACTGTGCCAGTGGGAACTCTTATCGGGAGGCATACAGAGCAAGGGACACTGTCATGGCCAGTGTAATACATCATTAAGGACTTAAAGTAAAGACTGGCACAACAGTGGTTTTTGAAGTGATTGAATGGAACTTCTGGGGAACTGATAAGACTGGAGTGGCTGGTGGGGATGGTAGCCAGCCAGCCAGCCAGCATTGCTCAGACTCAAGTTTCAGTGCAGTTGGACCAGAGAGTGCCCCCTGTTGCTGACACTATTTAGCCACCTTAAGATCATCAGACACAATCATGTCCAGGTCATACTCTTCTTTTGTGGACAGAAGTACCTCACCTCCTATAATGTATCGCTCCCTTGGATTACTGCAAATGCATGAACCTGCATTTTTAAAATTAAATCTCAGCTGCCAAATTCTCAACCATTCTTCAAGCTTAGCTAGATCCCTCCTCATGTTATCTACACCTTCCTGGGTGTCTACTCTATTGCAGATTTTGGTATCATCCACAAAGAGGCAAACTTACCCGGAGAAAATATTAATTCATTCAACGTGTGAGGAGGATGTAGTAAAAGCTGTTAGTGTAGCTGGGTTTAAAAAGGTTTGGACAAGTTCCTGGAGGAAAAGTCCATAAACCATTATTAAAGAAGACCACTGCTCACCTCAGGATAAGCAACGTGGAATCTGTGCACCTTTTTGGAACCTGACAGGTACTTGTGACTGGATTGACTACTGTTAGAAACAGAATACTGGGCTTGAAGGACCCTTGGTCTGACCCAGTATGACATATCTTATGTTCTTATGACAGCCCTTCCGCAATATCACTAACAAAAATGTTGAAGATAATTGGTCCAAGAGAGATCCCTGTGGCACACCATTGGTAACATCATTCTCCTCAGAGTGAGCCCCATTTACCTGTACCCTTTCTCGCCTCCCACTCAACCATTTTCTAGTCCAATCACTTTAGGGTCCATCATTAGGATGCTCAATTTATTTGTAAGTAGACTGTGTGGAACAGTGTCAGGCTTTACAAAAATCAAAGTACACTATATTTAGGGCTCTCCCTCGGTCCAACTCTCTGGTCGCCCAGTCAAAGAAATTAATTAGATTTGTCTGCCAAGGCCTGTCTCTAGTAAAACCATGCTTCCTCAGATTTTGCAATCCATTGAATTCCAGAAACCTCACTATCCTCTGTTTTAGCAGCATTTTCATTAATTTACTCATCACAGAGGTAAGACTAACCAGCCTGTAGTTCCCGACCTCATCTTTACTTCCACTTTTATATAAAGGGACTACATGAGCCCTTCTTCAGTCCTCTGGGACCACTTTTGACTCTAAAAAAGGTTTTTTGTAAATCCAGGTACACTATATCAACTGGCTTACCATCATCCACATGTTAATTCACACCTTCAAAAATGGAGCAGATTGGTGAGGCAAGACTTCCCTCGGCCAAATACATGATGACTTTGTCCCTTTAAATCATGTCTATCTATGTGTTCAGTGATTTTTTCCTTTATAATAGATTTTACTATTTTGCCTGTCATTGACTCAAGCTCATATTGACATATTCATAAATGACCTGGAAAGTGGAATAACGAGTGAGGTTATCAAATTTGCAGATGACACAAAACTATTTATAGTTGCTAAAACCCAAGAGGATTGTGGAAAATTGCAAGAGGATCTTTATAAATTGGAAGACTGGGCATCAAAATGGCAGATGAAATTTAATGTGGACAAGTGCAAAGTTATGCACCTAGGGAAGAACAACCCAAATTATGGTTACACGATGCAAGGTTCCACATTAGGAACCACCACCCAGGAAAAAGATTTAGGCGTCATTGTGGATAACATGTTAAAACCCTCGGCCCAATATGCAGCGGCGGCCAAGAGAGCAAATAGAATGCTTGGTATCATAAGGAAAGGAATGGAAAATAAAACAAAAGATATTATAATGCCTCTATATCGTTCCATGGTGAGACCGCACCTTGAATATTGTGTGCAATTCTGGTCGCCGTATCTTAAAAAGGATATAGCGCTATTAGAAAAAGTTCAGAGAAGAGCCACCAAAATGGTAAAGGGAATGGAAGGATACTCCTATGAAGAAAGGCTAAAAAGGTTAGGGCTCTTTAACCTGGAAAAGAGACGGCTGAGGGGAGATATGATAGAAGTGATAATGAATGGAGTGGAACGGGTAAACGTAGATCAATTGTTTACGTTATCAGAATATAGAAAGACTAGCGGACATGTAGTGAAGCTACAGGGTAAACTATTTAAGACTAATAAAAGAAAATATTGTTTCACTCAACGTGTAATCAAACTCTGGAATTTGTTACCGGAGGATGTAGTAAAGGCTGTTAGTGTAGCTGGGTTTAAAAAAGGTTTGGACAAGTTCCTGGAGGAAAGGTCCATAAACCATTATTAAGAAGGGACCCAGGATATCAATGCTTGACCCAGTACAAGCATTGTGGAACCTGTGTCTTTTGGGGACACTGCTAGGTACGTATGACCTAGATTGGCCACTGTTGGAAACAGGATACTGGGCTTGATGGACCTTGGTCTGACCCAGTATGAAATATCTTATATTCTTATGTTCTCATCAATCTGCAGTTTTATGGATTACCCCAGATCCCTTCTTAAAAGTTGGCATTACGTTGGCCACCCTCTAATGTTCAGATATCAAAAATGATTTTAATGAGTGATCTCAGGTTATTAATAGTACTGTAGTGTGCATACCATCTGGTCCAGGTGATTTGCTGCTCACTAATTTGTTGATTTGGTCTGTTATAGCTTCCCAGTTCAACTGAGATTTGTTTCAGTTTCTCCATATTGTCACCATTAAATACTATTTCTGGCATAATAAACCCCTTACATCTTCCTCAGTAAAGACAGAAGCAAAGAATTCATTTAGTCTCTCTGTTATGGCCTTGTCTTCCTTGAATGCCCCTTTTACCTCATGATCATCTAATGGTCCAAGTGACTCCCTCAAAGACTTCTTGCTTCAAATGTATTGAAAAATGTTTTTGCTATAACTTCTTATTTCTATGGCAAACTTCTTTTCAAATTCTCTTTTTGCCTTCCTTATCAATAATTTGCATAGAACTTGCCCGTGTTTATGCAGTTTCCTGTTTTCTTCAACTGGATCTTCCTTCCATTTTTCAAAAGATGTTTTATTTATTTATAAGTATTTATATTCCACTCTATATGGTGGCTCTAAGTGGATTACAAGTTGAATATACATAAAATGCTAAATGATATTTAATACAACAGTAAACAGAATATGGTATCAAATTAAATTCAGTAGGACAATAGACACACGTTCTTTTGGCTATAATAGCATCTTTTACTTCACCTTTTAACCATGCTGGCTGTCATCCGGCCTTCCTTCCACTTTGTTTAATACATGGAATACAGTAGATCTGATCTGATCTTTGCAGTTTTTATCTTTTTTTACTCATTTTCCTGCCACAAATAACAACGAGGGATTTTCGCCGGCTGCAAATCTCACATGACTACATGCAGCTTGAGCCCCTTTTAAGTTGAGCTCACTCATACCCTACACGAAGGACTTCCTGATCACACCTCTGCCTACACAGAGTCACACAGCCGCACTACCCAATCGGGACTGCAACTCAGTCTTAAATAGAGAGACAAAGGACCGTCAAATCGCAGCAAGTATAATTCAACCCACGCAAAAACTTCTACTTTTCTGGTTTAATATTGCAAATTACTCTAAAATTTCATAACAAAATCTCCGGTTAATATGTTCATTATCTCATCTGTAACTGCATCGAAATTGAAAACTTAACCTATAATATTAATTCTGAAAATGTACCTACAAATAGCTCTGCTAGTAATATAGTACTGTTGTCAGTATTTCAAGCTTTAGCTGCAAATACATTACTAGTAATATAGTACTGTTGTCAGTATTTCAAGCTTTAGCACATTGCTAGTAATATAGTACTGTTGTCAGTATTTCAAGCTTTAGCTGCAAATAACATTGCTAGTAATATAGTACTGTTGTCAGTATTTCAAGCTTTAGCTGCAAATAACATTGCTAGTAATATAGTACTGTTGTCAGTATTTCAAGCTATAACTGCAAATAACATTGCTAGTAATATAGTACCGTTGACAGTATTTCAAGCAACAACTGCATATAACATTGATAGTATTATAGTACTGTTGTCAGTAGGCCAAAACTGCACTTATACTCACTTTAAGCCGAGCCAAAAAACTGAAAATGCTTCACCCTAACAACATGCTTATACGAGTATCATACTCCTGTATATTATTAACAATAATAATAATTGACCTATCCCTATGTTTAAACCACAAATACCATATGACTATACCTATAATACATACATACAATCGAAATGATTGCCATATGGGGCACACTCATCAAAACTACCCAAAAATTAATTATCACAGACTAATTCACATACAACAAACAAATACACAACAAATAGACAAGAAAATCTGTTCTAACTACTCTTCTTCCCTATCATGCATCCTCATTAACGCACGATCAATGAAGAATAAATTGCCCATATTTAACGACATGATAGCTGACTTAAAACCTTACATTTTATGTGTCACAGAGACATGGCTCACTGAAACAGATACAGTCTATCTAAATCAACTTGATAAAGAGAACTACGATACATTCTACAAACACAGACCTAATAAAAAAGGTGGTGGAGTTCTAATGATGACAAAAAAAAACACTAAACGCCAAGCCAATCCAATCAAATATCAATACTAACATAGACACATTATTAATAAGAATCAGCCACATAAAAATTTGCTTAATATATAGACCCCCAGACAATAAATCAGATGGCCTGGATTCTCTTATTGAACTCCTCAGTTCATCTACTGACCAAAATCCTGTGATCATGCTAGGTGATTTTAACCTTCCGTCACTCCCAACACTAGACTCTAAATTATTCCTAGACACCATAGCAGACATAGAGTACCATCAAATAATTAAAACTGCAACACATATCAAAGGAAGAACACTAGATTTGGTTCTACTCCCCGAAATACTCTTCAAGCTAGTACACTCTAATTCCATTGAATGCACAGAGACACCTTGGTCTGATCATTCTATCATCAAAATAAATATCCCATATCCCATCCCCAGCATCAATAATTACATAAGGAGTACCCCCACTACAAAATTCAAAAAGTTTAATGAAACAGACTTCCTTGACTTAACAATCCCCTACTTCTTATCAACATCTAATTTGGATGATGCTGTTAACAACTGGAATGATACTATCAATAATGCGGCTAAAAATAATCAACCTAATAAAAAGACAATATACACCAAATCAAATAGTTCACCATGGTTTAATAGCACTCTAAGACAAATGAAAAAAGAACTAAGAAAACTTGAAACAAAATGGAGAAAATCCAAGCTGACTGTACACAAAGAAATATTCAATAACTATCTATCAAAATATAAGGAAACAATTGACAACACAAAGAAAAACTATTATGCAGCAATCTTAACAAAATCATACAATAGACCAAGAGAGTTATTTTCTATAGTCAGAAAATTAACTAATAACGAGCAAACTTCCAGCAACGAAATCACAGACATCTCAGTTCAAACCCTAGCTAATCATTATCAAACCAAATCTAAGAAACCTTCCATGCACGCAGATAATATCAACATCACTTATCAACCTGTAGATGAATGGTCAGAATTTTACCCCATTTCTAAAGCATCATTAAAAACAATCATCTCCAACCTAAATACCACAACTTCGTACTTGGATCCATGCCCAGTTTCATGGATAAAAAACACACTACAAACTCTAATATCCTATATTCTCCCAATAGTAAACCTCTCACTCACCCAAGGATACCTTCCATCCCCGCTCAAACATGCACAAATACGCCCAATTTTAAAGAACTGCAAACTAGACAAAACATTACCAACATCATATAAGCCCATATCTAGCATACCATTCTTGGCCAAAGTAATTGAAAAGGTAGTGCAACTTCAGACACAGGAATTCATAGACTTATCTTACCCACTCGATGAACAACAATATGGTTTCCGACCTCGCCACGGAGTAGAAACACTCCTAGCAGTATTAATAGACACACTCCTAAAAGGAATTGACAATCACAAACAGGCATTCATTCTCCTTTTCATTGACATATCAACAGCTTTTGATAGCGTGCATCACTCAATACTGCTCAACAACTTAAAACAGTTAGGCATAAGTTCCACCGTACATAAATGGTTCACTTCATATTTACATAACAGAACACAAAATGTAAGAACAGGTAATCAAACATCAAACACATACAAACAAGAAATAGGTTTACCACAAGGTTCAGCACTGTCAGCCCTACTCTTTAATATCTATATAAAACCGGTTTGCAATATTTTTAAAAAATTTGGAGTACAATATCACCTTTATGCGGATGATATCATGATGTACATACCTTTCACAATTCCTAACCTACCGATTCAACTTCTATCTGACTGCTACAATGAAATTACATACTGGCTAAAAACCCAAAACCTCCATATAAACCATGCTAAAACCGAAGTCTTAATCGTAACAAAAAACCAAACGTTCACCCCGCCAACTCACATAATACTACAGAACCAAGAAATTAAAATAAAAAATGAAATAAGATATCTAGGTGTCATTTTAGACACACACCTTACTATGGAAACGCACATCAGAAATACCTTGAAGAAAATCTACTTCAAACTTAAAATCCTCAAACAATTACGCCCCCTTGTATTTATACAAGATTTTATCAATATAACACAGGCTACCATAACTCCACACTTCGATTTCGCCAACTTAGTACTTATAGGCATTTCAAAACAAAACATCAAAAGGATCCAACTCGCGCAAAATGCTACAGCCAGAATCATATTAAAGATAAATTCACTCCAACACATTACACCGATACTAGCATCCCTCCACTGGTTACCAATACAAAGCAGGATAACATACAAAACAATAATAACTACATTCAAAGCCCTAAAAGACATGGCCCCGAAGACACTCTGTAATCTAATAAGCAAAGAACCACCTAAGCCCACTTATAGAAAAGGACAATCAGATAAACTTAAGATGCCAAAAGAATATATAAGAACTCACAAATTAACAAATAATAGAGCCTTTTCCCACGTAGCCCCAACAGTCTGGAACTCTTTACCAGAGGACTTACGATCACTAACAGAGATAACAGAATTCAGAAAAAAATTGAAAACCTATCTATTCACTAAGCACTATAATACCATAGAAAACCCTCCAATCAACTTAGATAAAGGCTAAACAAGAACCTGTCTAAAATCAAGATTATACTCCCTATTACAATAAATACGTACAACTTAAATGAATAATCATTCCATTCCAATGCATTGATACCCCACTTGTATATAGTTAAAACTGAGTTAGAGACAGTACTTCAGTTTAAATTGTTACACAATCTGTGTTAGTTGATTTATTGAACTATTCCGCATAGTTTTTACATACACTTTGTTGCTTCAAGTTAAGATGTTCATTGTAAAAAGTTATAACTGTTCTATGTAAAACAAGCTCTGCATTGTTAATTATTGTTAAATGTACACCGCAACTGATCGCTGGAAGATGCGGTATATAAATAAGTGTTAAATAAATAAATAAAAAATTTTATCATAGACTCCTTTTTAAAAGTTAAATGTTAGCATAGTAGATTTTCCTGGTGTTCTCACTCCAGGTATTAAATCTAATTTGATAATGTTATGATCACTATTGCCAAGTGATCCCAGCATTGTTATCTCTTGCATCAAATCCTATGTTCCCCTAAAGACTACATCTAAAACAGCTCTCTCTCTCTTGATCAGTTTCCAAACCAGTGGCTCTATAAAGCAGTCATTTATTTCATCTAGGAATTCTTCCTCCCTAGCATGTCCTGAAATGACATTTATCCAATGTTGGAGTAATTGAAATCACCCATTTTTGTGTTCCCAAACTTGTCAGCTTTCCTAATTTCTCTTTGCTTTCATCATCTGTCCATTCACTCTGGCCAGGCAGACAGTAGTATATCCCCCACCACTATTCTCTTTTCCTTCTCACATGGAATTCTGTACATAAAGATTCCATGGTGCATTCTGTTTCCTGAGAAAATTGTATACCATTTAATTCAATGCTCTCTTCAACATATACAGCACCACTCCTCCACCGATTTGATCATTGCCACATGATTTGTATTCTGGTATCACAGTATCCCCTTGCTTACCCTCATACCACCAGGTTCCTGAAATGCCTATTATGTCTACTTTTTCATTCAGTGCTTTATATTTTAATTTTCCCATCTTATTTTTTAGGCATCTAGCATTTCTATACAAACATTTAAAAAATATGTCTTTGGTTCATGTTTATAACCTTCTTAGCAGTTGACAAGGTTATTTTGCAATCTTTCAACTCTGTCTCCTCTTTACTTATGGACACCTGAGTTACTTTTGCCTTTACTACAACTTCTCTTTCAGGATGCTCTGTTATGATAGTATCTTTCAAAGATATTTCACTCAAAACCATGAACTCTTTTGCAACCATTGGTTTTCCACAGGTTCTAGTTTTAAAACTGCTTTATCTCCTTTTCAAATGTTAGCACTAGCAGCCTGGATCTACCCTGGTTAAAGTGGCACTCATCTTTTTGGAATAGGCTCCTTTTTCCCCAAGAATGGTGCCCAGTTGCTAACAAATTTAATTCCATCTTCCTTGCACCATCATCTCATTCATGCATTAATAGTCCAAAGCTCTGCCTGACTCTTGAGTGCTGCATGTGGAATGGGAAGTTATGGAAGTTCTAGATTTCAACTTTCTACTTAAAAGCCTAAATTTGGCTTCCAGAACCTTCTTCCCTCTCTTTCCTATGCACTGGCATCCATATATGCTAAGACAACTGGTTCCTCCCCAACACCTTTTTAAATTTCTATCTAAGTGACACATGAGTTACACCATCTTCTCACTAAGCAGGCAAGTTACCAAGCAATCCTCATGTCCACCAACTATCCAGCTAGCAGCATGTCTTATAATTGAATCCCCAACTACAACAACCATCCTGACCCTTTCCTTCTGGGCACATGTTCCTGGAGACATATTCTCAGTTTAAGAGGATATTGCATTGCCCGGAGGGCAGTTTAAGAGGATATTACATTACCCGGAGGGCAGGTACCTTCCTACCGTACCAAGGTGATATTCTTCTTTCAGGTGACCTTTCTCCTCCATGGCAGCACAGAGGTTGCCAGACTAGAAGTGGACCTTCTCTACTATGTCCCTGAAGGTCTCCTCTATATACCACTGTCTGCATCAGTTCATGCAAATCTTCTATTCTAGCCTCCAGAAATTGGACTTGTTCCCTGAGAGCTAGAAGCTCTTTACATGAAGTGAACATATTTGACCTCTCACCCAATGGAAAATAATCATACATGTGATACTTGGTGCAAAAGACTGGAAAGTTCCCATTTCCATGATGGACTGCTAAAGCAGTAGGGAGATCATAGTTAATATAAAGTCCCTTAAGCTTATTAGGTATATTGCTAGCTGTTTATTTTATGTGTGCTGTAAGATGAACTGAAGGATCTAGAACTAATCTATTCCTAAGAACTATGGAAGAGATATTCAGTGCTGATTGCTAGCACTGCTAATGCAGCTAGTCAGAAGCTGAAATTTAAACCCAGATATATGTTGAGGACATATCTAGCCCTGGTATTGAATATCCAGGTTCGCTGCAGTGCCACAAGGCTAACCGGGCAATGGCGATATTGAGCCACTGCCCAGTTAGCTGATGTGGCAAAAGGCCACATAAGAGCATAAAATATGCCATACTGGGTCAGATCAAGGTCCATCAAGCCCAGAATCCTGTTTCCAGCAATGGCCAATCCAGGTCACAGGTACCTAGCAGGTTCCCAAAAGGCACACAGGTTCCACAGTGCTTGTCCTGGGGCAAGCAGTGGATATCCCAGGTCCTCCTCAATAATGGTTTATGGACTTTTTCCCAGGAACTTGTCCAAACCTTTTTTAAATCCAGCTACACTAACAGCTTTTACTACATCCTCCGATAACTAATTCCAGAGTTTGTTTACGCGTTGAGTGAAAAAAATTATTTTCTCTTATTATTCTTAAATGGGTTACACCGTAGCTTCATTGCATGTCCCCTAGTCTTTCTACTTTTTGATGGTATAAACAATTAATCGATCTACATTTACCTGTTTCATTCCATTCATTAATTTATAGACCTCTATCAGAAGTTTTCCTCTTCCTCACTTTCATCGCCTATCGCTAACTGGGCAGCAACTCAATATCACTGCTGTCCGATATGCAATGGGTGCTGCCTCCGCTCCACCCTGGAACGCCCCAGTGCTAACCACTTAGTATCAGGGCATGTAGTGGCAGCCCGTGGGGATATTCAGTGGTATTTACATGTCTGCAAACTGTGTAAATGCCTTTGAAAATGCCCCCCTATTTAACTTGCTGATGAAGGTGGGCAATTAAACCTTGGGGTGTAAAGAAATGTACCTCCCACCCCCTTAGTTGGATCAATAGCCTATAAATCAAACATCAAGCCTGGGTTGGGTGGGAACTGGAGTGAGGGGATAGGAATTGAACTCTAGCAAAGTTTTAGAGCTAAATTGACCTCCCCTTCCCCGATGCCTGACTACTCTCTCCCTCTAATCCTGCTGTATCCTATCCTTCCTCTCTGTGTGATTGAGTTGTTTCTGTCCTATCCGATACTGTAGTTCCTTTCCTTTCCTTTCCGACAGTAGCAATTCTTGTTTGATTAATTGTACACTGCCATGGTGTAATGAAGGAGCAGTATATCAAGCAAGTCAATAAACATAAACATAAATTGAGCCTTAACTGAATTTATAAATAAGCTGTAAAACTTTCTATTAGAGTTTAACTTGGCCATAACTGAAATTACAAATAAATTCTTGCAACAAAGCCCCCAAGAACTGTACCACTGTAACCCATCTGCTAGTCATAAAAGCTTGACCAACTGCAGAAGGATGCTTCTATTCCTTATGCCATTAACTGGAATTGTAATGATGTCATCTACTGTGCAAGACAAGCTATCTTCCTACTGCCATATTAGATCTGCGAATGCAACTGTACTGGATGAGTTGAATTTATCACTTTTCCATGGGTCCTTGATGCAGAAGTGCCACTGTACAGAGCTAATTAGCTTGTTGTCTCTCCCATCTTTACTGCTACCACGTTGAGTAAATGGGCCTATTCACCTCTCCCAATTTATGCAAACGTAGGGCTGAACATTCCTTGTCTGACCTGCAGTCCATGGTAGAAACTCACTGAGCAGTGACCTTCTGCAGATAGTCATATCTCTACCACTGATTGATTTATGTCTCAGACAAATTAGAAAAAAACTGAACCACTTTTAGGGCCTGTGTTCTTCTCATTAAAATTATGTTTGAAAAGAACCAGAATAATAGCATTCTGCCAATTTTACATATATTCAGTATTACTGCTCTGTGCTTTAAATGTACGCAGATTCAGCTTTATCAAGAAATTTCAATGGTCCGTTTTACCTTTTCCACCTTATGGGGCTTATATACCAAAGTACAACAAAGACCGGCAGCAAGCGCATGTTAACTGCCGAAATTACTGTGTGGTAACAGAAACCCTCTATTTACTATTGGGGGCGTTTCCAGCATCTTCTCAGACAGCTAACGCAAAGACCATTTCCTTACCACGTGTTAATGCTTTGGAAGATGACATGATGCAGTTAGCTACTTCTATTTAGGTGGCATTAACTAAGTAAATGCTAATGTACAGCAAGTACCTTGAATTAACTGTAAGGTGCAGTCCCCGCCCTGTCTCTGCCCAGTCCCCACCCATTTTTTGCCCCATTCCATGTTAGCTGCTAACTCAGAAATTAGCGTACGTTAATGGCAGACGTGTCGCATTGTTCGCATAGTGCCCGTGTTAACTGTTAGCACATTTTAGCTGCCTTGTTTACAACTAATGCAGCTTAGAAAAATAGGCCCTAATGTATCTTGCTTTGCTGCTTAAGTATATTAATCCCTGACAACTGATTCCATATAGCCTCTGTGAGTTGGGACAAGTTTTGTTGATCGAATACCCATACTAATATATTCGAAAAGGGATAAATATTGATCTTGATTACTTCAGTATGAAAGTTAAACAAATGAGAGATGGCGTGCCAGTAAAGCAGTGATTTCTAGTAGCCACCGAGTACAGCTGAAGTGGAATAGATTACAGTATTTTGCCAAAGTCTTCATACAGCTGCACTATGAAACTGATTGTACTCACTTTACTGTTCAACAGGACCATATTGAAGGCAGTTTTCACTGACAAAGAAATGCAGCAAATATGAATGTGTTCACCACTTGCTAAATATTCCTGAGGTTTGAGTGAATTTACACTGAGAGAGCAATAGTAAAAGCCGTTTCTGTGGGTAAAATGCTGCTTTACTAGTGAGAGTTGTTTTTTAAAATTATTATTACTGACCCTATACTATTTATTTATTGATTTAACTGGGCTTATATACTGCTTTTCTACAAGTCAAAGCAGTATACATTCAGGTACTGTATATGTATTCCCCTTGTCCCCAAAGGGCTCACAATCTATGTTTTTCTATCTGAGGCAATAGAGGATTAAGTGGCTTGCCCAAGGCCACAAGCAGTACCTGTGGGACTAGAAACCCCAGTCTTTCTGGCCTAAGGTACAAAGGTAAAAGCATGCACATATGTCAGCAACATGCCAACTTCTACCCATAAGAGTTTGGAGGTGTTCCCAGGGTGTATTAGGTTGGGGAAGACAAATATATGCATAGTTTTAAAGAATTAAAATTATGCATGTAGTTCTCCCTTAAAAGCAGGTACATATTTATACAGATAATAATGCTTTGCAAAGAATCAAATTACACAAGTAGTTTTGCTTCAGCTACTGCAGCAAACCCAGCAGGTTCATCATTTCTTAGAAAAAAATTTGAATTACAAGATATTCACTGAATCAAAGGTCCTGTGTATGTTGGAAAACCATATACAGTACTGTAAACATCCAACACTTAAGGCTTTGAACCAGCCTTTGTTCACTTTTTTAGCATCTTCATTACCATATGCATACACCTTATAATCTCTTTTCCAATATATTGGGTCTTTTCCTCCTAACATTGCCACCATCTAGAAATGGGCAGAAACAGCTAAATGGAAATGGTCTGCCAGTGATGTCAACTCAAACTAAGGGCAAGAACCAAACATTCTTCAATCACACCACTACCTTATTTAAATATGCTCCAAATTGCAAATACAACCCAATTATGCTGTAATCAATAAATAAAATGTACAGAGAAAAGAAAAAGATATAAAATAATATTGCCCTAAGAAAAGGAAAGTTCAACTGAAAGATATATAGTAGAGAAAAAAGCCACCTACCTTCAAAACCTTAGCAAAGTTTGTCTTTTTATTGCCCCCTTTGAGCCGCAGCATTGTCCATCAGGAAGAGCTACCACTAGCCTAATAGGTAGAGCAGAGAGCTGAGAAACAAGGGTCTCCTCTGACGCTGCATATGACCTTGAATAAATCACTTTATTCTCCAGTGCCTTAAGAACAGTATAACATAGATCACAGGTTCCCAAGCATTTTGCTTGTGTGGACCCCCCTTTAACCTTAGAAAAGTTCAAGGACTCCCATTTCTTTCCCACCACTCTTTCTGGACCCCTCTCCTCAATGCAAAGCCTATCCTAACTAGCCCTCTTCATTTCCCTTCCCCTTCCTGTCTCTCCAGTCTCTCTCTTTTTCTTCAGCCAGCCCCCCCCCCACCGTTCTTTCTTTCTTTCACCCTCTCCTGACTATTTCACTTGTCTCTCTCTTTCCACCAGCAAAAACCCACCAGCATCTCTCTCTTTTTGTTCGTTTTTCTGTGCTCTGTGGACTCTCTGTAATAATCTCAAAGACCCCCAGGGGTTCATGAACCACAGGTTGGGAACCACTGACTTAGACTGTACGCCCCCTTGGGAAGGGAAATAACTACAGTACCTGAATTCTAAGTCACCTGATGTTCAGATTTGCAAAAAGTGAGTAATTAAATTTGAAATCCACAAACTATCTATTTCTATGTTCCACAATTATGAACCATCATTCTCCAGTAAATGCATTCTAGGGTGATATGTATTGATAGCTATATAGAGAACGATATTGAGAAAACTAGAACAAGAAAGCCAGGAGGATAATTAAATGTGACCTTTAACACTAGAAGCCCCAAAAGGAATTTTACCTAGAAACCCCAAATTGCGTCAATTGACGCATTATCACAATGACTGCGTTTAGCGTGAAATGCAGATGTGAATTAATGTGAAGTTACTTATTTGTTAAATACGTGCAGTATGTGACTTCATTACATGATGTCATCATGTGTTTATTGTTTGTAATGTCAGAGTAAAACTGTAAACAGTGATTGAGATGCGCCACCTAGTGGGAACATGAATTTATACCTAGAAGCCCCAAAGTACGACAATTGACGCATCGAAGACAATTGAGTGCGTCAATTGACATACTTTGGTACTTCTAAGTATAAATTAAGTTTCCCGCTAGAGAAGAAGCCTGATGTACAGATTCATGTAGTTTGTGCAGGCATAGGGAGCAGCAAGGTGAAAGGAACAAAGTCTGGAGTTGGCATTATAAGAGAAGGGCACAGATAGAAGCAATCTGCCGGTGCCGGAAGAGCAGCATTCGCGAGAAGGGGTGTAGGGAGAAATAAGAAGGGAAAGGTAGTGTGGAGCAGCAGAATGAGTGCACTTATAGGCCATAGGCACGAAAGGGCATACATTTGTTGCTCAGCAATATTATGCATCCTCTGGGGAACTGCAATGTTAGTTTCAGGTTTGGTGCATTTACTAAGGGTCCATCCTTAGCAGTTTAAAGGATGTTTGTAGAGATGGCCAAGGCAGAAATCACTGGGGCCGGTTCAAGGTATGCCCTGACATACATGTTCATATTTACATTCTTTTATAGCATATTAAGGTGCACTGGGATTACCTAGCACTTTTCAGGGCATGAGGAGGACTGGTATATGGTCTAAGTTGCAGCAGTAGTCATTTCTTGTTAGTATTTCTGTCTAGTTTGCATCAGCACACTACTGTCAGTGTGAAGAGCAGCTTAGGAGAAGCATTTTTTTCCCGAGGGGTGTGGCATCTGCGGGTACATCACGGAGACAGACAGGATCTAAAACCTGTAACTTTTCAGAATACGGTGGGAGCAGGGACGTCCAAAACGTTTACTCATTTCCCATAATATTATGGGGACTCACTTCTCCATTATATCGCATGGCATGGGCCTGAACCAATGTGTGGACTGCGTGCACTGGTCGGCTGCATAGCGCTTTGCCCGTGCCACACCGGACACATCTATCTCCCCGATTCTGGACCCCCAGGCACATCTAAACCCGTAGATGCAGAATTAGGCTCAAATGGGGTCCGTTTTCAATTTAGACATGTCTGCGGGCCGGACATGCATGTTATGGAATCGTGCTCCACATATACAACTTTGCACTTGTCCACAGTAAATTTCATCTGACATTTGGATGTCCATTCTCCCAGTTTATCAACGTCCTCTTGCAATTTTTCACTTTGAATAATTTTGTATCCTCTGCAAATTTGATCTCCTCACTCGTTATTCCCATTTCCAGGTCATTTATGAATATGTTAAAAGCAGCAGGCCCAGCACAGATCCCTAGGGTACTCCATATTCACCTTTCTCCTTTGAGAAAATTGGCCATGTAACCCTAATCTCTGTTTTCTTTCTTTTAAGCAGTTCCTAATCCACAATAGTACACTGCCTTCTATCTCATGGCTTCTTAATTTTGCTAAGAATCTATCATGAGGGACCTTGTCAAAGGCTTTCTGAAAATCCAGATACACTATATCAACCAGCTCATCTTTATCTAGCTGATGCAATGATATCAACTCAACTTTGTAAACTAGTTTGCATTTTGAAAGGATCAAAGTATGGTTTCCTCTCTACCATCCTCATGGTCAGCTATTGTGCCATCCTAACTGGAACTCATTATAAATGGAAATAATTTTTCTGGCTTTTTTCGCTAGCAAGAGTTCTACCAAATAGAAGTGGAGGAGTAGCTTAGAGATTAGAGCACTGGCTTGGTAAGCATGTGACCAGGGTTCTATTCTCACTAGCACTCCTTGTGGCCCTTGGCAAGTCACTTAACCTCTCTCAGAACTTTCTTCTGAGCAATCTACTTCTGTCACACTGCCAAGAAAATCCAGGAGCTGCTGGGTTGCCAGGAGTCAGCAATGACTCAAAGGCACACCTTGCATTTTTGTTCTGCCAAATTACCTCAAAAAGGGATTTTTTTTATTGCAAGAAGAGGATTTTTAAGGAGCTTATATTTTTTCTCTAGGGCTTTCTTTTTTACCTTTACTTCAAAGGGGAGGAAGGCTAATAATACTCTGTGAAGTCACAGCATTTCAGAGGTCTTAGTTTCCTTCTTCTCTTCCCACTCCAACTTCCACTCACCCCATCTAACAAATCTTGCTATATAGAATTACTCACAAATTATTTATTTGTTTATTATTTATTTAACTGTATTTATATCCCGCTTTTCACTGGGTCAAAGCGGTGTTACATATAAGGGTGGGGAAAATTAAGTATCAGGGTGGGGCCATCACCAGGTGGGCAACATTGATGATTTTGACATGACAGACTTTAGACATGGACAGTATAGTGCAGTATAGTGCATGGACAGTATAGTATATAATTAGTTGGATGAATTGGAGAGAAGTATTTGGCATTGGTTGAAAAAGAAAATTGAGAGAGAAAATAGGTCAATTTTTGCTTACAGTTCATGATAGGTAACTCTATGAATATTATTTAATACTATGAAGAGCATAGAAATAACCTTGGAGACCATTAATAATATATACAAAGGACATGTGCAAATTATAGTCTATGGGGATCATTTTAAAAGTCTTAGGGGTATGTTTACAAACCAGCGGTAGTGGCCTCCATGCAATATCGGAGCCGCAGCCCCACTGACTTCAATGGGGCCGCGGCTCTGATATCACACAGAGGCCGCTACTGCTGCTTTGTAAACATACCCCTAAGTCATGATTTAAACATCTGAAAACATGCACATGGACATCAAAATCACAGAGACGTCTCCAGAGCCATTTTACAGATGTCTCTATGGCAGGGACATCCTAGTAGGCAGGGGGCATGGTGGAGGTCTGTTTGAGGAGGTGCAATAAACTTAGATGTCCCTGTTCGATTTCAGAAATGCCAGGGACATCTGCAGGTATGTCCACATTTAGACCTGCTTCAGGCATGAACAGGCATCAAGAAGGTGCTTTTTGTGGCCTTCAAATATCCAAAGGGTGTAGAGAAGATGAAGAACTGGGTGACTAGCCTAAGATCACAAAAGCCTACAATGGGATTTGATCCCTTGTTATGCTGCTCCTAACCCACTACTTTAATGATTAGGGTATTAGTTATCCCTGTTCTGAAATGCTATACTGGCGATGTGTATATAGACATTTCCATAGAAGCCCATATCGGGCATGTCCACGTTTCTGAAATCATGCCTAAACTTGCACATGCCTTCTTCTTTTTTTTTTTCAGACGTTCTGGCTTTGACATCCCAGATTGTACTTGGACGTCATTTGTAAAATGTGCCTTTAAACTATCACAAAATTCCAATAAAATATATATAACAAAGTTTCAGAGGTGGGGTATTATATAAATTATTATATCAATATCATAAAAACCAGTGCTCCTACTCAATGGCATCAATCCCATGGATACCACTAATATGAAATCATTATAAGAGTAATTAGACTCCTGAAATTATATCTTTTATTCGACAAGTCCATATTGCTTTAAACAAACAACTCTATTTCAGCCTACTCTTTAGAAGGGGGGGGGGAGCACAGACAAAAATAACAATGAAAAACAAAAAATAATCAAATCATTTATTTGAAAAAGCCACAAAGGACTTCCATTAATGTATGTTTTATAATAAAGCTATTTGACTCAAGCTCTTAGGATAATGTTTTTTTATATTAAAAAAACCTTTTTGAAATAAGCTCTTCAAACACTGATAGCAATATTTAAACATGGAAAGATTTTTATAGCAATCAGAGATTCAATCCAATATTACTAAAAAGCACTGCCCCACCATTATCACTGAGCAGTATCATGCCTCTCCAAGGAACCCTTTCACATTAGCTCCCATAAAATACAAAAGATCACAGAAAGAGGAAAGCAAGTGACAACATCTGGAAAAGCTAAGAGAAAATGGGAAAGTAGTCAGGAAAGCCAATGGAAGAAAAAAATAGCCAATGCACTAAAATGGGGGAATACATTTTTTTTTTTTTAGATATGTTCGTGGTATTGTCAAGGGTTAAGAACAAATATATAGAAACTGATGATGATAAAGCAGAATGGTTCAACAAATGTTTCTGTTCTGTGTTCAAAGATGAAGGAACCAGAGTGTGCGACGCCCCTGCCCCGCCTTGGGGCTAAAAGACAGGAGCGGCCTATTGCCTCGTGAGGAATGGAGTTAAAAATTGTTCCCTGGTAATGCTGGGTAATGTAGTTCTTGTGCTCCTTTCACTCTGAAATAAGTGTAGTTGTGCGCCAGAGACGGTAAGGCTTGTTTGCAAGTATTTTATTGCTGTTAGGGAGATTCTTCCAGCGCATCAGAAATTCATATACATGAACAAAACTGGTGCTTTAACATGAACAGAATAAACTTAGGAATAAAGTCAACTAAAGTAGAATTCAGCTTTAACTTCAGCTTTACTTCTAGGAAGTTTGACTCAGCTCTACCCCAAGAGGTGATTCCATTTAATGCAGCCTCTTTACATGCACTGTTACGTTCACAGTGGGAGCTTAATTCAGGTGCAAGTAATTAAGGTTTCCAAAGCATGGCAGTAGAAACAGCTCCGTTGTATTTCACTCATACACGGCACAGCAAACTTCTTTACTCTGGTATTTCCATACAACACAATGAACAATGCATACTATTACAGTCAGGTAAATCAGAATCAGTTTGCATTAATTCTTCAGACTGTATAGAATTAGTATCTTCATTCAGTATTGGTTGTCTGCCTGCTTTTAGATCTAGGAACTCCTTAAAGCTTTGGAGAAGCAATTCAGCCTGTTGGTTGCTAGATAAGCAATTGTCAATCTGGCGTAAATCCTGTTGCCCTTCAGGATTTTCCTCGGTCTCCATTGCCTCAGGAGGGCTCTCTTCACCACAAGTGGTACCTCAGAAAACAGAATGGAAGAGAGATGGGTCTTGAATAATTTTCAGTAAACTGTTCATGTGGAGGTAGCTAAATTGAAATAGACAAAGTAAGAGAATTAGATGGTATATATTCAGAGGTAGTAAGGATCTTAGTGAAGTTCTGGGACTCCGTTGCTGTAACTTTACAATGTTTCCTTAGGGGTATGTTTACTAAACTGCGGTAACGTTATATACCACGCGTTATGTAACGTTAAAGATCGTTAGGTAACGTTAGCATGTGGTATGTAACGTTAACGCGCGTTAATGTTACTTAACGATCGTTAACGTCTCTGGCCGCGGTAAACACCACAGAAGGTGGAGAGAGGGCGGAGAGAAGGGGTCAATGGGCAGAGAGTTTGCGGGAAGAGGCCCCTTTCACACTAACGCGCTGAACTGAAGGGCTGAATCCTACCGCGAATGAAAACCTGCCGTTAGATGCATATTTGCAGGAGAGAGAAACCATTTAAGTGTCAGCAATGTACAGCCTAGGCAGGGAGCCCAAGAAATGTGATAGTAGTGCTCCATTTTCAGCAACACCATAGTGCCAAAGTATGAATGGCCACTATGGCGATGGTGCAAATGGGGCATAGGGGCGGCAGGCGGGACATGTAGCATAGGCAGCTGGGGCACAGGGTGGACCAGGAGGGCGCCTAGGTGGCACATTGGAACATAGAAACCGGAAATCAGCAAGACAGCAGCTGACCAAAGCCAAACACAATCCACCTATATCTACCTGGTTCACCCTAGCCAATAGTTGCTAGGGCACTGACCTGACATCCCCCCAGCCATCCCACCCCCATGTGGAAGGGACATAATATTTGTAGGCAGTGATGGGGGGGGATGTGAGGATGTCCATGTATGCCCCCTCCCCCACCCCGGGATCTGCTCCCTAGGAGGGCGCCTACCTACACAGTGGATGGCCTGGGACTGTGCACTACCAGCACCGACAGCAAATGGCCATGTCAGCAGGGGGGGGGGGGGTATGCCCGTGCTGGAGGGGGCAGGGCCACCTCCCTGCAGTGGACCTAGGCCATGCCCTGCATCAGTACGTGGTGTGCAGTGCAACATACAAAGTCTGGCTGAGGAAAAGTACAGGTAGCCCCAGGGACTATCGTGCATCTGTGGCAACAGTGTGGTGCAGTACACCCAGCCAGTTTATCCAGAAGCAGAGGGTCACAGGTTCAAGCCCCAGCTGTGGTTCCTGCAGAGCATGTCCCTATGTTTTACCCTACAATGCAGATACAACAGCAACATGTGCAAAGCCCAAAGCAGCGGCGAACAGGGGTACAAACACCCACCCACATAGGCTCCACAATCCAAAGATGCATGGAGAGTCAGGCTGTTGGCCCCAGCATTGAGCTGAAGTTATCACCAGAGCACTACTACTACCCCCTGCACAGTTTAGCAATGTCAGCACTGTGATCAGGACCAGTGTGGCGGGCAGGGTTGCCAACCACCCCTATCTTTGTACAATGCTGCAATAGGAGTGAGCGTGTGTGTATGTCTATCCATTGTTCTGTGGCTGCCCACCCTTCACTGGACCCAAAATGTCCCACTGTTACCAGCGTTAGCCTGAATAGGTGCATAATGAGGAGCAAGGTATTTTGGGTATGTCCCGGACAGGGCAGATTGGCCAGGATGCATCTTCACAGGGTGTGGGGCAATGGCTGGGACACTGTAGTGCCTGACCACCACCTGCATGGACAGGGTGGCCACAGCATGGCATGCTGGGAGGGCACTCACTCTGACCGAGCAGTGACCATGGCAGGTCTAGGTTCCCACATAGCGCTTGACAGTATCTGCCTCCAGTGATGTATTTGTGTTCCCCAGTGCTGGGGTACCAATCACTGAGATGCTTGTTTGCTGCACATAGTTTTTCTGTGAGTATGGACTGGCTGGTGGACTGTCTGCAGTTAGACTGTGCATGATCAGAACACCTATAAGGTACTGCCTGACTATGTGCTGGTGACTAGCAGAGAGTGGTGGGAGGCAGTTGGGGTTTTCCAGACCTAACCCTAGCATTGCTGCTGGTCTGCCACTGCCCCCGTCTGGCCCACCAACTCTGGAGGGCTGTCTCATACAAACAGGATGGAGGTTGCTTCCCTGGGGGCAGGGGCACCTGTTCTTTACCTACAAAAAGTGTGATGTGGGCCCTTTGGGGTATGTAGTGTATACCACTGTGACTTATAAAGGCACTGCTACACACACCTTATGCAGTTCTAGGAACCCTTCTGCCCTGATAACAGCTGCCCATATCAGCCAAACCCTAACACAGGGTACACACCAATCTGGCTGGTGTCTTATCCCACAGGGCCACATGTGACTGCAGGATACAGATGGACACCAAATTACCTTCAGCTGTACTGCAAGGAACACCTGTCACACACTGGCAGTGATGGGGATGTACAGCAGGACCTATCTCTAGCACCACATGTACTGCGGACCTAGTGCTGAGCACCCATCCTATCCCTCAGGGTGAACACAGAACCTGCACAATGGCATGGTCTGTAGCTACTCTGTGCCAGTATCACGCACTGTCAGTTCATCTTTCCAAGCTGAGGTACCGGAGAGGTGCAGACCCCATTTGGTGATCAGATGTACACTGCTATTCAGCATGTGCATTGCATCATGGGTACTGGTGGGGTTACCCTATCCTGGAGGTATAGCCTACTGGTTAATACAATGCCATTCTCGGCAGTGTTCATGGGTTCAGTTCCTCATTGTTTCCTCCTTTCATGCCTGTCCTACTAAAATAATGTGCATGCCTGTAGAGGTCATATTTTTGCAGATCTGTGCTTCCAGCCCATAATACCCTCGCCACAATTGCCAACATTCCCTCGGTCCGTCTATCTGTGTCTGTCAGCTGTGTAGAGTCCTGTCTGCCAGTGCAGGCTGCCACCCCATGTCATGCACTACTACCCTCTTCATGCTTGCCTTGCCTATGCCTGATCTGTATGGCACCACCAGTTCTCTGTCCACCCATCATTGTAACTATCCTGCCACCTCCGCCTCCACTGGGGGACATGTATTCCCATCGTCTGCCTCCAACTGTTTTTCCGGTACTTTACATTGCCAACACCCTGTGCTGTGGTACAGCTGCCCCACCATGTTTGTCATCAGTACTGGCAGGCACATGGGATGCCCGCAGATACGGCAAGTCCAATGGCTCCCACCTCTCCCTTCTTCACTCAACTGTTCATTGTCTTTCCTGAGTGCTCTATCTAGTGTTCGGGCTACATCTCTCTCTGTTCCGCACAGGTCATCCATGTCATCCTGAGGCACCTTGCAGTCCCTAGGGCACACTAACCTAGGACACCATAACCATGTTAGGCCACCTTATACCTATGGTTCCATAGCCCAGGGTGCCTTCTGCGGTGCTTTGTCCAAGGGTGCCTAATATGGCACTTAGCCTAGGAGACCCTATAGGGCGCCTTATGAGGCATCTTACAGGACACCTTACTAGGCACCTTCCATGGCACCTTACAAGGTGCCTTGTTATGCTCGTTAGTCTAAGGCACCTTGTAACGCGCATTAGCTGCTACAGCTTGCTGTAATGATGCAACGCCCATGTCTTTATATGGGCATCTCTACCTTTACCGCGGAACCTACCGCGAATGACATTACCGCAGTTTAGTAAACATACCCCTTAGAGTTGAAAGTGGTCCCCAGGACTGGAGAAGGGTGGATGCAATGTCTCTCCACAAAAGTGGAAGTAAAATGGAGGTAGAGAACTATAGGCTGGTTAGTCTGACCTCTCTGGTTAATAAATTAATGGAAATGCTGCTAAAACAAAGGATAATGCCACTTCTAGAATCCAATGGATTGCAGCATCTGAAACAGCATGGTTTTACATCAGTCTTGTAAGTTGTATCTGATTAATTTCTTTGATTGGGTGACCAGAGAGTTGTATTGAGGGAGAATGCTAGATGTGGTGTTCTTAGATTTCAGTAAAGCCTTTAAAACAATTCTGCACGGGTGACTTATAAATAAACTGCATCAAAAAATGTCTAATATGAACATGATTGATTTTAAGGTCCTTATTTACTATTATAAATTGTTCAGGAGTTTTGGGGGTTATTTTGATTTCAATCAAGTAGATAATGCTTCCAGCAAGAGAACCAAGTTGAACTCAAGGACACAAAGTCAGGAGAGCTTGCAATTCCATCATCGGTCCCCTTAGAGCTCTAGCAAGGTCCCTGATTGGGGTACCCACATTAGTAGAATATATAATTCATTTAATGTATTTTCTATAATTTAATCTTTTTTAAAATGTTTTTTATAACAAAAATAATAAAAAGTGTGTTTATCAGCTGACATGTACACAAAAAAACACAGTCTAAAAAAGCACAAAAATGACCAAATATCCTGCACAATATATTGCATTTTGACTTACAGTATCTACATCAGGGATAGAAATATATTCCAAACATCAAACTGTGCTCTCCATAATTTCAGAACAGTCCAAGCCCACACATACTCCGGCGATGGCTATAGGTAGGTAAAAGATAAGGAATGTTCACTTGCTCAACTGACATAGCTGAGGATCATATGCACACACGGAACCAATCAAAATTGACAGAGCAGACACTGGCTAGCTTAGTACAACCATTCATGCTCAAACATAATCAGTTTTCGTCAATCGAATGAATGAAATAAACGTCAGTGGAGCATATTCTGGAGGAGGGATTTAAATCAATGTCATCCAGTCGATACTGAGAATCAATCCTTTGGCCTCAATAGAGTTTAGTTAGAACATCCAAAAGTGTTCCCTTTCATTAAGCCATCGTTCAAGATTACCACCTTTCCTGCTAGGAATATACAATCCAGCCTAAATATTAGCATGTATTAGATCACTGGGGAAGGGGGCAGAGGGCCAGAGCAGATGTGTATGGGGAGGAGGGTGCAGAAATAAACATCATTCCCCAGCCACTACAGACCCACGGTACTCCACAGGTGCGTTGGAAGAAGTAGCCCTTAGGGAGGGTGAGTCAAAGGGTATGCATTCCATCTAGGTGGAGCTCTTTCTGATGTGATGCTGTTGAATATGCAGTTTTTTTTATTTTATTTATTTATGCTTTTCTTCTATACCGCTTTTTCCCAAGATCAAAGGCGGTTTACAATTAACAAATAATGAACGTGGTTTTACATGGAACATCGTATTTTTCAAACTATGTACAATTAACTTTCATGAACAATAACATGGAACATATAGTTATAGAAATTCTGTAACTATTTACATTAGTCAATTATTTACATTCGTCAATTATTAATCATAGTTTTTAAGAGTTGCTTTTCCTAAGTGTGTTGAGGTTTGTGGCTTTTTGATCTGTGGTTAGGGAGGATTTTTATGGAGGTGTGGTGAGGTGGATGGGGGGGGGGGTTCATTAAAATTTATAAAGTGTTCCTTAAACAGATATGTTTTTAGTTCTTTCCGGAATGTCTGGAGATCCTTCATTTTGCGGAGGCTTAGTGGGAGTTTATTCCATAGGGTGGGGGCTGCATATGAGAATGCTCTTGAGCTTGTGGTTTTTTTTGTTTTTCGGATGGATTTTTTTATGTCTAGTGAGTGGGTTGCGTTTTGTCTGCGGGTTCTATGTTCTTTTTGAGCATGTAGTAGAGTGGTTAGATGTGAGGGTGATATGCCGTTGATAAGTTTAAATGTGGTTAAGAGTATTTTGTATAGTATTCTACTATTTATGGGAAGCCAGTGTAGTTCGGCGAGGATGGGAGTTATGTGGTCAGTGAGGCGGGCTTTTGCTGTTACTCGAGCACAGATGTTTTGAGCTCGTTGGAGTAAGTTGGTATTTGTGAGAGGGAGGCCGATAAGTAGACTATTACAATAGTCGAAGTGCGGAGTGATGAGTGTGCTGATAACAGATCTGAAGTCACGTGTGTCAAGTATTGGTCGTAGGTGTTGAATGGTCTTAAGTTTATAGAATATGGTTTTCACTGTTTGTTTTATGTGAGGGAGCATACTAAGTGCATGATCTATTATGATGCCTAGGTATTTTACTTCTTTTTTGATTGGGATTATTGTGTCGTTAATTGTTATTGTTTCAGGGAGAGTAGTATCTGGTTTTCTTGTTACGAACATTGCTTCGGTTTTTTTTAGGTTGATGCTGAGGTTATTATTTTCTAGCCAGGTATTTGCTTCACTGATGCAGTCTAGTAAGTTCTGGTAGGTGGGATTATTTGTGTTTATTGGTTGGGTGAGCATGATATCATCTGCGTATATGTAGTGGTTGACTTTATGTTTTTTAAATATATTTGTGATGGGTTGAAGATACAAGTTGAAAAGGAGGGCCGATAGGGCCGAGCCCTGTGGAATACCTTGTCCTTGTATGAATGGCTCAGAGGTGTCTTGGCCTAATTTAACGCGTATCGAACGGTTTGTGATGTATGATATAAACCATTGTAGAATTGTTCCTCCTATTCCTAGGCTTAGGAGTCTGTTAATGAGTATGTTGTGGTGGACATTGTCAAAGGCACCAGCTATATCAATGAATATGAGGATGTAACCTTGGTTGCATGTGTCAGTGCCTTTTATGAGGTCATCCATGAGTGTTATTAGTAAAGTTTCGACTCCGTGTGATGGGCGGAAGCCGAATTGGTGTGAGTCAAGTGGTGCATGTGTGTCGATAAAGTCTTGTAGTTGGAGCTGTATGATTTTTCTACTACTTTGGCAATAAACGGTATGCTGGCTATGGGTCTGTATGAGTTTGGGTCTGTAGGATTGAGTTTATTATTTTTTATTATTGGGCGTAAGGATGTAAGTTTTAGGGCATCTGGCATGATGCCCTGGGATAGTGATTGGTTTACTATATTTTGTATATGGATAGCTAATTCAGTTTTGGTGTTTTTTATCCATGATACTGGACATGGATCTAGGGGGGAGGTAGTGGTGTTGATCATTGATATTATATTGAGGAGGTGTTTTTGATCAACGTTTTGAAAGGTTATCCATTTATTGGTTGGTTTTAAGTCTGTGGGTATAGTTATGATTGTGCTAGATGATTTGTTTTTTAATTTGTTAGCAAAATGAGTTGCAAGAGTTTGTGCGCTCATCGTTGATTGTTCAGGTTCTGGAGTTTGGGTTTTTGTTAGTGTTTTTATAATTGCAAATAATTCTCTCGGTCGATTGAGTGTCATATTTATGACTTTTGTGTGGTATTCTTTTTTCGATCTGTTAATAGTGTCTTTGTATTTGTTGAGAAGACTCAGGTATTGCGCTTTATTATCGCTTGTTTTAGATTTCCTCCACCGTTTTTCTTGTTTTCTTAGTTGCTTTTTTATATTAGAAAGGTCTCTATTGAACCATTACACCTTACACCAGTGTTTCCCAACCCAGTCCTACGGGGCACACCGGCCAGTCAGGTTTTCGGGATATCCCTAATGACTATGCATGAGATATATATGCATTAGAGATATCCTGCCAACCTGACTGGTTTGTGGCCCTCCAGGGCTGGATTTGGAGACCCCTGCCTTACACCTCTGTCATTTAAGATTGTGAGTGGGCAAGGTGCAGATGTCCTCGACATCGAAAGGGTATATAGAATGTGACACATTCCTCCTCGATTCTCACCACCAGCAAATGATTGTCTATTAGACAGGTTTGTGGTGGTGGTGAGAATCGAGGAGGAATGTGTCACATTCTATATACCCTTTCGATGTCTAGGACATCTGCACCTTGCCCACTCACAATCTTAAATGACAGAGGTGTAAGGCAGGGGTCTCCAAATCCAGGGCCACAAACCAGTCAGGTTGGCAGGATATCTCTAATGCATATATATCTCATGCATAGTCATTAGGGATATCCCAAAAACCTGACTGGCCGGTGTGCCCCGTAGGACTGGGTTGGGAAACACTGCCTTACACAGTTACACACCATTACACAGTTGACTGTTGCATTAGTGGGAAAGCCACATAGAAAGAGCAGGTGACCTTTGACAGAGATTCAAAAGATCCTGCACTTCATAAAGAACCTCACCCAGGGCACCACTTTACTTGACCTAGAGTTGCCCCGCCTATGGGTCTTAGTTCCAAATTTTTTGACTACTTAGCAACACCTCTAGAGTATATGCATCCCCTTTTTAATTGTTGAGCCTTGGTATCATAAAATGTCATTTCTCATGGTTTTGATCTTTAATAATACTGAGTGAACCAAGGTACTGATGATCTCAATAGAAGAGAGCCAATGGTGTTGGAGTCAAGGTAGAGTTTATTACAGGACAAAAATGACTCAAGGAAAATGTAGCCAGTCATGGCTCCCTGTCTCAAAGAGCAACAGAGGTCTTTTTGACTTCTAGACACAGTCTGATCACATTAACACCAGAATTAGCATACACTGTCATGCCAGCATGGTAACAGTTGCTGCAATCCTGAGCTAACTGTTAGTGTGTGCTAATTCATGCATTAACTGCTCATTGCACTTTAGTAAAAAGGGCCCCATTGGTGTCTATGTGACTTTATTAAAAACAGAGACCAGAGAACTAGATCAAGGGCATTTGATGGATGTGATCTACCTAGATTTCAGCAAAGACTTTGATATTGTTTCTCAAAGGAGGCATATCAATAAACTGAATAGCCTGGGGATGGGTCCCAAGGTGGTGAACTGGGTCAGAAATTGGTTGATTGACAGATGACAGAAGATGATGGTAAACGGAACTCACTTGGAAGAAAGGAAGGTGAGTAGAGGCATGCCCCAGGGACCAGTAATGTTCAATGTATTTGTGAGTGATATTGCTGAAGGACTGAATGGAAAAGTCTGACGTTTTGCAGATGACATGAAAATCTGAAACAGAGTGAACTCCCCTGAGGGAGTGGATTACATGAGAAAAGATCTACAAAAGCTGGAAGAATGGTCTAATGTTTGGCAGTTAAGATTTAATGTGAAGAAGTGCAGAGTCATGCACTTGGGATACAGAAATTCAAGGGAATTGTATGTGATAGGGGATGAGAAGTTGGTGTGCACGGACCAGGAGAAGGACCTTGAAGTAATTGTTTCTGAGGATCTCAAGGTGGCGAAACAGTGTGACAGAGAGGAATTACTAGCAGAGAGGAGGAGGTATTAATGCCACTGTACAAGTCACTGGTGAGTCCTCACTTGGAGTATTGTGTTCAGTTTTGGAAACTTTATCTCGCAAAGGATATAAAAAGACTTGAAATGGTTCAGAGGAAGGCAACCAAAATGATTTGGAGCCTGTGCCAGAAGACGTATGAGAAGAGACTTGAAGACCTAAATATTTATACGCTAGAGGAGAGGAGGAACAGGGGAGATATGATACAGATCTTTAAATAATTAAAGGGTATTAATGAACAAACAAACTTTTTTCAAAGACGGGGAAGCTGTAAAACTAGAGGGCATAATATGAAGCTGCAAGGTGTAAACTGAAAGGCAACGTCAGGAAATGCTTTTATACTGAAAGGGTGGTGGATGCTTGGAATGCCCTCCCGATGGAAGTGGTGGGGGAAATACAGTGACAGAATTCAAAATGGCGTGGGACAAACACAGTGGATCTCTTCAAAGCAACAGCATAAAATAAAAATAAACTTAACTATTTCTTATATCTCAATAAATAGGGGTGACCTGCACGGAGTGGTGGGTATACCCCTAAACAAAGGGATGGGGAGGAATGACCTGCACGGAGTGGCAGGTGCATCTACTCCTGTCACTTGCTGAGCAGACTAGATGGACCATACTGGTTTTCATCTGCCATTACATACTATTGTTACTATGTTGGGCAGCCTGCCCATCATCCATCTAACCCGGATTTTCAATCTTGGGGCATATACACGGCTCCGGCTTTGAAAATCTTGTTATCACCACACAACCCGGAAGCCTCAGGAGCTAGCCGGGTAGCACCGATTTTCAATGCTACATGGATAGCTCTGTCGCCTTAAAGATAGATGAGGGTTTTCCACCCCTATCTTTAAGGCGCCGAGGGCTAACTGAGTAGCAATGAAAATCGCTGCTATCCGGTTAGCGCTTGCCTCTGCCTCGGAACACCCCCAACATGCCCCGGTGCTAAGCGGATAGCATCTGGGCACGTTAGGGACTCAACTGGGACTTTCCAAAGGCACTACCTGTGTAGGTGCCTTTGGAAAATCCCAGTTAAGGCATTAACACATGTAACATGAACTGTTACCCGTGTAACTGCCTTTGAAAATCAGGCCCTATGTTACTATGACATAATTCTCAATCTCAGTGCAAAGGTAGGTGGAACAAAACAACTGTAGTCTTTAATCGGTATCTGTACAACTTCTGAAAGTTTGGATTAGAGGCCGTTATTCAGAGACACACAGAGTGTTAAATCCCGTAAGAATTTTGGATTTCTACGATAGAGTTATACAAATCTCATTGAGTTAGCATGGCTATGCTATTTCAGGCCTTTACTGCTCCAGTTTTTACACAAAACGGCAGAAATCCAGCATTAAGCACTTGAAGGAATTTTGCATAACTTTGTGCTGTCCCAGCGTGTGAGACTCCAGCCGGGTTTTATCCACAATAGACTGCTACTGAAAGGTATTTTTAAACCAGGGAAAAAATTCCTCTCAATTATAAATAAAATTCTGTCTTCACTAGCTTTTTAGGTTTAGCAAAGCAGATCTGCAGGGGTCGGTCCACACTCTGACTCTCTCTCTCTCTCTCTTCTGTATCTGTAGAAGGAAGAGCTTTTTATCGGACAGTAGGATGTGGCTACACGAATCAGCAGAATTGGCCTGCTTTTTTCCTTTCTCAAGACAATCTTAATTTAATGCTTGTTGAGGTTCCCAGCTTAGCGGGCAATGCAGAAACCCTACTTTAGAGCCCTATGGTAAAGCTCAGCACAGACTCCCTAATGCAAGTCTAACGCAAAGGGGGATGCTTCTATGCTGCACTATTAACCCCGCAGTGTGCGCTATTGGGCTGCATAGCAGATAGCACAGGAGAAATGCAGATAACGCAGTGATTTTCTGTGCTATAGGCAGATCCCACACTAACCGATGGAGTGGGTGGGATTGGGGTGGAGGGTGGGCATGTCTGTAATATGCAGTTGCTGTGAGTGTCAGCAGCATGCAGTAGTTGCATGGATGTTGTTGCTGTGTCATATTCTTTGCATGTGCCCAACAGATACCGCATGGTTTTGTCAGCTAACACAGTGCTATTTGCACATTTTTGCTATGTTAGCTGCAAAAGCTTAATGTGGTTTAGTTAACATACCCCAAACATTTTACTATCCGAGGCTATAAGCAAAGATAATAAGTTGTGCACAAAAGGTCTGCACTAAAATAGAGCAAGCCACTGGAGCACATGTGATGAAATGCTGTCTGGGATATGAACAACAATATTATTCTGCACAGATTTTTCTGCTCAGAATAATATCAGTGTTCATAAATAGAAATTCTGTGCAGAATAATATGGATAGAATTCCAGTGCAAGCACATGACATTGTTCCAACATAGTTCCTCCACAGCTCCTCATCCCCTTCCATTTTCTTTCACTACTCCCTTTCAGCAAAGCCAGAAAAAAAGGTGTGGGTGTTGTATGATAAAGGTAAAGAGAAGAAACGGGCATAAATTCCTCATTACTGCTGGCCACGGCCCCTTTATGCCTCCTGAGGCCTTGCATTAAAACCCCAGCATTCAGCTCAGTCTTTTGGTCATCTGTGCATTTCTCTGCATTTGTGCTGAATAGCACAGGTACACTAAAAAAAAATTTTTTTAAACTGCCTCTAATGTTTTGATTGATTTTTACGTTTTTTGGTGCGCTGAATCCAAATCTGGTAACCAATTTGCTCCATCACATACAGATTTTTTGCTACATTGGGTTAGCAGTTTGAGGTGAACGTTTCAGATTGAGTGCGATCGAGATAAAAGTTTCTTGGATGAATTCTTTATACAAATTGTTTAGTAGTTATTCAAATAAGAATAAAGAAAATTGTAACAAGGCAGCACATAAGAATAGAGTAATGTCAACAAAACACACTGTGATGGTAGCAAAATTGTCTGCACTTAAAACAGCCACATACATGTGCACAAACATTGAGCATATAAGAGCGAGGTTAGACACAAAGCAAAGCAAAGAAATGTGCAAAAAATGTTGTACAGGTATGTATGTAAGAATAGAAAACGCAAACCGCACCATTGCAATACATGAAGACAAACACCCGATGGTGTGAAAATAAAATTCTAATAAATGAGATCCAACACTGTGGTAATAACTAGCAAATTTTTATTTCAAAGTTTAGTAAAAACACGATATTTGTCAACACAGTTTAGATTTTAAAGTCATTCTTGGGTCAATCAATCTCCTGGTGGGCCGTTTCTTCTTCCCCCGAATGCTTCTCTTGGTGCGCTGCTTGGCGTATTTTTCATCTGGGGTTTCCCGCAGCAGCAACCAGCAGAAATCAGCCATCATAATGGTGTTCCATCTTCCTTGGTACCTTCTCTCTGCGTCCTTGATGTCCTGGTGAAACCTTTCACCTTGTTCTTCACTGTACGCCCCCAGGTTTTCGGGAAAGTAGTTCACATGGGAGTGCAAGAAATGGACTTTCAGGCTCATGTTACAGCCTTGTTCTTTGAAGGCATTGAGCATCCTGGCAACAATATCCTTATAGTTCTCATCCCGCCTGTTCCCCAAGAATTTGAAAACAACATCCTTGAAGGAATCCCAGGCTTCTTTTTCCTTCTCAGACATCGTTTCAGCGAATGCTCCATCTGAAATGAGTTTCCTTATATCAGGGCCAACAAACACTCCTTCCTTTAGCTTTGCTTCAGAAAGTCGGGGGAACTTTGAGCAAACGTACCGAAAGCACACACCATCTTTTGGAAGGGACTTGATGAATTGCTTAATGAGACCCAACTTAATGTGGAGAGGTGGTAATAGAATTTTATCACGAGGTACCAAGCTCTCATGAAGAACATTTTTCTCACCGGGTCTCAAATACTCCCGAATTGGCCAGTCTTTTTTCCCCCAGTGTAGGTCGTGGGCCCGGCAATCCCACAAGCAAAGGAAGCAGGGATATTTGGTGAAACCGGATTGCTGCCCTAATAGCATGGATAGAATTTTAAAGTCTCCACAAATCATCCACTTATGCTCATCATAACGAATCTTCTGAAGAATCAGGGCCAAATTCTCGTATTTCTCTTGGAGAATAACAGAGTGAGCAATAGGAACTGAAGCGAATGTGTTGCCATTATGAAGAAGAACACCTTTTATGCTGTCTTTTGACGAATCAATGAACAGCCGCCATTCAGCAGGATCATACTTGAGTTTAAACTTTTCCATCACTCCGTATATATCGTTGCAAAATACCAAATCTTCCTCTTTGCTGAAATACTTCAAAAATTGTGTCTCGCGGTTGCGGTACCAATAAAAAGTTGTTCCTGGTGACAATAGATTTTTCTGTTTAAGCCGAGAACCTAGCAGTTGGGCAGCATCTTTTGGGAGTCCTAAATCCCGGACTAAATCATTCAATTCAGCTTGAGAGAAAAGTTCAGGTTTCGGATCTGGTTCAGTTTCAAACTCGGAAGTACTGGACTCATCGGGAAAAGCCATCTGATGAGTCTCATCATGATCAGAACCGTCCACACAAATATGATCCAAAGATTTTGGTGGTTCAGGCACAGGTACTTCGTTGCTATGAGGCATAGGCCTAATTGCTGAGGGAAGGTTGGGGTAACTTATTACGTTCTTATTTTTTAAGTTGTATCCCTTCACAATGCAAGAGCAAAAATAGCAGTCACTGCTGTGGTCTCTTTGTTCACGCCACATCATAGGTATTCCGAAACGAAATGCTTGTTTTTTACCTTTCATCCATAAGCGTAGATCTTCCTCACATGTCTTGCACACTTTGTGAGGAGCCCACGGTTTGTCTTGATCGCCTAACTTCAAACCGAAATAGGCGAAATATACTTTTTTAATAAATGCAGAAATGTTCCTCTGCCGCTTTTTCACGGTATATTCCCCACAAATAAAACAAAAGCTGTCCGGAGAGTTGACGCAACCTCTGGCTCTGTGAGCCATCACAAATACACAGCACTGCAAACTACAACTGTAGTGAACCACTTCGGAATAAAGCTGGATTACGACTGAGCAAACAAAAGATAATAATGAACTTGCAAGAAACTGAAATTTGACAGGAACGTTCATGTCGCAACCACCGTGTTTGAGCGAGCGAACGAGGCGAGGCGAACAGGAAAGAACATGCGCCAGCGCGAGTACTGGATTTAGCCCCCCGCCTCCCAGTTGTCCTGTTAATGTATAAAATGAATACAAAACACTCTAAAATATCATGAGGGAGTGTTTCTAGTTAGTTAACCATTACAACTTCTATTTTGGGCCAAGAAAATAAACTGCAGTCGGCTAAAAAGAAATTATGTGAACATTCCTTATATGGGTAAGAAATCTAATTTTGCAAGAAAACGTGACGTGATGGAACATTCTGGCTATTTTTCCTGGATTCAGCACCCCAAAATCTATAGGAATCAGTTGCAAAACTGGAGGCAGTTTTTTGGTAGTGTACCTGTGTAGTTAATTGCTTTATTACCCTGGATATAAATGTACTGTGCACTGCTCTCTGCTCAGGAATTTGGGCACAGTTAGCTTCTTTTTGCACTGGTAGCATACAAAGTTGTGCCAGAAAACTGAGTGAAGCTGTGCAAAGCCTAGTGCACTTTACTACATCTGCCAGCGAGTTATTCAAAAGAAATATAGAATCCTTCACACCTATTCATTTAAAGACTTTACATCTTTTGTAAAATGTTATCAAATACAATTTTCTCTCTCTTGCTCTGACATCATGGGGGTCATTCTGAGGCTATTCATGCTCTCTCTCTATCCCATCTAACTTCCCCGTGCGATGTAAGGGAAATTAGATGGGGGTGGGAAAGGGGCGCGTTAGGGCCCTGTATGTCCAGGGTCGGCGGCTTGAACGGGGAACTTATTCCACCTCTGAGGTAGAATACGTTCTCTTAGTCAGTGGGGGATGGCGGGCCTGGGGCTCAGAAAGGGCAGGAGGGGGCAGAGGACATTCCCCGCAGCCCAACCCTGGCCTTGGGAGGCCAGATCAGGGGTCGGCTGCGGGGAATGCACTGTTTTGTCTGGCGGCCGGGGATCACAGCTCCTGAATGGAGCTGCGGTGCAGCTGGACGCCATGGCACTATGTCTCCATTCAAAAGCCCTGACTGAGCTAGCTAGGCAATGCCTGTACATGCAGGCCAACCAGATTCGGGGTCCCAGTCTGCACGTACAGGCCTGGATGCGATTCTGATCCCATGGGGCAAGACATACCCTGCGGGATCAGAATCCCAGCTAAATCTGTGCATCCGGTTCTGACATGATGTAGCGAGTGTTTAGACTGCAGCCTATGCAGGCCAGTGTTTTGTGCAGGTTTTTTACATATACTTCCAAAGTAGAAGACTTTTCTCTTATTTACTACAGTAGGATCTTCTCTTGGGGGTATGTTTACTAAACAGCGCTAACGTCGCAGTGGCGACATTATCGCGCAATAATGGTGCATTACCGTGTGATAACGTCTCCGGCAGTGTTAAGGTGTGCAGAGGGTGGAGTAAGGCTCCCCAGAGGGCGGAGATAAGGGGTCAATGGGCAGAGAGAGGGCGGGGAGAGGCTCCAGGCACACTAACGCCGTGAAATGAAGGTCTGAAAATTAACGCCAGTGAAAACCTCGTGCTAGAGGCCCATTTGCAGGGGAGAGAGACCATTTCAGTCAGCAATGTGCAGTAAAGGCAGGGAAACCAAGAAAAGTGATAGTAGTGATACATGTGCAGCAACATCATAGTGCCCAAGTACGAGAGGGCACTATGGTAATGCTGCAAATGGGGTACAGGGGGCTGCAGGCGGGACATGGAGTGGGGCAGCTGGGGCACAGGGTGGACTAGGCAGATGCCTAGGTGACACATAGGAATGTAGAAGTGGAAAACCAACAAGACAGCAACTGACCAAGAGCAAACATGTCCATGAGTGTGTGTCCCACAGTGACCCAGGGGACAGTACCCAGCAAGTACACCAAAGGGCACAGAACATTGGCAGGCAGTGCCGGAGGGAAGCGTGGATGTCTATGCAGGCACCCCTACCCCATATCACGCACCATAGGCAGCTGCCTACCGGCACACTGGATGGCCTGGGACCACCAGCACCACCGGCAGAAGGACATGTCAGCATGGTGGCAGAGGGGTGCTGGTGGCAGAGGGGGCAGTGGCATCTGCCCACAGCAGACCACGGCCAAGTCCCGTTTAGGTGTGTGCCGTGCACTGCAACAGACAAGGTCTGTCTGACGAACAGTCATGGTATCCACAGGGAATGATCTGCCTCTGTGACAACAATTTGGTGCAGTACACACAGCCAGTGTGTTCAGGGGCAGAAGGTCACAGGTTCAAAGCCCAGCTGTGGCTCCTGCAAACAATGTCCCTATATTTTACCCAGTACTAAACCATGGTAATAAAGACGGAACCTTTATTGCAGATAAAATAAACATGCCATAAATGCCTATATTTTACCCTACAGAACACAGACACCATAAACATGTGCAATCCCTAGAGCAGAGTTTCCCAACTGCAGTCCTGGAGGGCCAAACACCATTCAGGTTTCATGCTGTCCCTAATAAATATGCCTGTGCTGCATTTGTATGCACCGCCTCCATTGTATGCAAATGTATCTCATGCATATTCATTAGGGACAGCATGAAAACCTGAACCGTGTTTGGCCCACCAGGACCGGAGTTGGGAACCTCTGCCCTAGAGCAGCAGCCAACAAGGGCACAAACACCCACACCCACATGCTCCACTAGCCAAAGCCTCATGGAGAGTCAGGCTGTTGGGCCCTGCGCGGAGCAGCATCTCCCAATACTAGCACCTGCATACCTTAGCAATGCCGTCCTAAACTTGGGAACACGTTACACATATATCAAAAGGTTGCTATGATTAATGTCCGATAACAAATCCTAAGTTAAATGCAATTTGTTGACAGAGATTCATCATAGCAACCTTTCTTTTCTTTTTTTTTAACATTTATTTATGGAAATTTTGCATTTATACCATGAAACATCAAAGTATGAGAAAATACAGAAAAAAATAGAAATAACAAATGAAAAGAAACAAATCATCAACAACAGTCCATGTTCCGGGGAGAATAATTAAAGCTAAAGACATAAAAATAGAAATAAACAAAGCCAAGGTATAAGCTAAAAGTAATACCTTGGCCAACTATGCTATCTAATAAGTCACCTCTCACCTACCCCAACAATAAATCTATAATATCAAATAAAGAAACATCAAAGCGTCTTTTCCCTCTGTAGGATCCACGTTTCCAAGTCTGAAGATGTTAGAAAAATATATTTATCATATCCCATAGTCACACAGCATTTGCATGGATATCTTAAAAAGAAGGTTGCCCCAAGAGCAAGAACTCTAGCCTTAAATAACAAAAAACTTTCCTACGTTCTTGAGTAGTACGTGAGACGTCTGGAAAGATTGAGACAAAATCTCCACAGAATTTTGTTTCTTTCTTTCTGAAAAAGGCTTTAAAAATAATACTCTTATCCTCCTCAGAGGCCAGAGCTACTAATAAAATTGCCCGAGAGGAAATATCATCTTGTGTATCCTCTAAGAAGGCTGTTAAATCGAATTTATCAGGAACCAAAAGGGCATCCCCCTCTTCATTCACCTCAGGAGATATTTTTTTATTAGAAAGGTAATAACATTTAATAATAGAAATAGAATCAGCCTGAGGTAAGAGGAGGACGTCCTTAAGGTATTTCCGAAAAAGAATCATAGGGGACAACATAGAACATACAGGAAAATTTAATATTCGCAAATTTTTTGAACGTGAAAGATTTTCAAGATTCTCAAGTTTCTGGTGCAGTATACCACTCTCTTTCACATGAACAGATTGAAATTCCATACAGGATTTAACTTGAGTATCCATGTTAGTAACCATGGAACTCAAGGCACCAACCTGAGAATCAAGAGATTGTAATTTTACAACTGTGTCCTTGGTAAATTGACATAACTTAGGAACAACATCAATAAGAACTTGTTCAGTACGAGATACCACTTTCCAAACATCCAGCAATGAAACTGTGGAAACCTGAGGGTCTGAAACAGAGACATGAGACTCCTTCCAGGAAACCACACTGGGGAGCACATTATCTCTGCGAGAGCAAGAAATGCTCTGAGGTTCAGGAGACACCTCTAAAAAACCGGGGGGAAGTGGAGGGGTTCGCTCAACTGAGCTCAAACTTGCTCCATCCGACATAGGTAGAGGGAGCACGGTACCTGGATCTTTCATCCGTGGGGTAGAGACCACATGCTTGTCAAGAGCCCCCGCCTGAGATGTTTCTAGCGAGGGTTTTTTCTTTCGTTTTCCACCAGGCATCTTTCTTCTCTAGACAACCGGCTCCTACTGAGCTCCTAAGGGGCACGACTTGCCCCTTCAGATACGTCCCTTAGGAGCACGCCCCAACAGAACGCCGATGGCAGAACGCCGTAATAACACTGCAGGATCTTTATCCGGTGAACAGGATGACGTCAGCTGGGCTGTCCCGCACACGCCGGAAGATCTCACCACCGGCACCCTCGGCCTCGACGGAAGCAGACAGCAGGAAAGTTAAGCACTCCCAAATGAAGAGCCGTGGAGCTGACCCTTTATCCGGTGAACAGGATGACGTCAGCTGGGCTGTCCCACACACACCGGGAGATCTCACCACCAGCACCCTCAGCCTCGACGGAAGCAGACAGCAGGAAAGTTAAGCACTCCCCATAGCAACCTTTCTGATATCTGTGGAGTGTGTTTCAGTTTTTGTTTCTGACAGTGTTTACCACCCCGGGGAGTGACCCCAACAGTATTGCCTACCATAGCAATGCCTGTACTGTTCCCAGGACTGGTGTGGCGGCCAGGGCTGCCAACCACCTCTATATTTGCATAGTGCTGAAATAGGTGTGGGAGTGTGTGTATGTCTATCCAGTGTTTTGTGGCTGCCTACACCTTACTGAGCCCCCAATGCTTGCACTGTTTCTAGTGTTAGCCTGCCAATGTGCATAATGAGGAGCAAGGTACTGTGGGTATGGTCCGGACAGGGTGGCCTGGGCAGGATGCATCTGCACAGGGCATAGGGCAACGGCTGGGACATTGTAGTGCCCGACCACCACCTTCACAGACAGGGTGGCCACAGCATGTCATGCTGGGGGGGGGGGGTCACTCTCACCCTGACTGAGCAATGACCATGGCATGGCTAGGTTCCCCCTCAGTGCTGTACAGTATTTCTCTCAAGTGATATCTATGTGTTCCCTTTTCTGGGGCCCAATCACTGACATACCTGCTTGGTGTGTGTGCTCACATCCCATTTTTGTGTGCACACAGTTTCTCCAGAAACATGTACTAGCTAGCAGACTGTCTGCAGTTAGCATGTGTATGGCTGGAACACCTTGCAGGGTGCAGCGGGTGGAGACTGACTGTGCCCTCTTCTGGTGAATGTCATATAGTGGTGGAGGGCAGCTGAGCTTTTCCAGGCCTACTGCCTGTCTCCTAGTGCCCTATGTGATGCGTACAGATCAGCATTGACTGCCCTGTAGGGTGCCTATTCCCCAGCAGGACTGGGGTTGATGGTCCTTTCTACTGGCACCATTGCAGAAATGTAGAATGTGGATCTGTTGGTGGGAGATCCTGTCCCTCACCTTGAGCCACAGAGGGCAGATTGGGTGGTGCTACATAATCCACTTTTGGGTCCAAACACCACCCTTCACTTATAACATGTGACCATGGCACCCACACAGGATATGCACTATTCTGGGTACATCATAGTCCACAAGGGCTAGACGTGACTGGGAAATACAGATGGACACAGGTGTATCCTAGGTGTGTCTGAAAGGACTAACTATCACACACTGGCACTGATGGGGATCTGCAGCACAGCCTATCTCAGACAAGCCAGGGGCTGCGGACCTGGTGCTGAGTGCCCCACCTCACCCTCAGGGTGAGCACAGGAACCGCACAATGTCACGGTCTGTAACTACTCTGTGCCAGTAACACACACAGTCAGTTCCCCCTGCCAGGCTGGGGTGCTAGAGAGGCGCATACCCCATCTGGTGATCAGATGTAGGCTGCTGATCTGCATGTGCAGTGCATCATGGGTACAGGTGGGTCTACCCTATCCTGGTAACCACAGCAGACAGTTTGTGTGGTGACCTGCAGTCTTTCTGTAGCCAGCCAGTTGTGTGTTAGACACAATAGAGATGTAGCCCGCTGGTTGTTTCAATGACTGTGGAGGCAGAGGTCATGGGTTTGATCCCACAGTGGTATTATTTAATAAGGCTTTCTGAGGCTTTTCCTTTTACTTTAGATCAGTGCTGCCAGCAAAAATACCCTCACAGTGCCGTAACCTAAGGTGCCTCATAAGGCGCCCTATAGAGCGCCCTATAATGCGTCCTATACAGCACCCTATAGGGCACATTATAAGGTGCCTTGATGGACAGGGCACTTTATAATGTGTCCTATGGGGCGCCCTATAGGGCGCCTTATGAGGCACCTTAGGTTACGGCACTGTGAGGGGGTTTTTCTGGCAGCACTGATTTAAAACAGTACATCTTTATAGCTTCTATTACTGCGCTGGCGTGAACTTGGGGCTAACGCGTGTTAACATGCCATGGCACCCACTATTGCGTGATACAGATTCTTGCTACCTTGCCAGCGGAACGCCCACTACCTCATATGGCATTCTTCACATTAACGCTGCAACTAGCGCCGGTAACATTAAGACGGTTTAGTAAACATACCCCTTGGTTATGAGGGAAGAAGTAAGAGAACAGCTGACAGCTCCCATACAACTAGAAAGCAGACAGATAGAAAACCTGTTTGACAACTTTTAACTCCCCCTGCTGAATCCTTGGGTTAAAGAAAAACATTTTATTTATTTATTTAAAATTATTTATAGTCTGCATAATAACCAAGGTGAGTATCAAAAGACATACACAGTCCATCATGACAAACCTAAAATCAATACAAAGTAAATTAAAAACAATTAAAATAAATATTATAATCTACACAAAAAGTTCATTAGACTACAGTTTGAAACACCATCTGAATCATATTGCACCAAAGACCTAACTGCCTGATGTACTTCACCCACCCATCAAATACAACCAAAAAAGGCTTGCTGGAATAAGTATGATTTCAACTTTCGCTGAAAGACCATCAGCTCGTTAGGAAGAGAATTCCAGATCAATGGAGCACTCGTAAAGAAAATTCACTTATGTAATGACTGAAGTTGAAGCTGTTTAAAAGAGGGAACAACTAATAACTGTGCATCCTGAGACCATAAAACACGAGAAGGGCAAGAGGGTTAAGTAAAGTTGATAGACTAATAGGAGCCATATTGTGTAAGCATTTAAAAGTGATCATGATCACTTTGTATAAAACTCAAAATCTAATGGGAAGCCAATGCAAAACAAATAATTATTGCAATATATCATCAGAACGTTTGCATCCAGTTAAAAGACGAGCAGCGGCATTTTGAACTGATTGTAAAGGAGACATGATAGCCTTAGAAAGGCCTAGAAAAAGACTACTACAATAGTCCAAAGGTGAAAGTACTAAAGTCGGTAACACAGAACAAAAATTGTAACTTTGATAATTAGGGCTTTAATCTTCGGAGAAGATGCAATTTATAGTAAGCAGCTTTAACTAATCGTTGAATATAATCATGCAAATTTAATTGTGTAACTAACCATACCCCAAGATCTCTCAGAATATAGCTAAGTGCAAAAGTACTACTACTACAACCACTATTCAGCATTTATATAGCGCTACACACGCAGCGCTGTACAGAAATATAAGCAAAAAGACAGTCCCTGCTCGTCAGAGCTTACAATCTAGTCAAGACAACACAGAACAATAGACAGATCGGGAAAACAATTATGGTGACACGGAGCAATAGTTAATTCGGGATAAAGCAAAGTATGGGGTAAAACAAAGTATGGCAATTACAATTCGGGCAAAACAAGTATGGCATTTACAGTTTTAGACATGACAAAGGACGGGAGTCAGGTTAGGACAAAGGGTAGAAGTCAGGATCTGAAAGCAACAGTGAAGAGGTGGGTTTTCAACCTGGATTTGAAGAGGGCCAGGGAGGGTGCCTGGCGTATAGACACAGGTAGGTTGTTCCAGGCATATGGTGCAGCAAGGTGAAAGGAGCGAAGTCGGGAGTTAGCGGTGTGAGTGGAGGGTCTAGATAGAAGTAATTTGTTAGAAGAGCGAAGTTCCCGAGAGGGGATGTAGAGAGAGATGAGAGATGAAAGGTAATGAGGGGCTATAGAGTGAATGCATTTATAGGTCAGGAGGAGACGTTTGAATTGGATGCGGAATTGGATAGGGAGCCAGTGAAGCGACTTGAGGAGTAATGTGGGCATGGCGAGGCTGGCTAAAGATTAGTCGAGCGGCATAATTTTGAATAGATTGAAGGGGAAAGAGATGGCTCATAGAGAGACCAGTAAGGAGAAGGTTGCAGTAGTCGAGGCGCGAGGAGATTAAGGAGTGGACAAGGGTTTTAGTAGTGTGTTCAGAAAGAAAGGGGTGGATTTTGCTAATGTTGTAGAGAAAGAAGCAGCAGGTCTTAGCTACATGTTGGATATGTGTGGAGAAGGAGAGAGAGGAGTCAAAGATAACTCCCAGGTTGTGGGCTGAGGAAACCGGAAGGACTGTAGAGCCATCCACGGAGAATGAGAAGGGAGGGAGAGGAGAGGAGGAATTAGGGGAAAGACAAGGAGTTCAGTCTTGGCCATGTTCAGTTTCATGCGACGGTGAGACATCCAGGCAGCGATGTCAGAAAGGCAGGCAGAGATCTTGGTCTGGATTGCTGGAGAGATATTAGGCACAGAGAGGTAGATTTGGGAGTCATCAGCATAGAGATGGTATTGAAAGCCATGGAAGGAGATAAGCGTACCAAGGGAATGGGTATAAAGAGAGAAAAGGAGCGGACCCAGGACGGATCCCTGGGGTACACCAACATGGAGCGGGATAGGAGAGGAGAAGGATCTGCCAGAGCATACACTAAAGGAGAGATGGGAGAGGTAGAAAGAAAAGAAAAGAATCCCTCACAAGATTCAAATTTAAGGGTTTTGGGAGCTCCGAAGACAGGTACAAAACTTCTGTCTTCTTATTCAATTTCAGCCTGTTCTGAAACATCCACGACTCAATTGACTTAAGGCAAAGTTCCACATATTACAGAGTCATCTAACAAAGTAGATATTGGGACAACAAACTGTATGTCGCCCACGTATACTCAAAATTTAACAACTAATCTTTCAAAGATTCTCTGAATTGGAGCAAAATCGCTGATAATGGAGAACCTTGTGGCACCACTGCGTCAATACATTTCCAGGATGATACTTGTGCTGATGATTGGACTTGAATAAATCTATCCCGCAGAAATGATGTAAACCAAGAAAGCACCTCATCTTGTATCTCCAACTCACAAAGTCTCTCTCTAAAAGTAAAGAATGATCCACAGTACCAAATGCTGCAGATACATCAATCATAGCTAATAAAAAAGATTTGCCAAGATCAAAACCACTAAGGAACTCTCCAGTCAGAGTCAGCAACAGTGTTTCAGACTCATGGTTGGGATGAAATCCAAACTGCGATTCAGACAGCAAACTGTATTTGTCGATAAAACTGTAATTGTAAAAGCACCAATTTCACTAAAACATTAGCTAAACATGAAAGAGAAGAAATAGGATGATAATTTAAGGGATCCAATTTCAAAGGAAACACCAGAGCTTTCTTTAACACTGAGAAAAAGAGTCATTAACTATAGCAACAATAGATCGCCCAGTCAATTCTTTTAAATTTTTAAACAACTGAATCGCACAACCATGTGAAGGCACATTTTGCTTTGTATGTCTCTGGGCCGTCTGGACATACAGACATCCGTATGGTCAGGAGCCGTAGCCAAATCTGCTACTGTGGGAGCTAGACATCCCCGTGGGAGCAGAATTGCAGCACAGTGGCTGGATGCCCAGAACGTGCCTCTATTCAGGCACCCCAGATGTCCAGCCACTTACCCAGCTAACTCAGTCAGGCTCCTGAATGGAGCCGCTGTGCCATGGCGTCCTGTCGCCATGGCACTACTGCTCCATTCAGGAGCTGCGATCCCTGGCCACCGCCGAAATTGTCCTTTCCCCATAAATGGACCCCTGATCCGGCCTCCCATGGCCAGGGTCCGGCTGAAGGGAACTTACTTCCTCTCCTCATCTGTTTTTGCCATCCGCCGACGAAAGCCCACGTCCAGTGAGACTTATTCCATCTCAGAATAGGCCCTGTTCTTCTGGGGAGATGACCCGCCCTCACTCCACCCTCGTTCCACCCTCCCCCTGCACCATCTAAGACTTCCCATACAACTCAGATGTATGTATGGGGAGTCTTTTTCCGGCAGCCACATTTGGATGAATATCGGGGATGTATGTCCAGGCTGGACAAAGTGGACTTACATCCCCTTTATTCCTGGACCAGAATAACCCTCCAAGCAGACTGAAAGCGTTATTTAAAGATGAAATAACATCAAGAACCTGAGACAGTGAGACCGATTGAAACAGATCCGCAACTGTGAATTGTCTCAATCCATGAAACAGAATTACTACAAGGTTCCTCTGAAGCAGACCCAACAGTGAAAAAACTGAATAGTTGACATTTTTGACCAAAAGGAATCCAAAAACAACCACAGTTCAATGGAATCAGAAGCACAGGAACTTAAAGCAGAAGTTGATAAATGTTTCACAACAGAAAAAAGGCAACTTGGAGCACCTAAATAAGTCATGATCTGAAAATTGTAGTATTTCCACTTGCTCTCCAAAACAAACTTTTGATATTGAGCCTACAAGTATAAATACTCACCTCTAACATCATCAAGTAAACAAACCCTCCAATGACTCTCCATATTCCGTAACTGGTGCCTAAAAATTGTCAATGTTGAAGTAAGCCCCGGTGGCTTTTATCTATTGAAACACTTCCTAAATTTCTTAGGAGCAAGTATTTTTAAAAGACTGAAAAGATTCCATCCAAAACTCTGCAGCAGAACAAACATCTGTAACAGCTAATGAGGCAACATTGTTCAAAGAAGGAGCCACACTTCAAATAAAGCAACAGGAGTGTAGGAAGGGCGGTACGCCAATCCCTTGGGAACACTTTCCAAAGGGGAGACACACCAATGTTGCTATGATGAAAGGAAAACTCTAATAAAGAATGATCTAACCAGGGTATGGTTTTGACTTGCAATGGAGCATACAAAGAAATATACGAAGACAAAACAAAAATTAAATCTAAAATCTCACCGTAATCATGAGTAGGAGTTTCCACAGTTTGAACAAAACCTAATGGTAGCATAGCAGCTAAAAAAATAAGTGATATTCTTTTCAATATTCTTTTGTATTTGCATATTAACAATATGAGGTAGAGCATGTAAAGGACCAGTTAAGAAAATTCAGCCAACAACGAGGAATCGGGTTCAAGACTTCCGGAAGGATAATACAGCAGACATAAGTCACGAGACTCAACAAGTAAGCATTTGCAATTGAACAACATAGACTCATCTACTGCTACTTCATGGAAGTCGAACCTCTGCTTATAGACAATAAGCAAACCACCACCCCTTTTATCATCACACGGCTTAGATATCCATGAATAATTTGCAGGACAGATATGGCTAAGAATAACAATATCATTTTTAAACAACCATGATACGGTGATGCAGAATATATCAGGCTTCTCCAAATAAAGTATATCATGCAGTACTGAAATCTTATTTCTAACAGGCCTCACATTAACAAGAAATATTACACAGAGAAAAGATAGAATAGATCCTGACACTGATTTTAAATTAGAAAAGAACGTAAAATTCTTTCAGACCTAAAAGAGTGACAAGGAGGTATACAACCATAACGGCCATGGCCTGTAACTACTGGAATTCTCTGACCAAGTCACATAATGAACCAGTAAACAAACATAACACCCAGACAGAAGATCAGCAAACAGAACAAATGTATTTTCTTTCTTGTTTTGCACCCAGTTTAAGTCCACGCAAAGGAGCGCGCCAAGGAGCTCCTTAGTTGAGCTCTTTCGTTGGCACGATGGAGGAAGCGCACCCTCCGGTGTGTAGCCCTGTCTTTTAAGCCCCGACACCCCGATTATGTCACTGAGGGGGGCGGAGCTATCTCTGTTCCAACTAGGGCTACACAGCTTGCAGGCAAACTCTAGCAGAGCCCGACAAGCCCAGAGAGATGAAAAACCCTGTGCAAGCGATGTTCCCAGACAGTGTCTTCAGCAGGTAGGCCTCAATTTTGGTACACAAATTTGTGTGAGGTATTTTCTGGTTGGTTTTACAAAGTTAAAACAAATCCACGTGTCATTTAATCCATGACCATTAGAGTTAGTAGTATTTATAATAGTTCATAGAAACATGATTGAAAGCAAAACTGTTGTTGAGATTGGCATATATAATATATTATTGACTATGCTCATAAGTACTATGGGCTCTGCTAAAGCGGCTAGCCACCGGTGCTGAACTTTAAACCTGGATATTCAATGCCGGAGCCATATCTGGTTTCCGGCATTGAATATTTGGGCTGCCCAGATTGCTGTGAAGCTAATTGGGCAGCGGTGATATTCAGCTGTGGCCTACTTAGCATTTGCAGTGAAAGTTAGGCCAAGGCTTCCTGTACCTGAATTTCACTGCATGTCACTAACTGAGCTGTGGCTCAATATCACTGCTGCCTCGTTAGCAATGGGTGCTGCCCCAGAAAGCTCTGGGCATGCCCCATTGCTAACCAGATAGCTTCGGGGCATGTAGCGGTAACACCCGTGGATATTCAGTGGCACTAGTCATGTTAGTGCCGCGGAATATCCCACAGAGTGGCATTTACATGGTTTGCACCTCTACAAACCATGTAAATGCCTTTGAATATCCCTCCTATATGTGTTTGAGCCTTTCGTGCAGAACAAATAAGAGGTTGAAATGCTAACAGTGACCACAAGGTGTCAGCATGAAAGATTAATAAGAAGGGGCAAGACCATTGGTAGTGGCCAAAACACCTTAGTATAAGCATCCTTTTGTTATTTCACAGAGGGAAGGGAGAAGAATAAAGTGCACAGGATGGATGGATAAAAGGGCAAAGGATTGCAGAAGAAAGAAGGAAGACGACCAGAAGGGTAGGGGAAGAAGGAAAGACAGAGGAGCAGAAAGCAGGGAAGAAAAAAGGAAGAAGGACTGACTGGCACAAGAAATAAGATTGAGGCAAAGAGAAGAAAAGGAGAAGATGACAGGAATCGGTGATGAATAGAGGTAGAGATAGGAAAAAGAAAGTAAATGACAAAAGGAAGAAGATAAAAAAGCACAGGGAGGAAGTGAAGTGAGGGAGAAGACGAGATGATACCGCTGACAAGGTGAGAGGAACCATGCCACTGATGGAGTGGGGGGGGGGGGGAGGGAAACGCACCACTGACAGGACAGGGAGAGGAGAAGGACAGTAAGAGCTGAGAGGGGAAGGTAACATTCAGAAGGCGATAAGACTTTCATATTCTGTGACTATAACCAGGTTGCGTACCAGACATTTAATAAAATTAGGGTCTCATTAATTGCATTCATTGACATAAATGCACATTCATTTGATTCAAGTGCATAGTTAATAAGTTGGTCCCTTTAGAATAATGGGACTTACATTAATTAACGTGCGTTAAATCATATTAATGCTCTAAAACATTTTACTTCGAATGATTTGTGTTTCTCTTCCAGTTGTATCATAGATCTGTAAGTGTAGATAGTGATGAAAACAAATTATCTAACATACTTTTAAAAAGGTTTTGAATGAATTAATCATTATTGCATAGAGATGTGCTTTCATTTTGAACAAAAGCAGTGATCAGGAGAAACAGGAAATAATGCGAATGTCATTTCCCAGTTTCTGTTCAATAGTGCAACCTAATATGCAATAGCATGCAATATTGTGCAAGAGCATACACTATGATGCAATAGTATGCAATATTACACAATAGCACGCACTATTTGTGTATGTGCAAATAGTGCATGCTATTGCATAAAAGTGCACACTATTGTGCAATAGTGCATGCTATTGTGCAATAGTGTGCACCATTGTTTAATAGGGGCACTGTTGAACAGAAATGACACAATACAAAAATAAATATAGTAACATAGTAACATAGTAAATGACGGCAGATAAAGACCAGTATGGTCCATCTAGTCTGCCCAGCAATATGGCAGGAGTAGGTGCACCCCTTCCCATGTCTTTTAGGGAGTAGGTGCACCCCTACCCATGTCTTTGCTTAGTGGTGCACCCACCAGGAGCAGGTGCACCCCTCCCCACATCTTCACCCCAAACAAAAATAACAAAACGAAAGGTAATTAAAGTTTTGGGGCTGCACACCCCAATTGCACCACATTCCATCCTGCTCATGCTAGCCTCAAAGATGTGCACAAGGAAAATCCCTTCATATGCTGGAAGAAACAAAAAGGAGTTCTGGCCAGGACCAGGGCACTGTTTGGGAGAAAAAGCACTGGGTTTGAAGTTAGGGTCTTAGCCTTTGAAACCTGACTGCAGACTGCTTGAATTCCAAAGTAAAAGCATCTGCTCTGCTAACCCTGGGGCAATGTAAACAGCTTTTGAGACCTTTCAAGCTTAAAACTGGTTGTAATTGTCAATGCACAAAGGAGGAAAACTTGTCAAGAAGATGTGTTGTCCTAGCAGCCCTCAGATGTTACAAATGAGATTGTATTCATGCTCGTAGGTCCCTTAAGCACTGGGGATCTAGTCCTAGACATACCTACTTCCCAGCATTTTATTTTTTCTTTAAAGCAGCTGATTTGCAGAAGCTGAAATTGATAAGGTTTTTCTAGGCAGGATTCTTTCAAAGGATCAAAGATCATTACAGCAGAAACCAGACGTAAAAATACTCACCCCCCACCCCCCCCCCAAATGCCCATTTCTGCATTTTATAGTCTGTAGGTGTTACAGTGCAACACTTTAGATTTCTATAGCACAGCATAACTAAAGTTGATTTACACTGCTATTAAACATGTTTAAAGTATCAATAAACTGCAATCTGTTCAGTTTTATAAAGTAGAGATTCATCTTGTGCCATATCTGTACTTTAAAGAAGATGCAGTTTTCGAATTGTAATGGCCACCACCGCAGTTTAGCTGGCTCAAGATACTGAGAAACCAAAGAGCAATAAATAAGGCTTCCTTTCTGATTTCAGGGGAGCCCAATTTTGACAAACAGCCACATTTGTACCTTTCGTTTTTTATTTTAGAGCAGTTTCTCCTGATACAGATCAGGAGGTCCAAATGTTTCCACCCAGATTCTTACTTATCATGGTCAAAACTATATGCTAAAACCAGTTTCCTCTATGCTAGCTGCAAATCAAGAAGAAATGGATTGAGTCTGAGCTCTAAAAGAACTTGAACCTTAGAACGTTTTCAACAGTTTGTAAAATTGAAAAAAAAAAAGAAAACAGAGAATTGTGGTCGTTGTGTTAGTCTATTTGGATATGTGGAAATAAGGATTAACAATAGGAATGCGCACGTTATTGTGCATTCAGTTCATTTGCACATCTTAAAAGATGGCATGCACACTACGTCGGATTAACATGTGTCAACCTACAAATTAACCCTTTAAGTCAGTTTGCTGGTATTGAAAAGGTCTAAAATTAAAAAAAAAATTCTTTGTATGAATGTGTGAAACAAATTTTAAAGAATACCTGAAAATTGGGGAAAGAGCTCAAACAAACCAGACGTGATCCAAGACCTTTTGACCTTTGCACAAGCCTAGTTGAAGGTGATGCCTTTTTATTAAACTAACTTAAAACATTTGTGACTAGCTTTTAAGAGTTATCCCATCTTCATCAATTCAGTAAAGAAACAGCACTGCACAGTTCTACTGTTACACTCTTATGCTCAATCACAAACCATACAAGGGCAGAGGCAAACCCAGCTGCCACCTCTCTCCCCATATTTGTACTTGTGCATCACAATTATATGGCCCAATAGCATTGACTAGAACATCCAGTGCTCATTCACCTGCACGGTCTCTAATTTAATATATGCTCTGACCTGCCAGCAATGTCCTCTTCCTATAGTATCGCTGAGAAAAACGGTGCTAAACTTGTATTAGGACACCCTGTGCAAGAGCTTTAGTGCTGGGCTATAGCACAGGGTTTCTGCATCAAGGCCCCAGTATGGTAAAGCCTATGTTCTTTGTTCATTTTTTGTTCTTAACGTAATAATGGAAGGCCCTATTTATAATGTTGGCCACCAATGCGATGCAATGATGGGCATGCTGCTAAAGCCACTGGCTGTTGCCACTTGAACTCGCATCTGGATATTCGGTGTCAGGGCCTATCCAGCGACTGGAACAGAATATTTGGTTTCACCGGATTAGTCTTTTGCAATTTAGTTAGTGGTGATTCAGCCACTAACTGGACTGCAAAACTTCCTAAAGTTAGGACAGACATTCATCTAACCTAACTTTAGGTGATTTAGCTGACAGTGCAGTGCAGTGAATATTGCCATTAACCATCTAGCTAACAGTGCAGCCCCTCAGGGGTAGGAGGGAAGAATAAACAGCAGCACTAAATGGGTTAGTGCCACTGAATATCCCGGTCAGCAGGATTTATGTGGTTTGCAGGTCTGCAAACCGCATAAATCCCTTTGAATATGCCCCCCAATATCTTAACAGCGATGATGGCAGTTTAATTGACTGCTGTAAAACTTTGTCCTTGATTTAGCTGGCTCACACCTAATTGGAGCTTTTGATAAGAGTTAAGAAAAGTATAGAGGGTGAAGGTAGATGGCTGTAAGGTAGGATTGATTGCAAGGCCTTCATGGATTCACTAAATAATTAATTGATGATAAAGATGAGCTTAACACTGACTCCCACGATATCATTGCGGAATGGATATATTAGGCTGCTATTAGGTGAAACTGCTCCATTCAAAAGGGTAAGAGGAACGAAAACCTCTCGGTGGTTTTCCAATGACCTCTGAGAATTATAACGGGAACACCCTTGTTTGGAAAAATAGTTTGGGGCAGCAGAACACCTTTTTGGCTGGAGTGGTCAAACAAACCAATTTCCAGTCCTGCCCCCAAGTTCTCTTTTGCTGATGCTGTATTCGGTAAACCTTTGGTGGGGTCCAGCCTTTCCACTGCCTATGTCTTGGTTTTCCACTTCCCAAAGAGAAGATAGAGAGAAGTAGCAGATATAGATTACTTAATATAAACAGAAAATTGAAGAGGTGACAAAAAATTATTATACCCAGCAGATTCTGATGATAGGCAATGAAAGTCATGCTTTATTTAAATTAGTAAAATCACCATTTAATCCTCCACACTCAGGAAAAGGTGATGAGCAGGCTTCTCCTTCAGCTTGTGACTTAAGCAAATTTCTTTATTACTAGTATTAATACTATTTGTAGTCAAGTTTTTAATGAGGACAAAGGAAAGATAGGACAAGAGGAAAATGAATTAGTAATTAAAGTGGAGGAGGACTGTTGGAATAAAATACCAGTAGATCGTTTTTGAAATGAATTAATGCCATATGCAATTAGATGGCTAATTGAATTGTTGAATCAAATATTAAAGCTTGGTCTATTTCCGATATCCCTTAAAGGAAAGTTTTAAAGGATCAGGGACTGGACTTCTCTGGTCATTCTAATTACCGCCCCATTGCCAATAAACCATTACTTGTCAAAGTTTCAGAAAACTTAGTTGTTAATCAATTGCAGGATTTTCTTGGTCACTTCAATATTCTAGATTCCACTTAATCGGTTTCAGACAGTATCATGGTATGGAACAGGTCATAGTGTCATTATTAACTGACTTAAAGAAAATAGTGAATAGACTAATGGAGGAGTTGTTCATTCAGCTAGAGTTATCTGTAACATTCAGTGTTATTGACCATGAAATTTTAATAGAAAAGTTAATCTTCTTGTGGATGGCAGGGGCCATTCTGTCTTGGTATGTTACATTTTTAAAGAACTGATCTTAGAGGGTTACTTGGAAGGGTAAATGCTCACACATTTGGAAAGTAGAATGTGGGGTACTGCAGGAGTCCCCATTATCACCACTTATTGTTAACATATATCTAAGCTCCCTGGGTAATACCCTTGGAAAGCTTGGTCTAACCTTTTTACATTTATGCTGATTATATCCAAATTTTTATTCCATTTGAGGAGTCATGAATGCTTACTAATGACAAAGTGGCCAGTTGTTTTGGGGAAGTGAAGAGTTGGATGCAAGATAACCAACTTAAATATAAATAAAACAGAAATCTTATGCGTAAGGAGCAAGGATCATATAACTCCAGAGATGGAATTCTCGTACTGAGTTTTTCAGTTAGAAGCTTAGGGGTAATTGATTCTTTCTTGGGTTAGACAAATTCATGATTGGTTATCTATCACATGATTCAGTCAATTATATCAGCATGACTAGACTTTTGTAGTAGCATTTTTTTTGGGCTTGCCAAAGAGACTTTTAGCTTTCCTTTGGGTGGTCCAGAATACGGCCTCAAAGATCATTTTGCATGGTCATTCTTTTGAGAAACGCACCCCTTTTCTGATCAAATTACGAGGTGCAATCAAAAAGTATCAAGACTTGTATAATAACACAAGAAGTATAACACTGACAGTTATTGCACTCAATCTCCTTTAATGTAGTCCCATTCTGATAAAATACACTTCCTCCAGCATTCCTGCCACTACTAGAAACAATTTTGAAATGCCTGCTTTGTTATGCTATGAAGCTGCTGTATTGAATTTTGTGTAATGGTCTCCAAGTCATTGAATCTCCTTCCTTTCAGTGGAAATTTCCGTTTTAGAAACAAGAAAAAGTCACAGGGTGTGAGGTCAGATGAGTACAGAGGCTAACGGGCGTGCTCAATTTGGTGTTTGGCCAAGAACTGCAGGACAAGATGTGATGCGTGAGCTGAGGAGTTACATGATGAAACAACCATTCACCATTCCTATGCAACCCTGGCCTCTTACGATGAACTGCATCTCTCAAAACATCTTTATTGATGGCTTGGCCTTTTGGAGCATACTCATGATGAACAATACCCTGATAATCAAAGAAAGCTGCAAGCATGACCCTGCCATTGCTCCTCACCTGACGGGCTTTTTTGGGTTTGGGAGAGTCTGGAGTCTTCCATTGCGAGGATGGAGCCTTAGTTTCTGGGTCATAACCATAAACCCATGATTCATCACCAATAATAATCTTTTTGATTAAATCTGAGTCATTTTCAGTGGAGTCCAACAACTGCCTGGCTGCAGACAGACAATCTTCTTGTTGGTCAGGGGACAGGAAATTTAGCACACATTTTGCAGACATATGCCTCATCCCAAAATCAATGGCAAGAATTGATTGTACTGATCTTAAATTGATGTCCATGTCCTCATCAAGCTACCTGTTAGTCACGCACACACTGCTTCAACTTTGTCTTCATTCCTGCTCGTGGATGGCCTTCCAGAATGTTCGTCACTGTAAACATTTTGGTGGCCCTCTTGGAAACGTTTGTACCAGTCATAAATTTGAGCACAACTCATGTATTGTGGTACCGCAGAGCCTATTCATGGAGAAAAAAGGGTTTTAAATCCTGAAAAAAGATTTTATCATCAGCTGCAATATTATGAGGAGCCCAATAGAGGGAGCAGGAGTGACCTTCCAAGGCCCAGAGAACTGCACCTCAGAGCTGATGAGGTAATGCAACCTAACAGCCAATGGAGAAAAGGGGGAGTTCCCCTGAAGAAAGGCTGGGAACTTGAAAAGGAGGAACTAGGACAAGTTAAAGAGAGACCAGGGAGAGAGAGACCAAGGAGAGGCATACCAAGGAAGGCCTACCAAAAGGAGGCATACCAAGAAGAGGCTTATCAAGGAAAAGCAGACCACGGAGAGTCACACCACAGAGAGCTTCTGGAAAGGAACCAAGAAGGAGAGCACCATAAGGAGTGTCCAGAGCACCAGAGAAGAAGGAGTTCCTGGCAGGAGGGCATAGTGAATCCGAGGCCACAGAGTTCCAGGAGTCCTTGGTTGAGAGGTACTGGAAAGAAAGGCACAAGGGGAGAAATAAACCCCAGAGTTTGGTGTGAAGAACCGGCAGCAGTAAATGCAAGACACAGTAAGCATTATCTGAGCCAGGATGAAGTCTTTGCTGCAAATGGTAATATTCCTTATTCAAATGGTAAAAGGTGTGAATGTGAGAGAGTGGTGACTCTGCATGAAGGCCAGCTGGAGTGTGAAAAGCCTACTGCTCAAGACAGGCTGAACTACAGCGGGACCAGGCCGTGGGACTCAACTAAACAAGGTAAAATACCTTTTTTTTTATTCTGATAAGCAATATAAGTTAAGAAGACAGGAAACACGAGGGGGCGGAGCCTGATGCCGAGCGGAGTAGACGTCTAGTGCGGTGGCTCCGTGGAGATCTGGCAAGAATCCTGTATTATAAGTACCTTCCTTGAGTAAAAAGTCTCCTGAACCGCACTACGGTACCTTCCTGATGGCGGGACCGAAACCGCAACGTTTGGACTACTCGGGGACGTCGAACAGCAGCGCAAAACGGACCAAAACGGAGCCTATCTCCCCACAAAAAATGGCGCCTGTACGAGAGGGGCCTGATGTTCACCTCGAGCTCCTCACTGAAATACGGGGAGTTAAGGAATTGGTCAAGGCCAACGGGGTAACATTAACCTCAGTGCAAGAAGAGCTCGCTGGGCTCAATGCTAAAATCGAAGGCCTCTCTGTACGACAGGATAAGGTGGAGGCAATTCTTTCAACTCATGAGGCCCGTATAGAAACCATATCTAAACTGGAGAGACAGCTCAAATCGCTGCAGCGTGAGGTGGAAGATGGCAACAACAGAGCACGCCGCAACAATGTGCGATTGGTGGGCCTGCCGGAGGGAGCAGAAGGGAAGGATATGCGTGCTTTTTTGTACAAGGTCATACCTGAGATCTTGCGCTGTACCTTCGATAAGGATTTTGAAATTGATCGCGCCCACCGAATTCCTTCTTACACCACGCTTCATAACTCCGGACCGCGGCCTGTCATCTTTCGCACCTTGCGCTATCAACAAGCTGCACAGATCCTGGAGCTGGCGCGATCAAGAGCTCCGATAGAGTTTGAGGGGCGAAAACTTTCCTTTTTTCCGGACCTCGCCAAGCACACTGTTAGTAGGCGCAAAAAGCTCTTGGAGTTTCGGCCCCGACTTCAACAGATCCAGGCGCGCTTTGGTCTCCTGTATCCCGCGCGAATGCGCGTGACCTTCCATAATCAAACCCGCACCTTTGAGGAGCCAGAAGCGCTGCTACAATTCCTGGAAGAAGCTGAAGCAGCCCAGATGCGTTGAACTGTGGAATACGGTCGGCCTAACTGTGGAATACGGATGGCCTAACTTACCCTGATATACAGCAACTTACATTACTACAGACTTACTGTCTTCATGGAACTGTTGCGAATTTAGCAGCGTTCCCCTGTGGGTGGAGTGGCCCCTTCCAGAGATACCAGAATTGGAGCGGCTCGAGGACTGGATTAAGAGATGGTTCTCCTTTGTTATGGTTTTATATTTCTAAGCTAGTATATCAATATATCACTTGTAGTAAACTCGTTATATGATAAATGCAATATGCTGTCTATATTTCGCTTTACTGAATTTCTGCATGCCTCCAATAATAATTGCTTTCCCGGGAGGTCCATGCTGGCGGCGGCAATGGCCCTGCCTGTTTATTCAGGTCTCCTGAGCCAGCTCAGCCGGCCTGCGCTCACCGACATACTTACAGGGTATTGCTTCTCCTTCAGGGACTGCACTATTTGCTTGTTATGGTTGTTTGCAAGAGGTGTTACTATTGCTCCCTCATCACAGGTTTGCCAAGACTAGTTCTGCGATAGCTGGATACCTTCCCAGGTCAATGCAGGTCCTAAGTCCAGGCCCTAGAGGTTTCACTCGATACAAATCTCAATGGCTCCATGCAAAGTAGTCTCCCTTAACGTGCAGGGTCTCAATAGCCCGATTAAGAGACGAAAAATTCTAGATTATGCACGTCGAGAGGGGGCCGACATACTGTTGCTGCAAGAGACACATTTGAATTTGCATGAGACCTTGAAACTCGGACAGCGACCTTATAAAGTCATAGCATATTCCTCTGCTGTTCGGAAACATAATGGGGTAGCCATTTTGGCGAGAAATTCTCTCAAACTAACCGTGCTAAATAGTAGTGCTGATAAAGAGGGTCGCTGGGCCAAAGTGCTACTTAGGCTAGGTGAAATTGAAGTGCTCCTCATGTGTATATATGCTCCCACTGTGGACAGTCCGGACTTTTATACCGCTGTAGCGAGGGCGTTACATGCCGACAGTGGGCAGTTGTTTATTATCGGTGGGGATTTTAATCAAACACTAGATCCTCTTATTGACCGACAGCCTCCCCGAACGGTTCAGAGGTCCAGGGGACAGCATGTCCTACTCTCCATGCTCCAGGAATTAGCTCTGGTGGATATTTGGCGTTTACAGCATCCACAGGAGTTGGAATATACTTTTTTCTCAGCGCCGCACGCGTCGCAATCCCGAATAGATTATTTCTTAATTTCTAAGGCTTTGGTCCCTTGCGTAGGCCCTGCTAGCATCCATTCAATTCACGTGTCGGATCATGCCCCGATCTCCTTACTCTTACAAGATGACTCCCTACATAACCCGGCCCCAGCTTGGGCCTTAGATAGATCTCTCCTTGATATCCCTGAATTCCAGATCGTAGTAAAGGAGGCCATTGCCGATTACTTTCGGTTCAACTCAACCCATGCCACATCCGTTTGGGCTTGGTGGGAGGGCTTCAAGGCCACGATAAGAGCGGTTATCACTGGGTTTAATATACGACGGAAAAAACAAAGGAAACAACGGCTGCAAGATCTAGAACTGCAGATCAAAGTGGGGGAACGGGTCCTCACACGACGCACGGATCCGTGCATTTTAATCCGATTGCAGCGCTTGCGTTTCCAGTACAATACCCTCGTGTCCACCGAGGCTTCTCAGTACGTTCACAGACAACATGGGAACTACTACCGTGAAGGGAATAGAGCGGGTAAACAACTAGCAACTACATTAAAGGGTAAGCGGGAGGTCAAGCGCGTCAGCGCCATCAAAAATCTATCGGGCTCGGACCTAGTGGTTAAAGATGCTCAGATTGCCGAGGCCTTTCGGGACTATTACTCTCGTCTATATAGCTCGGAATGTGCATTTTCACCGGAAGGCTTCGCACAGCTAGTTGCTGCTCTGCAACATCCTATCCTCTCTGAGGAGCATCGAGTGGAGCTTGACGCTCCTATTACCACCGAGGAGATTAAGCGAGCGATTATATCCTTGGCCCCGGGTAAGGCAGCGGGGCCCGATGGGTTGCCAGCGGAATTTTTCAAAAGTTTTGCAAAGGCCCTTGCTCCTCATTTGGAGCAGTATTACCGATTGTTAGCGACCCCTGGTCAGCCAACTGGCACCTTCGCTACGGCTAACTTAGTGGTTTTCGAGAAACCAGGTCGGGATCCTCAATTAGTACCCAACTATCGTCCCATCTCGCTGCTCAACGCTGACTATAAGATCTATGCAACAGTATTGTCAACCCGGCTCTCAGGGATTATCCCGACTTTAATACACCCTGATCAGTGTGGCTTCACCGAAGGCCGCTCGACTGCTGATAATGCGCGTCTTTTGTGTCATATTTTATTGAGAGCTGACGCGATGGGGAAGCCGTTGGTCGGTCTCTCCTTAGATGCAGAAAAGGCCTTTGACCGCTTAGAGTGGCCTTTTCTCTTCGCGACTCTTCGCTGGTTCGGCTTTGGGGAAGTCTTTCTACGGGCCCTAGAGATCTTATATACGGACCCTACCGCGCGGATCTGTGTTAATGGCGTGGCCTCACCATCTCTAGCTCTTCGGCGTGGTACTCGTCAGGGGTGCCCCCTATCCCCTATGCTCTTCAATCTAGCGATGGAGCCTTTAACTCTCCTCCTGCGTCAAAGTCCCGGGGTCCATGGCGCTTTGATCGCGGGACAGGAGATTAAACTCTCAGCATACGCGGACGACCTTCTTCTATTCCTATCGCCCGATTCTATTCCCATAGCTTTGGAACAAATAGAGAATTACTCGCGATATTCAGGCTATAAAATCAACTGGTCCAAGTCTGTAATGTTTCCTTTGAACAAATGGACTCATAAGGCGGACCTTGATGAGCATCCCTTTATATGGGAACCAGGTGCGGTGAAATACTTAGGTGTCCGTTATTGCTATCCTTTTGAAGAAACGATCCGTCGTAATACCGAGGAGATCTTGACTTTAACACGTGAGCTGACCTCGCGGTGGTCCCCCTTAACGCTCTCTTGGTGGGGCAGGTTAGAAACTATCAAAATGATGATTGTCCCCAAGGTAAACTACTTTTTAGAGATGTTACCTTGCTATCTCCCTGCTCAAACGTATCAGCATCTTGAGCGGCTTCTCCTTCAATTTTTGTGGCAGAACAAAACACCGCGGATAGCTAAGGACAAGCTACGGCTTCATCGTGAACAGGGAGGTGTGAATTTTCCCAACTTTAAGGTGTATCATCACGCCTTCCTGCTCAAGCAAGGGTCTCGCTGGCTAGAAACTGCCACTTCTGGGAGACCGATATGGGTTCTTTTGGAGGAGAAGCTGCTAGCTCCAGTCCCGTTGTGGTGTGCCCCAGGGATGCAATTTCCCACCACCTCTTCACTCCCTATAGTCATTTTAGACACACTCAACGCCTTACAGCTATTCATCAAAACTCATGATCCTATGGGCTGTTCTCGCTCCTACTTGCCCATTTGGCATAATCCTCTCTTTCAAATTCGTAAGCAGCTCTTTGCCTGGAAACCGTGGTATTCTCGGGGGATCTGGATGGTGAGCCAGTTACATACTTCTCATAAGTGGAAAACGTATGGGGAGCTTAGACAAGAATTTGATCTCCCCTTATCCTGTCATTTTCAGTGGCTCCAGCTTCGGCACTGTCTGGTGGGTGCGGGAATAGTTCCAGGACAGGGCTTGGGTTCGAAGGGAACTATTGAGACCCTGCATGAAATCGGACAAGGGAAAGGAATAGTGTCACAGATATACAAGAGATTAACCGGGTCCGCATCCCTGTCAATGAGAAAGGTCCAAAAGAGATGGGAACATGAAACGGGGAGGGAGCTTTCTGAACCTCAGTGGCGGAGATTTTGGTGTAAACAAGTCAGAGTGACTCGATCCGCTTCCTTGACCCAGACCTTGTTCTATTTTGCTCATAATAGTTTCTTTACTCCTGTCAAACTTGCACGATGGGATGCCTCTCTCAGTCCCCTGTGCTGGACTTGCAGGGCTGAGATAGGCACCTTAAGGCATATTGTCTATGAATGTCTGGGGGTGCGAACCTTCTGGGATTCCGTGTGGGAGCAGGTGCAGCTCATTTTACAGTTCAGGGAGCCCCTCTCTTGGCAGATTATAGGACTCCGGTCTGCAGCAGATTTACCTTCCCTGCCTAAAGCTGGTGCCTTTCTGCTGGATTTTATGATCGGTATAGCGATATGCTTGATCATTAGCCACTGGAAAGCTACTATGAAAGCTACTTTTCCGGAATGGTGGAACCGGGTTAGTCTGTACAGTCAGTTTGAACAGGGCTCATGTAAACCTACATCATTATCTGGGAAGCGTATTCTCAAATGGCAAATGTTAAATGACTACATTGCGTCTGCCAAATAACATAATTGTTCAACTCTTGGTATTGCTCAACATCAAGTGGGAGCTCAGATAGCGGACCCTGAAGGAGAGTGCAGGGGTGGGTGGGGGGAGGGTTTTTCCCTATGGGTTTTGTTTTCTGTATTGTTCGTTATAGTGTTAGGTATTGTTGTGTCTAGATAGTTTCCTGTGTGGTTTTGTAATGTTTGTATTGTTGGAAAAATGAAAATAAAGCTTTCAAAAAAAAAAAAAAAAAGAAGACAGGAAACACAAGATACTGGAGTATATCCTCCCTATCAAACTGTTTGTGAAACCAAGCACAAGCCCTTGGTAAAAAGACTGTATAACATAAGGCAGCCTGCAAGGGGAAGTAACTGCCATAACAAACACTCACATGGGCGCGGCCCTGACTTGAATGCTGAACATTGGAAGCTAGTAAATGTGTTATATGAGAAACCTCAGTACACTCCTCAAGAGTTTACTGACACTGATTCACAGCTGTCTGATACTCAGCCCATGCAGGTGGAATTCAACGAAGACCCACCTGAAACCCCGATGGACTGTAGCTACTGTCAGGCAGGTAGCCTAAGGTCTGTGCATGAAACATAAAATAGTGAACAGTAGCGAATGCCTGTAAAGTTTGTTTATGCCAAGTACTGTGAAGCAACAGTTAAACAAAGCAAGTGTGAATATATTTTCTTTTTGTTGCCTGAAGCAAGGTTTCTTTCAGTTGGTTGAAGTAGTCTCCCATAATTTGAACCATTGTGCTTAAAGGGGAATAAAGCCTTATTTTCCCTACATTCTGGCTAGTGTGTTCTCTTGAACTTTGGCTCCCGGTAGGTCCTGGGAACATTACCAAGACCTCTTACAGAAGGACCAAATTCAAAATATATAAAAAAACTCTCATGTCCATCTGACCTGCCCATACCAACCTTGGCCTCTGGGGCGGCAGCATGACATGAAAATGGCGTAGTTGTTGGATGTTTTGTGGAGCCTACGTCCAGCCTACAGAGAAGAAGCTTGAGCTATAGGTCTCAAGAAGAAGAAGAAACGGAAAAAAACCCACTTGGATTACAAAAAAAAAAAAAAAAAACCCGGAGTGGAGCAGTCAAATCCGGAGCGGATTGGAAGAAAATCCTGGAAAAGAGAAATCCGGTATCCAAATGTCGGCGGAGAATCGCGGAACGACAGCGACGTATACTGTTCCAGAGCTGATTCTACACTGTCATCAGGTAAAACGTAGATATACCTGAAAAGTGTAGGATACCGAGGAGAGTATAGAGGAAAAAAAAAAAAAAAAAAGGATTAGGAAAGGAAATTTTCTTTGTAAAAAGAGCCACACTTGGTTGTGTTTTGTTGTTTTGTTTCCTTACTACAGATTACCATGGATCCCAAAGAAGTATGTGCGTGGATGGCTAATCAATTTGACAAGCAGGCGGAACTAGCGCTGCAGAACCAAGCGCAAGCGCTGAAAGCCACGCAAGAACAGCAGTCACCTCTTCTGCACACATTGGACAAATGGTTAACCCAGCAGAAGGAAGAAATAGCAAAGAAGGAAGCGGAACTATTGCGAGCCTCTGAACTCCATAACACAGAGTTGGGACAATGGTCATGTAGTGACCTGACAATGGGAAAGTTAAGCCCCAGTGATAATCTGGATGATTTTCTGGATTCATTTAGCAGAATAGCAAAGTCAGCTCGGTGGCCGACTGAACAGTGGGCAGTCAGACTAGCTGCATCCCTGACGGGAGAGGCTCTAGCCGCCTACCGGTCGATGCCTCCAGCTTTAGCAGACAATTATGATGAGGTAGTAATGGCAATTAAAGATCGCCTAGGTCTCACCCCATTTGCTTATAGGAAATTGTTTAGAGCCACTATGCTTAACCCAAATGAAACTCCGAAAGCCTTGGGACATAGAGTAAAGAGCTTGGCGTACAAATGGTTACAGCCTGAGAGAAAGAATATTGAAACTCTCATGGACGCCATAATCTTAGAACAGTTTCTAAATGCAGTACCGAGTAGAGTGCAAAATTTTATAATTCTTCAGAATTGCTGCACTACTACCGAGGCCGTAAGCCTAACAGAGAGATATCTTGAGGCAGAAAAAGTGTCCCAGCCAAAGCTAGCGGTTCCTAAAAAGCACTTAGGGATGGAAGCTAGGAGGGTAGATGGTTCCTCCAGACCAATGTATAGCCCTAGGAGTAATTATGACCCTAAGGATGTGGAAACTGTAAGACGATGTTTTTCATGTGGTAAGAAGGGCCATATAAAAAAGGAATGTTATTCACGTGTTGCATTAGTGGGAGAAGTCCCAAAGACAACAAAAGAAGGTTTTGTGTTGAGAGTAAAAATACACGGAGTTCATGCTAAGGCACTTCTAGATTCAGGTGCGGACCAATCCATGATGTCCAAACAGCTGTGGTCTATGATCCAAGACCAAGGATGGTCCGTCCCTGAATGTCCAGAAGCGCAGGTCAAAATTAAATGTGTTCATGGATCAGCTACAAGCTATCCCATGTACAAGCTGTGGGTTAAGGCATGGGGAATGAGAAAACAAATGTTGGTAGCCGTGGTCCCAAGATTACCACAAGAGCTGGTATTGGGTCGCGACTGGCCGCAATTTAAAAAGACTCTGAGAGAGGGTTTATCTCCTCAGACAGTCATGAATTCCACCTGCAGTAGGCATGAGCACACGGGTAGTCCTGACCCTACTGATCGCCTCAGCCCCCAGCGAAGCAGCCTAGCGGCAACCACTAACTCCATGGTCCTTAGTCCGCTCTGGGGAAAGCCAAGGAGAGGCCTGATAAAGGAAACACCGGAGGCGCCTAAGAAATTCGTGTTGAAGTTCTGTAAAACTTCGGAAAAGGCCCGTAGTCCCCAAAGAGCATCAACACAAGCAGCAGGCTATGATCTCCATAGTGTGGAAGACCAGGTCATCCCGAAGCAGGGACGAAAGCTAATCAGCACCGGAATACAAGTGGAAATCCCTCCAGGATGTTATGGAAGGATAGCACCCCGGTCAGGATTGGCTGCCAAACACAGTTTGGATGTAGCCGCAGGGGTCATCGACCCTGATTATAGGGGAATAGTAAAAGTTCTCCTGTGCAATTTTTCTAAAGAAGAATTCGTGGTTCAGGTTGGGGACAGAATAGCGCAATTGATTTGCGAGCGAGTCGGGTTCCCCAGCTTGGAAGAGGTCACCATGCTCACTCCCACTAGCCGAGGTGCAGATGGTTTTGGCTCTACGGGGAAGGCAGAGCTAGAAGGACTCATGGCCATAGGGAGTGATTTTCCAGAAGAAGACCTGGGCCCCCATGTGGAAGACCACAAGGAGGACTCCCTACCGAAAATCGGGGAGGAACTCTCATTGAGCCAACAGCACGACTTAACCCAATTGTTGGGAGCTTACAAGGATGTTTTAACCTCGATACCGGGAGAAACGTCACTGGTGGCTCACGAAATACTCACACCCCCAGGCAAAATCATCCGGCAACGGCCCTACCGTCTGCCGGAGGCAAAAAGGCAGGAAATTATTAAACAAGTGGATGAAATGTTGAAAATGAATGTCATCGAGGAGTCGCATAGCCCCTGGTGTAGCCCGGTCATTCTGGTACCTAAGCCAGATGGCTCGATGCGTTTTTGTATCGACTTTCGCCAATTAAACGCTGTGTCTACGTTCGATGCCTATCCCATGCCTCGTATAGAGGAGCTACTAGACCGGCTTGGACAAGCGAAGTTTTTGACAACATTGGACATGACGAAAGGGTATTGGCAGGTCCCTTTAACACGGGATGCCAGACCAAAAACTGCCTTCAGTACGCCCTTGGGGCTATATCAATTCCGCAGAATGCCATTCGGTCTGCACGGGGCAGCCGCCACCTGTCAACGTTTGATGGATATCATCCTGAGGCCATACCAAACGTTCGCAACCGCTTATATGGACGATGTAGTGATCCACAGCGCCACCTGGGCGGATCATCTCCACCACATACGTACCATATTAGAAGCAATGAGAAGAGCGGGCCTCACTTTAAATCCAAAAAAGTGTACTTTTGCGGCAAAAGAGGTCAAATATCTGGGTCACCTCGTGGGCCGGGGAACAGTGCGACCTCTACGAGATAAAGTAGAAAGTGTGAGACAATTTCCCGCTCCCCAGAATAAAAAACAATTACGAAGCTTCCTGGGTCTCATCGGGTATTACCGACGTTTTATACCCCATTTTGTGGAGGAAAGCAGTCTCTTCACGGGGATGCTGCGGAAAACCCCCCCGAACCTGCTACAATGGTCGCCGGAAGCGGAGACAACGTTCCAACGCCTGAAGGAAAGGTTGTGTAGGGCCCCCATACTACGAGGAGTAGACTTCCAGCAACCCTTCCTATTGCTAACGGATGCCTCCGAGACAGGCTTGGGTGCTGTTCTGTCTCAAATACAAGAGGGAGCAGAACACCCCATTATGTTCCTTAGCCGGAAACTTTCGGTGGCTGAACAAAAATATGCCACTATAGAGCGAGAATGTCTCGCCATTAAATGGGCCATTGAGGCGTTACGATTTTATCTCACAGGAAGGAAATTCGTTCTTATAACGGATCACGCCCCATTAAAATGGTTACATACCATGAAAAATGACAATAACCGATTAACCAGATGGTATATGGCTCTGCAACCCTACGATTTTCGGGTGGAACATCGAGCAGGCAAACTGCATTTCAACGCCGACGCCATGTCACGAATTCCGTGCTGTGTGAAGGGGGCTTCACCAGCCCGTCATATTTTAAGAGGGGGGATATGTGGTACCGCAGAGCCTATTCATGGAGAAAAAAGGGTTTTAAATCCTGAAAAAAGATTTTATCATCAGCTGCAATATTATGAGGAGCCCAATAGAGGGAGCAGGAGTGACCTTCCAAGGCCCAGAGAACTGCACCTCAGAGCTGATGAGGTAATGCAACCTAACAGCCAATGGAGAAAAGGGGGAGTTCCCCTGAAGAAAGGCTGGGAACTTGAAAAGGAGGAACTAGGACAAGTTAAAGAGAGACCAGGGAGAGAGAGACCAAGGAGAGGCATACCAAGGAAGGCCTACCAAAAGGAGGCATACCAAGAAGAGGCTTATCAAGGAAAAGCAGACCACGGAGAGTCACACCACAGAGAGCTTCTGGAAAGGAACCAAGAAGGAGAGCACCATAAGGAGTGTCCAGAGCACCAGAGAGGAAGGAGTTCCTGGCAGGAGGGCATAGTGAATCCGAGGCCACAGAGTTCCAGGAGTCCTTGGTTGAGAGGTACTGGAAAGAAAGGCACAAGGGGAGAAATAAACCCCAGAGTTTGGTGTGAAGAACCGGCAGCAGTAAATGCAAGACACAGTAAGCATTATCTGAGCCAGGATGAAGTCTTTGCTGCAAATGGTAATATTCCTTATTCAAATGGTAAAAGGTGTGAATGTGAGAGAGTGGTGACTCTGCATGAAGGCCAGCTGGAGTGTGAAAAGCCTACTGCTCAAGACAGGCTGAACTACAGCGGGACCAGGCCGTGGGACTCAACTAAACAAGGTAAAATACCTTTTTATTCTGATAAGCAATATAAGTTAAGAAGACAGGAAACACAAGATACTGGAGTATATCCTCCCTATCAAACTGTTTGTGAAACCAAGCACAAGCCCTTGGTAAAAAGACTGTATAACATAAGGCAGCCTGCAAGGGGAAGTAACTGCCATAACAAACACTCACATGGGCGCGGCCCTGACTTGAATGCTGAACATTGGAAGCTAGTAAATGTGTTATATGAGAAACCTCAGTACACTCCTCAAGAGTTTACTGACACTGATTCACAGCTGTCTGATACTCAGCCCATGCAGGTGGAATTCAACGAAGACCCACCTGAAACCCCGATGGACTGTAGCTACTGTCAGGCAGGTAGCCTAAGGTCTGTGCATGAAACATAAAATAGTGAACAGTAGCGAATGCCTGTAAAGTTTGTTTATGCCAAGTACTGTGAAGCAACAGTTAAACAAAGCAAGTGTGAATATATTTTCTTTTTGTTGCCTGAAGCAAGGTTTCTTTCAGTTGGTTGAAGTAGTCTCCCATAATTTGAACCATTGTGCTTAAAGGGGAATAAAGCCTTATTTTCCCTACATTCTGGCTAGTGTGTTCTCTTGAACTTTGGCCCCCGGTAGGTCCTGGGAACATTACCAAGACCTCTTACAGAAGGACCAAATTCAAAATATATAAAAAAACTCTCATGTCCATCTGACCTGCCCATACCAACCTTGGCCTCTGGGGCGGCAGCATGACAGTATTCATCACCATACACTTGCTGTAACTTACCATAAGTCTCTTTGTACGAATCTCCAACTTTCTGCCAGAATTTAATGCAAATTCAATTTTTACACTCATCATAAATCTAACAAAATGCTTTTTACATGATACCAAACATCATATGATTTAACAAAGTACAGGTGTGCTGCAGCCACATTACACTCTGCACAAGCAGAGCACATAACTAGGTCACTGCATGCTTAATAACATTGTGGTGAGACGTATTGTTATATAGCTACACAACAAGTCTAGCTATAGGGGCCAGAAGAGAGGCAAAGTTGTTAGGTTTCATTTTTAAAACTATTCATGGCAATGCTCCAGAATGTTCAACATTTTTACAATTATGTAAGCATAATAGATATTAGGCAATCCAATTTTCTTGCAGTTTCAGAGTACAGACATCTAATTACTCAGAATCAAACATGCTGGTGTAGTGCCCTGTAGTACTGGAACTCTTTACCAGCCCAGTTGCAGATGAGACACTCATAGTTAAGATTCCAAAAGACATTGAAAGCATATCTATTGGAGGAACATTTTAGGGCTTTGTTTGAAATGTTATTCTCATAATTTTAGTTGCTCTGAATTTAATAACTTTTAAGTTGTATTTTAAGTTTTAAATATTTAGTGTTGATCCTAGTGTCTTTTGTAATCTTCTTAGAGTTTGGGGTATGAGCAGCATATAAATCAGGATACTGTATTGTATCACATTGTATTTTTATGTTCTTATTATATTAAGTCCATGGTGATCAATGTTTTTTTTTTTAAACACTGGCCATCGTGGGTACAAATATCTGAATATTCAGTGCCAGTATCCTGATAGGGGCTGGCGATGAATATCTGGAGACTGTAGTGAGTAACAGGCAATATCAGAATATTTTTTATTTTATTTATTTATTTAAAGCTTATTTCTATACTGCCTTTCTATTATTCAAAGCAATTTACATTGAACATCAACACGCCAGGGCATTAAAGTGCATTCTGGTGAGCAATACATAAAACGTGGAACAAAATATAACATGGTAATAAAAACAGCTTTGTACATGAACAGCTCTAATAGAATCTTCATGAGATAATTATGTGCAAAGTGATAAATGGGTTCAACCATTCAACATTTGTGTGAAGGGCGTTTCTCGATTCTGTTGGTGGGAGTTTGTGAGTTGGGTTTATGAATTGCAATTTGTTATGTCTCTGGAATGGAGTATGTGTTAAAGTGATCCTGGCAGAGATATGTTTTCAATCTCTTCCTGAAAGTACTCGACTCAGATCATGCTCTAAGGTCTGGAAGTAAGGAGTTCCACAGTGTGGGCGAAAAGAAGGAGATTGCATGGTTACAGATGGACTGTTTAGTCTTAGGGGGTCATTCTGTACAGCGTTTAGTGGGGAAGTACATCCAGTCTGGACATACATCCCCGCCAAACTCTTGTGCCCAATGCCAAACCTAAAGCTCCCAGCATGTACAGAGAAGATGTGTGGGGAGCTCTGGATGAGGACTGGAGGGGGAGGGCTGAAGGTGGAGCGTGGGCGGTATGGAGGCGGGACCACGGCCCCAGATGTACAGGGCCAATTCCGGTTGTGGTCCTGTACATCTGGGGTGGCAAGGATGGCTGGGTAACTTATTCTATCTCGGAGGTGGAATAAGTCACCTCGAGGGAGGCGATCGCCAGCAGAGGACCTCCTCCAACCCAGGTGAGCAGCAGCGGGAGGATCCCCGCAGCCTGACACCGACCTTGCCAGGCCCTATCAGGGGTCAGGAGGTAGGGAACAGGACCTTTTAAACCGGTGTAGGGAATCAGGGCTCCTGCATGGCGTCCCGGTGCCATGGCGACAGGACGCCACGGCATCAAGGCTCCATGTAAGAGCATTGGGAGGGTTAGATGGGGTGGGAGGTGTACATCTGGCAGCACAGAATCAGAGCATGTCCTTCCCATCAAGGCCCTTTGCATCCAATTCTGCTCCTGCAGGAACATCTAGCTCCCATGGGTGCAGAATCGGGTACAAATCCGGCCCATCCAGATTTTGGGCATCCGGATGGACTCTGATTAGAATCGGGCTCTTAGTCTTCTGAGGAGGAATGGATAGAAGGTTGTTGGTGAGATGTCATCATAATCTATCCTTTCTAGGTCTGGATATCAAGGTCTGTAGGCAGGTGGCTTACTCATTGTTTAGGGCTTTGAAGGTAAGGATAAGTGCTTTAAATCTGATTCTTGTGGCGATAGGTAGCTAGTGGAGTTGCTGTAGAATGGGAGTAATGTGGTCTTGACGGGAGATGCCATAGATTATTCTGGCTGCAGTATTTTGAGTCATTTCTAAGGGGTGGAGGGAATGCTTAGGCAGACCTTGATATATAGAAACATAGAAAAATGACAACAGAAAACGACCACATGGCCTATCTAGTCTGTCCTTCCATATCAACAACTACAACAGTCAACTTTTTTCCTTTAGAGATCCTCTGTGTTTCTCCAATGCTTTTTTGAATTCAGATACTGTCCTCATCTCTACCACCTTCACTAGGAGACTATTCCATGGATCCACCATTCTTTCCGTAAAGAAATATTTCCACATATCACTCCTGAATCTATCCCCTTTCACCCTTATCCCATGTCCCCTCATAGCAGAACTTGCTTTCAATTGAAAGAGGCTCTCCTCCTGTGCATTTATGCCATGGAGGTATTTAAATGTCTCAGTCATATCACCTCTATCCCGTCTTTCCTCTAAGTGTACATATTAAGATCCTTAAGTCTGTCCTCATATGCTTTATAATGAAGACCACTAACCATTTTAGCAGCCACCCTCTGTACTGATTCCATCCTGTTTATATCCTTTTGAAGGTGCGGTCTCCAGAATTGCACACAATACTCCAAATGAGGTCGCACCAAAGACTTATACAGAGGCACTATCACCTCCTTTTTTCTGCTAGTCATTCCTATCCATATTCACCCAAGCATCCTTCTATCTTTTGCTGTCGCCTTTTCTACCTGTTTAGCTACTTTAAGATAATCAGACACAACCATGCCTAGATCCCTCTCTTCTTTAGTGGACAAAAGTACTGCAGCCCAAATGCATGACCTTGCATTTTTTAACATTCTAGACCAAATTCTTCACCATTCTTCAAGCTTAGCTAGATCCCTCCTCATGTTATCTACACCTTTCTGGGTGTCTACTCTATTGCAGATTTTGATATCATACGCAACGAGGCAAACCTTACCCGACAGCCCTTCCGTTATATCACTAACAAAGATGTTAAAAAGAATCGGACCAAGGACAAATCCCTGGGCACACCACTGGTAACTTCCTTCTCCTCAGAGTGAGCTCCATTTACCTGTACCCTTTGTCGCCTCCCACTCAACCAATTTTTAACCCAAGCAGTAACTTTAGGGTCCAACCCTAGGGTGCTCAGTTTGTTTATAAGTTGCCTGTGAGGAACAGTGTCAAAAGCTTTACTGAAATATAAATACACCACATCTAGGGCTCTCCCTCGGTCCAACTCCCTGGTCACCCAGTCAAAAAGTCAATCAGATTTGTCTGACAAGACCTGCCTCTAGTGAATCCATGCTGCCTTGGATCCTGTAATCTGCTGGATTCCAGAAACCTCACTATTTTCTCTTTCAGCAGCGTTTCCATTAATTTACTCACCACCGAAGTTAAACTAACCAGCCTGTAGTTTTCAACCACATCCTTACTTCCACTTTTGTGTAAAGGCACCACATGAACCTCTCTCCAGTCATTTGGCACCACTCCCAACTCCAACGAGGCATTGAAAAGGTCAGTCAATGGAGCTGCTAGAACGTCCCCAAGTTCCCTCAGTATTCTAGGGTGTATCCCATCCAGTCCCATCACTTTTTCTACTTTAAGTTTAGCTAGTTTCTCAAGAACACAGTCTTCTGAAAATTGTTCAAGATGCTCCTTGCTTCTGTTCCTGTTTGTAGGTGTTTTCTGAGGTCCTGTTCCTGGTTCTTCATCTGTGAACACAGAACAGAAATATTTGTCAAGCAATTCCGCTTTTTCCTCATTAGCTTCTACATATTCCTCCCTTTCACCCTTGAGTCTGACAATACCACTTTTGCCCTTCTTCTTCTCACTAACATATCTGAAAAATGTCTTATCTCCCCCATTTTATTGCATTGGCAATTTCCTCCTCTTTTTGAATCTTTGCTTTCCTGACTACTTTGCTAGCCTTCTCTAAGTTTTTCCAAATATAGATGCCTGTCTTCCTCTCTCTGTGATCTCTTGTATTTCATGAAGACCTCCCTCTTTTTCTTCGCCTTTTCAGCTACTTCTTTTGAAAGCCATAGCGGTCTCCTTTTCCTTTTACCTTTATTTACCATTTTAACAAAAAGGATGATTGCCCTTAAAATATCCCCTTTCAGGTTTGCCCACTGTTTTTCTACATCCCCCAGCTGTTCCCATCCCGCTAACGACTCCCTGAGTATTGACCCATCTTAGCAAAGTTAGTTTTCCTAAAGTCTAAGACCCTCACTTTTGAATGGATTCTAACAGCCCTAGTCCTAATACTGAAGCACACCATCTGGTGATCACTGGATGAGAAATGATCTCCCACTATAACATCAGAAACACTTTCACCATTGGTAAGCACCAAGTCCGGTATGGTCCCTTCACATGTGGGGCCTGTTACCAATTGCCTGAATAGTTCTCCCTGTAGAGAATCCAAAGGCCATAACAACATGCAATCTATCAACAGCGAACAGAGCTTTCTTGTTTTGCACACCAAAGTGCTGGAACTCCCTCCCTTCTGACATCCGTACCATAACCGACTTGACCCAGTTTAGGAAGGCCCTTAAATTCATCCTATTCACCAAATACTACTCCATATGAAGTTAACATAATAGTCCCACTACATATCCAACCACTTGTTCTTTTTTCTTTTCTTCCTTGCCCCAGCACCCTTGCTAAGTCATGTACATAGTTCGAGTATGTTATCCAGTTAACAGATTGCATATTCCATGTAAATAGTTCTCCCATGTTGCTCCAAGTTTATACTCCTGTTATATGTAATACCGAACAGCCTGTTGTTCTGGTTTTGTTTGTGTTCTCTGTGAACCACGCTGATGTCAAAGAGTGCGGTATATAAGAAATTAAAATAAATAAATAAATAAATAAATAAATAAATATCTTTACTTCTGGATGATACTGCAACAGGAATGTGCCAATCAACGTCTAGCATATTGAAATCCCCTATCAGTAGCACTTCCCCTTTCCTAGCAATACTGCATATGTCTTCAATTAACTCTCTCTCCACCTCTTCCTCTTGTGAGGGAGGTCTGTATATCAAGCCAATGCAAATAGATTTCTCTTTCCCTCTTTCTAGTTTAACCCACAGTGCCTCCTCTCTCCCTTTGAAGCTCTGTAATTCCAAAGCTTTAATATTAGTTTTTACATATAGTGCCACTCCTCCTCCCGTTCTTCCTACCCTGTCCTTTCTGAATAAAGTTTAGGCTGGTATAGTTGCATCCCAGTCATGGTTTTCTGTGAACCATGTTTCTATAATTGCCATTAAATCCAAGTCAGCCACTCCCACCAAAGCTTCAACATCTGGGATCTTATTTCCCATGCTACGGGCATTTATGCAGACTGCTTTCCATATGTTACCCCTTTTACCCATTTCCATAAAGGTATTTAATGTTTCACTTACCTGGGGACTGCCACTTACCTGGGGGCTTTCTTTACCCATCCCCAACGAATCTCGTTTAAAGCCCTCTTTAGTAGATTAGCCAGTCTACTGCTGAAGATGCTTTGACTTTTCTTGCAATAGTCTAAGACAGGTGTGATCATAGCTTGGCACACGGTTTGGAAGAGGTTGGGAACTAGTAGAAGGCGGAGGTTCTTTAGAACTCTTAATTTGTGGTAAATGGAGGAGGAAGTTTTCCTTATATGATTTTGGAAGTTCAGTTGCTGGTCTATTATTATAACAAGATATCTAACTTTGGATGTAACTTTGATATCTATTTTGTCCAGTCTCAGAGCTCACGGTCAGGAGAATTCAGGGTTAGAAAAGACATATAGAGATTCTGTCTTATCCATATTGATGTGAAGGTTGTGAAGGTTGAGCCATTTTCACACTTCTGTAAAGCAATTGTGTATGGTGGTGAGTTCTGGTGCTGGGATATTGAAAGCGGTGAAGAACATGATGTCATCAGCGTAGATCTGGTAAAGTATATTGGGCACTCTGAATATTCTGCATATTGACTGAATGAATATGTTGAATAAGAGGGACAAAAGGCTTGAGCCCTGAGGCAGGGGTGGCCCAAGGGTGGTGCAGAGCCTCATTTGCATATTGACTGGATTTAATTTGCATAAATGTAATTTATTTATTTTAAAATTTATATGTTGACAACTAAAGTTTTAGGTGGCTTTTAAAGGAGCCATTCACAAGCCTCTCTTTTGTCCTGCAATGACTTAGGGGCACGTTTACTAAATATTAATGTGCATTAAGTGCCACTGCGCCAATAGAAATAAATGGGTGTTGCTGCACTTAGTACACATTAACTTTTGCGAATGTGCATTAATTTTTAAACATGCCTCTTAATGAGTGTCTGAATAACATTTGCTTAGGCAGTGAGGATAAAGAAAGATTACCAGATTTCTACATTACTATGCTCCAGTGCCAACTGCCAGGCACATTAGGAAGTACTATAAACCCTGCTCATTTAGAACCCATAGCAAACCTGCCGTATCATAACAACACTACCAGGACTCACAAACCACCAAACCCTACCTATCAAACACTGCAAATATTAAACCAATACATCTCGGAGAACACCAATACATCTCCTACTGGGGAAAGAGAACAAGTGGGACTGTGTCACATAGAAACTGCATGAACGGAATACCACAGCTCGGTTACACATGCAAAACATAGACCATCACCAAACATAGAACAAGTGATCACAATTTAGAAATATGAAGACAATAATTAAACTGGGAACCCCAAAAGCCAAACTTGGAATTTACAACAACCCTAGAGAAATAAAACTATAAATTAATTTCCTCTTGTAACTAAACAAAACACAAAGATGTTAGCGATGCACATTTCCCAGAGCTGACCTATTCCAGTTAATAAATTCAAAATAAAAAAATATTTTTCTGCCTTTTGTTGTTTGGGCATTTTATTTTTCAGTCACAATTGCTTGAGTCGCTTTCTTCTGTTTTCTTCGTATCTTCTGCTAACTCTCCATTGTCTGCTGTCCATTTGTCCTTTCTTCTTTCTTCTAGCTTTTTCCACTCTCTCTCTCTACATCTGCTCTTTCCTCCATTTCTTTATTTCTTTTTCATCCACTCAAATTTCACACCTCCATCCTCAATCCCCATTTACTCTCCCAATACTCAGCCAGTCATAGATTTTCTTCCCTCCCACACAAAAACCTTTCCCCTCTCCATCCTCACTCCCCCAGCTTCTTTTTTACTTTCACCAGCCTCATCCCCTTGTAGTCCTCCCCCAACATTATCTCCCTTCTAGTTCCAGCCCCTCTCAGCATCTGCTCCCTTTCAGTTCCATTCTCCCCTCCCCCTCATCAGCCCATTTGTCAAGGCCAGCAGTTCTCTTCTCCCTCCCCGCCCCATCTGTCCATTTGTAGCTCTAGCTCCCAATTTTCTTCCAGGGCCATTAACTCTCTCCTCCCCTCCCCTCCATCAGCTCATTTCCAGTTCTAGCCCCCCCCCCCCCATTAGCCCATTCCAGTCCTAGCTCCCCCATCAGCCCATTCCAGTCCTGGCCTATTTCCAGTCCTATCCCCCACATCAGCCCGTTCTAGTCCTAGCCCCTCCATCAGCTCATTTTCAGTGCTAGCCCATCAGCCCTTTCCAGTGCTAACCCCCCTAATCAGCCTATTTCTAGTCCTAGCCTCCCTAATCAGTCCATGTCCAGTCCTAGCCCCCTATCAGCCCATTTCTAGTGCTAGACCCCATCAGCCCATTTCCAGTGCTAACCCCCCAATCAGCCCACTTACAGTCCTAGACCTTCCATCAGCCCATTTCTAGTGCTAGTCCCCCCCCCCCCCCAATCAGCTCAATTCCAGTCCTAGCCCCTCCATCAGCCCATTTCCGGGAAGCTAAGTGGGAGCTGGGAAATTAAATGGGAGCATTTCCTGTCGAGATGCCCCTATTTACCCTCCCGATCCTCGGTGCACCGGCAGGTCAACTTTAACAGAGCCATGGGAAAGAAGGAAAATGCCATTCTTTCTTGCGGCTCTGCAGAGGTGAGCAAGGGCACTGGGCTTCGGGCCTCCATGACTCCCTCTGAAAACAGGCAGGCAGTTGTGAAGCTCTGTGTGGGCAACATTCCCGCATAATGGACGGGCTGGCCCTGCCCTGAGGTACTTCTGTGGATTGGATAAATGGAAGGGATAATTTCTGTCCTATTTTTACTTGCTGTCTTCTGTCAAGTAGATAAGAGTGTGGAACCATTTAAGTGTAGTGTCCTGGAGGCCAATTTCTGCAAGGCATTGCAAAAGTAGATGATAAGAGAGGGAGTCAAAGGCTGAAGAAATGTTGAGAAATATGAGGATGAATCCCTGGGAGGAGTTCTTAGAGCAGGTTAGAAGTGTATTCAGGAGGGAAGTGATGAGAGTTTCAACGCCATGATTCTGTCTGAACCCATGTTGGTGAAAGTCTAGGAGGGCATAGGCAGTGAGGTGGTCTTGAAGATGGAGATGGACTATCTTTTCTATTATTTTTGAGTTGAATAATATACTGGAAATGGGTCTGTAGGAATTAAGAGAGGTGAGATCAAGCTTGGTATTCTTCAGGAGTGGACGGATTGAGCTCTCTTTCAGGGTTGTGGGCATAGGGCCTTGTAGTAGAGATGTGTGCACAACGGACATCAGGTAGGGGCTGAGCTATGATCTAGCCATTTTAATCCAAGAAACTGGACATGGGTCAAGTGGAAAGATGGTCATATTAAAGTTTGTGATTATATCCTTAAAGTTTTCAAGAGATGGAAGATAAAAAAAATGACCATATTTTCATAGGCTGGCTCTGAGGCACCATAATAGGTGGGTGGTGACCTGTGGTGGGAGATGCCTTTTGTCTCGAGAGGAGATGGTTTGCCAGGCTCTGTGGACATATTTTGTCAAGTGAGTTCCCTCTGATTGTTTCTTTTAAGAGAGATTTTGCAATGTCAAAGAGCTCTCTTGGTTTATTTATTGCACTTATGATGATGTTGTTGTGATATTTCTTCTTGTGTTTCAGAGTTTCCATAGAGTATAATTGAAGCTGCTCCATATAGCTTGTGTGTGTGGTTGGGTCTTTAGAGAGTCACCATTTGCACTCAAGTTGGCGGAGATCACTCTTCTGTCTGTAATGAAGCTGAGTACCAGGGAGCTCTATCATGGTATTTCGTTGTACTCCTCTTTGGAGGTGCAAGAGAGGCCTTAGATAAGATATTGTTTCATCCATTCACCAAGCTTTTAAGGTCTACATCTTTGGAGATCATGAGATCAAGCTGTGGGATGGCCTCTGCTAGGAAGAGTTCCATGTTGAATTTTCAGAATATACAAGTTGGGGGTGTTGCAGGAGAGGACACTTCCTGGTAATTATCCCGAGAGATGGAGAAGAGTATAGCAGCATGATCAGACCAGGGTACTGGCAGGATCATATGAGGAGGATAGTTAGGATCTGCTAAGATGTCATCTGGGATAAATATGAGGTCAAGGATATTTCCTTTAATGTGAGTTGGCTGGGTTAGAATTTGAGAATACCCCAGGGCACCCATGGCTTCAAGGAAGGAGTTTGCTTGAGCTGTGAGGGCAGATGAAAGGTTTAGGTCACTGAGTAGAATGAGTGGCTGATGTCTCTTTTTTAGAGAACAGGCAGCTTCCAAAAGAGAGGAGAGCTCGGATGCATTACCATGTGGTGCTCTGTATGATAGACATATTGAGAATGAGTTGTTGGAGGCTATCAACATATGCATGTCAGTAGTGTAATTGGAAACAATGGGGCTGACTTCCAGATGGTTCCTGGCTATTATGCATACACCTTCACCTCTACTATTTATTCTGTTGCAGGTGAGTAATGTGTGGGAGGTGGGGGCAAAGCTGGTTTAAGAGTAGTGTCTATCTTAGAGAACCAGGTCTCGGTTATGCAAAGGATGTCAAGATTATGGTCCTGGATCATATCAGCCAGTGTCTGTATTTTGTTCCTGACAGAGCGTGCATTTATGAGTATGCATCTTAGTGTAGGCAGTCTTCTTCTGTGTGCAAGGTGTGGTGCTAGGTAGGTGAGTCTGAGAAATTCTGATTAAGGAGCAATGCCTCTGCTGTTGTAACCTTTGCAGGTCAAGATTATGTGCACCCTCTAATGGGTGCTTGTAGGTGTGGATTATAGGGATGTGGGGAAGATGATGATGGATGGCAATTTTAGACGATTCAGTAAGAGGAGAAGCTGTGAGTAGTAGAAGCAGGGCATGCATAGAAAAGGTCACATACCTTGGGTTTATCCCTTCCTTGTTGCTGAGTGTAACTTTGGGTCGATTGTAGCACGGAAATGTTCTGCAATTGTGTGCTGCTTAGCAAGACTTGGGAATAGTGGCCTTTAGACAGTGATCAAGACTTTGGGAGCTGACAGCATCAATTTTCTAATGGCCACTCTAAGTGCCACACTTAAGGGTCTTTTGACATGGCCCTTAGGCATGGGCACATCAGGCATGGGTGCGCCTGAAGCGCAGTCTCTTAAAACCCCCTAGGAGCAGCAGTGGCATTCAAGGAAAGGGCAGGGATGCCGAGTGGAGCCAGCTTACCTCCCTGCTTGCCGATCAGAGACTGCGGCTGAGGAAGTGCTGAGATGATATTCAGCCACTAGCCAGATCACTTATCCATAGAGCATTTAGGGCAGCTTTAATATTGTCCTGTGTCATTCAGATAGCTATCTGGAAAGCTGCACTGGAAATCACCCATATCCGCAAAACTCTGCCCCCTCGGTTCTGCTCTCTGATCACCAGTCAGTGGAACTGTCTGGATAGTGTTGCTGAATATCTCTCACAGCAGAACTTATCTAGGAAACAGGCGCAACTATCTTGATAAGTCCATTTAAATATCAGGCCCTAAATATCTCTATCATATCTCCACCCTCCCACCTTTCTGACAAAGTATATATAATGAGATCTTTAAGCATGTCCTCATATGCTTTATAATGAAGACCACAGACCATTTTAATACCCATCCTCTAAACCAGCTCCATCTTGTTTATATTTTTCTGAAGATGAGGTCTCCAGAAATGCACACAATTCTCTAAATGAAGTTTTATAATAACATAAGAACTGCCATGCTGGGTCAGACCAAGGTCCATCAAGCCCAGTATCCTGTTTCCAACAGGGACCAATCTAGGTCACAAGTACCTAGCAGTTTCCCCAAAGGACACAGGTTCAACAATGCTTGTATTGTGGCAAGCAGTGGATTTCCTTGGTCTCCTTTAATAATGGTTTATGGACCTTTCCTCCAGGAACTTCTCAAAACCTTTTTTAAACCCAGCTACACTAACAGCCTTTACTACATCCTCCGGTAACAAATTCCAGAGTTTGATTACGCGTTGAGTGAAAAATACTTTGTCTTATTAGTCTTAAAAGGGGTTATGCTCTAGCTTCATTGCATGTCCCTTCGTTTTTCTACTTTTTGCTGGCATAAACAATTGATCTATGTTTATCCGTTCTACTCCATTCATTAATTTATAGATTTCTATCATATCTCCTCTCAGCTGTCTCTTTTCCAAGTTAAAGAGCCCTAACCTTTTTAGCATCTCCTCAAAGGGGTATCCTGACATCCCCTTTACCATTTTGGTGGCTCTTCTCTGTACCTGTTCTAATTCTACATAGTAACATAGTATATGACGGCAGATAAAGACCAGTATGATCCATCTAGTCTGCCCAGCAAGGTGGCAAGAGCTGGTGCACCTGCTGCTCCATGCAGGTAACACCTCCGCATGCCTTTGTTTAGGGGTATACCAACCGCTCCGTGTAGGTCACCACTATTTGTTGAAATGTAAGGGTTAGTTATGTTTATTTGAATTTATCCTGTTGCTATAAAGGGATCCGCAGTGTCTATCCCATGCCATTTTGAATTCTGTCACTGTATTTGCCCCCACCACTTCCATCGGGAGGGCATTCCAAGCATCCACCACCCTTTCAGTGAAAAAGTATTTCCTGACATTGCCTTTCAGTTTACCCCCTTGCAGCTTCATATTATGCCCTCTAGTTTTACAGCTTCCCCGTCTTTGGAAGAGGTTTGTTTGTTCATATTCTGCCATAACCTTTTTAAGATACAGCGACCAGAATTGCAAACAATAATCAAGGTGCAGTAGCACCATAGAACAATACAGAGGCATTATAATATCCTTTGTCTTATTCTCCATTGCTTTCCTTATGATTCCTAGCATTCTATTTGCTTTCTTGGCTGCCACTACACACTGGGCAGAGGATTTCAACGCCTTATCCATGATGACGCGTAAATCTTTTTCTGGGTGGTGGTTCCTAATCTGGAATCCTGCATTGTGTAACCATAGTTTGAGTTGTTCTTTCCTAGGTGCATAACTTTGCACTTGTCCACATTAAATTTCACCTGCCATTTGAACATCCAGTCTTCCAATTTATCAAGGTCCTCTTGCAATTTTTCACAATCCTCTTGGGTTTTATCAACTTTAAATAATTTTGTGTCATCTGAAAATTTGATTATATGTTAAAAAGCAGCAGGCCCAGCCCAGATCCCTGGGGTACTCTACTATTCATCTTTCTCCATTGAGAAAATTCACCAGTTAGCCCTACCCTCTGCTTTCTATCTTTTAACTAGTTCCTGATCCACAATAGTACACTGACTCCTATCCCATGACTTTTTAATTTTTCCAAGAGTTTCTCATGAGGGACCTTGTCAAGGCTTTCTGAAAATCCAGATACACTATGGGGTATGTTTACTAAACCATCTTAATGTTACCGGCGCTAGGTGCAGCGTTAATGGTATAAGGTAGTGGGCGTTCCGGTGTCAAGGTAGCAAGAATCTGTATCGCGCGATAGTGGGTGCCGTGGCACGTTAACGCGCGTTAACCCTAAGTTCATGCAAGTGCAGTGTTAGAAGCTATAAAGATGTAACCCACTGGTTACTGCAATGACTGTGGAGGCAGAGGTCATGGGTTTGATCCTGCAGTGGTGTTATGTAAGAAGACTGTCTGAGGCATTTCCTTTTAATTTAAATCAGTGCTGCTAGCAAAAACACCCTCACAGTGCCGTAACATAAGGTGCCACAAAAGGGAAGAACAACCCAAACTATGGTTACACGATGCAAGGTTCCACATTAGGAACCACCACCCAGGAAAAAGATTTAGGCGTCATTGTGGATACCATGTTAAAACCCTCAGCCCAGTGTGCAGCGGCGGCCAAGAGAGCAAATAGAATGCTAGGTATGATAAGGAAAGGAATGGAAAATAAAACAAAAGATATTATAATGCCTCTATATCGTTCCATGGTGAGACCGCACCTTGAATATTGTGTGCAATTCTGGTCGTCATATCTTAAAAAGGATATAGCGATTTTAGAAAAGGTTCAGAGAATTGCCACCAAAATGTTAAAGGGGATGGAAGGATACTCCTATGAAGGAAGGCTAAAAAGGTTAGGGCTCTTTAACCTGGAAAAGAGACGGCTGAGGGGAGATATGATAGAAGTCTATAAATTAATGAACGGAGTGGAACGGGTAAACGTAGATCGATTGTTTACCTTATCAGAATATAGAAAGATTAGGGAACATGCAATGAAGCTACAGGGTAAACTATTTAAGACTAATAAAAGAAAATATTTTTTCACTCAACGTGTAATCAAACTCTGGAATTTGTTACCGGAGGATGTAGTAAAGACTGTTAGTGTAGCTGGGTTTAAAAAAGGTTTGGACAAGTTCCTGGAGGAAAGGTCCATAAACCATTATTAAGAAGGAACCCAGGATATCAATGCTTGACCCAGTACAAGCATTGTGGAACCTGTGTCTTTCTGCTAGGTACTTGTGACCTAGAGTGGCCACTGTTGGAAACAGGATACTGGGCTTGATGGACCTTGGTCTGACCCAGTATGGCATATCTTATATTCACCCCAAGCAGGTATGTCAGCGATTGGGCCCCAGAAAAGGAAACTCATAAATATCACCTTAGAGAAATACTGTATAGCACTATGGGTGAACCTAGCCATGCCATCGTCACTACTCAGTCAGGGTGAGAGTGAACCCCTGCATGACATGCTCTGGTCACCCTGTCCGTGCAGGTGGTGGTCGGGCAGTACAATGCCCCAGCCATTGCCCTGTGCAAATGCATCCTGCCCAGGCCGCCCTGTCCGGGCCATACCCACAGTACCTTGCTCCTCATTATGCACATTGGCAGGCTAATACTGCAAACAGTGCAAGCAGCCTGGGCTCAGTAAGGTGTAGGCAGCCACAAAACACTGGATAGACATACACATACTCCCACACCTATGCCAGCATTGTGCAAATATAGAGGTTTTTGGCAGCCCTGGCCACCACACCAGTCCTGGGCACAGTGCAGGCATTGTTATGGTACGCAATACTGTTGTGGTCACTCCCCGGGGTGGTAAACACTGTCCGAAACAAACCCTGAAACACACTCCGCAGATATCAGAAAGGTTGCTATGATGAATCTCTGTCAAAAAATTGTGTTTAATGTAAGATTTGTTATCTGACATTAATCATAGCAACCGTGGTCTGTGGGGGCAGATGCCACTGCCCCCTCCGCCACCAGCACCCCTCCGCCACATGCTGACATGCCCTTATGCCGGTGGTGCTGGTGGTTCGCAGTCACAGGCCACCCAGTATGCCGGTCGGCGGCTACCTATGGTGTAAGATATGGGGTAGGGGTGCCTGCATAGACATCTATGCTTCCCCCTGGCACCGCCTGCCAATGTTATGTGCCCTTTGGGGTACTTGCTGGGACACTGTGGAACACACACTCATGGACATGTTTGCCCTTGGTCAGTTGCTGTCTTGCTGGTTTTCTTTTTTTTTATTTATTTATACTTTATCATTTTAACTAACAATGAAGGATTTATAAAACTTCATGGAAATAAGACACTGGTTTAGAAATACAACATTGAATCTCATCAACATTGAAAAAAAAGTAGTAATAGAAATGCTAAACAATGATATACCAGTGCTTGCTGGTTTTCTATTTCTACATTTATATGTGTCACCTAGGCATCTGCCTAGTCCACCCTGTGCCCCAGCTGCCCCACTGCATGTCCCACCTGCAGCCCCCTGTACCCCATTTGCAGCCTCACTGTAGTGCCCTCTCATACTTGGGCACTATGATGTTGCTGCACATGTATCACTACTATCACTTTTCTTGGTCTCCCTGGCTTTGCTGTATATTGCTGACTGAAATGTTTTCTCTCTCCTGCAAATGTGCCTCAAGCGCGAGGTTTTCACTGGCGCTAATTTTCAGACCTTCATTTCACGGCGTTAATGTGCATGGAGCCTCTCCCCGCCCACTCTCCGCCTATTGACCCCTTATCTCCGCCCCTGGGGAGCCTTACTCCACCCTCTGGGGAGCCTTACTCCACCCTCTGTGCGCCTTAACGCCGGCAGAGACGTTATTGCGTGATACATGATGTTCTCGCATGGTAATGCACCACTATCGCATGATAAGTGACGCCGCTGCGACGTTAGCGCTGTTTAGTAAACATACCCCTATATTGACCGGCTCACCTTTGTCTACCTATTTGTTTGCACCTTCAAAAAATATAACATATTAATAAGACAAGACCTTCCTTAGCTAAATCCATGTTGGCTGTCTCCCATTAAACTATCACTATCTACATGTTCAGTAATTTTGTTCTTTATAATGGTTTCTACCACTTTGCCTGGTACAAATGTCAAGCATGCTGGTCTGTAGTTTCCTGGATCACCCCTTTTCAAAATTACAAAACCACTTATTCTAAGAAAACCATAAATAAGTACAAAAAAACCACATCTAGGGGGAAACATCAGGAATCTTATTAACATATCAATCAAAGAAATTAAGCACAAAAACAATTAAAGCGCCATAGGAAACATATGAAATGGCTAACCACAACCAAAATCATCTGTTCTCTTCATCCCTTAAAGAGGCGAAGAGGAATCCAAAGAGACATATATATGTCTGTGCCTGCAAAGAATGGCACATTTACAAGGGAATTTGAGATAAAAGGTAGCACCCAGTTGCAAAACCCGCTATTTAGATCTAAAAACTGCCATCTCCACACTTGAGTCTGACAAGTGACATCTGGGAAGACATTAAGTTTATGCCCATAGAATAACTGATCTTTATGCTTAAAGAAAGCCTTAAGTATCCGAAATTTAACAGGTTCTGAACCCTGTGTAACAACTAAAGTACTTTGTTTAGTAATAATATCAGCTGAGTCCTCTAGGAAAGCCATCAAATCTTGACCAGCTGTTGGGTGTAGGGGATCCAAGTTCCCTTCTCCCAAAAAAACGTCTCTAATCTTTCTAGGGATATGCTACACCTGAGTAATATCAATTTCTTCTATGAGCTTGAGAGTTTCCAAAAAATACTTTTTAAGCAAAATCTCATGGGAGAGAAGATGAGCGAGAGTAAAATTTAAAAACCTCAAATCCCTGGCTCATGCCCTATTCTCCAAAACCTCTAGTCTAGTGTGAGTCGTCCCAGAATCTTTAATGTGGGCGACATTAGAAGCAACACAAGACTGTGCTTCGGAGTGGACATGTGCCACAGACTTATGCAAACTAGATACCTGTTTATCTAAATCCCACAACTTTTCAACCACCCCATGAGTGAAAGTGCAAAAAGACGAAACAGTTGCAGACAACCTAATGCCAATATTGTTAATTGCCCCCAGAGGTCTGTAAGAGTTATAGCCCCTCCAAAATGTGGGGACATACTAACACCCGTATCCACTGACAAAATTGGCATTGGTATGGGAACTATAGAGATAGTGTCACATATAATATCTTCAGAGTAAGTAGAGGATAAAGGAGGAACAGGAGGTGGTGGTGAAGTCCGGTTACTGGAGCTCACAGATGCTCCATCTGGAGATAACACTGTTCAACAGCCAAAATGCTTTGGACACGAAAGCAGCTGTTCTAAACTAATTTAAGGCTGCTGAACACAGAAATCATAATGAAAATGGCTGATTATGTCTAGTTGCTAAGATATATGCTATTAATTAGTCATTAGGGGCCATTAACTGTGTATTATGCAACATTTGTGTGAGATTGCATAATCTCTACTTGCAACCAATAGAAATATCTGTCCAAAACCAGATGATGCAATCAGTATTTAAATTTGCATCACTTGACAGTATAAATCTTAAGGTGTATTAGTCACAGAAAAATTAAAAATTAATTATTTTGCATTATTTTATGCCAATAGGTCAATCACAGCGTATTCGGCGATGCATCGTACTTCTGTTAATAATGCAGATAATTTCTGCTATATTTGTGGTGAAGTTACTTTTACATCACAAAAACGGATTATGACTGTGGCGGTTAAGAGTCATGAACCGTCAACCTCACGTGACCCAGAGTTTCTTCTGGCCACTGCTAATGAGCCACACCTCATAACGCAAGGTGAATTGAACGACCTTGTCAGGGATTTGGGTCTCCCGAAGAATAAAACTGAGCTTTTGGGTTCCAGACTACAGCAGTGGAATCTTCTGGCTGGTGACGTTCAAATTTCTTTTTTCCGGGACCGTCAGAAAGACTTGGGGGCTTGTTCACAAAGCCGCGGTAGCGGTTTGCGATCGTAATCGGAGCCGCGGCCCCATTGATTTCAATGGGGCCGCGGTTGCGATCGCGATCGCGAACCACTACCGCGGCTTTGTAAACAAGCCCCTTGGTGTCATTCTTTTTCAAAGAAGGTGATCTTGCTGCCTGCAACAACGTAAAAGGTTTAATGGCAGCTCTCAATATCAATTACAATGCAGATGATTGGAGGCTCTTCATTGATTCATCCAAAGCAAGTCTTAAAGCTGTATTGCTGCATAATGGCAACTTGCTACCATCAATTCCTATTGGCCATGCAGCTTTTATGAAAGAGACTTAAGACAATATGAAACAACTTTTGAAATGTATAAACTATGATCAACATCTATGGTCAATCTCTGGTGACTTCAAAGTGGTCGCCCTCTTGCTTGGTCTTCAGGGTGGATGCACCAAGTACTGCTGCTTCCTGTGTGAATGGGATCGTCATGCTAGAGATTTTCATTTCGTCAAAGGTGACTGGCCACTCCGTCAGTCACTGGATCCTGGAAGCAAAAATGTTCTATTTCCAGCACTTGTAGACAGCAACAAGATTTTGATGCCTTCCTTGCACATCAAGTTGGGACTAATGAAAAACTTTGTCAAGGCGATGGATAAAACTAAACCTGCTTTCAGATATCTTAGTGGTAAATTTCCTAGACTGAGTGATGCCAAAGTTAAGGAAGGAGTTTTTGTTGGCCCTCAGATTCATGCACTTCTTCAAGATGACAAATTTATTTGTTTATTGTGTGGAAAGGAAAAGGCTTCATGGATAGCATTTGAATCAGTGACACAAATTTTCTTGGAAACAACAAAGCAAATAATTACCAAGAGACTGTTCAAGATCTTCTCAAAGTAAACAAAAACCTTGGTTGCAACATGTCCTTAAAGATTCATTTTTTCCCACAAAATTGTGGAGCAGTAAGTGATGAACATGGAGAACGATTTCACCAAGACATTGCAGCCATGGAAAAGAGGTATCAGGGTAAATGGAGTCCATCAATGCTTGCAGACTACTGCTGGACAGTGACAAGGGATATTCCATTGCTTCAGTACAAGAAACAGATCAGGAAGAGTCGTGAAGCCACTGAATGAGAACAAAAATTGCTAGAATGTACTTACAAATGTTCCTAATGAAAGTTAAATTGCAGACATAATTACTCCTCTGTTTCATCTAAGTAGGTTTATGAACTTTATTTTATAAAAACATGCATGTTATTGTGCAAAGTTTCATTTGTAATAAGATTTTGACTTACATCTAAGGATTTAGGCTCAATTTTCACCATACATAGTGGTAAAATGTACATTCTTCAACATATCATAAAAACAGGAGCTAATTGACCAATTTCACTATCATATTTGAATTCAGTGTATCGAATCCATTAAGAAATAGCACATTTAATTTCTGAGGCAAACAATTTTTGAACATTTGTAGAACAGTGTAACACTGGACACCAGAGGAACTGTGTCTATTCATGGGACCCACCTTTTGACCCTGTAATGCCGAAGCGGAAACCACCTTGGTGTTACCCTTATTTTTCCGTTTACCCATCTCAGTCTGTCCCAGCAGTCACCTAGTACTCTGATCACTCTGGTATGCCAAAGGGGTGCCAAAAGGGCATGTCCAGCCCCTTTGGCTCATGACCCACAGGCTGTGACACACGGGTGGGTGTGATGGCCGCAGTTCTTCATACAGCAGTAGGGTCCTCCCTGGGGTTGTCTCCTTGCGCCTGCCTGCCTCTGAGGCAGAAATGTCAGCAATCACAGGTAGCAGCACAGTAGAGCAGCAGTAAGCCCTGGCATTTGTTGCTCTCCTCCATACCCGATATCACCCCTGGAACCCTTTTTAAAAATTGCCATTACATTGGCCATTAACCAGTCTTCAGGTATTACAGATGATTTTAATGATAGTTCACAGATTACTAACAGTAGGTCTGCAATCTTATATTTCACTTCTTTCAACACCCTTGGATGTATACCATCCAGTCCAGGTGATTTGCTACTCTTATGTTTATCAAATAGTTGTAATACATCTTCCCGGTTTATTGATTTTTCTTTTAGTTCTTCCGATGCATCACCTTTAAATACCATTTCAGTCATGGGTAACATCCCTACAGCTTCAGTAAAGACCGAAGCAAGGAATTCTTTCAATCTCTCCTCTATGGCCTTGTTCCCTCTTAGTGACCCTTTTACCCCTCTATCATCTAATGATCCAACTGACTCTCTCACAGGTTTTTTGATACAGATGTACTTGAAAGTCTTTATTGTGTTTTTGCTTCCACAGCAAGCTTCTTCTGAAATTCTCTCTTTGCCTGCATTATCAATGCCTTGCATCTAACTTGCCAGTGCTTATGTTGTTTCCAGTTTTCATCATTTGGCTTCTTTTTCCATTTCCTGAAAGATGCTTTTTTGGCAACAACAGCTTTTCTGACCTCACCTTTAAACCATGTTGGCAGATTTTTGGACTTCTTTCCACTTTTCTTAAAGTATGGAATACAACTGTTCTGGGCTTCCAAGCTAGTATTTTTAAACAACACTCATGCTTTATGTAAATCTTTAACCTTTGCAGATGTTCTTTATACGGTGGTAGCTGTTAGCTTTTTCTTAACTATTTTTCTCATTTTATTATAGTCTCCCTTTTAAAAATTAAAAGGTAGTACTTATAAGCCCAAGCAACTCAAAAAAAGCTCTAACCTTTAATTCAAACTGTTAGTGACACATAATACTATATGTTCTGCAAACAGGATAACCTTACATTTTCCTTACAAATATACAAAATGATAAAATGATAAAACACAGGAAAAGATAAAATTTAAACTTCCTTAGCTCTCCTCTTTATAATCCAACTCTCAGCAGCTGATTCTGTCAATGTCTCACTCTTCTAGACTCTGGAGAAGATATCAGGTTTCAATAATACTAGTCCAAATATATGCAAACTTCTTTTTCCTTAAATGCCATGCAATTAAACTATTTTAAATGCAACCTGCATCCTGAACATAAGCTAAACTTTGCTGTTTGGTGCATTTTTATTCATTGTGTTCCCAAAATGCTCATCAGAGTGAATGTTTGGCCTTGAATAAATAAACTCAATCTGTGTTAATGTGTTTATTGTAAATAACTTCCCATGTGGTAATCATGTATATAGTGCAGAATTTACTTATGTTTTCAAACGCTGAGGCAACAATACAGGAATTAAAAATAAATCCTTATTCTGCTAATGTAAGCTGTGCTCAGCCAACATAAACACATTAGAAAGAAAACTAATAATAATAATGACCCCAAATATTCCCAGTTAAGTACTATACAGTATTTGGATGCCATGAGAAGTCATAAACAATTCGACCACACATGCAATAGTGGAAAGATCTTAAAGTTGATGGTAACTTAAGTTACATGTGATTGTTAACCAAATTTCTCAGATCTCTTAGAGTGATTAAGGGCTCTTGATCTGAGTGCGTACAACAATGATACCTAACTAAAACCTTTGTGAATGAAGAAGATAATTTGCTTTCAATAAAAAGTTCTATTTTTGTGATGGTGATACCCATACCAAGGCCAGGCATCCTTAGTTAAGTGGAAGGATAGCCTAATGGTTTGAGCGGTGGGCTGTGAACCAAGGAAGCCTGCTTAGAATCCCATTGCTGCTCCTTGTGGTCTTAGGCAAGTTACTTAACTCTCCATTTCCTTGAGTACAACTTACAGCTCGATGCTGAAAACTGCGTTATGTTGAAGCGCAACATTTTGCTAGAGATTTTCCTGTGCTAGGCTTGCTTTCCAGTGCAGAAAACAAGCTAGTGTGGGAAAACAGTGAGCAAAAGCACTGCTCGAAAGCATAGAACAGCAGGCATGCTACTCACATGCAAAAGAAGGAATTTTGAATTGCTTCCAGTGTAAAGAAAACTGCACTAAACAGATTTTTTTACTCTTTTTGTTAACACTTCAGGCAAGTATAAAGATGCATCAGAGAGCAAAAAGATCATCTGAGCTGAAGTTTGACACTTCATCTCCAGTGACTGCTGCCCCCCCCCACCCACGCCCATACACGGTTTCCTCCCAATCGCAATCCCCCCAAAACTGCCAAGATTTACTACTACTAATCATTTGTATAGTGCTACAAGACATACGCAGCGCTGTACAGAAACATGTAAAAGACGGTCCCTGATCACCAGAGCTTACAATCTATCCAAGACAGACAACACAACATATGAGGGCAAGGACACATCTAGGGGATTGGTAAGGAAACACAGAGGAGACTAAGCAGATCAGGATCCAAAAGATTTCCTTAGTGGTCCAGTGGCTCTAGCCCCCTACTGCCAGAACCAACTACCCTGATGGCCCGGTGGCCCCTACTCCCACTCTCCAAACTAAGAAATTACCTTAGAAACCCCAGAATCATTAGGGATCATTTAATTTTGGCCTTATATGACAGATTAACCCCTCCTGGTGCATCCAGGATGCACTGCATAGGGTCAAGTGCTGCCATTTTTCCAATGGTGGCATGGGGGTGAGGACATGTGGGCATCACTCTTGCTCCCCCCAACAGTTAAGGTACAGGGGTCCCAATGCTTCCATGGGTTCGTGGAAGTGAGGGATAGGGCCACTGGGGCCCCACAAGTATTTCTTGGTTCAGGAGGTGGTGGGCAGGTCCATTGGGCTACCAGGGTAGTTTCTTATTAGGTTTGGGGGAGTGGGTAGTGGGGCTTACTGGGTCACTAGGAAGATCTTGGCAGATTTGGGGGAGATTGCAATTGGGAGGGGACTGCAATCTGGGGGGGAGGGGGATATGATCAGGTGGGTCTCCCCTGGTCATCTGAAGTGAACTTTGACACTTCATCTCAGATGACCTTTTTTTATAAGCTGTCCAGCACGTGCAAAGGTGCCAGACTTAATGCATTCTCCTGTGTGCATGTGTCTGGCTTGCTCTCCTTGTTTAGCGCTGACTGTTTGAACACAGCTTAGTTGCATGCTGTTTGCTTTCAGGATAGCTGCGGAAAAAGTCTGCCTTAAAGTTGCATTAGGAAATCTTGTGCTCTAGCACAGGGCTTCTGGATCAGTCTCTTAGATTCTAAGCCCCCTGGTGACAGGGAAATATCTACTATAGCCGAATGTAACCTGTCTAGAGCTACTATTGAAAAAAGCATGAACTAAATCCAGAATCCTAATATATAAAATGAAATAATTAATAATTGGAAGTAAGTAATGTAATAATCAAGACTCTTCTTCACAAAGAAACTGAACAACCAAAGAATAGTCATTTCCTTTCTAGGTCTGTATCGTGTTTAAAGCTATGACTAAACGAGCTTGCTCTCAGAAGCTAAACAGGGTCAGACCTCGTAAATGCTTGGATGGACTACCACCTTGGAATACCAGGTGCTCTTCACTTACTGCATGGAAGAAAGGCCTGGCAATTTACTTCCAGTTGCATCTTGCCAAGAAAACCCAGGGACTGGGACACCAGGAGTCAGTATTGACTCAACAGCATACACACAAAATCCATGTTAAAGAAGGCTCACTTTGCAATTACCATCCTTTGATTGACAACATTAAGGCTGGGTAAATGCAAAACCACTCTGCATTAACTGCTGAGTGAGTTCCCAGCATCTTCTCATACAGTTAATGCATAGATAATACTTTTATCATACATTGACTGCATTGAAAGTAACCTGATGCAGTTAACTCCACCCATTGACATAGCATTAATTGCCCCTTGTTATCTACCATGTTAACAGTTAATGTGCAGATAACGTCTTGCAGACTGGCTGTAAGATTCTGTCCTCGTCCCTTCTCTATCTATTCCCCACTCCGTTCTGCATTAGGAGGTTTATATGAGATTTAGTGTGTGCTGTCAAGCCAGCACGCTGATGGACAAGGGCCTGTGCTAACCCTTAGCACATGCTAATTCCCGTATTAACTATCTAGTTCTGGATTTGATAAATAAGGCTTCTGATTTTAGGGTTTAACCTATAAACACAAATAAAATTCCCCCAACGCAAAAAATTTCCCTTAGTATTTTCTTGCACCTCTCCTGGCTTGTCTTGTATCCTACATTCAGATGTTGTGCCTTTTCTCTTCTAATGACTTCTAAGTGACACAAACATGCATGTTTGATTCCACTGGAAAAGGTACTCGGCAATAGACTCTGTCATGCAAAAACACTGATAAACAGATTTATTTTGTACCCTGAAAAAAACCTAGTTAGCTAGAAAATAAACATCTAGAAATAGAAACCCTCCTTATGAAATATATGTGCACATTGCAATTCTAACCCAGCTCTGCGCCTGAAAGGGCTACACACAATGTGTGTATAAGTATCTGCCATCAGAGCAAGGTGCATTACCGCCTCAAAAAATTAATGTGAAATTTTTCACAGCTATCCCTTCTTTAAATTTGGTATTTAGCTGCAAAACGTTAATGTTGATTAGCAATGGAAGATGGAAGTACATTGCCCAAGGTCACAAGGAGCATCAGTGAACTTTGAACCTTGGCTTGCCTGGTTCTCCATTTCTTGCACTAACCAGTAGGTGTGAAAACAGTATAAATGTCTCTGAATATTCCCCCCCCCCACCCCCATGATTTCTAACAAGCTATTTATCTAATTTACAAAGTCCTAATTTCAAAAACAAACGCTATACCTCTGGACAGGGCCGGATTTACCTTGAGTGAGGCCCTACGCCAACAAAAATTGTGGGCCCCCAGCAGGGGCGGCCCAAGGGGGGTGCGGGGCCTCATTTGCATAAGGGGCATCATTTGCATAAATATTTGCATAATGCTACCATATACTAACTTTTAGTAAACGTGCCTCTTAATGAGTGTATGGATAAAGAAAGACTAAAAGATTTCTACATTACTATAATCCAGTGCCAACCCATAGTAAACCCGCCGTATCCTAACAGCACTACCAGGACTCACAAAGCACCATACTCTACCAATCAAAAGGCAACACTGCAAATATTAAACCAATACATTTCAGAGAACAACAATACATGACCTACTGGGGAAAGAGAACAAGTGGCAATGTCAAATAGGAATTATATAAACAGAACACCTCAGCTCAGTTACACATGCAGAACATAGACCATCACCAAACAAGTAATCACAATTTAGAAACAGGAAGACAATAATTAAACTGGGAATCCCAAAAGCCAAACTTGGAATGTACAACACTGTAGAAATAAAACTATACATTAATTTGCTTTTGTACTAAACAAAGCGCAGACGTTAATGATGCACATTTCCCAGAGCTGACATATTCCAATTCAAAATAAAGAGATATTTTTCTACCTTTTGTGCATTTTTTTTCAGCTGCAATTGCTCCAGCCACTTTCTTCTGGTTTCTTCGTGTCTTCTGCTAACTCTCCATCGTCTGCTGTCCATTTGTCTTTTCTTCTCTCTTCTAGTTTTTTTCCATTCTCTCTCTACATCTGCTTTAACATACTAATCTTTCTCCTTTTGCTCTTTCCTCATTCCTATTTTCATCCACTCAAATTTTACCCCTCCATCCTCAATCCCCACTTACTGTCCAATACCCGGCCAATTGTAGATTTTTTATCCCTCCCACACAAAATATTTTTCCCTTCTCCATTTTACTCTTCCAGCCCCATCCCATTCTAATCCTCCCCCAACATCAGCTCCCTTCTAGTTCCAGCCTCACCCAGCAGCCATTCCCTTCTAGTCCCCGCATCAGCCCATTTCCAGTCCTAGCCACCCATCAGCCCATTTCCAGTCCTAGCAACCCCCCAACCCAATACCAGTCCTAGCCCCCCCATCAGCCCACTTCCAGTCCTAACCCCCCATCACCCCATTTTCAGTTTAAGCCCCCCCTATAACCCATTACCAGTCCTAACCCCCCATCAGCCCACTTCCAGTCCTAACCCCATTAGCCCACCTCCAGTCTTAACCCCCCCAGCCCATTTCCAGTCCTAGCCCCCCCATAGCCCATTACCAGACAGCCCCCATCAGCCCACAGCCCATTATCAGTCTTAACCCCTCCTCATAGCCCATTACCAGTTCTAACCCCCCCAACAGTCCACAGCCCATTATCAGTCTTAACCCCCCCATAGCCCATTACCAGTTCTAACCCCCCCCCCAACAGCCCACAGCCCATTACCAGTCCTAACCCCATCAGCCCACCTCCAGTCTTATCCCCCCCCGCCCATTTCCCGTCCTAGCACCCCAATAGCCCATGACCACAGCCCCCATCAGCCCACAGCCCATTACCAGTCTTAAACCCCCCACAGCCCATTACCAGTCCTAACCCCATCAGCCCACCGCCAGTCTTAACCCCCCAGCCCATTTCCAGTCCCTAGCCCCCCCATAGCCCATTACCAGACAGCCCCCATCAGCCACAGCCCATTATCAGTCTTAACCCCCCTCATAGCCCATTACCATTTCTAACCCCCCCCAACAGCCCACAGCCCATTATCAGTCTTAACCCCCCCAAAGCCCATTACCAGTTCTAACCCCCCCAACAGCCTATTACCAGTCCTAACCCCATCAGCCCACCTCCAGTCTTAAACCCCCAGCTCATTTCCAGTCCTAGCCCCCCCATAGCCCATTACCAGACAGCCCCCATCAGCCCACAGCCCATTATCAGTCTTAACCCCCCTCATAGCCCATTACCAGTTCTAACCCCCCCAACAGTCCACAGCCAATTATCAGTCTTAACCCCCCCAGGCCAATTACCTTTTGTAACCCCCCCAAAAGCCCACAGCCAATTACTATTCCTAACCCCATAAGCCCACCTCCATTATTAACCCCCCCCCAGCCCATTTCCAGTCCTAGCCCCCCTTAGCCCATTACCAGACAGCCCCCATCAGCCCACAGCCCATTATCAGTCTTAACCCCCCCCCATAGCCCATTACCAGTTCTAACCCCCCCCCCCAACAGCCCACAGCCCATTATCAGTCTTAACCCCCCCATTGCCCATTACCAGTTCTAACCCCCCCAACAGCCCACAGCCCATTACCAGTCCTAACCCCATCAGCACACCTCCAGTCTTAACCACCCCCCCAGCCCATTTCCAGTCCTAGGCCCCCCCCCATAGCCCATTACCAGACAGCCCACAGCCCATTATCCGTCTTAACCCCCCCCCCCATAGCCCATTACCAGTACTAACCCCCCCAACCCATTTCCAGTCCTACCCCCCCCCCCCCCATCGGCTCAAGTAAAATGAAATTTTAAAAAAGCAAAACCGCTGGCTGCTACCAAGGCCGCAGCAGCATGGACGGTCCCGCGGGGCCCCCTCTGCCCTGCCGAATCCCTCCCTCCGCGACGGCTTTGAGAGGCGCGAAGGGAGAGTGTCTCCCACGCGTCTCTGTTAAGCCCGCAATTTCCCATCAGCCCCTGCGGGCTTAACAGAGACGCGAGGGAGACACTCTCCCTTTGTGCCTCTCAAAGCCGGCACGGAGGGGCTCAGCCGGGGATTCGGCAGGGCAGAGGGGGCCCCGCGGGACCGTCCATGCTGCCACGGGAACGTCCATGCTGCCGCGGCAGCTTTTTGTGGGTCTTTGCCAGCTGTGGGCCCTTCACCATGGCATACATGGCGTATAGGTAAATCCGGCCCTGCCTCTGGATCCTGATCAACTCTTCGTCTTGCTGCTGTTTCATCTGCCTCAGTATGAAATTACAAATTTTGGTGGTAACTATAATTATGTGTATATATGTTGCAGTGTTGCCTGTAATTGCTCATTTATAATCATTCATTATGAATGGGTCATAGAATGACTGGCCAAGCGTACTAACTAACTATCAGGGATATCCATAGGGCAGGACAAAGTGAAGAGTCTGCCCTTGCCCCACGTCTTGGATGACTCTGCAAGCTGGCAACTTCCAGAAAGTTAGCAAGCAAATGCTTCTTGAGCAACTGGTGTGCCACTTGTGGCAAAGTCTTTCCTTGTTGTGCCATGGGCTCACAGTAGCAGCAACCTCAACCTAATGGTTAGGGCAGCAAGCTGACACCAGGAAAGCCAGGGTTCAAATACCACCACTGTTGCTTGTGATCTTGGGCATGTCAGTTAACCCCATCTTTAAATTTGATGAAGGTAAAACTTAGATTGTAACCTCTTTGGGAACAGGAAAATACCTACTGTAGCTGAACATAACTCACCTTGAACTACCACTGAAAAACATGCTAGCTAAATCCAAAATCCCCAAATGTAGCCTTCTTTTAAACCACCCTTTCTCCTACCAGCAAAAGAGCTACTGTACACATCTGCCTACATCTGTACTGGCCATAATCTGAGGTGCAAACTGCAATGTGCCACATGGACCCGCCGTAAAGAGTACTCACCTGTAACAGATGTTCTCCAGGAGCAGCAGGAATCAGTCCTCACATATGGGTGTCATCGGTGCCGTTGAAGCCCCAGCGGAGCATTTCCCCAGCTTTCTATGAAAGCCTTTGGGAATGCAGGCACGCATGCGCTGTTCCCTTCCCACCTAAAGGTGCCATCTTACCTCAGTCAAATGACATAGCTAAGAACAGCACACAAAAATGAAAAATAAACTATGTACAACTGCAACTCCAAGGGGAGGAGGGAGGGTTGTGAGGACTGATTCCTGCTGCTCCTTGAGAACACCTGTTACAGGTGAGTAACTACTCTTTCTCCAGGACCAAGCAGGAAGTCAGTCCTCACATATGGGTGACTCCCCAGCTCTGGGTTACCGAGGAACCCAGGCTGAACAAGAGAACTCCCTCTAGTCTCAGCAGCAAAGAAAGGCTTTTCAAGGACACAACCTCCACCGGTAGCCCAACAGAGGGAAGGAGGGCAGGAGTTGCCTAAACCTCAAAGAGATTACTGCTTGGCCAAAAGCACTGTCCCTACGGGATTCCCTCTCCAGGCAGTAATGGGCCGCAAAAGTCTGGCTTGAAGACCAAGTTGCAGCCCTGCAGATGTCTACCAAGGGCACAGAGCGGAGATGAGCCACTGAGGCAGCCATTGCCCTGACACGATGGGCCGTGACCCTACCCTGCAAAGGAAGGTCAGCCGCCTTGTAAGCCCAGGTGATACAGTCAGCCACCCAGATGGACAAGGTACACTTGGACACAGCCAACCCCAACTTATTGGGGTCAAAGGAGACGAAGAGCTGGGTAGCCCTTCTATGCCCCTGCGTACGGTCAAGGTAGAAGGATAAGGCCCTCCTACAGTCCAGGGTATGCAGGACTGCTTCAGCCTGGCTTGCATGAGGCCTAGGGAAGAATGTTGGAAGAACCACCTCCTGGTTGAGGTGGAAAGAGGAGACAACCTTAGGGAGGAACTTTGGATGAGTCCTAAGGACTACCCTGTTCCTATAAATCCTGGTGTAAGGCCTATCACAGACCAGGGCCTGAAGCTCACTTACTTGCCTAGCCGAGGTAAGAGCTATCAGGAAGAGTGGCTCAAAAGGTGGGCGAGTCAGTTGCTGCAAGACCACATTCAGCTCCCACTCAGGGGCAGGAGGACGGATAGGGGGCTTGAGCAAAAGCAAGCCCCTAAGAAAGCGAGACACCAAGGGGTGACCAGCCAGAGAATGTCCCTCCACCCGAGAGTGGTGAGCTGCTAGAGCTGAGAGGTGGACCCGAACAGAATTGGATTTAAGACCTTGATTTGACAAGTGCAGTAAGTACTGAAGGACTAGTGGCACAGTACAGGAGAAAGGATCTTCTGTACGTAGCTGACACCACACAGAAAACCTCTTCCATTTGAGAGCATAGGTTTTCCTAGTGGACTGTTTCCTAGAGGCTAGGACAACCTCCTCAACCTTCTGAGGCTGGCCCCAGGGAGCCAAGACTACCCTTGCAGCCTCCAGGCCATCAAATTGAGAGCTTTGAGATTGGGGTGCAGAAAGGAACCCTGCTCCTGTGAGAGAAGGTCAGGTTGCAACCCCAGAGGTAGTGGAGGATCCACCGCCAGTTGAAGTAGAAGAGGAAGCCAAGGCTGTCTCGGCCACCTGGGAGCTACCAGCAGGACCGAGGCCTTGTCCTGAAGAATCTTGAAGAGAGTTCGGGCCACCAAGGGCGTGGGAGGAAACACATAGAGGAGGCCCTGAGACCAGGATATCAGAAAAGCATCTGCTGCTATCCGCAGAGGATGTGGTTGTCTGGAGCAGAACTTTGGCAGTTGCTTGTTCGTTGGGCTGGCAAAGAGATCTATCAAAGGGAGACCCCATTTCAGGAAGATCTTCTGAACCACTAAAGGATGCAGCTGCCACTCGTGGGGCTGCAGTATTCTGCTTAATCTGTCTGCCAGGTAGTTGTCCTGGCCTGGAAGGTACACAGCCTTGAGGAGCATGTTGTGCTTGAGGGCAAAAGAGCAAAGGTCCTGAGCCTCCCGACAAAGGAGCCTGGACCCAGTTCCGCCCTGTTTGCTCACATAAAACATGACAACTTGGTTGTCCGTCTGAATCAGGACAGACTGGTGAGCCAGGGAAGGAGTGAAAGCTTTGAGTGCCAATCGAATAGCTCTGAGTTTGAGGAGATTGATCTGCTGTGCAGCTTCCCAGGGAGACCAGGGTCCCTGGGTGCACTTGCCCAGACAATGAGCTCTCCAGCCTTGCAGGGAGGCATCTGTAGTCATCACTACTGTGTACCCTGGAATCTGAAAAGGCACCCCTTTCAGTAGATTGGGTGGGTGCAGCCACCAGTTGAGGGAGTGCAGAAATGGTCTGGACACCCTTAACCTGTCTCTGAGGCTGCCTGTGGCCTGTGACCACTGAGCCCGAAGGCATCACTGTTCAGGCCTCATATGGAGCCTGGCATTGGGGGTCACATGTACTGTCGAAGCCATGTGGCCTAGAAGCCTCAGGCAGAGTCTGGCGGAGACCAGGGACCTGCTGAGAAACTGCTTTGCCAAGGCCATCAACCTTTGGGCCCTGTCTGCTGGCAAGAAAGCCTTTGCCAGCAGAGAGTCCAGCCTTGCTCCTATTAACTCTAAGTTCTGGGAGGGGAGCAAAGTGGACTTTGCGAAGTTTATGACAAACCCCAGGCGTTGTAGAAGAGCAATAGTCCTGATGGTGGCTTGATTGGCCTCCTGACATGTCTGATCCCTGATGAGCCAGTCGTCTAGATAGGGGAAGACAAAGATTCCCTGATTTCTCAGGTAGGCCGCCACCACTGCTAGGCACTTTGTGAAGACTCTGGGGGCGGAGGTGAGGCCGAAAGGCAGCACTCTGTACTGATAATGGTTTCCTCCCACAATGAACCTGAGGTACTTTCTGTGGTCTGGATGAATGAGGATGTGAGTGTACGCATCCTTTAGATCTAAGTAGCATAGCCAATCTCCCTGCTGGAGGTAGGGCAGAAGGGTTCCAAGAGTAAGCATCTTGAACTTTTCCTTCACTAGGAACTTGTTGAGGTTCCTGAGGTCCAGAATGGGTCGAAGGTCACCGGTTCTTTTGGGCACCAGGAAATACCTGGAGTAGAATCTGTGACCTTGCAAGTGGGGAGGCACAGGCTCCACCGCCCTGTCCACCAACAGACCCTGAAGCTCCTGAAGGAGAAGGTCTGTGTGCAGGGGAGGCCTGGGAGGCTCCCCTGGGAAGTATGGAGGAGGCAGTTGGTGAAAATGGAGGGCATAGCCCTTGTGGACTATCTCCAGCACCCAACTGTCCCCAGTGATAAGGGGCCACTGGTGGGCAAAGAGGGCGAGATGACCTCCTGTGCAGGGTTGGGAGAGCAGTGGAGGAGAGGCTACGCTCAAGGAGTCAAAAGCCCCCACCCTGCTGAGTGGTAGCAGGGGCCTGAGGCTTGGGGGTCCTCTGCCTACGGGGCCCATTACCCTGCCCCTTGGCTTGCTGACCCTGGGGGGCAGCTTGGGCAGCCTGATATTGCAGGTACTGTTTGTAGGCAGTGCCCTTTCTCAGGCAAAAGGGCTTTTTACCCGAGCCCTTCCTTTTATGAGAAGGGGCAGAGGTCTTCCTCGACAGCCTTGTCCATGTGAGGTGCTCGGTCTCGAGCTGAGCAGCCTTCTCGGTCATGGGCTTGCCAAAAAGGTTTTCACCTCAGCAAGGGACATCGACCAACTTGTCCTGAACCCATGGCTCGAGGTCCGATGACTGCAGCCATGCCTGGCGTCGAGCCGCGATGCTAGCTGCCGCGACTCGGGCCGAAGCCTCGAAGCCATCGTAGGCAGCCCGGGACATGAATTTCAAGCAGTCCCGAATCCCCGAGGACAAGGACTTAAATCTCTGCAAGGGTTCCCTGGAGAGACCAGCAGAGAACCCAGCTAACTCCTTGGCCAGATCCCGCAAGTACATGCCCATGTACAGCTGGTAGGACTGGACACAGCAAGCAAGCATCGAGCCCTGGAAGCACTTTCTACCAACGCCATCGAGGCTTCGGGCCTCCCTGTCAGGAGGCACCACGGAGTGCATCTTCTGGCTCTTCAGACGATGCATGGCCGATTCCACAACCATGGAATGGTATGGTAGCTGTGCCTTCTGAAAACCAGGGCTCTTCCGGAGTTTATAGATCGAATCGACTCGCTTGCTAAAAACTGGCGCCGAGGCCGGTGCCTCCCACATATGGAAGAGGAGCCGTTCCAGCATCGGAGGAACCGGGACAGTAAAGGCCTCCTTCAGAGGAGAGTCATACTGTAGCGCCTCGAGCTCTTCAGCTCGCGGCTCTTCCTCGGGGTCCACCGGAATAGCCAAGGCAGTGGCCATATCCCGGACGAACTCCGAGAACCGGGTGTCCTCCGGGGGGGGACCTACTCCGGGGCTCAGACTGCGGTGAGTCCGAAGGGACGCACCGAGTCTTAAAGGTATCAGGAGACTCCTCGTCCTCTGTCTCCCAAGCTGACTCGTCCGAGGAAGAGTTGGGGTCCGACCCCGCAGGGCCCTGGAGCACCCGCCCCGATGCTGGAAGCACTGGCGTCGACACCCTTGGTCCCGAACGGGAGGTCGAGGGAGACCGCGACCGAGGTCGACTCCAAGCCACGATGGACTCGAGTATCGGCTCGGTCTCCGGGTTCGACTTCGACATCGATGTCCCGGTGGTCGGGGCAGATGCTCCAGACAGGCTGGCCATCAGTGCCCGCTGCTGCTCCATGAAGGCAGACAATCTGCTCTCCAAGGCTGTCATCCTGAGACCCAGCTAGGGAGACGCAGCAGCCACCGACTCGGGCCCCGGCGGTGCCGGGCCCGACGTCGGCTCCCTGGGAGGAGAGTCCACGAGGACTACGGGGCTTACGTGTCCAGCAGACTCCGGCTCCACACGAGGAACTTTGGCAGGCTTCTCCGGTTCCACGGGCCCGGGGCAACGGTCGGGGGTCTTAGACCTGGCCCTCGAGAAGCCAGGGACCTCAGACGATGACGCCCTCATGAGCCGTTTCTTCCTCTTGCGTTCCCGGTCGGGGGACCCCCTGTCCGAGGAGCTTCGACGGCGCTCGGGATCGGAATCCCGAGATATCGAGGCCTCAGACGAGGTCCGGGCCCAGCCGGAGGCTGAGTCTGAGAAAAGCCTTTCCTTTTGCTGCTGGCGACTTCGTAGTGCCTTGGAAGACATCTTTCTAAAGGCCCCGCACGACTTAGGATCGTGGTCGGGGCCGAGGCACCGAAGGCAGCAGTCGTGTGTGTCGGTGAGAGACATTAGTTTCTTACACCGATCACACTTCTTAAAACCGCTGGAAGCCATCGGGGAAAAAAGAGTCCCCGCGAGGTCAAAGGACTGGCCTTCCAGGGAAAAAAGGAAAAAAGGGCGCGAACACCAGCCACGAAGGGCAAAAACCGAAAAAGAAGAGTCGGGCTCGATACCGGTGTACCGAACCCGGCGGGAGGGGAACCGGCGTCGAACCGGGAGAAAAAATAGAAAAAATCGCTGAAAAATCTAATTTTAACCGGGAAAACTGGATACACGTCCGGTGGGCTTCACGGAAAAAAAGAGACTGAGGTAAGATGGCACCTTTAGGCGGGAAGGGAACCGCGCATGCGTGCCTGCATTCCCAAAGGCTTTCATAGAAAGCTGGGGAAATGCTCCGCTGGGGCTTCATCGGCGCAGATGACACCCATATGTGAGGACTGACTTCCTGCTTGGTCCTGGAGAATCGCGCATTCAGACTGTAGCCAGGAGAGGAGAAGCTGGACACAGGTAGAAGTGATGCATTCCTTTTGCCACAGGGATGGAGGAGGACGAGAGGAGGCTGCAGTGGGATGGAGAGAGAGGGTTGTGGACGGGATTACATTAAGGGGAAGAAGAAACATGTTAGGGGAGGGGGTGGAGAGGAGAGGCAAGGATCACGCAAATGTGTGTGAGGGGAAGGAGCCCTGTATAAACAGGTTTGCACTGGATGCCACATTCGCCTCAGATCAGCAACAATTAGAAGTGGAGTGTATCCTATAACAAACTGTCGAAACCACATCTGTTGGAAGTGAAGTGTGCTATACTGTACGAACCAATAAAATCAAATACAAAGGTTATTTAATTGAATGTGTAATGAAACAACAAATTGAGCAAACCCCCACTTGTGGATGTGAAAGAACGGTATTAGTTTTATATCAATCCACAGGCAACTAATTATATCAAAAAGCATTGATGAGGCATCCGCTCACTGTTGCCTACATAGTTCTGCATACGAATGTGCCCCTCCTGCTGGCTTTGTAACTTCTCCTCTGTTTAATTGATGGATTCCACACTTCAGTTAACTCTTCGGCCTTTTCATTGGCTGATTGTATATTTAAGCAGTGCTGTGACTTTGCTGCTTGCATTGTTATTCACATGAGAAAAAGGAGAATAGCTGAGTGGGAAAAAAAGGTCTCCTTCCAATATTTAGTAAACGCTGAAGATCACGCTTCTTTCTCATTCTGCAGGCTTGGCACATGCCTTCTGTTACTAAGTAGCCTTGTATTCAAAGGCTCCCCATCTTCTATTCTTCGTCCCCCTAGGTGCCCAGACTTACAGCCCTGGCAGCTGCTGGGCTTTCAAAAGGGCTATAGACTGCTCTCTGCAGGTGAGCCATCCTGCCAAAGCAATTCCCAATCAAAGGCTCTTTCAGAACGTCACTAGGAAGCTGACTTTGTATGTGCCATTGCTTCACAATGACTAGGCCCCGCTAAATATACAGCTCACACTGAGCACGGCCATTCCGCCTCTTTATTGTGTCGAATGGGAACCAATGGCCGGCATGGTCTCCTCCGGTTCAGGGGCAGGACACTTTTACAATGATCATATGTGTTAGTCCACATTAGTCAAAGGTGTGGTGCTCCTTCTAAGAAGCTTTCTGTCTTCAAAGCTGCTGGCAAGCTGTAATATCTATTCATTGCTTTACTTAAGTGTAATTGCTCTCTTTGAAGCCTGAGAGAGGCAAATAATTTGCTCTGCCCTCAGGCAGTAATGGCAACACCACCACTCTCCCCCCACCCCCTCCTGCTACTCTAAGATGCCAGTACCTTTGGAAGTGCAGCTCCCATACCGAGAAGCAATAATATAGCTAGGGCTGCTCAATTTCATCTCCTTTTCATCCCTTCCTTTTTAACTTTATTAAAAACAGCTTTTGTATGCACAGTGACAACTTTGCACAGCGAGACAGAGGTCTTTGGCAGAGCGAGTCTTTCTGAGCCAGTTTAATGATTGAGCCACATCACAGAGGGATCGGGAAGGAACTGGTGAGGGGGTTAAACTTGAAAAGGGCAACTACTTTAATTTAGATCTAAGAAAACAGACTAGGTTGTTTCTGCCTATCAAGGCTGGAATGCGTCTGAGCTGTGTCCGAAATATTAAGAAAATTCCTTTGGCTGCAGTGGGGGGGGGGGGGGGGGGGGTGGGAGGCTGTCTGCTGTTTCTACGGACCTGATGCGAGAAATATATGTGGACTTCACAGTTTGGTTGGTATGTGGTGTTAGAAGAATGTGTTTTGAATGTGCGACTTACCTGAACACTGGCCATTTTCAGCAGAGTTGAGCCCTGACAGATTTCTTCATCTTTTCTTTATTTCTTATAATAGATTTCTCACACATTTTGTATCCTGAAAAGAGGCTGGGCTGTATGCAGGCATGCAGTAGGGGTGTGCAAGTAAATCATTTGGCTTGTTTTTTTTATCATTTTGGGGGCTTTTTTTTTTTTACTGATTTTGGACTTTTTTCTTTGTTTTAGAAATGAATGCATGTAAAATTCAATTAACGAGGGTAAAAATGTTTTAAAGTCAGGTAAATCAAATTTACAAGCATTAATAAACTAGGATGCCAGGGTTAATATCTTATTGACACTACTGGTAATCTTGGGCAAGTCACTTCATTCTTCAATGCCTCAGCTGCATCCTTAGGGCTGGATTTACTGCTTTCGCGGGTGCTAATGATGGTAATGTGCATTCATAGTAAATATGGAACCTGCAGTAAAGAAATGTGTTCATGTCCAGCAAGTAGATAGTGCCTTTGAGGGGCCCATTTACTAAAGTATGCTGTCAGTACAGGGGCATGAGAGTTACCATACACTAATTCATGTGCTAACCACCATTTATGCATCGGGGAGAATGGTGGGTTAGGAGCAGAGAGTGGACATGGTAAGCACATTGCAATTAGCATGGGGTACATATCGTCTGCTGTCAAGGTTCCATTTGGCACAGGTGCAATTACCTCATCCTCAATAGGTGGTAATAAGTGTGCCTGCAGTAATAGCATTGTGCTTTATTGTATGCATCTACACGTTAAATGTCAGGAACATGTTGGATCATGCCCCTGATGGTTACTGCAGAGGCTTTGCGCTTAGTGCAAGTTAATTTGCATGCTAAATGCTTCTTAAGTGCAAAACCATAGCACACTTCAGTAAAAAGGCCCCTTAATAAATCTAAACTTCCCTGGGACGGCGATATGTTTACTAAACCTGAATGTAACTCGCCCTCAGCTACTACTGGAGAGCTTGAACTAAATGAGGAACAAAGAAACAAATAAATAAATTTATAGGTTTAATCCATTTAGGGTTAGTTTTACTAAAAGGCATTATTGTGCATTACCATTTAACACACATTATCGCAGGTCGTTTTATGCACCGAGATCTATTTGCTAATAGCACAAGGTAACGGCATTAGCATACGTTAATGAGGGATCGCACTTCAGTAAATGTAGCCCTTATGAGCAATTTTTAAGGGCATAAAGTTTTCTGACCCAAAACCACAAACTAAATGCTTGTCTCTCACATGTTTTAAGTCTGCCCCACAAGGGAAGGAGACCTATAAAAGATTTGTTGCCAGTGAGACACAAAGGCCTTTGGACCCATCATCCTATCGCTCCCTCTTTTGACCTAACATTAGTGACCATTTCAAACAGAGGCTGGATGCTGTTGTTTACATTTTTTAGGATCTATATGTAAACACTGCAGTCAGTGGCTTTTTTCTCTTAAGTTCAATAATTTTATTAAATTTATTCAATAACCGAGAATGCACAACAAAAAGGAAAGTCATGAATGCATCATTAAACGAAGACATATACAATCTGGTAGAAAAGAGTGATTTAAAACAAGGCATGAAATAAAAAAGGGCTACTAACACCGACGAGAAAAAACTTATCTCCTGCCCTGCAAGTGTCACAAAAGAATACTACTCATTAACACCCTACAAAAGGTTCAATTAGTAAGAGCAACCAAGATTACAGTATAAAAGAGAAAAGACACAATAGTCCCTCAGACACTTTTCCACTCTTTCCCATACATGTCAGAAATCAAACAATGTGTTCAACTCCTATTTATAAGATACACATATCAAACTTCACCAGTATGGCATATCAAGAGACACTGTCATTTTCAGTTGAACAGAACCACTTTCATTCCAAAAGACAACAAGATATCTAACAATTTACATTGTGTTTTTTTAAAAGAATGCTTGGAGAATCCCTGTGATCTCATAATGATCAAGGGATATGACATAGGGACCACAGTCAGTAATATGGTGCAGATTTCATTCCACACAGCCTGCCAAAAAGCATTCACGACCAGGCAAGCAAAGAAGCATATGTTCTAAAGTTCCTAGTGCCGTCTTACAGTTCCAGCAAACATTCGGCTCTCCAGTAAAGAGCCTGGTAGTTTATGCCGGAGCCCATAAAAACCTCTGCTTGCAGAAATACAAAGACTGTAAAATGTGAGTGGAAGATATCTCTCAATTAGTTTTCGTCCAAAAGAATTTCCAATCCAGATTGCAAGTTGCTTCCCCCAAATCTTCTTGTTGGAGACCACCACAGCCACTGTTCTCAGCATCTCGTAAAATTGAGTAAACAAATGGCACCTGCTGATGCCCCTCATTTACAGCTAGGTCCATTTGGAATAAACTTGTTTTTCTGTTAAAAATTGGTTTAACGATTGCTAAGCCAAAATAGCATGTTTCAACTGAGCGTATTAAAATGTTTTCTCTTAATTGAGAAAATGGGAAAAATTGAGTGAAAGACAAAGATCCTCTGTGCAATGGATTCCATAGACAGCCCGATCTTTCCACAAAATAGGATAGTTTTTTATTCTAATTTTGTCATTAGACTAAAGAAGAAAGAAGAGAAAATCCTCTCATTTGTCCTCCACACAATTATCTAGCACTTATTGGCCACAAAAGTGGACCATATTACCTTACTATACTGAATCTGCTGGCAGGTGTTCAGTTTTTTTTCTAAATGCAAGCCATGGCAGTTAAATATAATATGCCCAATGCAGAGATGCAAATAGCGAGGTTGGACATCCTGGTACGATGCCCAACCCCCATTCTGGCCTGGCACTCAATCCTAAGTCCAGTCCTCCCCGAATGTACTGAGGGGTAATGCAGGGAGCACTGGAAGGGAGGGGGAGGGCCATAGGCGGGGAGTGGGCGGAGCGGGGGTAGGCCGAAGCATCTGGACATACAGGGCCTATTCAGGTCACAGACCTGTACATCTTGCGGGGAAGAGATAGGCATGGGACTTATTCCACCTCAGAGGTGGAATAGGTCTCACCAACTGCGGGGTTTGGGCCAGGAAGCCCCACCAAACCGGCCAGGCAGATGCAGGGATGTCCCCACCACTCAATCCCAGACCTGACTGCCCGCACCGAGGGTCGGGCAGTAGGAAAATGAGAGTTCCTATCGTCGCCACATTTCTGTGCTCCTACTGGGCGTCCTGGTGCCATGGCGATGGGATGCCATGGGACTGGCACACCAACAGGAGCATTGGATGGGCTGTAAACAGAACCATATTCTTCAAATTAAGGATTATACAACAACTAAGACCCCTTATTGACCTAAATGACTTCAGAACGGTAGTTCAAGCCCTTATCTCTCCCCACTTTGACTACTGTAATAGTCTACTTCATGGATTACCTAAAAAGTCCTTAAACATATTACAAATGGCACAAAATGGCACCGCCAGAGTCATACGTAAGGCAAGACTGTCGGATCACATTACACCCATTATGTATCAACTCCATTGGCTCCCAATTGCTAGCAGAGTAAAATATAAAATCTGCCACCCACCCACTCCCTGGACCTTGAGGGTTGAGGGAGGGGCTGGCCTTGAATGCCCTTGAGGGTTAATGTTGTAGTTGTGTTGGTGCTCAAGTGATAAGGCAAGGCAAAGAATATTTCTTTTTTGTGAGGTTTATTCCCCGCTTTCGCAGTTCAAATGCAGCAGACGTTAATGAAATAATATGGCACAAAACAAGATGGAGAAACTGAACTTAAACAAGGCTTTTTTTCACAGCTTGACTGAATGTCCATTACTGATCACATTCCCCTGTCATGTGATCTCCTTTTCATTAAGGTAACAGAAAACTCTGATACCAGCACTGCTCCTGAATTGCACAGAATATGCTTCCACTTATTTTCTTCACAGAAGCTCTTTTATCACAGCAAACAGTGAGGTAACTTTGCTATTTTCTTACAAACAACCCTGGCAAGCAAATCCCTTAAATGTCCTTTGGAATCATACAAGCAGAGCAATCCATCGGGACTTCCTGTTCTGTAGATGGCAAAGAAATTAAAGGCATTTCTTCTTGCCAGCTGATCAATGGCTTTGCTACGTTCTGAGTAGAAACTGCTCTGCTTTTAAGGAACTCTCTGAATTCACTGAGAAGTAATTCAGCCTGTGTATTTTCTGAGCTAGGCTGAGCAAATCCTCCTTCAGGTAAATGCTTGTTTATATTTCTTATCTCTAGGCAATTATCAGTGCTTTTACTTGGACAACATTTCAGCGTGCAAGCATTTCCCTTCCCCCACCTATCTCCACATGGCAGTGCAGGGTAAAACGCTCCAGCTGTGTTTAGAGAGTCTCTCAGAGTGTTAAAAGGAAAACAGTCAGGCTTTTCTTGACTTAACCAGTTAGTATCAAACTTTCTGCCTTTATCCTGTCTTTCACAATTAAAATTCACTCTTTCTGGCTTTCCACTGTTAAGTTTGCTAGCCGTGCCACACCCACCAGATACCTTGTGCTTGGGCTTCTTCCAGGGTAATTCCTTATCCCTTTGCCTCCTATTCCAAGGTTCTTCTGGGTCCTTTAAACTCCTGAGCTGCAGCCTTGGGTCTCTCAATGCCTTAGAATTCCTCTGCTTCCAGAAATCTTTCTCTGCCCCTGAGTCTCCCAGCTCCTGTCTGCTCCTTCTTGGATCACAGCTGATTAGTGGTTCTCTCTCCCACGGTTCCTGTTCCTGGTCATCTGACCTGTCCTCGTCCAGGTGCTTGTGTCCTTCTTCCCTCTCCTGGTGGTCCTCACGATGCTTGCCTAACTGTTTCTGGGTTTTTAACAAGCTGGCTAAGTGCTGCACTGCCCACCTCCTGCTTGGGCGTGCCCAATCAGGGACTTGGCTTCTCACCTGCCCTGAAGTGAGGAGTGGTTCCTGATTAGCTCTGCATTCTTTTTTCCTCTCCTCAGAGAAAATCCTGCCTTCCCCTGCAGTACCGGCTCTCTCCACCGGATCACTATCAGTTTCTCTTGCTTCATAAGAGCCTGCTACATCACAAATCATAATGATAACTTTCAAACATTAATAACATAGTCTCCTCCCACCTCTCCTCTCTAGTCAACTTGCAGTTAGACACCAGAGCCAGAAGAAGTACAAATCAGAACTCACTCACAGTTCAATCATCAATCTGCAAGACTAATCAAATTATCACTAACAGGACCTTCACATATATAGCCCCCACCCTTTAGAACGCCCTCCCTGTCTAAGAACAATGAAAGACCTGCAAACATTCCATAGAGAGCTAAAAAACATTTTTATTCATTGAACACTATGGCAATCACAAGTCTTCCAGCGTACAAGTTACTACTACCACTTTTAACACATGACCTTCTCCCCTTCCTCTACCATCCTCTTCCAACCTATAATCATAACCAGCCCGCAACTGATAAATTCATGCACAAAACATTCCCTGGAAAGGTATACTAATATAAATAGTTGAATGTAAATAGTTAATTGCCATATAACTGTTATAATGTTCCATGTAAAAACTTTGTTACACAGAACATGGAAACCCTAACATCAGGGAGGACACCCTGTGCCGCTGAATTGGGCTATGCCGGGCCATCTAAGTGCCCAATCCTGCCCTGCGGGACCGTCTAGCCCCCGCAGTTGCAGAATTGGATACAATTTGGGGCCATCCCTATTTTAGACGTCCAGATGGCCCGGATGTGCCCCTGTTGGAATTGGACTCTGTATGTATATTTAGCACCACTATCTGCAGAAACAGCCATTATCCACGTAACTATATGGATAGTAGTCTTCATATTACTGCTTTCCATATAGTTAGGTGGAACGCATATTCTTTGCCCTTTCTCCATCCCAGCAGTATCAAGATAGTACCAGGACAGTATCTAATAATTTCCAGCAGCACTAAATGAATAGTGCCACTGAAAACTGATGAATAGGGCACTTATTTGGATACCACATAACACTATCTAGATACATGCCTTTGAATATCAACCTGATTTTTTTATTAGGTTTTCTTGCAGTACTGAGATAAGACACCCCATCCATGCTGGAAACCTTTCGAAATTCAAGGCCATCCAAAAACATATTGAGGTAACATGCAAACAAGATATAGTGATAACCATGGGTGACTGGAATGCAAACGTTGGGAACAAAGAGGAAGGCAAAATGGTTGAAAATTATAGTTTTAACAACAGAAATGAAAGTGGAGAAAAACTGATAGAATTCTACAAGACCAATAATCTATTCAGCTCAATCACCTTCTTCCAGCAACACAAGTGGTGACTCTACATATGGACTTCGCCCAGTGGATTGTACAAAAATCAAATTGTCTACATCTGTGGAAATTAACAATGGAAAAGCTTGATAATATCAACAAAGACAAAACCTGAAGATGACTGTGGTACAAATCATCAACTACTAGTATATAGATTCAAGCTAAAGCTGAAAAAGAGCAAGCTAATCACGAATGTCACAACGCATGATCTTGAAAATATACCACTGGAATTTAAAGGCTACCTGCAAAATAGATTTGCCACTTTGGATACAAATGAGAGCACACTAGAAGAGCTATGGGATGGTATCAAGAAAGTTGTGCTCAAAAAAAGTTAAGTCTGTGTAAAAGGTGAAAAAGCCAAAACAGCCAAAATGGATGACTGAAGAAACTCTAAAACTTGTTCAGAAACATAGAGAAGCTAATGCCAGAGGAGAAAGAGGTGTAACCGTGGAAGTTAACAAAAATTTCCAACATGTAGCAAGACAAGACAAAAATAAATATTACAATAATATCTACAAGGAAATAAAATTAGAACTATTAGAGTAAGAACAAGATTGGCTTCCCTAAAGCTTTGAAAGTTAAAGAGAAAATTCCAGCCTCAAAATGGAATGCTAAAAGATGTTCAAGAATCCATGTTGAATGATACTGAGGAGATCAAGAAAAGGTAGAAAGAATACACCAAGTCATTATACCATAAAGATTAAGAGGATCAATAGCTGTTTCAACCTGCACCTTATGATCAAGAGTCACTGGTGATGAAAGAAAAAGTTGAAGAAGCACTAAAAGCATTATTGAAGAAGCACTGGGCATTGATGGCATTCACACTGAAGTACTACAGCAATCAAATGCACATTGCAATACTTACAAGGCTCTGCCAGGAAATTTGGAAGACACCCTGGCTGATTATCTTCATACCAATGCTGAAGAAAGGTGATCTGACTGACTGTGGAAATTATTACACAATCGTTCTGATTCCAAACACCAGCAAGATTCTACTCAAGATTATTCAGTGAACACTACTACCATATGTGGAACGAGAATTGCCTGAAGCATTAAAACTCAGAAGATCTCTTTCTTGAATTCAGAAAGAGCCCTTGTCTTTATCACCTCCAGTAGAAGGTTATTCTATACATGTGCCACTATTTCCATAAAAACATATTACGCCTGAGTCTATCCCCTTTCATCTTCATCCTATGCCCCCTCATTGCAGAGCTTTCTTTCAATTAAAAGAGGTTCTCCTGTGCATTTATACCACAGAGGTGTTTAAACATTTCCTATCATATCTCCCTTCTCCCACCTTTCTTCCAAAGTATACATATTAAGATCATTAAGTCTGTCCCCATGTTCTGAGATGCTATTCTGGGGACATCTATGTAGACATCTCTATAAATGTCCATAATGGGCATGTCCACGTTTCTGAAATCGTTCCTAAAGTTGCACGTGCCTGCTTTTTTCAGATGTTCTCACTTTGATGTCTCAGATTGCACTTGGATGTCCCATTGTCTAAGTTTACTGCACCTCCCCAGACACACCTCCACTACGCCCCTTGCCTAATTGGACCTCCCCACACCGGAGATGTCTCTAAACGTCATTTGCAAATGGATCTGGAGATGTCACCATGATTCCGACATCCAAATCCCAACCAAGACTATGAAAATGACCTCCATAGTCTTAAAATGAGCCTGCACCTTAACATGAAGAAAACAAAGATCTTGGCAATTGTCAAAATCAATCATTTCATCCTTGATGGAGAAGAAATAGAAATAATAGACAACTTTAATCTGCTTGGATCAATTGCAATAATGAAACAAGCGGTCAATACACATTGCTCTTGGCAGAATGATTATGAAGGACCTGGATAAGATATTTTAGTCCAGAGATGTATTTCTACATACAAAGACTCAACTTGTCATGCCATGGTAGTTTTTCAATAACAACATATGGATGTGAAAGTTGGACAGTGAAGAAAAAAAACGGGAATAGAGAAATCATTAGAAAAAGACATCATGCTTGGCAAGGTTGAAGGTCAGTGAGAAAGAGGATGAGTGGCAATGTGATGGATCGATACAACAACAGCTATGGATGTCATTCTATGAACAATTAGCCACCTAACTGAAGGTCGAACACAGTTTAGGACAACTATCCACAGGGTTGCCATGAGTTATCATCAACTCAACAGCACTTAACAATAACAACAAACATTTTCCAAGAGTGTAAAGTCCATAGGTAATTTTTACCCCCAAACTCCACACCTATTTTCAAAGGGAGATTAGGTGTGTACTTTTCCTTTCAAAATCATCCAGGCAAAATTAGCTGCGTACACTTACATCTTCTAAAATGTATGGACATATTTTAGGAGAAATCAAAATGTATGCATACAAATGGAAAATGCAATCCTGATCCACCCCAGGACTGCTTCTAAAAAACTGCAGGTAAAGATCTGGGCATGCAGAGACAGTATGCATCATACCAGGCGAACACATTTATAAAGACAATTCCATGCGTAAACCATTGCTTTTGCTGTTGAAATGCCCTTTAACATTACCTTCTTACTGCATAATATTTTAGATTCAAACTAGGATTTGATCGAATAGTCCATTTGATTATTTTTTTTCTATCTATTCTACAAACTTGTTCATCTCTGTATTTACTAACACTCCCTCTAATCCTTCAACCTAACCAGAGCAGTCACTGAGAAATTTTAAAGTCCAAGGCAAACCAATGTATTTATATCCCTCAGCCTTCCCCCTGAATCTCCTCATTACTCTACAGTCCTTTGTCACTCTCTCCCTTCTCCTCATTCACTTTCAGGCAACACTTTTTTGATATAGCTCACAGCTTTCAATAGTAGCTCAAGGCCAGTTATATTCAGGCACAGAAGGAATATCCAGAGTTGCCAAATTATCCATTTCCAGGAATGAGATTTTTTGCCAGTTCCAGTTATAAATTTGCATTGCAATGCAGTATGGTATTTGTAGTTCCTGACCTTACCCATTGGAATCAGTGCTGCAAGTTCCATAATGCATTAGAATGAGATTATCTGTCTGAAATCCAGGACTGGCTTAAAATCTCACTCCTGGAACTGGGTTACTTGGCAACTCTGAATATTGCTGTCCACAGGGCTTATAATTTAGATTTGTACCTGAGGTAATGGAAGGTTAAATGACTTGCACAAGGAATGCCAGTGAAATTTGAATGCTGGCTTCCTTGGTTCTTAGGCCGCTGCGCTACCAACTTGTATATTTGTCAATTTCCACTCTGAAGGGCTTCACATCATGGACAATTGTACATTTTATTTAATTGATTTATTTAACAATTTTTCTATACCGCCTTATCTTAAAATCAAGGTGGTTTATAAAAAACTTCAATTTACATCTTGTATTTCCATAGTCACAACCTGGAACCTAAATCATTGGTATAACTGGGAATGAATTGGCCCTGAATGGTAAAGAAATTAAGATGGACCTCTATAATACCATGTTGCCCAAGAAAGTGGAGACAAGAACCCCCTTCCCTCCAAGCTCAAATAGTAATGGGAGATGGTTGTTGTTCTGTATGGAAACTGAGGAACATCTAAGCGGGGTATATGTGTGGGTGGATACTGAGGTGGTATCTGGGTCTGCAGTGAATATGTGATGATGGAAGAATATGTGTAGAGAGCTATCTGGGACAGTAAGGATCTTTGGAGGCTATCTGTAGTAGATGAGATTCTGAGGTGAGAAAGCAGGGGTTTGTGTATGTCAAAGTGTGTGGACAAGTATGTATGTGGGTTGTCTGGAGCAGTGGTACAATGGAAGGGGATGTCTAAGACAGAATGTCAGGAACCAAGGAGAGGACTGTCAGATGGATAGCAAGGGTATTATTTATTTAACAGGTTTTTATATACCATCTTTCTTCAATTCAAGATGGCTTACAGAGAACATAACATGACAGTATATTTCAACTGATTACATAGAACCAAACTATATAACAAGGTTAATATAAGTATCTTTGTACATGAGGAGTCTTCATCTTGTACTTCCATAGTCACAGGGTATGATGGGGGGGGGATGGGGGAGGGAGTATACCCTAAGTAGAATATCTGGGGCCTCAGGCACAGAAGGGAGGTGTTTAAGGTGGGTGTCCAGGGAGAGTGTTGGAGGTATAATGGATAGTTCAGGGAAACGGCCTTCCTCCTCTTTCCTCTTTCCTCAATGGGCAGATAATGTATTTTATTCTGGATCCTTGGGAAGAGGTCATCACAGCCAGAGCCGATGCCACCATTAAGTGAACTAGGGAGCCACCAAGAGCACTGACCCTTCAGTGGGCACCGATTGCTGCCACTGCCACCCCTCTTTGTTCGTGCGGTGTTCTGCTGTTGGGAGAATTACAGCTGAATGAGAATTTGAGGGGCATCAGCAGTAATGGTGGTATTGTGATGTCAGAGTGGCAAACACTTTCCTTACCTCCAGCAGGGTTTCTGCCCAAGCTTTGATCCATTTGTTCAGTCCCTGATGTGGTTGGGCAGCAGGAGAAGGGCTTAAGCACCTCATTTCATGCTGTTGTGAGGCTAAGTCTCATGATAAACTCCATGAGATGCTCACAGTTCATACCATGAAATTTGGTAACCTCTGGCAGTAAGAGATGAGGCACTTAAGCACTTCTTCAATCCTCAGTGCAACTGGGCAGCAGAATGAGGGTATCAGAAGCAGTGCATCAACACTCCTGTGGTCAGGGCCGGTACAAGAAACTGGAGGGGCCCTAGGTGGGCCCCTCATCCTGCCACTCCTATTAGCACTGCTGATGTCCCTCTTTGGGGCCTGCAACAGCAGCAATGGCTACAAAACCGTGATGCAGAACTTCCCTTAGAGCTCCAGCACTGTGCTGTGGTTTCAGTCCTGTACTAGATGTTGCTTCCACCCTCTTCCGATGGTTAGTGCCTCTGAATATTTGCAGGTGCCGCCACTGCATGCCCTGATGCCAGCCAGCTGGCACTGGGGAATTCTGTGGGCAAAGCAGAGGCAGAACCCAGCAATAACTGGGCAGCAGTGATATTGAGCCACTGCCCGGTTATCACAATGCGGCCAACGTTAGACTCTTTAAAGCTGGTCTAACTTTTGCAGCTGAAGCTCACTGGACAGCGGCAGATTATCGCCACTACCCGGTTAGCTTCTGTGCTATCTGACCGACCTGGATATCCAATGCCAATGAACGGATATGGTCCCAGCATTGAATATCTGGGTCTAAGGATATTCAATGCTGGAGCCATATCCACTCATTGGCAATGGAGTGGAGGAGTAGCCTAGTGGTCAAGGGTTTGATTCCCACTGGCACACCTTGGACAAGTCACTTTACCCTCCATCCTTGTCTCAGAAGAAAAGGCCTGGCAGTCTATTTCTGATGATATATTGCCAAGAAAACCTGGAGGCAGCTAAGTTGATGACACTAAAAAAAAAAAAAAAGGATGAGTGGCAGCATCTAGCTGCTTTAGAATAGCTAGCCTCCACTGCTGAATACCAGGCCCTACACTTTCTGATTAGATGCAATCCTTTTTTCTGTTTGCATTATGCTAATTAATCTCACATTTATGGTGAATGTTCAATGTGCAGTGCAAGGATGGAATATTTATTTTTAATTGAGGTTTTATTTGGTTATAAGGCTTTTTTATACTTGATATATTTTCTTTGTATTGTTTTTTATATTGTAACTCTGCTAGATGAAATATGTCTTCAAGTGTAAGCAATAATAAATAAAATAAAGGTATAGAAATCAAGCAAAATATTTGGAATTTGGGGCATTTTTCATACAAAGTTACCTTTTGGGTATAAAGTTTACATTTTGTGCAAATGTTTCTTGGTAATTTTAGGTATTAATCCATAGCATCTTATAAAGACTTTTGTTTAAAAAAAAGACTCATTTTGTGTGGCAGTGTAGGATGCATTTGTAGGATGCACATTAACAACAGATTGAAAATTGATGAACACAAAAAGTATAGATGATTTTTTTGTGTGACAAAGACAATTGCAATAATTATAGCCTTCACTGAACTTATTTACGCATGTTAGGTCAGGGTTTTGCAAGAAAATCCTACCCTATTATGTCAAATATATTTGCTGCCAATTTTACAATATAGATGTCTCTTTTCCTAGTTTTCACAGATAACCAGAGATTCTTTATCATATGTAGCTAGATCTTCAGTCCTCTAGTCAAGCTTAATGAAATTACTCAAAATTATTACCTATCACATGAACCAAAAGAAATCTCCATTGGCTTCAATTGTAGGATACGTTCTTCATATTATTGCCACTAGAGGGTACAGTATCTTTTCCCAGGTCTTCAGTCCCTACAGGGGTTCACCATAGTGTCCTTTTTATGGAAATGGAACTCAGCTGTAATTTCTGTTGTAAATTATTTTTGCCGCAGGTGACTGAAGATCATGATGGCAATGACAAGATTTATGGTACAGTCAGGCTCCAAGAGTCCATCCCGAGCACATTCTTCCAATTTCTATGGTCAGGAGGAGGCACCTCTTGCTGGGAATGAGTTGTTGCCAAAGGATTTTGGAGCATTTAGGGTGGTAATGCATAATTTAATCATTTTGTGATCCAAGATCTTCAGATGGCCTCACTGACCTCAAAAAAAATCTCATCAATGCAATTAGACAACAAAAAATGTATGGAAATAAATATCATAAAAATGGCTCTACTGTATAATGAATAGGAAGCAAAAGAACAGAAAAGGCAAATCATGTGTGATGGTTTTATTTTTTTTACTTGATACTGGGATGTGCTGTCATTTCATTTCATTTCATTTAGTATGCACTTAAACAAAATGAAACAATATGAAACATCAAGAAACAACATGAAAAAAAATAAAATGGCTTTTTTTTTTTTGCCTGTACCCTTCTATGGGACAGTACAAACTATTGGATATTTCTGAATTGATGAAGCTCAACATTATCTCACAATAGTATGATATTTTAGGAAATGCAGTGAGCAGATTACCCAACATTTTCATTCCACTTTGGTGTCTGAAATCATATGCTTGGTCAGCAAACAAATGTTGGTAGTATACGTCAGTTGTACCAGTAGAAAACCAGATATCAAAAGCAATGCAAACAGGCAGACTGGGAGCAAGATCAGTCACAGAAAGTAGTAACCTTGGTCAGAACTTGAATAAGTTCAAGAACTAGGCAGACTGGGACTTGTGTGTGCTTCAGACAGTTTTAACTACAATTAATTAGCACAAGTTAAAACTTTTAAGCAGCAAGTATAGCTGAGATACTGAAGGTCATTTTACAAGCTAGGCATGTGCATTTGCTTTCATCTGAATGGAAAAGTCACACCCCCCGTCATACCCCTCGCTCCTTCCACCTCAACCGCCTAGTACTACCATCCCCTTCCAGTGCCCATTTACAGTCCACACGATCCTCAGCTTTTTTCTTTATCGGCCCTGCTCTATGGAACTCCCTTCCCCCACCCCTCCGCCTCGAGCCTCACTACCCCACCTTCAAGCGTTCCCTTAAAACTCATTTCTTCTCCCTTGCCTTTGACCTTTCCCCCCCCCCCGACCCTTAATCCTCTCACCCCTTCCTATATCCTTCTATTTCTTCTCTCGCTCCTCTTTCCTATCTAATATGTAACTTCCTTTCCGTCTCCTGGCCTTGTGCCTTCCTCTGTAATTTTATTGTAAACCGCTCTGCCTACCAATGAAGGGTGGTCTATCAAATAAATGAATATGAATATAAATATGAAAGTCAATGAAAATCATGATTTTCAAGTTATCCTGGCATCAGCTAACTGAGTGTGCATGTTTTGGAAAATTTTCATGAATCACCATTTGTGTACTTTAATTTCATCATGCACCACACATGCACCTAGACACATGAGCCAATCTGGGAGGGGAAGGAATGGTCATCAAGAGCCAGCATGAGGCACTTCAGCCTATCCTGCTTCAAATGCTTGACAGGCAAACAGAAATCTACCTTGTGCTTGACTTCTGCAAATTCCATGGCTGAAATCACCACAGCAGGGCTGCAACAAACAGTGAACACAAAAGGCAGAGAACCATTTTGGCTCTGATTTCACCAATCACACTTTACTAGGTCTTGGTCGCTGAGAACGAAAATAATGCTTAAAGTTGTTTACTGGCTCTAGTCTTCAATTTACACTACTGGGTCATACAACTTTGACTTCAGAAGTGCTAAGGATATGCAAGTTATAATGGGAAGGGATCTCAATTTACACCATAATTACTAAAGTCAACTGGATTTGTGATAAATCTATGCTTTTATTTGTATAGTACTTGCTTTTTAGGAAAAACAATTACAGAATGATACAATTTGAAGGTGCTATTGCATCAAACATGATATGAATTGCCATCATGTTATTCCTAGAAGTCATAGATGATGCAATTTTAACTCAGCTTAATTACATCACTCTGCAGAACAAATTGTGCAACATTTTTTAATGAACATGATGTGGCAGTAGTATTTTGGCTGTAGACCAGTCTTATCAGTGTTTGATTTTTTCCATTTAGCCAAAGTGAGAGATGCCTTATAGTTGTTTTAATGTAGATCAAATCTGCTACATTTGTAGTGAAGTGACTTTTGCATCACAAAAACACAGTATAACTGTTTTGATTAAGAAAGTCTACCACCTTTACTTTTGCTACAAAATTGGAGGTCAGGAGAAGAGCTGGGCCCACACATATGCTGCAAAACCTGTGCAACAAATCTTCTTTCTATTCAGTGGTTGAATAGAAAATGGAAATTCATGCCTTTTGCAGTGCCAATGATTTGGAGAAAGCTGACAGTTCATATCAGCAATTGTTACTTTTGCATAGTGCCTCCTGTTTGGGAAAGTTTTGTTAAAGAAGAAAAAGTGGACTGTGCAGTATCCAAACATTCCACCATCTATACTCCCAGTACCCCATGGACCACTGTTGGTTCTTGATGCTCTAGAATCATTCTCACTTGAGTCAAACAAGGAAAAGGAAGGGGTTAAAACGTCTGGTTTCAAGCCATCAATGTCACATGACCAAGATTTTCTCCCATCCTCCTCCTCTCAACCACATTTCATAACACCAGGTGAACTGAATGACTGCCAGGGATTTGGAACTACCTAAGAGTAAGGCAGAGCTGTTGGGCTCCAGACTGAGGCAGTGGAATCTCCTGTCAGGTGATATTAGGGTTTCCATGTTCTGTGAATGTCAAAAGGATCTTGTTACATTCTTCTTCATGGAAGGTGATCTTGTAGCCTGCAACAACACCGATAGTCTGATGGCAGCCCTCAACTTCATTCATCATCCATCATCCATCATCCATCCAAAACTAGTCTTAAAGCTGTTTTGCTGCATAACGGCAATGTTTTGCCATTGATTCCAATTGGTCATGCAGTCCATATGAAGGAAACCTATGACAATATAAAACAGCAATTGAGATGCATAAACTGTGACCAACATCAGTGGCAGCTTTGTGATGATTTGAAAGCCATTGCTCTGTTGCTTTGTCTGCAGACTTGATACTCAAATTACTGCTGTTTTCTCCATGAATGGGATAGTCATGCGAAAGATTCCCATTACATCAAAAGAGATTGGCCACTCTGACAGTCACTGGAGCCTGTAAAGAAAAGTGTGCAGCATCCACCACTTGTTGAATCAAGGAAGATTTTGTTACCACCCTTAAACATTAAGCTGGGTCTAATGAAAATTTTTGTCAAGGCCATGGATAAAACAAAACCAGCTTTCAAGTTTCTCAGCAGGAAATTTCAAGACTAAGGGGTATGTTTACTAAACAGCGCTAATGTCACAGCGGCGACATTATCGTGCGATAATGGTGCATTACTGTGTGATAATGTCACGTATCACGCGATAACGGCTCTGGCGGCATTAAGGTGTGCAGAGGGTGGAGTAATGCTCCCCATAGGGCGGAGATAAAGGGTCAAAGGGCAGAGAGTGGGCAGGGAGAGGCCCCAAGCACACTAACGCTGTGAAATCAGGGTCTGAAAATTAACACCACTGAAACCTTGTGGTAGAGGCACATTTGCAGAAGAGAGAAACCAGTTCAGTCAGCCATGTACAGGAAAGGCAGGGAGACCCAGATAAGTGATAGTAGTGATACATGTGCAGTAACAAAACATGCAAAAATCAGAGAGATAATGACCAGAAACAAAATAGAAATACAAAACACCAAGCTGGCCAATAGAAAAAACATTGATAAATGGTAATCAACACTACCCATAAAGAATAAAAAGGAAGATGTCACTTTTGGAAGGGTCAATTCTCATTCCCCCTACAAAGTGAATATTCCAACATTGATAGGGTTGATGAGGGTTTGCTGTGGTGTATATTGGGCAGCTTGCTTATGTGGCTTTCACATGTGCAGCAACAGCAGAGTGGCCACATAGGAAAGGGCACTATTGTGATGGTGTAAATGGGGTACAGGGGGCTTCAGGTGGCACATGCAGTGGGCCAGCTGGAGCACAGGGTGGACTAGGCAGATGCCTAGGTGACACATAGGAATGTAGAAACAGAAAAACAGCAAGACAGCAACTGATCAAGGGCAAACATGTCCATGAGTGTGTGTCCCACAGTGAACCAGGGGACAGTACCCAGCAAGTACCCCAAAGGGCACAAAACATTGGCAGGCGGTGCCGGGGGGAAGCGTGGATGTCTATGCAGGCACCCCTACCCCATATCACACACCATAGTCAGTCGCCTACCGGCACACTGGATGGCATGGGACTGCGCACCACCAGCAGAAGGGCATGTCAGCATGGTGGCGGAGGGGGCAGTGGCATCTTCCCACAGCACACCAAGGCCAAGCCCTGTTTAGGTGGGTGCCATGCACTGCAAAAGACAAGGTCTGTCTGACGAACAGTCATGGTATCCCCAGGGAATGACCTGTCTCTGTGACAACAGTTTGGTGCAGTACACACAGCCAGTATATTCAGGGGCAGAAGGTCACAGGGTCAAGTCCCAGCTGTGGCTCCTGCAGACCACGTCCCTATATTTTACCCAGTACTAAACCGTGACAACAAAGACGGAACCGTTATTGCAGATAAATTAAACATGCCATTAAAGCCTATATTTTACTCTACAGAGCACATACACCATAAACATGTGCAATCCCCAGAGCAGAGTTTCCCAAATGCAGTCCTGGAGGGCCAAACACCATTAAGGTTTCATGCTGTCCCTAATAAATATGCCTGTGATGCATTTGTATGCACCGCCCCCATTGTATGCAAATGTATCTCATGCGTATTCATGAGGGACAGCATGAAAACCCGAACCGTGTTTGGCCCACCAGGACCGGAGTTGGGAATCTCTGCCCTAGAGAAGAGGCCAACAGGGGCACAAACACCCACACCCACAGGCTCCACTATCCAATGGCTCATGGAGAGTCAGGCTGTTGGGCCCTTCATGAAGCCTCATCTACCAATACTAGCATCTGCATACCTTAGCAATGCCGTCTTAAACTTGGAAACACGTTCCACATATATCAAAAGGTTGCTATGATTAATGTCAGATAACAAATCCTACGTTAAACACAATTTGTTGACAGAGATTCATCATAGCAACCCTTCTGATATCTGTGCAGTGTGTTTCAGTTTTTGTTTCTGACAGTGTTTACCACCCCGGGGAGTGACCCCAACAGTATTGAGTACCATAGCAATGCCTGCACTGTGCCCAGGACTGGCGTGGCAGCCAGGGCTGCCAACCACCTCTATCTTTGCACAATGCTGAAATAGGTGTGGGAGTGTGTGTATGTCTATCTAGTGTTTTGTGCTGCCTACACCTTACTGAGCCCACAATGCTTGCACTGTTTCCAGTGTTAGCCTGCCAATGTGCATAATGAGGAGCAACGTACTGTGGGTATGGCCCGGACAGGGCGGCCTGGGCAGGATGCATCTGCACAGGACATAGGACAATGTCTGGGACCTTGTAGTGCCCGCCCACCACCTGCACAGACAGGGTGGCCACAGCATGCCATGCTGGGAGGTCACTCTCACCCTGACTGAGCAGTGACCATAGTGCTATACAGTATTTCTCTCAAGTGGTATCTATGAGTTCTCTTTTCTGGGGCCCAATCACTGACATACCTGCTTGATGTATGTGCTCCCATCCCTGTTTTGGGTGCACACAGTTCCTCCAGGAACATGCCCTATGTACTAGCTAGTGGACTGTCTGCAGTTAGCACGTGTATGGCTGGAACACCTTGCAGGGTGCCGTGGGTGGAGACTGATTGTGCCCTCTGCTGGTGAATGTCAGATAGTGGTGGGGGACAGCTGAGCTTTTCCAGGCCTACTGCCTGTCTGCCAGTGCCCTATGTGATGCTTAAAGATCTGCATTAACTGCCCTGGAGGGTGCCTATTTCTCAGCAGGACTGGGGTTGATGGTCCCCTCTACTGCCTCCATTGCAGAGATGTAGAATGTGGATCTGTTGGTGGGAGATCCTGTCACCCACCCTGACCCACAGAGGGCGGGTTGGGTGGTGCTACATAACCCGCTTTTGGATTCAAACACCACCCTCCTCTTATAACATGTGACCATGGCAACCACACAGGATATGCATTATTCTGGGTACATCATAGTCCACAAGGTCTAGACGTGATTGGGAGATACAGATGGACACAGGTGTATCCAAGGTGTGTCTGCAAGGAGTGATGGAGACCTGCAGCACAGCCAATCTCAGCCAAGTCAGGTGCTGTGGTCCTGGTGCTGGGCGCCCCACCTCACCCTCAGAGTGAGCACAGGAACTGCACAATGTCACGGTCTGTAGCTACTCTGTGTCAGGAACACACATGGTCATTTCCCCCTACCAGGCCGGGGTGCTATAGAGGCGCATACCCCATCTTGTCATCAGACGTAGGCTGCTGATCTGCATATGCAGTGTATCCTGGGTACAGGTGGGTTTACCCTATCCTAGTACCACAGCAGACAGTTTGTGTGGTGACCTTCAGTCTTTCTGTAGCCAGCCAGCGGTGTGTTAGACGCTATGGAGATGTAGCCCACTGGTTACTTCAATGATGGCAGAGGTCATGGGTTTGATCCCACAGTGGTGTTCTTTAAAATGGCTGTCTGAGGCTTTTCCTTTTAATTTAAATCACTGCTGCCAGCAGAAACACCCTCACAGTGCCATAGCCTAAGGTGCCTCATAAGGCGCCCTATAGGGCACATTATAAGGTGCCTTGGCAGACAAGGCACTTTATAATGTGCCCTATGGAGTGCCTTATAGGGCGCCTTATGCAGCACCTTAGGTTACTTCACTGTGAGGGTGTTTTTGCTGGCAGCACTGATTTAAATTAAAAAAAGAACTGCCTCAGATAGCCTTCTTACATAACACCACTGCAGGATCGAACCCATGACCTCTGGCTCCACAGTCATTGCAGTAATCAGTGGGCTACATCTTTATAGCTTCTAATACTGTGCTGGCATGAACTTAGGGTTAACACACGTTAATGTGCCATGGCGCCCACTATCGTGCAATAAAGATTCTTGCTACCTTGACGCCGGAATGCCCACTACCTTATATGGCATTCTTCACATTAACACTGCAACTAGCGCCGGTAACATTAAGACAGTTTAGTAAACATACCCATAAGAACATAAGATATGCCATACTGGGTCAGACCAAAGCCCATCAAGCCCAGTATCCTGTTTCCAACAGTGGCCAATCTAGGTCATACCTACCTAGCAGTTTCCCCAAAAGACACACACTAAGTAAAGCTAATATAAAGGAAGATGTCTTTGTTGGTTCTCAGATTTCTGAACTTCTTTGAGATGATGCATTTAACCATGCACTATGTGGCAAAGAAAGGACAGCATGGAAAGCCTTCCAGCTAGTGACAATTAGTTTTCTCAGAAACAACAAGGCAGACAACTACAGGGAGTTGGTGGAAAAACTCCTCAATGCATACAAACGTCTTGGCTACAACAATTCACTGAATATATATTTTTTGCACCCTCATCATGATTTTTTTCCACTGAACTGCAGAGCAGTGAGCAATGAGCATGGCAAGCAATATCATCAGGACATTGCAGCAATGGAGAAAAGATATCAAGAAAATGGAGCCCGTCAATGCTTGCAGACTATTGCTGGACAGTGATGAGATATTCCATTTACAGAATACAAGAGACAAGTGAAGAAATGTTGAGTAGACACTGAATAAGATCTGAAATGAATACTAATGCATACCAAGTCATTTCTTGTTTTCTGTTTCATATAAACTTTTTTTCTAAATTGTTTTTAAATAACCTTTTGGCTGATTTTTATACTTTTAAACAAGGACGACAGGTGAAACATTATCAAGGTCAGATAAATGGCAACCATAAACACATGAAAAGACCTAGGTTTATAATAATTTGTGATTAAAACTCTACTACCAACACGTTATATATATATGTGTAAAATGGAAAAGCTTAGATATCTTGGAAACAGTAACCAAGCTGCTGTTTTAATTGTCATTTTTTAATTCAGCACATCAAAATCCATAAGAATTGGCAGATTTTGTCTCTGAAGCAGACAACTTTTAAAAAATTATAGACCAGTGATTTTCGGAGGGAGAAAGGAGTGCTGATGGGGGCTTTAGTTTGGCTGTGGCTGGGGTAGGGCTGCAAAGAAGAAAATAAAAGATACCGGCTTGACTAATGGCTGTTGCCATAGGACTGTATCCAGGGCAAGGGAGGGCTTTAAAGCAGAGGAAACACAAACAACATCAAGCCTGACTTGTGCTTGAGATCTCTTTGCCTTGCTATATCAAAACACATAATGAGATTCAAACTGGTTTTTTTTCCAGAAAATGTTTTTGCCGCCATCTGTAGAGCCTGCTGTACTAGGGGCTTGAAATGAGTATCTTATACTGTGATACAACACAATGGCAGGCAAAATTATTGTATCAAAATCTATGTATTATATTGAAAATTCATAAGATACAGTACAATGATATTTCTTGTGACAATCTTCTTCATGTATTCTCTGTGATAGCAGTTGTGAAATTGGGAGTAAAAAGCTACAATACAGGTGCAATCCCTGGAAGTCCAGTCCTATTAGAGCATTATAGTTGCATAGGTGCGCAGTGGGCAAACACATTCTCCCTTCTCCCATTCCTTTCAAGAGTGCCAGCAAAGGCACCCAGCCTTACTAGGCATTGTACTGCAGGAACGAACCAAGGCCGGGCATAGGACCCTAGTCACAGTATCTCAGACAGGGCAGCTGTGAAGTGGGGAAGGGATAGAGCACCTTACTGTCTCGTATATTTCATTTCATTGTTTACAGAATAATAACAAAAAATTTCAAAGCATAAAGCTGCAATTCAGACAAAATCTTTAGGATCTAGTCCCAGTGAAGCATTATAACTGCAGAGCTGAACAGTGGGCAAACACCCCCCCAAAGCATATCATAATGTTTGGGACGGGTCCGTCTGGAAAATTAAATGGTCATAGAAAGAAAAAAGGGAGGAAAAGCAAGAGCAGTGCTAGCACAAGTGTGTAGAAAGAGACAGGGCATTTTCAGGGTATGTTTATGGGCTCCTCTAGTCCACCGCCCAAGCTAAAGAGAGATTCTTTACAAGTAGAGTAGAAAGATCTGCAGTTTCCAGTACCATTGTGGAAGAACAGATGTCCAGCGTCATCTCCACAAGGAACAAAAGGAGAATGAAACAGAGCAGGGTAGGGAGACATGAGAAAAGCAGCAGGCAAAGGCAAATCAGCCACGCAGGAGGCACACTGTACTCCCTGCTGAAAAGTGTGTGAAGATGGTCTTGGCAGATACAGAATGGGATTTACTTTCTGAATTATCAGATATTGAAAGTGTTTTGACTGAAGATGCTGTTGAAGAGGTTGATAGTGTCGCAACTGGTGAAGAGGTAGATCCTCGCAATGCCAAGACCAAGAGCACTGCATGGGTAGAGAAGAAAATATGGAATGGAAAGGATTCCACTGGCCTTTCATCCTCTCCTCTGCCTCCAGCCATGGGTCCAGCAGAAGCACCAAGAGTAGCACTCATTTCCTAGGGAAGTGCAGGGGAAGTTTCATAAAATCTTACGCATTTGGAAGCATTTTAAAGTGCCGGATGGTCCACAGTATGCAGAATACAATTTCTATACTGTAGGTAGCACATTAGCAGAGGGAAGCTGATGAGTCATCTTACAAACAGTAGCATGTGGTATCATTTGGAAAAATGTTATCTTTTCCAGCTCAATGCAAAAGAGGGGCTTGAGTGGAAATAGTAGTGGTAGGAAAGGTTCAGGAAAAATGAAATCCATTTCCCAAGTGGAGCTCTTCTGCTCTTCTGTCAATCAGATGGCATGGGAGCAGGCCCAATGCCCAACAAAGAAAGCCATGCAACAACACTCTAAAATGGTTTATCTCTTATCTGAGCAACTGAACGCAGCAAAATAATGCGGCGAGAAGAAATCAACATAGTTCCCCATTACACAAGGAATACCTCAAGGATCAGCACTCTCATGCATACTCTTCAACATATATATTCAACCCATATGCAACATCATCAAACTACACAAGATACATTACCATATATATGCCAACAATATCATGGTGTATGCCCCAATTAACCTGCTTGCACCTAACCTGACTCCGATTACCAAGTGCCTCGAAGACATGAACACCTGGCTCGCCAACAATAGCCTGATGGTCAGCTTTGACAAGCCAGAGGCAATGTTCATTTCTAAAAACTCCACATTCAACCCAACCCAAGCAATCAGTATCCTAAACAAGACAATAGCACTAAAGGACAAAGTAAAGTACCTGGGCATCACTCTGGACAGAAATCTAAACCGACAATCGCACATCAACAAAACTATGGCAAAAGCCTGCCACCGATTAAAGCTCATCAGGAGACTCAAACCAATTCTCAGCTAAGACCATTTCCACACAGTATGTCAAGCAGTTCTCACCCCAGTCTTGGACTATGGAAACTTATTATAACAAGGTCTCCCCAAGCAGACCATCCACCCACTTCAACTGGTGCAGAATACTGCAGCGCGCATCATCACGGGCACTGTCAAGTCTGAGCACATCACACCCGTACTACAACAGTGGCTGCTAATAATTGTACGGGCAAGATTCAAAACAACCCTGAACGTATTCAAAGTCATCCACCACTGCTCAGCAGACCTGCTCCAGGACATAATAACTAGGGACATAAGTAGCAGACCTAGGTGAATCAACAACGGTAACAGGCTCAGCACACCCACAGAATACCATAAAACGAAGGAAGCAACATCCAAAAGAGCTTTTTCACTCTCAGCACCTGCCCTTTGGAACTCCCTCCCTGAGGAATTAAGATCCCTAAATGACATCAAGGACTTCTGCAAGACTCTCAAGACCCTCCTGTTCATGGAATCCTATGGACAAGTAGCATAAAATTGTCAAGCATTAGAATTCCACTACAAATGGCCCACCGACAACCAACATGCTCAAATGAGAACTAAATGTAGATAGTCTGTATTTATGTCCTGCCATAACCCTTCCCCCTGTTAAATGTATACCTACAATTGTGTTGTGAACCACTTTGATCAAAGGATAAGGCAGTATACAAAACTGGTTAAATTAATAAATATACGACATGGGATGGTGTTTGTTAGTACTGTCATGGGGACAGCATCAAAGGTGATGATCCAGTGCACTGGAGGAATGATAGCCCTGGAAGACCATACCCTGAAGATGATTGAGAAGGTAGGGTTTAAGAGGCTGTTGCATCTCTTATCTCTGACTTACCGAGTGCCTTGCAGGAAAACATTTTGTAGGCAGGTGTTCTCCAGCCTGTATAGTCAGTTGCATTACCAGCTGCAGCTAAATCTAGCATGCATTTCACCACTGACATCTGGTTTAGTTACTTCGCATACCTACCTCTCCCTGACAGCCTATTCCTGTCTCAGCCATGGCAGCTGTCTGAGACAGGAATAGGCTGCAGGTCTAACAGTGGAGCAAGAGCAGGAGGGTACCGATAGGTTGTGCTGCACAACCAGGTAATGGACTACAGTTATATGTGGATCCACATCTTAGCAGAAATAAGGGCAATGCTGTAGGGCTGGCACATAGGGCACAAACACAGTATTGTGCATGTAGGTTTCTTTGTAAAAGATGGTTGAATAAACATCATCAAGGCAGTGAAGGAGGGGCGCTTTCATAGGATCAGATGCTTTGCACATTTATTGCACCTGGTTGTCAGAGACTCACTATGACTGGGCAGTGAGATAAACAGCAGCCCTGTCTTGAGAGGACTGATTGAGACATACTGAAAAGTAGCTGGGTATTTTCACCAGAGTGTGAAGGGTTGGTGTGAATAGTATTAGAAGCGAAGATGGCGCTGGTAACGGACTCACTCCGATAGCGCTCTGATGATCTCTCTCCCCTGTCTTTTGTTTCCTATTACCTTTTTCTTTTTCAAAGATCCTGCCTGATGCCACATACGGGCAGGAAACGAAAAGCGAAGCCTGTGACGGCGGAGAGCTCGGGCTCTGAGAAATTGGCGGTTCGTGGACCCATGGATCTTTTTGTTGGGCCCGTTGAGCGGAGTGTTTCAGCCCCGATGCCCTCGCTGAGCGCTGCAGGGGTGGAAGGATGGTCCCTCGTCACCAAGAGGTTGGAGGTGTCTCTTAGCCCAGAGGTCCGCATCCCGCCGAGACAGCCGGAAGTAGTGATCCTGCCTGTGGTTCCATGTGGGGTTGAAGGAGATGTGGTCAGCCCTAACTCAGTGTCCCAGCGGTAGTCCTCCAGCCCTGGAGGTAGTCCTCATGAGCTGGTGTCTCTGGCAGTTGTTCCCAGAGTGGAGGGAGTAGTGGAGGACAGGGCCCTTCTGCTTTCATATTCTTCGGTGGATTTGCCATTGGAATCAGCAGATATTTCTTCACAAGTTAAGAGTGGACAAGGTCCTATGCTGATAAAACCTGACATTGTTACTTCAGATTCTTTATGGGAAGCCTTCTCATCCATGCACCTTAACATTTCATTGCAGCTCCAGTCTATTTTGCAGCAATTCCAAGCGTTTGGGCAACAGTTAAAAGTGTATGAATTAGGTCAAACTGGGCTTATTGCTAAAGTGGCCTCTATTGAGGGGTGCCTCGGGAAGGTACAAGAAGTTTCCCAAACCTTTGTAAAAGATTCTTTGATTAATCATAGAAGGATGGAATTTCTTGAAAATGCAGCTAGAAGCCATAACCTGCGAATACTGAACTTCCCCAAGGTTCCTTCGGTGTCAGCCTTGGAACTATTTAAACAGTTTCTGGTGTCTTCCTTGAAGGTTTCAGACGATTCTGTACCACCTATATTTAAAGCCGTCTATTTGCCAACTGCAAAGGCTGGAGCGAGAGCACAGAGGGAAACCTATTGTTGTCTTCGGACAGTTTGGATTTATCTACCTTCTTGGAGCGGTCCCCGACTGATGCAGGGAAGACTGCCACATTGTTGGTTACTTTTGCCCTTGACGTGGGATAGAGATTGGCTTCTGAAACTTTATTTTAGGTCTTCTTGCAAAGTGTTCTTGGACTCCCATATTAGAGTCTTTCCGGATGTATCTAGGGCAACCCAAAAGAGAAGAAAGCAGTTTCTTCTGTACCGTTCTGGGGTTCTTCAGTTGGGGGGTTTATTTTTCCTACGTTTCCCTTGTAAATGCCTGGTGAAGCTATCTGGGCATAGATATATCTTTTTTGAGCCCTCCCAACTAGCCGCCTTTATTACCTCGAAGCAAGCTAGTGTGCAGGCCCTATCCCCCTCTCTCCCTCAGGATAGCCCCTCTAGTTAGGTGGGCTATTTGCGGAATTGTATTTGCACTCTCCTCTTTTTGTCTGTTCTTACTTGTATTTGCTTTGAAACAGTTTTTCCTGGTTTTTGTGACCTATCTTGCCAGGTTTATTGTGGACTTGTGGGCCTTTAACTGTTTAGGTTTGGCATTGTGGGATTATTTCCTGGTTAATTAATTTTGTTAATTGTGTCCTTTCTGTACAAGTTGTTTCTTGTTGGAATTTTGAAAATTGCATAAAATAAATAATAAATTTTTAAAAAATAGTATTAGAAGCAGGAAGCAACTGGGACACCTGTGCCTGTACACAGATCAAACAGGATATTAGATCCAGGAGGAATTCCACTTGACATGCTGCAGAGGTTAGTGAAGTAACGGATGGCTCTGTATCAAATGGCATCAGAGACTGAGATTGGCCCCTGGGTCACTAAAACTTGGCAAATATCACAAAGGTAATAAGAGTCCTAAAGCCCTTGGGCAAGTCACTTTACCCTCCATTGCCTCGGAAAAAAAGGCCTGGCAATCTACTTCCGGTGATACATTGCCAAGAAAACCCAGAGGCAGCTGGGTCGCTAGTAGTCAGTACTGACTTGATGGCACTAAAAAAAAAAGCCCTTTAAGGATGCCACAGAGGAATTGAGTTCCACAAGGAACACCCTTAGCCTTCTCCTCCTGGTAGTGAATATTTTATAGGCCAAGTTAGAGGGGTTTTAGCAGCAACAGAGATTTACAGCAGAGGTATTGGTAATGGTGGACTTCTTGCATTATCAAGTTGCAAAAAGGTTGGAACCACTTATGAAGGAGGATGCTTATATGCTAGCTGGTCTCTGTGACTGTGGATGAAAGGAACTTTTGCTGAGTTGCAGCTGATTGATAGATGTGGAGGAAAGTGAGTGCCAGAGAGAAGGGGGCACTGGCGGTGGTGATGCAGCAGGGGATATACCAGGCATGCTGGCAAGCAGTATTACTAGCATGAGTTCCAACCTGTCACCTCCACTTGCCTCACTGGCTTTATATGCTGTGGCCTATGAACTCCAGACAAGGGCAATCTTTAGTGGCCGAAGCCATAGTTACAGTGCTGAGCTGCAGAGATCTGCCTGTCACAAGTTGGACCCTACAAAAAACACGAAAAGAAGGGAAGAAAGCCATTACCAATAAAAAATACACAACAAAAAGAAAACAGGAAGGGGTAATTGAAAAAGCCACAGACTGCACAACAAGAGATAATGCTCATACCAAGATTTGATTATATATTTTTGGATTGCAACTATTGCCTCTGACACAGGCAGACCGTGCTGAAACACGGTCAGGTTGACCTTAATAAATTTACCCTGTGACAATTTATTTATTCTGCTGCTTTTTCAATTATCCCTTCTTGTTTTCTTTTTTTCATCTACAAGTTGGACCCTTACATGGATTTCAGTGGCATGTTACCTTGCAGAGCCCATCGAGGCAATGCACATAGATCCCCTGGCATACTGGGCACACAAGTCAGCAGACTATTAAGACCTAGTCAAGATTGAGCAGCATTCCCTGTCCTTCCCTCCAACTAATGTTTCCAGTGAATGTATATTCTCTATGGCAGGGGATATCATGGCTCTCAATCGTTCACAGATAGTACCAGACGTGGTGGAAAAGCTACTGCTTCTGAAGACAAATCTCTCCTTGCTTGGTTTCCCTGAAAACAGGATACTAGGCTTGATGGACCCAGTATGGCATATCTTATGTTCTTATGCTTCTCTGTTTCAGGTGAGGACTTCATTAGCATCTCATTTTAATACGTGTAGCTCATTTGGGTATCATTTTAATACATGTGGCACTGTTGAATGTGCACCACTTTCTGTGCAGATGTGTGCACCGATCTTTTCTCTGCATTGCTTGCTGGGGGTAGTTGTGCATACATGTTGTGCTACCTGTGCACAAAGGGTGCACTGGCATTTCTGCTACCCATTTTGACATACAGTTCCTAAGAACTAGAGACCAGAAGAAACTGAACCTTGCACAGTGGGGGGACACCTGCAACCTACCAGCATCAACAAGTCTTGTTTTCAAATTTTTTTACAAACTTCCACTACTATACTTGTTTGGAGGTTCTAGCAGGGGACTGTAGCTACTGCTATACCCTTGACTGAAGAATGGTATTTCTATCAGGAGTGATAAGCAATGGAGTATTGTAAGATGGAGGGGACACCTGCCCAGCTAGCCTGATAGCCAAATCAACCCTAGCTATCATGGGATGACAGATTGCCTTCGCATCCATCATTTTCCATTACTGTAATTGTCAACTATCGGTCTTCTGCCACAGCTGGAAGCCTGTATATTGAAAAGCTATCTTGCTTCTGCCTCCATCTTTCTCACCTCTTCTGGACTGAGAAAGATGGAGGCAGCCCCATTCCCACTCCCTTGAGGCCTTAGCTATGGTGCATCTTCTGATTCTTCTTGAGCATGTCATCAAGACACTCCATGAATGCTTCTCCCACCCCAGGAGATTCTTCTTCTATACTTAAGATTCCTATGCTTGGACCAAAGTCCTCAGAGCCAAGATTCTAATTCGCAGGCACACAACTTAGCTGAACTCACCCCACTCCTATGGCCTGGGCTCCTGCCACCTCTTCTGCTGTTGCATTGGCTCTCCTTTACTGTTTTAGGATCTCTAGCCCAACTGGGTGCTGCATTGATCCTCCTGAGTTTTGTGCTGTGCCGTGCTGCTCCTCCTGGTATAATTTACAACCTTCCAACCATGCTGGGTGTTGTGCTGTGCTTGTCTTCCTGGCATAATTTAGGGCCTTGCAGCCTATCGAGGTGCTGTGCTGGCCTCCTTGCCATTTTGCTCCTCTCAAAGTGCCTTGGTGTGCTTCTACCAATTGTGGTGCCGTTTGGTCCTCTTCCACTATCTTTAGGTGTTCATTGCACTGCACTGCACGCTTTGCCTTTCTGATGGTTTCTGGTACTCATCCTGCCACTGTATGTACTCTTTGCCCTTCTTCTGGTGCCCCTGGAGGGCTTGTGACACTCTTGATAGCTTGTAGTGCTGTTACAGATGCTTGCCATCAAGTGTCAATCAAGTTTAATTGAAAATAAATGGTAAGCCTCACTGTTACATTGCAAAACAGCTTCCCCCATAGATTTTAATGGGGACGAATCAGATGAATAAACAAATATTTCAATTTTCCAAAAATAAACCAAATGAGTACATTCTGACAAATGCAAATGAGCCTAAAAATCTTTGGCATGCACATAAGAACATAAGATATGCCATACTGGGTCAGACCAAGGTCCATCAAGCTCAGTATCCTGTTTCCAACAGTGGCCAATCTAGGTCACAAGTATCTAGCAGTTTCTCCAAAGGACACAGGTTCCACAATGCTTGTCCCGGGGCAAGAAGTAGATATCCCATGTCCCCTTTAGTAACTTGACCAAACCTTTTTTAAACCCAGCTACGCTAACAGCTTTTACTGCATCCTCCAGTAACAAATTTCATATTTTTATTACACGTTGAGTGAAAAAATATTTTCTCTTATTAGTCTTAAATAGGTCACAATGTAGCTTCATTACATGTTCCCTAGTTTTTCTATATTTTGATGGCATAAACAATCAATCTACATATACATGTTCTATTACATTCATTAATTTATAGACCTCTATCATATCTTCCCTCAGCCATCTCTTTTCCAGGTTGAAGAGCCCTAACCTTTTTAGCCTCTCTTCATAAGGGTATTCTTCCATCCCCTTTACCATTTTGGTGGTTTTCTCTGTACCTTTTCTAATAACATTATATCATTTTTAAGATACGGCGACCAGAATTGCACACAATATTCAAAATGTGGTCGCACCATGGAACGATACAGAGGCATTATAATATCCTTTGTGTTATTTTCCATTCCTTTCCTTATGATTCCTAGCATTCTATTTGCTTTCTTGGCTGCCGCTGCACACTGGGCGGAGGGTTTCAACATGTTATCCATGATAACGCCTAAATCTTATTCCTGGGAGGTGGTTCCTAATGTGGAACCTTGCATCGTGTAACTATAGTTTGGGTTGTTCTTTCCAAGGTGCATAGCTTAGCACTTGTCCACATTAAATTTTGTCTGCCATTTGGATGCCCAGTTTTCCAATTTATCCCAGTTGGGAGGGGACGCACCTCCATTTGGCCCAAGGAAGCAGCCAGTAAACATACCATAAATCTGGCTGCCTCTGCTTCAGGCCTGACTGTTCTTCTCTCCTGGCTGAAGTCATGCAGGGGTGGGGGGGGGGAGGCGCCCACCCTAGGTGCCGAGGGGGCTGGGAATGCCATTGACCCACACACTTTTACACCTAATAATTTATGTGGCTACTTGTTCTGACCACAGGAATACTTCCCCTGACAACAGTTAAAGCACACAAGAAAAAAGAAATCGTTTAATTTTGAAGGTAAAACAGTGCTTTACCCACAAAAACGGCTTTGAGAATTACCCTCCCTGCGCACTGTACATTTCTCTTTTACATCAAAGAAAGAAAAAGAGCATTAAAAAAGAGAAGAGAAAAAGACGAGACATCTCCATGTATCCTCTCTTGCGTCCTAAAGGATTTTAAGATCACGGCATGGTATTCTCTGGAGTATGCCACCCTCAAAATCCATCTTAGTTTTCTAACAAAAGTATTATGTTTTCAATTATTCATTTACAGAAGAGACAAGGTACTATAAACTTTCACTCCCAGAAAAACAAGAACAGGTAATAAGCCTGTCATGTTCTAAATCATTTAGAGCCATGTTTACTAACAGGAACACCATTTGTGTGTGATTAGGGCCCGGAATTTACATGGTGGCCATGCCAACTGCTGAAGATGTTCCCCAGCAGTTAGCATTGTGCTAACCAGCACTTGGATGGACTTATCACCATCCCTTGAAGAGACAGTAAGTGCACTGTGGTAAGTGCAACAATTTCGGTCAGCACCCACTAGTCTCCCATGCTAACTGTGATGTGCCAAGACTGCCCACATTCTGCCTCTAACCCACTCAGACCTTGCCTCATCACATGCCAAGGGGTTAGCATGGGATTTTACCATAGTGTCCCACACTAATGTGGTGTTGCACTCCCATGTTAATCCTTAGCACACTTTAATAAATATGCCCCTGAGTTTGCAGATGGCTTTGTGCTGGGCTGTTTTAATTCAACAGGTGCTTAGCAATGGTGAATTTTCAAATTCATCCTCCTCCCATTTTATTTGTTACCGCTGTTTTAAATCTAATGTAAACTTATATTTTTCCCCTCTTCTGCAGTAATAATAAATAATGCCTCAATTGTGGGCCAGCAGTTTGCACAATTTCTCTACATAATTTTGCAAAAACTATATTACTTAGCACATACATTCTCTTTGGTCTATCCATGAAAACAATAATTATAGAGCTTTTGCACTAAGTTTAAGCATCCTGGAAACCACTAACATTTTAGCCCTATATACAGGTCTGGGCAGTTTCTCCAAATGGGTTCGTTTTCTGCATACCATGACAGTCATGAACCTCACTTCTAAGCCAGGGTATGTGGAATATGATCTCAATCTCTCAAATTTACTGCTAAGGCTCGGCATAATACTTGCATCGTGTCAAAGAGAGCCTCCTGCTGGAGTTCGTAAGATGTAACATGTATGGGTAATTTGTCAAGATGTGCTTGGAGATTCTTCTTTATCAAGCCTGTGGCTCCCACTACAATAGGAAATATTTCTGTATCTTTCAGACACATTTTCTTGGTCTCTGACTGCATTTCTTGGTTCCCTCAGGATCTTCTGCCTCTCCTCGCAATTCACAGAATAATCACTTGGAACCAACGTCTCTACTATCAATGCTGTTCTGGTGTTTTTCTCCTTTACTACTATGTTGGGTTTCCTCACATCCAGTTTTTTATCAGTCAGAATGGGAATGTCTGTTATGTGGAAACCATTAAGAGCTTTATCAAACTAGGAGGGTCATGTTAAAAGGTTTAGTTGTGATTTGGACATCTTAAGACATGCATGTGGATGTTGAAATCACCAAGACATCTCTCTAGCCATTCCACAAATGGTGTTCTCAGACATCTCCGGTGCAGGGACATCCATGAAGGCAAGGGGGTGTGACAGGCTTGTCTGGGGAGAAACCTTGGACTTACAAGATCTCCCTTCGATCTCGCAGATGTCTGCAGGCATGCCCATGTTTATAATTGCTCCAGGTACAAATAGACTTCAGGAAAGTGTTTGTTTCCACTTTAAAACATTCAGAGAACATAGAGAACTAAGCAATTAGCCTTAGATCACAAATGCCCACACTAGGATTTGAAATCAGGCCACTCAGACTACCACTCTAGCCATTAAGCTATTAGACATCGTGGCTCTGAAATACTGTCCTGGGGACATCTATATAGATGTTTGAAAGACGTCCATATTGGGCACATCCGCATTTCTGAAAGCATGCCTAATCTTGCACATGCCTGGTTTTTTTTTTATCTGATGGACTTAAGAGATTGAATAGTCGCCATTTTGTGAATGATTACCTCTGATGTTAATTAGCCATGTGCCTGTGGTCCCTCCTATAAATTTTGATGTCATTTCCTGTTCCTCAGTGACTTGAAAAAAATGGTCCATGTGTTGCTGAGTAATTTTTTTTTATTTCTGCTTTGAACTTTCCCCTGAAGCAAGGCTCCTTGTGAGCCTGAAACATGAATTCATGTCGGGCTTTTCTTCAGGCAGATAAGTATCTGATTTAATTCTTTAAAAATTGATATATTGTTTAAGTACATAAGAACATAAGAACATAAGATATGCCATTCTGGGTCAGACCAAGGTCCATCAAGCCCAGTATTCTGTTTCCAACAGTGGCCAATCTAGGTCATATGTACCTAGCAGTTTCCCCAAGAGACACAAGTTCCACAATGCTTGTACTGGGTCAAGCATTGATATCTTCGGTCACTTCTTAATAATGGTTTATGGACCTTTCCTCCAGGAACTTGTCCAAACCTTTTTTAAACCCAGCTACACTAACAGCCTTTACTACATCCTCTGGTAACAAATTCCAGAGTTTGATTACATGTTGAGTGAAAAAATATTTTCTTTTATTAGTCTTAAATAGTTTACCCTGTAGCTTCATTGCATGTCCCCTAGTCTTTCTATATTCTGATAAGGTAAACAATCGATCTACATATATGCTCTTTTATATATATATATATATATATATATATATAAAAATTCAAAATAGATTTAAAAAAGATTTTATATATAAAAATGTAATAAATGCACAAATATGTGAGACCGATGAAAGTGCTATTGGTACTTTATTAGCGTCTTTATACACTGTTAAAGCCCACTCTGTGGATCTCTTAATATTTTTCAGTTGAGAATTTGCTAATGGCTGTCGGCTGCTTTTTGTAAATAAAGTTACTCTGATAAGATCTTTGGATTATTTACATTTGCTTTTTTTTTCAGACATTCTTTGATGTCCCAGATTGCACTGGGATGTCCCATTGTGAAATGTGCCTCTATATGTTTTTCTAGTCAACACCAACAAACATTAATTCATTGTTGGTTTATTTGTATTGCTTTCAGAATGGAGCAATAGCACAAAGAGTCCCCCTTTCTGCTACAATGTATTAGCCTATGGGTGGGGTAGTTGCTTACGTTAGTCACTTTCCTCCATTGTTAGTGCTCCACAAACCACCATGCAGGAAGTTTTTGAATGTTTAATTGATACACTCGTATATATTATAGACTTACATAGAAAACATTATAAATTCAAATAAATACATGCAACAAGAATCATATCTCTAAAACTTTCCAAAGGAGATAAGTCTTTAAACTTTCACAAAATGATTGAAAAGAATGCATTCTGCAAAAAGGCCTGATGGAAAGAATTCCAAAGTACTGGATCCTTTCTAGAAAAGGCACAACAACATATTGTTTCTTTCCATACTGCAGCTGCCGGCGGAACACATAGAAGTCAACGTGGAGCAGAGCACAATGCACATGTTCGGAGATAATGAGTCAACAGTGATGTTAATTCAGTATTAATGATAGAATGAATGAAATGCCCTCCCGCTGGAAGCGGTGGAGGCAAACACAGTGACAGAATTCAAAATGGCATGGGACAGGCACAGTGGATCCTTTTATAGCAACAGGATAAAATCAAAATAAGCATAACTATCACTTATATCTGAACAAATAGGGGTAACCTACACCGATCAGTGGGTACACCCCTAAACAAAGGCATGGGAAGGGGTGACCTGCACCTTCTCTTGCCGCCTTGCTGGGCAGACTAGATAGACCATACTGGTCTTTATCTGCCGTCATATACTATGTTACTATGCATTAAGTAAACCTAAATACAGGACCGGCACTGCCATTAGGCAAATTAGGCAGTCACCTAGAGTGCCGGCCCTTCAGAGCCACCCATTTCTGCCACTGTCTCCCTCTCAGAGATGTACAACTGCGGCAATGGCCGCAAACAGCCCTGTGGCGCTTACCTTTAACCTTTAGCACTGTGGGGCTGTTTTCTTCTGCCCCCTCTCTGACACCCAGTGCCAAAACAGGAAGTTGGCATTGGGCATCAGAGAATGGGCAGAAGCAAACAGCTCGTGGCACTGAAGCTTAACGGTAAACACCACGGCACTGTTTGTGCCGTTGCCACTGTTGTATATCCTGGAGAGGGGCAAGAGCAGCAGCAATGAGCACCGCAGGAGGGAGTGCCACAGTCGGGGGACAGGCACAAGAGAGGAAAATCACCTGGACGCTTCATCTCCTCATGCTGGTCCTGCCTAAATGTCACTGGCAATCAATGCAGATCTAAAAAAAGCAGGTGTACTATGGTCGTATTTACACAAGCCGAGAATCACCCTGGCCGCGGAATTCTGAGTCAACCATAGTGGCTTAAGAACACAAGCAGGCATACCCAAAAACATCACATTACAATAATCCCAAGCAATACATCACTAAGGATTGCACCATAACCCTAAAATCCAACTTCAAGAGACGATCAACATAAAGCTTGAAGTAACGTGCACAACCTTCGTAGCCTGAGCCCTGAAAGAAAATGCAGATAACGAGTCTGTTCCTTTATTGGAATCAAATTCCCAGGCAGAGAAAGGTTTAACGGTGCATCAGAATTCTGAGCATAACAATCATAGCCTCAGTTTTGTTAAAATTGATCAATAAACAATTGTTTTCCAACTATTCCGAAAATTAAAGGCATTGATCAACATTTTCAAGAAAGCAAGGTCATCTCTAATGTTGAATTTCTGAAATATCAGAATGTCATTGGCATAAAATTGAAAATGCAGACCTAACATTTGTAGCAATTTACCTAAAGGAGTCAGATAAATATGAAAGGATGGAGAGCAAGGTTGGGGTACATCTCTATTCAATCTATACCAAGAGGATTGTTTATTTTGAAAGACTCTTGCTGCTCAGAATCAGAGAGATAAAGAGACAAACCAGTGCAGGACAGTACTACTAATCCCCAGATAAGAGAGACATTGTGCAAGTAGAAAGAGTGCCGCTGGCTCGGTCCTCTTCAGCAACCTCCTCTACCAGCAATGGAGGTAGAACTTCTCTGCCTGTCCAAAGGAACATCGCAGCTTCTCTTGTGCTCTTTTCCCCGCCCTTGTCGTAGTAGCAGAAGCAGAACAAAGAGGCTTTCTCTTCTGGATTATACAGTCACTGGAGCTGGATTTTAGGATACTCTCCACTTTCTCCAACAGCAACAACTATAACTCCTGTAGCCCTTCCTACCTCTGGCTTGATTACAGCAGTGGCACAGGGCTAAGGCCTGTTGCCCCAATTCACTTCACTAAGGACTAGAGACCCAATTTTCAAAGGCATTTACATGCGTAACTGTCCTCATAATTTGTGTAAATGCCTTATCCAGGATTTTTGAAAGGCACCTACATGGGTAGTGCCTTTTGAAAATCCCGGATAAGTCCCTAACGCGTCCAGATGGTATGCAGTTAGCATCGGGGCGTGTTGGGGGCATTCCGGATTGGAGCAGAGGCAGAGGAAAGGGCTAAATGGGTAGCAGCAATTTTCAATGCTACCTGCTTAGTTCTCTGCATCGTAAAGATAGGCGAAGTTTTTCCTCACCTATCTTTTAAGGCGCAGGGGCTAGGCAGGTAGCATCGAAAATCGCTGCTACCCATTTAGCCTCGGCAGCTGTCTTCGCATCCAGCATAATCCGGATTTTCACTTCTGATGCCGCGGAAGTGAAAATCCAGGTAAAGGGGGTCGGCGGTCAAACTATGCACCAACGCGACTTATAGCCTGCCTAACTCAAAATCGGGCCCTAGCTTTCCTGCCAGTATTTTTACATAGATCAGTGGCAGTAGCATGCTTGTGGTTTCTAAGAGGTACAACCGTGTCTGTCCCTGTAACCTGCCTCCTTCCTCTATAAATGCATTGTCTGCTCAAAGGAGAGGCCAGCTGCAGAGATAGACAGTGCTGCACCTCTTAGAGACACTGTTGCCTGTGCTACTGCCATATTCAGGAGAGTTGGGGTAGAAGAAGGGTGGAGGAGAAACTTAAGGTAAGAGAGTTTGAAGATAACAGATGGATGTCAAGGGCAAAGTTGTAGAAGTCAGTGATAAGGGAGGGAGGGAAAAAATTAGAACTGAAGAACGGAGAAGTGGAAGACAGAGGAGGGTGAGACAGAAGGAAATAGAGGAAAGAAGGAAAGAGTGTGGAGGAGAAGAAAAGTAGGGGAAAGAAGAAAGAATAGAGAAAATCGGTGAGAAAGGGAAGAGGATGTGTGTGTGTATGAGAAAGAGAACAGCAAGTGAGCAGTGTGTGAGAGCAGATTCATGGGATCTGTTGTTGTTAAGTGCCGTCGAGTCGGAGTCAACTCATGGCGATCCTCTGGAGAGCTGTCCTAAATTGTGCTTGATCTTCAGTCAGGCGGCTCATTGTTGACAGACTGGTACCCGTAGCTGCTGTTATTGTATCGATCCATCTCATTGCTGGCCTTCCTCTTTTGCGTGACCTTCTATCTTGCCAAGCATGATGTCTTTCTCTAATGATCTCTCTCTCCGCATGATGTGTCCAAAGTATGAAAGTCGAAGTCTTGTCATCTGAGCTTCTACAGAAAGCTTAGGTTTGATCTCCTCTAGTACAGACTGGTTTGTTCTTCGGGAAGTCCATGGTATACACAGTATTCGCCGCCAGCACCTAAATTCAAAGGCATCAATTTTCTTCCTGTCTATCTTTTTCACTGTCCAGCTTTCACATCCATATGATGTTATTGAAAATACCATGGCTTGAACAAGTCGAATCTTTGTATGGAGAGAGACATCTCTGCTCTTGAGAATCTTATCTAGGTCTTTCATAGCCATTCTGCCAAGAGCAATGCGTCGTCTGATTTCTTAACTGCTTGTTGCTTCTTTATTGATAGTTGATCCAAGTAGGTTAAAGTTATTCACGATTTCAATTTCTTCTCCTTCGACGATGAACCTGTTGATTATGCTAGTTGTCATGATCTTTGTCTTCTTTACATTAAGGTGCAGGCCCATTTTGAGACTATGTTCTTTGATTGTGAGAAGCAAATGTTTCAGATCATCTTCACTTTCCGCCAGTAATGTGGTATCATCAGCATAGCGAAGGTTGTTGATGAGTCTTCCACCAATCTTCACACCTCTGTTGTCTTCATACAATCCTGCTTCTCTGATGATTTGTTCTGCATATAAATTAAACAGGTAGGGGGAAAGTATGCAGCCTTGTCTTACACCTTTGCTTATTTTAAATCATTCTGTTTCTCCTTGTTCTGTTCGAACTGTTGCTTCTTGATCAATGTACAGATTGTGCAAGAGAACGATCAGGTGTTCTGGTATACCCATGCTTCTTAATGTGGCCCAGAGTTTCTCATGGTTTACACAGTCAAAAGCTTTGCTATAGTCGATAAAGCACAAATAGATATCCTTTTGGTATTCTTTAGTCTTTTCAAGGATCCATCTCACATCCGCAATGATGTCTCTCGTTCCTCGCCCTTTTCTGAACCCTGCTTGCACTTCAGGTAGTTCTTGTTCCAGGTATGATTGTAGTCTCTTTTGAATAATCTTCAGTAGAATTTTGCTGGCATGTGGGATCAGAGAGATTGTGCGATAATTTCCACTGTCAGTTGGATCACCTTTCTTTAGTACTGGTATAAACACAGATCTTTTCCAGTCAGTTGGCCATGATTCTGTCTTCCATATTTCTTGGCAGAGCCTTGTAAGTACAGTAACAGCTGCATCAGATTGCTGTAATACTTCTATGGGAATGCAATCAATGCCTGGTGCTTTGTTCTTTGATAAGGCTTTCAATGCTGCTTCAACTTCTTCTTTCATCACCAATGGTTCCAGATCATAAGGTACAGGTTGAAACGGCTGTTGGTCCACTTGATCTTTATCATATAAAAACTCTATATATTCCTTCCATCTTTTCTTGATCTTCTCAGCATCATTCAACATAGAACCTTGAGCATCTTGTAACATTCCAATTCGAGGCTGGAACTTTTTCTTTAACTCTCGTAGCTTTAGGAAAGCTGATCTTGTTCTTCCTCTAATAGTTTCTGCTTCTATTTCCTTGCATGCGTCATTGTAGTACTTTTCCTTGTCCTGTCTTGCTGCACGTTGGAAATCTCTGTTGAGTTCTGTGATTGTCTTTCTTTCTCCTCTGACTTTAGCTTCTCTGCGTTTCTGGGCAATTTTCAGAGTTTCTTCCGTCATCCATTTTGGCCGTTTTTTCTTTTTTACCTTTTGTAGAGACTTCTCGCTTTCTTCCAACACAACCTTCTTGATGTCATTCCATAACTCTTCTGAAACTCTATCATTTGTATCTAAAGCAGCAAATCGATTTTGCAGGCAGTCTTTAAATTCCAGTGGTATATTCTCAAGGTTATATTTTGCTGCATTCATGAGTGGTTTGCTCTTTTTCAGCTTTAGCTTGAGTTTGCATACTAGTAGTTGATGATCTGTACCACAGTCAGCTCCAGGTTTTGTCTTTGTTGATGTTATAGAACTTTTCCATCGTTGACTTCCACAGATGTAGTCAATTTGATTTTTATACATTCCATTGGGTGAAGTCCATGTGTACAGTCGCCGCTTGTGTTGCTGGAAGAAGGTGTTCGAGATGAATAGATCGTTGGTCTTGCAGAATTCTATCAGTCTTTCTCCAGCTTCATTTCTGTTGCCAAGTCCATATTTTCCAACTACTTTGACTTCTTCTTTGTTGCCAACCTTTGCGTGCCAGCTGTATGTATTTTAAACTGGGAAGAGGATTCAGATGTGGATGTGAGAGCGAATTAGGAAGGGATATATGTGTAAAGAAGTGGATTGCATATGTGAGGGAAGGAAGGAAGGAAAGCTGTAGTAAATATGAGATAAGATAAAGTGGAAAAAGGAAAACAAAATACATGGCAAAACAAATGAGACCAAAAAGAGAAGAAAGGTGGTACAGAAAAGAAACATCTAAAAAGAAAATCTGAGAGAACCAAACAGGTTTAAAGAAGAAAACAGAAAATGGGGGGGGGGGGGGGAGAGAATATGAAGCAAAATAGAAAATGAATAAAGATAAGATAAATGAAAACATGAAATTTAAATGAATAAGAAAACATATAAAAGAAACCAATATGGGATCCAGAAGACAGAATATGAGGAGGAAGATCAGGAAACTGAAAGAAAATGATATACAAAGGTTTGAAACTGTTTGTAAACTGCCTTGATGGCTTTCCTTGTTCAAAGGGTGATATATGGAGTGGAGGAGTGGCCGAGTGGTTAGGCCTAGAGCCACGAAGATCAGCGTTCAAATCCCACTGGCCCTCCTTGTGGCCTTGGGCAAGCCACTTTACCCTCCATTGCCTCAGGCGCAGACTTAGATTGTGAGCTTTTTGGGGACAAGGAGATGCATAGTATACCTGAATGTAACTCACCTTGATCTTCTCCTGGAAAGGCATGAGCTAAATGCTATAAAAATATAATGTTACTCTCCGACCAGGAGTGTTGCACAGTGATGATCTTTGAGGTTATATAGACCCTTCGCAAGAGAGTCATTTGATTCCCCACTTACAGACCAATAACCTGTTTACCTACAATCTATATGCTCTTCCCCACAATAGACACAGACAGACAGAATAAATAATCATATTGATTCCAATAACATGATATTAATAGAGCAGAAGGGCAATAAGAGGGGTGCATATGGAACTAAAGACCGGTTAATGTTGAAAAAAGCCACCATGTCCAACTCTAAGAAAAGGAGAAACCTCGGTACAGCATGAACTGACTATAGGAAAGCCTTTGCTAGAATCCCATACTGCTAGATAATAAATCGCCTTGAAATGTATAAAATAAACCCTGGCTTGATCAAGTACATTAAGTTGCAGTGAAAATGTGACTACAGTCCATTTAAAGTATAGCTAGCTTGTCATTCCTAACATTAAAATACAGAGAGCAATATTTCAGGGAAACTCCTTGTCGCCACTTCTGTTTTGTATGCTGCTTAATCCACTGAGTACTCATTAAATCTGTGGGATACGGATTTAGCCTTATCCTAAAGAAGGTAACAACCCAAAGATGACCTGAAGCTCTATAGTTCCAGTGACCAACAACTAACAAAACAACTCCAGACATGCCAAATCACAAGCATTAGGTGTGAGACACATGCATTCGGCCACACTTAACACTCCCACGCACTTATCACCTACTGTCATGCAGCCTACCTCCCTGGCTTTGCTGCTAGGACCTGCTGACTCCTTCGGTCAGTGCCCATCTCCGCAGCTTCAACATTGCTGCCGGGACCTACGCCACTATCTATCTCCCCCCACCCTCCAACACCCACCTCCGTCACTGCTGCCGGGACCTGTGGTAGCAGTAATACATCAAAAACATAGCAGAGCCTGCAAGTTATTTTAGGAGCTTGGATTAGGGCTCTGCTGGTCTTGCCCCCTAGAAACAAGAAGTTTATATCAGAAGGAACAGGACTGGCAGAGCCCTGAGAGACGTGCTTAAAATAATTTGCAGGTTCCACTCTGTTTTTGATGTATTGCTGTTGTTGTGGGTCACAACAGCAGCAGCAGAGGTGGGCACTGATGGGGGAGGGAGCTAGATAGTGGCATGGGTCCCAACAACGGTGGAGGAGCTGCGGAGGTGGGCACCGGTGGGGGGAGGAAGCTAGATAGTGGCTTGATGGTGGGGGGAGGAAATGGTGAAAATGGGAGACAGAGTGAGAGAGGATATTCTGACTCAGGCGGAGGGAATGCTGAACAGAGAGGAAATAGCATGACAGGGGAGATGTTGGACATGGGCGAATAGGGACACAGGGGGATCAGATGCTGAACATGGGGGTGGGAGCGGAGGGGATAGATGCTGGCATGTGTTGCTGGAGGATTAGGGACACAGAGAGAGGTTATAGAGAATACTAAACATATAGGGGTGATGGGGCAGATGTTGCATGCATAGGGAGTATGGACGTAGAGAGGAGTTGTTGAACATAGAAGGTGGAATACGGACACACAGGTGGATGCTGGACATGGAGAAGGTAGAGTAGGAATAAAAAGGGGAAATGCTTGGCACAGGAGGAGTGATAAGGACACAGAAGGGGGCATGGGCGTAAGGCAGCTGGGGGAAGAGAGAGAAGAGATATTAAACAAAGGGGGAGAGAATGAAAGGGGATGTTGGACGGAGAGGGAGAGATTGTGACAAAATGCTGGAAGGAGAGCAAAAGATGCTGGAGAAGGGGGAAGATTGGGAATTAGGGGATGGGGAATGGGAGGGCCAGGGTGAGAGAAAGAGATGGACAGTTATACGTAGACGCAGCATAAAGAAGATTGAAGACTGGATTGTAAGAATGGTATTACAGAGGTGTCAGTGCCTTGTAACTATTCTGTGAATTGCATTGAGAGGGAGAAGATCCTCAAGTACCAATCTATGCAGTCAGAAATCAAGAAAATGTGGCAGAAAGATACAGAGATATTTCCCATCATGTTGGATGCCACCGGCTGGATTAAGAGGAATTTCCAAGCGCACGTTGACAAATTGCCTATACATGTTACATCTTATGAATTCAGAAGGAGGCTGTCTTTGCACAATGCTAGAACTATGCAGTGTTAGCAGTGAATTTGAGAGACTGAGATCACACTTCACACCCTGGCCAATGTTCCCTCTAAGAATTAATGGCTTGTGTGCAAAGTTTTCAGGCCATATACAAAAATTTCTATTGGCCAAATTTGTGAGCCAATGTGTGCAGCAGAAGCTATTGATTAAAAATCGTAATCATCACAAGTCAATATAAGTAATGAAATTATTACATTTTTATTATTAACATCCTAATAGTAATATATCATTATTGTTTGTCTTACTTACACTTTCATTTGAATTACAGAAATTCTTTCTGAAAAGTGAATCCTTCCAAAGTATACGTTTTTCATTGCTGACATACTGCAGCAATTTTGTAGACCTGAACTGAGCCCTGACACATCCCCCCTTCCTCCTACAGATGGAAGTGGCAGGGAGCGTGGTGAACTACAGGGCAGAAGTGATACCAGAAACTGGATGGAGGTTTGGGAGGGTGTAATGAGCTGCAGGTCAGAAATCAGCAGTGATGGAAGCTGGACTCTGTGCTGCACTTAAACATTTGTGCTCAGAGGTTCTTGCACAGCCTAGATGGAACAATATCTATGAGTGATCATTTTGTCTATAATTTTAACTTTCTGAAGACTGGAGAGTGGCCAACATCACACCAATTTGTTTAAAGGGTCCAGGGGTGATCTGGGAAACTACAGACCGGTGAGCCTGATGTCAGTACTGGGCAAAATGGTCTAAACTATTATCAAGAATAAAATTACTGTGCATATAGATGATCATGGTTTAGTGGAACAGTCATTATGGATTTAGCCAAGTAAAGTCTTGTCTCACCAATCTACTATTTTTTTTGAAAGTGTAAATAAACAGGTAGATAAAGGTAAACCGGTGGATATAATGTATCTGGATTTTAAGAAAGCCTTTGACAAGGTCCCGCATGAGAGACTCTTGAGTAAAATAAAAAATTATGGGATAGGAGCAAATATCCTCTTATGGACTGAGAACTGGCTAAAAGATAGGAGACGAATAGGGCTAAATTGCCAATTTTGTCAGTAAAGAAAGATGAATAGTGGAGTACCCAGGGATCTGTCCTGGGCCCAATGCTTTTTAACTTACCTGGAAATGGGAACAAGAAGTGTGATGATAAAATTTGCAGATGACACAAAATAACTTTAAAGTAGTTAAATCACAAGAGGATTGTGAAAAATTGCAAGAGGACCTTGAGAAATTAGAAGACATAGAGCGTGATTCCATAACATGCACATCTGGCTAGCAGACACATCTAAATCTAAAAAGGGCCCCCCTTTGAACTTAATTCCGCATCCGAGGGTCTGGACATGCCCGCGGGTCTAGAATCAGGGAGATGATGTGGTCGGCGTGGCACATACAAGCGTGATTCAGCTGGCCCTTGCCTCAGATGCGGGAAAACATCATGGACGTCCCCGCACCCACCATATTCTGAAAAGCTATACATTTCAGATCCTGACTGGCCCCGCGATGTACCCGCAGATGCCACACCCCTTGGAAAAATGTGCATCGCCTATGCTGCTCAGCACAGACAGTAGTTTACTGATGCACACCAGACATACAAATGAGAAATGACAGCTGCTGCAACCTAGACCATATATACCAGTACCCCTCATGCCCTGAATGTGCTAGGTAAGTCCAGTGCACCTCAATATGGTATCCAAGAATGTAAATCTGAACATGTATGTTAGGACATACCGTACATCAAATGGTCCCTCTCAAATCCGGGCTAATCGCTCACCTGCCACTGTTGGATCTGAGCCACCCAAGCTCCCTTGGTTTCCTGACCATTTCCCATGGATGTATCATGTCCACAGCTGCTGCGTTGTCTGTCTAGACTAGCTTGTAAGTTCTGCTGAGCAGGGACCATCTTTTATGTGTGTCTGTGCAGTGCTGCATATACTTTGTAATGCTATACAAAGTTGTAGTAGTAGTAGTAGTAGTAGTAGTACGGCCTTCTGTCTATGGCATCTGAGGCCCACCTATCTGAGTACTGGAATTTCTCGCACAGATACACCTGTCCCATTGTGGCATATGTCAGTGTGTATACATCTGCTGTCTATGAGGCAACCCTGTCTGCCTTCCCATAGTCAGCTTTGTGGCACTGCTTCCCTGGTCAGGTCTGTGTGTGCATGGGAAAGGAGATCCCTGTGCCACCACTCCGAGTAGCCAGACTCAAGTTATATCACAAGGTCTCATTGATCCTGGCCTGAGTAGGAATGTGGTCACTTTATCAGTCGTGCCCCTTAATTAAGCTCTGGATTATGTTGCTGGAGGTTATAGAAAATGCCTTTAGTGTAGGTGGGATTAAAAATGGTTTGGGCAAGTTACCAGAGGAAAAGTCTATAAACCAAATGGCCTGGGGGAAATCCACAGCTTATCCTATGGAAAATCTTATATATTTTTTATAATGCCATTCTGTGGATGGGACCCAATCAGCCAGCTCAACAGAGCATCAGTTTAAGCTAGGTAATGGCACGCAGCTGCTAAGATCAATCAGATGTGAATAGTTTGGCTTCTCTTCGTTGCTTTATAACAATTGTCAAAAGCCTTCTTATTATCAAGCCTAGACCCAGCCCAGAGCCTTGCTTGGCCTTCTGGGATATGTAGTTGAAATAAGCAGTTGTGGCACCGAGGTAAGGCTACAAAAAGGTTTTATTTCCCCTTCCAAGAGGTTTCTTTTGGGTGAGTCAAACCAAACATAAACAGCTCCACTTGGGCAAAAACAAAGCAAGAACAGGAACAAAAATTGCTTACTTTCAGCTTTTAAACAAGTAAATGAAAAGTACTCAAAAACAGCTCTCTTCAGCAAACAAAGGCATTTTCTTTGTGGCTTTCAAGCTTTGGCAATTCTACACCCTTATCTTAGAGATAACACGTTATCTGAGACAGAGAGCGTACAGTCCATGTAATCACTGCTTACATTATCCCCGTGTAGCTCATATTGCATCTCTTCAGGCTCTTCTGTTAAGAGGTCATCTCTCGCAGCATGTGAAACATTGCTAAACAGTCTCCCCTTGCTCTGCAGGAAGTCTCTTTCCCTCTGGGTAAGAATGTTAGCTAAGCTGCTACCGTATTCCTTGGAGTGTCTTTCTTGGGAGCTTCTTAAATGTGGTGGGAGATAGAGAGAATTCTTAGTTTCACTTTTCCTTCTACTAGGAACATTAGGGTTAGGCTTGAACAGTCTCTGCCTCAAGCTATGCTCAGTTGCTATCGACGCTGGAATAAAATCATGCAAATACTTCTCCTGGCTTCTGCCTTTAAAACCTCTTCCAGATACAGGCTTATGCTCAGGTATAAAAGCTTTACTGTTTTTCTGCCAGTTATTTGTATAAAAACTTTCCTCTGGCTTCCTCCAGCTAACTTCACAGTCAAATGTTTGGTTACCTTTTTGATAGCATTTGCTGGGCTTTGACGCTCTCAGAGTTCTGCTCTCAGCTCCCTTCCAATTAGAATTTCTCCGTTTATATCTCTGGCTTTCAGCCTCACAGCTGCCTGCTCCCGTGCTCCAACCGGGTTCTATTTCACTCCTGCTGTGTCCTGCGTATGTCTTCTCTCTCTCACCTTCACTCTCGCTCTCACTTTCACTCCTGCTCCCACGCTCACTCCATCTGTTGCTTGTATTCTCAAGCTGGCTCCGTCTCTCTTGCACACGCTGGTTCTCTCCAACCCCACGTTGGCTCTGTCTAGCCCCACGTTGGCTCTCTCTGGACTGACTCTCTTGCACACGCTGGCTCTGTCTAACCCCACGTGCAGTGAGCTTTTCTATGTGCGTGTCAGCTCCACCCACACCCAGCTGGCTTCCATTAGCTCCTAATTCCTTAGCCTTTCTGTTGTTTGGGCGTGTTTCCTTTGCACATGAGCTGCTTTGTTTAGGTTGCCAATGGCAACATCCTACTCTGTGTTCCTCTGAACTATCATGATCAGTCCTATTTCCTGCATTTCTGCTGGTTTTCAAGGGCTCTATAAAAGCTGCCCCGTGACAGATTCCCCCCCTTAAAATATTACGGGCTGCCGCATTTTCAGGCGGACAGCACGTAATCCGCGAGAGAGCATCGGCATTCCCGTGTAATCTCCCTGCTCTGTGTTGGACCACAAAATTAAAGGACTGCAATGCGAGATGCCACCTGGTGAGCCGCGCATTATTGTTCCTCATCTGATTGAGCCATTTTAGCGGTGCGTAGTCCGTTATCAGGAGAAATTTTCTCCCAGTGAGGTAAAACCGCAAGGCTTCAATGGCCCATTTTATAGGCAGGCATTCTCTCTCGATTGTGGCATAATTTCTCTCTGCCTTTGTAAGTTTCCTACTAAGGTAGGCCACGGGATGTTCCACCCCTTCGAATTCCTGGGACATCACCGCCCCTAACCCCGTTTCAGACGCATCCGTCTGGACAATGAATGGCAAATTAAAATCTATACCACGTAATACCGGGGTACTACAGAGTCTCTCTTTTAGGGCCACAAACACCACCTCCGGCTCGGGGGTCCACTTCACATGGTTAGGTGCGTTTTTTTTCAACCTCTCTGTAAAGAGCATACTTTCCTCCGCGAACCGCGGAATAAATCGGCGATAATAGCCGAGTAAGCCTAGGAAGCTTCGCACCTGCTTCTTAGTCACGGGTCTGGGGAAATCCCTCACACTCTCTATTTTGCTGGCCAATGGTTTTACAAGACCCCTTCCTACCATATGGCCTAAATATTTGGCCTCTTCCGTAGCAAACAAACATTTCTCCGGGTTGAGCGTAAGGCCAGCCCTTCGTAATGCCCTGAGTACCGCTTCCACTCTGGCAATATGTTGGGCCCAGGTTGCACTATAGATCACCACGTCGTCCATATACGCTAAAGCGTATTCGTGGTGTGGCCGTAACACTTGGTCGACGAGGCGCTGACACGTTGCCGCAGCCCCATGTAGACCAAACGGCATTCGCCTGAATTGGAATAATCCAATCGGTGTACTAAACGCCATTTTGGGTTTTGAATCACGGGTCAACGGGATTTGCCAATATCCCTTACTCAAATCCATGGTGGTCAGATATTTTGCTTGTCCTAAACGATCTAAAAGATCATCTATGCGGGGCATAGGATAGGCGTCAAGTTGCGAAATATCGTTAATTCTCCGGAAATCAATACAGAACCGGAGGGTTCCGTCTGGCTTCGGTACTAGCACTATCGGGCTAGACCACGGGCTCCGTGACTCTTCTATTATCCCTGTGGCCAGCATTTCTTTAACCTGCCGATGACTTCCCTCTTCCTGGTCTCAGGCATTCTATAAGGGCGCTGCCGGACCACCTGTCCTGGTGCTGTAATGATTTCATGAGCGACTAGGTGGGTCTCACCCGGCCTAGTCGTCAATACATCGGAAAATATTTCCAACATCTGGAGCAACTCCTTCCGTTGTTGGGGTGATAACTCGGTACCTATCCTGGGGATGGGCTGTTTCTTCCAATCTGCTATCTGAGGGCCGAGGTCTTCCTCGCTCCTTTCCACACTCAAGGCTGTCAGGTTCCTCACTTCTCTTTCCCCTGTGGAGCCAAATCCACCCGTCCCTCGTTTTGTGGGTGGCAAAGAGGGAACCTCTTCCACTGTGGGGAACCCTACTCGCTCACAAATGAGCTGTGCAATACGGTCGCCGATGCGAACCTTAAAATCCCTATCCCCAAAATTGAATAGCAGTACTTTTATCAAACCCCGATAGTCTGGGTCAATGACCCCTGCTCCTACATCTAAGGAGTACTTCACGGCTAACCCTGACCTGGGCGCTATGCGCCCATAACATCCATCCGGGATCTTCACCTGGATACCTGTGTCCACTAGCGCTTTCCCCCCTTTTAAAATTACAGTGTCCTCCACACTAAAAAGATCATAGCCCGCTGCTGCCGCTGAGGCTCTTTTTGGACCCTTGGCTTGCTCAGTGGTTCTACAGAAATGGAGTATGAACTTGTGTTTTTCAGGTGGTATTTCTTTTACTTGGGGTTGAGGCTGGGATCCTGTTCTAGGGATTTTCCCAAACAGAGGGCTGGGGATTCGTGCCGCTAATGCTTCTGCTTTTACTGGCTGACTTTGTGGGGGTTTAAGGGCTGACTCATTCCTGAGACCTCTTTCCATTTCCTGGCAGAAAGGAGCCCAATCTCTCCCCAGGACCACTGCATAGGACAGTTTTGGAACCACAGCCACCGATATACGTCGGGCTGTCCCAAAACCTTTTATGGTTACCTCGTATAGGGGATAATGGGAAGATGCCCCATGCACACAGCGTATGCGTACCTGACCCTCTGCTTGACTCGGGGTTGACGACCGATGGTGTTCGATGGTTTTCCACAACTTCTGGGAAACCATGCTTTGATCGGCCCCCGAATCAAGCAGTATCCACTCCCTCCACCTGAACCTGTTGGATGAATTTCGGGGACTTGTTTCCCATCAGCTGATACCAGGACTGTACGTGCCTTACAATCCCGCTGGAAGTGACCTGTCCTTCCACAGCCATAACATTTTCCTTTAACAGGATATGAAACATCATTGTTAGCACCATCATATTTATACACATTAGACATTTTTTCTCTATCAGACTGTCTCACGCTACCAGGATTTACTATACCAGCCACCTTTAAAATCCCAATACCTGAGGTATCAGCCCTTTTGGCCTCATAAAATCTGTCGGCTGTATTGGCTGCCTCCTCTGTGCTGTGGCAATCCTGTAGGGTGAGATATGTCTTCAATTCTGGGGACACTGCTTGTAAAAACTGCTCCAACACTATTTCATCCAAAATAGACTCCAGTGACCTTCTCTCTGGGGTAAGCCATTTATGTGCCAAACTCTTGAGCCTCTGATATAGAGCTCTAGGAGTTTCCTTAGGGTTAATCTTTGCTTCCCTAAACATACGTTTATAATGCCTCGGGGTAAGACCTAACCTGTCTTTCACCGCTTTCTTTATTTCTACATAATCTGCTGCGAGACTAGCCGGCATAGCCTTAAATGCGGATAGAGCCTCCCCTGTAAGTGTCATGGCGAACCTAATCGCCCATTGCTCTATCGGCCATTTAAGGGTCTCCGCTATTCTCTCGAAAGCATCGATATAGTCGTCTAAATTGTCTTGTTGTGTCAACTGTCCTAACGAAAATACATTGCAACTGTCCATGCCTGCTTGCGGAAACACATGGAAACCTGTTCCTCCTGTTGTCTGCGACTTCTTCAAGAGGGCTTCCATAGTCTCTAACAGAGGCCGTTGCTGCTCCTGCAGTATCTCTGCTTGGCGTGTCTGGAGTTGGTGGACAAGCTCCGCCTGCTTATCCCATTGTGTCTGCATCCACATCATCACGTCGCATGGCTCCATGTCTCCTCTGGAGTCTGCTGCACCTGCAAATAAAAGAAAAAGAAAGACCCACCAAGTGCGGTACTTTTCTTTTTAAATCCCCCACTGTGAGCAACAGTACCCCTTTCTCACTGTATCCTACCCTTTCACCCAGGCTACTTTTACCTCACGTTTCAGGTAGATCTCAGCATGTGAGAAAGGTCTTTTCCACCTCCCTGGCCGACCTGCCAGCGAAAGTTCCGCTCACCAGTGCTCTTTTAGTACCAGCAGTCTTCCAGATATCTTCTTCTCTTCTTTACTTTGCCTTCCTTTTCTTCTTCAAAAATCACTCCCCCCAAAAAAAATCCTGCCAACTACGCCATCTGTCAAAAGCCTTCTTATTATCAAGCCTAGACCCAGCCCAGAGCCTTGCTTGGCCTTCTGGGATATGCAGTTGAAATAAGCAGTTGTGGCCCCGAGATAAGGCTACAAAAAGGTTTTATTTCCCCTTCCAAGAGGTTTCTTTTGGGTGAGTCAAACCAAACATAAACAGCTCCACTTGGGCAAAAACAAAGCAAGAACAGGAACAAAAATTGCTTACTTTCAGCTTTTAAACAAGTAAATGAAAAGTACTCAAAAACAGCTCTCTTCAGCAAACAAAGGCATTTTCTTTGTGGCTTTCAAGCTTTGGCAATTCTACACCCTTATCTTAGAGATAACACGTTATCTGAGACAGAGAGCGTACAGTCCATGTAATCACTGCTTACATTATCCCCCTGTAGCTCATATTGCATCTCTTCAGGCTCTTCTGTTAAGAGGTCATCTCTCGCAGCATGTGAAACGTTGCTAAACAGTCTCCCCTTGCTCTGCAGGAAGTCTCTTTCCCTCTGGGTAAGAATGTTAGCTAAGCTGCTACCGTATTCCTTGGAGTGTCTTTCTTGGGAGCTTCTTAAATGTGGTGGGAGATAGAGAGAATTCTTAGTTTCACTTTTCCTTCTACTAGGAACATTAGGGTTAGGCTTGAACAGTCTCTGCCTCAAGCTATGCTCAGTTGCTATCGACGCTGGAATAAAATCATGTAAAAACGTCTCCTGGCTTCTGCCTTTAAAACCTCTTCCAGATACAGGCTTATGCTCAGGTATAAAAGCTTTACTGTTTTTCTGCCAGTTATTTGTATAAAAACTTTCCTCTGGCTTCCTCCAGCTAACTTCACAGTCAAATGTTTGGTTACCTTTTTGATAGCATTTGCTGGGCTTTGACGCTCTCAGAGTTCTGCTCTCAGCTCCCTTCCAATTGGAATTTCTCCGTTTATATCTCTGGCTTTCAGCCTCACAGCTGCCTGCTCCCGTGCTCCAACCGGGTTCTATTTCACTCCTGCTGTGTCCTGGGTATGTCTTCTCTCTCTCACCTTCACTCTCGCTCTCACTTTCACTCCTGCTCCCACGCTCACTCCATCTGTTGCTTGTATTCTCAAGCTGGCTCCGTCTCTCTTGCACACGCTGGTTCTCTCCAACCCCACGTTGGCTCTGTCTAGCCCCACGTTGGCTCTGTCTAGCCCCACGTTGGCTCTCTCTGGACTGACTCTCTTGCACACGCTGGCTCTGTCTAACCCCACGTGCAGTGAGCTTTTCTATGTGCATGTCAGCTCCACCCACACCCAGCTGGCTTCCATTAGCTCCTAATTCCTTAGCCTTTCTGTTGTTTGGGCGTGTTTCCTTTGCACGTGAGCTGCTTTGTTTAGGTTGCCAATGGCAACATCCTACCCTGTGTTCCTCTGAACTATCATGATCAGTCCTATTTCCTGCATTTCTGCTGGTTTTCAAGGGCTCTATAAAAGCTGCCCCGTGACACAATTAATTAAAATTTGACTCAGGATTCTGATGCTATGGCAAAAAGCAGTATAACACATTTTTAATAAATTCTAAACTACTTGAGAAAGTCGTCTTTGAACAAGTCTCCAGGATTTGGAAAGCAAACAATCCCTTTCACCCCTAGTAATTAGACTTCTATACTTACAGCCATCCTAAATGAGATAGCAGTCCACCTTGACAGCCTCAGGGATGTCTTGATAGTACAACCCGATCTAAGCACTGCATTTGACATTATTGATCACACCCTTCTTCTCCATTGATTATGTGGCTCAGGAATCAGGTTTTGTTCCTATCTCTCAGTCCAGACCATTCAAGTTTCTATCAAGGGCTTTTTGTCCAAGATCCGCCTTCGCAGGGCTTCATATTATTGCCAAGACTTTTCAATCTCTTCATTTCCCCTCTCACCTTGCTGATCCAAGATCTCAATCTCAGCTCTTATTTTTATGCAGATGATGTACAATCGGGACCACATTTTTCAACAACATCTTGAATCAAAACTGGCAGACTAGCTTCAGAATCATAAAGTCACATTAAACCCCACGAAAACCAAAAGCCTCTTCCCTTTCAACCTTGTATCTCCTCCAGTCCTATCATAGTTCAAAGATCCTTTCATTCTCTGGATATCATCCTTGACAACCAGCTTAACTTTGCACCTTTGTTAAAAGCTGTTTCTTCTCCCTCAGGAGAATTAAGGCAATCAAACCATACCTTGACCCTAGAGCACTAAAAACAGTTATTCACTCCCTTGTGATTAACAAAATAGATTACTGTAATTCCTCATTGGCAGGAATATCCCAACATAAATTAAAGAGACTCTAGATTATTCAAAATACAGCAATTAAACTCATCTACAATGTAAAGAAATCAGGTCATGCAACAATGGCTCCCCGTTTCTCACGGAATTAAAAATAAAAATTTTCTACTGACTCATTAGAGCTCTTATACAAGCTTCCCAATATATCTCTATTCACAACTTATTTTTTATCATCCAACCTGAACTGTGTTCAGCCAACCAAAATCTTTTAGTTGTACCATCTAAAATGATCTAACACCTTGAGACCTACATTGGTTTTTATTTCTCTTCCCCTCGCCTTTGGAATGCTCTTCCGACAACTTCAGCTTGAATACTCATACAAGAAGTTCAAGACAGGTCTTAAAACCTGTTTTTTCGAGTGTGCCTTTCCATAAATACAGAACCCCTGCCACAAACGCCTTGTTTTTTCACCCCTCTTTTTCCTCATGTGTCTCAGCTATGTGTTTGTGCCCTTGATTGATATTGTTATCTAATAACATCTCATTGTCTTTATGTTTCTTAGTCCATATCCTGAATCTATTTATGGTTTCTTATCCTGTTCGTATCTGGTCCCCCTTTTTTCTGATTGTATACCGCTAGGGTGTTGTTTACTATTAGCGGCATATAATTATTGCAAATAAAATAAAAAAAATTTATGCGAGCTATGTTTTGCAGTATATGCAAGGTTCACGATCTGTGTGCACATACACATGCACAAAGCTTAGAGGGAACACTGACCTTGACTCAGGAGTGAGGTTCGTTACTGTCAGGGTATGTGCAAAACTAACCAGTTGGAGAAATTGTTCCAGAAAGACACACTAAAGTAAGCGGGATCTGGCTTCTCTTTGGCCTGGGTATTTGGTGCCATCACAATTCGGCTCCCCCAGGCAGTTGCTTGTGTTGCCTATGCCTAAATCTTGGCCTGAACAGCAATAATTTACACTGAATAACTGATAGGAAAATGTATTTGATTTTAAAAACTCCCTCCAGTATATTTAAAGATATGATGCCAAAATGTTCATGCATTGCAATTGTAATAAACCTGTGTACGCATATGATTGTCAATTAAGTTTTCCACAAAAACACTGAGGATTTTATTTATTTATTATTTTTTATTTATTATTTATTTATTAACATTTCTTATATACCGCACTATTCGACATCAGCGCGGTTTACATGGAACAGAAACATCCGACAAATTGCATATGTCTGGTCATTACAATTAACAGGATATGGAACTTGGATAACAGGGTAAACTATATACATAAGAAGCGTAGCGAGAAAAGGATACTGTTTGGTGTTTTACATTGTTGGGGACACATGTTGCGAGGGCTTGCCTGGTTGACTTTTCACTTAAAATGGGAATAATAAGACTTGTGCAAGTGCCTGCGCTCATTCTGGAAATGTTATGGCTAGATCTACCAAAGGTAGCACTTTTCCATGTGCTATTGCATAATCTGTGAAATCCAGAATCAATGTTACGGTCTGGAGAACAAAGTATTGAGTTATGTTTCAAATGAATCAGAAGAGATTTCCTCCATGGTGCGCTCCTCTTTTTTCCACCTCCATAGAATCAGATCTATTCGGCCATTCCTTTCTCCTACTGCTGTTACTACTCTTGTCTTGTCCCTGGTGATTACCCGTTTAGATTACTGTAATTCTATCTTTGCTGGTCTTCACCACTACCAATTACGTCGCCTCCAGTTAGTCCAAAATACCGCTGCCCGCCTAATCACCTACTCCCCTGTTACTGCACATGTCACTCCCTCTCTTTTTTCCCTCTATTGGCTCCCAATTAAAGTCCGATTCATCTACAAACTCCTTATTATTACCCATAAAGTCTTACACACCAGCATTCCACAATATCTGGCTGATATCATTTACCTTCAACCAGTTCCTCGTCTCCTTCGCTCTGCACACGGTAACCATCTCTTCCTCCCTTCACCATCCCAAGCCCACCTTGAGCTTACCTGCCACTCTGCCTTCTTCTTTCTCAGTCCCGCTTTGTGGAATTCACTCCCGCACCCTCTTCGCATTGAATCCTCCTTTCCACGCTTCAAAGCGCTCCTTAAAATGCACCTATTCTGTCAGGCCTATGATCTTCCCCCTCCTGTTGATGGCCTTGGCCCTCCCTCGTCTGACCCCCCCCCCCCACCAAGCCCTCAGACCGCCGTAATCTAAAAATACCCCCATCTTCTCATTTAGTGACCACCTGCTCTCAGCCTATACCTATGTCCCCCATGTCAAATCCTCCTCCCCCCCACCTTGTCCTGTTATGCTTTTCTTTTTCTTTCCTTTCCTGTCTACTACTGGCGTTCTTTTCTTCCCTTAATTTTTCCTGTAGCCAATATATTGTTTTATTGTACACCGCCCTGACGCTCCGGCAAGGGCAGTATATCAAATCTTGCAAATAAAGAATTGAACCAGCCTCCTTCTCAGTAGGACACAAAACTTTCTCTGTTGGTAGCACTGCCCTAATGAAGTTGTTGACATGGAACAATTAGGGTGACAGTTCTAACACTGGACAAATAGGATATATGTCAACTTTTCTCCTGATTGGTAAACTTTTATGTTACACAATCTGGTAGTTGAGCAAAATAAGCAGACCTTGCACATTCACATTTGAAAGTTCCATGTAACCTACATTCTAAATTGATTCATTTAAGCTGGGTTTATTCATGTTTGTGTGTAACAAAAAGGAGCTGGTCAAACTTGCATGACAAGCACTTCAGGAATACAGTAATGTAGGATTTGATTTCATATCTTCAGCTCAGCTCTTTGATGGTAATTGAGACTCACATAGGGCAAAAAGACTTTCTTAGCCACGGTTAACTCTTCCCTTCCTTTCTCACACAAAAACAATTATATCAAGTCTATTAGACATGAGGAAGGAAACAGAAAATATAAATAGATAAGAAAAATGATGGTTTGTTTGAAGGAGCTGATATTGCTGTCCTGGTATTTCTCTCCCTAGTACAAGGTACTGGGCACTTCAGGCAAACATTCAGTGTTATGCCCCACCCCTCACCCCAAACTTTGAAAATTAAATTCAATAAGCATGATCATTGAAACATCTCTCCCACAACAATCCTGCAAAACTTCCTATTTAGACATTGTACTTTTAGATATTAACTTTGTACAGTTTCTCCAAATGGGTTAGTTTTTTTCTGTTTGATTAGTGACGTATTGTGTTGTGATTGGTTGTGTAGTTGGTTTTAAAGTGCGTCAGATGCTATGATTTTTAGAGGCGGAGAGGTTGGAAGTACTATCGTATCACGGAGTTATGAAAATTTCCCCTGATGAAGCCTTTTTGGCGAAACGAGAGCTTTCGTAGGGAATTGTTTGTAAAACTCTTTTGAGGTTGGTCTCTTGTGCTTCTCTGTTTTGTTTAACTGGATGTTTTCTGGTATTATGAATCTATAGCGTAGCGACTGTGCGCTGGGACGAGTATCTTCCTGATCTTTGAGATAAGTATTTGAAGACCTGTTATGGTTTGTTTTCTATACAGGGACTTATTTCTTTTTCCCTTTCTTTGTAGGGGGTTTCCTCTGTTCCAGTAGCGCTTACTTGCTGGCTTTTTAATATGACGCTTTTTGTATAGGTTGAATGTCGTGATTGAGGTGTGTATGTTTTTTATTTGTAAGATGTGTTGTTCTAGTATATTCCCATAGGTAATTTTGTGGTTTGAGATTAATAAAAGTTTATTAAAATTTTGGGGTGAGTGAAGTGGCTATTTGACCTGTGATGCATGCGTCAGCTATTCCCTATAGTGATTAATTCACTACATGTAGGGTTCTAGCCATTCTGAGGTCAATACTGCCCGGTTAAGTGCTGTGTGGAATTTGTCGGAAATTAGTGTCAGTTTTTGTTGGAGTAAATCCAGTATTGAGGGTAGGTGTTGTTTATTGGATTAGTGATTTGCCCTCGGACAGCTGTGTTGTTAGTTTTGTGCATACCATGACAGTCAAGAACCTCACTTCTAAGTCAGGGTTTGTGGAGTGTGATCTCAGACTCTCAAATTTACTGCAAATGTTCAGTGCAGGAATTGCATCATGCCAAAGAAATACCCCCTCTGGAGTTTGTAAGATACCATGTGTACGTATGGGTAATTTGTCAAGGTGTGCTTGGAAATTCTTCTTAATTAAGCCTATAGCACCCAACATGATGGGAAATAGCTGGGTATCTTTCTGCCACATTTTCTTGGTCTCCAACTGCATTTCTTGGAACTTGAAGATTTTCTCCATCTTAACGCAATTCACAGAATAGTCACTTCAAAATGGCGCCTCCATAATCAATGCTGTTCTGGTGTTCTCCTTTACCACTATATCTGACTTCCTCGCATCCAGTTTTTATTGGTCAGAATGGGACTTTGCTTTGTGTGTGTGCCTGATCTCTCTGCAGGTAAAAGAATGTGCTGATGGCTCTTTGTGGGGTTATGAGGATCTAGTGTTTTGCTCTGACTGCTGCTGCCCTAGGCAACCACCTAGTCTTGTCTAGTGATGGAGGTGTCCATGAATGAGACTGAAGAGGTGCATCCCTGCTCTACCACTGAGAAGCCCAGTATGTGAGGCACTAGTCTTCAAGATGCATACTGAAAACACTGAGAGGGGATTTTGTATTTCTGCTTAAAGGAATTCCTGATTTTTATTACTGTCTTGTGGAGGAGAGTGTTTTCCATATTCAGGGGGATGTTTTAGAAACTCTCTTCGTGCTTTTGAATTCTGAAAATGGGCATGGAGACGTCTCCAGAGCATTATAAAAGCCAGTTCTGTGGGCATCCCCAGCATGAGGACGTCCGAGTCTGAATGGGATTGTGGAGAAGGTGTGTTTAGGGTGTTCCCAAAACTTGGATGTCCTCCGTCAATTTCAGAAATGCGCTGGACATCCCGAGCCATGTTCAAGCTTATACCTGCTCAAGGCATGAATAGGCATTGGAAAAGTGCTCATTTTGTCAGACAAATATCTGGAGGGTTTGGGGAAGGAGGTCTGCTAAAGTCCCCTATAGTTTTCAAGCCGATGATGAACACAGATGGAGAATGATGGCTCATGTTTTCATTTTGCTATGCAGCTGAATGTCCCATATGCTAACTTGCATGATATGGACGTCTCCATCCCACACTTTCTTGAGAGGGACATCTATGAGGCCGCTGGCACAGACGTCCATTCAGGGACATCTATATTATTAAAATCAGGCAGAGACATAGATGTCTCTGGTGTTTCTCAGCATGTTCTGCCCAGGAAGTCCCCAATTTGACTTGGATGCCCTTTCTAAAATGCCACCTCATATATCTCTCCCTAGGAGATATGAACTGAGAAGGAGGTTTTGCACTAATATTTTGGGGCACCCAGGGCATGATAGACACTGACAGAATTTAATTCAAGTACTGACTCATGAACTATGAGGTGATACAAGTACTTGCGTTAGCATATCTTACAGAGTCTATGAGGGGAGTCTGGAATTGCCTACCTTGGGTCCCTGACAATATCAAACATCAAGGATCTCTACTCAGGGCCCCAAAGATATTGTAAACAGTTTAAAAAAAAACCATTTGTTATCAGAAGAAGGACCCTCCTAAAGTGCCCAGAATAGCCCTACAGTGGAAGGGACTAAGAAGCATCATCCTCCAACAGCATTGGAATTGGTCAGTGCAATGTAAACCATTACAAATGTTTTTATTTTCATTTAAATGTTATTCTTATTGCTAAATGATTATGTGGATTTTTTTTTTTACTTTAATCTGGTTGTTTATTTTAATTTTTTATGTCTGTTTGTATTTATTCTATAATTTTCTAGATTATGTTTATAATCTATTTTATTTTATTATATTGTTATGCAAAATGCCTAGATAACCCATGCTAATGGGTGATATATCAAATAATAATTAAAGTTGAAACTTGAAACCTGGAAATGAAAAGTTGGCTGCTAAAGGGAGGGAGACTGGAGGAGAGAAAACAAAACCACAGGGGAGTTGAAAGTGGGAGTGCAGAGCCAGGTTGGGATCATAGCATGTAGCAGCATTTAAAAAGAAAAAAAGGCAACTATGTAGGGCCACAGCAGGAGCAGACCATGCAGAAGGGAATCCATGCCCCTCACTTGCAGTCCTAAAGGGGCTGTGACTCCAGCAAAAGAGGAAAGTCAGTGAAGAGATTCATTCTACTGTGGAAAGAGCAGCACCAGAGCCTAGAATGCTTCAGAAGAGGAAGTGCTGCGCTGAAGAGCTCCATTCCCTACAACAAGGGCACAGCAACAAGGTTCCCTCTCCAGTCTGCAAAGCAGCCAGGAATAACAAAATGTTCCTACTCATCCTTCCTCCCAGGAGCAGTATGGAGAAGCCCCCCACAGGAATCAGGGGCTGAGGGAGCTGATATCAGAGGAGCAAGGTGATTATTCCCACCTCCACCCCCCCCCCCACCCCCACCGCCATAATGATAGGATAAGGGAAAAGTCTGGAGGCACACTTATTTAGACAGGCTTTTTTGTAGTTTAATGAACTTGAATAAGAGGTTGTCTCTGTTTTATACTTTCATTTTTTATTGAATTTGTATTACTTTTTTGTTCTTATGTATTGCCTTTTTATTTGTTTTATAAATTTTATTTTGTGACTTTGTTATGGGTGTATTGCTGTATTGTTATATTTGTGTATGTTGTCTTGTGATCCTCCTAGGTTATGTTATGCGGAATGCAAATACTTTAAAATAAAGTAATTAAATAAATAAATAAAAATATAAGGAAGAGTAAAGGACAAAAACAAAAAAGATGAGTAGCAAGAATGTGCAGTTCCAATAGCACAGAGCAGAATACACATGGATGCACATGCTGAAGAGGGGGGCATGTGCAGCCATGTGTACCCATCTGCTGAAGAAGCAAAGCCCATGGAGAGAGAGAAAAAAGCAAGCAACAGCACAACAGTACCTGAATAGAACAGAAAAGAAGCAAGTAAGCTGACCCAGACAAGCTGGGGTAACAGAAAAGAGAAGGAAACCAGCAGCAGTAACTGAACAGAAGTGAAGAGAGATTTATTTATTTTTATTTATTTATTTAACATTTCTTATATACCGCGCTATTTGTCATCAGCGCGGTTTACATCAAAACAATAGAACACTTGACCAGATACATTGGCCGTCGTTTACATAAAACGGGGAGTTAACATGGAGGAGAACTTGGGGAACTATTTACATTCAAGTTTATAGCAAACTTAGGAAACTATGTACAAATCGATTGTATTACATATTAGGTATGATTACAGTGTTTTACATCATGTAGCGGCTGTATGATATAGTGGGGGTGTGTGGGAGGTAATGGGGTATCGGGATGGCTATAATGTAAGAGAAAAAGGTGGTGTTTGAGGGCTTTTCTAAATTGAATAAGGTCTCTAATAGCTCTAATGTGTGGGGGGAGTTTGTTCCAGCATACGGGGGCATAGTTCCTGAAAGCCCTATTGGTGGTGATCTGGTTGAGTTTTGTGGATTCAATTGGTATAAGTAGCATGTTGGCAGCCTGGGATCTCCTGGATCTGTTGTCTGGAGAACGCGTTATGAGGTCGGAAATGGATGGGGGAGCTATCATGTTGAAGGCTTTGAAGGTAATGAGGAGGGTTTTGTACAGGATTCTACTGCTTATGGGAAGCCAGTGTAGTTCCTTTAGAATGGGGGAGATGTGGTCGACCCTTGAGGTTCCGTAGAGCACACGGGCTGCCGCATTCATGGCTAGCTGTAATGGTTTGAGGGAGCTCTTTGGAAGGCCATGTAGAACTATGTTGGCATAGTCGAAGTGCGGTGTGACTAGTGCCTGGAAGATGGTGCGGAAATCCGCGGATTCCATCATGTGCCTAAGATGCCGTAGGGTTTTTATCTTGAAATAGATGGTCTTGACAGTGCGTTTGATATGTTCCTTGAAGTTGAGTTGTTGATCAAGAATTACCCCGAGATATCGTATGTTGGATTTGATTGGAAGTTCCGCGTCTCTGACTTTGAGTGTTGGTGGCGGAGAGAAGGCTTTATTCCTTGTGATCATTAGTACTTCCGTTTTTTTGAAGTTTATCCGGAGGTTCTGAGTGAGTAGCCAGTCAGTTATTGTGTTGAAGCAGTCAACTAGCACTGTATAGTCGGGACAATTGATGACAATGGGTGTGAATAGCAGGACATCATCGGCATACATAAGACACGATATGCCAAATGAACGGGCAATGTCACAGATTGGTTGCATATAGATGTTAAAGAGCAACGCGGAGAGGGAGGATCCTTGGGGTACACCTTGGTGCTGTTGGAAAGGTTCGGAGGTGGTGCTTTGAATCCGGACTTGTTGACATCTGCCTTCGAGGTAGGATTTACACCAGTCCCACGCTTGATCTCGGATTCCCTTCTCATGTAGCCGGGTGAGAAGCTGCAGGTGGTCTACGGAGTCAAACGCTGCTGATATATCAAGGAAGATTAGTGCGAAGCCATTCTTTATACTGTCAATTCCATTGATCAGTGAACTGGTTAATGTTGTCAGTAGGGTTTCGATACCGTGTGCTTCTCTGAATCCATGTTGAGAGGGATCCAGTGGTGAGGAGGAGTCAACATGCTGCTGGATCTGTCTAAGGGTTATTCTCTCTAGGATCTTAGCCAGAAAAGGGATACTGGAGATTGGTCTGTAAGATTCCTCTTTCTTTGGGTCAAGTTGATTGTTTTTTAGTAGTGGGCGGATGGATGTGTGCTTGAGCGCATCTGGGAAAACTCCTGTTTCAAATGACAGCTTGGTGATGTTGGCTATGATAGGGCTGAACTCCGTGCGCATTGTCTTGATCCAGTGCGCTGGGCAGGGGTCGGTTGGTGCGGTCGTGGCGTTGATTGATGCAATTACTTCTTTGATGGAGATGGAAGCAAGAGCACAAGGAGCTGAGAACCTGGGAATCCAGCTTTGAAAGAAAGAGAGAGAGAGAAAGGTAAACTGTAGAGAGAAGCTATGAAGAACTGCAGCAGTGAGCCCAACTTAGCAGAATCAGAGAACCGGAAGAAGCTGTGAGTGAGAGAGAGAGAGAAAGAGAGAGGTCTGATAGCAAACATCTGCAGGGCAGCCACAGCTGGAACTGTACGAGAGAGCAGGGATACCAGATTTTTGGAGAGCTAATCTGGGACACCTGAGCAGGGCTGGGTGGGGCAGGTATCCTCCCACTTCGGGCATCTTTTCCCCATATATTTTTAAATGACCAGTCTAGGTAATATTCAATCATTTCAAAAGTTTAAAAAAGACAGTAGCAGCCCTTCTCAAGTTATAAGCATGCATATATACATATATTCTTAAACTTTATTTTAGACATATAAATATTCTATATATTTCTAAATGACTCTTTTTTCACTGAAATCGGGGACAGGAAGTGATTATAGACCATTGAGTCAGGGAGATCATTTCACAATTGGGGACAATCCCTGAAAATTAGGGTCATCTGGTAACCTTACCTGACAAGAGTGAACCAGCCTGATAGCAGTGCAGAAAACAGAGCCAGCACGCTGACAGGAAAGCTCTGCTTCAGGGCCTCTGATTAGGGAGAGATGTAATTCCTAACCTAGCTTTTCACGACCCGTGGCACCTGTTGGAAAGACAGTGGGAAGGCGGCTTGCTTCATTCCACCAACTATGAGAGAGACCAGGCCAGAGCCACTAAGCTGCAGGAAAGGAGAGCAGCTGGAAGAACTGCAAGTCCCTTGTTTCTTAGGGCTGTAAGGAATTAGGGTTGCCAACTGGCCGGTTTTTCCACGGCCAGGCCGGCTGCCGGCGCAGAGGCAAAACCGGCCCTTTAAAAGCCGTTTTTTTTGCTCTGGCCGCAAGATCGGGGGGGGGGGGACCTGGACTGGAAAAGGGCTAAGGGGGGGGACATGGACTGGAAAAGGGCGAAGGGGGGGGGGACTTGTAATGCAAAAGGGCTAAGGGGGGGGACTTGGACTGGAAAAGGGCTAAGGGGGGGGACTTGGACTGGAAAAGGGCTAAGGGGGGGGGGACTTGGACTGGAAAAGGGCTAAAGGGGGGGACTTGGACTGGAAAAGGGCTAAGGGGGGGGGACTTGGACTGGAAAAGGGCTAAAGGGGGGGACTTGGACTGGAAAAGGGCTAAGGGGGGGGACTTGGACTGGAAATAGGCTGTGATGGGGGGGGGACCTGGACTGTAAAAGGGTTATGGGGGGGGACATGGACTTTAAAAGGGATGTGATGTGGGTGGAGGGGACCTGGACCAAAAAAGCGCTAAGCGGGGGGGGAAACGTGGAGTGGAAATATGCTGTGATGGGGGGGGGACCTGAACTGTAAAAGGGTTATGGGGGGGGGACATGGACTGGAAATGGGTTGTGATGGGGGTGGAGGGGACCTGGACTGGAAAAGGGCTATGGGGGGGGGGGAACTTGGACTGGAAATGGGCTATGGTGGAGGAAGGGGGATCTTGGACTGGAAATAGGCTGTGATTAGGGGGGCTAGGACTGCAAATGGGCTGTGATGGTGCGGGGGGACTCGGACTGCAAATGGGCTGTGATGGTGCGGGGGGACTCGGACTGCAAATGGGATGTGATGGTGGGGGGGGGGCCTAGGACTGGAAATAGGCTGTGATGGGGGACTTGGACTGGAAATGGGCTGTGATTGGGGGGGGAGCTAGGACTGGAAATGGCCTGTGATGTGAGGGCTAGCACTGGAAATGGGCTGATGAAGAGCTGGAATAGGACTGGAAATGGGCTGATGTGGGGCATGGGAGAATGGGACTAGAAGGGAGTGGATGCTGGGTGGGTCTAGAACTATAAGGGAATTGATTTGGGGGGAGGACTAGAATGGATGGGGAATGAGAATGGAGAGGGGAAAAAATATTTTGTGTGGAAGAAAAGTCTATGATGGGCCGGTATTGGGAGAGTAAGAGGGGCTTGAGAATGGAAGGGTGAAATTTAAACGGATGATAAAGGAATAAGGAAAGAATTGGGGGAAAGAGCAAAAGGGAAACAATCAGTATGTTAAAGCAGAAATAGAGAGAGAATGGAAAACATCTGAAAGAGAAGAAAGGACAAATGGATAGCTCGCAGAAGACACGAAGAAACCAGAAGAAAGTGACTGGAGCAATTGCAACTGAAAAATAAAACGCCCAAACAGAAGGTAGAAAAATACTTTTTATTTTGAATTTATTAACTGGAATATGTCTGGTCTGGGAAGTGTGTATTGCTAACATCTTTGCGTTTTTGTTTAGTGCAAGAGGAAATTACTTTATAGTTTTATTTCTCCAGTGTTGTACATTTCATGTTTGGATTTTGGGGTTCCCAGTTTAATTATTATCTGACCAAGGAAGTTAGCCTACACGTATCCTCGGTAATTTTTGTGGGTGGGGCTGGGGGCGGGGCAGGGGTGGGACTAGGGGCGGAGAATGGGTGGAGCATGGCGAGCCACAGGTGTCGGGTTTTTCTCGGTGAAAAAGTTGGCAACCCTATAAGGAATAGAAATGTTAGTTAGAATACTTAAGCTTTGTTTATTTTCCACTTTAACAGGAATACAGTTCTGAAGTAGTACATACACCCAGGTCAGGCCTACCTTCTGTGTAAGAGCCTAGAGAGGATTTTTGTTACCTATGTAGTTAGTTGGGACAAGAGGGCACTGTGGCCCTCAGTGTGAGAGCACTGCTCTTCGTCGTGCAACTCAGACATCCTTCAGACCAGGACATCCGCTTTGCAGTGCAGAATACTCTTCAAGGCAGCTAGCAGTGAGACCTAATCCTGCACTATACATAACTGGCCAGGACACTAGCTCTTGAGTCTTACTCTTAACTGAGCTCAGTTAATACAAGAGGGGCGACCACTTACTGGGAAAGGGGAAAGTATATGTATGTCTGGAGTTTAATAACTGAGTTACCTGTGAGTTTTCTATCTTTCAGTAAAAGGAAAGGTTTGATTTGAAGGGGAACACAGAGGAAGGGATATTTGATGGCTGGGCTTGTTATGATGATACCAAAATTATAAGGTGTTTGTGAAGTAAGCAAAATATCTTCTTGAACTGGTTGATTATGGTTATTTGTATTTACTTCTGAACAGCTTTGGTTCTCTCAATCCCATCCACTATTCATCTACCTTTCCCCAAGAAGGAAAATATAGTTTGACTGACTACCTAACTTCTGTCTGGTATTTCTCACTGGTATTTCTTCCAGCGCCAGCCCCTCGCCTCTACCTCCAGGGAAACCTTATGTGAGTGTAAATTGTGACCTCGCAGAGGGATAGTCTTTGTTGTGCCTCACCCAACAGGAAAGGTCAGGGGTCCTAAAGCAGGCTTTAGCTGCTGGTGACATAAGAAGGAGAACACGAAATGCCTACCCTGCCCTGGTTGGTATGAGGGCCAAAATATAAAAAAGAAGTGAAACATGTAAGGGAGACCACTTCATGTCGATGGACTTGAAATAAGGATTATTTTTTGCTGATTTTGATTGACTTTTGCCCTCTTAATTTCTCCTTGTGATTTTTGCTCAGTTTTGTCCTGTACATACTTGTTCTGGGGGATCATTAATAAAGATGCTTTATCTAAATATACCTTTGATGCCCAAGTATCTTTACATAGAGCCATATGGGTTTATTTTAATTGCATGCCTCATTCCAGCATAGGCACTGAAGTGCTTATCTCCCCTGTCTCACTTAGACCCTTGAAATGTTGAAGTTCTGGTTGTTGTTTCCAATTTTCAACACATTTGGCTAAGTCCCGTGTTGCCCCTTTTCGTTTCTGTAGTGCCTCTGAAGCTACTTTCACCCCCTGAGTGAAGTCAGGATGTACTACCTTCTGCTTATGGGGTGATTTTATGGATGCTCCAGATTTCATGTGAACGTTCCAGATTTAGGAGATGCTTTTGATTTGATTTCGGATCTGTATATATAGTTATTTAATAGTTTATTTTAAAATATTTATATGCTGCAGACCTGTAAACCGTGTAAATGCTCGTAAGCAAACTGCAGCTGAATATCGCCATTGACTGGCTATCCCCAGGTACCACACCCAGAATGCCCCTGGAATGCCCCAGTGCTAGCCGCATAACATCGGGACATATTGTAGCAGTTCCCAGGGATATTCAGCAGCACCAAGTGCTGCTGAATATCCCCGGGCACCACTGAAATATGCCCCGATGCTACACGGTTAGCATATGGACATTGCGAGAGTGTTCCAGGTGCGGTACCTGGGGATAACCGATCTATGGCGATATTCAGCCACTGTTCAGTTATACCTCCATGGCAAACGTTAGGTGCAGCCAAAGCTGTCTTACCTTTTGCCTCTGAAGCTAACCATGCAGTGGCTGAATATTGCCACTGCCCGGTTAGCTTCCAGCTTCTGCGACTGACCCAGATATTCAATGCCGGGTGGCTGGATATGGCCCAGCAGAAGGCGGCAGACCTGGGGGTCCTCCTAGCACCGAACAAGACAGGGGGCCTGGTGCAGTGCTTATCTTTTCTGGGCACTGAGATAGACACGGTGGCGATTGTGACATGGCTTCTGGCTGCAAAGCTGAATGATCTGAGGTCCACGGTGCAGCAGATCTCCTCCATGAAAAAGGTGACATTGAAGCAGATGCAATCACCGACGGGGCTCCTGACCTTCACATGCAGTGTTATGCTGATGGGCAGGGCCTTCATATGTCGATTAGTGGATGTGACCAGGGGCATATGCAAGGGGCACCATTTCATCAGGGTGGGCTCAGCTATCCAGAAGGATTTGGCGGTTTGGCAGGAGTTCCTAAAAAGGTATAACGGGAGAAACATATGGAGGGAGCCCCCAGCCTACAATGGTGACATGGAACTCTACGGATGTGGCCAGTTGCATCGGCTTTGGGATATATTTACGAGGGCAGTGATGTTAGAAGTGGTGGCTGGATGAATGGTATAAGCGGGGCGTAACTAGGGATGGCATGTTTCTGGAGATCTTCCCAATCATGGTAGCCCTGGTACTATGGAGGTCCCAGTTTACAAACAGGAGGATGATGTTCCAGTCAGATAATGCCACCATCATGTACGTGATAAATAGGCAGACAGCCAGGTCGGGGCAGGTAATGGGGCTGCTTAGGAGGCTAGTGTTATTGAGCCTGGAACTGAATACATACATAACAGATAGCCACCTCCCGGGTGAAACTAATATGATCGCTGATGCTCTCTCCCACTTCCATCTGGTGACCAGCATACCAGTGGAGTTGTGGAACATTGGATATGGAGCACTGGGGGAATACTGAGGGCATCTTTATCAGACAGCACCTGGAAGGAATACTGGAGAGCCTGGGCCAGGCTACAAACCTTTGCCAAGCAACAAGGCTTCAGCCCATTACAGGGAGTATCTGTAGGGTAGCTGCTCAAAATTATTATGTGGTTAAAAGGGGAGGTGACTTCATTTTGCCACACCAAGCTGCTGCCTGATGGGCACAGACTGGTCTCACTGGGCATGATGAGAACAGCCATCCTGTGGGTACCTGAGGTTTTGAGGGACAGTTTCAAAGAGATACTCTTCAAGGTGGCCCTGCTGATTATGTTTTTTGGCACCTTCAGGATGAGCGAGGTCATCCCGAGATCTAGAACAGATGCGGTGGGCCCTGCCACTAGGGCGGCTGACATCACAGTCAGGGAGTGCAAGGTTGGGCTGCTCCTTAGAGGGTCAAAAATGGGCCAAGGACACAGGGACAGGATGGTCTGGCTTCATGGCACCAGCATCAGCAACTTGTGCCCAGTAAGGACAATGTGGGAATACCTGAAGGTACGGCCCACTGGGGAAGGGGCATTGTTGCAGCACCAGGATGGCTGCTGTCTGTCCCATTTCCAATTTAAGGTGTTGTGGCACCGGGCTCTGGACATGACCAGCATGATCTTACATTCATTTAGGATAGGAGTAGCAATCACGGCACATGTGTTGGGTTTCAGGGACGCCCAGATACAGAGCATTGGTAGATGGGCGTCTGTTTAGGCTATATGTCTGGCAATAGAGACCCAGGATGACAGCCCCCTATGTATCTCACCTCTCCCCCTCCCCGATCTAACATACTTTCACCTTGTTCTGACAGGCATAAGGATGAGCACAATCTTGGATAGGGGTCATTCATACATCTTCTGGGCCAGGAGAAGAGCGGTGGCCAGCCATTACGGCAGATATCTAGGTTTCCCTCAGGACTATGTGAACATCCAGTGGCTAAGCGAGTGGGGTATGATGTGGGACCAGCTGAGGCCCACGCTTCTTCTCAGGCTGGGTGCAAGCCAACCCCCAGACGTCACCGTGCTATATTTGGGCAGTAACAATCTAGTGTCCACCAAAGACATTGACTTGATTATTCAGGGGTGGTTATCATCTGGTCCCAGATACTCCACCACCAGAAATGGGCTAGGGCTATTCGGCATGGGGAGATCAAGTGAAGCAGGAGGAAGTTGAACACAGAGGTGGGGAATTTCATGAGGGCCCTGGGGAGGAAGGTGATTAAACTCGAGGGCATGTTAGCGGGGGCAGTGGCTGTGTATAGAAGAGATGAGGTCCACCTGAATGACATTGGGTTGGACGTATTCAATAAAGGCCTGCAAAAGGCGGTCGGCTTGGTTCTCATGGGGTGAGTCAGGCCAATGCTCTCCTAGTGGCAGGACCTCACCGACAGAAAGGAGGCAGTACCACAGTAGGAAGAGAGGCTCAGATACTAGACAAGGGTGCTTGGGCCCGGTAACTGGAGATCAGGTGCCAAGGGCCGGGTGCCTGGGCTCGGTGCTAAGGGACAAGAAGAACACAAGTAACCTCGGACACTGACACAGAGTAGTCGGTGGCATGAAGGAGCTACGAACAGGCCATGGCACGGGTCTGGGCAAAAGATGGCACCAGGATTATGGGATTATGGTACTCCTCCACGGTTGGGGGAAGGGTGATTCATAATTTATGATTGTGAGTTGTTACCAACTGACATGTTGTAATGTTTGAGGGCACTGTTATGCAAGCTGTGGCATGTTATCTCCACAAAATAAAGTTGGTTACACTGAAAAAGCAAAGCATTAAGTGTTTTGTGAGGGGAAGGGAAAAAGGGAGGGGGAGGCAGGGGGGATTGAGCCCAGAGGAAGTGCAGCATGTTGGGTTATGCAGTCAGCTAATGGGGGCATTGGCCCTGTGGAGAAGTATTCTATGTGCAAATTAGTCAGGAGGCAAGAAGAAATGGGGGAAATACTCAGATTCAAAGGGTTTAACAACAGTTATACTAAGCATTAACAAAGAAGGAAAAGACAGAATGCAGAAGAGAGAAAACTGAAGGGGTAATTATTTCTTTCTAAAATTTTTATACCATCTTTGAGGACAAATTGCTATTTACTATACACTGTAAATAAAATAATAACAGAATAAAGGAAGCAAAAGGAAATGATATAAAAAATCACAACAAAATTAAATAAAAACAAACAACCTACTCTTCCACAGGGAATAAATATGTCTTTCCCCTTTACATAAGAAAATAAGATGTGCCATACTGGGTCAGACCAAGGTCCATCAAGCCCAGTATCCTGTTTCCAACAGTGGCCAATCTAAGTCATACGTACCTAGCAGTTTCCCCAAAAGACACAGGTTCCATAATGCTTGTATTGGGTCAAGCATTGATATTTTATTTATTTATTTACATTTTCTTATATACCGCGCTATTTCCCATCAGTGCGGTTCACATGGAACATTTAACATACGCATTTCACAGGATGATCTGCGTTTACAATTAAAACAGGTAATAGAACTTGGATCAAGAACGTGGGTAACTATTTACATCTGTACAATAGTAATTAGGAGGTCCCTTCTTAATAATATCCTGGGTCCCTTCTTAATAATGGTTTATGGACCTTTCCTCCAGGAACTTGTCCAAACCATTTTTAAACCCAGCTACATTAACAGTCTTTACTACATCCTCCGATAACAAATTCCAGAGTTTGATTACACGTTGAGTGAAAAAATATTTTCTTTTATTAGTCTTAAATAGTTTACCCTGTAGCTTCATTGCATTGTCCCCTAGTCTTTCTATATTCTGATAACGTAAACAATCGATCTACGCTTACCCGTTCCACTCCGTTCATTAATTTATAGACTTCTATTTATAGAAAATCACCTGAGCCGGATGGTATACATCCAAGGGTGTTGAAAGAACTGAAATATGAGATTGCAGACCTGCTATTAGTAATCTGAGAACTATCATTAAAATCATCTCTAATACCTGAAGATTGGAGGATCGCCAATGTAACACCAATTTTTAAAAAGCGTTCCAGGGGTGATCCAGGTAACTACAGACCAGTGAGCTGGACATCAGTACCGGGAAAAATGGTAGAAACAATCATAAAGAATAAAATTACTCAGCATGTAGATAGTCATGACCTAATGGGAGACAGCCAACATGGCTTTAGACAAGGAAGATCTTGTCTAACTAATCTGTTATGTTTTTTTGAAGGAGTGAATAATCAGGTGGACAAAGGTGAGTTGGTTGATATTGTGTATCTGGACTTTCAGAAAGCCTTTGACAAGGTCCCTCATCAGAGACTTTTGGCAAAACTAAAGAGTCATGGGATAGGAGGCAGTGTACTATTGTGGATCAGGAACTGGTTATTTTTATTTATTTAGACCGTTTTGTATACCGCCTTATCCTTCAATCAAAGCAGTCACAACACAATTGGGGGATACATTTAACACATGGGGATATGAGACACACAGACTAATACTTACAGGGAACATGGGCAATGGAGGGTTAAGTGGCTTGCCCAAGACCACAAGGAGCAACTGGGACTAGAAACCCCAGTCCTTCCGGCCCGGTTCAAAGATAGAAAGCAGAGGGTAGGGCTAAATGGCCAATTTTCCCAATGGAGTAAGGTGAATAGTGGTGTACCCCAGGGATCTGTGCTGGGTCTGCTGCTTTTTGACATATTCATAAATGACCTGGAAAGTGGAATAACGAGTGAGGTTATGAAATTTGCAGATGACACAAAACTATTTAAAGTTGTTAAAACCCAAGAGGATTGTGGAAAACTGCAAGAGGATCTTGATAAATTGGAAGACTGGGCATCAAAATGGCAGATGAAATTTAATGTGGACAAGTGCAAGGTTATGCACCTAGGGAAGAACAACCCAAACTATGGTTACACGATGCAAGGTTCCACATTAGGAACCACCACCCAGAAAAAAGATTTAGGCGTCATTGTGGATACCATGTTAAAACCCTCGGCCCAGTGTGCAGCGGCGGCCAAGAGAGCAAATAGAATGCTAGGTATGATAAGGAAAGGAATGGAAAATAAAACAAAAGATATTATAATGCCTCTGTATCGTTCGATGGTGAGACCGCACCTTGAATATTGTGTGCAATTCTGGTCGCCGTATCTTAAAAAGGATATAGCGATTTTAGAAAAGGTTCAGAGAAGAGCCACCAAAATGGTAAAGGGGATGGAAGGATACCCCTATGAAGAAAGGCTTAAAAGGTTAGGGATCTTTTTTTTTTTTTTTTTTTTATTAGTTTCAAACATTTGCATTCATATAATACAATAAAGGAAAATCAAGAAATATTAACTACATTAGATGAATAAACATCAGCAAATAAACCCAAAATCTTGATATAGCCCACATCAAGGAACTCAACTGAACATTAAAGTCAGGTCATACTCAGGAAAATAAGACACAAGGCCTACAAAGGGAGGCAACAACTTATTCTTGGGCGCTCTGTACTTCACTAAGTGCCTTCCGCTTCTCAGACAAGAAACTTTCCAATTGGGTGACGTCAGTAAAAATATATGAAACCTCTTTCCAGGTAATTACACACTTGCATGGAAAACGAAGGAAAAAGGAGGTTTCACCCAAAGACAAAACCTGGGACTTTAAGGCCAGGAACTGCCTACGTCTAAGCTGGGTGCTGCGTGCAACATCGGGAAAAACATTTACAAGATGTCCACAAAACTTGACAGTCTTGTGTTTAAAAAAGGCACGCAACACACATTGCTTAATATCTTTAGTCAAAAATGTCACCAACAAGGTAGAACGAGAATTGATTATGTCCTGGGAGTCCTCGAGGAAGGCGGTGAGATTAGCAATGGAAGGTTCAATAACATCAAACTCCCCCTCAACCGGATTAACTCTCTTAAGATTAGGGGATATATAATATATGTGAGAAACTGAAATAGGTTCCTTGATTAATAAGACTTCCTGAAGGTACTTATCCAATAGTATCTTAGGAGCGAGGAGTTTGGTAATAGGAAAATTCAGGAAACGCAAATTGCAGGAACGAGCTGCATTCTCCATCGCTTCAATTTTAGTATGGAGAGTCAGTGAGTCCCTTATACCAACTGCCTGAGCAGCGTGCAAAGAACCCATCTGTCCCTCCAATTTTGAAATGGCTGTATTAAGCGAAACCGTTCTAACATCTAACTGCCGTAAAGAGACTACAGTCTCTTGGGAAAATTTAGCCAGAGAGTCAAAAGTACCCGAGATCTTACTATCAATAGACTTAAGAACTCCCCAAACATCCTTCAAGGTAATCTCATTATCAGACCCAATAGTCGGGAGTGCAGGAGCAACCCCCGACTCAACAGAGAGAACCGGTTTAGGCAAGGAGAAAGAATCATTTAAACCTCTTACCTTTTCGAGAGACTCCACCGCAGAAGCAGGAAGCACTGTAGCAAAAGGACACGGCGGCGGAGACCTTCCCCCTGAACTCAGGGAGGCGCCCTCAGGAGACGAATGGGCAATTGGCAGCAAAGAAAAATGCTTATCTAAGGGGCCCGTCGGCTGGGAAGTGTGCTGGAGGCATCCGGGGTCATTCAGTTGGCCTCAGGGACTGCTGCTGAGTGCAGCGTGCTGCATCGGGCGTTGGAGATTCCCCGGACTATCAGACAGGCAGGGGAGAGTGAACCGCAGCTGTGAGAGGACCCCCTGTGAGCATAAAAGCTGCCAGTTTACCTTGTATCATCTGAACTCGGCCGGGAAGTGTGCTGGAGGCATCCGGGGTCATTCAGTTGGCCTCAGGAACTGCTGCTGAGTGCAGCGTGCTGCATCGGGCGTTGGAGATTCCCCGGACTATCAGACAGGCAGGGGAGAGTGAACCGCAGCTGTGAGAGGACCCCCTGTGAGCATAAAAGCTGCCAGTTTACCTTGTATCATCTGAACTCGGCCGGGAAGTGTGCTGGAGGCATCCGGGGTCATTCAGTTGGCCTCAGGGACTGCTGCTGAGTGCAGCGTGCTGCATCGGGCGTTGGAGATTCCCCGGACTATCAGACAGGCAGGGGAGAGTGAACCGCAGCTGTGAGAGGACCCCCTGTGAGCATAAAAGCTGCCAGTTTACCTTGTATCATCTGAACTCGGCTGGGAAGTGTGCTGGAGGCATCCGGGGTCATTCAGTTGGCCTCAGGGACTGCTGCTGAGTGCAGCATGCTGCATCGGGTGTTGGAGATTCCCCGGACTATCAGACAGGCAGGGGAGAGTGAACCGCAGCTGTGAGAGGACCCCCTGTGAGCATAAAAGCTGCCAGTTTACTTTGTATCATCTGAACTCGGCTGGGAAGTGTGCTGGAGGCATCCGGGGTCATTCAGTTGGCCTCAGGGACTGCTGCTGAGTGCAGCATGCTGCATCGGGCGTTGGAGATTCCCCGGACTATCAGACAGGCAGGGGAGAGTGAACCGCAGCTGTGAGAGGACCTCCTATGCTTGTTATCGTTAAAAGACTGCCTTCCTTTTCCGCGGAGCGTGGTTCGCGGAGCGTGGTTCGAAGGGGCGTGTTCAAAGGGGCAGGTCCTGCCCCTTTGACGCCCCTTCGACGTCGCTGCGACGTCATTGTATCACCTTATTGACTGCGTGCTCCTCGGATTTGGAAGAGAGGCAGGTTTGCCTAGTTAAGGTTTTACCTGGTGTTTTTTTTTGTTTGTTTGTTTAATTTACCCTTTGTCCCCCTGTGTTATGGGGAAACGGAAGGGTAAAGGTAAGGGTGCTTCTGAGGGGGACCCTGTCGGTAGTATTAAACCGGTTAGGGATCTTTAACCTGGAAAAGAGACGGCTGAGGGGAGATATGATAGAAGTCCATAAATTAATGAACGGAGTGGAACGGGTAAACGTAGATCGATTGTTTACCTTATCAGAATATAGGAAGACTAGGGGACATGCAATGAAGCTACAGGGTAAACTATTTAAGACTAATAAAAGAAAATATTTTTTCACTCAACGTGTAATCAAACTCTGGAATTTGTTACCGGAGGATGTAGTAAAGGCTGTTAGTGTAGCTGGGTTTAAAAAAGGTTTGGACAAGTTCCTGGAGGAAAGGTCCATAAACCATTATTAAGAAGGGACCCAGGATATCAATGCTTGAACCAATACAAGCATTGTGGAACCTGTGTCCCTTGGGGAAACTGCTAGGTACATATGACCTAGATTGGCCACTGTTGGAAACAGAATACTGGGCTTGATGGACCTTGGTCTGACCCAGTATGGCATATCTTATGTTCTTATGTTCTCCCCTCAGCCATCTCTTTTCCAGGTTAAAGAGCCCTAACCTTTTAGCCTTTCTTCATAACGGTATCCTTCCATCCCCTTTACCATTTTGGTGGCTCTTCTCTGAACCTTTTCTAATAACGCTATATCCTTTTTTAAGATACGGCGACCAGAATTGCACACAATATTCAATGTGCGGTCTCACCATGGAACGATATAGAGGCATTATAATATCCTTTGTTTTATTTTCCATTCTTTTACTTAAGATATCTAGCATTCTGTTTGCTCTCTTGGCCGCCGCTGCACACTGGGCCGAGAGTTTTACATGTTGTCCACAATGACACCCAAATCTTTTTCCTGGGTGGTGGTTCCTAATGTGGAACCTTGCATTGTGGAACCATAGTTTGGGTTGTTCTTCCCTAGTTGCATAACTTTGCACTTTTCCACATTAAATTTCATCTGCCATTTTGATGCCCTGTCTTCCAATTTATGAAGATCCTCTTGCAATTTTCCACAATCCTCTTGGGTTTTAACAACTTTAAATAGGTTTGTGTCATCTGTAAATTTGATAGCCTCACTCGTTATTCCCTTTTCCATGTCAAAAAGCAGCGGACCCAGCACAGATCCCTGGGGTACACCACTATTTACCTTTCTCCATTGGGAAAATTGGCCATTTAGCCCTACCCTCTGCTTTCTATCTTTTAACCAGTTCCTGAACATCAGCAGATTTCTCTCATCATGCAAAGGCATAGAAAATCATTCCGATGCACTGGACCCTCCCCACTAAAATAAAGCACTTAAGGTACAGTCACAGTATTCAAGTGACATACACCATGGATGAGCACACATGTGTACACTGATCAGTCACTATTCTGTGTGTGCACACGTATATGCCATCATACATACCTGCAGGAGGATGTGCACAGGGGCAGCATTGAGCCAGAGTGTGGGGTTCCGCAAGTAGGTTATAGAATACTATAAGCTACCAACATGCCTTCCAAAATCTAGGAGCGGGCATTTACACCTGCCATGGGGCAAGCATAAGTGCTCGTGCATAGGGGGGCCACAGAAACCCTATTCTAGAAAGTGAAGCACGCACATGCTTAAAGAATTACCCTCATAATATCTATGCTATATGGATGTGCTGCCTATTATGGTGTATCATTGGTATTTTGCTGACATTTCTCATAATTCTGTTTATATGAATGTTCTACTGAGATATTTTAGTGTGTGCATTACTTACCCTATGGCTTTTTTACTAAACTGCTATGCTGTTGATGTGCAATTTGGTGCACTAACTGTGCATTTGGGCCCATGGGGCAATTCTTTAACACATGCCATGCTAACTGCCAATCATGCCACAAGGATGGGTTAGGGGCTGAGAGTAAGCATGGTGATCACATTGCAGTGCATGGGGGGACATATTGTGTGTTAGTTGTCAATGTTGCCATTAGCATGAGTTCACCTAATGCCACCTCAGTAAGTGGGGGTACATACAGCCACAGTAGCAGCGTCATGCATCTGTGCATTAACTCTCAGAAACATGCTGGTCATGCCCCTGACCATTATGGCGGAAGCTTTCCACATAAGATATGTCAGTTTTTGCACTAAATGCACATTAAGTGCAAAAAAATCAATGCATTTTAGTAAAAGGGCCCCTGCGTTTTATTATTGATATTACTAGGCTTTAGTTTGCCTATCTCTGAGTTTACCTCATTGTTCTAATGGTATTACACAGATATTTGGTCATTTTAGTATTGCTATGGCATGGAGTAGTAGCCTAATGATTAGAAAACTATGTTGGTAAAAAAGACCAGAGTTCAATTCCAACTAGCATTCCTTGAACAAGTCACTTAGCCCTTACATTGTCTCAAGAGAAAGGCCTGGCAATCTACTTCCGGTAACATGGCAAAGAAAACCCAGGGGCTGCTGGGTCACAAGGAGTCAGCATTGACTCAAAGGCACACATTGCATTGCACTATTGTTATGCTGTTAAACAATGCAAGCTGATTTTCAGCTATAGGTGTACACTTTCTTGGGTGAATCATTTCATAAAAGTGGTTAATAAATCCTAAAATAAAAATGTCATATAACCAAGCAAAACAAAGATAAGCAAATGACTGACATTATTTAATTAACATAGAAATACTACATGGGGGTATGTTTACTAAACAGCGCTAACGTCGCAGCGGCGACATTATCACGCGATAAGTGACGTTATCGTGTGATACCGCGCGATAACGTCTCCGGCGGCGTTAAGGCACACAGAGGGTGGGGTAAGGCTCTGCAAAGGGCGGAGATAAGGGGTCAATGGGTGGAGAGTGGGCGGGGAGAGGCTCCAGGCACCCTAATGCTGTGAAATCAGGGTCTGAAAATTAACGCCAGTGAAAACCTTGTGTTAGAGGCAATGTACAGCAAAGGCAGGGAGACCAAGAAAAGTGATAGTAGTGATACATGTGCAGCAACAGCATAGTGCCCAAGTACGAAAGGGCACTATGGTGAGGCTGCAAATGGGGTACAGGGGGCTGCAGGCGGGACATGCAGTGGGGCAGCTGTGGCACAGGGTGGACTAAGCAAATGCCTAGGTGACACATAGGAATGAAGAAACGTAAAACCAGCAAGACAGCAACTGACCAAGGGCAAACATATCCCTGAGTGTGTGTCCCACAGTGCCACAATGGACATTACCCAGCAAGTACCCCAAAGGGCACATAACATTGGCAGGCGGTGCCGGGGGAGACGCGTGGATGTCTATGCAGGCACCCCTACCCCATATCATGCACCATAGGCAGCCGCCTACCAGAACACTGGATGGCCTGGGACTGCGCACCACCAGCACCACCGGCATAAGGGCATGTCAGCATGGTGGCGGAGGGGTGCTGGTAGTGGAGGGGGCAGTGGCATCTTCCCACAGCAGACCAAGGCCAAGCCCTGTTTAGGTGGGTGCCATGCACTGCAAAAGACAAGGTCTGGCTGACAAACAGTAATGGTATCCCCAGGGAATGACTTGCCTCTGTGACAACAGTTTGGTGCAGTACACACAGCCAGTGTTGGGGCAGAAGGTTACATGTTAAAGTCCCAGCTGTGGCTCCTGCAGGACATGTCCCTATATTTTACACAGTACTAAACCATGGTAATAAAGAAGGAAACCTTATTGCAGATAAAATAAACACACCATAAATGCCTATATTTTACCCTACAGAGCACATACACATAGACATGTGCAGTCCCTAGAGCAGAGGTTCCCAAATGCAGTCCTGGAGGGCCAAACACCATTCAGGTTTCATGCTGTCCCTAAGAAATATGCTTGAGATGTATTTATATGCACCGCCCCATTGTATGCAAATGTATCTCATACATTTTCATTAGGGACAACATGAAAACCTGAGTCATGTTGGGCCCACCAGGACTGGAGTTGGGAACCTCTGCCCTAGAGCATAGGCCAACAGGGCCACAAACACCCACACCCACAGGCTCCACTATCCAAAGCCCACATGGAGAGTCAGGCTGTTTGGCCCTGCGCGGAGCAGAATCTACCAATACTAGCACCTGCATACCTTAGCAATGCTGTCATAAACATGGAAACAAGTTTCACATATATCAAAAGGTTGCTATGATCAATGTCAGATAACAGATCCTACATTAAACACAATTTGCTAACAGAGATTCATCATAGCAACCTTTTGATATATGTGGAGTGTGTTTCATATTTTGTTACTGACAGTGTTTACCACCCCGGAGAGTGACCCTAACAGTATTGATTACCATAGCAATGCCTGCACTGTGCCCAGGACTGGTGTGGCGGCCAGGGCTGCCAACCACCTCTCTCTTTGCACAATGCTGACATAGGTGTGGGAGTGTGTGTATGTCTACTCAGTGTTTTGTGGCTGCCTACACCTTACTGAGCTCCCAATGCTTGCACTGTCTCCAGTGTTAGCCTGCCAATGTGCATAATAAGGAGCAAGGTATTGTGGGTATGGCCTGGACACAGCGGTCTGGGCAGGATGCATCTGCACAGGGCATAGGGCAATGGCTGGGACATTGTAGCGCCCGACCACCACCTGCACGGACAGGGTGGCCACAGCATGTCATGCTGGGAGGTCACTCTCACCCTGACTGAGCAGTGACCATGGCATGGCTAGGTTCCCCCATAGTGCCATACAGTATTTATCCCAAGTGATATCTTTGAGTTTCTTTTTTTGGGGCTTACTCATTGACATATTTGCTTGGTGTGTGTTCTCCCATCCCATTTTTGTGTGCACACAGTTCTTCCAGGAACATGAACTATGTACTAGCTAGCAGAATGTCTGTAGTTAGCATGTGTATGGGTGGAACACCTTGCAGGCTGCAGTGGGTAGAGACTGACTGTGCTCTCTGCTGGTGAATGTCAGATAGTAGTGGTGGTGGTGGTGGTGCAGCTGAGCTTTTCCAGGCCTACTGCCTGTCTGCCAGTGCTCTATGTGATGCATACAGATCTGCATTGACTGCCCTGGAGGGTGCCTATTCCCCATCAGGACTGGGGTTGATGGTCCCCTCTACTGCCACCATTGCAGAGATGTAGAATGTGGATCTGTTGGTGGGAGATCCCGTCCCCCACCCTGGCCCACAGAGGGCAGATTGGGTGGTGCTACATAATCTGCTTTTGGGTCCAAACACCACCCTTCACTTATAACATGTGACCATGGCAACTGCACAGGATATGCACTATTCTAGGTGCATCATAGTCCACAAGGGCTAAATGTGACTGGGAAATACAGATGGACACAGGTGTATCCTAGGTATGTTGGCAAGGACTACCTATCACACACCGGCACTGATGGGGACCTGCAGCATAGCCCATCTCAGCCAAGCCAGGTGCTGCGGACCTGGTGCTGGGTGCTCCACCTCACCCTCAGGGTGAGCACAGGAACCGCACAATGTCACGGTCTGTAGCTGCTCTGTGCCAGTAACACACACGGTCAGTTCCCCCTACCAGGCCGGGGTGCTATAGAGGTGTATACCCCATCTTGTGATCAGATGTAGGCTGCTGATCTGCTACCAGCAAAAACACCCTCACAGTGCCGTAACCTAAGGTGCCTCATAAGGCGTCCTATAGGGCGCCCTATAGGGCACATTATAAAGTGCCTTGGCAGACAGGGCACTTTATAATGTGCCCTATGGAGTGTCTTATAGGGCGCCTTAGGTCACGGCACTGTGAGGGTGTTTTTGCTGGTAGCACTGATTTAAATTAAAAGGAAATGCCTCCGTCAGCCTTACATGACACTAGTGTGGGATCAAACCCTTGACCTCTGCCTCCACGGTCATTGCAGTTACCAGTGGGCTACATCTTTACAGCTTCTAACACTGCGCTGGCATGAACTTAGGGTTAACGCGCATTAATGTGCCACGGCACCCACTATCACGCAATATCGATTCCTTGCAACCTTCCCTCCGGAATGCCCACTACCTTATGTGGCATTCTTCACATTAACGCTGCAACTAGCGCCGGTAACATTAAGATGGTTTAGCAAACATACCCCAAGGTTTTCCCATGCTTTTCATTAGATACAACAAAAGACCATGTCCAAAGCACAAAATGGAAACACATACTGTACAATGGAAAAGGGGTAGATATATACTGAAGAAAGGTTGGACTAAATAACACACACAAGCAAAACAGGAGAGCACAGCAGGTGCCACACCAGCATGTTATATAGAACCAAACATCCAAATGTTACATGAAAAGACACTTGGGGAACGTTTACTAAATTATGGGGTATGTTTACTAAACCTAGACATCTAATAGACAACATTTTGGTTGTGGTGAGAAGCAAGGAGAAATGTGACAAATGCTATCTACCCTTTTTGATGTCTAGGACATCTGCACCTTGTCCACTCACAATCTTAAATTTATTTATTTATTTTATTTATTTATCTATTTCTTCTATACCGCCCCTTCCAGAGATCAGGGGCGGTTTACATGGAACAAGTTAACAGTTTTGTATACTACTGTATACATTACATGGAACAGAGATTTCTAACTTTATACAGATAATAGATAGTATATTACATGGAACAGAGATTTCTAACTTTATACAGATAATAGTGCATTAAACTGTCGGAACTATTTACATTTTGTATACTTTTATAAATTTCTGTATTATAATATTGAACAGAATCTTCTAACTTTTTACAGGTAGTGAGGCGAGGAACTGCCGAAACTATTTACAATGGTTATTTACCAAAAGGTTATATACAATGAATTACAGGGTGAAGCATTCGTTAGTCATGTGTGAATGGTGGAATTTATTTCCTTTTTTTTTTTTTTTTTATTCGTGAGTTTTTGGGGTGTCTGTGGTAAGTCTGTGTGTGGTTAGTTGAATGTGATTTAGGGCTTTGTGTTTGTATGTCTGGGGATGCTGTGTGGTTGGACTTGGGGGTAGGGGATTTCAAAGTGTTTGGAGAATAGGTATGTTTTGAGTTCCTTCCTAAATTGGGTGAGGTCTTTCATGATACGAAGGTCTATTGGGAGATCATTCCAGAGCATGGGGGCAGTGAATGTGAAGGCCCTGGTGCTGGTGGATTTTTTAGTTTTCTTGAATGATTTTGGTATTTCAAGTGAGTGTGCTGCGTTTAGTCTGCGAGCTCTTGATTCAGATGGAGCGTGTAATAGTGTGGATAGATATGAGGGGGCGATGTCGTTCAGGAGCTTGAATGTGGTTAGGAGAATTTTATATCTGATTCGGCTGTTTATAGGGAGCCATGCAGTTCTAGCATTATAGGGGTTACATGGTCTACTAGGCGGGCTTTAGTGACTACTTTTGCACAGATGTTCTGGGCTCTTTGAAGTAGGTATGTACTTTTTTGTGGTAGGCCAATTAGGAGACTATTACAATAGTCAAAGTGGGGGGTGATGAGTGTGTTAACAACTGATCTAAAGTCATGTGTGTCAAGAAGGGGCCTTAGGTGTTGTATGGTTTTGAGTTTGTAGAATATGGTTTTTACTGTCTGTTTTATGTGTGGTAGCATGGTGAGTGTATGATCTATTATTACACCTAGGTATTTTACCTCTTTTTTGACAGGTATAGTCGTGTTGTTGATTGAGATTGATGTTGGATAAGGGTTCTCGGTCACGGGTGATCTTGTTACAAACATTGCTTCCATTTTTTTGAGGTTGATGCTGAGGTAGTTGGTTTCCATCCAAGAGGTGGTCTCAGCCATGCATTCGGATAGGGAGTCGTAGGTAGGGTTTTTGGTGGTTATGGGGAGAGCAAGCATGATGTCGTCAGCATAGATAAAGTGACTAATCCTGTGTTTTCTGAATATTTTTGTAATGGGTTGGAGGTACAGGTTGAAGAGGAGGGCAGAAAGTGCAGATCCCTGGGGTATTCCTTGTCCTTGGGGGAAGGTTTCTGATACTTCCTGGTCTATTTGAACACATATTAGTCTGTGTGTGATGTAAGACTTAAACCATTTGAGGACAGTCCCACCTATTCCTAGGTTTTCTTGTCTATTGATCAGAGTAAGGTGGTTGATGTTGTCAAAGGCGGCAGAAATGTCTATGAAAAGGAGTAGGAAGCCTTGACTGTTGTCATCTGTGCCTTTGATGAGGAAGTCTATCAGTGTAATTAAAAGGGTTTCTACACCATGAAAGGGGCGGAAACCAAACTGGTGTGAGTATAGGGGTTTGTGCTCATCAATATGGTCTTGTAATTGTAATTGGACGTTTTTTTCTATTATTTTAGCTATAAGTGGAATGCTGGCTATCGGTCTGTAAGAGTTTGGGTCTTTTGAGTCAAGTTTATTGTTTTTTATTATTGGGCGAAGCGTAGTGAGTTTTAGGGCGTTGGGCATGATGCCCTGAGCAAGGGATTGATTCACCATGTGTTGAATGTTTTCAGCGAGTTCTTCCTTTGTACATTTGATCCATGACACAGGACATGAGGTGTAAGGCAGGAGTCTCCAAATCCAGTCCTAGAGGACCACAAACCAGTCAGGTTGGCAGGATATCTCTAATGCATATATATCTCATGCATATTCATTAGGGCTATCCCAAAAACCTGCCAGGATTGCGGCCCTCCAGGATAGGGTTGGACATCCCTGTTCTAGGGAGTGCACATGTTTTATGTTGTATGTGCAATGTGGGGTAAAATGTAGGGACATGGTTTGTAGGAGCCACAGCTGGGACTTGAACCTGTGACTTTCTGCCTCAGAACACACTGGCTGTGTGTACGGCACCATACTGTTGCCACAGAGACAAGTCAGTTCCTGGGGATACCATGACTGTTCATCAGACAGACCTTGTCTGTTGCACTGCACGCCACCCACTTGGCCTTGGTCTGCTGTGGGCAGATGCCACTGCCCCCTCCACCACCAGCACCCTTCCACCACCATGCTGACATGCCCTAATGCTGGTGGTGCTGGTGGTGTGCAGTCCCAGGCTATCCAGTGTGCAGGTAGGTGGCTGCTTAGGGTGTGGAGTCTGCACTGTTGACATGGTACAGATACACCCACTATCCATCATCACCCCACCCACACATGCAGCTAATGCGCGTTCTGCAGATAGTGCAGAAAATTGCTGGGCTATCTGCATTTGTCCCATGTTAGTGCTTGCCAAGCATGCCGCATAAACAGCTATCTGCCACATTAACAGCTAACCCTGTTTAGTAAACATGCCCCTTAGAAACATGTCAGAAAGCAACTGACATATACAGGCAAAAACATACAAGTTATAATGAGTCTTTTCATGCATCCTTGTCCCATCTACTTCTACCTCCTGATAGCCCAGAAGCAAAGTGAGTTTGACAAGTGCAAATCTAGATACCAACAAACAAGACATTCCAGATTTACCAGATTTGGCAGGAACACTCACCATGTATAGTCGTTCGCATACTGTGGTTGATCCTGGTTGCCAAATGGACATTTCCAGATGGGATGGCTGCCATTTACCCTTTTCAGTCAATTAGTGAGCATATGCACATGATACCAACATGTTTTTATTGTGTCCAGCCAGGCAGAACATATTGGTAGTGCAATATCTCAGTTCTAAATACCAGGGCTTAATCGTCTTATAAGGTATCATATTCTTATGTAAAATTCTATCAAATTAATAAAACACTTTTGCATTCTTGTAATCATTTACCCAAGTGTCAATCTTGTATTTATATCATAAAAGGAATACTTAAAAAATGTAAATATGAAGTTCCCTCGAATTTGTGATGGGCTATGTGCACAAAAATTTCTTTTGTGCAACTTTTTATAAGTTGAGTCCAAATTTGTGCACTCTGAGTCAAGTGTACCTTGACAAGTATAATGAAAATAATATTGAGATTTCAAAGGCATTATTAAAGTAATGATTTTAATGAAAATAGTTTGCATTAAGGGATATGTTTACTAAACTGCCTTATGGTTTTTCACTTCAGATGTTTAGCACAACAATTGACGTGAGCCATATGCAAAGCTTCCATGGTGACTCTCGGGGCGTGACCAGCATGTTCAACAATTAACTTGCAGATGCGTACAATAATGTATGGTGCTATTACTGAGGGTGCGCTTACAGCCAAATACACCTATGTGAATTGCAACATTGACAGGGTGCAATATGTACTCCATGCTAACTGCAGTGTGTTCACTGCGCCCTCTCTCCACCTGCCATACGCCCATTCTCCTCCCCAATGCGTGAGTAGCAGTTAGCAAGCAAATCAGCTCCTGGTAACCATCCTGCTCCCATGCTAACAGTTACCACAGGCTGGAGAGCAGAGTTACCATGTGCCAAAACTCATGCTAATTGCTTAGCGCACTTTAGTAAAAGGGCCCCTAAGTTATTTTAAAATCAAATTAATTAAATTTGATTTCGTATTTTATAGATAAACATAAGCTTAACTATATAGTAAAGATATATATGCTATTATGCAATTTTATATGGGTAACATATACAGGAGTGGAGGAGTAGCCTAGTGGTTGGGGCAAGGTACTTCAGGCCGGAAGGTCGGGGGTTCAAATCCCACTAGAGGACAGCAACCTTGAGCCGGAAGGACTGGGGTTTCTAGTCCCACAGGTGCTCCTTGTGGTCTTGGGCAAGCCACTTAACCCTCCATAGCCCATGTTCCCTGTAAAATAGTTATCTCCAAGTTATAATACCCTGTTCAATGTAATTTCAGTTTGTTCAATGTAAACCGCACTGATGCAGAATAGCGCGGTATATAAGAGAATATAAAATAAATACAAAATCTTATAAATCTTATACAAAATACTAGTAACCACTTTCAAGCTCATTCACAACATAGCCCCATCATACCTCAACAATCTAATCGCCATCCAGTCATCCAATAGATGCAGAAGAACCATAACTCAAAACACCCTCAGCGTCCCAAACAGCATAAGAAAGGTCAAAGCAGAAACAAGCCGCAGAGCTTTCTCTTATGTTGCACCACTGCTTTGGAATCAGCTGCCTCACGACATACGACTAATAAGTGACTTAAAAGAATTTAGAAAAAACCTCAAAACACACCTTTTTCAGTCCCATTATAGGCTGACCTAACCAGTAACCTCTGCTCCAAGATGGTCCCAACACTTTGACAAGGACATCTCCAATTGATCTGTCATATTGTATATATGTATATACGTAACACACCCCCACCCACGCATCCTAATGTATATGGTCCCAACACTTTGACAAGGACATCTCCAATTGATCTGTCATATTGTATATATGCATATACGTAGCACACCCCCACCCACGCATCCTAATGTATATGTATAAAGGTAAGCAAACCCGCACACAATTAATCAAATGTAAATCAAATGACCCTGCGTTGTGTTGTTTCAAATCAAATCTTTAACCAATCAAAATGTAAATCATACAAATTACTGTACTGTACAGTGCAACCTGATCTGTAAAGTTAACCGCTGCTGATCGTAGGAAGTGGCGGTATACAAGTGTCTACTAAATAAAAATAAATAAATAAATAACATATCCCCAAATGCTGGAATGCGCTACCCCCTGACATTAGGGCCATAACCAATCTATATCAGTTCAGGAAGGCACTCAAAACCTACCTCTTCCTCCAATACTTCCCAGCCAGCAATTGATCCTAGATACCCCTCCCACGAATGACCCACTCTAGAAATGCCCTCATATTCATTATCTGATTTTTACCTATCCTTGCTGTGTAAATAGCTTATGTATATAGTTTACCCTGTTATCCAAGTTTGTATCCCTGTTCGATGTAAAACCTGACAACTTGTCGTTATGGTAGTTATGTTATGATGTAAACCGCGCTGATACCGAATAGCGCGGTATATAAGAAACTGTAATAAATAAATAAATAAACATCAAACTGAAACAAAGCACGTATAAGTGCAAAACAAAAATATGTATTTAAATTGTAATTACTTGATAAATGATCATAAAACAGGTACAGGGTAAGTTATGTTAGCTAACCTTACAATTTTCTCCTGCAGTCTTTGGCTTTTGCCCATTTATTTTAAACTCTATTCAGATCTAGTAGTCTTCCATTAAGCTGATAACTCTTAACACACATCAACATGTCCAAATGATCTAAGCAATTGCGTTGTTTTGTTTTTTAAAGGATTTGTAAGGCTAAATCCATATTTGCAGTCTGCTATGGATGCCATGAATGTTCCTCCAAAGTCCATCAACTGTGCAAAATCTTTAAACGGTTCATTTTGCTGAGCAAATGCTGGCATATCTGGAAGACTTGAGACCAAGAGAGATATCATTAGAGAAAGAAATCATGCTTGGCAAAGTTGAAAGTCAACGCAAAAGAGGAAGGCCAGCAATGGCTTGAGATGATCTTAGGCACCTATTTGAGATGTGTATATCAAGAACTTAGAGAGATACTAGGTCAACCAGAAAGGGTAATCAGTGATAAACCATCAAAGTAGAAACACCTGATCAGTTTTCTGGGCAGCCCAATGGTAGCATTCTGCACTCGATATGTGTGTGTGTGGGGGGGGGGGGGGACCTAAGAGGGATCTGAGCCAAAAGAAGTCCTGAATCTTGAGCTTGGAGGTCCAGACTGCAGGTGGATTGAATCTTAAGTAGAAATGGAGAAGGCTAGAGGGGCTCTGGACTAGAAGAGGCCCTTTTTTTGAACTAGGGAAGTGAAAGATAGGTGCTTGGGAATTCTTGTCAGTGGGTGTCTGTAAGGTAATATATTTTGAAGGACTGGGGAAATAGAGTTGGTTAATTTGAAGGACGATACTTATTATGTGTGAGGTGGAATAAGTCCCCCTGAAGATGGCAATCAGGCCCGTCAACCACCCTCCAGCCCATGAGCCGTTTAAGGTAGAACCCCTCTGCCCGATCCTGGCCGGCCACGTTGAGGGTCAGACAGTGGGCAATAGGGGCTTGGAGCTGCGGCTGCGGCTGCACTTGCAAGCTCCTGCTGTGCATCCCGGTGTCATGGCAATGGGTCACCGCAGCACTGGCACACACGAAGGGGCTCTATGCGGGGAGGACATGGAGGTACTTGGTTGTTGGCATGTCAGTGATCTTCATTAAAACACACCCTAATCAGCCATGGGATAGGGAATGGCCAGAGTGTGGGTGTGGAAAGTGTATTGCCGCAAGCATGAGGGCAGTTGCCATGCACTCAGTGGCAATTAGTGCAAGTACACATAACAATACCTCTGTGGGTGTCATTTGCAGCACCCATGTTAAGTGTGCTGCGTGTTAAGGTACTTGGTCGTGCAGTAGCTGCCGGGAATATTCTGGTCACACCCCTGATAGCTAACACAGAAGGTTTGCACTTGACATGCATTTGTAATGCAGGTTAAATGCAAAACCTTAGCGGCCTTTAGCAAAAGGGCCCCTTAATGTACTTTGTGGCATGTTTACTAAAGTGTGCTACCAGTTAACGTGCACTTTAGCAGCCAGCATGTGACGGGACAAGAATTGGTTGGGTTAGGGATAGAGTATGGGTGTGGACTGCACATTGTGGTTAGCACAGGGGTAATTAACATATGCTGTCAATGTTCTAGTTAGTGTGGGCACACGTAACACCACGTCAGTAGGTAGTGTTAAGGCACCTATATTAATTGAGAATTCATTAGAAAACCTTTCAGTGTGAAAACTACTGGAAACATGCTGGGCACACACCCAACAGCGCAAGACTGTTGTACTTACCACGCATTAGTTTTTTCTGTTACGCATGTTAAATACCGCCCACTCCTTATATGGCACAGGCACACTAACGGGGCACGCACAATTGCGGGATCTTAGTAAACATACCCCTTGGTATCTATATTAAAAATGCATACCTTCTTTCTAAAAATCTGTAACTTAAAAATGACAAATTTCCTATTATAATTCAATATGATAGCTGAAGTTGACCTCTCAGAACATTATTTTAAAAAATGATTGGGGCCATCCCAGTGGCTCAGAGGAAATGCTGCTCTCATGTGGGGGACATGATCACAGGGTTCCAGAAGGAATCCTAATGCATGGCCCCCATTCCAGGACTATCACTGCAATGGCTGGACTAAGTGAGTCGGGGAGGGATATAAAAAAAGGAAAGAATGCGGGCTAGAAGAAAATGGAGATTTATTTAGTTATTTAACATGGGGTTTTTTACTGCTTTATCATCTCAAGTCAAAATGGTTTGCAATGTGACTTAAACTTGGTATTGTACATTAAACAGGGACATTGATAACTTGAATTTTCTTAGGTAATGGAAGAATTATGGTGCAGTAGCCCTAAAAAAAAAGATTACAAACAGGCAGAGCAGACACCTGGAGCACATCTTCCGGGGGGAGGTGCTGCAATGTGAAGTTGCATATTCTTCATGGTGGAGAAAGAGAATCAAGACTGATTCTTCAGCAGTGATCCCATTTCCTCACAGGCAGGCTCCAAATTTCAAAGAGGGAACCTTTCCCCAAGCTGCAAGATTAAAAGAGCTCAGATGAAAACAAATCCCCTCTCCCTCACATAGACTTTAGTCAACAGAGGGTACAAAATAAAATTCAGCAGCAGAAAAGTTGTTAAGTTGCCATATGTCTCAGGAAATAAGAGAAAGTTACTCTCCCAAGGTCATGCTAATACCTTCACATGATGACCTCATTGCATGAAATCTACATCAAATTTCAGCAAGGCAATACTACAAGTGGAACAGAAGTGCCAGAGCTCAAAAACCCCAAAGCTGTAGGATAAGCAACCACTACGAAGTGAAGGGTAGTGGTGGGTGTTAACTCCCTTCTGAGGGGTATAGAGGCATCCATCGACTGTCAAGACATGATGTCCCAGGAGGTGTGCTTTCTGTCTGGTGCCAAGACATTATGGAGAATTTGCAGAGACTCCTCAAGCCTACTGACTATTATCCAATACTATTCATCCATGTCTGTACAAATGATACTGCTAGGTTCTCACCCAAGCATATCAAAAGTGAGTTTGTGCCTCTGAGAGAGAAGGTAAAGAAGTTAGTTTCAGGTGGTGTTCTCCTCATTCCTCCCTGTTGAGAGTCAAGGTCAAGGCCAAGGCCAAGAGACTCACATGCTGAAGGCCTTGCTGCATGGATGATGTCATCAAGAGCATTTTGGCTTTCTGGACCATGGCATGACTTGCTGAGCAGAGATGTCATCCACCTATCAAAGAAGGGGAGAAGTATCTTCTGCAACAGACTGGCTAACCTACTGAGGAGAGATTTAAACTAGGATTGTTGGGAATGGGTGAACAAAGCTCCCAGGTGAGAAAAGCCCTCAACTGATCAAGAACGCCAGCGCATGCTCAATAGCAATCTGCATGCGCTGGCGTTCTTCATCAGTTGACAGACGGACTGCTTCTGGTGCAGTTGGTTGAGCGTTGAAGCAGGGCGAGAGAAAGTTGACCGCCCGAAACGCAGTGCTGTGTCCGCGCTAACTTTTGGTATTTTTGTGCATTGGATTGCAAGTGATTGCTGTTCTGATGGAGCACTTTTGAAAAGAAATAAATTTCTGAAGCTTAACTGCGAAAGCAACACAAACAACGGGGGACTCAGATACGTGAATTCCGTTTTTGTATAGTAGTTTTGCGTAGCAGTTCTGGCTTTAAAGGTTTTTTCTTATCTATGCTGAGACATTTTTTACAAGCAGTAAAATAATTTTTTTATTGGTGACACTTTGATTGTGGTGTTTTACCTTATTTATCGTTAGCTCCGTTGTGAGCTCAAAAAATTGAGCAAAATGGAAATGTTAGCTTCAAGAGGTGTATAGTGCCTCAAGGCTACACTTCCGACATTATTATACACATACACGTCAGCATTTAGATATTCACTTTTCTCTACTTTTTGGTTTTGGCATCCTAATAAATGGAACTGACATTTCAGCCATCGTGCTGTGGTTTCCTTTAAGGTGAAATGGTTAGGCAATTGGATGTCTGATCAAGTATCTATTGGTTCTCAAACCAGATTGGTGGGATTGAGACAGAAAATTTGAATTTTGAAAGTTCATTACTACTACTACTAATCATTTGTATAGTACTACAAGGGATAATCAGAGTATGGTAAGATACACATAAGTAGTGAATGAGAGAATGAGGGGCATCAGGATCCAAAAGCAGCCTCAAAGAGGTGGGTTTTTAGCCTGGATTTGAATAGGGCCAGAGAAGGAGCCCAACACACCATCTCATTGAAGAAAAAGTGGGGAATTTGAAATTCCTCCAAAATCAAATTCAAATTTTCCACCTCAATTCCACCAATCTGGTTTGAGAACCACTAAATATAACAACACACAATGCAATGCAATGTGTGCCTTCAAGTCAGTCCTGACTCCTTGTGACCCAGAGGCTCCTGGGTTTTCTTGGCAGTGTCACTGGAAGTAGATTGCCAGGCCTTTCTTCTGAGGCAATGGAGAGTTAAGTGACTTGCCCAAGGCCACAAGGAGTGCTAGTGGGAATTGAACCCTGGTTGCCAAGCCAGTGTTCTAACCACTAGGCTACTAACAACACACATCCCCTGCATAACCACTTTACCCTGAAGAAAGCTCTAAAATCAGGGAAAATTCCCAAAAATCGGAAAAATCTGGTAACCATAAGGGAGGGGAAAGCAGGTGACACATGTTAGAGGGAGGATGAGGCATAGGAAATTGGTATTGTATGTGCTGAAAAAGGGAGATAAATGAGAAAGGCAAGAGGAAGGGATTTTTGATTTTTTGATTTACGATGCTGTGGGAAGAAGGAAAAGGCATAGGAGATAAATGCTGGAAAAAAAGGAGGGATAATTGCGGGGGGGGGGGAGTGGTAGGCAGAGGAAATGGGTGCTGTGTTGGAAAAGAGAGAAAGACAAGAGGAAGGCTGCTGGGTAGGAGGAAGAGAAGAGACAGAAGAAATGGGTACTGGAATAAAAGGATGAAAACTGAAAGGAGTAGCATTATATGTAAAAAATAATGTTAAAGCTATAGAATTACATGGCTTAAAAGGTAGAGCGGAGGCACTGTGGGTTAAACTAGAAAGAGGGAAAGAGAAATCCATTTGCATTGGTGTGATATACAGACCCCCTCATAAGGAGAAGAAATGGACGGAGATTTAATAGAAAACATATGCAGCATTGCCAGGAAAGGGGACGTGCTATTGATAGGTGATTTCAATATGTCAGATGTTGATTTGAACATCCCTGCTGCAGTGTCATCTAGAAGTAAGGATATCCTGGATTTTCTACAGTGAAAACTATTCAGACAACTGGTAACAGAACCCACACGTGAAGAGACTTGGTGCTTATCAATGGGGAAAATGTTTTTGTTGTTATAGTGGGAGATCATCTCACATCCAGTGATCACCAGATGGTGTGGTTCAGTATTAGGACTAGGGCTGATAAAATCCATTTAAAAGCGAGGGTCTTAGACTTTAGAAAACTAACTTTGCCAAGATGTGCCAATACCTCAAGGAGTCATTAGCGGGATGAGGACACCTGGGGAATGTAGAAAAACAGTGGGCAAAACTGAAAGGGAATATTTTAAGGGCAACAAACCTTTTTGTTAGAAAGATATATAAAAGAAAAAGGAAAAGGAAGGTGCTATAGATCTCAAAAGAAGTAGCTGAAAAGATAAAGAAAAAGAGGGAGGCCTTCAGGAAATACAAGAGGTCACAGAGAGAGGAAGACAAGCATCTATATTTGGAAAACTTAGAGAAGCTAGCAAAGTACTCAGGAAAGCAAAGATACAAAAAGAAGAAATAATAGCCAATGCAATAAAATGAGATAAGACATTTTTCAGATATGTTTGTGAGAGGAGGAAGGGCAAAAGTGGAATTGTCAGACTCAAGAATGAAGGAGAGAAATATGTAGAAGTTAATGATAAAACGGAATTGCTTAACAAATATTTCTGTTCTATGTTCACAGATGAAGGGCCAGGAGCAGGACCTCAGACAACACCCACAAATAGGAATAGAAGTGACAGGGATCTTGAATGATTTTCAGAAAACTGTGTTTGTGAGGAACTACCTCAACTACAGGTAGATAAAATGATGGGACTGGATGGATGCATCCGAGAATGCTGAAGGAACTTGGGGATGTTCTAGTGGCTCTACCAACTGACCTTTTCAATGCTTCTTTGGAGTTGGGAGTGGTCCCAGAGGACTGGAGAATGTCACATGTGATCCCTTTACACAAAAGCAGAAGGATGAAGTGGAAAACTACAGGCTGGTTAGTCTAACTTCTGTGGTGAGTAAATTATTGGAAACACTGCTAAAAGAGAGAATAGTAAGGTTTCTGGAGTCCGATGGATTGCAGGATACAAGGCAGCATGGGTTTACCAGAGGCAGATCTTGTCAGACAAATCTGATTGATTTCTTTGACTGGGAGACCAGTGAATTAGACCGAGCGAGAGCCCTAGATGTGGTGTACTCAGATGTCAGTAAAGCGTTTGACACTGTTCCACACAGGCAACTTATGAACACACTGAGCACCTTAGAGATGGACCCTAAAGTTACTGGTTGGGTTAGAAATTGGTTGAGTGGAAGGCGGCAAAGGGTACAGGTAATTGGAGCTCACATTGAAGAGAAGGAGGACACCAGTGGTGTGACGCAGGGATCTGTTCTTGGTCCTATTCTTTTTAACATCTTTGCTAGTGATATTGCAGAAGGGCTGTTGGGTAGGGTTTGCCTGTTTTGAGGATGATACCAAAATCTGCAATAGAGTAGACACTCAGCAAGGTGTACATAACATGAAGAGGGATCTAGCTAAGCTTGAAGAATGGTCTAGAATTAGCAATTGAGATTTAACACTAAAAATGCAGTCATGCATTTGGACTGCAAAAATCCAAGGGAATGAAACAGTGTAAGGGGGAAGTACTTCTGTCCACCTTTGAAGAGTGGGACCTGGGCATGATTGTGTCTGACGATGTTAAAGTAGTTAAACGGGTAGAAAAGGTGACGGCGAAAGCCAGAAGGATGCTTGGGTGCATAGGGAGAAGAATGGCCAGCAGAAAAAAGGAGGTGGTAGTGCCTCTGCATAAGTTTCTGGTGCGACCTCATTTAGAGTATAGTGTGCAGTTCTGGAGACCACACCTTCGAAAGGATATAAACAAGATGCAGTCAATGCAGAGGGTTGCTACTAAAATGGTTAGTGGTCTTCATTATAAAGCATATGAGGACAGAGTTAAAGATCTTAATATGTATACTTTAGAGGAAAGGCGGGATAGAGGAGATATGAAAGAGATGTTTAAATACCTCCATGGCATAAATGCACAGGAGAATCCCTTTCAATTGACAGCAAGCTCTGCAATGATGGGACATAAGATGAGAGTGAAAGAGGATAGACTCAGGAGTAATATGTGGAAATATTCCTTTACAGAAAGAGTGGTAGATACATGGTATAGTCTCCTAGTGGAGGTGGTAGAGACGAGGACAGTATCTGAATGAAAAATAGCATGGGACAAACACAGAGGATCTCTAAAGGTAAAGAGGGGTCTATTGTATTTGACATGGAAGAGCAGACTAGATAGACCATATGGTATTTTTCTGCCATCATGTTTCTAAGTTTCTAAGCCTTACCTCTGTGGTGGGAAAAGTAATAGAGGTGCTTCTTGAAAAAAAGAATAGTGGACTTTCTGTAAACCAATGGATTGCATGATCCGAGGCAACATGGTTTTACCAGAGGAAGATCATGCCAAACAAATCTGATTGAGGCCTTTGACTGAGTATTCAGAAATTTAGATCAAGGGCATGCCATGAATGTGATACACCTAGATTTCAACAAAGCCTTTGATACTGTTACTCATATGAGGCTTATCAATAAACTGCTCATTCTGGGGATAGGTTGCAAGGTGGTGAACTGGATCAAAAATTGGTTGACTGACAGACAACTGAAGGTGGTGGTAAATAAAAAAAGTGGTACAATTACAGACACAGGAATATTTAGACTCATCTTACCCACTTGATGAGCAACAATATGGATTTCGTCCCCGACACGGAGTTGAGACACTCCTAACAGTTTTAATTGATGCTCTCCTAAGAGGGACTGACAATCATAAACAGGCTTTCATCCTCCTATTCATTGATATATCAGCAGCCTTTGATAGTGTACATCACACAATAATGCTCAACAACCTGAGACAAATAGGCATAAACTCTACAGTACATAAATGGTTCACCTCCTATTTAAATAATAGAACGCAAAATGTAAGAATAGGTAACCAAACTTCCACTATATATAAACAAGAAATTGGTTTACCACAAGGCTCAGCGTTATCAGCCCTACTTTTTAATATTTACATAAAACCGGTCTGCAACATCTTTAAAAAATTTGGAGTACAATATCACCTTTACGCAGATGATATTATGATGTACATTCCATTTACAATCCCTAATCTACCGTTACAACTCCTAACAGACTGCTATAATGAAATCACAACTTGGCTAAAAGCTCAAAATCTCCACATAAATCATGCTAAAACTGAAGTTCTAATCGTAACAAAATATCAAGCATATATCCCTCCAACCCACATAACACTACAAAACCAAGAAATTAAAATAAAAAACGAAATACGATATCTAGGTGTTATACTAGACACACACCTTACAATGGAAACCCACATCAGAAATACTATAAAGAAAATTTATTTCAAGCTCAAAATCCTCAAACAACTACGCCCTCTAGTATTTTTACAAGATTTTATTAATATAATCCAGGCTACCATAACCCCTCACTTTGATTTTGCCAACCTAATACTAATGGGTATTTCAAAACAAAACATTAAAAGAATTCAACTAGCACAAAATGCAGCAGCTAGAATCATATTGAAAGTAAATTCACTCCAACACATAACACCAATATTAGCATCCCTTCACTGGTTACCAATACAAAGCAGGATAATATACAAAACAATAATAACCACATTCAAAGCCTTAAATGATATGGCTCCAACCACACTATGTAATCTAATATGCAAAGAACCTTCTAAGTCCACTCACAGAAAAGGACAATTAAACAAAATAAAGATTCCGAAAGATTTCATAAAAGCACATAAATTAACAAACAATAGAGCCTTTTCACACATAGCTCCAACTATTTGGAATTCCCTCCCAGAGGATCTACGAACACTAACCGAGATCATGGAATTCCGTAAAAAATTGAAAACTTATCTATTTACCAAACACTACAATAACATAGATAACCCTTCACTCGATTTAGATAAAGGCTAAACAGGTACCTGACTGTATCAAATAAAAACCCTTTCACTCAAACGGATAACATACATAGTTGAAATTATATGATGATCCAATGTACTAATACTTCCAAATGTATATAGTTTTATTCTGTTCTGTATTGCCTTACGCTGTTTAGATAATACATTCTGTTTAGTTATTACTATGTTCTATATTTACATATGCTGTATAGTTAATACTTTGTTTGTTTATTATAAGACGTTTAATACATTCTGTTTAGTTAATTACTCTGTTCTATATTTACATATGCTGTTTAGTTAATACATTGTTTGTTTATTATAAGACGTTCCATGTAAAACAAACCTTGCTTTGTTAATTGTTGTTTATTGTGAACCGCAACTGATCTCTGGAAGATGCGGTATATAAATGCGATGGAGGAGTGACCTAGTGGTTGGGGCAAGGTACTACAGGCCGGAAGGTCGGTGGTTCAAATCCCACTAGAGGACAGCAACCTTGGGCCGGAAGGACTGGGGTTTCTAGTCCTGCAGGTGCTCCTTGTGGTCTTGGGCAAGCCACTTAACCCTCCATTGCCCATGTTCCCTGTAAGTATTAGTGTATGTGTCTCATATCCCCTCGTGTTAAATGTATCCCCCAACCGCTTTGACCCAGTGAAAAGCGGGATATAAATGCAGCTAAATAAATAAATAAATAAATAAAATGGAACTCAGAAGAAAGGAAGGCGCGTAGTGGTGTGCCTCAGGGACTGGTCCTGGGATCAATACTGTTCAATGTATTTGTGGGTGAAATTGTGGAAGGACTGAATGGAAGTCTGCCTTTTTGCAGATGACACAAAAATTTGCAACAGAGTGGACACTTCTGAGGGAGTGGACAATATGAGAAAAGATCTAAAAACACTGGAAGAATAGTCTAATGCTTGGCAGTTACAATTTAATGTGAATAAGTACAATCATGCACTTGGGAAACAGAAATCCAAAGGAAATGTATGTAATAGGAGGAGAGAGGTTGATGTGCATGGACCAGGAGAGGGACCTTGGAGTGCCAGAGTCTGAGGATCTAAAAGTGGCGAAACAATGTGACAAGGTGGTGACCAAAGCCAGAAGGATGCTGGGCTGCATACAGAGAGTTAGAATTCAATGAAGCTGCAAGGTGGTAAACTTAAAAGCAAAATCAGGAAATACTTTTTCACTGAAAGGGTGATGGATGCCATCCCGATGGAGATGGTGGGGGCAACTATACTGACGGAATTCAAAATGGCATGGGATAGACACAGTGGATCCCTTTATAGCAAGAGAATGAAATCAAAGCATACTTAAATATATTTTAATAGAGGGGGAGTTGACCTGCACAGAGTAGCAGGTACAACCTTAAAAACAGGCATGGGGGGGGGGAGGGTGATCTGCATGGAGCTGCAGTTACAACCACTCTAGCCACCTTACTGGCAGACTAGATAGACCATGCTGGTCTTTATTTGCCATTGTATACTATGTTACTATGTTAAGACTGCTGGAGGTTGGATTTCACTGTTGGAGGGGGTTCAGTCAGCCCTGCTTCTTCCTCCTCTCCTCTTCCTCCACTACTTATCTCCCTTCCTCTATCTCTATTTCCTATTTTGTTTGGCAGCTGGGGCCCAAGCTCTTGATGAGGGGTTGGATTTGTTAGGAACTGGGGAACATTCTGGGGAAAGGAGGGGCTCTTCCGAAGGGATGGGCTTCACCTTAACCAGGATGGAACCAGGCTGCTGGCATTAACCTTTAAAAAGGAGATAGAGCAGCTTTTAAACTAGATATTAGGGGAAAGCCGACAGTCGCCCAAGAGCAGATGGTTCGGAAGAATGTATCTTTGAAGGAACCTACCAAAAGCAGAGAGGTTCCACAAAAGAGTAAAGTAGCCCAAATGCCCTCAAGTATGGAGCAGACAGAGCTTAAAGATCCCAAATTACTCATGTCTAACAGACAAATAATTATGGATAAAATACATTCTCTAAAATGCTTGTATACAAATGCTAGAAGTCTAAAAAATAAGATGGGAGAGTTAGAATATATAGCACTAAATGAAAGGTTAGATATGATTGGAATATCAGAGACATGGTGGAAGGACGACAACCAGTGGGACACTGTGATACCTGGGTACAAACTATATCGTAATGATAGAGCTGATCAAATTGGTGGAGGGGTTGCTCTCTATGTTAGAGAGGGCATTGAGTCAGAAAGGATTAAAGTTTTGCAGGAAACAAAATCTGCTGTAGAATCTATATGGATTGAAATTGCATGTAAAAGGGGGAAGGCAATGGCAGTGGGGATGTACTATCGAGCGCCTGGCCAGAATGACCAAATGGATGATGAAATGCTCAAAGAAATCAAGGAAGCTAATAAAAGTCACAGCACAGTAATAATAATGGGTGATTTCAACTACCCCGGTATCGACTGGGTCAGTGTCACGTCAGGACATGCTAGGGAGATAAAGTTCCTAGATGAAATAAATGACTGCTTCTTGGAGCAGCTGGTTCATGAACCGACCAGAGGGGAAGCCATATTAGACCTAATCCTTAGTGGAACACCAGATCTAGTGCAAGAGATAAGGTTGTTGGGGCCACTTGGCAATAGTGATCATAGCATGATCGCCTTTGATTTAATTAGTGGAGGAGGGATAGTAAGGAAATCCACAGTACTACCTTTTAACTTTCGAAAGGGAGACTATGATAAAATGAGGAAAACAGTCAAGAAAAAACTAAAAGGAGCAGTTGCAAAGGTTAAAGACGTACATCAGGCTTGGCTGTTGTTGAAAAATACTATCTTGGAAGCCCAGACCAGCTGTATTCCACGCTTTAAGAAAAGTGGAAAGAAGTCCAAAAAACTGCCAGCATGGTTTAAAGTTGAGGTCAGAGAGGCTGTTGTTGCCAAAAAAGCATCTTTCAGGAAATGGAAAAAAGAGCCAAACGACGAAACCTGGAAACAGCACAAGCACTGGCAAGTCAAATGCAAGGCATTGATAAGGCAGGCAAAGGGAGAATTTGAGAAGAAGCTTGCTGCAGAAGCAAAAACGTGAAGTAAAGACCTTTTCAAGTACATTCGTAGCAAAAAACCTGTGAGAGAGTCAGTTGGTCCATTAGATGATAAAGGGGTTAAAGGAGCACTAAGAGGCGACAAGGCGATAGCAGAGAGACTGAACGAAATCTTTGCTTCAGTCTTTACTGAGGAAGATGTGGGGATGTTACCCATGACTGAAGTGGTATTTAAAGGTGCAGAAGAATTGAAGGAAATATCGATACATCGAGAAGATGTATTACAACTATTAGATAAGCTGAAGAGTAGCAAATCACCTGGGCCGGATGGTATACATCCAAGGGTATTGAAAGAACTGAAATATGAGATTGCAGACCTGCTATTAGTAATCTGTGAACTATCATTAAAATCATCTCTAATACCTGAAGATTGGAGGATCGCCAATGTAACACCAATTTTTAAAAAGGGTTCCAGGGTTGATCCGGGAAACTACAGACCGGTGAGCCTGACGTCAATACCGGGAAAAATGATAGAAACCATCATAAAGAATAAAATTACTCAGCATGTAGATAGTCATGAACTATTGAGAGACAGCCAACATGGCTTTAGACAAGGAAGATCTTGTCTTACTAATCTGTTATGTTTTTTTGAAGGAGTGAATAATCAGGTGGACAAAGGTGAGTCGGTTGATATTGTGTATCTGGACTTTCAGAAAGCCTTTGACAAGGTCCCTCATGAGAGACTTTTGGCAAAACTAAAGAGTCATGGGTTAGGAGGCAGTGTACTATTGTGGATCAGGAACTGGTTAAAAGATAGAAAGCAGAGGGTAGGGCTAAATGGCCAATTTTCCCAATGGAGAAAGGTGAATAGTGGTGTACCCCAGGGATCTGTGCTGGGTCCGCTGCTTTTGACATATTCATAAATGACCTGGAAAGTGGAATAACGAGTGAGGTTAGCAAATTTGCAGATGACACAAAACTATTTAAAGTTGTTAAAACCCAAGAGGATTGTGGAAAATTGCAAGAGGATCTTGATAAATTGGAAGACTGGGCATCAAAATGGCAGATGAAATTTAATGTGGACAAGTGCAAGGTTATGCACCTAGGGAAGAACAACCCAAACTATGGTTACACAATGCAAGGTTCCACATTAGGAACCACCACCCAGGAAAAAGATTTAGGCGTCATTGTGGATACCATGTTAAAACCCTCGGCCCAGAGTGCAGCGGCGGCCAAGAGAGCAAATAGAATGCTAGGTATGATAAGGAAAGGAATGGAAAATAAAACAAAGGATATTATAATGCCTCTATATCGTTCCATGGTGAGACCGCACCTTGAATATTGTGTGCAATTCTGGTCGCCGTATCTTAAAAAGGATATAGAGTTATTAGAAAAGGTTCAGAGAAGAGCCACCAAAATGGTAAAGGGGATGGAAGGATACTCCTATGAAGAAAGGCTAAAAAGGTTAGGGCTCTTTAACCTGGAAAAGAGACGGCTGAGGGGAGATATGATAGAAGTCTATAAATTAATGAGCGGAGTGGAACGGGTAAACGTAGATCGATTGTTTACCTTATCAGAATATAGAAAGACTAGGGGACATGCAATGAAGCTACAGGGTAAACTATTTAAGACTAATAAGAGAAAATATTTTTTCACTCAACGTGTAATCAAACTCTGGAATTTGTTACCGGAGGATGCAGTAAAGGCTGTTAGTATAGCTGGGTTTAAAAAAGGTTTGGACAAGTTCCTGGAGGAAAGGTCCATAAGCCATTATTAAGAAGGGACCCAGGATATCAATGCTTGAACCAATACAAGCATTGTGGAACCTGTGTCTCTTGGGGAAACTGCTAGGTACATATGACCTAGATTGGCCACTGTTGGAAACAGAATACTGGGCTTGATGGACCTTGGTCTGACCCAGTATGGCATAACTTATGTTCTTATGTTCTTCACCTGCCCATTCTACACCAGCTTTTCCTCTTGATTATCAAGCAGAGCTCAGGTGCTCTGCCTTCTGTTCCACTCATCAGCCTTCCCTCATGTTAGGCAGGAGGGACCTAGGCTTTCCACTCTGCCATGGCCTTCACAGTCTGAGGTTAATGTTCAGTCATGGAGACCCCTGCTGGTTTTCTCTCCCTGCTATGATCTAGGACTTAGCCAACACGCTTGAATGACTATCACATTCTATCTTCCTATGCACAGTTTATTTGTGCATGAGAAACAAAGATATATGTATGGATGATAGGACAAAGAAGCAGACAGACAGATGGGCAAATAGGCAGATAGACAGACTAACTGACTGACAACAATAGGCACTACACCTTGGAAACATGACTAAAAATAAGTTCACTTCTCAGACTATATTCAGCTAAGATTCAACCACAGGATCTAAGCTATCAGTTGAAGCAAGCCCTTTGTCGGCCTTTTGGCTGAGACCAAAAATATGTGCCAGTATGGTGGATTAATGCCCTGCCACCAGACCCTACTGGGGACATATTTACCATATGACCATTGCCAAAGAAACATGATTAAACCTCCTACCAAATAAACAAATCAGTTTATGCTCGCTGTTTTTTTAATCCCGTCTCAGTCCTCACCCAGTTTCAACACATGCTTCTAATACTAATGGACCAGCGATTCTCACATCTGATCCTCAAGAGGCTAAAAACAGGTCAGGTTTTCAGTGTGACAGGTATGTAAATTAGCCTTGTTCTTAGATAACATCTATGTAAGTAAATCTGACAAATACTTATTGTGGACATCCTAAAAAACAGACTTGTTTTTGATTCTTGTTGAAAAGCCATATGCTGGACCCCTGGTTCTCAAACCTGCCCTGATGTACCCCCTACCCAGCATGTTTTCAGCATATCCACAATGAATCTGCATGAGAGACATTTGCGTGCAGTGGAGACTGTGTGATGTCATCACTTCTGCAGTGCCAACAGGATTCCCACTCCTGAACAGCACAGTGCTGGCAGAGTTTCCAGGATTTATGCTCCTAACTTTGAGGAATCCTTTTACTAAAGGGTAATGCATGTTAATAAAGTTAACAAGCGCTAAGTGCCATTAAGCCCATAGAAATAAAAGAGCTGTGGGAACTTAACGAGCATTAACTTCACTAACTTGCCTTAAAACCTTTAGTAAAAGGGCCCCTGATGGTTGCGCACCTAAATTGTCTTTGAAAATTTTCTAGGGCTAAGTGCCTAAATCTGTACTCATAATTTCACTAATCTCCTAAATTTAGGAGCACAAAAAATTGGGTGGCAACAGGGGCAAATTTAGGATGGGGAAAAAAGTTAGGAGGTTAGCATTTTCAATACTATGCTCATAAATTACATTTATAGATCTAGGTAAATGAATGGCAGCTCTAGATTTATAAGTAGGGTTGCCAATTTTTTGAAAAAGAAAAACCCACCACAAGTGGCTAGTCATGCTCCTCCCATGCCCACCCCCACCCCGCCGTTTCCCCTCCCCCTGTCCTGCCCCGACCCCACCCTTGCTCCAACCCCTCTCCCCAATAAATTTGCAGAGAGGGCAATGTGCAAACTGAATGAGCAAAATTGCTATACATTCTTAAATATAAATTCTATACTGACAGAATACACAGCATTGGTTGTACACACACACACAATACAGACAGGCCTTCATCAATAAATGAGCACAAAACAAAAAGAGAAATATAGAGACAAAAATTAAACCAAAACCCCAAGAAGTCAGACTCCACATGCAAGCAACATCAGATAAATAAGAGATGCATTTCCCCATACTGTGTAAAATATGAAGGTAACACAAAGTCCAGTCATTAAATTGAAAATAAAATTATTTTTTCTACCTTTGTTGTCTGACCATTTTATTCTCTGATCCTGCTGGTCCCAATCTGAGGTTTCTGTTTTCCTCTATCTTCTCTTAGCTCTCTTTCTATGGTCTATAGTCCATCTGCCATTTCTTGTCTTTTCTTTTGTTCACTTCCTTCTATCAGCCTGTTTCCAGTTCCAGTAACCCTCCCCAGTATCAGCCCCCTTTCCAGTCCTCCCCTCTCATTACATTCCAATGTCAACCCCCTTGCATTCCCAGGACTGCCAGTGGTGTCCATTCCCTTCTAGTCCCCCTCCTCCTCACTGTCCAGCCCCTTCTAGTCCAAACACCATCCCAAGTATCAGCTTACTTCTACTCCCAGTGCCATCCCCAGTCACCCCACCCTCTGCCCATCCTCCTTTCCAGTGCCATCCCCACGTGTCTGCACCCTTCAGTCCCAGTGCACACTCCCTTCCAACCTCCTCCCCATTACCCAGTCACCTACCAGTACCATCCCCAGGTGTCAGCTCCCTTCGAGCCCCCTCCTATTTACCCCCTCTGACAGTTCCCTTCCTGACACCTCCTTCTTCCCCTCTGTGTCATCTCCCTACCAGCCACCTCCTTCCCTACCATTTCAGCTGCCTTCCTGCCTCCACCTTTCCCCTGTCAGTCCCGTTCTGCCATCTCCTTCCCCCCCTTTCAGTTCCCTTCCAGCCACCTTCTTCCCCTCTCTTTCAATTGCCTTCCAGCCCTCATCTTTCCCCCTCTTTCAGCTCTCTTCCAGCTAACTCCTTCACCCTGTCAGTCCCTCCTGCCACCTCCTTCCCCTTGCAGCCACGGCTCCTGCTTCTTACAGAGTGGTGGCTGCAATAAAACAAATTTAAAAACAAAATGAAACCTGTGTGGAGCCCTCCGACCCTATGAAACCCCTGTTGCAGTGCCCGCGCTCAAAAAGAAGTGACATTACAAGGTATGAGATGCTGCAGCAGGGATTTCATAGGGCCAGATGGCTCTGCACAAGTTTCCTTTTGTTTTTAAATTAGCTTTATTGCAGTTGCTGCTCTAAAAGAAGCAGGAGCAGCAGCTGTTAGGGGAAGGTGAGGCTGTACAGGGGGGCTGGAGAACGTAGATGAAAAACTGTTTTTGTGCTCTGGCCGCTCCCGGTTTCGAGACCAGAGCAAAAGAATGACTTTTCAAGGGCTGGTTTTCGATCTCTGCCTGCAGCCGACCTAGCCACGGAAAAACCAGCCAGACCAGCTGAAATCTAGCCGATTGGCAGGCCTATTTATAAGTATAGCGATCAATATTCAGCATGGGGGGGTCAGTACCACTGTGGGCTAAAATGAAACCAGATATTCAGCATTGGAGCCTATCCAGCATCCAGCGATGAATATCCAGTTTCACTGTCGACCACAGTGGCTATCTGATTAGTGGCGATATTCAGCTACTAACTGGAATAGTACAATCACATAAAGCTAGGATAGCCATTGACCAGTCCTAACTTTATGGAGTTTGCCTATCCAGTAGGTGGCTGACTATTGCCAGGATCACCCCAGCTCCGCCCATGAACCACACCAAAACTAACAGAACATTTGCAAGGTTGTCTGTGGAGATATTCAGCAGCACTAACTGGGTAGTGCTCCTGAATAGAGGGCCAAGCGGGATTTATGTGGTTTGCAGATCCTGTAAATCCCATCTGAATATCAGCTGCATAACTTTTAAGCTCCAAAATTAAGAAGACTTTTCAACTGAAAACTTAAGCACAGACGTTTAGCTAAAAATAGGGCACTGATTTAGGAGTCTAACTCAGGTGCTCAGCATTTTTTGGAATATTGGGCGCATTTTTCCTACTACTCTATTTGTTAACATTTCTTGGAATCCTGATTCCTGCTTCCTCCCTTACCTAGTATTTCAAATCACTGAAAAGCCAGACTACAAGGGGCCACTCTCCCCACCCTGCTAAGTTCAACTCCAAGGGTCTCTCTCCTCATCTAAGCAGAACTCCAAGGGGAATTCTCCACCCCTGTCCCTTCCCCCACCATTCCTCTCTGTGATTTCAAATGTCCTACATGGCCCTTCTCTTGAAACATTTCGAGACTCCTGAACTAGAGGGGCTCTCTAGGCTGTTATCGTGTCTCTAGCATTGGTTTGAAAATGTTAAAGTCTAGTTAGTGTGGCATACTGCATCTCATATTAGTTTTTTGCCTTCCCATTATGCTCTGCAGGCAAGGGGTTCTGACCTTTGCTACTCAAGGACACAGCAGTCTGGTTTTCAGGATTTTGGGATGAAATTCACCAGTTATAGTTGCATACTCTTTGTCAAAGATCTGGAATCACTTGCATGTTTTGATTGCTCTGAAAACCAGACCTGTTTGTGGCCTTTCAGGACCAGAATAAGAACCCCAGCTATGGAGGACCTACTGCACCAATTAATTGCACTGAGAATATTGCCCTGTAAGTGAAGTATGCATCCTCACATTACTATGCCTGATAGGATGTTTTCATGCAAACCGAAATATCTGGGATGCTATGTTGCTTAAAGTTCTAATGCAATTTTACCTTCACCCGTTTTATTTCCCTGCTGCTATTTATGACAAGGCATCTGTACTTCTGAAATATATAATATCTTTTGCATTTAATGGTGTGGGTTTCCTTTACTGCACCGTTCTCTTTGAAGCAGGACTGGCTTTTCTTTGTGAAAATACCTAAATGTGTCTGGGGAAAAGAAGCCCATTGTTGTACCAACTTGTGAAGGTTATTGTGTCCTGAGAACCTTCTTTGGTCAGGTTTGGAGGGCACGGCATCTGGTGATTAATAACCTCCAATTATCACAGTTCTATTCAAAAGCCATTGTTCCAGACAGGGTTTGTGGCTAAAAAATGTGTGGACAGCATTGAAAACAAAACATTCTACAGTACATTAGCATCGGAGAGAAAAAAATCTTTGAAATCTTCTAAGCCACTGCTGTTTCGGAAGGCATATAAATTCTGAATTAAATGTTGAAACACCATTCTGTGAAAGTGCTCATTAAAGAAATACTCAATCTTTCAACAAAGTCTATGCTGTTTCATGGAAGATTACTTAAAGAATCAGCACAACCTAAACTCTGTTTCACTTTTCTTATACTGCTTCTCACTTGTCTCTTGGTTCCAGTGATTTTTCTGGAAGATTTGTACATCTAAGCGATGTGTATGGGGAAAGGGGTGAGGGAAGAACAGAAGTGAGGTGCATTGACGGAGTTTTTGTGTGAGGATCTGGGAGTCCTCAATACTTGAAGCGCAAAGGATGCTATATAAGCCATGACTGAGACACATTAATGAGTCTCTATAGAGTTGGGATATATATATATATATATATATATATATATATATATATATATATATATAAATATTGTCAGCATACATCAGCATGACATTATGCCTAGCATAGGTGTCATGGCTTTTCCCATTAAGGCTTCATAGGGTGCAAAACCTGTGGATTTACAGACATTAGCTCTGATACGCATAAGGACTAAAGGGAGCACCAGATCCCAATTTTTCCCGGTCAGATTAAGCATAGGGCTGAGGTGGGCCTTAATTGTTTGATTCATTCTTTCTACCTGCCCTGCTGCCTGTGGCTGGTACGGAATGTGGAGTTGTTGTTCTATGCCTAGAAAATCAAACAATTCCTTGATCAGCTGAGAAACAAATGCAGGACCATTATCAGAATCAATAGTCTTAGGGATGGCCCAGCATGTAAAAAATTGCATAGTTAGGATTTCTGCAGTGGTTCGAGCAGTTTGATCTGGGACAGGGAATGCTTCTACCCAATGAGAAAAGGAATCAACAACAGTGAGTAAAAATCTATTTTTTCCTAGCTGTTAACGGAAGAGGGCCCACATGATCTATTTGTAGTCTCTCAAATGGGCCACGAGGAGGTGCTCTCATTAACTGTCCCCTTCTCTTTTTAGGTTGCCTCCCAAATGAAGCACAGATTACACAGGAGGAAACATGATCCTGTATATCATGTTTCATTTCTGGCCACCATACCAACCTATTAAGGATATTAAGCATTTCTTCTGCTTTAGGGTGTCCCATAGGACCTGCACCATGAACCCAATGCATCCACTCTTTACCTCGAACTCTGGAGATAGCTATAACCAAGCCTTCCTCTCTTTTTGCACATAGAATGTCTTTCTCTATAGTGAGTATGAGAAAGGGTGTGTGATCTGGGTGTGCAAGAACAGGAGCAGAAGTCAAAATGTGCTTTAATTTAGTTATAGTCTCTGTATGTTCTTCCTCCCAAACATAACCTTTACTTTTTAACAAGGAGTAAAGTGGAGCTGCCACTTCAGCATAATTGTGCATGAAGTCACGACAGAAACCAGTGAGCCCTAGAAATGACTGGAGTGATTTCTGATCTGTAGGAAGTGGAAGTTTCTGAATCAGCTCTATACCTGTCCTGCATTTGGAGTGGAGGAGTGGCCTAGTAGTTGGGGCAAGGTACTTCAGGCCAGAAGGTCAGGGGTTCAAATCCCACTAGAGGACAGCAACCTTGGGCCAGAAGGACTGGGGTTTCTAGACCCACAGGTGCTCCTTGTGGTCTTGGGCAAGCCACTTAACCCTCATTGCCCATGTTCCCTGTAAAATAGTTATCTCCAAGTTATAATGCCCTGTTCAATGTAATTTCAGTTTGTTCAATGTAAACCACCTTGATATCATGAAAGGCAGTATATAAGAGAATGTAAATAAATAAAATAAATATCCTCTGAGAATCTACAGATTTACCATCCTGGCCAATTGTAACCCCTAAAAAGGCCACCTGTGATTTACACAGTTGAGCCTTGGCAGGATTAACTTTAAGACCAGCTTGTAAGAGGGCTTTTTAAACTTCTCTTACATGATTCCAGTGTACAGCTTCATTCTCAGACTGAATCAGAATGTCATCTACATACTGAATTATATTATCTCTGCAAGACAATAGTGACAGGGCTTCCTGCGTGTATTTATGAAAGATCGATGGTGAATCTTTATAGCCCTGTGGCAACACAGTCCATGCATATTGTTTATTCAGCCACTGAAAGGCTGTTTTGTACTGGCATTCAAGGGCCAGGGGCAGACTCCAAAACCCACTGGATATGTCTAAAACAGAGAAAAATTTACATTTGGGATTCAGTTTAGAGATCATTTCAGGGTATGAGGCTACCACGGGCACTACAGATTTTGAAACTTGATTCAGGGCACGGACGTCCATAGTGAACCGGAAGGAACCCCCAGGTTTAACTATTGGCCAGGCTGGTGAATTGCATGTGGAAGAAATAGGTCTAATCAGACCCCTCTCCTCCAGTATCTTCACAATTTTAGTCACTGGTTCTATAGCCTGATGAGGTACTGGGTATTGTTTCTGTGGTGGAGGATCCTTGCCTTCCAACAGTATTTCAGTGTGCATTTTCCCACAATCTAACTTGTCTTGTGCCCAGACTGGAATATCAGCCACCTCTGAGGGAATTACACGCAGATCATACTGCTGAGCTGGCTTGGTGCACTGAGTTGCTAACTGCATGGGAATGACTTCATGCACTAAAGTTTTAGAAGCACTTGAAGTTCCTAAATACTGCCACAATTTAAGATTAGCCATATCCACCACCAAATTTAACTGGTTGAGAACGTCAATTCCAATTATTTCTTTTGATGTGTTCACTATAGTGGAGGCAGTGGTTTCCAAAATTTCCTTGTTTTGTTCACTGTGCACAGGGATACCCCATTTAACTGGGATAGCCACACACTTGGAAGCTGTGTGATTAATTCCTTGAATTTCATAAATTTCCATATTTTTCTGATCTGCAGTGGGAGAAGCTCTGTTTGTAAAACTAATTCCAGCCCCTGTGTCAATCAAAGCTAGTTTATCCTGACCCCCTATTCTGCTGATAACAGTGGGGCATCCACAAGAGTCCAGTATCAAGGATGTTACAAGCCTTAAACTGTATTCTGGGCCTGTATCTGTTTCATCATCCAGAGGCTCTGGAATCGAGTCCTCTGCTGAGGGAACGGAGGCAGGCTGGGCTATGAAGGCTTGAGACATTTTGATATCTGAACCCAGGAGGTCAGGACACCCCTATGCACTAGCCTTGTGTTTGTCCTGTGCTGCTTGTAAGTCCTGTTTTAATTTATCTAGTTCTACCTGCAGTATGTGTTTGTCCTGTTCCCATTTAATTTTCTCCTTTTCTAATCCATCTCTCTGTGCTTTGAGCTCCTGAAAGGGAATGTAACCTGAGGAATTTCTAAAAGTACCTCTGCCTTGTCCTCTCCAAGGTGTGTGTCCTCTGTATCCTTTGTCTGTGTTTTTTGTGTATTGAGAGGATCCCTCAGCTTGCCATTTCCATGCTTCTGATACTGTTATGACCTGCGAGGGCTGGATCTTCCAAACAGACCCAATTCTGAGCATTAAAGTATCAAAAGGTGTTGCTTTAGGGTCTTCAGAAAATAACAGAAGGTGTTTTGTAATCTCAGGGGATAGTAATTCTAATAGAAATGCCTTATGCGTACTCTCCCCATAATCTTCTGCATTGGGCCATGGACTCCTGCTCATTAAGAACTGCTTTTAAAATCCAGGCTCTATATGCAAACTGTTCCAATGTATCATTTGGTAGAGGTGAAATAATTTTAAATACTTGCATTGGAGAACAGTGAAATAGTTTCTCAATACCCCTTTTAACCAACTAGTATGGGTGAGTGAGAGAGCCAACTTTATAATAGTGTGGCCCCAGAGCCAGATGCATAAGTCTATCAAAGTCCGATTGTTTCCTTCTGTATTTCCCTAGACCCCAGTGAATCAGAATATCAGTGGCCCATTTGCACCATTCATTTACATTAAAAGGCATAGGGCCAGCTTTCTCAACTATCCTTTCAATGTCCCTATCTTTTAATGAGTCCTGCAGCATCACTTTAACTGGTGTTCTGAGTTCGGTACTGGGTGCCGGGTCTGAGTCATCTGAATTATCCTCCTGACACAGGCCCTGGTTATTGCTCTGTTCTGGCTGAGATAAACTATTAGGATTCTCTTCCTCTGTGCTGTTTTCCTCTTTATTTTTCCCATTCGTAAGCCCAGCTATACATACTTCTGTATTCTTTTGTTTGTAGGGTGTGCCATAGGCAGGGGGGGCTGAGGGTGAAATAGTGGTTGGCCAGAGCTTATATTTCTTTTGTCTTTCAGAGGCCAATTCATCCTTAACGTGCCTCAATTCAAGTTTAAGTGCTTCTAATTGCTCACTAACAGTTATAAAGGAATTTGTGGCTTGTATCACCTGAGCCCGTTGCATGGAAATGCAAATATGTGCCTCCTCTAGGTCTTTGGTTAATTGTGTACACTGAGTAGTCAGTTCAGTATTGTCCTATTTCATGCTAATGAGCCCCCTGCACATGCCTTGGATAAAAAGGCATTTTCTTTTATTTGTTTTCTTTTTGAATTCTTGAAAATGGTTTAACATTTGTCTTTGAATATTATACCATGATGCCTCAGGGAATTCCCCTTCAAAGGGACCACCTTTTCTCTTACAGTATGTCAGTACTATTTCTTTCAGTTCTTTAAAATCAAAGGCTTCCATATTTGAGACTGTAGAAAGACTGTAGTTGGTACAGGGGCCTATGCTTATTATGTTTTTATTTGGTTTTATGCGACTATCTCAATGTGCAACCTTGGAAGGAGGAACCGACTATCTCAATGTGCAACCTTGGAAGGAGGAATGCTCACATTTATGAAGAAGTGAAACTTAGAATTATAGTTGGAATGGCATAAATTTTATGGGTGTTCAGTAAAGAGTACTGGCATAAAGACCACGCCTTAAAATTATACCTGAATAAAAAGTGCTTACCACCTTTTAACAGGGTGGACGTTTAGGGTGAAATTATAGTAAGAAGTTTGTTAGGAGATTAACAGAATTGTCAGATACTGTGTCAGTTGCAGCAAACTTTAAGCCTGCTCTCACCAAGATATATACTGGCAGGAGACTGAGAAATAAAAGGCAGAGGGACAGGAGGTAAAGTAGTGTTACCAGGAAAGATGTATATTGTATTCAATGAGGGAATGTTTAACTGTAACTCTGTCTTTTCTTAGCAGGTCAAATACTATAGGAAAATCTGTAGCAAGCCTATACATAAAAATAAGACAATTGCAAGCCACCCTATGTAATGTCCCTAGGTGTAGGTAATATTAAAATCCAGGATTCTTACAGAGCCTTTTGACAATGAAAATCTCACCTTGTCTAAACCCACAAAGCAAAGGTATCACTGGAACTTTTCACTAAATAGTGGCACTCTGCCTGTCTACAGAGTCTTTTCACTAACATGTCATCCAGCCTGTAACCAAAATTGTCAATTGTAAATGCTCACAAGGGCTTTTGATTTTCCTGTCACACCCTGTCTGAAATCTACTTTAATGTATTAGACAAAATGATTACTTACCCAACTGGAGATCTGCTGCGAAATCCGAGACGGGCCCCCATAAAATGTAATCTTTCGCCGCTCCCTACTTTTGGTTACTCTCCGTTTGGTCCTGGGTTCATTTCACAGAGACAGTAGGGTTTGTAGCATAATAAGACAACCAAACAGGTGTGGCTTGGAAAAAGGTTTTTATATAGAAATAGGCTTATTACGTAGGTACAGAACAGATGTAAAAAGCTGTTATAAAGCTGCTTCAGTGTACTTCAATGAATCTGTGTGTCTGTGTGTCTGTCTGTGTGTGAGAGAGAATAGGAAGAGAGAGAGAGAGAAGGGTGGGGTCAGAAGTGGGTGTTCAATGAATAGGAAGAGAAGAGAAAGAAGGGGTGTCTGATGAATAGGAAGAGACATTTTGTGTTTCTCTGTATTTATAGTGAAATTCTTCAGCACCTCCCTTTGTCATAATTTGGTTTGTTTGAGGTCTGCTATCACTTGAATAGCAAGGAGGGGCTGTTTGTCCTTCAGACTAATCAGGCAAACTATGCTCATTAAGTCTGGAGACTGACATCACCAGGGGGTCAGAGCTAATCTCATCAGGTAATCTCATCAGGTAAACTATGCTCATTAAGTCTGGAGACTGACATCACCAGAGGGTCAAAGCTGCCTGCCAGCATAGGTGTCTGGGAAAAGCCATGACACCTATGCTAGGCATAATGTCATGCTGATGTATGCTGACAGTTTTCTGGTATATAATGGTGCCAGAAATCATTGTGGATGTCTGAATGTACCCTCCCTGCAGGAAGTGGAAGAGGTCTCCCTTGGTGGCATCTACCTTCAGGAAAGAACTTAAGACATATTTATCTATCTATCTGTCCTTAGTAGTGGGTTCCCTTACCCACTCTATTGCTGTAGAGTTTTAAACTTTCTCTTAGCCTGCCTGAGGGACTACCCCTCCCCCCTGCTGAGTTAGTGTTGTGGACCTCCATTTCCTGTGCTGCACGTGGGCTTGCCCAGATTGCCTTTCTGTTCCTTAAGAAAAGGAGTGCTTCCAGAGCTCTCCCAAAAGGTGATTTTTGCTGAGTTTGCTGCATAACTGTGAGTCTTTGTCTTCAAATAACTGTGAATCTGTTTGTCTCCACATATTTATCTATCTGTCCTTAGTAGTGGATTCCCTTACCCACTCCATTGCTGTAGAGTTTTAAACTTTCTCTTAGCCTACCTGAGGGACTACCCCTCCCCCCTGCTGAGTTAGTGTTGTGGACCTCCATTTCCTGTGCTGCACGTGGGCTTGCCCAGATTGCCTTTCTGTTCCTTAAGAAAAGGAGTGCTTCCAGAGCTCTCCCAAAAGGTGATTTTTGCTGAGTTTGCTGCATAACTGTGAGCCTTTGTCTTCAAATAACTGTGAATCTGTTTGTCTCCACATATTTATCTATCTGTCTGTACTTAGTAGTGGGTTCCCTTACCCACTCCATTGCTGTAGAGTTTTAAACTTTCTCTTAGCCTACCTGAGGGACTACCCCTCCCCCCCCCCCCTGCTGAGTTAGTGTTGTGGACCTCCATTTCCTGTGCTGCATGTGTCTATTTGTCCTTAGTGGTGGGCTCCCATGCCCACAGTTCAGGAACAGCCTACGGGCCAGAGACACTTAGGTTCCCATCCACCCTACCCCTCGCCCCACCCACTCCAGGGGCTACATTACCTATATAGTGGTCACATACATGCCATCTATCGTTCCTAACCTGGGTTAAAAGCCACATCATCTTCATCGTCTCTTCTTCTTCTTCTGGGACTGCATAAACAACATGTCGTGTATTCAGTGCAATAACTGCGGTACTTTCATTCCAAGACAAATCATTTGGAGTCTAAGAGCTTAGCAAGAGCTTGTCCTATATGCCTAAAGTCAGCCGCCATGCATGAAGAACTGACTCTACTAAGGAAAGACCTAGCTGCCATGCATAAAGAAGTATCTCTACTGAGGGAGGAACTGGCTGCAATGAAGCGCACCTCTTCTAGGATACAAACTGAACAAAGTCCACCACTGCTCCCACAAAGAATCAAATGCCCCAGGAACAAATGGATCACAGTGGGTTCTGGTAGATTGTGACCAGTAACACAGAGACATCCTGTACATCAAGAGATATCCCTGCACAATGCCTTCTCTGCCTTAGCTAATGAGGATGCCCAATCCAAAGAACCTGAAGGGCCCTTAAATGAGCCAACAATGCCCAATCCCCTGCTAAAGCACCAAATATGAAGAAAACCTCACCAAAAAGAAAACTACTACTACTTGGAGATTCCATCATCAGAGGCACCAACTTGGGAACACAGTTCAAAGGAGAGAAGATAGCCATATGCCTACCAGGCTCTTCAGCCAGCAGGAATACAAACCAAGTTAGCGCAAAAAGTGAACACTCCAAACTTGATGTTATTATCCACTTAGGCACAAACGACCTGGCTAGGAACAGTGCCTCCAAAGCCCAAAAGGACTTCCAATCTCTGGGAGAGAAACTCAAGCGTGTTGTTAACACTGTTGCATTCTCAGAAGTTCTAGCTGTTCTTGGAGTATGCTGTCTTGGTACATGTCGGTACCAATGACATAGGAAAATGTGGTAGGGAGGTTCTGGAGGATAAATTTAGGCTTTTAGGTAGGAAGTTGAAATCCAGAACTTCCAGGGTAACATTCTCTGAAATGCTTCCTGTTCCACGCGCAGGACCCAAAAGGCAGGCAGAGCTCCGGAGTCTCAATGTGTGGATGAGACAATGGTGCAGAGATGAGGGTTTTGGATTTGTTAGGAACTGGGGAACATTCTGGGGAAAGGAGGGGCTCTTCCGAAGGGATGGGCTTCACCTTAACCGGGATGGAACCAGGCTGCTGGCATTAACCTTTAAAAAGGAGATAGAGCAGCTTTTAAACTAGATATTAGGAGAAAGCCGACAGTCGCCCAAGAGCGGATGGTTCGGAAGAATGTATCTTTGAAGGAAACTACCAAAAGCAGAGAGGTTCCACAAAAGAGTAAAGTAGCCCAAATGCCCTCAAGTATGGAGCAGACAGAGCTTAAAGATCCGAAATTACCCATGTCTAACAATAGCCAAATTAATATGAATAAAATACATTCTCTAAAATGCTTGTATGCAAATGCTAGAAGTCTAAAACCGACCAGAGGGGAAGCCATATTAGACCTAGTCCTTACTGGAACACCAGATCTAGTGCAAGAGATAAGGTTGTTGGGGCCACTTGGCAATAGTGATCATAGCATGATCGCCTTTGATCTAATTAGTGGAGGAGGGATAGTAAGGAAATCCACAGTACTACCTTTTAACTTTCGAAAGGGAGACTATGATAAAATGAGGAAAACAGTTAAGAAAAAACTAAAAGGAGCAGTTGCAAAGGTTAAGGCGTACATCAAACTTGGCTGTTGTTGAAAAATACTATCTTGGAAGCCCAGACCAGCTGTATTCCACGCTTTAAGAAAAGTGGAAGTCCAAAAAACTGCCAGCATAGTTTAAAGGTGAGGTCAGAGAGGCTGTTGTTGCCAAAAAAGCATCTTTCAGGAAATGGAAAAAAGAGCCAAACGACGAAACCTGGAAACAACACAAGCACTGCCAAGTCAAATGCAAGGCATTGATAAGGCAGGCAAAGGGAGAATTTGAGAAGAAGCTTGCTGCGGAAGCAAAAACGCGAAGTAAAGACCTTTTCAAGTACATTCGTAGCAAAAAACCTGTGAGAGAGTCAGTTGGTCCATTAGATGATAAAGGGGTTAAAGGAGCACTAAGAGGCGACAAGGCGATAGCGGAGAGACTGAATGAATTCTTTGCTTCAGTCTTTACTGAGGAAGATGTAGGGATGTTACCCGTGACTGAAGTGGTATTTAAAGGTGCGGAAGAATTGGAGGAAATATCGATACATCGGGAAGATGTCTTACAACTATTAGATAAACTGAAGAGTAGCAAATCACCTGGGCCGGATGGTATACATCCAAGGGTGTTGAAAGAACTGAAATATGCGATTTCAGACCTGCTATTAGTAATCTGTGAACTATCATTAAAATCATCTGTAATACCTGAAGATTGGAGGATCGCCAATGTAACACCAATTTTTAAAAAGGGTTCCAGGGGTGATCCGGGAAACTACAGACCGGTGAGCCTGACATCAGTACCGGGAAAAATGGTAGAAACCATCATAAAGAATAAAATTACTCAGAATGTAGATAGTCATAACCTAATGGGAGACAGCCAACATGGCTTTAGACAAGGAAAATCTTGTCTTACTAATCTGTTATGTTTTTTTGAAGGAGTGAATAATCAGGTGGACAAACTTGAGTCAGTTGATATTGTGTATCTGGACTTTCAGAAAGCCTTTGACAAGGTCCCTCATCAGAGACTTTTGGCAAAACTAAAGAGTCATGGAATAGGAGGCAGTGTACTATTGTGGATCAGGAACTGGTTAAAAGATAGAAAGCAGAGGGTAGGGCTAAATGGCCAATTTTCCCAATGGAGAAAGGTGAATAGTGGTGTACCCCAGGGATCTGTGCTGGGTCCGCTGCTTTTTGACATATTCATAAATGACCTGGAAAGTGGAATAACGAGTGAGGTTATCAAATTTGCAGATGACACAAAACTATTTAAAGTTGTTAAAACCCAAGAGGATTGTGGAAAACTGCAAGAGGATCTTGATAAATTGGAAGACTGGGCATCAAAATGGCAGATGAAATTTAATGTGGACAAGTGCAAGGTTATGCACCTAGGGAAGAACAACCCAAACTATGGTTACACGATGCAAGGTTCCACATTAGGAACCACCACCCAGGAAAAAGATTTAGGCGTCATTGTGGATACCATGTTAAAACCCTCGGCACAGTGTGCAGCGGCGGCAAAGAGAGCAAATAGAATGCTAGGTATGATAAGGAAAGGAATGGAAAATAAAACAAAAGATATTATAATGCCTTTGTATCGTTCCATGGTGAGACCGCACCTTGAATATTGTGTGCAATTCTGGTCGCCGTATCTTAAAAAGGATATAGCGATTTTAGAAAAGGTTCAGAGAAGAGCCACCAAAATGGTAAAGGGGATGGAAGGATACTCCTATGAAGAAAGGCTTAAAAGGTTAGGGCTCTTTAACCTGGAAAAGAGACAGCTGAGGGGAGATATGATAGAAGTCTATAAATTAATGAACGGAGTGGAACGGGTAAACATAGATCGATTGTTTACCTTATCAGAATATAGAAAGACTAGGGGATATGCAATGAAGCTGCAGTGTAAACGATTTAAGACTAATAAAAGAAAATATTTTTTCACTCAACGTGTAATCAAACTCTGGAGGAAAGGTCCATAAACCATTATTAAGAAGGGACCCAGGATATCAATGCTTGAACCAATACAAGCATTGTGGAACCTGTGTCCCTTGGGGAAACTGCTAGGTACATATGACCTAGATTGGCCACTGTTGGAAACATAATACTGGGCTTGATGGACCTTGGTCTGACCCAGTATGGCATATCTTATGTTCTTATGTTGGTAAGGGGACAAAAAGGCTGCATCGCATTAACAGCTTTAATACATGGCTCCAGACCTGGTGCAAACAAGAAGGATTCAGATTTATTGGTAACTGGGACAACAGATGGACCAACAAGAGACTATACTGTGCTGATGGACTACATCTCTCTGTCGCGGGGAAAAGAATCCTAAGTGAAAAATTCAGGTAGTATGTGGATATGCATTTAAACTAGGAAGAGGGGGTGACGGATGTGGAAGGTCAACATCTGCATGCCACCCCCAGCAAAAGCAGAACACCATCAGAAACAGCCATACTTTTAAACCACACATCAAAAACATGTGGGAAGAAGTAGGCAGAACAAAATCAATGCAAAATACACACAAGCCAGGAAAATGCTGGAAAGCAATGAGCACAAATGCTCGAAGCTTAGCCAACAAAATTTCAGACCTGGAAGCCCTAATTGTGGAAACGAATTTGGACATTGTGGCCATTACAGAAACATGGTTTAATGAATCGCACGATTGGGATATAGCCATAGCTGGCTATAATCTATTCAGAAGAGACAGAGAAAATGGAAAAGGAGGAGGAGTAGCCTTGTATGTCAAAAGCAATATTAAAGCTACTGAATTGCAGGGGACATGAGGAAAAGAAGAAGCGCTCTGCATTGCGTTGGAAAGAGGAGATGGCACTGTCATCCATATTGCTGTAGTCTACAGACCTCCGACTCAAATTGAAGAGAGAGATAACAAATTGATTAAAGATATTGCCAAGATAGCAACAAAGGGGGAAGCGATCATATTGGGTGACTTTAATCTACCTGATGTGGATTGGATTACTCCTTCTGCACATCTGGAAAGAAGCAAAAACATTGTGGATGCTCTCCAAGATGCATTATTTAGACAAATGGTAATGGAACCAACCAGGGAAAGCTCAACGCTGGATGTAGTGCTCACCAACGGTGATAGTGTGTCAAATGTCTGCGTGAGTGCCCCTGTGAGCAACAGCGACCATCACACAGTGTGGTTTGAGATAAAAGCCATGGTACAGACCAATCATAGCAAGCTCAAAGTCCTAAACTTCAAATACACTGACTTCAATAAAATGGCAGAGTACTTAAAGGAGGAGTTGACGGGGTGGAAGGAGATAAAGGAAGTGGAATTGCAATGGGCTAAACTAAAGAAAGCAATAAAAGGGGCAACAGATAAATATGTAAGAAAAGTAAATAAAAACAAGGAAACCTATTTGGTTTTCCAAAGAGGTGGCTGCTCAAATAAAGGCAAAAAACACAACTTTCGCAAAATTCAAAAGCTTGCAAACAGAAGAACACAGAAATGAATACAGGATCCAACTCAAAGAGTCTAAAAGAGTAATAAGGATAGCAAAATCAAAGGCAGATGAAAGGATAGCTAAAGATGTTAAGGGTAGCAACAAAACTTTCTTCAGGTATATTCGAGAAAGGAAGAAGATCAGAGTTGGAATTGCAGGACTCAAAAGTGCTGGGAAAGGACTCATGGAAAGTGACACTGAAAAAGCGAAATTGCTAAACAAATATTTCTGCTCTGTTTTTACTAAAGAAGATCCTGGAGATGAACCAGCTGTGACTCCCAAATATAAAAATGGGAATGAAGTAGATACCACACCATTCACAGAAGACGAGGTGTTAGAACAACTTGCTAAACTGAAAGTGGACAAAGCCATGGGACCGGATGGGATACATCCCAGGATACTGAAAGAGCTCAGAGATGTTCTTGCAGGACCGTTAAAGGATGTCTTCAACAGGTCCTTGGAAACAGGAGAGGTTCCTCAGGACTGGAGAATGGCTGAGTTCGTACCTCTACACAAAAGTGGTGACAGGGAAGAAGTGTCAAACTACAGGCCCGTGAGCCTTGGTGGCGGGAAAAGTAATGGAGGCGCTCCTGAAAGAGCGAATAGTGAACTTTCTCAAAACCAACAGGATGCAAGATCCGAGGCAACATGGTTTTACCAAAGGACGGTCTTGCCAAACAAATCTGATTGAGTTCTTTGCCTGGGTGATCAAGGAACTAGATCAGGGGCATGCGATGGATGTCATCTACCTGGATTTCAGCAAAGCTTTGATACTGTTCCTCATAGGAGGCTTGTCAACAACCTCAGTAGCTTGGGGATGGGCCCCAAGATGGTAAACTGGATTAGAAATTGGTTGACTGACAGACGACAGAAGGTGATTGTACATGGAGCTCACTCGGATGAGAGGAAGGTGATTAGTGGAGTGCCCCAGGGTTCGGTCCTGTGCCCGGCACTGTTCCATGTATTTGTGAGTGATACTGGTGAAGGACTGAATGGAAAAGTCTGTCTTTTTGCAGACGACACAAAAATTTGCAACAGAGTGGACTCCCCCGAGGGAGTGGTTAACATGAGGAAAGATCTACAAAAGCTGGAAGACTGGTCTAATGCTTGGCAACTACGATTTAATGCGAAAAGGTGCAGTGTCATGCACTTGGGTAGCAGAAATCCAAGGGAAATGTACGCGATAGGGGGCGAGAGGTTGCTATGCACGGTTCAGGAGAAAGACCTTGGTGTGATTATCTCTGATGATCTCAAGGTGACAAAACAGTGCAATAAGGTGGTGGCAAAAGCCAGGAGGATGTTGGGCTGCATACAAAGAGGGATTACCAGCAGAAAGGAAGAGGTACTTATGCCACTGTATAAGTCACTGGTGAGGCCTCACTTGGAATACTGTGTTCAGTTTTGGAAACCGTATCTTGCAAAAGATGTAAAAAGACTGGAAACGGTTCAGAGGAAAGCAACCAAAATGATTTGGAGCCTACGTCAGAAGCCTTATGAGAAGAGACTTGAAGACCTAAATATGTACACTTTGGAGGAGAGGAGGGACAGGGGAGATATGATTCAGACCTTTAAATACTTAAAGAGAAATGATGAACAAACTAACCTCTTCCAAAGACGGGGAAGCTGTAAAACTAGAGGGCATAACATGAAGCTGCAAGGTGGTAAATTGAAAGGCAATGTCAGGAAATATTTTTTCACTGAAACGGTGGTGGATGCTTGGAATGCCCTCCCGATGGAAGTGGTGGGGGCAAACACGGTGACGGAATTCAAAAAGGCATGGGACAAACACAGTGGATCCCTTTACAGCAATAGGATAAAAACAAGATAAACGGTACCATCTAACTTCTGAACCATATAACATCTCAACAAATAGGGGTGTCCTACATGAAGTGGTGAGTTTACCCCTAAACAAAGACATGGGGAGGGGTGGCCTGCACAGAGCGACAGGTGCACCTACTCTTGCCATCTTGCTGGGCAGACTAGATGGACCATGCTGGTCTTTATCTGCCGTCATTTACTATGTTACTATGTTACATGACAATGCTGGGAGGAATGATGAAAGCATTGAGGGCACAGGCGAAGAAGTGCAGTGGGGGCTGCAATGGCCGATCAAGGCCTAGGAGGAAGGGAGAAAGGAGATTGTGGCTGCAGTGGCAAATCTTGACTAGAGAGAGGTTTTAATGAATGTGTAAGTCAAAAAAGATAAATGGAAAAATGCCCTTTTTCTTTTCACAAAATTCATAAATGAGAAATGGGATAAAATCTGGTCACTGGCAATAGGCAAAAAAGAATATGGAAGCAGCAAAACAGGGGAAAGAGTGATTGTTCCATTCTTGTTGCCAGAAGACAGCTATGATCCCAACTAGTGCTGGAGCATTCAGTGCTGTGGTGCATGGTATGTGTTTAAATTTTTGAAAATCTCTTCCCCCTTGGTTATCCCAGACTACTCTGACTCCTACTTAGGGTGCTACAGTGCTGATTCTTTTCGGAATCATTTACAGGTATCAGCCTGATACAGCTAAAGCAAGAATACAGTACAAAATAATAAAATAGAAAAGTAACAACAGGAAGGAAAAGTTTAAGAAATGTTATTAAAATTGGAATGTATGACCATAATAAAAAGTGAAGAAACAAAATAATGTTAAAACAAAAGTGAAAAGAAATCTAGAAAAGAGACTGGAAGGAAGCATCAGGACCTATAAGCAGGTGAGCTGGTATTTTGCAGAGTCTAGCTAGTACAGCGACTTTAATATCAGCTATATGGTATGAAGTAGATGCCCAAGACCAGCAGCTTTATTTATAATTTATACAGTTGTTATAATTTAATGTTACATTTCACATTGTTATATGTAAACCGTCTTGATTTGTAGAAAGATGGTATAAAAATATTGTTAAATAATACATTTAAACATTTTATATTCAGGCACACCTAGCATTTCAATTAAGAACTTACATAAATATTGGGTAGTCAAACAACAGATTTCAGAACAATCAGGGCCAGCATTATGGGGTGCAACCAGAGTAATTACCCTGGGCTCTGTGCTACAGCGGACCCCAAGTCTGTCAGAAGCTGAAGGAGACACAGCCTTCCAGCAGGCTTTGATGCCCTCTCTCGAGTTTCCACTTTGGGCCCCAGCTTGTATAACACTGACCCTGAGAGTAATACTGCAATTTAAATCACTGAAAAGATACACCGAGCAAAGCAGTCACAGTCTAGGAGTTGGAGGGGTTCTGTGCCTATGAGATAGGAGTGATGTTCTCCAACATTGGGGCAAACCTGTTTAGCACATTATATACGCTTTGATAAAAAAAACAATTTATTCCTTACTTTGACTCCCTACATGTTATAAATTCAGAAAAGAATGGATCATGTTCTGTGTTTTTTTACATTTGATACGTGCAATGAAAAATATTTCTGCTTTCAATTAAAAAAAAAAAAACAAGCCTCAGACCCGCAGCATTCCACACATGCCATTTCCCTCCCAGTGTTTTAACTTTTTACTATTTGCACTCTAAGCCTCTGAAGAAAAACTTACAACAGTCTGAAATGTGAGATCCACTTGCACAGAATGCCTTCAAGATCAGTTTCCCTGATTTCAGCAAGAGAAAAATTGATGTGGATTCATGAATCCGATGGCATCTTCCCAAACCTCCATTCTCACCTCGGGGGTGTGGAGTAAAATGAGGCTTTGGTGACTGCAGGTTGTCTCTACTCTTCTGTGCAGCTTGTAATTCTGTGGTTGCTCTCTGGCCTCTAAACTTTATTGACTTGATTTCCTTGTGTACCTCGTACTTTGTCCGTAACCCTTATTCTTCATATCCTGCATGTTGTTCCCGTAATCTTTGTAATTTTCATGTCTTGGGTCATTTTGGTCCTCACACCTTGGATTCTATCTGCAAGTTGTACACTTTGGACACCAGAATCTTTATCTTTATCCATACACATATACCTTCTCTTTATTTCTTCCCCTGAATCTTTCCAAAGCCCTATAGCCCATCACACTAACGAGCCCCTTTACTTAAGTGCAGTACTTTTTTTGCCCCAACCTGCTTTTTGAGTCAAATTCAATGCACGCTAGGTACCACTATATTGCGGCAATTGTTTGGGACAGAGCCAGCATGTACCTGAGCATGCACGCATTCCAGTCCTTGCCAATTACCGCAGGTGCACCTAACTTCACCTATTGGGGTAGTGTTAAGGGGCACCTGCGCTAATTGCAATATTGACAGTGCACAGTATGTTTCCCCATGCTAGTTGCATGTGCTGTCCATGCCCACTCCCCTCCCCTACCCCTCCATATTCCTCACCCCAGGGTGCAATTTGCAATTAGCACGGGTATTAGCATGAGCTAACTGCCATGCCTGCACAGTAACAATTACAGCAGGCCCTTGCATGCAGTTTCTATGCATGAAAATGTGTACTAACTGTTTAGCACACTGTATTAAAAGGGTCCTTTAGGACCAACATTAACGTGGCTTTATTCACCATTCACGAGGTTTATTTTAATAGGACCCACTGAATAACATGGGATCTGCACTAAAATGATGGACATTAACAATGAATTAATGCATGTTAAGATTAGCGTACCTTGGTAACTATACCCCTTAGGCCCTTATTCATTAAGATGCACCCTGTTTTCTTTAGTTTAATAACTATAAAGGCAGATTATAAATCCCAGAAATTAAATGAAGTGTCTTTTAGGATTTTGAGGGGGTGGGATTTAATTTTTGGTTTCATCAATCAAGAACTTGGCACAATCCAGAATTCCAAATGGAAAATGTTGTTTTCACTGCAGTTTGTAGGATTTGTAGACGGAGTGGGGGGCCGTTCATGCTGATGGGCTTAAATCAGGATAACTGCCAGTCTTTAATACTTTAATTCTTCTCTTGACACCTGGGGCAGAGTATAATTTTAGTTTTAACAGACACACCAGCTGCTTGCCAGTCACTGAACTCCTGATGCCTGCCAAGTTTTACTCTGGAGAAGAGATAGATTAAGTTTGTGGTTGTGTTTTTGAATTTCCGTTCGTTAACTTCAGGTTATAACCCTGTCACTGTGCAAACGTTTGTTTCATTTTTCAGCAAAAGCAATGGGCAGCGTGATCATGCAGAAATGGAGGCTTCCAGTATGTGGCAAACCAGAGAGATTTACTGCGAGAAAATTATATTGCAGTGCAAGTCTCACACGTATGCTTTATTTACTTTTGAAAGTGAGTTTGCTTACTTACAATAATTAACAAAGAGTTAGGCCTAATGAACCATACTTTCAACTAGTGCATTGCTGCTCTATTCTCAGACTCATAGGTCAGTGAATGAATCTGCGCTTTGCCAGGCGGCCATATACATGCAGTACAGGACCGGTCTATATTATGCCTGTGATTTCAGTCATGGAGCCCTCACCCAACTCTGCCAATGTACAGTCATCCTGAAATGTTCCTCTACCCCGAGGGCTTCAAACATCCAATTAGTTCCATCAAACAGAATTAGAAGACAGGCAGCACTAAACTCCTTAGCAGTACCAAAGGCCATAATAACATGCAATCTATCTACAGCGAACAGAGCTTTCTTGTTTTGCGCACCAAAATGCTGGAACTCTCTCCCTTCCGACATCCGTGCCATAGCCGACTTAACCCAATTCAGAAAGGCCATTAAATTCATCCTATTCACCAAATACTACCCCACATAAAACATAGCTTAACAGTCCCACCACTTATCCTTCCAATTTTTTCTTGTTCTCTTACTCTCTTCCTTATGTCCTCCAAATCTGCTTCATTCTCGCCCAACAACCATGCTAAATCATGTACATAGTTCGATTATGTTATCTAGTTAACAGACTACATATTCCATGTATATAGTTCTCCCAGTTTGAACCAAGTTGTCACCCCTGTTATATGTAATACCGAACAGCCTGTTGTTCTGGTTTTGTTATTGTTCCCTGTGAACCGCGCTGATCTCAAAAAGTGCGGTATATAAGAAACTAAAATAAATAAATAAAATAAATAACTGCAATCCCGGAGGGCTGCAAAATAGTCAGGTTTTCAGGCTATCATTAATGAATATCCATGAGAGATGTTTGTATGCACTGCCTTCGTTGTATGCAAATATCTCATGCTTATTCACGAGGGACATCCTGAAATCCAGACTGGTTTGTGATCATCCAGGATTGCAGTTTGACATTCCTGCCCTACCCCCAGGGCAGAACCACCTTATGAACGGCTTTGTGGCACTTCTCTAACAGTAGAACTCCAAATCCTTGGTGTTCTACTCTGGTGTCTTTATGCACTCTGTCAGTGCACATCAGTCTTAACCTATGGCATTTCTACTGGAGGGGATGCTGTAGGTCGGGACTGAGGCATAGTACAATGAAGAGATATGGGCCTGTGTGTATATATATATATATATATATATATGTAATCTTTCGCCGCTCCCTACTTTCAGTTACTCTCCATTTGGTCCTGGGTTCATTTCACATAGACAGTAGGGTTTGTAGCATAATAATACAACCAAATGAACCCAGGACCAAACGGAGAGTAACCGAAAGTAGGGAGCGGCGAAAGGTTACAAAAACCTTATGTGATTTTTTTCATTGCCCTGTCACTTTCACCTCCTTCCCAGGCCCTCCCTTCTCCCCTCCCACAGAACCTCAGAGTGAGCATATCCAAAGAGTACTTAACTATGAATGGGAAGCACCTAGCTACAGTAGGAGAGCACATTCATGAGTGCACATTCAGTTCGTTTGGGCATTTTAAAAAATGCATAGTGCATAAAAATCACTTGTACATGTATATGCCAATGAAGAAATGCATATACAAATGATTTATATGTTTAAAAAAATTCTACCATGCATACAGTGCATTGCACAAAGAACGAATACAGTAGAATGTGGATCTGTTGGTGGGAGATCCTGTTTCCCACCCTGAGCCCGTTGGGTGGTGGTACATAATCCACCTATAGGTCCAAACCACCCTCCCTCCTCCCTCCTCCCTCCTCCACCATGTAACCATGGCACCAACAGAGGATATGCACTATTCTGGGTGCATCATAGCCCATAAGGGCTAGACATGACTGAGAAATACAGATGGACACAGATGTATCCTAAGTGCATCTGCAAGAACTACCTATCTCACACAGTAGCACTGATGGGGACCTGCAGCATGGTGTATTTCAGCTATGAAAGGTGCTGTGGACCTGGTGCTGGGTGCCCCATCTCATCCTCAGGGTGAGCACAATACATGCACAATGTGTCGGACTGTAGCTACTCTGTGCCAGTAACACACATGGTCAGTACCCCCTACCAGTCTGAGGTGCTGTGGGGGTGCACATGGTCAGTTCCCCCTACCAGGCCGAGGTGCTGTGGGGGTGCATATCCCATCTTGTGATCATCTGTAGACTGCTGATTTGCATGTGCAGTGCATCATGGGTACGGGTGGGTTAACCCTATCCTGGTGACCACAGCAGACAGTTTGTGTGGTGACCTGCAGTCCTTCTGTAGCCAACCAGGGGTTTGTTAGCACTATAGAGCTGTAGCCCACTGGTTACTTCACTATCTGTGAAGCCAGAGGTCATGGGTTCAAACCCACAGTGGGGTTATTTGATAGGGCTGTCCAAGGCATTGTCTATTTTTAATGTACATTAGTGCTGCCAGCAAAAACACCCTCAGAGTACTGTAGCCATAAGGCGCCCTATAAAGCGCCTTCTAAGGTTCCTATAAAGCGCCTTCTAAGGTGCCTTATAAGGTGTCCTATAAAGCGCCTTATAAGGTGCCTTATAAGGTGTCCTATAAAGCGCCTTATAAGGCGCCTTATAAGGCGTCCTATTGTGGCAGGTGCAGGCCTGTGACCCACGGTGTCTGACATAGGCAGGCCAGCATGGCTAGCTTGACCTGTAAATGAGGCCTGTGGAGAGGCATATAGGATTGCACATCCCCCAATATGCTGCTATTGTAAGAAAGAACTCAGTAGAAATATTGAATTAGCTTAGATAAGCAGAATTGCAGAATTAAGAAATGGAAAAATACAGAAAAGATGTGTTTTAAAGTTACTGATAAGAAAGAGTACATTTGCAGAGAAATATTGAGGAGTGCTGACAGATGAGTTACAGAACCTTGCTCTTCTGCACGCACAAATGGTCCCATAGCCTTGAAAGTGTGAAAGTAACAAGTTGATGAACTGACCATTGTAATCGGGACTAGAAGGGGGGCAGGCAGGTGTCATGCCTACAGAAGCCCACAGAAGGAACATAATTGGAGTAACTTATCAGTACCGGGACCAATAGAAGGGCTACGGGAGGTACGGGAGAGTACCGGGACCAATGAAATGTTTTTCTATACCTAGAATGGAACAGAAGTCTATAAAAGTTGTTGTAATGCTTGAAAACTTTGCTCAGCCATTTTGAAATTGCCTTGCTTGAGACTTGTGCACAAATAAATGATTTGGACCTTCTGAACAGACTCCTGGTATCATTGGTTTGTCTGCGCTTTGCTGCTACATATTCCTTGGTGCGTTGGCCGGGAAGTTGTGGAATCAAAGTGTATATAGGGCAATATACCACGACTTTCCGCCTCTATAGGCTTGGTCCTGCCGGGATCGCGCCCTTCCGACGAGGGCCGCTCCCTGGCGCCACCGGTCCCTTGTATCGGAGGGAGCTGGTCGGACCTCGGCGGGTGACGAGCCCGGCTGGAGTCAACGCCTCGAACCCGAGTGAGGGGAGTCCGAGGTCCAACTCATGCGCCTGCTTGGGAAGTTTGAGGACCGGATCCGGTGAGTATAGTTTTGATTTTGGGTCTAGACAGAAATAGAAAGAGCAGTACTGCCATTGGAATTTGGAATTTGTAATCTCGAGATATTGGAAATTGGTAAGAGAGCTTGATCAACTCTCAAGGAAGAGCCGAGTAGCCTGGCATGGGAATTCGCTAGGTGAAACCCTCATCCTTTTTGTAATTTGGGAAAAAGACTAGTCAGAACAGATAGAAACGAATGCATTCTGGGAATACGTTGCTAGCATGATTGTGTGAACGAAGTGTGATTGAGAGGTCTGGCGGCACGGACCAAGTGAAGGCGGACCCCTGATTAGCGCATTTCCTGACCGGGCGACCGCGTTCAGGTCGCGAAAAGGGGGAAGCGATTGTCGTCTTGTCTTGTTATCTGTATTCCCTATACGTTTCCAGGGCCGTGAGGACCCCTTACCCACGGTCCGCCCACCTTTTCCCTTCTGTCTGTTGTTGCGCGCACACATCGAAATGGGAGGGGCGGAGTCTACTAGAAACACTCCATTAGAATGTATGATCGCACATTTTAAAGAGGGATATTCAGGAGATTATGGTATTAAAATGACAGCAGCCCGTTTGCAGATTTTGTGTACTAGGGAGTGGCCCGATCTAGACCCCATCTGGCCCCGAGAGGGAACGTTCACTGTAGAGATTATTCAGTCAATACATCGTAGAGTGCAGGTAGCGCACCCCGATCAGTACCCCTATATAGATTCCTGGTTAAGTATTTGTGAAGATCCGCCCTCCTGGGCGCAGCGCTGTTATGAGGAACAGTGCAGAATAATGTTAGCTAAAACAGATTCTAGACAGAAAAAGGAACAGCCTAGAATGAAAGAGCAGGATAAGAAAGCCAAGAAGAAACCCATCTTGGCAGATCCCGATTCCCCAGAAGTAGTCCTCAGGCAGCCCCGAACCCCAGGTCCAGTAAGAATAGCTCGGCGGCGTCCTGCCCCAGAACCCCAGAGACTGCCAGAGCCGAGGCGAGACCCAACCCCAGACCCCCCTCCTCCTGGAGGAGAGGAAGAGAAAGAATTAGCGGGAAGAGAAGAGGAGGATGTAAAAAGTGAGCCCGAAGTGGAGCTAGAAGAAGAAGGAGGGAATCCCCCAGAAGAAGAAGAAGAGGACAGTGTACAAATAATTGAGAAAGCCAGCGCTAGCACTAGCAAGCCAGTGAAAGAAAAACTCAAAGCAAAACCAGTTGAGAAAAAGAGAGCAACTCCTGCAAAGACAACGACAATAGCCCTTAGATCCCAGACCCAAATGACGCCTGGGACGACAGCCAAACTGTTTCCCTTAAGGCAAGTCCCGGGGGTGCCCGTAAAGAATGATAATGATGAAGTGGTAGCGGGACCCCTAACTTATGTGTATATCCCCTTCTCTACAACTGATTTATTAAATTGGAGGTCGCACTATGCCTCCTATACTAGCAAGCCCCAGGAGCTGACAGAATTAGTAACTAGTATTATGGAAACTCACCAACCCACTTGGCCAGATTGCCGTCAGCTCCTGACCACCCTATTTACCACAGAGGAACGAGCAAGAATTAGAAAAGCAGCTATCGAATGGATGGCAGAAAACCCTGCAGCTCCAGCGCAGGGGCAGAATATAATAGATCGTAGAGAAGCAGCTCAGAGAGAATTCCCAAATGAAGACCCCCAATGGGATCCAAATACAGATGAAGGATCCACAGCCCTAGCCCGTTTTCGCCAAGGCTTTCTACAAGGCCTGAGAAGGGGAGGCCAAAAAGCTATGAACCTTTCCAAAGTAGCAGGAATTATCCAAGGAATAGATGAGAGCCCAGCAGATTATTATGAAAGATTAACTGAAGCTTATAGAATGTATACTCCCTATGATCCCGAGGCACCAGGAAGTTTATGCATGGTGAATTCTGCTTTTGTAAACCAGTCTCAACCAGACATTAGACGTAAATTACAGAAATTAGAAGGGTTTGCGGGCATGAATGCAACACAGTTATTGGAAGTCGCTCATAAAGTGTATGTGAATCGTGATACTGAAAGACAGAGAGAATGTGATAGAAAGATGAAGAAGAAAGCTGATTTTTTGGCTGCGGCCATAGTTGAAAAGAAAAGGGGAGGTGTCCCTAATCGAAGGAGCAGAGGAAGAGGGCGGGTCAAGGCGGAGGCCGGACCCAGAGACTAGGCGTGAACCAATGCGCCTATTGCAAAGAGGAAGGACATTGGAGAGATACGTGCCCGCAACTCGAAGACGCCCAGCAAGATGACGAATACGATCATCAGTGGCGAGAAGAAAGACGAGGCCGTCCCCGAGGCCGAGGAGGAGCCAATCGAGAACAATTCCAGAGAGAGAGGGGAGGAGGAGCCATCCAAGCATTGGCCACACAGGCCCATGATGAGGATGACGTGGATTAGGACAGACCGGGCTCCAAGTTTGCTTTAGGTCTCCAGGAGCCTATGGTCGAAATACAAATAGGAGACCAATTTATGAACTTTATGGTTGATACTGGAGCAGAACATTCAGTAATAGACAAAAAGATAGCCCCATTCACCAAGAAAGCAGTCACCATTATAGGAGCAACTGGTGCCAAAGCCACAAAGTCTTTTCTACAAAACCGAATATGCAGTCTAGGAGGACAGCAAGTAACTCATCAATTCCTTTACATGCCCGAATGTCCAGTACCCCTACTGGGACGAGATATGCTAGCCAAGCTTCAAGCACAGATATCTTTCTCCGAACAAGGAGAAATGCAAATGACAGTGAATTCTCAAGCCAAACCAGCAGGAGTAATGCTGCTGACAGTACCCCGAGAAGAAGAATGGAGATACTACATTGATGATTCGATTCAAGATACCTATTTTGAACAAACTTTAAAGAACATTCATGCACCACTTGAAGTATGGGCAGAAGGCAGTCCCCCAGGCCTAGCCAAGCATATAGCTCCAGTGATTGTAACCCTCAAGCCTAGCGCTACACCAGTGCACGTCAAACAGTACCCTCTCCCAAGGGCCGCAATTGAAGGCATTCATCGCCACCTACAGAGATTGCTCGAGTATGGCCTACTAAAAGTATGCCAATCCCCATGGAACACCCCACTTTTGCCAGTGAAGAAACCTGAGACAGATGATTATCGCCCAGTGCAAGATTTGAGAAGAGTAAATGATGCAGTTGAAACTATACATCCAGTTGTGCCCAATCCTTACACTCTTCTAGGACTGATACCTGCCGAAGCTACCCATTTCACTGTACTGGATTTAAAAGATGCATTCTTTTGCATAAGATTAGCCTCTGTAAGCCAAATATTGTTGCATTTGAATGGCAGGACCCCATCTCTGGAAGAGGGGGCCAACTCACCTGGACAAGATTACCCCAAGGATTCAAGAATTCACCTACCATCTTTAGTGCTGCACTAAATCAAGACCTTTCAAGCTATCCAGTAGCCCCGGGGAAGAGAGTACTTCTCCAGTACGTGGATGATCTGTTGATAGCTGCCGTATCAGAAAGAGAATGTATATTAGCCACCAAAGATCTCTTGCAGTTACTAAATGAAGCTGGATATAAAGTTTCCAGAGCCAAAGCACAACTATGCCAAACAGAAGTGAAATACTTGGGTTTTCGTATTACCCAAGGAAGCAGAAGATTAGGCAGAGAAAGAAAAGAAGCAGTATGCAGAATTCCAACTCCAACAACCAGAAAGCAAGTCAGAGCCTTTCTGGGAGCGGCAGGATATTGCCGAATCTGGATACCCAACTTTGCCCAAATTGCCAAACCACTGTATGAAGCCACAAAAGGAGAAGAGAAGTCACCACTGGAGTGGGGACTTGAGCAGGATACAGCCTTTCAGAAGTTAAAAGAAGAATTGATGTCATCACCAGCACTTGGACTACCAGATGTCCACAAACCTTTCCACTTGTTTGTACATGAAGCACAGGGAAATGCCTTAGGCATGTTGACTCAGAAATTAGGAAATTGGGAACGACCTGTAGCCTACCTATCGAAAACAATTGGACCCTGTGGCCAAAGGATGGCCACCCTGCTTGAGAGCAGTTGCAGCTACAGCGCTACTAGTGAGTGAAGCAGACAAACTCACACTAGGACAGAACATACGAGTCACTGTGCCACATGCAGTCCTTGCCCTTATGGAACAGAAAGCAAATTATTGGCTCACCAATTCCCGAATGTTGAAGTACCAGAGCATGTTATGTGAAAACCCACAGATACAACTTGAAGTGAGCCATGCCTTGAACCCAGCTACCTTGATACCCATCAGTGAAGAACTCCCAGAACATGACTGCATCGAAGTCATGGAAACTGTGTTCTCTAGTCGACCTGACCTAACAGATGTGCCCATAGACAATCCTGACCAGATCTATTATGTTGATGGGAGCAGTCTCATCCTTGACGGACGACGCTGTGCCGGATATGCAGTCGTCACTCAACACGAAGTAGTTGAATCATCAGCCCTAGCCTCAGGCACATCAGCCCAGAAAGCCGAATTGATAGCACTCACCAGAGCATTGTTATTAGGAGAAAAACTTGTGCTAAATGTATATACAGATTCCAAATATGCTTTCACTACCCTGCATGCCCATGGAGCTCTCTACAAAGAGAGAGGACTCATCACATCCGGAGGAAAATCAGTCAAATATGGTCCCGAAATATTGATGTTACTTGATGCAGTCTGGGCCCCAACACGTGTAGCTGTCATGCATTGTAGAGGACATCAAGCAGGAAAAGGAGAAGTTGCTCGAGGAAATAGATTCGCAGATGCCTCAGCACGACAAGCAGCTATGACAGGACAGATTGCCCCACAAGCTATGCCAATGCAAGCAGCATTGTTTCCAGTACCCTTGAATCTATGGACCCCACGATATACCACCAAAGAATTGGATTACTATTGTGACCAAGAAAATGGAGTATTGAAAGACGGATGGATTGAGCTGCCACCAGAAGAAGGCAGTCAACCTCCGGGAAGAATAGTAATTCCTGAACTGTTAGGACCATCCTTTGTCAAAGCTTTTCATGAAGCCACCCACTATGGAAAGAGTGCTATGGAGAAAGCACTCAGACCACATTTCTACATCCCTCTGATGACAACCATATCAGCCTCAGTAGCCCGACAATGTCAAATCTGTGCCAAGAATAATGCCAAGCAAGGCCTTATTACAGCACCCCGAGTTCAGTCAAGAGGTGTGACCCCCATGCACAACCTCCAAGTTGATTTCACCGAAATGCCAAAAGCTAATGGATACCATTACCTACTAGTATTAGTTTGTACCTTCTCTGGGTGGGTAGAAGCATTCCCAACCAGAACTGAGAAAGCCCGAGAAGTTACCAAAGCCTTAATGAGAGAGATTGTCCCCAGATTTGGAATCCCAGCAGTAATAGGGTCAGACAATGGACCCTCATTTGTCTCTCAAGTTACTCAGCAGTTAGCAAAAGCTTTGCAGATACAGTGGAAGCTCCACACTGCATACAGACCCCAGAGCTCAGGGAAAGTTGAGCGAATGAATCGTACCTTGAAAGCCCAAATGTCTAAGCTTTGTCAGGAGACACACTTGAAATGGCCCCAAGTGCTCCCCATAGCTTTACTCAGAATACGCTCAGCCCCTGTAAAGTCAACAGGATTTTCCCCTTTTGAAGTTCTGTATGGTAAACCCCCACCAATAGTGCAGGGAGTCAAAGGAAATCTAGCCCAGATTGGTTCAGAAGTAACCAGACAAGAACTCCTAGCTCTTAGTTTTGTTCTGCAGACTCTCCATACGTGGATCCAAGACCAGTTGCCTATCAACTTGACGGAACCCTTGCATCCCTACCAGCCTGGAACTTCGGTGTGGATCAAAGATTGGAAGAAGATACCGTTGGAACCCCATTGGAAGGGACCGCCGTACACCGTCATCCTGTCTACCCCAACTGCAGTAAAGGTAGCCGAGATCGACGCCTGGATCCACCACAGCCGAGTCAAGCCCGCCGCCGATCCTGAACCAGAGCGGTGGACAGCAGAGCAGCACCCTGATGTACCCTTGCGAGTTACTCTGAGACGGCAACCAGCAGCATAGACACTTCATCACAAGTGCTTTGCAGTAGCCAAGTCTTTCGAAGAGGATTGCTGTTTTCCATGCAGCAACAGTTTTGTTTCAACGAACCCAATTTGTGTGTGTGATTTGACACACTACTTTGAGACTACGTTGACTAAGCCAGACTTCACAAGCCAACTGCATTGCTAAGTTGGTTAATGTGTGTTGGACATCTTGAGGATCTTCAATCAACACTCAGCACCCGTTAAATTGCTTCATTAGCAAACGGGACGAAGAATAATAGACCGTCGTGATCAAGATCAGCAAGCTGAGGATTCAGAAGAACTCCAATCAACATTAACATGTATCTTTGCTTCTGCTTTGCCTTGGTTGCCTTCTTCGGAGGTTTGAACAGACTTATGCTCTACCTCCATGCACTGCTTGTATTACCTCTACTAGAACTGGACTGAAAGTAACTCAGACTTTGCTTTACCATTCTTACTATACCTGCAAGGGAACAATAACTCGGTGTATCTATAACACCACTGAACTAAATGTTTGCACTCATGGCAAAATTAAAGCATGCTATAATCCGCATCAGAATCCATCCTATTACACGTTGGAAATAAGATGGAAGGATGCAGATGGACCTATATTAGCTGCTACACCACCACTTAAGGACATTACTAAACCTGCTGTTTTGAATTTTGATGCATGTAATGCTATTAATAGAGATAGTCAGTCCACCTGTGGTACATGGGAGAAAGCGTATCGAAATGACCATAAGTATATGTGTCCAGAAGGAGCCACGGGATGGAGGAAGTGTACAGGTAAAAAGGAACCAGGGTATAGTACTGCTACTGCGGCAGACTACTATTGCCCGTATTGGGAATGTGTTTTCTATGCTACCTGGAACACTGGTATAACTGATGAGAAAATAGATAAACGGATGGCTACTCTAACCAAGCCAACCACAAATGATAAATGTCAGAAAGATGCTTGCAACCCCTTACATTTGCGTGTACATAACCCCCATGCATGGAAACAAGGATATAAGTTTGGTTTACGTATTGCTGGAGGAGGAACAGATCCAGGGACCATTGTGTATATTAGATTGAATACTCAAGCCCACAAGTCATCTAAATATCATATTCATAATACCTTTTATGAAGCTATGCATGTAAATAAGTTTGAGATCCCTCACCCTTCACAGAATTTGTTTCTAGAATTAGCCGGAGCAGTAGTATCTAGTCTTAAGATCACAGATTGTTATTTCTGTGGCGGAACCCAAATGGGAGACCAATGGCCCTGGGAAGCCCAAGAATTGAATTATTCCATGATTTACAATCAGACTGAATTACACAAGACAACCAGTGAATGGGTGTTAGCGCACTCAATCGTTGGACGTCTTTGCTTTGCCAGAACTGGACCCCAGTTCACCCAAAAGGTAGGACAGCTGGTCTGTCTTAGCCAGAAATACTATACTCTTTATCTGCATTGATGTTTAATATATACATTCAACCCATCTGCGACATCATCAAATCCTTTAATGTCAGTTACATGATATATGCAGACGACGTGCTACTATATATGCCAATATCATTGGATTGCCTAGACCTTACCCCGCTGACTAACTGCTTTGACACCATATCAGAGTGGCTCCTATCACAAAACCTGAGAATACAACACAAAAAGACAGAAGTCCTGTTCGTCTCGAGGAACACCAACTTCACCCCTCCTAGTTGTATTAACGTAAAGGATGCCCAACTCCAAGTTAAACCGGCGATACGCTACCTGGGAGTAACGCTGGACCAAAACCTTGACATGAAGAACCACATAGCCAACACAGTCAAGGCAATCTACTTTAAAATCAGATCCCTCAGACACCTACGCATGCTACTTGAACCGGATGATTTCCGTACCATTTATCAAGCCCTTATACTCCCCCATTTCGACTTCTCAAACTCCATACTACAAGGACTCCCCCGGTCCACCCTGAACCCCCTGCAATTAGCCATGAATAGTGCAGCGAGGGTACTCCTCGGGGCATCCAGGAGAGATCACCTAACACCCCTTCTAAAACAGCTACACTGGCTCCCCATTCAAGCAAGGATCAGTTTCAAGACCTTACTGCTAACATTCAAAGCGGCTAAGGGGCTCACCTCTTCCTCTCTCTCCAACCTCATACAACCACTTGCACCAAACAGGCCACGAAGAACAGCAGAATTAAACACACTAGTTATCCCAAATGACACCACAAGATGCACTAGATCAACAGCCAACAGAGCCTTTCGACTCTGCGCCCCGACTTTATGGAACAACTTACCAGCACAAATCAGAGCAGTACCCAACTTGAGTCAGTTCAGAAAGGCACTAAAACATTTCCTCTTCCTTAAATATCTCAATGACAGCTCCGAACATAACCCCCAGGCGAATAGCTTGAGTGGTCAAACAAACAGACCCTCATAACAGGCCAACTTCTCAATGAAATAACAAGCAGTTCCAAGTACTATTGTACCACCTTTGTATATAGTTAACCATGATATCCCTTATCAGATAACCCTCCATTGTATTTAGTTTCCCCTATTTTCGCCAAGTTATACTTCCTGTTAAATGTAACTGACCAGACATATGTAAACTGTCGGATGTTTTCTGTTCAATGTAAACCGCGCTGATGTCTAATAGTGCGGTATATAAGAATTGTTAATAAATAAATAAATAAAATAAATAATGCCACGACTAAAAAGACAGCATGGTGGTCAGGAATCAGACATCCTGAACCTCCTAACCCATTAGCCAGATTTCCTGAACTTGCAGGTCTATGGACTAACCTTGCCAAAGTCCAAGCCTGGCAAGCCCCACCTGGCCTATATTGGATCTGTGGAAACCGAGCATATGCGCAACTCCCACCACAATGGGGAGGAGCATGTGTCTTAGGAACCATCAGACCTTCTTTCTTTCTTTTAAACACTGAACATGGAGAACAATTAGGATACCCTGTATATACTACCCACAAACACAAAGGAGCGTCAAGACAGAGAAGAGAGGCCTTACAGATAGGCAAGTGGGAGAAGTGGCGAGGTGATGATTGGCCACCAGAAAGAATTATTGAGTATTATGGACCTGCCACTTGGAATGATGATGGTATGTATGGTTATCGTACCCCAATTTATATGATCAATCGTATTATTCGCTTACAAGCAGTAGTTGAAATAATAACCAATGAAACTAGTCATGCTCTCACTCTCTTAGCTAGACAAAGTACTCAGATGCGCACTGCCATATACCAGAATCGCTTAGCCCTTGATTATTTGCTAGCAGCTGAAGGAGGAGTATGTGGTAAACTGAATTTAACTAATTGCTGTTTGAAAATAGATGATAAAGGTCAAGTAGTTGAAGAAATTGCTAAAGATATGCAAAGACATGCTTATGTGCCAGTACAGACTTGGCACGCCTTGAAATTCCCTAATTGGTTTGCTAACCTTTTCTCTTGGCTGGGAGGATTTAAGACTTTCGTTATCTTAGTACTAATCCTTGTTGCTGTTGTCCTCTGATTACCATGATTAATCCATGTTGCATGCGTTCCCTTCATAGTGCTATTGATAGTACCGTAGAGCGGAAGACCGCAACTAGAATAATGGCTTTATACAAAGCTAGCCCTAGTGGAACTAGTAAGAATCCTTTAATCAGGATGTGAATCTTCTAGAAAGTGATTTAATTCTCACACCTTATTAAGTAATAGGGTGAGATTAATCAAAGGGGGGAATGTGGCAGGTGCAGGCCTGTGACCCACGGTGTCTGACATAGGCAGGCCAGCATGGCTAGCTTGACCTGTAAATGAGGCCTGTGGAGAGGCATATAGGATTGCACATCCCCCAATATGCTGCTATTGTAAGAAAGAACTCAGTAGAAATATTGAATTAGCTTAGATAAGCAGAATTGCAGAATTAAGAAATGGAAAAATACAGAAAAGATGTGTGTTTAAAGTTACTGATAAGAAAGAGTACATTTGCAGAGAAATATTGAGGAGTGCTGACAGATGAGTTACAGAACCTTGCTCTTCTGCACGCACAAATGGTCCCATAGCCTTGAAAGTGTGAAAGTAACAAGTTGATGAACTGACCATTGTAATCGGGACTAGAAGGGGGGCAGGCAGGTGTCATGCCTACAGAAGCCCACAGAAGGAACATAATTGGAGTAACTTATCAGTACCGGGACCAATAGAAGGGCTACGGGAGGTACGGGAGAGTACCGGGACCAATGAAATGTTTTTCTATACCTAGAATGGAACAGAAGTCTATAAAAGTTGTTGTAATGCTTGAAAACTTTGCTCAGCCATTTTGAAATTGCCTTGCTTGAGACTTGTGCACAAATAAATGATTTGGACCTTCTGAACAGACTCCTGGTATCATTGGTTTGTCTGCGCTTTGCTGCTACACTATGAAGCGCCTTATAGGGTGCCCCATAGGGGACATTATAGGGTGCCTTGGCGGACAGTGCACTTTATAATGTGCCCTATGGAGTGCCTTATAGAGTACCTTATGCGGCACCTTAGGTTACGGCACGTGAGGGTGTGTTTGCTGGCAGCACTAATTAAAATATACATAACTTTCCTCAAAAAGCAATACTTACATGTAACAGCTAATGCCTCAGCCAGCCATATGCATTAGGCACACTGGGGGATCAAACCCATGACCCCTGTACTATTAGTCAGTGCATTAACCATTGTGCTACACCTCTGCTTCTGTGTTGGTATGTCTGCACGCCTACTTAAGATTACCGCGCGTTAACGTGCTTAGCGGCGTCTCACACGGTAATGTGTGCAGCGCACATTATAGCGTGATAATCCTGTTTTGCTACGTTAAGACCGAGACACCCACTCCTTTTATGGCAGCCTGCACACTATCGCCGGGCGCACGTTAAGACTGCTTAGTAAACATACTCCTTAGAGAACAGGAAATATGATTTAGAAACACAGAAACATAGCAACATGATGGCAGAAAAAGACCACATGGACTATCTAATCTGCCCTTCCATATCAACTACTACAATAGTCCCCTTTTTTTCCTTTAGAGATCTTCTGTGTTTGTCCCATGCTTTCTTGAATTCAGATACTGTCCTCCTTTTCTTCTACCTGCACTTGGAGACTATTTTGTGCACTCTTTTGGTAAAGAAATATTTCTGCATATTACTCCTGAGCCTATCCCCTTTCACTTTCCTCCTATGTCCCCTCGTAGCGGAGCTTGCTTTCAGTCAAAAGAGGCTCTCTTCTTCTGCATTTATGCCATGGAGGTATTTAAACATTACTATCATATCTCCTCTATTCTGCCTTTCCTCTAACGTTGAAGTAGTCTGGGATAACCAAGGGGGAAGATCTTTAAGTCTGCCCTCATATGCTTTATAACAAAGACCACTAATCATTTAGTAGTCACCCTCTGCACCTTCTTTTTTCTGCTGGCCATATTTCACCCTATATACTCAAGCACTCGTCTGGCTTTCACAGTCTTCTTTTTTATCTGTTAGCCACTTTAACATCATCAGAAACAACCACGCCTAGGTCCCGCTCGTCTTTCATGGACAGAGGTATTTTGCCCCCTACACTGTACCATTCCCTTGGATATTTGCAGCCCAAATGCATGACCCTGCATTTTTTAGCATTAAATCTCAGCTGCCAAATTCTTGACCATTCTTCAAGCTTAGCTAGATCTTTTCCTGATGTTCTCTATTCCTTTCTGCGTGTCTACTGTAGTGCAGATTTTGGTATCATTGGCAAAGAGGCAAACCTTACCCGACAGCCCTTCCGCAATATCACTAGCAAAGATGTTAAAAAGATTCAAACCAAGGACAGATCCTTGCAGCACAACACTGTTAACCTCCGTCTCCTCAAAGTGAGCTCCATTTACCTGCACCCTTTGTCACATCCCACTCAACCAATTTCTAACCCAGTCAGTCACTTCAGTGTCCATCCCTAGTGTGCTCGTAAGTCACCTGTGTAGAAGAATATCAAAGGCTTTACTGAAATCTAAGTATACCACACCTATGGATCTCCCTCAGTCTGACTCCCTGGTCACCCAGTCAAAGAAATCAATCAGATTTCTCTGACAAGACCTGCCTCTGGCAAACCCATGCTGCCTTCGATCTTGCAAGCCATTGGACTCCAGAAACTTCACTATTCTCTCTTTTAGCAGCATTTTGAATAATTTACTCACCACAGAGTTTAGACTAACCGGCCTGTAGTTTTCAACCCCATTGTTACTTCCACTTTTGTGTAAAGAGACCACATGTGCCTTTCTCCAGTCTTCTGGGATCATTCCTGACTCCAAAGAAACATTGAAAAGGTCAATTGGTGAAGCCGCTAGAACATCCCCAAGTTCCTTCACTATTCTCTGAAGTATCCCATCCAGTCTCATCGCCTTGTCTATTTTAGTTTAGCTAGCTCATCATGAACAGTCTTCTGAAAATCGTTCAAGAACCCCATCACTTCTGTTCCTATTTTTGGATGTTTTCTGAGGTCCTGCTCCTGGCCCTTCACCTGGGGACTTTCTTCACCCATCCCCAATGAATCTAATCTAAAAACCTCTTCAGTAGGTTAGCCAGTCTGCAGCGGAAGACACTTTGACCCTTCCTGGACAGATAGATGCAATCTCTGCTCTGCAGCCCTTGGAAAATCATCCCATGGTCCAGGAAACCAAAACGCTCTCAATGGCACCATCCATGCTGCCATGCTGCAAGCTTCTCTGCCTTGGGCTTTACCCTCAACAGAGAGGATTGAAGAGAACACCACCTGCGCACCTATCTACTTCACCCTCTGCCCTAGATCCATGAAGTCACTTTTGATACACTCAGAGGGATTCTTAGCAGTATCATTTGTGCCAGCATGGATGAGCAGCATCGGATCAGTAGGCTTGATGAGTCTCAGCAAACTCTCCATAACCGCAGATTTTGTCACCTGGCAGACAGCACACCTCTCTGGACATCAAGTCTGTTCAGCAGATGAATATCTCAGTACCCCTCAGAAGAGAGTCACCAACCACTTTGGGGTGCTAAAGCTGTGGTTCTTCCCTTTCCTGGGATGTTTTCACCTCCTCCACTTCCAGGGCAGCATACTAGTTCTTCAGTTCAAGGGCTAGTGGAGTCGTATTGTTGATTCTGCAGGCTTTGGTGACTCGTGTCCAACTCTTTTCATTCTGTAGTCCCCCATCTTCACTTCTGCCAGAGAGCTTGGTTGTTTCAAAAAGCTTCTCAACAATGTAATTCTTGCTGCCTCAAATGCTTTTCAGTCTCACCACCTCTTTTCTGAACTCATCCACTTGTTTCATGAGGGCTTCAGCTTGTAGGCATCCTGCACATGGAACCAGTCCTCTGTCTGGACAGCAGCAGAAGCTGTAATGGGAGCAACAGCTTTGGCAATACGATTTTTTCCAGCCATCGTTCAGTTGGTGGAGCTTTGGTACTAGTTGAAGTAAGTGAGAGAGACCCTAACTTTTCCTCAGCTGCCCTTTAAGAGAAAAAATAGTTATCCTCTTTTCTGTGTGTTCTAACAGTGCTGTTCCATGTCCCTGTGTGTAGCTAATTGGGGAGTTGCCCTATAAAGCAAACATTCTCACATAGGGTGGGTGGGAGCTGGGGTAGGTAGGGAGGGATCTAACACCTGATGAGGTCAGTTACTTCAAAAAGCTCATTCTGAATGGAAAGCTGGAAAAAGAAACAATGATCTCTAACAGACAGAGCTTTACCTAACACTACAAAATAATTCCCCTTTTGCAATACAGAAAAAGAATTAGTTTTTAAAAATTATGACCAAAATTTTAAGAGATCTCAGGCAGAGAACTTGTATTTAAAAGACACACATTATTACCTTGCTTGCAATGGAGACCCTATTAGGAATCATAGCTTGTGCTGTGAATACTAGGAGGAACCATAAGCAAGAGGTCAGGGCTTGTTTCATTCTTTATAATCATTGTGGATGATGTTATACTGCAAAAGAGCTCATCAAACACCCATAAAATATTTAAAAAATTTCACTGTAACTGTGGTTTCTTTTTCTATTGATGTGTATGTAAGGAGTCTACAAGAATTGTCGGAATTCCAAGTGCAAGGCCTATCAGGACCCTTCAGCAAGTGGTATGTTAAAGAAAGCATTGGAGATGGAGTTCATTACCATGGTCCATCCCTATTGGAAAAGATCGGTATAGCAATATAAAAGTATACATTCAGTGTCATGGGGAGGAGTTGGAGTTAAAGAGTTGAAGAAAGAGAAGCAATTTGCTGCCAGTTCACTTCTTAGGCAGAGTGAGAAGGGAAGGGAAGGGAAGATTGACTTCCCTCTCCAGGCAAAGAGCAGGACAAGGGTCTTCTGGTTCTGTGACACAGGAATTGGTGCACTGTTTTGGTAGAGATCTGTGTCTACATCCAGAAGAGGGTATCCAAACCAGTCAAAGAATCTATATAGTGCTGGCATTCAAGGGGAAGTCTATAAAAGCAACAGAGGAGCTCTAGATTGTTCTTAAAGAAGTCTTATTGGAGGAGAGGGGGGCAAGGGAGGCCAACAGCAACTTAAGTACTACATTTCTGTAAGTGTTTTGAATGGTCATAAGTCCTGGTTTTTGTATTGCATTCTGGAAGTGGAAATTTTTGTTCTTTACCACCAATTTGCTATCGTAAATTCTTTCTTTTATTGGAATAACACTTCTGAGTGTGAAGTCATTTATTATTTTTAGAACTCTCTCGTCATTAAGCAACAATCATAGAAACTTAAAAATGATACATTCAACTGCCATGCCCTTACAACTGAGCCAGCTTTCATATCATTTTTCCAGTAAACTGATTTGTAGCCCACGGTCAACATTGTTTATATTAGGCAGTGTGATTGCTCCACATCAACCTAAATGCCTTCATTTGCACCTGAGCTGCATTATACTGTAGTACATTTGGCAATCACCTTAGTCTAGGGTGGCCAACTTGCTCCAGATGCACCTGACAAGGCTGATCCAGTCCTGGGTTTGCCCCATTGCATGCAGGGATATGAAGTTCTGATTTCTCTATTGCTTTCCATAAGAAAAGCAAGACTACATGTCCCTGCATGCAGTGGGATAAACCCAGGATTGGATCAAGCCTGTCAGGTGCATCTAGAGCCATTTGGCAACTCTACCTTAGTCCAAGCACTAACAAGAACATTAACTCTAATATAAACAATAACACCAATATTAATATTAACAATAGCACTTCAGTCACTCCTCCAGCAGTACACCCAGAGGCAGTCTAATCAGAGCCTCTTTCTGAGATATTTCCCATCATGTTGGGTGTCACAGGCTTGCTTGACTAAGAGAAATTTCCAAACACACTTTGATAAATTATCCATATGATTTACATCTTATAAATTCCAGAAAGAGGCGCTCTTTGGCACGATGCAACTACTACACTGAGCATTAGCAATAAATTTGAGCGACTGAGTTCATATTCAACATACCCTGGCTTAGGAGTGAGGTTCATGAGCGTCATGGTATGCGCAAAACTAATCCATTTAGAGAAATTGTCCCAAGACCAAATTCGTGAGAATGTATCCATCTGTCCCCCTTGAAGCATTAGTAAGCTTATCACATCCCATTGGCTCCTTTAATATGAGGTCTGTTTACTGTCTTCCATTTCCATGCTATAACTATTCTAGTATGAGCAGCAGCTTTCCAATCAATATGGCTCATGTATCATAGGATATGTCATGAGACTATATCCACAAAAGAATTAACCTAGGGTTTAAAGGCAGGCTAGCCTCCATATATTCAAGAATGCATTGCTGGATGGAAACTCAGAACTTCCATCTCATATGGAAGAATATTTCTTCAGCAGTGCCATACCGCCAACATAGAGGAGAAGCAACCACACCGGCTTAAACTGTGTCTGCTTACAAATAACTGTAAAGGATCACTTATAAGTATGAGAGTATTGGTACATACCTATTTCCATCTGTCCTCCCTAAAAAGGGTATCCAACAATTCATCCTACACTTTCCTATGAGGAGGACCCAAAGAACCAGCAACAATTTCCTCCTCTTATCACTATACATCAAGTCCTCAAAATCATGTAGTTCCCATGTAAGCCCCCCTTATATTTCATTATAAAGTGCCTTATTTGAAAATACTGAAAAAAAGGATAGCCTATTCCCAATCCTTTCAAACAGCTTCTGGAGGGATATGCACAAACACTCCTACAAAGAGTTCAGCAAACTGATTACATTCACATTGTGCAATTGCTCGAATATCACTTTGCAACCATTCGCAGAGAAGGGGAAAAAATTCCTCAATTGAGTCCATCCTTTTCTTTGCCTCTCTCCAAGTCAATGTCAAAGGGTATAATAAAGGATGGTTCAAATACTCCTTTTGGCAGCTATTGTCCATACTTAGCCCTTCTATCACTTCAAAAGCAGATTGGTGAAATAGGGCCTCGGTCTCCAATGACAACTAGCTAGTGTCCTCAGATCCTACACAGAATACCTTGAGAACTTTCAAAATTACAGCTTTATGATAAACCCCTAAACTTGGACAATCCAAGCTCCCTTCCTACTCCTGGAGGATTCATCAACTGCTGCCTACCCATCTCCCTTTTTTGTGATCCCAAATAAATCTACTCATATGATATTCTAATTTCTTTAAGAAACACCTAGGCAGTACAATTAGAAGCTGCAGAAACAGAAAAACGAGCTTAGAAATTATCAGTGTTTTGAGGACTGGGATTCTGCCCCACCAGCTCAGGGAAAGATCCCTCCATTCCTCTAGTTCTTTAAATAGCTTTTGGGCTTCAGGCTTATAATTAAATGCAAGCTACTGTTCCAGATCATCAGTGAAATTGTTTGTTCCAGATCATCAGTGAAATGCATTCCCAGAGTTTAATATCCATACTAGCTCACTTATGTTTTGCTTAATTGGATATACCACACCTTCACAAGCACAACAGGGCGGTGTGCAATCACAAATCAATAAAAACCAATACTAGGAAAAATTGGAAAGGAGCACCATGTATTTGACAGGAAAGGCAGCCATCTAGTTTGCCTAGTGGATGAGCCTGCCCTGGGAGGGAGATGACAAGGAGAACGTTGGAATCCAAAAGTACAGGAGCAATGGAGGGACAGGCACCCTCAGCCACAAACCAGATAGCAGCTGTCTTAGAGGGGTTGAGGTGAAGGTAGTTAGCAGATAACCAGGAGGATATGTGGGACAAGCAAGTGTTAAAGAGTGAGGAATCAGGGACCAGTGGGTTTGTGTGATGGAGAAGGATAGTCATCGGCATAGTAGTAAGCTGAGATGGTGTGTTGTTGGATCAGCAGGGTAAGTGGTATCAAAAAGATGTTAAAGAGAAGGGGAGCCAGCACTGATCTCTGGGGAATACTGCAGGAGGAGGGGCAGGTGATGATGAGGAAGAACCAGAGAGAACAGAGAAAGAACGGTGAGAAAGATAGGAATGAAACCAGTGGAGCACAGTATTGTGGATCCCAAGGTCACGGAGATGGGCGAGGAGAGTGACGTTGTCAACAAGATCAAAAGCAGAAGACAGATCCAAAGACACTGCTAGAGAGATGTTACCCCTATCCTGTGATTCGTGCATTTTATTGACAAAGAGAGAAGGACGTTTTCCGTGCTGTGACCAGGGCAGAAGCCGGATTGGCGGAGGTGCAGCGCATGAGTGGCATCAAGGTGGGCAGAGTTGAGCAAAGACTAATTTTTCAAAGGATTTGGAGAGGAAAGGGAGAGTCGAGATGGGTCTATAGTGAGCAGAAGAGGGGTCTAAGGAAGGCTTTTTCAGGATGGGTCGAATTAAGGCTGTTTCCAGAGTGATGGAAAGGTACCAGAATTTAAGCTATTGATAAAGATGGAGAGAATCACAGGTAATAGGACCAAAGATGTTCAGTCAGCCAAGAGGAGGGTAGAGGGTCAGAGAAGCAAGTGGTTTTATGGGAAGAAGACAGGAGTTTGAGTAGTTCTGTTGAAGAGATGGGATGAAAGGAAGACCAAGTATGAGTATTGGCCACTGTGGGGGAAGTGGGAGAATCAGATGGAGCAGAAGGCAAGGGGGGAGGGCAATCAGGAAAAGTGGCCTGAAGAGTCAGAACTTTGTCAGTAAAGATTGGGCAAGGAGAGCAGGATCTGGAAGGGAAATGGTAGGTGATGGAAAAGAGGCAGAGCTGGGTCAGGAGAGAGAGGTGAGAACAGAATAAAGCTGGCAGGAAGAATTCAAAGAGGAGAAGATCAGATTAGTGTAATTTGTTTTGGCAATATGGAGGGAGGAACAATAACAGCGATGGAGGTCTTAAGTGTTGGAAAGAATCAGCAGTACGGTGGTTTCCTCCAGAGTCTTACCTCATGATGGCGATGAGGGCAGTGCAAAAACGGGACTTCTCCTGTAAGCTTTTTAAACACCTTTTTACTGCCTCTCAATTTATGGGCTTTTTGCAATTCATCTACCTCCTAAAAGATCTTTAGGGTTTTCTCCTTCCATTTTCTTTTAATCCTTCTCCAAGATAGGTTATGGGGTCAAAACCAAGGCCTCAGGCTTCAGTTCTATCCAGAATTACCTTAAAGCCTAAGGATTCCTCAAGCTCCACTACCACGAATAACACTGAAAATTCAGTCTCCTTCATGCACCACCACAGTGTTGTCCACATATGATCATTTGTCTAGTGTTACAAGGCATCAACTTCCAGGGCGAATCCCCTTATTTGCTCAAATCTGACAAACTATTAGCTCTATGGTTACTGTGAATAAGAGTAGTGACAAGTTAAATCCCTGCTGTGTTCCTCTAGCTAACCAACATCTCTGATCTGTATCCATTAATCAAAAGCAAAGTATCTCTGTTAACCATAGATTCTGCTCTATTCAAAAATTCTAAGATGGGAATAGCTATGACCATTCCACCCAGTCAAAAGCATTTCAGCATCCAGGGCTACACAGGCGACTTTCCTACATCCTGTTTACCTCCCAGATTATATTAAAGAGCCCTTCTCACATTATCTGTAATTTGTAGCCCCAGATAAACCAGTTTGATCTGAATGAATTACTTTCATTATGATACTTTCCAACCTGGTGGTCAAATTTTTTGCAAAGATTTTCAGATCACAATTTAACAAAGTTATGGAGTGATAGCCCGTACATAGATCAGGCTTAACCTCTTTAAGAAAAGTACAACTTTTACATGATAAACAATATTAAGGAGAAACTCCTCTTTTAAAGCCTCATTAAAAACCTTATTCAATAGAAAGGTGCATGGGTTTGAAGAATCTTATAGCACTCAGCCAGGAACCCATCATCCCCAGTTGCTTTCTCTCCTGAAAGATCCTTAATTGTTTTACTAATTTCAAAATTCCTTAGAGGTTTATTCATATATTCCTTTACCTCATCCAATAATTTGGTAATTCCCAGCTTTGTTAAATATCCTAGTACTTCCCTTTCCTGTTTATTAACTAACCTCCAAGGAGTACAAGGTCTTATAGTAATCTTTGAAACTTCATATCTTCTCATTACTTTTATGTACCACTTCTGCTTTATTCTTCATTTCCTGTACCATTTGAGCATCCCTCTTCTTATTACATTACCAAGCTAGAAATGTACTTGCTCTACAACCCTCCTCCAACTCATTTCTTTTAGTTAGCCTAAGCAGATATTACACTTTTTCTATTTCCAGGACATTTAACCAACCATGGGTCTCTGTAAGCTTTTTATTTGCCTTTCTACTGCCCCTCAGTGTATGGACTTGCAATTCATCTACCTCCTGAAAGACCTTTAGGGTTTCCTCCTCCCATTTTCTTTTAATTATTGCCATAATCTGATATGCCCCTTATACATGCATTGCTAGTTTCCTGCAACACTCCTGAGGAAATCTCCGACGAATCATAACAGTAGATTTACTTATTTATTTATTTACATTTTCTTATATACCGCGCTATTCAACGTCAGTGCGGTTCACATGAAACATAAAACTTGCACATTACATTGACTGATCAGTGCTTACAAGGAACAGGTAATACAACTTGGATAACTTGGGGTAACTATGTACATTGAGGCATCATGGAAATCTTATCTCGCTAGTCGTATTCATGGTTGTCTTGTAGGAAGAATACAGCTGTAAGGCCAGTCTAGATCGTGGATTGGGCTATTGTATCACTAACGATAAACTCCTTCCACAATCTTCATAGCTCTAACTTAGTCTCAGGCCTTAGTAAAAGAATAGAATTACGCTCCATTTTTTATTTCCTCCTTGATTCTAGCTCACTCCCAAATCCACTACCATAGCAATCATAGAATGATCTGAAATTACTACAGGGGCTAGACTCACTCCACCCACCCACTGTTTCTGAGCCCTCTTCACTAAAGACAAATCTATCCTTGGATAAGTCATGTTCTTCTTTGACAAATACAGTAGGTGTAATCTCCACAAACAAAATTTTTGTCTCTCCAGATATGCCACCAACTCAAATTGTCTCAGGGCTCTCTTCAACTCTCTTCCTTCCTCCTCATCATACCACCTTCTCTCACCACATCTATCTGACCTCTCCAGAGTACAAGTCATATCTACCCCTCTAATATAGATCCCTTTGGCCTGTTTCTCAAATTACATCATATGCATTGAAAAAAGGCTCCTTTAGTCCCATTAGGGGCATATAGGTTCAGAAGTGAAATTTCTGCCTGATCTAGTCTACTGACTATTTAAAATCATCTGCCCTTGAGTGTCCTGGCCTAAAGAATAAAGCACAAAGGAAACTCTCTTCCATATCACTATAGCCACGTCTCTTTTCTTTGATTTCTAAGCAGAGTAAATTATTTTAACAATTGCTCCTCTATTAATTTATTGCACTGATTACATTTACTTAAATGATTCAAAATCCTTTTTCTTTTGACTGGGCTATTAATGACCCCCACATTTAAGGTAACAATTTTAATCATCTACCTAAAAGTTACCCTTCCAGCCTGACTCCCCATAGCTAGTCAGCCCATCACTATTCCTACAGCACCAAGACCCTCATACAGGCTGAAATGCAATAACAAACAACAAAAATGGAACTTAAAACACAAATAACTCATAATAAAATAACATAAGAACATAAGAAATGCCATACTCGGTCAGACCAAGGTCCATCAAGCCCAGTCTCCAGTTTTCAACACAAGTACCCGTCAGGTTCCCAAAAAGGTTCATAGATTCCACAATACTTATCCTGGGATAAGCAGTGGATTTCCCTGGTCCTCTTTATGATTTATGACTTTTCCTCAAGGAACTTGTCCAAACCTTTTTTAAACCCAACCACACTAACAGCTTTTATTACATCCTCCAGTAACAAATTCCAGAGTTTGATTGCACATTGAGTGAAAAAATATTTTTACTTATTAGTCCTAAATGGGCTACATTGTTGCTTCATTGAGTGTCCCCTAGTCTTTCTACTTTCTGAGGGAGTAAACATCTGATCTACATTTACCCGTTCCACTCCACTCATTACTTTATAGACCTCTGTCATATCTCCCCTCAGCTGTCTCTTTTCCAGGTTGAAGAGCCCTAACCTTTTAAGCCTCACCTCATACAGGTATCCTTCTATCCCCTTTACCATTTTGGTGGCTCTTCTCTGTACCTTTTCTAATTCTGCTATATCTTTTTTTAACATTTATTTATTTATCAAGTTTTATATACCATCTTTTCCTTCAATCAAAGTGGCTACAAAAAAGGGTGGGTAGACAGGACATTTAAGGGGGAAGAGGAAAACAATACAGAACAATAAACAATGCTGTAAGGTAAAAGAGTGTGGGGATTATTGGTTGATGGAGCCATAGCGGCGGCGACCAGAATTGTACACAATATTCAAGGTGTGGTAACACCATGGAGCGATACAAAGGCATTATGATATCCTTGGTTTTCTTCTCCATTCCTTTCCTTATAATAAAAGATGGTATAAATTTCCTAATAATAAAGGATGACTGCACACTGGGCAGAAGGTCTCAATGTATTATCCACAGTGATGCCTAAATCCTTTTCCTGGGTGATGGTTCCTAATGTGGAACCTTGCATCATGTAATCATAGTTTGGGTTGTTCTTCCCTAAGTGCATAACTTTGCACATGCCCACAATAAATTTCATGTCATTTGGACATCCAGTCCTTCAATTTATCAAGGTCCTCTTGTAATTTTTCATAATCCTCTTGTGTTTTAATAACTTTTAATAATTTTGTGTCATCTGCAAGTTTGATCACCTCACTTGTCATTCCCATTTATAGATCATTTATGAAGATGGTAAAAACCAGCGGGCCCAGCACAGTTCCCTGGGGTGTGTTTCTCCATAGCGAAAATTGGCTATTTAGTCTTACTCTCTGCTTTCTATCTTTTAACCAGTTTCTGATTCACAATAGTACTCTGTCTCCTATCCCATGTCTTTTAATTTTGCCAAGAGTCTCTCATGAAGGACCTTCTCAAAGGCTTTCTGAAAATCCAGATACACTATATCAACTGGCTCATCTTTGTCTACCAGTTTATTCACACCTTCAAAAAATTATAACAGATTAGTAAGACGAGACTTTCCTTGGCTACATCCATGTTGGCTTTCTCCCATTAAACCATGACTAACTACATGTTCAGTAACTTTTTTCTTTATAATGGTTTCTACCATTTTGCTGGGTACTGACATCAGGCTGATCAATCTGTAGTTTCCTGGATCATCCCTGCAACCCTTTTTAAAAATTGGTATTACATTATCCATTCTCCAGTCGTCAGGTATTACAGATGATTTTAATGATAGTTCACTGATTACTAATGGTAGGTCTGCAATCTCAAATTTTAGTTATTTCAACACCCTTGTATGTATACCATCCTATCCAGGTGATTTGCTACTCTTCAGTTTATCAAATAGTTGTAATACATCATGTCAGTTTATCAATATTTCCTTCAATTCTTCTGATACATTACCTTTAAATACTATGGCAGGCATGGGTAACTTCCCTACATCATCTTCTCTACTATGGCCTCATCCTCACTTATCATCCCTTTTACCCCTCTATCATCTAATAGTCCAACTGACTCTCACAGCTTTTTTGCTAGGAATTACTTGAAAAAAATTTATTATGCATTTTTGCTTCAACGACAAGCTTTTTTTCAAATTCCCATTTTGTTTATCTTATCAATGCCTTGCAGTTTGCTTGACAGTTCTTATGTGTTTTCCCATTTTTATCATTTGGCTCCTTTTTCCATTTCCTGAAAGAGTTTTTTTTTTAGCTACTACAGCCTCTCTGACCTCACCTTTAAACCATGCTGTCAGTTTTTTGGCTCTCCTTCCACTTTCCTTAAAGCATAGAATACATCTAGTCTGGGCTTCCAAGCTATTATTTTTAAATAATACTCATACTTGATGTAAATCTATAACCTTTGCAGCTGCTTCTTTTAGTTTTTTTCTTAACTATTTTCCTCATTTTATCATAGTCTCCCACCCTCCCTTCATTTATTAAATCAACTGCGATCATTCTATGACCACTATTGCCAAGTGGCTCCAAAACCCTTATCTCTTGCACCAGATCCTGTGTTTCATTAAACACTAGTTCTGAACTTTCCCTCTTGTTGGTTCATGAACAGCTGCTCCAAGAAGCAGTCCATTATTTCATCTAGAAACATTGACCCAGTCGATACTGGGGTAATTGAAATCACCCATTATTACTGTGTTGTAACTTTTGTTAGCTTCCTTGATTTCTTTTAGCATTTCATCATCCATCTGTTCATTCTGGCTAGGCAGTCAGTAGTACACCCCTACTGCCATCGCCTTCCCCTTTTTACATGGTATTTCTATCCATAGAAATTCTACTGTGTATTTTGTTTCCTGCAAAACTGTAATCCTGTGTGACTCGATGCTCTCTCTAACAGAGAGTTCAACCCCTCCACCAATTTGATCTTCCTATCATTGTGATATAGCTTGAACCCAGGTATCACAGTGTCCCATTGGTGTCCTCCTTCCACCAGGTCTCTGAGATGCCAATTATATCTAACCTTTCTTTTAGTGCTAAATATTCTAACTTTCTCATCTTATTTTTTGGACATTTATCATTTGCATACCGGCATTTTAGAGGTTGTATTTTAGTCATATTAATCTGGTCATCAGGTGATAGGGGTAATTTGGAATCTTTCGGCTCTATCTGCTCGGTACTTAAGGGCATCTGGGTTACTTTTATCTTTATTGGAGCCTCTCTATCAGGCTTCCCTAACTTCCCTCTTTTGCAGTATCCTTCAAGGATGAATCCTTCTGGCCATGCACTCTTGGGCAACTGTTGGCTTTCCTCCATTATCTAGTTTAAAAGCTGTTCTCCTTTTTAATGGTCAATGCCAGCAGACTGGTTCCATGTCAGACAAATGGAGCCCATCCTTTCAGAAAAGTCCCTCCCTTCCCCAGAATGTTGCCAAGTCCTTAACAAATCCAAAACCATCTTCCTTGCATCATTGACTCATCCATGCATTGAGACTCTGGATCTCTGCCTACCTTTTGGGTCCTGCGCGTAGAACAGGAAGCATTTTAGAAGCTGCTACCCTGGAAGTTCTGGATTTCAACTTCCTACTAAAAGCCTAAATTTGACTTCCAAAACCTCCCTCTCACGCTTTCCTATTTCATTGGTACCAACATCTACCAAGATAGCAGGCTTCTCCCTAGCACTATATAAACCTTGTTTAGGAGGCGCATGATGTCCGCTATCTTCCACCACACAGGCGCTTCTCATGTCCACCAGCCACCCAGCTATCCGCATGCCTAATGATTGAATCCCCAACTATAACAGCCTTCCTAACTCTTCTCTTGGGCATATGTCCCTGGAGAAACCTCCTTGGTATGAGGACAGGCCCTAGCTACAGGATTACTTCCTGCTACACTAAGGTGATGCTTTCCTTTCATGAGACCTCTCTCCTCCATGGCAAAAGAGAGACTTCCAAACTAGATGTGGGGCTTCAGTACTATGTCTCTGAAGGTCTCGTCTATATACCTCTTTGTCTTCCTTAGCTCCTCCAAGACTGCTACTCTATCTAGCCTCCAGAGATCAGACTCGTTCCCTGAGAGCCAAGACCTCTTTGCACCTAGTGCACATGTAAGACCTGTCACCAACTGGGGGAAAATCGTACATGTGGCACTCAATGCAAAAGACTGGATAGCTCCCATCTCATTGCTGCACTGCTATCTGCATCTTAATTTTAAGGTTTTGTTAAGCTATTTAAATTATTTACTTACTTAAAGTTGCTAGGGGTAGTTGTTCAAACACAAGTATACTAAATAGGTTTAAGCAACTTTGTTCACGTCATGATTAATTTCAGGGCCTTAATTAATTAAGCTTTACCTGATGAGGATGAACGTGACTTTAACTACCTCTGTCCCTGTAAGAGCTGTAAGAGCCTATAAATCTAAGATTATGCCTGGCGTGGGTGGAATTCAGGGTGGGCGGGAGGGAAAGGAATACTTAATAGAAGCTGTCTTGCTAAAACAGTGCCCTGTGTGACTTTAAAATAGATAGAGAGTTTATCAGTCCAAATCCAAAGAGTCCCTTTAACTCAGGAGTCTGAAAAATTACCAGCAGGTAAATACTTACAAATGCAGAACCCTTCCCAGCAAAAACAGCTTTTCTCAGTAATCCTGCAGTCTCAATAAGCTTATTATTCTACTTTTCCTGGTTTTATATTTTTGTGAACTTCTAGACAACTTGTAATGTGGTAAAACCCCAAATCAGAGACGTTAATTTTTCCCAGTCGCACATTCATACTAACTCCTCACACACCCCAACTCAAACTCTCTTCCCCAGCAAAACGCCCTCCCCATGCTCCATTCAAAATTCATATAGATCATAGTTCTTTGGTCCAAGTTGCAGGTTCTCCCCTCCTTCACGTTACTAGCCCATTCTCTCTGGAGCAGGATGTCAGAAGGCCCACTCAAACAATTATTCACAGTCACACCTTTCCTCTATTTCTTCTTTCTCCAAGGGATTCTCAGTCGATGTACTAAGCATCTCTACTCCAAAGGCAACACTTATCAAAGGCACCCTCACTCCCTTATCCACCAAATCTGGCTCTAGAGATACTTGGTTGTCCTTGGCAGTGGCAGTTCTATCATTAAGCAGGGTGAGGCAGCTGACTCAGGTAATACATTTTTGGGAGTGGAAAAAAATGCCCTCAAAACAAGCCAGTTGTCAACTGACATGCTGCCTCAAAAAATAAAGCAAATGATTATCCTGGCGGCAGCCACCTCCACTGCCGCTGCTTTTCCTACATCTGCAGTGGTGACAGTGTGCCTCAGACTTTAAACATTAAAAACAGTGTAGGTCTTTGCATTGCACCTTGCCAAAGGGAATGGGCATTTTCAGGCTTTCCAAGCACAGAGTCACAACGACTTGCACTTTCTTTGTTTTAAATGGGGAGGGGGTGGCAGAGAGCAGATGCGGACATATAGAGGCGGAGACAGAGGGCAGATGCTAGACATATAGAGGCCAATTCTGTTCTGGGTGTCCCCCGCCTGTCCAGGCATCCAGAATCAGGACATGCCCCAGTTGCACCTGATTCTGATCCCGCAGGGGCTAGACGTGCCTGCAGGATCAGAATTGAGTGCAACCAGCCTGGATGTGCAGAATTAGGCCATTCCCTAATTCTGGGTGCCCAGACATCCAACAAACTCGCCGGCTAGCCCAGCCAGGCTCCTGCATGGAGATGCGCTGCTGTGGTATCCTGTTACCATAACACCGTGGCTCCATGCAAGAGCTGCAATCCCCAGCAGACCTCGAAAATTTGCTTTCCCCAGAATCAGATTGTAGGGCACTTCTTGCACCCCCTCACCTCACTTTCCGGGCTTGGCTGCTGAAATTCCTGCCATCCAGGGGGACTTATTCCACCTCTGAACCATCTAATTTCTCAACAAATAGGGGTGTCCTACATGGAGCGATGGGGGGAGGAGCGGTGTGTTCATCCCTAAACAAACAAAGAAACAAAGATATGAGGAGGGGTGAAGACATGGGGAGGGGTGCACCTGCTCCTGGTGGGTGCACCACTAAGCAAAGACATGGGAAGGGGTGCACCTACTCCCTAAAAGACATGGGAAGGGGTGCACCTACTCCTGTCATATTGCTGGGTAGACTAGATGGACCATACTGGTCTTTATCTGCCATCATTTACTATGTTACTATGAATGCGTCCCCCATGCAAATGACTGACCCTGGACATATAGGGCCAACCTTGGAATTCGCTCTGTACGTCCAGGGTCATGGTGCTGCCCACTGCCCGCTCTCACTCCACCTCTGGCCCAGCCCTCCACCCACCCACGAACAGAGCTTCATGCTCAACTCCGATCTACATGCGGGGAGCTCTGTTCTGTGAATCACGAACCTGGCATTTAGCAGGGCTGGACATCCAGATCAGACATCAAGCCCTGCTAAATTCTGTATGGAATCAACCCCATAGTGGAGGGATAGACAGCAAACACAGGGTGGGGGACATAAAAGGATAGAAGGCAGATGGTAGATATATGGGGAGATAGAGGAATGGAGGGTAGATGATGGATATAGGGTGAAGAGCAGAAGCTGGATATGGATGAGGGCATAAGGAGGGCAAATAGTGGATATGCGGTGGGGAAATGGAGGGGGAAGAAGGCAAATAGTGGATGTGTGGTGTAGGAGTGAAGGGGCAGAGGCCAGATGCTGGTCATGGGGTAGAGGGCATAGGGGGTTGAAGGGCAGATACTGGACATGGATTGGGGGCATAGGGAAGTGGACAGCATATGGTGGAGATAGGGTAGAGGGGTGGAGAGTAGAGTCTGGACACTGGCAAGGGGTCATAAGATGATGAAAAACAGATGCTGAACATGGAATAGGGGATAGTGAGCAGAGGTTAGACACAGGGTAGACGTGGAGGGCAGATGCTAGACATAAAGTGGAGGTTGGGGGCAGATGCTAGATATGGGGAGATAAAGAGAGAAGATGCTGGACATGGGGTGGGGTGAGAAGTGGATAGGATGAGAAAAGGAGGAGATGCACTAGATGGTGAGAGAGGGGGAGATACAAGACAGGGAAGGAGAGAACGGGGGAGGTGCTGGATACACGGAGGGAGGAAAAGAGAAAGAGAAAGGAGAGTCAGTTAAAGACTGGGGAATAAATGAATGGGGAAGGCTAGAGAGATGGGGAATGAGAGGGCTGTTTTAAAGGTTGAAAAATGTCCAGCTGCTATCTGGATAGCCAAACTGCATAAACAGGCTGATGCAGAAAGATAGTGTGGGCTTTAGGAGCCCCTAACGTCATCTTTATTTATTTATTTATTTATTTATTACAGTTTTTTATATACCGCGCTATTTACAATCAGCGCGGTTCACAGATAAACAAAGACCAGAACAACAGGCTGCTCGGTTTTACATAAAACAGGACGATAAACTTGGATTCGATAAACTTGAATAATATGGGGGTAAAACTATATACATAGAAAGTTGATCTGTTAATTTTGATAACATGAAAGGGATTTATGAGATGTTGCTTTTTAACAATCCTGCAAGTGCAGGAAACAGACATAAACGCTGACAGAAAATCTAGCGCCCAACTTATGCCAAGCGTATTTAAATGAACTTGAATTATTTAAATCTATTATAATCAGCTGGACTGGTATGCAAATCATAGCTACATTTGATGCGGAGACAGGTGTAGAGGATTTCACTACCAGCCACAGTGCCAAAATTTTTACTTCAAGGTCTGAGTAGAAGTAAATCTCTAACGCGTGTCCCCAACAGTATTATGATGGCACCAGGTTCTTTCCCCAATGCCTAGATCAGTGATGGCTAACCTTTTTGAGCCCGAGTGCCCAAACTGCCGCACAAAACCAAAGAATTTCCTCAAAGTGCCAGCACGTCATTTGCATAAGTGGTCTTATTTGCATAAATATTTGCATAATGTTACCATACACTAACTTTTAGTAAACATGTCTCTTAATGAGTGTATGGATAAAGAAAGACTAAAAGATTTCTACATTACTATAATCCAGTGCCAACCGCCAGGCACATTAGGAACTACTACAAACGCTGCCCATTTAGAACCCATAGCAAACCCGCCGTATCCTGACAGCATTACCAGGACTCACAAAGCACCATACCCTACCTATCAAAAGGCAACACTGCAAATATTAAACCAATACATTTCAGTGAATACTGGGGAAAGAGAACAAGTGGCAACGTCAAATAGGAATTTCCTCTTGTACCAAACAAAGCGCAGATGTTAATGATGCACATTTCCCAGAGCTGACATATTCCAGTTAATAAATTCAAAATAAAGAGATATCGTTCTACCTTTTGTGCATTTTTTTTCAGTTGCAATTGGTCCAGCCATTTTCTTCTGGTTTCTTCATGTTTTCTGCTAACTCTCCATCGTCTGCTGTCCATTTGTCCTTTCTTCTCTCTTCTAGTTTTTTTTTCCATTCTCTCTCTCTCTACATCTGCTTTAACATACTAATCTTTCTCCTTTTGCTCTTTCCTCATTTCTATTTCATCCACACAAATTTTACCCCTCCATCCTCAATCCCCAATTACTCTCCCAATACCTGGCCAATTGTAGATTTTTCATCCCTCCTACACAAAATATTTTTCCCCTCTCCATTTTACTCTCCCAGCCCCATCCCATTCTAATCCTCCCCCAACATCAGCTCCCTTCTAGTTCCAGTCTCACCCAGCATCCATTCCCTTCTTCAAGCCCCCCACTTCCCCTCAGCCCGTTTCCATTCCAAGCCCCGTCCCCATCAGCTATTTGCAGTTCAAGCCCCCCACTTCCCCTCAGCCCATTTCCATTCCAAGCCCCATCCCCAACAGCTATTTGCAGTTCAAGCCCCCTTCCACTCAGCCCATTTCCAGTCCTAGCAACCCCCCAACCCATTACCAGTCCTAGCCCCCCATAGCTCACTCCCAGTCCTAATCCCACCAGCCCATTTCCAGTCCTAACCTCCCCATCAGCCCACTCCCAGTCCTAATCCCCCATCACTCAATTTTTAGTTTAAGCCCCCCCAGCGCCTATCACCACTCCTAACCCCCCCAGTGCCCATCACCACTCCTACCCCCCCAGCCCAGCGCCCATCACCACTCCTAACCCCCCCAGCCAGCCCAGTGCCCATCACCACCCCTAACCCCCCCCAGCCAGCCCAGTGTCCATCACCACTCCTAACCCCCCAGCCCAGTGCCCATCACCACTCCTAACCCCCCCACCCCAGCCCATCACTACTCCTAACACCCCCCAGCCCAGCCCATCACTACTCCTAACCCCCCCCAGCCCAGCCCAGCCCAGCCAATCACCACTCCTAACCCCCCCCCCAGCCCAGCCCAGCCCAGCCCATCACCACTCCTAACCCCCCCCCCCAGCCCAGCCCAGCCCAGCCCATCACCACTCCTAACCCCCCCCCAGCCCACCCAACCCCATCCACACTCCCAACCCCCCCCAGCCCAGCCCAGCCCATCACCACTCCTAAGCCCCCCAGCCCAGCCCAGCACCACTCCTAACCCCCACCCCCCACCCCCAGCCCAGCCCAGCCCAGCCCAGGGAAAATTAAAAAAAAAAAAATAAAACCTGTTTGCTGCCGCTGTCGGGGCCGCCGCGGCAGAATCGAGCGTGCCGCGGGGCCCCCCTGTACCCACCGGCAGAGCCTGTCCTCCCCGTAGCAGCTCTCTCTTTGGAGCTGCAGTCAGACTCGCCGGCTTGCAGAGCGCGAGGGAAGAGTTCCCTCGCTGCTCTGTTAAGCCCGCGGGGGCTGATGGGAAGTTCCCATCAGCCCCCGCGGGCTTAACAGAGTCGCGAAAGGGAAACTCTTCCCTTCGCGCTCTGCAAGCCGGCGAGTCTGACTGCAGCTCCAAAGAGAGAGCTGCTACGGGGAGGACAGGCTCTGCCGGTGGGTACAGGGGGGCCCCGCGGCACGCTCGATTCTGCCGCGGCGGCCCCGACAACGGCAGCAGACAGGGTTGTTGTTGTTTTTTCGATGGCGGACCTTCCCGCGTGCCAGCTGCAAGGCCTTCGCGTGCCACAGCTGGCACGCGTGCCATAGGTTCGCCATCGCTGGCCTAGATCATCTCCTCCTCAGATGATCAGGCATCGGGAAAAACTCCCAAAACCATGAAAATACTGTTGGGGGCTGCACCCCCACAATAAAATTATCCCTGGTGGTCCAGAAGCCCCGATCCCACCCCGACAGTATTTTGATGGCATCAAGAAAGGCCCCCAATAGCATTAAAATACTGTTGGGGGTCCATGCCTGACAATAAAGGAATCCCTGGTGGTCTAGCGGCCCCTTTCTCCCCACCCCCCATTAAATTAAAAAAGAAAAGTGGTGGTCTAGTGGCCTCTTTCCCCCATTAAATAAAAAAAGAACCTGGTGGTCTAGTGGCACCTTTTCCCCACTAAATTTTAAAAAATTCTGATGGTCTCGTGGCCATTACCTGGTGGTCGGGTGGCTCCCAAATTCACCTTAAGAGGGAGCTCTGCCTATGCGCTTCCACTCTGCGTTGGCCATTTTGCAAAATGACGGTGTCTGACCCTACGCGGTGCATCCTGGTATGCACCGGGTAAGGTCAGACTGCCTTACAAGGCATAATCTACCTTATATGGCAGTCTGACCTCACCCAGTGCATCTCAGGATGCACTGCGCAGGGCCAGACACTGCCATTTTGCAAGATGACTGACGCAGTGTGGGAGCACGTAGACAGCGCTCCCGCTTAAGGTGAATTTGGGGGCCGCCAGACCAACAGATAGGGGCCACTAGACCACTAGGTTTTTCTTTTTATTTAATGAGGGCGGTGGAAAGGGGCTGCTAGAGCACCAGGTTCTTTTTTTATTTAATGGGGGGTGGGGAGAGGAGGCCACTAGATCACCAGTTTCTTTTTTTATTCAATGGGGTAGGGGGAGAGGGGCCACTAGACCACCAGGTTCTTTTTTTTATTTAATGAGGGAAAGGGCCGCTAGACCACCAGGTTCTTTTTTTAATTTAATAGGGGGGGGGGAAGGGACCACTAGACCACCAGGGATCATTTTATTGTTGGGCACAGCATCTGACAGTATTTTCATGGCATCAGGGACCTTTCCCGATGCCATCAAAATAGTGTCGAGGGTGGGACTGGGGCCGCTGGACCACCAGGGATCATTTTATTGTCAGACACAGCCCCCGACAGTATTTTGATGGCATCAGGGGCTTTTCCCGATGCCACAATTGTCCCCAATGCCATCAAAATACTGTTGGGTGGGATCGGGGCTGCTGGACCACCAGGGATCCTTTTATTGTTGTGCAAGGCCCCCAACAGTATTTTGATGGCATCGGGGGGTTTCCCAATGCTGCAATTGCCCCCAATGTCATCAAAATACTGTCGGGGCTGCTATGCAAATTAGCTACGCGGTGCCCAGAGAACAAGCCAAACTAGTGCAGACTTCTTGTGTGCATGTGTTTGGCTTGCTCTCCCAGTTCAATGCTGCGATGGCTCATTTGCATGTGCACAGTTAACGCGTGGGTCATTTGCATGCCCTATCTTTGCTGCATCTGGTGTTAAAAAATATGCGTTGTTGGGCCACGTTAAAGTCGTCTTCAGCACGTGTCTAGTGCCAGTTTTCTACATCGGCCTGAAAGTTAGGATAGCCATTGAGACGACCTGACGTTATACAGGCACTTAGCCACCAAGGCTATCTGCAAGAATTGGTGAGATATGGTGGGAGAATGGGGGTGCATGCAATGTGCGGTTACTATGGGTGTCAACAGCATGGGTGCTCATTACGCCACCTCAATGGGTGGCATTATGTGCATCCTTGGTGCTGCCGGGGGGCACACGCTCTGCAATTTCATTGTGCTATCTGCTGGGGAAAGGCTTTGCACGCCCCCAACATATAACACACAGTTTTTGCAGCTAAGGTTGTGCTATCTGTTTGAGGACAATAAATACTGCCAGGATGCTATGGAGAGCACAATGGTTGCCATTTTGAGAAAAGGCAAAATTTGTTGCTAACTTTGGCCTTTCATGTTTTCAGGGGGGTCCTGCCTACTTGAAGGATTGGCTTATGTGACATTGTCCAGTCAGGCAACATTGACCTAGTCAGGGGTGATGGCTTATGGTGCCTACAATTCGGGAGCATGGCTAGAGTGTTACAAATCATGTGCATTTAGAAATAACAGCCCCTAAGTTGTCAAATGTGCTACCAATAGGACGCTATCAGGAGACTAACTATCTCAGGTTTCAAATAGGAATTAACTTTTCTTTATCCAGTGGAGGGCACTTGATGGAGTACAGAGTTCTGGAGCTTTCCCTTCATGTTTCTCGTATTTTCACTATTACTACTTTTGATGTTTTCCTGTTTTATTTTTTATTTTATTTTATTGTATGTTTTCTTTTAGTATTGTCAATTTGATAATTATTTTCATGGGTTGTTTTCTGTATTATATTTTGAAGGTGTTCTTTTGTAAACCACCTAGATTATCCTTGGATAGATAGCTGGTATAGACATGAAATAAATAAATACAGTAAATACATTTGATTATCCAGATATGACGCACGCCATGAGGGAGTGGGGCTGAGCTCCTTCTCTTGACACTCTTGATTCAAATCTGTCAAAAACCTCCCTGCCACCACTGGATCTGCCAAAGTCTGTCATTTGCCATTGTCAAACATGACCAATTTACCAGGGATCCACAAGCCCACTGATGACCTTATCACTCAGGGTGCATTTATGAAACAGAAACTGTTACAATGTGTGTTATATTTGAGTTGAAATGTAAACCGCTTTGAAACTATGATAAGGCAGTATAGAAACCACAATAAATAAATAAAATTAATTAATGCTTAAGTGTGTCTTTATGCTTTCACCCAGTTTCTGCCCTCAGAATCCCATCACTTTTCAGTTTTATACAGCACATATCCTGATCTCCTTGCCTCTTGAATGATGTGTTCCCTTTCCTGGTTCTTATTCTTATTTATTTTATTTACATTCTCTTATATACCATGCTATTCTGCATCAGTGCAGTTTACATTGAACAAACTGAAATTACATTGAACAGGGCATTATAACTTGGAGATAACTACTTTACAGGGAACATGGGCTATGGAGAGTTAAGTGGCTTGCCCAAGACCACAAGGAGCACCTGTGGGACTAGAAACCCCAGTCCTTCTGGCCCAAGGTTGCTGTCCTCTAGTGGGATTTGAACCCCTGACCTTCCAGCATGAAGTACCTTGCCCCAACCACTAGGCCACTCCTCCACTCCATTATTGATTGCCTTTGAGGACTTCTCAGTATCTGACCTGGGCATTGTTTCTCTATGTGCGCTCTCTGCCTCCAAGAATGATGCAGTTCCATCTTAAGAAAAATAAAAAATCTGGAATAATATTTGGGAACTCTCCTCTTTCAGGCACCCCAAAAATTATTACATTCTTACACTGGAATACCGATGTTGATTTTTCTGATCCTCCACTTTTTCTTTTAAGTACACCAAAACTTCCACAGGTGGAAGGCTCAGCACTCTGATTCTCGTCAGGAAAGGAATGGAAAATAAAACAAAGGATATTATAATGCCTCTGTATCGGTCCATGGTGCGACTGCACCTTGAATATTGTGTGCAATTCTGCTCGCCGTATCTTAAAAAGGATATAGCGTTATTAGAAAAAGTACAGAGAAGAGCCACCAAAATGGCAAAGGGGATGGAAGGATACTCCTATGAAGAAAGGCTAAAAAGGTTAGGGCTCTTTAACTTGGAAAAGAGAGGGCTGAGGGGAGATATGATAGAAGTCTATAAATTAATGAACGGAGTGGAATGGGTAAATGTAGATCGATTGTTTACGTTATCAGAATATAGAAAGACTTGGGGGCATGCAATGAAGCTACAGGGTAAAGTATTTAAGACAAATAAGATAAAATATTTTTTGACTCAACGTGTAATCAAACTCTGGAATTTGTTACCGGAGGATGTAGTAAAGGCTGTTGGTGTAGCTGGGTTTAAAAAAGTTTGGACAAGTTCCTGGAGCAAAGGTCCATAAACCATTATTAAAAAGGGGCCCAGGATATCAATGCTTGACCCAATACAAGCATTGTGGAACCTGTGTCTTTTGGGGAAACTGCTAGGTGCGTATGACCTAGATTGGCCACTGTTGGAAACAGGGCTTGATGACCTTGGTCTGACCGAGTATTGCATATCTTATGTTCTTATGTCATGCCAGCCTTCAAGCTCACTGATTTTATCCTCTGACACTGACACTCATTTTAAAACTAGCTGAAACTTTTCTTCAGATTTTACTCTTTCAGTTTTAGACTTGTGTATTTCTGGCAACAATAAATGCATACTGACATCGACATTAGTTCGCTCTTTTACATTAAGCCTCCTTCCGCCACCTCCAGCAATCACAGAGCTTCGGGAGACTGGAGCTTTCACCAAGCTTGCCACTTTTTCAGCATAAATTTCTTTGGTTAGAAACATGTTTGTCTTGGTAGTTTTATTGTTCACTACCTTCGGCATCGTCCCAGACACTTGGGGACATGTGTAGTAAACCATGCTAATGGTTAACACTGGGTTTATGACGCAGTAAGTGCACCATGCTAAAGGTTAGTGCACGGCCCAGCGCAAAAATCCCATGTTAACTGGGTAGTATGCAATGGGGTGGAATGTGGGGACTGATGGTGCATTGTGGTTAGTTTGGTTGTTTTGGGTACCTGCTAACTGTGAATGTTGCCATTTAGCATGGATGCACTAGACCTCTGCACTAGATTTGTGGTCCAAATGCATACTACTGGCACACCCTTCAGTAAACTCTTAGATGCTTCCAGGGAGTCAGTATATTCTGAATTGTAGGGATTTCAGGCGATTGCCCTGAGAGAGCTGCACTGCGCTGCTGTTGCTGATATGCCACATCCAACTGGAAGTCCTGAGGTCATTTATTTTGATTGCTGATAGCAGGAGCATCCAATCTGTGACCTGTGGCCAAATATGGACAACCTGACTTCGGGATGTGGTCCAACTGAGATTTATGGCAAACAAGAAAAATTACCCAGTCAGCTAGCAGTCATGATTTGGAAGCTTTGCAGAGCTATTTATATACCCCCAAACACGATTACACTAGATACTCATGAAATTAATATAAAAAAAGAAGTAAAATATTTAGGTGTGATACTTGACAATAATCTAAATATGGATTCACATATAAAATATTTAACTAAAAATATACATTACAAACTCAAAACACTAAAACAACTAAGACCTTTGATTCTTCTACAAGATTTTATTAACATAATTCATGCTATTATTACCCCACATTTCGATTTTGCAAATACAATACTTAATGGTATTTCGAAACAAAATATTAAAAAGATACAAATAACTCAGAACTTAGCTGCTAGAACGATTATGAATATAAGCCCACTTGAACATATTACACCAATTTTAGCTGAACTTCATTGGCTACCAATTTACTCCCGAATCAAATATAAAATTCTTGTCACTACATTTAAACTTATAAATAAACTTGCACCATCTGCACTAAATACACTGATTAACATTGACATTGATAAACGATCTCAAAGGAGCAGAAACATAAATACTTTAACAATACCAAAAGATTTTACAAAAGCCAGAAAACAAACCAATAAGAGAGCTTTCTCACACTCTGCTCCAATACTCTGGAACAATTTACCTGACAACATTCGCCTACTGTCTGACATAAAAGAATTTAAAAAAAAATTAAAAACTCACTTATTTACATTACACTATAATACACTCCCAAAACAGAATTCTCAAAGGGATACAGGCTAACATTTATTTTTAATATTATATACCCTATTTTCAAAAATAAACGACACTAATACACTAATTTAACCATACTACACACTCATTTACATGATGATTAATAATTTAACTAGCAATGTATATATGTTCTAATATGTTATACTTGTAATGTTACAATTTTCCTTGTAATTTATAATTATCTGTTCTATGTAAAATGTCCTGGTATATCTCATACCAATTAACCTACTGTTACATGTAAACCGCACTTGAAACATGGGAAAGAGCGGTATATAAATAACTGTTAAATAAATAAATAAATAAATAAATATGAAATCACAATTTCAGAAACGATTACAGATTTTGATGAGTATGAATCATGCTATAAACAGGATAAAATATTAATGTGGCCTACACACATATGGATTTTTGATTATGTGGTCCATTGTTGAAGAAATTCGGACACCTCTGGTATACAGAATGTCTTGAGCTAGGAGCAGGATGTTCTTCCCATTTGGAAGAACGCTTGAGACTACATTACCCAGAACCTCTGCAATGTCTGGAGGTGTATGCACCTTTCACAATTATGCATCCTTATGTATCTAGGAATGGCCCAAATCTGCATAAATATTGAACATCACCTCACAGGAAGAGAAATAGAAAATCTCTCTTGCTCCTACCTTAGTATGCTCTCTATTAGGTCTTTTTTCCTGATTTTTCTTTCCTAAACATTTACTATAGTGATTTTATCTTACTATAAATTTTTAAATGTAAATACAAGTTAAATATGAGCTCATTTCATAATGATAGAACACTATTTTAAAATATATTTTCCACTGAGGTCACTTCTTCACTGCATAATCTTCAGTCATTCTGAACTTAAAGATATCATTTGGTACTTTAGTCTAGCCCAGATTTCTGATGATAAACAGCACCATGGCACCTTGATTCCATCAGTCTATTATGCTGGACCTAACCCAGTGGGAGATGCCTTCAGAAACATGAAAGATTTTTCTCCCCTCAAGGAACAAGAAAAACTATCTGCTGATACTTGTTCCAGCTGCCAAACAAATAAATAAATAAACTATAATTTGAAAGCATGGCGAGAAAATAGTGTTACCAGATGTGCAAGGAAAAAATCTCTTCGGTCTAAGAAGAAAGCTGTTGTTAATTGTGCATGGTGCAAACAAATAGCACTGTAGTCTTCAAAGAGATGTTGCTTTAACAAAAATGAGCCATTAGAAGCTCAGACGCTTGCTGCATGCATTACTGCATATCGGTCAAACCAATAAGAACTGTAGGCAGAATGGATGGAACAGTTAGTCTTCTGCTGTCATCTACTATGTTACTATGTGACAGCTGTACTGACTGTCCTCCCAGGCTGCTCTGACTGTCCCCCTTCCAGGTGTGCCATTTGGTATGTATCTCTGACCAATTCACTAACTGGTACCAATGCCAAAAGTAAAATAGCAACTTGAAAACCATATGTATGGCAAAAACGTTTGCGAAGGCCACAGTACAGGAATGAGGGATTTTGGTGCCCTAGGACGGTGGTTCTCAATCCAGTCCTCGGGGTGCACCTAGCTGGTGGAGTTTTCAGGATTCCCGCAACAAATATGCATGAGATAGCTTTGTATACAATGGAGGCAGTGCATGTAGATCAATCTCTTTCATATTCATTACAGATATAATGAAAACCTGGTTGGCTGGGTGTGCCCTGAGGACTGGGTTAAGAACCACTGCCCTAGGGTGCACAACAGGACCTACCCCTCTGACACTGCTCAGATTTTCCATCTCCCCCCCACCACGTACTAGCACCAGAAGAGCCCACTAAAGGCATCCATGGCAAAGTCCTGGTTGTTCCACGCACGTTCTGACCCTGGCACGTATTGTGAGGCACCTAAAATGCTAACTCATTCATTTATTTTAGGAAACTGGTCCAGTATCGTTTTTGCTTTTGCATTCTCTGATTACTGAGTCAGGAAGTGACTTCCAGCCCTGCATATTATTTATGACTGGCTATATTTATGGGTTTATTTATTTATTTGCATTTCTTATATACCGCACTATTTGCGATCAGCGCGGTTTACATTAAACAATACAGTATCCGACAATAAACAAAAGTCAGGTCATTACATTGAACAGGAAAAAGCAACTTGGAGAACATGGTAAACTACATACATGTGCAGGTGCATTGAACAGGGTAACTATATACATGTACAAATGAGATGAAAGCAGATATTGTTAGGTGTTGATCATACTTGGGGACACCCTATTCAAGTGTGGCAGGGGTTCAAGGCTATCAGTGAGGTATTTGGTAAAGAGAAAATGTTTTAAGGCCTTCCTGAACTGGCTCAAGTTGGGGATTGCTCTGATATGTGGTGGTAGGGAGTTCCAGAGACTTGGGGCGCAGAGACTGAAGGCTCTATTAGATGTTGCTTTGGTGCATTTTGTCGTGTCTATCGGTATCAATAGCATGTTGGCCTCTGCGGTTCTCCTTAGCCTGTTGGGTGCGAGTGGTTGGATGAGATCAAATAGCGAAGAGGAGGAGAGCCCCTTGGTGGCCTTGAAAGTCATCACCAAGGTCTTAAAACTGATCCTGGCTTGAATGGGGAGCCAGTGCAGCTGTTTCAGGAGGGTTGTTTTATTCAATGATTGAGATGAAGGGGCTTTTAGGTTCCGAACCAGTCAATATTCTTAATTTATTAACATTGACTTGGACTGCTAGCAAATGATTTCATGGTTGAAAATTTGCTATATTGCACACATGTGAGCTGGAGTAGCTTAGCGGTTAGAATAGGAGCCAGAGAGACCAAAGGCCAGAATCCTAATAACACTCCCTGTGGCCTTGGGCAAGTCACTTCATCCCAGGGCCAGCCCAAGGGTTTCTGCTGCCCTAGGCAGAAGCCCTGGCCGTGCCACTCCCCCCCCCCCCCATGCACTGAGCCACACCCCCCCCCCATGCTGAGCCATGCTCCCACCGATTCTGGTGGCGAGTTTGAGGGGGGTGCGTGGCTTGGCTCGGCGTCAGGCCATGTGCTTCGGCACACATGGCCTGCAGCTTCTGACCCTCCTCCAATATAACTTTGGGGGTTCAGAAGCAGCAGGCCAGGTGTGCCAAAACACATGGCCTGCCACCAAGACTAACTATCCCCCCTCACACTGGAATCAGCAGCAGTGGGGGGAGGCAGCGTGGAGCGACTCAGCACAGTGGGAAGGGCAGCACGGCACACGGGTGCAGCAGGCCATGTGTGCCGATGCACATGGCCTGCCATCCACAGAGATCTACCACCCTAGGTGGTCGCCTACCTGCCTAGTGGATAGGCCGGTCCTGCTTAACCCTCCATTGTCTTGGGAACAATTTTAGGGGTCGATATTCAAAAGTGTTTGTACAGTTTGCAAGCTCTGCAATCTGTATTAGTCCTGGAAATCCCCCAGCGGCACGAACTAAGTCGTGCCACTGAATAACCACACAGATATCCAGTTATTTTTGGGGCAATCTTTGGGCAGAGCTGGGGCAGCCCCAGCAGCTTTCTGGTCATCAGCGATATTCAGCCACTACCCAGATAGCTAAACTGCGGAAAGTTAGGACAGGTCAATAGTTCCTAACTTTATGTGGTTTTGCTATCGAGTTAGCGGCAGAATATCACCCAGCACAAGCATTGCGGAACCTGTGTCTTTTGGGGAAACTGCTAGGTACATATGACCTAGATTGGCCACTGTTGGAAACAGGATATTGGGCTTGATGGACCTTGGTCTGACCCAGTATGGCATATCTTATGTTCTTATCACCACTGACCAGACAGCAATTTCTCTTGGTAGCGAAACCGGATATTCAGCACCAGACATCTCATAGGCTCCAGCACTGAAAATCCTGGTTTCGTTTCAGCGGCAGCAGCCAGGTGCTTTAAAAACATTGACCACTTGCCACTTGTAAGACCTCTGGGGATAGGAAAATAGCAATTGTACTTCAATGACATGCACCTTGAACTACTACTGGAAATGACTAGTATAAATTGGTCTGTCATTGAAATTTATCTGATTACTATGATGTTAAGTTTTTATTTTGAAACAACTTGAATGATTGGAATTGCAATGCAGTGCACGCCTTCAAGTCAATGTTAATGTCTGGGCAACATGACTGGAAGTAGAGTGTCAGGCCTTTCTTCCAAAGCAATAGAAGGTTAAGCGACTTGCATACGGCCACAAGGAGCAACAGTGGGAATCAAACACTGGTCGCCAAACCAGTGTTCTAACTGCTAGGCTATTCCTCCACTCTTGCCTCAAATTACTGATGTATAAATATTTATAAATAAAGACATTTAATGTATGTTACTATGAGCATCTTAAATATGGCAGTTGATGAAATCTGAACAAATATATAAAAACGGTGAAATCAACAAAAACACTAAAATATAGCACTGTTTAAAGAAAGCAGCACAAGATCTTAATCAGGGCTGCTAAGAACATAAGAAATGGCATACTGAGTCAGACCAAGGTCCATCAAACCTAGTTTCCTGTTTCCAACAGTGGCCTATCCAGGTCATAAGTACCCAGCAGTTTCCCAAAAAGACACACAGGTTCCACAATGCTTGTATTGGGCACGCAGTGGATTACCTGGGTCCTTTTTAATAATGGTTTCTGGACCTTTCCTCCAGGTACTTGTCCAAACCTTTCTTAAACCCAGCTACACTAACAGGGCCAGTGCTACCATTAGGTGAACTAGGTGGTCGCCTAGAGTGCCGGCCTTCCGGGGGGGCCCATTGCTGCCATTGTCACCGCTCTCGGGATAGGCAGCAGCAGCAATGACTGCAAACAGCCCCCTGGCACATACATTTAAACTTTGACACTGCAAGACTGTTTGCTTCCGGCCCTCCAATGCCTGTTGCTGACTTCTTGCTGCAAACAGGATGTCAGCATCGAGCACCGGAAAGGAGGCAGAGGCAAACAACCCTGCAGCGCCAGAGTTTAAAGATAAGTGCCGCGGTGCCATTTGTGGTTTTTACTGCTGCTGCACATCCCAGAGAGGGGCAGCAGTGTTGGCAGTGGGCGATGGAGGGAGCACAAGGGATGAGGTTCAACTAGGGTGCCTCATCTCCTTGTGCCGGCCCTGTATATAGCCTTCTAAAGGGACTGCCCCTTGGGAACCATCTTTATAAGAGATTTGGAGTCCTTGAGAGAGAGAAATGTGTTATCATCTTTTAGAATTATAGGAATGGAGTAAGATCCTTTATAACAGGGTTGTTATATCTACTGGAATAACTTGACACTTGTCGAGAGTGATAACTTAGTAAGTGAGGGGTAGTTATGTTTAGAGTCTATATTTGCTAATGTAATTGTATATTGTTAATATTAATATATTGCTATTGTTTACATTATTTATTTATTTTATTTATTTAACATTTCTTATATACCGCGCTCTTTGTCATCAGTGCGGTTTACATTGAAACAGTATAACACTTGGTCAGTTAAGTTTGGCCATCGTCTACATAGAACAGGGTCTTAACATGGAGGTAAACTTGGGGGAAACTATTTACATTCCTAGTATAGTACATTAGATCTAATTTCGCTGTAGGTTATTGGATTCTGTTTTATTATGTTATGTAACTAGAGTAGGAATAGGGTGGGGTGAGGTGGAGGGAATTTTGTCTCTTTGTTACACTCAACTCTTTCCTCAAAGTATCACCTCCCCCAACCCCTCCTTCACTTTGGTTGACTACTTTCATGACAAAGTCCATTAGTCTTGAATTCTTCTTTTTTTTTCAGAAATTTTTATAATTTTACATAAGCAAAATTAAAGCAATTACACAAAAATCAGATATATGAGGGAACAATCACATAATCAAGAAATAACCAGGAAAATAGCCCATGTCAAGGGGGGAAAACAGCCAAAACAGCTGGAGCGTGTACATGAATCAATATTACTAGGATACCTCCCCACTCACAAAACAATATACAACCAAATTACAAAAAGGAAATATTGACCACATCATCTATAAAAGAAACAATCAATAACAAAAGTTCCGTTACCTCACAGTCATCACTTTATCCTGAAGAAACTTCTCCAAGTGTATAGTATCCAAAAAACATATTGATTACCTTGATATGTTGCTAACACTTACAAGGGAATTTTAGAAAACAACTAGCACCTACAGTAGAGCAAGGACTTTAGACTTTAAACTGAAAAAAGATTTCCTACGCATCTGCATAGCTCTAGATACATCAGTAAATAACATTACCTTTTGACCATAGAAAGTAGTTAGCTTATTCTGAAAATATACAGTAATTTCATAACAGAAATTTTATCAAGTTCTGAGGTAAAAGTAACCAGAAGGGTAGCTCGCGCAGAAATGTATTTTTTTATTTATTTAACATTTCTTCTATACCACTTTTCATGGTATCAAAGCAGTTTACATCAAACTCAACTATAATATACTGTACATTGAAATATCCTCAGAAGAGGGCACCAAGAAATTCTTCAATCCAGGGAACATTTTTATCCACCAGTTGCGAACTTTCCCTAGTGGAAGGATTTTTAGCTGAGAAATAGTAGCAATTATCAATAGATATTTGATCAGAATTGGCAATACCCAAAACGTCCTTAAAATATTTCTGCAACAAAATTAAAGGAGACAAATAATGGAAAATTTAAAGAAATGTAAGTTTTTAAATATAGAAACATTTTTCATAGCCTCTAATTGCCTATGTACAACCATTGAGTCCTTAATATTTATTTATTTATTTATTTATTTATTTATTTAAGTGTCTTCTATAACATCCTATCGATTAATCAGGGTGGTTTACATTATGAACAACAGAATTACATTATAACCTATCAAACAATTAATAGCAACTGGTGCAGTAAATTTTCAATCACAGATATGTACATGATTATTTTATAACTCTTTTGATAACTTATTTAAAATTCCTAGATGATGATAAGATCTAACTCTCTACATGGTTATAATATCTAAACATTTTTAACTGGAGAAGTGTGGAGAAGGGTGTGAGAAGGGTAAATGTTTATGAATGTTCAGGAGTTCTGTTTTTTATGTTGGATCAATGTTTATATTTTCCTCATTGCTGCCGAAGTGTTCAATGAATAGAAATGTTTTGAGTTGGGCCCAAAAGATAGTCAAGTTAGTTATGGCTCTAAGATTGTCTGGTAATGTGTTCCATAATGTTGCGGATAAATATTTGAATGCCCTATTACTGGTATGTTGTTTCGTTTTGCAGTAGTCAGCTGATGTTACTAGGGTATTTGACAATTGTCCTCTTCTTTGGCGATCATTAGGTGTTATCCTAATTAAATGTGATAGAGTTGAGGGAGCTATATATCTGATAATTTTAAAAGTGGTCATTATTATCTTGTATTTTATTCTACTATGGACTGGTAACCAGTGAAGTGCTTATAGTATAGGTGTTATGTGTTCAGTTTAGCGTGAATTGGAAATTATGCGAGCAGCCATATGTTGGGCCATTTGTAGGCTGTTCAGAGTTTGGGTAATCCGTGTAGGAGACTATTATAGTAGTCAATGTGTGGGAATATCATGGCCTGTAATACTGTTCTGAATTTGTTATTTTGTAGTGGGGGTTTCAGATGCTATAACATTCCAATTTTATTATATATTATATATTTATTATATATTAGAAGATGAAACATTCTGTAAAGTAGCGACTTGAGCAACCAGTTTACCCACTTGTCCTTGTAACAGCTGTAACTGAGACTCATGTGCTGATAACGATGCCACAGTAGCTGTTCTTAAATTGTTTTTAACATTGTATTGTTCTCAGAAACAACATACCAAACATCTTTAAAGGAAACCCCACCACTCGATTGCAGCACTAGGGACCAGGGTTCCGGAAGCGGGAATTGAACAGGTTTAGGCAAACTATAGTTAATGCCACCAAAAAAAGACAGCATCTCCTGTGGTCCTTCCCCCTCCCCCACTTTGTATAACCTCTACTGAGGAGTGCGGAACAACTTCTAAGATCGGTGTGGACTTATTTCCTGGTTGAGAATGGAGCACAATAATGTTTCAGATGCAGGTGAGGCCATAGAGTCAGTCCCTGGGGCTGTTGTTATCTGGGGATCTAGACTTCTAGTAGTAATGTGCTTGCCCATTGGTCCCAGTACTTTTGTTGTACCAGAAACTCTGCTTGGTAGATCCCTTAGGCATCGCCACCAAACAGAAGCAACAAAGAAGCCCCAAACAGCACTGAATTGGCACCGAAGGGGCATGCCTCTATGGTCACGTGCTCCTTTGGCCATGCGTCTGCAGCCACTTGGTCCACAGTGACTTTTTATTGGTCCTGTAGGCACTCCAGGATGATATCAGAGCTCTGGAACGCTCTCTGAATCTTCCATCTGCACACTGGGATGACTCAACTTGGCAGGCAAGCACTCCCACCAGACCCCAAACACCTCCAGCAGGCTGGCTTCCTCCAAACTTCTTGGCCTGTGGTGACTTTATCAAGCCTGTTGGCACTCTGGGATGATGATGGAGCAAAGAGGGCAGGTCTACACTCCGGTGTGCTCTCTCCAACTTCCCTCTGCAACCAGGATGGCTCAGCTCGGCAGGCAAGCACTCACATCAGACCCCACACACCTCTAGCAGGCTAGCAACTTCCAAACTGCTTGGCCTGTGGTGACTTTATCAAGCCTGTTGGCACTCTGGGATGATGATGGAGCAAAGAGGGCAGGTCTACACTCCGGCGTGCTCTCTCCAACTTCCCTCTGCAACCAGGATGGCTCAGCTCGACAGGCAAGCACTCACATCAGACCCCACACACCTCTAGCAGGCTAGCAACCTCCAAACTGCTTGGCCATGGTGACTTTTTGTTAGGCCTGTAGGTGCTCTGGGATGATCTTGGAGCAAAGAGGTGGGTCTACACTCCAGCGTGCTCTCTCCAACCTCTCTCTGCACACTGGCATGGCTCAACTCGGCAGGCAAACACTCACACCAAACCCCAGACACTTCCAGAAGGCTGACTTCCCCCCTAGTCTTGAATTCTTCACAAGGTCACCTCCACTCCACCTTCACCCTCTTCAATCCCAAATCCTTCCCTCAACTTCTGTCACCCTTTCTTCCTTTTCTAAAATCACTGAGGAGGAAACGGCAAATCTTGTCTCCTCCTACTCCTCTGATCCCATTCTCACTCATCTACTAAGCTCTATCTCTTCTGCTGTCATCCCTTCCATCTGTCATATCCTTAACCTATTGCTTTCCATTGCAACTGTTTTTGTGGCCATCAAATATGCTGTGGTTACATTTCTCCTCAAAAAACCCTTCATTAGACCCTACCTGTCCTTCCAGCAATTGGCTTATCTCCAGGGCCAGCCCAAGGGTTTATGCTGCCCTAGGCAGAAACCCCAGCCTCGCTGCCCCCCTATGATGCTTTCGCCCCCCTCCCCCCCAGATGCCACTGATTCTGTCTCGGTAGGGAGAGGAAGGCAGCAGCAGTGCCAAAAAATGGTGGCTGTTTGCTGCCCTAAGCAGCCACCTAGCTTGCCTAGTGGACTGGCCAGCCCTGCCTATCTCCCTCATCCTCCCTTTGCTTCAAAACTACTCAAACATGCAGTTCACTGCTGCTGTCTTGACTTTTCTCCTCTCAAGCCCTTCTGGACCCACTGCGATCTGACTTTCACCCTCTATATTCTACAGACACAGCTGGTGCCAGAGTCTCCAGTAACTTATTCCTAGCCAAATCCAACGGCTTTTACATGATCCTCATTCATCTAGACATTTATGCTGCTTTTGACACTGTTAACCAACACCTTCTCCTTAATACCCTGTCCTCACTTGAATTTAGGGGCTCTGTTCTGTACTGGTTTCTTCTTATCTATCCCATCGTACTTTTAGTATATGTTCTGGTGGATCCTCCTCTACTGCCATCATGCTTTCAGTTGGTGTACATCAGGACCTCTCCTTTTCTCTACACTCAGCCCCTTGGTGCACTGATCTCATCTGAATTTAAACATGGACAAACCCGAGCTCCTTATCTTTCCTCCTAAATCCACCTCCCCCTTCCTCCCTTCTCTATTTCTGTGGAAAATACTAAACTCTCTGTTTCCTTGGCTCGCAACCTTGGGATCAGCTTTGCCGCTACTCTCTCTTTCTCTGCATACATCCAACAGATAGCTAAAACCTAGTGCTTCTTTCTCTCTAATATCAGAAAAATTTGTCCCTTCTTTTCTGAACACACTACTAAAACCCTTATCCACTTTCTAGTCACCTCTCACCTTGACAATTGTAACCTGCTCCTCACTGGTCTCCCTCTGAATCATCTCTCTCCCCCCTTCAATCTGTTCAAAACTCAGCTACATAGTTTATCTTCTACCAATGCCGCTATGCTCATGTAACCCCTCTTCTCAAGTCATTTCACTGGCTCCCTATGCATTTCTGCATCCAGTTCAAACGTCTCCTACTTACCTACAAGGCTTCTCATTACCTTTCTCTCTTATCTTGCTCTACACGCCTCAAAACTCTGCTCCTCTGGCAGATCCCTTTTATCTGTGCCCATCTCTGCCACTGCCAACTCCAGATTTTGTCCATTCTACCTTGCTGCTCCATATTTCTGAAACAAACTGTCTGAGTCAGTATGTCAGGCTCCTTCTCGAACCCTATTCAAATTCAAGCTAAAATCTCACTGAGGCTGCTTTTGGATCCTGATGCCCCTCACTCTCCTGTTCACTATTTATGTGTATCTTGCCACATCCTAGTCTGCAGTTTTGTGATGTTGTTTTTCTTGAATAGACCGTAAGCTCTGATGAACAAGGACTGTCTCTTACATGTCTATATACAGCACTGCATATGCCTAGTAGTGCTATCAAAGTAATAAGTAATAGCAATAGGAGTAATTATGGTTTTACATATTTATATTTTTATTGTGTTATGTTATAAATTATGGGGGGATATTCAGCAGCAGCGGCTAGTGCAATTACAGCAGCTAGCTGTTGCTGCTGAAACTAACACGTGGCTATTCAGTACCAGGGCCATATCCACCCACCGGCATTGAATATCCAGGTTAGTCAATGAAACCAGAAGCTAACCAAAAAGCGGCAATATTCAGCCACTGCTGGATAGCTTCGCAACCAAAGTTAGACCACCCTTTCAGGTGCCTAACTTTCACCACATAGCGATAACCAGGCAGCCACTCAGTATCACTGAGTGCCTCCTCGGCTCCGCCCACAGAATGCGCCGGGGCTAGATGGCTGGCATCGGGGCATGCAGCTGTGTACCTGGGGAAATGCAGCAGCACTAACTGTGCATTTATTACGCTGTTTATATTTGCTGCACAGCATTTTGAACCGTAGGTGGGTTTTTGAGTCATAGGAGGGAATTTTATGAGGAGTCATATAAAAATGCATGCCATCAACACACGTCACATATTTAAAAGACTTGCGTGCATGGATGGACCTTTACAAGCATATTTTAGGCAGGTGAAATATTATAACTTATGCACATTCTTTAACAATCTAAGCACAGCTATTCACAGCAGACCTAGGGCTGGCGTTAAGTGGTCCTGCCTAAATCTGACATGCTTATCTCTCAGCTTACACTCCTATTTTATAAAGAATGTGCATATTTCATTTTATAAAATAAACCTCAAATATGTGCATGGACTAGGGCATGACTTTACAAAATTATCCTCTAAATGTAAAAATAATATGAAACGAAAGAAGATACTGCAATACAAGTTTTCTTATTTAAAGCCAGGTTTGTTAAAAGTACCCCATTGTTTGATCTAAGTTTATCCAATGGACCTTATGGAAGGAGTTGCCTGAACACAGTCCCCACATAAAGCCTACAAAGGAAAAATCAATTCAAGTATCTTCCAGCACCTAATTTATGAGGCCCTTAGAGCAATTTTCACAGTCAGAGAAGAGCAATTGTGTTTTCCAGCTCATTAAACAGGAGCAAAATGGAAAGTTCAGCTTTGCTCAAGATTTAAATAAAAGTAAAGGGAGAGGGGGTTAAGGGAGGGGGTCAGAAGGAGGAAAACACGAATCCTTGTGCTCTCATGGAAATCTGTCTGCCTCTTTAACTATGTATATTTCCCAAATCCCTCCCCTCTTTTGAATCCCAAAGCCAGCTATTGTCAAAAGAAAATTTAACGTGTGTTTATTCTGGGGTCTTTTAACATTCCTCCCATCTATTGTTAAACTCACATGGGAGGAATTTGAAACTGTAATCTCAGGACAATTGGGGCCTTCTTATTTGTTCTGGTCCCTTCTCTGGTAATTAAAGTGAACCCCATAATCACACAAACATCTGTCAGAGTGCCAATAGAGAAAAGGGTTTACGACCCTGTTATATAGACTCCTACGGTGTGAATGCAGCTTTTAAATGGGCAAATAAACCATTGTCAGTGCACCAAAAAAATTGCTTACAAACCTCTCTGATAAACCTTCCTATCACCTTTACAAGCATATCGGAAGATTTGCTGTGGCTCCACTTGTAGTAATGAGATTTAGAAACCTCTTGGTGATAAAAAAAAAGAGTTTAACTTAAGGCGAGTTTTTGCATTTTCATTACAAATTATAGTGCTCGATTTGCAGGTAAGTCACCAATCCCTTTCTGGGGCTGTATAAATGCACTCCTGGAAATTTTACTATTAAAAATTAAACTGGTGAGAGTGATGCACAGTGAAGAATTTATTGCATTATTAGAAAGATGATTTTTGTTTAATATAAATAGTTAATGAAAAAATTCATGCAGAAGGTGAATCTCATAGAAAAAAATTGGTTACATTTTTTTAAAGAAACGTCTGTGCGCTATCTTGATGATTCTGCATATAAACATATATTCAGGAATGAACAATTGTAATCATCATCTTATGTGGTTTTAGAGACAAACTTACTAAAAGTAACATTTAAAAAATATATTATCAAATTTTAAAATATTATGTACATGTGAGCACACTGCAGCAGGGATAAAAAGAAATTATAGAAAGGAAGGTCAGTATAGTTGAGGTGAATTGAAAACTTATGCAAACACATGAATATACCAAACTATTACTACTATTACTACTGATCATTTGTATAGCGCTACACGATGTACAGAGTACTGCACAGATATGTAAGAGACAGTCCCTGCTCATCAGAGTTTACAATCTAGTCAAGACAGACAACACAAACTGTGTACCATACATTTGTGAGGCAATTATATTCATAGCACCCTCAAACCTACAGCTATAGAGCAGGGTTTAACCCATTTCTCAAAGCTATGCAGCAAGTCTGAATCAGTCTCCTAATCTCACAGCTACAGAGAAGGGATCAATCCATCTTCTAATCTCAAAACTAGGATTTGGTATGTCCTACAGTGCAGAGCTCAAATTTGTCTCATCCCACAACTAAAGAACTGGGCTCAATTTTTCTACAAATCCCATAGTTGTAGAACAGAACTCAATCTATCCATTGATCTAGGTCCCGACAAATCTCAGGGACCAGATCGTCATGGTGCATAGAAATTTGGCTATGGCAGCCAGGATTTGCCTGCTAAAACTTATTAAAAGCTCTGAAGGTACAGGAAGAAAAAGAGCTGATGGGCAGCAGTGGGGCTGGTGCAGGAAGGTCCCAGTATCATCTCTGGATGATGAACATGGACTAGAGGAGTATCAGGAACCAGTAAGGGGAGGGGATGAATGGCTGACTCACGCCAGCTAGTGGGTGATTGGCTGGCTGGGAAGATTGAGATGGGGAGAGATAGGCAGGGGGATGACTTCCTGGGATGATGGGTGGGTGACTGGTTAGCCAGGGCAGATAGCTGGCAAGGCATGAGGAGAAGGAGACTGAAGAAAAAGGGAAGGCCACTGAAGATGATGGGGAGTGTGGTTAAGTGGATGACTGATTAGCTGGGAAGTGACTGTGTGGGGAAATGGTTAGTTGGGGGAGGAAGGGCTGGGTGAAGGGATTTACAATTGATAGGGATGAGAGAAGGAGATTGAAAGAGGAAGACTCCTAAGGTAGGAGAGAGGGAGATTAATTACAAGCTGAGGGGGAGCGGCAGGGAGAGAACTTGGGTGAGAGGGTTAAGAGAGACCCAATTTAGTAAGCATATTTCCCCTCAATGAGAAAACAGTTTTAGTAAATCAGACCCTAAAGCAACTGCAGCAGACCTTGGAGAGGGGACCCTCAAAAACTTAGGTTCCAACAGTGGAAGAGCTATCTAAACTTTACATTTGACTTCCTTCCCCTTTCAGCCTCTGTGGGGCAACAGAGAAGTTAAGAAAGCTCTCATCCTCTGGCTGGCACCTAGCTCCAAAGAAAATTTGTCAAGGCCTGCCCTAATCCTTACAAGTACAGAGCAAAGCGGGGCTCATTCTGTCTCCTAATCCCAAAGCTGCAGTCAGAGCAGGGTTCAAGTCATCCTCTACTCCCACCATTGGTCATAACAAGGTACTTAGTACTATGTTTTAGGTAGTATAGCTATATTGCCATTTTAATTTGGGAGATATGGACTGGGACTATAAATTATATCTGAAGGGATTTTATGTTATTTTATAAGAAAGGATAGAAAAAGATGATAACAGAATAGGATGTAAGAATATATGGGTTTATATTATAATGTTTATGTGTTCATTCATGCTTTTCTGTATTGTTGTTATGTACTATACTTATTAATATAAGGCATTTTTAAATTTGCATTGTATTATGTATTGTGTTTTATTTTATCCATCATTATGCTGTAAACAGTTCAGAGATGTTTTGTTATGCAGTATATTAAGTTAAACTCTTAAGAGGTTTATGCAACAAAGGAAAAACACATTTTACTTTCCCACAAATACACATAAAGGCAATCAAACATTTAGGATAGCCAAAATGGAAAATGGTTAATATTTTGGACAACAAAGGGAGAAACTGCCAACTCAGCAGAGAGATTTGGTAGCACTATAGTGATTTCTATTTACGTTCTTCTTCCTGCACCGACTTCTGGTGGCCTCCACGCCATGGCGAGAGAGGCCAGCTTTCCTCACAGCCCTCTTGCAGCTCAGGTAGCAATATGAAGCAAAAGAAAAGAAAATGGGACACAAGATATATTTTTGTTTGCTTAGTTAAATAGAGGATAACCTTTTTCTAGAACAAAAGAAGCATGGCCAATGTGACCTTAGTTCCCCAAAAAATAAACTAAAACAGTTCACCGTTGCTAGAACTCTATCACAACCACTTGGCTTTGAATTCTAATTTTCCTAATTCAATCAGGGGCACTTAAAGCAGAACAAGTCACAGAATGCAGTTTTCCAAGCTCCGCCCAGCAATTTCGTTCTGCTTTAAACTGTCACTCGGCTGCTGTTTCACTTCCCCTAGCACTTTTCTATGGGCATTTCTTTTAGCTGCAGTTTTCCATTTGCTAGCTATGTGGGGGATGGGATTGCCCCAGTGTTGTAATGTAATCAAATGCTACAGCTGAAATTTACTCTGTTGTGAAACTTTCTAAAACTAAAACATGCACTTTCACTATGGGCTGTTTGGATGTGCAGGGGAAATGAATTTCTCCTGAAAAGTCTATGGCCGTGTTCTGAAACCCGTCTCCTGTGCACATCCATGGCGCAAACAAAGGGATCTCGGAACATGCTCAGGAGGGGCGGAACAGGGGCGTGGTTTGCCATGAAGACGTATAAAGCATATTCAGGAAAGGCCCGTGTATGTTTTCTGTGTTCCCCGCCAACATGCTCGCTATTCCTGTGGAAACATGGAATAAGGCTAACACTTAGAAATATTTCTACTGTGCTTATAAAGACATTATGATAATTATGCTTCAAACTGGTGTGACTGCAGCCTGTAAAACACTGCTAGATACGTGTATAATGAACAGAAAACAGGGGTGAGAGAATTTTGTAAGCTAAGGGGAATTAATAACTACCCCTAAAGACATTTGAAAACCAACAATATTGAATATGGTGGCTATACCCACAGTTACTGTTTGTGCTAAACGAGCTATTTTCTGGGAACAAGAAGGAATTCAGTCCTCACATATGGGTGGCATTGGCTCCGATGGATCCTCCGTGGAAGCATCTCCCCAGCTTTCAAAGAAAGCCTTTGGGAGATGCACCATACATGCATGGTCTACATCCCACCCAAGGGTGCCATTTTGCCTCAGTCTCCTTTTTTCCGCAGAGCCCTTTGGATGTCCATTTTTCTCCTGGAAAAAGTCTGATTTTTTTGTGTTACTTTTTGTCCGGCTACATACCGGTTCCTTCCCACCCGGAGCCAGCTTGCCTCAGCGTCACTCCTCGGTTCGTCTCATTGTTTTTTCATTTTTCATCAAGGTTCTCCTCGACCAGCATTCGCGCCCTTTTCCAACCAAGGACCGAGGACCCCTGCCTGGCGGCAAGGACCCCCATTTTCCGATGGCCTCCAGTGGCTTCAAGAAGTATGACCAGTGCAGCAAAATGATGTCGCTCACCGACCCACATGACTGCTGCCTCTGGTGCCTTGGGCCAGAGCATGATGACTCCGACTGTGAACTCCGCAGAACCATGACCTCAAAGGCCTTAAAAAACCATCAGCAGCAGCAGGAGAAATTCTTTCAGAAGTCCAACTCTGCAACAGAATCTCCGACAACACCACAATGTAGGGTCCCCTCTGATACCTCCCCGTGAAACCAGAGCCTCTTCAGAGTCCTGTGGCCATGGTTCCTCTGAGCATAAATCAGCACAAGAAGAATTCCTCGATGACCACAACAGAGGATGGATCCGGGAAGAAGGTGAAATCCCACCCCAGGTCCCACAGTCCCAAGCATGAGTCAGAGGAGTCGGGGCAGGAGTGGCTCTCCAAGCTGCCCCACAAGGAGTCAGTGCCCATGTCAAAGTTGCAGAGCCAGCTGGCATGGAGATCAGGATGGCAGCCCTAGAAAGCAGTATATCTGCCCTAGTGGCCATGCAGTGGGCGTTTATGTCTGGCTCATCTGGTTCATCTACTGCGAGGATGGGACTCTCAACATTGAGGGCTTCCCTGAACTGGTTCTCGAGTGCCACCGGCCTCGAGAGAGCCCCTGGCATCAGACAAGGTCCCGGTCCCACTCCTCCCTGATAAGCGCCCATGGCTCAGACTTCAGATCCTCCAGAAGTCATCGACCACCTACCATGGACCTCGACCGAGGGGATCAGGAAGCATTGGACTCATACTCAGACTAAGTCTGAATGGGAGATAGAGGACGAAGAGTCCCTGGACATGAGGCGACACTGAGACGTGTTCTCAGATCTGTCTCCCCTGATGACCGATGCCGGTCCCCGCCCGAGGATGTCTCTTTCCTCGATTTTGTCAGGGCCATGGCTAAGGCTCTCACTATCGAGACCAAGGCTGAGGAGGACCTGTGCACCAAGGAACTGGAGATACTCCAATATGATGCACTCCTGAAAGAAACCCTTATGGTACCAGTTCCCCTGATCCTCGATCGCCTCCTCCTCTGGATGTAGGAAATACCGGCATCACTACCAATTGTGAGTAGGTGCCTCGATGCCATGTACCAGATACGCTGAAGCCCTGGGTTCCAAAAGACCCGGCTCCCCCACAACTCAATGGTAGTGGAGTGGGCAATGCATTGGCTCAAAATGGTAAAGGGGATGGAAGGATACCCCTACGAAAAGAGGCTAAAAAGGTTAGGGATCTTCAACCTGGAAAAGAGACGGCTGAGGGTAATATGATAGAGGTCTATAAATTAATGAATGGAGTGGAACGGGTTAATGTAGATCAATTGTTTATGCAAAATATAAAAAGACTAGGGGACATGCAATGAAGCTATAGGGTAATCTTTTTAAGACTAATAAGAGAAAATATTTTTTGATTCAACGTGTAATCAAACTTTGGAATTCTTCACCGGAGGATGTAGTTAAAGCTGTTAGTGTAGCTGGGTTTAAAAAAAGTTTGGACAAATTCCATAAACTATTATTAAAGGGGAACAGGGAAATCCACTGCTTGCCCCAATACAAACATTGTGGAACCTGTGTCTTTTGGGGGAATTGCTAGATACTTGTGACCTAGATTGACCACTGTTGGAAAAAGGATACTGGGCTTGATGGACCTTGGTCTGACCCAGTATGGCATATCTTATGTTCTTATGTTAAGGGTGGTGTACCTCCTGAGCCAAGACAATGCCTTGGTGGACAAACTGAGCAGAGTCCTCCAGCCGCACAAGTGGTGTCTGAACCCATAAGAACATAAGAACATAAGATATGCCATACTGGGTCAGACCAAGGTCCATCAAGCCCAGTATTCTGTTTCCAACAGTGGCCAATCTAGGTCACATGTACCTAGCAGTTTCCCCAAGAGACACAAGTTCCACAATGCTTGTACTGGGTCAAGCATTGATATCTTCGGTCACTTCTTAATAATGGTTTATGGACCTTTCCTCCAGGAACTTGTCCAAACCTTTTTTAAACCCAGCTACACTAACAGCCTTTACTACATCCTCCGGTAACAAATTCCAGAGTTTGATTACACGTTGAGTGAAAAAATATTTTCTTTTATTAGTCTTAAATAGTTTACTCTGTAGCTTCATTGCATGTCCCCTAGTCTTTCTATATTCTGATAAGGTAAACAATTGATCTACGTTTATCCGTTCCACTCCGTTCATTAATTTATAGACTTCTATCATATCTCCCCTCAGCCGTCTTTTTTCCAGGTTAAAGAGCCCTAACCTTTTTAGCCTTTCTTCATAGGAGTATCCTTCCATCCCCTTTACCATTTTGGTGGCTCTTCTCTGTACCTTTTCTAAAATCGCTATATCCTTTTTAAGATACGGCGACCAGAATTGCACACAATATTCAAGGTGCGGTCTCACCATGGAACGATATAGAGGCATTATAATATCTTTTGTTTTATTTTCCATTCCTTTCCTTATCATACCTAGCATTCTATTTGCTCTCTTGGCCGCCGCTGCACACTGGGCCGAGGGTTTTAACATGGTATCCACAATGATGCCTAAATCTTTTTCCTGGGTGGTGGTTCCTTTTTTTTTTTTTTTTTTTTTTAAACTTTTATTTTCATTTTGCAACAAACAAAAGAAACAACACACCAAAGGAGACAAAACAAGTATACAATAAAGAAAAGTAAACCCAATTACCCCCCACCCCCACGCTTCTTCTCTAGCTGATTATGTCAGCATGTGAACGCTTCCAAACAACAGTGATTATACATCAAAACAATCAAAAGAGTATCTGCGATACAGAATAATCATGGGACAAAGATATATACAAATTTAGACAGTCAGATGAGAGCATTGAGCAGAATGTACATAGTCATTGAGCATCTTCCATTTAGACCGATGATGAGGAGTCTGAATGGGGGAAGCAAACATACGAGGTATTTGTTCATATTTACTGTAGAGACAGACATGATTCCACCATTCATTGGGGCTCAGATGAGAGCTATTTTTCCAGTATTTCGTGATTAGGGAAATAGCAATGCCAAGCATAAAGTCCAAAAGGAAGTAAGCCGTTTTTGGAAGAGAGGGGATCCCCGCAGCTGAGCGAAGTCCCACTATCCTCCAAGAAAGGGGCTCTTGAAAGTGCAAAATAGACTGGATACGACCCCAGACCCGACGCCAGTAATACTGTAGTGCGGGACATTCATACATAACATGAGGTAATGAACCAATGGCCGCATGACATGTCCAACAGCTATTGCCCTGAGTAGTGTTCCATTTGGCTAATCTGTCAGGAGTGTAAAAACACCGGTGGGCTAGAAAGAAGAGTGTCTGAGTGAGTGAGGCGGATCGGGAGACCCGTGTCACTCTACTCCAGACAAGGCTCCATTGCTCCGGGGTCAAAGTCACATGCAATTCTCTCTCCCATGCTTTCTGCGCTATAGGGGTATCTCTAGTTATAGCATTACATAAGGTTTTGTAAAAATTGGATGCTACACCCGGTGAATTACCGATAGATTGGATAGTCTCCAACCAACCTTGTGTAGGGGAGGCCGATGGCGGGAGCACCCTAGCACTCCGAAGGCAATGCTGAAGTTGCACCAACTGAAAGTAGTGTTTCCCTGGGAGACCAAATTCAATTTGCAATTCACTAAAAGTTTTCCAGCGACCTTCATGGAACAACTGACTAGGAATCCAAATGCCCCTAGTGTACCAGGGGCTCCACGCCATCGGCTTATTTTGTATTCGAAATCGAGTATTGTACCAAAGTGGGAGCTTGTCTAACGGACAGAGTCGGGAGTCTAAAGATTGCATAAGATTATTAAAGGCACCTAAGGTGTCTAAAAGCATTGGTGGAAAGTGGGAGTCTGATGGGAGAGTCATACCAGGGAGAAAAGTAAGAGGAATCGGTTTGCAAAGGTCCTCTTCTATGTCTAGCCACACAGGTCTACTCGGTACTGGATCTTCCAGCCAACGAGCGCCTTGTTTGAGAAGAAAAGATTGATGATACTTCAGGAAATCAGGGAATCTGACACCCCCATTTTCCTTATCTGCTTGCAGCTTATGTTTCGCTATCCTAGGTGTCTTGTTTTGCCACAAGTATCTAGTCAGAAGGCCCTCTATATCTTTATATATACGTCGAGGTAAGAGACAGGGCAACATTTCTAAGATATAATTCACTTTCGGAACAATCATCATTTTTATGGTTTCTAATCGACCCCACCAGGTAAGTGTTAAAGGAGTCCAGCGGTGAGTAAGCGCCCGGACTTTAGAGGTTAAGTCTTTGGCATTGAAGGAGATAGTGTCTTCCAAAGGAGAACAAAAGTGAACCCCAAGGTATTTGACCATGCGAGGTTGCCATAAAAAGGGGAAGGGTTGCATATCTGCCTGATGAAGCAAAGGATTTAATGGAAAGGCTACCGACTTGGTCCAATTTATCTTATAACCGGACAGTTGTGAGTATTTACCAATTTGCTCTAGGACAGCCGGTACTGAGTCTATAGAGACAAAAAGCATAAGGTCATCAGCATACGCTGAAATTTTGATTTCCCTATGGGTGAAGGGGACTCCATGAATCTCCTCCGATTGCCGGATTAGTAAAGCCAAGGGTTCGAGTGCAAGATCGAAGAGAAGTGGAGACAGTGGGCATCCCTGGCGAGTGCCGCGTTGAAGGGGAAAAGGCTGAGACTTTAAAGCATTGGCACATATACTGGCTGTAGGCTGTGCGTACATGGTGCGAAGACAACGGAGAAAACCTTCCCCGAATCCGTACCAGCGGAGGACTGCAAACAGGAAGGGCCACTCTAAGCGATCAAAGGCCTTCTCAGCATCAAGTGAGAGACCAACAAATGGGCGATCAAGATTAACTGCGGTAGTCAGTACATGGCATAGAGTCCGAGCATTGTCAGCAGTTGATCTACCAGGAATGAAACCGCATTGATCTGGGTGTATTAAGGTAGGCATCCTATCAGAGAGCCGGGTAGAGAGAATGGTGGCAAATATTTTATAGTCCGCGTTTAGAAGGGAAATTGGACGATAATTAGCTGTTAGTTGCGGGTCTCTCCCCTCTTTCTCAAAAACTACTACATTTGCCATTGAAAAGGACCCAGAAGGAGAACCCTCCTCGGCCAGAGCAGAAAAATAAAGTTTCAAAACTGGAGCTAAGTCAGCGTGAAAGGTTTTGTAGAATTCAGCAGGGAGACCGTCTGGGCCTGCGGCTCGACCTGAGGCACATTTCTTGATAGCAGAATGAATTTCTGAGACAGTAAATGGTGTGTCCAAGGCCACTCTATCTTCGTCAGATAGGGTCGGTCTTTGTACCCCTGAAAGTAAGCGTTCAAATACATCTGGCTCAAAATCACATTCAGATTGATAAAGCCGAGTATAAAAATCACGAAAGAGTTCTAAGATTTCGGTATCTTTAGTGACCAAGCCCCCCCCCCCGACGGATTACGGGGGGCGGGAAAAAGGTTGGCATCTGTTTGAACTTTTAGGGCATTTGCTAATAATTTGCCAGCACGATTATTTTCCCGATAATATAGCCCTTGTTGTGATTCAATATTTTTAACAGCAGCAGTGTACAAAAGCTGATTGTATTGAAAACGCAAGCGTTGTAAACGGAGTAAAATACATGGGTCAGTACGGGACGTGAGAAGACGCTCCCCAGCTTGTATCTGCTGCTCTAGAATCAGTAATTGCTGCTTTCTTTGTTTCCCCTGCCGAATTTGATAGCTAGTTATAGTTGCGCGGATAGATGCTTTAAAACCCTCCCACCAAGCCCAGCTCGCTGTGTCATGGGGTGAGTTAAAATGAAAATAATCTTGGATAGCGGCCTTTATATCAACCTGAAAATCTTTTTGACCCAGTAAGGATCTATCAAAAAACCAAGCTCGGGGAGAATCGTCCCGCGCAGTGACATGTAATGATAAAGATATGGCAGCATGATCTGAAATATGGAGAGGATGAGTCCTAGTCGTGTCTACTTGAGGAATCATTGCTTTGGAAATGAGAAAGAAATCTATTCTAGATTGGGAGTGATGGGGGGCAGAAAAGAAAGTGAACTCTAAGTCGGAGGGGTGAAGCAGCCTCCATATATCTACCAGCGCAAGATCTTGCATCAGAGCTGTAAGGGTAGCAAGACTCTTGGGTGGACTACTCGTTCTAGGCGGCTGTCTATCTATCAGAGGGTCTAACACTTGATTGAAATCACCACCAAGTATTAATGGAGTATTGGCAGAGGCCTGTGCCAACTGCGCAATACTTGCATAGTAAGCAGGGTTGTCCACATTCGGGGCATAAATGCAAATACATGTAAATTCACTATCTCCAACCTTAAGATGTACTCGGGCCCATCTACCCTCCTTGTCAGCGCTAGTATCAATTACAGTAGCTTGCAAAGATTTCTTAACCAGAATGGCTACCCCGCACCGTTTGGAAACGGCGGGAGAATAGGCAGCCACCATGTAAGGCTTAACATTGAGTTTCAGTGTTTTAGCAGAGTTTAAGTGCGTTTCCTGAAGAAACGCTAAATCAGCATGCTCATGGCTAAGATAGCTAAGGATTTTCTTTCTTTTGATTGGACTATTAATGCCCTTTACGTTGAGTGATAAGATTTTACATAAGGCCATTCAGACAAGTTAAAAATTCTGAGCATGATAGCGCACATAATTTCACAATGTCCCTCATATTGACTGTATCTGGCTGTACATATGGCATAAAAGAAAATAAGCTTAGATAATACAATGAAGCGCCCCACATTAAAAAAGAAAAACCGCAGAGCGGTAGAGAAGAAGCAGAACCCCAAAAATTACTGGCGACCATGTGTCTGCGGGGAGAAGCCCCAGAGAAGGCCGAAATTGAAAAAACACATAACCTGTAGGACTGTGCGTGCTCCGAATCCGACCGAGGCACACATCATGGAGGGATAGGAGACCAAAAAAACAAAAGTCATAGAAAGAAAGAAAGAAAGTCCAGGTAGTCTCTGTGCTTGACTATGACCGCCGCATCGGGCCCTTCAAAATGGCGGACAGAGCCGGCAAATAAAAGTCCAAGTCGTTGGATTAGCGCATCTGCTCTGCTTCTTTGGAGTCTAAAAATGTTGATAGTAGATCAGGATCTTCGAATGTCCTGGTTTGGTTGTGGAGAGTCACTCGGAGCTTCGCGGGATACAACAGGCCAAAGCGAGCCTGTAGCTGTTGAAGTCGAGGGCGAAAAGCAAGGAGTTTCTTCCGTCGGTCAACGGTAGGCTTTGCCAAATCAGGGAAGAAGGAGACTTTGTGACCTTCAAATTCCAAATGATGGTTCGCCCCGAGCAGCATTTAAAATTTGTTCCACTTGTTGATATCGTAGCAAGCGAAAGATAATAGGCCGGGGGGTCGTTCGGTTGAGCGCCATGTGGGTAGGAACACGGTGTGCACGATCGATTTCCAGTTCTTTATGAAAGGTGATCTTCAGCAAGGAGGGAAGAGTTTTGAGCAGGAATTCTCTCATATCTCCCGCTTCCACCCCCTCCGGTATTCCAATGAGCCTCACATTGTTGCGACGGGCTCGATTATTGCTATCTTCTAACTCCTTTTGAAGATTCTGTATCTGGCGCTCAGCCTTGTCCAGTGTGCCCAAGCGCACCGCGTGCGAGTCGAGGACCCCCGCCATATTGTCCTACCGTAATGAGAGACTTTCAAGTCGGTCCTGGAGCACTCCAAAGTCTTCTCGCAGGGCTCTAAGCGCTTCTCCATTGGACTGCACCAATTCCTTCACGCCACGTATTTCCTCTAAAATCTCCAGGTGCATTTCGGGGTTTTCCCGAAATGGAACCATCTTCTGTGGGGAGGACACCTCTGTTTTGGAGCGTTTTCCGTGAGAAGAAGAAGGAGACCCGAAGTCCAAGCGCGCTGGTTTATGGGCCGCCATCCCCCCCGAGGTACCCCGGTCAGCCCGGAGCGAAATAGTAAGTTTGTATAGGTATTAAGTCAGGATTCTAAGTAGGCCTCTCGGGAGCTTCAGCGCGAAGCGTCTTACCCGCTGGACATCAGGCTCCGCCCCCCTGGGGGGGGGTGGTGGTTCCTAATGTGGAACCTTGCATCGTGTAACCATAGTTTGGGTTGTTCTTCCCTAGGTGCATAACCTTGCACTTGTCCACATTAAATTTCATCTGCCATTTTGATGCCCAGTTTTCCAATTTATCAAGATCCTCTTGCAATTTTTCACAATCCTCTTGGGTTTTAACAACTTTAAATAGTTTTGTGTCATCTGCAAATTTGATAACCTCACTCGTTATTCCACTTTCCAGGTCATTTATGAATATGTCAAAAAGCAGCAGACCCAGCACAGATCCCTGGGGTACACCACTATTCACCTTTCTCCATTGGGAAAATTGGCCATTTAGCTCTACCCTCTGCTTTCTATCTTTTAACCAGTTCCTGATCCACAATAGTACACTGCCTCCTATCCCATGACTCTTTAGTTTTGCCAAAAGTCTCGCTGCTGTTCCGGCTCTGGGGCATCCCCATGATGGATCTGTTCGTCAGCCTGGACAACACGTAGTTGCACCTTTTCTGCTCCCACCAGCCACACCTGTCTCAAATAGCAGCGGATGCATTCCTCATCCAATGGACAGAAGGCCTCCTGTACGCCTTCCCTCCGACGCTGCTGATAGCCAAGACCTTATTCAAGATTCAGTGCGACAAAGCATCTCTAGTGCTGATAGCCCCTCAGTGGCCCATGCAGCCCTGGTTCCCATTGTTCCTCTCCCTATCAGCGGTCCTGCCAATTCCCTTGGCCAAGCCCCCAGGGCTACTCTCACAGGAGCAAGGTTCTCTCCTACACCCCAATCTGGCGTCCCCCTCGCTCATGGCTTGGCTGCTGGAAGGGTAGTGTTAGCCCCCTTCAATCTCCCACAAAACGTGGAAGAAATTCTCTTGGCCTCTTGTAAGAAGGGTATATGCCTTCAAGTGGTGCTGTTTCTCAGTATGGTGCGCAGAAAGGTGGGTGAACCCATTCTCCTGCTCAGTGAATGTTGTTCTCCAATACCTGCTCCACCTGTCGCAGGCAGAACTAAAGTCCAACTCGGTCAGAGTACATCTGACCTCCATCGCAGCGCATTACCACTCCCTTGAGGGGAAATCCCTCTCTACTTAGCCCCTTGTGTCTCGGTTCCTATGCGGTCTCATGCTTTCCAAACCCCCCCCCCCCCCATCCGCTCTCCAGCAACAGAGCGGGATCTTAATATGGTGTTCTCACAGCTCACGAAACCTCTGTTTGAGCCTCTGGCTACCTGCCACCTGTGGTACCTCTCCTGGAAGGTCGCCTTCCTGGTAGCACTCACATCAGCTTGCAGAGTCAGCAAGCTCCAGGCTCTGATGGCAGAACCACCCTAAACGAGGTTCTACAAGAACAGGGTGGTGCTCTGCACATACCCCAAGTTTATGCCAAAGGTGGTGTCCCCATTCCACCTCAATCAGTAGGTGGTGCTCCTCACCTTCTTTCCGAGGCCTCATGCCAGTAAGGTGGAGACCGTTCTCCACACTTTGGATTGTAAGAGAGCCCTGTCCCTCTACCTGCAGTGGATTTAGGGCCACCATAAAGCACAACAGTTTTTCGTATCCTGTGACCCCAGCCGTCTAGGGCTCCCAATGACTAAGTGAACTCTGTCCACTTGGATGGTGGACTGCATTACTCTTGCTTACGAGCAAGCAGGGATCTCTCTGGTAGCACTCACATGCCTTCAAGTGGTGCTGTTTCTCAGTATGGTGCGCAGAAAGGTGGGTGAACCCATTCTCCTGCTCAGTGCATGTGGTTCTCCAATACCTGCGCCACCTGTCGCAGGCAGAACTAAAGTCCAACTCGGTCAGAGTACATCTGACCTCCATCGCAGCGCATTACCACTCCCTTGAGGGGAAATCCCTCTCTATTTAGCCCCTTGTGTCTCGGTTCCTATGCGGTCTCATGCTTTCCAAACCCCCCCCCCCCCCCATCCGCTCTCCAGCAACAGAGCGGGATCTTAATATGGTGTTCTCACAGCTCACGAAACCTCTGTTTGAGCCTCTGGCTACCTGCCACCTGTGGTACCTCTCCTGGAAGGTCACCTTCCTGGTAGCACTCACATCAGCTTGCAGAGTCAGCAAGCTCCAGGCTCTGATGGCAGAACCATCCTAAACGAGGTTCTACAAGAACAGGGTGGTGCTCTGCACATACCCCAAGTTTATGCCAAAGGTGGTGTCCCCATTCCACCTCAATCAGTAGGTGGTGCTCCTCACCTTCTTTCTGAGGCCTCATGCCAGTAAGGTGGAGACCGTTCTCCACACTTTGGATTGTAAGAGAGCCCTGTCCCTCTACCTGCAGTGGATTCAGGGCCACCATAAAGCACAACAGTTTTTCGTATCCTGTGACACCAGCCGTCTAGGGCTCCCAATGACTAAGTGAACTCTGTCCACTTGGATGGTGGACTGCATTACTCTTGCTTACGAGCAAGCAGGGATCTCTCTGGACCAGAGGGTCATGGCACACCTCGTCAGAGCCATGGCCACTTCATTGACAAATCTGTATTCCGTCCCCATGACAGAAACCTACCCAGCTGCCATTTGGTCTTTAGTCCATACCTTTGCAGCTCACTACTGCCTGGAGAGGGAGTCCCGACGGGACAGCACCTTCGGCCAGGCCATACTCCATAATCTATTCAGGGTGTAGGCAACTCCTGCCCTCCAACCCTTCTGTGTCCAGGCTATTGGAGTGCTGGTTCCCTGCCAGACACTTGGGTCTTGTGAGAGTCTCTCAGTTGGGACTCAACTGCTGCTGCTCATGGCTCACCTTCTCTGGTCACCCATGGCATTTTGTACAGGTTCTTTGTAGCCTGTAGCTGGGGAGTCCCATGTGTGAGGACTGACTTCCTGCTTGTTCCTGGAGAAAGCACAGTTACTCACCTGTAACAGGTGTTCTCGGGGATAGCAGGAATCAGTCCTCACAACCCTCCCTCCTCCCCTTGCAGTTGCTTCTTTACCATCTGTTAATTTTGCCATCTTAGCTATGTCATTGAACTGAGGCAAGATGGCACCCTTGGGCGGGAATGGACCACACATGTGTGGTGCATCTCCCAAAGGCTTTCTTTGAAAGCTGGGGAGATGCTTCCATGCGAGTTCCATCGGCACCGATGTCACCCATATGTGAGGACTGATTCCTGCTGTTCCCGGAAAACGCCTGTTACAGGTGAGTTTCTACACTATCTGGGGGACACTGACAAGTCCTGTGTTCTGTAAAATAGGACTGTTGATGTTAGAAGTGTGAGTGAGTCTGTCACAGGAGTTTATTTGAGTGAGAAAGAGGGATCAGATATGTAGTCCTGGCACTCCATACTTTTATGGTATACTAGTTTTTATCTATAGGTGCTGAACATCTGTTTCCCAGAATTATGTCTTTTGTGACAGCAAGTATGTGTATGTGTGTGGTTTTAGGGTTGCACAGGAGGATCTGGTGTGCTGATCTGCATATCAGGGAGGAGGGCCAGGCACTGGGAGACATGACTGATGTAGTGCCAACAGTCCCCAGATTGTGCCATGCAGCTTGCCATACCCAGGACATACATTTGTGGCTCAGCATTCGTATGCACTCCTTGGGGAATTGTTATGTTAGTGTTGGCTTTTGTGCACATGATGAGGGTACATGCTGAGCTTTTTTTAAGGGTGCATGTAGAGCTGACCAATGCAGGCCTCACTGAAGCCTTTTTATGATGCCAAGTACCATTTTATGCTAGGTATGTTCTGTCATACATGTTCATATTTATCTTCTCTTATACTATTTTAGTATGTGCCGGGATTACTTAGCACTGTTCTGGGCATGAAGGGACTAGAATATGGTCTAGTTTGCATCAGCATGCATTTATCATCAGTTTCTATATCTTGTATGCATCAGCAAACTACTGTCAGTGAGCACAGTAGGAGATGCACATTTTTACAGTGGAAGTGTGGCCAGCTCGGAGACGGGCATGATGGAGACAGCTAACTTTACAGAATACGGTGAACACGGGAACATCCAAAACCTGATTACCATTTACCCGTATCTCCCACTATTGCTGGAGACATGTTTCTCTGTTTTGCTCGATGGCCCGTGCCTGTTTCCTCGTGTGGGCCTCGCGCTGGATACGTGCACAGGCCTGCTGAACAGCATGTTAGGCATGCGGCGCCAGACACGTCTATGATCCCGATGCCAGAAACATGAGTGCGTCTAAACCCATGTTTTCAAAATCAGGTAGGAATCGCACCCATGTCCGAGTTAAACATTTCCGTGTTTGCTAGCCAGCCTATATGGAATTGGCCTCCATGGCTACATCTGAAATAATCATATCACATTCAAGTCACATAGATTGCTGTGCTGTTTTTTCAGAGACCAACTTGTGACAAGGCATTGATCAGACATTCATGGGGACTGGGATCCTTTTTAATTTCTTTCCCAGAGAAAATGCTTGAACTGAACAGACTACAATTTTATCTTTTTATATTATTCTTCATCAGAGGAGAAAATTAATACAAAGATCATACTTACTGACACTGAAGTTTCCTAAAAGGCTGCAAGGCAGAATGGTTTAACGCTCCCATGAAGCTGCACAAGAGACAGGAGTCCTCTGCTTGCACTGCTGTTGATAGGCGAAGTGCTGAGATATCGCACTTTTAGCCTTGAGGACTAAAAGCACAATATCATAACACCTCCCCCTACTGGTAGCAGCATGGGTGGAGGACTCCCATGCAGCTTTGTGGGAATATCATAAGATATGCCATACTGGGGCAGACCAAGGTGCATCAAGCCCAGTATCCTCTTTCCAACACTGGCCAATCTAGGTCACAAGCACTGTTCCCTCTAAGCTGTGCGCGTGTGCGCGCGCACACACCTCGCCGAGCGAGCGCACATACTTTACAACAGAGCGCACAAAAATTACGGCTCTGATTCTGATAGAAAACACAGACGTCTTAAAATTTAAAAGTTATGATTGTAATTACTAGAAATTTCCCGCTTCGTTTAATAATTGTCTATTTTCATTTAATTTGATTAAAATCAATGTGGTGTACATACTGTATTCTGACGTGTAGTCAAATTTTAAAGTATATAACTCCGAGTGTCGTTATGTGGCGCACAAAAATTTAACCTTCCTTCAAAAGTCGCACACAGCTGATATTTTATGCGCACACAGCCTAAAGAAAATTAGAGGGAACATTGGTCACAAGTACCTATCAATTTCCCCAAAAGACACAGATTCCACAATGCTTGTATTGAGTCAAGCAGTGGATATTCTGGGTCCCCTTTAATAATGGTTTATGTACCTTTCCTCCAGGAACTTGTCCAAACCTTTTTATACCCAGCTACACTAACAGCTTTTACTACATCCTCCGGTAACAAATTCCAGAGTTTGATTACACATTGAGTGAAAAAGCACAGTTACTTACCTGTAACAGGTGATCTCTGGGAACAGCAGGAATAAGTCTTCACATATGGGTATGTCGGTACTGACGGAGCCTGCGCGGGAACGCTCCCCAGCGTCCAATCAGAAAGCTTTTGGGAGCATCCCACAGCGCCTGCGTGCTGCCTTCCCGCCTTTCCAACTGTCTCTCCTCAGTTGAGTTTTATAGCTGAGACAAAGAGGGAGAGAGAGGGAAAGGAAGAGGGACAGAGAGAGAGAGAGAGACAACTCCTAGGAGAGGTGGGTGGGTTGTGAAGACTTATTCCTGCTGTTCCCAGAGATCACCTGTTACAGGTAAGTAACTGTGCTATCTCCAGGAACAAGCAGGAATGAGTCTTCACATATGGGGACTCCCTAGCTTTTGATGCCAGGGAGAGAGCCCATAAGTTGTGTGTCCCTGGGACAGGGCTGCACTTCCCCACCTGGATCTCTGGCATCCCCTGAGGGATGGTGGGTAGGAGTAGATTAAGTATGGAACAGGTATTTGAGAACTGCCTGACCAAACAAGGCATCCCTGCGGGAGTCCTTGTCCAAACAGTAATGGGCTGTGAAGGTATGAACTGAGGCCCAAGTGGCTGCTCGACAGATGTCGTCGATAGACACAGAGTTCAGGTGAGCCATTGAGGCTGCCATGGCTCTCACATTGTGAGCTGTGACATGGCCCTCCAGAGAAATGTTCTTGCTCTGATAGGCGAAAGAAATACATTGGGCAATCCAGTTGGAAAGTGTTCTCTTGGAGACTGGTTGTCCCAAATGAGAAGGATCAAAAGCAACAAAGAGTTGAGAAGACTTTCTATGTTGTTGTGTCCTCTGTAAGTAAAAAGCTAGAGCTCTTTTACAGTCCAGGGTATGAAGGTTCCTCTCTGCACTTGATGCATGAGGCCCTGGAAAAAAGAAAGGTAGGTAGAAACATAGAAACATGATGACAGAAAAAGACCACAAGGCCCATCTAGTCTGTCCTTCCATAACAACAACTACAACAGTCCACTTTCTACCTTTAGAGATCCTCTGTGTTGGTCCCATGCTTTTTTGAATTCAGTTACTGTCCTCATCTCTACCACCTCCACTGGGAGACTATTCCACGGATCCACTATTCTTTCCGTAAAGAAATATTTCCGCATATCACTCCTGAATCTATCTCCCTTCACCCTCATCCCATGTCCCCTCGTAGCAGAACTTGCTTTCAATTGAAAGAGGCTCTCTCCCTGAACATTTATGCCACGGAGCTTTTTAAACATCTCAATCATATCACCTCTATCCCGCCTTTCCTCTAAGGTGTACATATTAAGATCCTTAAGTCTGTCCTCATATGCTTTATAATGAAGCCCATTAATCATTTTAGTAGCCACCCTCTGCACCGACTCCATCCTGTTCACATCCTTTTGAAGGTGCGGTCTCCAGAATTGCACACCATACTCCAAATGAGGTCGCACCAAAGACTTATACAGAGGTATTATCACCTCCTTTTTTCTGCTAGCCATTCCTCTCCGTATGCACCCAAGCATCCTTCTAGCTTTTGCCGTCGACTTTTCTACCTGTTTAGCTACTTTAAGATCATCAGACACAACCACGCCTAGTCCCGCCCTTCTTTAGTGGACAAAAGTACTTCACCTCCTATACTGTATTGCTCCCTTGGATTGCTGCAGCCCAAATGCATGACCTTACATTTTTTAACATTAAATCCCAGCTGCCAAATTCTAGACTATTCTTCAAGCTTAGCTAGATCCCTCCTCATGTTATCTACACCTTCCTGGGTGTCTACTCTATTACAGATTTTGGTATCATCCGCAAAGAGGCAAACCTTACCCGACAGCCCTTCCGCTATATCACTAACAAAGATGTTAAAAAGAATCGGACCAAGGACAGATCCCTGGGGCACACCACTGGTAACATCCTTCTCCTCAGAGTGAGCTCCATTTACTTGTACTCTTTGTCGCCTCCCACCCAACCAATTTCTAACCCAAGCAGTAACTTTAGGGTCCATCCCTAGGGTGCTCAGTTTGTTTATAAGTCGCCTGTGAGGAACAGTGTCAAAGGCTTTACTGAAATCTAAATACACCACATCTAGAGCTCTCCCTCGGTCCAACTCCCTGGTCACCCAGTCAAAGAAATCGATCAGATTTGTCTGACAAGACCTGCCTCTGGTGAATCCATGCTGCCTCGGATCCTGTAATCCGCCGGACTCCAGAAACCTCACTATTTTCTCTTTCAGCAGCGTTTCCAATAATTTACTCACCACTGAAGTTAAACTAACCGGCCTGTAGTTTTCAACCACATCCTTACTTCCGCTTTTGTGTAAAGGCACCACATGAGCCTCTCTCCAGTCCTTTGGCACCACTCCCGACTCCAATGAGGCATTGAAAAGGTCAGTCAGTGGAGTTGCTAGAACGTCCCCAAGTTCCCTCAGTATTCTAGGGTGTATCCCATCCGGTCCCATCGCTTTGTCTACTTTAAGTTGAGCTAGTTTCTCACGAACACAGTCTTCTGAAAATTGTTCAAGATGTCCCTCGCTTCTGTTCTTATTTGTGGGTGTTTTCTGAGGTCCTGCTCCTGGTTCTTCATCTGTGAACACAGAACAAAAATATTTGTTAAGCAATTCCGCTTTATCCTTATCAGCTTCTACATATTCCCCCCCTGCACCCTTGAGTCTGACAATACCACTTTTGCCCTTCCTCTTCTCACTAATATATATGAAAAATGTCTTATCCCCCCATTTTATTGCATTGGCTATTTCCTCCTCCTTTTGAATCTTTGCCTTCTTGACTACTTTGCTAGCTTCTCTAAGTTTTTCCAAATACAGATGCCTGTCTTCCTCTCTCTGTGATCTCTTGTATTTCATGAAGGCCTCCCTCTTTTTCTTCACTTTTTCAGCTACTTCCTTCGAAAACCATAGCGGTCTCCTGTTCCTTTTGCCTTTATTTACCATTTTAACAAAAAGGTTGGTTGCCTTTAAAATACCCCCTTTCAGTTTTGCCCACTGTTTTTCTACATCCCCCAGCTGTTCCCATCCCACTAACGACTCCCTGAGGTATTGGCCCATCTTTGCAAAGTTAGTCTTCCTAAAGTCTAAGATCTTCACCTTGGAATGGATTCTAACAGCCCTAGTCCTAATACTGAACCACACCATCTGGTGGTCACTGGATGCAAAATGATCTCCCACTACAACATCAGAAACACTCTCACCATTGGTAAGCACCAAGTCCAGTATGGCCCCTTCACATGTGGGGTCTGTTACCAATTGCCTGAATAGTTCTCCCTGTAGAGAATCCAGGATCTCCTTACTTCTAGATGATACTGCAGCAGGAATGTGCCAATCAACATCTGGCATATTGAAATCTCCTAGCAGTAGCACTTCCCCTTTCCTAGCAATGCTGCGTATGTCTTCAATTAACTCTCTGTCCACCTCTTCCTCTTGTGAGGGAGGTCTGTATATCACACCAATGCAAATAGATTTCTCTTTCCCTCTTTCTAGTTTAACCCACAATGCCTCCTCTCTCCCTTTTAAGCTCTGTAATTCCAAAGCTTTAATAGTAAATCTCTTGGTTGAGGTGAAAAGGCGAGACCACCTTAGACATAAAGTGTGGATTAGTCCTAAGGACCACCTTGTCATGATGGAACCTTGTATAAGGTGGATTAGCTACTAGTGCTTGCAATTCACTGATGCGGCGTGCGGATGTGATTGCAATGAGAAAGATAACCTTCCAAGAAAGGTATTTCAAGGAGGTAGTAGCTAAAGGTTCAGAAGGCAGCTGCATAAGCTGACCAAGAACCAAATTTAAGTCCCATGCCACCGGAGGTGGCTTAATGGGAGGCTTTGTTAAAAGGAGGCCTCTCATGAACCTTGCTACAAGGGGATGAGAGGAAACAGGTTGTCCATTTAGAGGCTTGAGGGAAGCTGCAATAGCACTCAGATGGACTCTTACTGAATTTGTCTTAAGGCCTGCATTAGACAGATGCAGGAGATACTCCAGCAACGATTCCAGAGGTATGGAACGGGGGTTAAGACCCTTTCCAGAACACCAGATGGTAAACCTTTTCCACTTGAAGGCGTAAGAACGTCTAGTGGAAGGTTTTCTGGAAGCATAAAGAACATCTTTCACTTGTTGAGAAAGATGAAGATCCTGGAGATCTAGGCCTTCAGCAACCAAGCCCTGAGATGCAGAGACTGGGAATTGGGATGCCACAACTTTCCGTCCTCCTGAGAGAGGAGGTCTGGAGCAGACCCTAACTCTAAGGAGGGAGCTTGAGAGAGATGTAGAAGCAGAGGGTACCACACTTGCCGTGGCCAATGTGGAGCTTTGAGAATCATGTGGCCTCTGTCTCTCTGAAGCTTGAACAGGGTTTTGGGAATTAGGGGAATGGGTGGAAAGGTATACAGGAAGTCTTGACCCCAGTGAAGGAGGAAAGCATCCCTTGCCTGAGCCCCCTGAGCCGGAGTTCTGGAACAGAACCAGGGAAGTTTGGCATTCCACGGACTTGCAAAGAGGCCTATGTCCGGGGTTCCCCAAATTTGAAAAGTCTTGGATACCTGGTCCATATGTAGGGACCACTCGTGTGGAAGCAGAACTCGACTGAGTCTGTCTGCCCAAGAGTTTTGAACACCTGGGAGATAGACTGCCAGAAGATGAATGTGATGCTCTCTGGCGAGGGCCCACAGTCGCAGAGCTTCGTTGTAAAGCGACAGAGAGCCAGTTCCTCCCTGCTTGTTTATATAGAACATGGCTACCTGATTGTCCGTGTGGACAAGGACTGTCTTGTGGCTGAGCATGGTGTGGAAAACTCACAGAGCAAGGAAGATTGCTCTGAGTTCCAAGAGATTGATATGTAGACAAGTCTTCTGTGGGGACCAGATGCCCTGGGTGGAGAGGTCCTGAAGATGAGCTCCCCAGCCCATTGGAGAAGCATCTGTTGTAAGAGTTGCCTGGGGTAGAGGCTGTTGAAAAGGACACCCCAGCAACAGGTTCTGAGGGGACTTCCACCACTGGAGGGACAAAATGAGGCGACTTGTGTTTGCTATTTTGTCTGACAGGCAGCCTAATGCCTGGGTCCATTGGGTGGATAAAGTCCACTGAACTGCTCTCATGTGAAGGCGAGCATATGGTACCACATGAACGGTGGATGCCATGTGGCCTAGCAACTGTAACATCTCTCAAGCAGTTAGAAGGGGTTTTGACTCCGCTTGAGAAGCTAACTGCATCAAGCGAAGGCAACGGGCCTGAGGAAGATAGGTCCTTGCCCTTGTGGTATCCAGTAGCGCCCCTATAAATTCCAGGGACTGAGTAGGGATCAAATTGGATTTTGGGATGTTTATTACCAGCCCTAATTATTGAAGGATACGCATTGTGCAGGTTAGAGCAGTCTTGGCCTCTGATTCAGTAGGAGCTCGAATGAGCCAGTCGTCCAGATAAGGGAAGACAAATATTCCCAGGGTGCGTAGAAAAGCAGCAACCACTGCCATGCATTTTGTGAACACCCTTGGTGCAGAGGCCATGCCAAAGTGGAGCACTCTGTATTGATAGTGCTTCTCCTGGAAAAGGAACCGAAGGAACCTTCTGTGAGTTGGATGGATGAGAACATGAGTGTACGCATCCTTGAGATCTAGAGAACAAAGCCAATCCTGACTGTGAAGGTATGGCAGTAGAGTTCCTAGAGAAACCATCTTGAATTTCTCTTTGACTAGGAATCTGTTCAACTCTCTGAGATCTAAAATGGGTCTGAAGCCCCCTGTCTTCTTTGGGATAAGAAAATAGGGGGAGTAGAACCCCGTGCCCTGTTGTTGAGAAGGCACTTCCTCTATCGCCCCTTGGGCTAGAAGAGTGGCAACCTCCTGCTCTAACAGGCTGAGGAGAGAGGTTGGAGAATTGAACTGGTGCACTCTTGTGAGAGGGGGCAAGCTGGAAAAATGAAGTTTGTACCCCTCTCTTATGATGGAGAGTGTCCAATGCTCTGCTGTGATTTGCCCCCATCATGGGAGCAAAGTGACATAACCTTCCTAGGATGGTGGAGGGCTCTGGTCCTTCTAGAGCCAGGAAGGCTAAGTTCTCTAGCAGAGAGTCAAAGGCCCTGAGGGGGCTGAGATTGCTGGGCTGGAGCAGGCCTCGCAGCCTTTGCCTTGGTCTGCTTGGAGGATTGCTGACGTTTGGAAGGAAACTGAGCTGCAGAAGATGCTCTCTGACTATAAGCAGGATAGGATCTTCCCTTTTTAGAAAAAGGTGTTTTCCTGAACAACCTTTTCTTAGCAGGAGCAGCAGTAGATTTGGATAGTCTATCCAAAGCAGAGTTTTAAGCATCCATTTGATTGGCTTTTGCTTGCCAATCTTTACCAAACAGATTCTCACCTGTACAAGGGATATTTCCCAATTCATCTTGGACCCAGGTCTCCAAATCAGATGCTTGAAGCCAAGCAATCCTACGTGCACCTATAGCTATAGCTGAGGCTTTGCTTACACATTCAAAGGAGTCGAAAGCTGCACGGTTGGAGAATTTGGAGATATCCTGGGCATGTTTGAGCCCAGAGAGAAATTCTGGCCTTTTACTGTCCGACATAAAAGGACTTAAAGTCAGCAAATGGTCAGTGACTTCTTTTAAGAACATTCCCATGTAGAGACTATAAGAATTAATTCTCGCAGCAAGCATGGAAGCTTGGAAGACTCTCCTACCAAAAGCATCCAGGGTTCTACATTCACGTCCTGGAGGATTAGAGGCATGTCTCTTGGCACTTCTAATCTTTCTCATTGCAGACTCAACCACAATAGAGTGGTGAGGAAGCTGAGTTTTATGGAAACCAGGACAAGGAGGGACACGATACATGGTGTCCAACCTGCGAGAATGAGGAGAGGTGGTTAGAGGTGCTTCCCACATCCTTAACATGAGATCATACAGAATCTCATGAATAGGCAAGGTAGCTGCCTCTTTAGGAGGTTTAGGATATTGTAGAATATCTAACTCCTTAGCTCTAGGCTCTGACTCTGGGGCTACTGTAATAGAGAGGCCCCGAGCCACCTCTCTGATGAAGTCTTGAAAAGACAAGTCCTCTGGAGGAGACATCCTTCGTTTAGGAGAGGACTTCTCCTGTGGAAGAAGCATCGCTGCATCGACAGACTCTTCAGAATCCTCAGAATCATCAGAGGAATCGAAGTATCGTCTGTCAGGATGCTCTTGCAAAGCCCGATACCCTTACCGACTGGGATCGGTATCGGAAATCACCGGTACCGGGGTATCGGTACCAGAGGGCTGCAGAGGGCAGAGTACCGGTATAACTGACACCGATTCCGATGTCGATGCTACCGGTACCGTAATCGGCGCCGATGGCAATACCGGAGCCGGTACCGGCGTAGTAGTCTGTTGCGGTACCACGGGCGTCGATGCCACAAGGAAAGCCGCCAGACTGCGTTCGATGGACAGAATCCTCTGATCCATCGACGCCGCCAATGCCTGGAAGTCGGTACCGGTGGAGGCCACCGGTACCCCAGAGCATGGCACCAGGAGATCTGTTGAGGCCACGCCATCTAGATCATCCTGGAACCCTGATGATGATGCTTTAGAAGCCGAAGCCTCCCGCTGGGGTAATTTTGCCGGTGCAGAATCCTTGAGGGCAAGGCCAGGGGCATCTCGATGCTTAGAAGGAGATTTGCCCTTCGAGGACCGGCTGGATTTATGTTTAGTTACCTGAGATCCATGTGAGGAAGAAGAAGCCCTGGAGGACGTCGATGCCACCAAAGCTGCATCAGAGGGAAACAGGGTACTGAGCTTGGCAGCTCGGTTCTGTCGACCTCTCTTAGACATCATGGAACAGGACACACAATCTGTAATGGAATGGTCAGGGCCTAAACACTTTAGACACCAGTCATGGGTGTCGGTGACGGAGATAGTACCGCCACATTTTGTGCACTTCTTAAATCCTGAGGCAGGCTTTTCCATATTTAAGGAAAAAGGTTTTGGGCCTAAGGCCCAAAACTGAAGTACACTTGAAGAGAATAAATGGAAAAAAGGTCTTTTTTTTTTTTTTTTTAAAGAAAAGAATAAGAACCGGCGGTACCGGTATAGCGTCGAGGAAGGCAGACGCGACAGAAAAGAAATAAAGAAAAAATAAGGAAATTCTTCTGTGGTGACAGGAACACGACCTGCTGGCTCCGCGGAAAAAGAACAACTGAGGAGAGACAGTTGGAAAGGCGGGAAGGCAGCATGCAGGCGCTTTGGGATGCTCCCAAAAGCTTTCTGATTGGACGCTGGGGAGCGTTCCCGTGCAGGCTCCGTCAGTACCGACGTACCCATATGTGAAGACTCATTCCTGCTTGTTCCTGGAGATAATATTTTCTCTTATTAGTCTTAAATATTTCACCCTGTAGCTTTATTGCATGTCCCCTAATCTTTCTATATTTTGATGGCATAAACAATCCATCTATGTTTGCCCGTTCCACTCCATTCATTAATTTATAGACCTCTATCATATCTCCCCTGAGCCGTCGCTTTATAGTTATGCTTCATGTGTTCTGTCAGAGGTGTTGGTGGGTTTGGACCTGCGCATATGTGCCAGCCACATATTGAGGTGTGGCATGCAGGGTGGTGGCTGAGGTTGCTGCATATTTGTGTAGTATGTTAGGGGATGGCAAACTGCAACCATTTGAAAGATCATTTGTGGCTGAGCATCTGTCTGGACTTCATGAAATCAACTATCCAGGATGGCACCTTAAAAGGAAGAATCCTTCACAAACTCCCAGTTTCCCGATAAGACTGGTATGTGCTTCCCTAGTATTGCAGGCTTCTTTAGGTACTGATTTTATAGGTAATATTGACTTTTTAGTTGTATACAGCTAGGTAAGTTTATCACCACTCACAATGGTGAAATGTACCCCATGAAAACTGCATACATATTTACACCTGCGCATAGTTTTTCTGAGGTAAAATACATCTATGCATGCATTCGAAGACTGTATCCCAACCTTACCTAGGTCTGTATCCCAACCTTACCTAGGTCTCCTCAGTCTGTGGGTAAAGTTATACACATACAGGCACTACACATGAAGCTTTATTTGTACATAGGGTAGACAGTTTTATAAAGGCCCATTTCCACAGGTAAAGCATTGCATTACCTACAGAAATGACTGCAAATGTACTGTATCTCAAGGACCATTAGAGGTATTTTGCATTCTTCCTCTTCAACCCCAGGTGGCTCTGCAGAATCCTCACTGACCTGAGAGTTGAAGTCATGTCTTTTTGAGGCACATCTCAGTACCACACATGGTTACCAGGGGCTGCCACAATAGCAGCAAACATCTCACCTTCTCTTCTCATGCATAGCTGCATCTTAAAGTCCATAGAGGAATTAGGGTTCATTATGGATTGGGGCCTATCTAAGGGGAAAGAGAACGTTTTTTGGGGGGGGAGGGGAGGGAGAGGTTCTTACATAGATGGAGCATAGGGGCTGTGGATGGGGGGAGGGGGGATAGGCTTGGGGAGGGGATAATAAGGGTAATAAGTAGTAAACCTGACCCAAACATACAAGGATTCCAAACTCAAATCCTCAGTTACACAGCATGTAGCATTTGTCACAGTGTTGGCCCAGAGATAGGTCCCTTTCATGCCACCCTAATTATTCGCTAGATCCCATCTCTCCTAACATAAAGACAGTAGCAATGACCCCAAGCAAGACACCAATAGATCAACAAACTTCAGAGAGAGAAACAACTTATCTACAGCTGGCATGGACCCCACTGATGAATTGCAAGCACTCCCCTGCTAGCTGTTAGCCCATCGATGGCTCCCAAAACCTGAGTACTAAACCAGTGGGCCAAAGGCAAAGCAGCACTTGCAATAACAACAAGGACAAAGGGGTGCTTGCAACTAAGTAAATCACAACAATACAGCATTGAGAGAGCAAAATGTCCCCTACCAGAGCAATAGCAGATAGTTACATGAAAGACCTAAATATAGGTCTTTAAAATCAGGAAAATCTTGAAATCACTCAAATATCAGATAAATGCAGCCTTATTTATTTAAAGTCTTTCAATTATAATTAGCTCTACCTTAAGAAAAGTTTGTGTCCTTAAACATTATGGCCCGATTCCAAAGGGGGAACGTCCTGCCCGCCTGGAAGTCCAGGATCTGGACGAGCCGGTCTAGTCCCCAATTCTGAGCCCGCGGGAGCTAGATGTTCCTGCAGGATAAGAATCGGGTCAAGATGGCCGGCCCATGCCTGGACAGGCAGGCCATCTCCGATTCTGTGCCACCAGACATCCCATCATCTCCCCCCCACAGACCTGCCCGCTCCTGCATGGAGCCACGGTGCCATGGCATCCTGTTTCCATTGTACCGTGGCTCCATTAAGGAGCCACAATCCGTGGCCACCACCACAAAGTTCATTCTCCACAGCCCGACCCCCAATGTGGCTTTCCAAAGGGAGGGTCGGGCTGCAGGGATGTTCCCGCACCCCTCACCCCACTGATCTGGTCCTGCGCTGCCATTCCCCAAAGTCCAGTGGGACTTATTCCACTTCTGTCTATGTTGGTGACACCGGACGTACAGGGCCAGCATCAGGATCGGCCCTGTATGTCTGGGGTCGCAGCCCCACTCATCACCCGCCCTCGCTCCTCCCTCAGCCCGACCCCTTCTGCCCATGTCCAGAGCTCCCCGTACATCTCCTATGTACATGCGGGAAGCTCTGGGCAGGGGATATGGTCCCAGTTAAATGCAGCTCAGAATGACCCCTTATCTACTTATATCCTCTCTTCCAGTAATAAAAATTCTCTCTGGGCCTGATATTCAAAGGCATTTACAGGTTTTGTAGACCTGCAAACCATGAAAATGCTGCTAAGAGGGATATTCAGCGACTAACATGGTTAGTGCCGCTGAATATCCACGAGTGCTGCCGCTACACATCCTGATGCTACGCGGTTAACATCGGGGTGTGTTGTGGGCGCTTCAGGCAACACCCATCGCAAAACAGGCAATGGCGATATTGAGCTGCTGCCCAGTTAGCAACCCGCAGGTAAAGTCAGGCACAACAAATACCGTCCTAACTTTACCTGCAGAAGCCAACCGGGCAGCGGCTCAATATCGCCATTGCCTGGTTAGTTTCCAGGGTCTGTGGCTACCCCAGCATTGAATAACCAGCCTTAATCTTCTTAGAAACATAGAAATATGATGACAGAAAAAGACCACATGGCCTATCTAGTCTGTCCTTCCATAACAACTACAACAGTCCCCTTTTTACCTTTTGAGATCCTCTGTGTTTCTCCCATGCTTTTTTGAATTCAGTTAGTTACTGTCCTCATCTCTACCACCTCCACTGGGAGACTATTCCACGGATTCACTACTCTTTCCGTAAAGAAATATTTCCGCATATCACTCCTGAATCTATCTCCCTTCACCCTCATCCCATGTCCCCTCGTAGCAGAACTTGCTTTCAATTGAAAGAGGCTCTCTCCCTGAACATTTATGCCACGGAGGTATTTAAACATCTCAATCATATCACCTCTATCCCGCCTTTCCTCTAAGGTGTACATATTAAGATCCTTCAGTCTGTCCTCATATGCTTTGTAATGAAGCCCACTAATCATTTTAGTAGCCACCCTCTGCACCGACTCCATCCTGTTCACATCCTTTATAGAAACATAGAAACATGATGACAGATAGCTAGCCATGTTAGCAGTACTAGCTGCAGCCGCTGAATATCAGGCCCTCTGTGCATAGTCCCCAGAAGTTTTAGTTCAAGTAAGTATCACTATCTTTCTTTTTTTTAACTTTTAACCTACATCAAGCTCACCTCTCAGCTGAAGTGGTGCTAGGGAGCTTTGGATGCACCAAGCAGAATTTTCTTCAAAACACGATGTTAAGTAACTTCTCTAAAGAATAGGATTGTCCTCTTCTTCACCTTTTTACCTTTTACCTAACTTTAAAAAACAAAATCAATAATAGAAAAAAATTCTCTTGTGTGTGAATCTTCTGCAAACTTTGTATAAATATGCCTCTTTCTCAAGATACCTCAAGCGAAATAGGGAAGCTAGCTAGGAAAAATACAATTTAAAATATATGTTTCCCTAACTTAGGGGCCCTTACTGTGTTGTAGGATCAAACATTAACATGCGATAAGTACAACTACCCCACACTAAGGGGCCGGTTTACCAAACCATGTTAGATTCGGCTGCTAATGTGCCAAAAAAGTGCAGACAGTGCTATGTTCTCTGCAAAAGCCACATGTTATCTGTTGGGGGCGGGCACAGCAGATAAAATACAGAAGGTGCAGAGAACGCAGTTGGGCAGGATGGTGGATGCAGCTAATGCCACCCATTGACGTAGCGTTTGCTGCATCCACACTGTCTACAGATCCGATGGTTACCACATGCTGTTGGGACCTGTGGTAATGCAGTTAACCCGCATTGCCTATCTGCTGCTTTAGCAGCTAACGTGGCTTAGTAAACTAGCCCCTGGTCATGTCTAGCATATTCCCGGCAGTTACTGTGCTGAAAAGTCCCTTATAGTGCGTTAAGGTAATTTGTAATCACTGCAGGTACACTTAATGCCACTTAGTGAGACGGCATTAAGGGCACCCATGCTAATTGCAACATTGACAGCACCATGCTCTAACTGCAATGTACAGTCCACACCCACTCTCCACTCATAACCTGCCTATTTCCCAGCCAATTGAGGGGAGAATTTCAGTAATAGCACATACTGTATTGTAAAACTCGGTGTTTAAAAGTTTATTTCTTCTGGCAGAAGTATAGTAATGCCTTAGTCAGTCACTAACACAAGCTTGGTTTCAGTGGGCCATACGACTTTTCCTTAAATATTTGCAGTCTGGCCTTGATCTATTATTAATTTCTTTTCAGTCTCAACTTCAATCCCTCATGACAGGCACTCAGAAAATGCCAATCTACTAGGCTTTTCCAACTTGTCAGCAGTTTTACACTGGTTTATTTCTTTAACTGGTGTACATACCAGAATTCAAAGTAATAGGTTCAGTAACAATTTCCAGCATTTCATCACAGTATTTTTCTCTTGGCACCCCTTAAACAGGACTTCTCATACCAAATCTCAGTATTGCTTTTCCTATCTCTCTCAGTCTCTCAGAAAAAAAAGCAGATAATTCATTGCAGCTGCTTTTAATTTTAATATTTCCATACTTCTTACCTTTACAACAATTTGTATTAACCTCAAATCCATTCACACTATTCCTAGCATTCTAGACTCCCCAGATAAAAATATTTTGGGATAGATGGTGATATCCGTTGAACCCTTCTAGCGTGTACTATTTCTCAAAATTAGCCTCTAACCAGTCTCTCATATATTTAAACTACACAACTGAAATAAATTTTGGCATCTCATTACAGGTTTGTCTAATAAAATATAAACCCCGAATGTCAACTGAAACAGTCACTCTACAAAAAATGGTAAGCTTTTACTAAGCGACTATCGTTACTCCCCCTCCCTTCTCACTCATTGTCAAGCTCACTGGCTTGGGTGAACAACCTCTATAGCTACTATGTAACTTTCCCTTTGGGAGTATTTAAATAGCTATTAAAACTTTTCAAGCACTAATTAATAAACATATTAAACAAACCAAATTAGACTTTCTTCCATATTTCCTACATACTTAACATTTTCCCAAAATCCCTAGACATGCACGTCCACTGGCGTTAGCTGCAAAAGTCCATCACAGCTTAGTAAATATACATCTTACTCTATACCTGCCTTACTCCCAGCTTAAACCAAGGTAAACTTACTTTTCAATAAAGATGTGTATAAGCTGTGTCTCCTTTAAAAACAATACAAGCCCTTCATGTATAACTTTATGCTTTCATCTCCAGCTCCTAGCTGTAAATGCAAATTAGGACGTTTAAGATCGCGGCCAGCCCCACATTCTTCAAATTATAGTCAAGATCTCCCAAGCGGCTCCCAATGTGACCTTCAGTGTAACCAAGACTCTTCCGCACTGCCCCAGTCAATGCCTTGGCACCAATCTTATCTGGCAGTGATCACGGCAAATGCACTTCCCAGAATTCTCCAACAGCTTCTGCCCAAACTGCGACTATGGCCCTACACCACCAACACTGCCTCTGGGGCTCCCATTTACAACACAGCAGCTCCTGCCACCACTGTCTCTTCATCATCACTGCTGCTCCCCTCACCAGGCCCCTACCTCAGACCTCCCCTCAATCAAGTCCAGCCACAGCCAATAGCCACTGTTACAGCAAAGCCTCCAGGGCCCTGAAGTGCTGCTTTATATATTTTTTTTAATTGACAGCCTCTTCCCTCTCTTCTTTTGTGGCCCATTGCAACTTTTGCTCTTTTTTACTGCCCCTGTTCCAGCATGGCGGCAGTCCTAATACCCCTGATACTGCTGTGAAAACATCTCCAGTCAGGTCCCTCACCCAAAGCTGATATCCACCAAGGTAAGCTTTCTGTTTAATTCTATAATTTTATTCATATTGGTTATGGTGATACTGAGGATATTCAAAGAGGAATATACAAAATCAATCATGAGTCTCTTTCTAATGATTTGTCATACTATATAAACATGGCACAAACAATATTCAAAATGGTAAAAGATGACATTCTAAAGTGAAAACCACTAAATTTTCACCTTCAGTCTCAATATAATGCAAATATTCAAAATAATAATACTTTCCATATGCCAACAAGGCCATCTGTAACAAGAAAAATCAAACTGGAATATTGTAGAGTATAACTATTGATGGAATACCATTTATAGGATCCATATGGAGTGGAGGAGTGGCCTAGTGGTTGGGGCAGAGTACTTCAGGCTGGAAGGTCAGGGGTTCAAATCCCACTAGAGGACAGCAACCTTGGACCGGAAGGACTGGGGTTTCTAGTCCCACAGGTGCTCCTTGTGGTCTTGGGCAAGCCACTTAACCCTCCATAGCCCATGTTCCCTGTAAAATAGTTATCTCCAAGTTATAATGCCCTGTTCAATGTAATTTCAGTTTGTTCAATGTAAACTGCACTGATGCAGAATAGCGCAGTATATAAGAGAATATAAATAAAATAAAATATCCTTGGCTGAGATGATTGCATGGCTTAGTGATAGCAACATGTCAATCAACTATAACAAAACAGAGGCCATGTTTATAACTAGAGGAAACAACTTTGACTTCCTTCTACTATCTGCATCCGGGACAACTATATTAATTAATTTATTTATTTATTTAGCTGCATTTATATCCCGCTTTTCACCGGGTCAAAGCGGTTGGGGGATACATTTAACACGAGGGGATATGAGACACATACACTAATACTTACAGGGAACATGGGCAATGGAGGGTTAAGTGGCTTGCCCAAGACCACAAGGAGCACCTGTGGGACTATTAAAGTAAAAAAAGAGGTAAAATACCTTGGAATCACATTAGATATGAAGTTAAACCTACATTCTCATATTCGCAAAACTACTGCTAAAGCATATTATAAATTGAAACTCATAAGGAGGCTCAGACCTATTTTAAATCAAGACCATATTAGGACTGTATGTCTAGCAATTATCACGCCTACATTAGATTATGGAAATTTGATTTATCATGGTCTCCCTATTCAATCTATTTACCCCCTTCAATTGGTGCAAAATACGGCAGCTAGAATCATTACTAATTCTGCAAAAAGCGATCATGTCACTCCAGTGCTTCAGAGCCTCCACTTGTTGCCCATACAAGCTCATATAAAATTCAAGGCTACATTGAATATTTTTAAAATCTTCAATAATATCTCAGCTAATGTCCTTCAAAACCTAATAATTAAACATACTAGCTTGAGACCGCTTAGAAACAGTGTGGACAACAGAATTGCTATTCCATTTGATTTCCATAAAATACGCGTAAATCAGGCAACATCCAGAAGGGCACCGTCATTATATGTGCCCGAACTATGGAATACTTTACCCAATTGCATGCGGGCAACGAGAGACTTAAAAGACTTCAGTCAAATGCTTAAGACTTTTCTATTTATACAATTTTATGGTCCTACTTAGGATTCAGCATAAGCATGTACTTTTACAATTTGTATTCCTGTTTTGTGTATTCTTCCTATACCCCCCAATACCTTTCCTTGCTTTTACCTATATTTGTATACCTTGTCTTGTCTTTGATTGAAGGATAAGTTGGTATATAAAACTGGTTAAATAAATAAATAAATAAATACAATTTCTCCTGGTGTTTCTTCTGGCTTCAGGCAAGTCACTTAATCCTCCATTGCCTCAGGTACAAACTTAGATTGTAAACTCTCTGCAGACAGGGAAATACCTACAATGCATGATTGTAACTCGCCTTCAACTGCTACTGGGAAAGGCGTGAGCTAAATACTACTAAATAAATACTTACGTTTGAATCGGTCAAGGCTGGGAGATTGTGCCACATTCGGAAGTACACTACACTCTGGGAACCGGTGAGGAAATCTATCATGCTGCCTAAACTGGGAAATGTTTTTCTTCTCTTTACACGATAAAATCTGGAGGACACTTAGAAGTTTTAGACAGCTCTTTGGAGTTCAGGAAGCATTACTTTTCAAACCTTTGGATTAGGTTAGGATTGGATTAGAGTTGATGTTGGGAGAGGACTAGAAGGGGATGGTACTGGGGGAATGAGGATGGAGGGGGGAAAATATAGTTTGTGTGGGAGGGAAGAAAAATCTATGATGGGCTGGGTATTGGGAGAGTAAGTGGGGATTGAGGATGGAGAGGTAAAATTTGAGTGGATGAAAAAGGAATAAAGAAAGAAATGGAGGAAAAAGCAAAAGGGGAGAGATCAGTATGTTAAAACAGATGTAGAGAGAGAATGGGAAAAAATCTAGAAGAGAGAAGAAAGGACAAATGGACAGCAGACATTGGAGAGTTAGCAGAAGACACGAAGAAACCAGAAGAAAGCAACCGGAGCAATTGCAACTGAAAAATAAAATGCACAAACAACAAAAGGTAGAAAAATACTTTTTTATTTTGAATTTATTAACTGGAATATGTCAGCTCTGGGAAATGTGCGTCGCTAATGTCTTTGCGTTTTGTTTAGTACAAGAGGAAATTAATTACAGTTTTATTTCTCCCGTGTTGTACATTCCAAGTTTGACTTTTGAGGTTTCCATTTTAATTACTGTCTTCACATTTTAAAATTGTGATCCCTTGTCCTATGTTTGGTGACGGTCTATGTTTTGCATGTGTAACCGAGCTGTAGTATTCTGTGCATGTAGTTTCTTTGTGATAATCCCACTTGTTCTCTTTCCCCAGTAGGTGATGTATTGGTATTCTCTGAGATGTATTGGTTTAAAATTTGCAGTGTTGCCTTTTGATAGGTAGGGTTTGTGAGTCCTGGTGGTGCTATTATGATATGGCGGGTTTGCTATGGGTTCTAAATTGGCAGGGTTTATGTGCCTAGCAGTTGGCCTTGAAGTACATAGTAATAATGTAGAAATCTGGTAGTCTTTCTCTATCCTCACTGCCCATGCAAATGCTATTCAGACACTCATTAAGAGGCATGTTTACTAAAAGTTAATGCGTATTCACAGATGTTAATGTGCTTTAAGTGCAAAAACACCCATTTATTTCTTTTGGCACAGTGGCACTTAACACATATTAATATTTAGTAAACATGCCCCTAAGTCATTGCAAGGAGAAAAAAGAGACTTGTGAAGGGCTCCTTTGAAAGCCACCTAAAATTTTAGATGGGCAACATATACATTTTAAAATAAAACAAATTAAATGTATGCAAATGAGTTCCACTGGATATGCAAATGAGGCCCCGAAATGAGTCTCCACACATGGCCCCGCATCACCCTTGGACTGCCCCTGGGTGTGGTCACACCATGGAATGATAGAGAGGCATTATAATATCCTTTGTTTTATTCTCTATTCCCTTTCCTTATGATTCCTAGCATTCTATTTGATTTTTTGGCCGCTACTGCACACTGGGTGGAGGGTTTCAACGTATTATCCACGATGACATCTAAATTTTTCCTAGGTGGTGGTTCCTAATGTGGACCCTTGCATCATGTAACTGCAGTTTGGATTGTTCTTTCCGAGGGGCATAATTTTGCACTTGTCCACATTAACTTTCATCTGCCATTTGGAAGTCCAACCTTCCAGTTTATCAAGGTCCTCTTGCAATTTTTCACAAACCTCTTGTGTTTTAACAACTTTGAATAATTTTGTGTCATCTACAAATTTGATCACCTCACTCATTATTCCTATTTCCGGGTCATTTGTGAATATATAAAAAAGCAGTGGGCCCAACACAGATCTCTTGGGTACTCCACTATTCACCTTTCTCCACTGAGAAAATTGGCCATTTAGCTCTACTCTCTGCTTTCTATCAGTTCCTGATCCACAGTAGTACACTGCCTCCTATCCCATGACTTCATAATTTTGTCAAGAGTCCCTCAAGAGGGACCTTGTCAAAGGCTTTCTGAAAATCCAGATACACTATATCGACTGGCTCATCTTTATCTACCTGTTTATTCACACTTCCAAAAAATATAACAGATTAGTAAGACGAGCCTTTCCTTGACTAAATTCATGTTGGCTTTTTCCCATTAAACCATGTCTATATACATATTCAGTAATTTTATTATTTATAATGGTTTTTACCATTTTGTCCAATACTGACATCAGGCTCACCAGTCTGTAGTTTCCCAGATCACCCCTGGAACCTTTTTTAAAAATTGGCGTTACATTGGTCATTCTCCAATCATCAGGTACTACAGATGATTATATTGATATTTCACAGATTACTAATATCAGGTCTGCAATTTCATAATTCAGTTCTTTCAATACGCTTGGATGTATACCATCCGGTCCAGGTGATTTACTACTCTTCAGTTTATCAAATAGTTGTAATACATCTTCCCGGGTTATCTATATTTCTTTCAATTCTTCTGATACATCACCTTTATATACCATTTCAGGTAAGGGTAACTACCCTACATCTTCTTCAGTAAAGACCATAGCAAAGAATTCAGTCTTTCTGCTATGGTCTTGTCCTTCCTTAGCACCCCTTTTACCCCTCTATCATCTAATAGTCCAACTGACTCTCTCACAGGTTTTTAGCTACGAATATGCTTGAAAAAGTTTTCATTATATGTTTTTGCTTCCATGGCAAGCTTTTTTTCAAATTTTCTCCTTGCTTGCCTTATCTATGCCTTGCATCTATCTTGCTAGTGCTTATGTTGATTCCCATTTTCGTCATTTGGCTCCTTTTTCCATTTCCTGAAAGATGTTTTTTTTTGGCTGCAACAGCCTCTCTGACCTCATCTTTAAACCATGCTGGCAGTATTTTGGCCTTCCTTACACTTTTCTTAAAGCATGGAATACATCTGATCTGGTCTTCCAAGATTGTATGTTTAACCTTTTCAGCTGCTCCTTTTAGTTTTTTCTTAACTATTTTCCACATTGTAGTACACAGCCTTGGTGAACAAACTGGCTGGAGCCTAGTACTATGTAAAGATTTAAGGGGAAATGTTAAGTTGTGTTGTTCAGAGAGCATAAGTAAATGAATGCTGATGTAGAGCATTATGAGGTGTGATCAAAACTAATCAAGACTTGTACAATAACACTGACAGTTATTGCACTCAATTCTCCTTCAAAGTAGTCCCCTTCCGATAAAACACGCTTCCTCCAGAGTTCCTGCCACTGCTGGAAACAATTTTGAAATGCCTCTTTCGTTATGCTGTGAAGCTGCTGTGTTGAATTTTGCTTAATGGTCTCCAAGTCATCAAATCTTCCTTTCAGTGGTAATTTCAGTTTTGGCAGCAAGAAAAAGTCACAGGGTGTGAGGTCAGGTGAGTACAGAGGCTAACGGACTTGCTCGATTAGGTGTTTGGCTAAGAACTGCTGTACAAGATGTGACGAATGAGCTGGGGTATTATCGTGCTAAAGCAATCATTCACCATTCCTGTGCAACTCTAGCCTCTTATGATGTTCATATGAGTCAGAATGTGGATGTAGTACCCCTTATTGATGATGCAGCCTTTTGGATGATGAACAATACCCTGGTAATCAAAGAAAACTGTGAGCATGGCCTTGACATTGCTCCTCACCTGACGGGCTTTCTTGGGTCTGAGAGTTTGAAATCTTCCATTGTGAGGATTGAGCCTTAATTTCCTGGTCATAACCATAAATTCATGATTCATTTGATGAAATCTAAGAACATAAGATAAGCCATACTGAGTCAGACCAAGGTCCATCAAGCCCAATATCCTGTTTCCAACAGTGGCCAATCTAGGTCATAAGTACCTAGCAGTCTCCCCAAAAGACAAAGATTCCTCAATGCTTGTCAAGTAGTGATATCCTGGGTCCCTTTTAATAATGGTTTATGGATCGTATCTCCAGGAACTTGTCCAAACCTTTTTTAAACCCAACTACACTAACAGCTTTTACTACATCCTCCAGTAACAAATTCCAGAGTTTGATTACACATTGAGTGAAAAAATATTTTCTCTTATTAGTCTTAAATAGGTTACCCTGTAGCTTCATTGCATGTCTTCTTTGTAGTCAAAGTACAGGATTTTCGGAACAAATTTTGCAGAGGCACGTTGTATCCCCAAATTGACCCATAAGAATGGACTGTACCGACCCAAAACTGATGTCTATGTCCTCAGCAAGCTCCCTAATAGTCACGCGATCATTTGAGTGTATCGCAGCATGCATTGCTTCAACTTTGTCTTCATTCCTGCTCGTGGATGGCCTTCCAAAACTTTGGCAGCCTTCTTGAAAACATTTGTACCAGTTATAAACTTGAGCACGACTCATGCATTCATTGCCATACACTTGCTGCAACTTGTCATAAGTCTCTTTGCATGAATCTCTAAGTTTCTGGCAGAATTTAATAGAAATTCCATGTTCAATTTTTTCACTCATCGTAAATCTGACAAATTGTTTTTACATGATACCAAACATCACATGACTAAAAAAGTACAGGTGTGCTGCAGCCACGCTACACTCTGCACATGCAGAGCACATAACTAGGTCACTGCATGCTTAATAGCATCATGTGCTACGTGTTGTTATATAAATACACAACAAGTCTCGATACCTTTTGTTCCCATCTTGTATATTATTGAGTGTTGGAAGGGGAGAGAACAAGCTTCAGGGAATATGAAATGTTTGATAATGGAGAGGGGTATGAGTGTGGATAGATACAATGCGGGATGAATAGTTGGTGGAAGATGGAGGATTGGGAGGAGGTCTTTCTGACATTGCTGCTTGGATCTCTCATTGCCGCTTGAAATTGAACATGGCCAAAACTAAGCTTGTTAGTTTTCCACCTAAACCCTCCTCTCCCCTTCCTCCTTTCTCAGTCTCTGTGGATAACCCTATACTCCTTCCTGTTTCCTCAGCTCGCAACCTTGGGGTTGTCTTCAACTCCTTTCTTTCCTCCACACACATCCAATTGATAGCTAAAACCTGTCATTTGTTTCTCTATAATATCTCCAAAATTCTCCCATTCCGTTCTGAACACACTACTAAGAAACTTATCCACTCTTTAGTCACCTCCCATCTTGACTATTGTAACCTACTCCTTGCTGATCTCCCTCTGAATCATCTCTCTCCCCTTGAATCTGTTCAACATCCTACTGCATGGCTAATCTTTCACCAGCCTCATCATACTCATATTACCCTCTCTTCTCAAGTCTCTTCATTGGCTTCCTATCCGTTTCCACATCCAGTTCAACTTTCTCCTGCTGACCTATAAGTGCATTCACTCTGTAGCTCCTCGCTACCTTTCCTCTCTTATCTCTCCCTACACAACCTCCTTGGGAACTCCCCTCATCTGACAAATCGCTTCTATCTGTGCCCTTCTCTTCTACTGCTAACTCTAGGCTTTGCTTCTTTCACCTTGCTGCTCCTTATGCCTGGAATAAACTACCTGAGTCTGTACATCAAGCTTCATCTTTGGCCCTTTTCAAATCCAGGCTGAAAACTCACCTCTTCGCTACTGTTTTCGGATCTTGATTCACCTAATCTCCTTTGTGTTTCCTTACCATTCCCCCTAGATGTATTCTATGTCTACAGCTACTGTGTTCACTGTGTTAACTAGATTGTAAGCTCTGATGAGCAGGGACTGTCTTTTACATGTATCTGTGCAGCACTGCATATGTCTTGTAGCATTATACAAATGTTCAGTAGTAGTAGTTGTAGTGAAGTCAAATTGGCTGGAGTTATGGGAAGAGGGAGATAAGAGATCAAGTACAGTGACCTCTAGTGGTGATAGGTATGGTAGATTGGGAGGATGTAGGGCAGGCTAACATGGATGTAGGCCAGGATGCATTCATGGTAAAATTACCCTGATAAATAAAGTACCTCCAGATCTTTATGACCAGGAATAATGCGGCTATCACCGGTTCAGCAAAAAAGCTATACATCATATTTAAACAGTTCAAGATAGATATCCTTTATTTTGCCAGAAACCCACCTAATGGTGAAGAAGAAAGACTTTGTTAAGAGTGGCAGGGCTATGTGGATTCTCTTCCTATATAAAGGAAAAGAGGGGTGGCCATTTTAATACATAAGCAGCTCCCTTCAAAGTAGAGGAATATTTGAATTCAGTAGCAGCTTCCGACCTTAAAGGATACAACAGAAAATAAACTTCCAAGAATCTATTCAAATAACTAAGTGCTTCACTCCAAATTATTGTATGTACTGTTACCAATAGTTTAAATCTTGTTCTCTGATTATAGGGAGCTAATATAGTTCCTTATGAATAGGTGTCACTCAATCCCATTTTTTATCTCTTTTAATAACCTTCACAGCTATATTCTGTACTGATTGTAATCTTGAGTTAAATTTCATGTCTAATCCCAGATAAACCAGGTTGCAATAATCTAATTGTGAAATAACTACTTCTTGTATTATAGTCTTTAGATTTTCTTTTGACAGATAAGATCTGATTTATCTCATTAAGTGCAACTTTTCATATGCTAATTTAATAACGGTGACTGTCTATTTATCCATTGATATTTATGATGCAGGTTCTACCACTAGACTCCTTAACTCTGTTTCACTCTTTGTAAGTAATCCATTAATGACTGGGCCATTCTCCAGCCCTTCTTTTTGTGTTCTACCAGCCCATCTTAAGTCATTAAGATCCATCCATGCCTGAGTCCTTTCCATAACTAAAGTGATATGTTTGCAAGTATCATCAATCAACCCCGTTATTGAAAAAAAGATTTGAATATCATCAGCATAAGAGAACTGCATTATTCTTATGTTATTGAACATTCTATAATACGATGCCGTATAAGCATTGAATAAGACTGGGGAAAAGGGTCATCAATGTGGGATTCCACATTTTGGAATCCATTCTTGGGAAGTGTGCCCCTGAAAATTTACCTCACAAGATCTTCCTCTTCAGAATTCTTTATACAATGGCTAAACTTGACTTGCCATTCCAAGTTCAACTGATTTCTGAATATAAGAACATAAGAATATAAGATATGTCATACTGAGTCAGACCAAGGTTCATCAAGGTTTCCAACAGTGGCCAATCTAGGTCATACGTACCTAGCAGTTTCCCCAAAAGACACAGGATCCACAATGCTTGTACTGGGTCAAGCATTGATATCCTGGGTCCCTTCTTAATAATGGCTTATGGACATTTCCTCCAGGAACTTATCCAAACCTTTTTTAAACCTAGCTACACTAACAGCCTTTACTACATCCTCCGGTAACAAATTCCAGAGTTTGATTATACGTTGAGTGAAAAAATATTTTCTTTTATTAGTCTTAAATAGTTTACCCTGTAGCTTCATTGCATGTCCCCTAGTCTTTCTATATTCTGATAACGTAAACAATCGATCTACTTTTATCCGTTCCACTCCGTTCATTAATTTATAGACTTCTATCATATCTCCCCTCAGCCGTCTCTTTTCCAGGTTTAAGAACCCTAACCTTTTTAGCCTTTTTTCATAGGAGTATCCTTCCATCCCCTTTACCATTTTGGTGGCTCTTCTCTGAACCTTTTCTAATAACGCTATATCCTTTTTAAGATATGATGACCAGAACTGCACACAATATTCAAGGTGCGGTCTCACCATGGAACGATATAGAGGCATTATAATATCTTTTGTTTTATTTTCCATTCCTTTCCTTATGATACCTAGCCGCCACTGCACACTGGGCCGAGGGTTTTAACATGTTATCCACAATGACACCTAAATCTTTTTCCTGGGTGGTGGTTCCTAATGTGGAATCTTGCATCGTGTAACCATAGTTTGGGTTGTTCTTCCCTAGGTGCATAACTTTGCACTTGTCCACATTAAATTTCATCTGCCATTATGATGCCGTCTTCCAATTTATCAAGATCCTCTTGCAATTTTCCACAATCCTCTTGGGTTTTAACAACTTTAAATAGTTTTGTGTCATCTGCAAATTTGATATCCTCACTCGTTATTCCCTTTTCTATGTCATTTATGAATATGTCAAAAAGCAGCAGACCCAGCACAGATCCTTGGGGTATGCCACTATTCACCTTTCTGCATTGGGAAAATTGGCCATTTAGCCCTACCCTCTGCTTTCTATCTTTTAACCAATTCCTGATCCACAATAGTACACTGCCTCCTATCCCATGACTCTTTAGTTTTGCCAAAAGTCTCTGATGAGGGACCTTGTCAAAGGCTTTCTTAAAGTCCAGATACACTATATCAACTGACTCACCTTTGTCCACCTGTTTATTCACACCTTCAAAAACACATAACAGATGAGTAAGACAAGATCTTCCTTGTCTAAAGTCATGTTGGCTGTCTCCCATTAGGCCATGACTATCTACATGCTGAGTAATTTTGTTCTTTATGTTGGTTTCTACCATTTTTCCTGGTACTGACGTCAGGCTCACTGGTCTGTAGTTTCCCAGATCACCCCTGGAACCCTTTTTAAAAATTGGCGTTACATTGGCGATCCTCCAATCTTCTGGTATTACAGATGATTTTAATGAAAATTCACAGATTACTAATAGCAGGTCTGCAATCTCATATTTCAGTTCTTTCAACACCCTTGGATGTATACCATCCGGCCCAGGTGATTTTCTACTCTTCAGTTTATCTAATAGTTGTAATACATCTTCCTGATGTATCGATATTTCCTTCAGTTCTTCCGCACCTTTAAATACCACTTCAGTCATGGGTAACATCCCTACATCTTCATCAGTAAAGACCGAAGCAAAGAATTCATTCAGTCTCTCCGCTATTGCCTTGCCGCCTCTTAGTGCCCCTTTAACCCCTCTATCATCTAATGGACCAACTGACTCTCTCACAGGTTTTTTGCTACGAATGTACTTGAAAAAGTCTTTATTCGCGTTTTTGCTTCCGCAGCAAGCTTCTTTTCAAATTCTCCCTTTGCCTGCCTTATCAATGCCTTGCATTTGACTTGCCAGTGCTTGTGCTGTTTCCAGGTTTCGTTGTTTGGCTCTTTTTTCCATTTCCTGAAAGGTGCTTTTTTGGCAACAACAGCCTCTCTGACCTCACCTTTAAACCATGCTGGCAGTTTTTTGGACTTCCTTCCACTTTTCTTAAAGCGTGGAATACAGCTGGTCTGGGCTTCCAAGATAGTATTTTTCAACAACAATTTTAACCTTTGCAACTGCTCCTTTTAGTTTTTTCTTAACTATTTTCCTCATTTTATCATAGTCTCCCTTTCAAAAGTTAAAAGGTAGTACTGTGGATTTCCTTATTATCCCTCCTCCACTAATTAAATCAAACGCGATCATGCTATGATCACTATTGCCAAGTGGCCCCAACACCCTTATCTCTTGCACTAGATCCGGTGTTCCACTAAGGACTAGGTCTAATATGGCTTCCCCTCTGGTCGGTTCATGAACCAGCTGCTCCAAGAAGCAGTCATTTATTTCATCTAGGAACTTTATCTCCCTAGCATGTCCTGCTGTGACACTGACCCAGTCGATACCAGGGTAATTGAAATCACCCATTATTATTACTGCGCTGTAACTTTTGTTAGCTTCCTTGATTTCTTTGAGCATTTCATCATCCATTTGTTCATTCTGGCCAGGCGGTCGATAGTACATCCCCACTGCCATCGCCTTCCCCTTTTAACATGGAATTTCAATCCATAGAGATTCTACAGCAAATTTTGTTTCCTGCAATACTTTAATCCTTTCTGACTCAATGCCCTCTCTAACATAGAGCGCAACCCCTCCACCAATTTGATCAGCTCTATCATTATGATATAGTTTTTACCCAGGTATCACAGTGTCCCACTGGTTGTCCTCCTTCCACCATGTCTCTGATATTCCAATTATATCTAACCTCTCATTTAGTGCTATATATTCTAACTTTCCCATCTTATTTTTTAGACTTCTAGTATTTGCATATGAGCAATTTAGAGACTGTATTTTATTCATATTAATCTGGCTATTGGTAGGCATGGGTAATTTGGGATCTTTAAGCACTGTCTGCTCCATACTCAAGGGCATTTGGGCTACTTTACTCTTTTTTGGAACCTCTCTGCTTTTGGTAGTATCCTTCAAGGATACATTCTTCCGAACCATGCGCTCTTGGGTGACTGTCAGCTTTCCCCTATTATCTAGTTTAAAAGCTGCTTTATCTCCTTTTTAAAGGTTAATGCCAGCAGCCTGGTTCCATCCCGGTTAAGGTGAAGCCCATCCCTTCGGAAGAGCCCCTTCTTTCCCCAGAATGTTCCCCAGTTCCTAACAAATCCAAAACCCTTATCTCTGCACCATTGTCTGATCCACGCATTGAGACTCCGAAGCTCTGCCTGCCTTTTGGGTCCTGCGCATGGAACGGGAAGCATTTCGGAGACTTTGCTCTCAGGGAACAAGTCCGGAACAAGTCTGCTGTCTTGGTACATGTTGGTACCAATGACATAGGAAAATGTGGTAGGGAGGTTCTGGAGGCTAAATTTAGGCTTTTAGGTAGGAAGTTGAAATCCATAATTTCAACTTCCTACCTAAAATCCTAAATTTAGCCTCCAGAACCTCCCTACCACATTTTCCTATGACATTGGTACCAACATGTACCAAGACAGCAGACTCCTCCCCAGCACTATCTAAGACCTTATCTAGGTGGCACGTGAGGTCCGCTACCTTCGCATCAGGCAGGCATGTTACCAGGCGATCCTCACGTCCACCAGCCACCCAGCTATCTACATGCCTAATGATTGAATCACCAACTATAACGGCTGTCCTAACCCTTCCCTCATGGGCACATGGCCTTGGAGAAACTTCCTCAGTGCGAGAGGGTTTTACATCACCTGGAGGACAGGTCCTAGTTACAGGATCACTTCCTGCCACACCAGGGTGATGCTCTCCTGTCACGTGACCTCTCTCCTCCATGGCAACAGGGATGCTGCCAGACTGGAGATGGGACTTCAGGACTATATCCCTGTAGGTCTTGTCTATGTACCTCTCTGTCTTTCTTATGTCTTCCAAGTCTGCTACTCTAGCCTCTAGAGAACGGACTTGTTCCCTGAGAGCAAAGAGCTCCTTGCACCAAGTGCACACGTAAGACCTCTCACCAACTGGGAGAAAATCATACATGTCACACTCAATGCAAAAGACTGGAAAGCCCCCATTTCGCTGCTGGACTGCTGTCTGCATCTTAGTTTTAAGCTTGTGTTTAGATCTTTAAGTTCTTTACTTACTAAGGGTTGCTATGGATATTTATACTAATAAAGCTGTACCTAATACGTTTAATATACCTTGTTCACCTGAAGCTTAATTAATCTCAGGTCCTTAGTGTATGATCGATTTGGATAACGAGCTTCACCTGAGAGCATCTCCTTTCCTCTAAGATGTGTATCAACCCATGATAGACCAAGTCGACTGCTGCATATAGGTCAATTTGTACCAATAGACCTTATCTTATCTCTTCTAATTCTACCAACTTCAACTGTGACCAACAGCTATCACCTTTTACACCTATTTTTTATAGGACTATCACCTACAATAATCCCCTCAGACACCAAGAAAAATTCCTCATCTATCTAAATTTCACTCTGCTTTAATGATTTGGAGCCTGCGACAGAAGCCATATGAAAAGAGACTTGAAGACCTAAATATGTACACTTTGGAGGAGAGGAGGGACAGGGGAGATATGATTCAGACCTTTAAATACTTAAAGAGAAATAATGAACAAACAAACCTCTTCCAAAGACGGAGAAGCTGTAAAACTAGAGGGCATAACATGAAGCTGCAAGGGGGTAAATTGAAAGGCAATGTCAGGAAATACTTTTTCACTGAAAGAGTGGTGGATGCTTGGAATGCCCTCCCGATGGAAGTGGTGGGGACAAACACAGTGACGGAATTCAAAATGGCATGGGACAGACACAGTGGATCCCTTTACAGCAAAAGGATAAAATCAAAATAAACAAAACTATCTAATTTCTCAACAAATAGGGGTGTCCTAGACGAAGCGGTGGGTTCACCCCTAAACAAAGACATGGGGATGGTTGGCCTGCACATAGCGGCAGGTGCACCTACCCTTGCCATCTTACTGGGCAGACTAGATGGACCATACTGGTCTTTATCTGCCGTCATTTACTATGTTACTATGTTCACTATGTTACTATGTAACTCCTCTACAATTGCTTTATTTCATTTCTATAATTTTGACTCAAAAAATGGCTAATTGTATAAAAGTAAATCTTTCTTCCAAGCTGACTATTTTTACTTTTGAGGGTGATGAGAGCTGTTTTCCTACTTTAAATAATTATCTTGAATTTGGTCCTACCATTATTTGCTTTGTATAATAAGCCTTTTTCTCCTGGAAGATCATCCCTTTGTATTCCTTTACCTTTTTCTTCCATCACAATCTATACAAATATTATTCAAGTCTTTCCAACATCTTTCAGCTTTTCAGCATTATTTCTTATAATCCAAAAGTTGACTTAGATACTAAGGGCAAGCCTTCTTTCTTGGTAACCTTTTCCATTGTAATGGGGCCATTCTATTTAGTTCTGATGCCCATACGAGTACATCATTCCGTCAACAAACATTTAATTCAATGGCATCCTTCAATTTGCTCTTAAAATGAAAATTAATCAACATCTGCTCAATAAATTTCTATCTGTTTAACTTACCTCTAGTTGAAATCTTTTCCCTCTCTTTCTTAATTTGTAAATTTGGCATGCTTGCTTCCTGATTAAGTAAAAAATTAATATAAAATGATCAGACAACAAAACAGGATCTGCTGATAAGAAATCTACATTAAAAATTCTGTCAACAGGATTCATTTAAAATAATGCATCCAATAAATGCCCTGCTTGACATGTGGGACCATGATTTACCATATCCAATTCCAAGGAGTGTACTTCAGCCATAAAATATATCATCTGTGCATCTTTTTGATCTATGTGCAGACTACAATCCCCTAACACTAACAGTATAACAGGCTATGTAATTTATTAGAAGATCCTGGCATTCTCTGCTCTTATTGGGTGGGATGTAACACAACAGAATACCAAATATTTGTTTCTGTCCCTTGGTCTCTCATATTTTCTAATTCTAACTTAAAGAAGTTGCTAAAATATGATTGCTATACTACCTCCCTTCTTACCGTTCTCACACAAATTTCAATTTTGTAGTTATCTGCAGATAAATCCTTTAACACCTGTCCCTCTTTATCTCTGATCAATAATCAAATTGTGCAAGAAAACAGCCTTGCTAATGGCTCATCCTGCATTCATTAGTGTGTATCTAAGAGATGCACCTGCATTTAGTTTTCTAACCTCCTACATTTTTTAAAGATCTTAAATATCACCAACTCTCCTTCTACTCCTTCTTTCCCTAATCCAGCTTGCCAATTCATCATCGTCTCCCCTTTTTTCTATTATTAGAATATATGTTTGATCTGATACAGGCACAATGTTCTTTCTTTTTATAATTCTGTCTCCCCTCCTTTTTACCCAACTTTCTTCCTCATATCATTGTACATTTCAGATACTGCAGATTTACTGCATGGAAAAGAAGGCCTGGCAATCTAATTCTGGTCACACCTTGTCAAGAAAACCCAGGGGCTGGGTCACCAGGCGTCAGCATTGACTTGATAACATACACACACCCTGAATAAATCATCTTCACAAGCTCACAAGCTTTATTCGAGCTGCTATTTGTGAGCTGCCAGCCAGACTCTGTGTGGCTTAAATCAGAAGTTGCTGACATCATTCTCCTGCAGAACCATACCAAGCTAGAAACGTGCCCTGTGTGTCTCACAAATCTGGTCCCCCCCCCCCCCCTCTAACTGAGCCACTTTCAGAAACTCGCTCTTGTCAGACTTGATAGAAGCCCTGTGATGACATCAGCGCCTCTTACATATTATCGTCCTGTACAACCGTACTGCTTGCACAGCCCTTGCTATAGTCCTGCTCTCCTATGCAGTGGGCCCAGATAGTGACTAGGCTAATTTGCTGGTAAGTACTACCCAAACAGAGCTTCAGGTCCCCAACAACTATGATGAAAAGCTAATTGGAATCTGCTCGCTGGTGGGACTCCTGAAGAAACTGTGTCAATATGAATTGAATTATGACTTGGGATCCCCTGAGATATGTCAAGTTTTGAAAGTTATATTACCAAAGAAAGGGAGGGATTTGAAGAAGTTAGGATCCTATTAACTGATCTCTCCTCTTTATGTAGACACAAAAATTCTGGCAACTACGTATATTAGCAGACAGGTTTAGTTAGTGCTTCCAGATTTGGTAGCTTATGACCAAACAGGATTTTGTAGGGCAAATGTGGTGTAAAAAATGTTAGGAGGCTGATCACAGTACGAGAGCAAGAGATTTTAAGCCTGGTCACCAAAAAGGTCTTTGTCAAAATTATTTGTTCATACATATTCTGGGTGCCAGAAAGGATGGGAATTCATGGGGAGATAGTAGCTTGGATAAATGGGCTATATATAAAACACCAAGACGGAGGTTAGTGATCAATGGAATTGTCTCAAAATGTTTTGCACTGAGGAAAGGAACGTGATACGGATGTCCACCACTGCTGCTCATTTCTTACACTTCAGCCACCTGCTATGAAAATATGGCAGACCTCATCCATCCATGGAATACAGATACAATAATAGGTGTTAAAACTCTATTGGTGAATGATATTTTAATATTGCTACAGCAAGCCCAGCAAGATGTGCCAAAGGTGGTTTAGATCAGAGAGGCTTTTATGGCCAGAGAGACTGTTCCAGCTAAAAGAGGATCTTTAAAAAAATGGACAAAAAGAGCCAAATGACGAAAACAGGAAACAACATAAATACTGGCAAGTTAACTGCAAGGCAATTGAAACAAAGCTTGCCGTGGAAACGAAAGTGTGTAATAAAAACTTTTTGAAGTACATTTGCAGCAAAACACCAGTGAGAGAGTCAGTTGGACCATTAGATGATAGAGGGGTAAAAGGAGCACTAAGAAAGAACAAGGCCATAGAGAAGAGATGGATTGAATTTTTTGCTTCAGTCTTTACTGAAGATGATGTAGAAAACTTACCCAAGTCAGAAATGATATTTAAATCTCAATAAATCAGGAAGATGTAATACGGCTATTTGATAAACTAAAGAGTATCAAATCACCTGGACCAGATGGCATACATCCCAGGGTGCTGAAAGAACTGAAATATGAGATTACAAACCTGTTTTTAGAATTCCATGAATCATCATTAAAATCATCTGTAGTACCTGAAGATTGGAGAGTGGTTTATGTAATGCCAATTTTTAAAAAGGGTTCCAGGGTTGATCCAGAAAACTACAGACTGGTGAGCCTGATGTCAGTACCGGGAAAAATGATAGAAACTATTATAAAGGGCAAAGTTACTGAACAAGCAGATAGTCATGGCTTAATAGCAGAAAGCTGACATGGATTTAGCCAAGGAAAGTCACAAATTTATTATATTTTTGAAGGTATGAATAAACAGGTAGATAAAAGTGAGCCAGTTGATATGGTATATCTGGATTTTCAGAAAGCATTTGACAAGGTCCCTCGTGAAAAAACTCTTGGGGAAAATAAAAAGGGTACTATTGTGGATTTCAAACTGGTTAAAAGATAAAAAAAAAACAGATAGTAAGACTAAATGGCCAATTTTCTCAATGGAGAAAGGTGAATAGTGGAGTACCCCAGGGATCTGTGCTTGGCCTGCTGCTCTTTAACATATTTTTAAATGACCTGAAATGGGAATAATGAGTAAGATAATCAAATTTGCAGATGATACAAAATTATTCAAAGTTGTTAAAACATAAGAAGATTGTGAACAATTAGAAGAGAACCTTGAAATATTGGGAGACTGGGCGTCCAAATGGCTGATGAAATTTAATGTGGACAAGTGCAAAGTTATGTAGTTAGGGAAGAACAGCCCAAGCTACAATTATATGATGCAAGGGTCCATCTTAGGAATCATCACCCAGGAAATGGATCCTGGGCATCATTGTGGTTAGTACGTTGAAACCCTTTGCCCAGTGTGCAGCCATGGCCAAGAAAGCAAATATAATGCTAGGAATCATAAGGAAAGGAATGAAAAATAAAACCATGGACATTATAATGCCTCTGTATTGCTCAATGCTGCTACTGCACCTTGAATATTGTGTGCAGTTCTGGTTGTCATATCTTAAAAAGAATATAGCAGAATTGGAAAAGGTACAGACAAGAATGACCAAAATGGTAAAAGGGATGGAAGGATATCCCTATGAGGAAAGGCTTAACAGTTATGGCTCTTCAACTTGGAAAAGAGATGACTGAGTGGAGATTTGATAGAGGTCTATAAATAATGAAAAGAGTAGAACGGGTAAATGTAGATTAGTTGTCTACTTCTGCAAAAAGTAGAAAGACTAGGGGACCTGCAATGAAGCTAAAAAGTAGCACATTTAAGACTGTTGTTAAGTGCCATCAAGTCAGTGTCGACTCATGGCGACCTTCTGGACAGTTATCCTAAATTCTGTTTGGTCTTCAGTCAGGCGGCTCATTATTGACAGACTGGTACCCGTAGCTGCTGTTATTGTATCGATCCATCTCATTGCTGGCCTTCCTCCTTTGTGTTGACGTTCTATCTTGCCAAGCATGATGTCTTTCTCAAATGATCTCTCTCTTCGCATGATGTGTCCAAAGTATGAAAGTCGAAGTCCTGTCAACCGAGCTTCTAAAGAAAGCTTAGGTTTGATCTACTCTAGAATTGACTGGTTTGTTCTTCAGGCAGTCCATGGTATATGCAGTATTCGCCGCCAGCACCATAACACAGGTCTGCGACTAAAAAGCTGTTTGATTATTTTCATCTAATTTCCATGTATTTTTGTGTGCTGAAAACAAATAAAATATTGAAAAAACTCCTAGACGTCATGATTTGCCACAACATGCAAAATTGTCTTCAAATGTATCAAATTTTTTCAAATTACTATTAATTAATTCAAATTACTATTAATTAATTCACATAAGTGCATTTAAGATATAAAATGCCAAAAAACCCTTAAAGGGGTTGTCCAAGTTATGTAAAAAAAATATAGTACTGTAAATCTGATGGTCAGCAATATATACATAAGCTAAGCAAGTTTTAAGTCTGTGCTTCTAATGGTAGAAGAGGTTAATCTTTCCTGAAGAATCCAGTGGGAGGGAGACACAGGGCAGATAGCAGCAACTCCGGTCAGTGCAGGGGGGCGTGGCCAGCAGTGTGACGTCTCATGTACAGACACAGAGCTGCTCTCTCCTGCATGCCACACTTGTGCATCAGGTTCTTGGTTCTAGGCTGTTCACACTTTTTCATCGCAATTCGTGTTAGCTCGTCATTCTTCAACTGTTATGTTATGGCTCTGCGAAAGTGTATTAATTCACCAGACAGTTTCTGTTTCATCTGTGGTGAATATACATTGATGAAGCAACAGCAGAATATTACAGACTTTGTGAAAAAAGTATACTTTGCATACTTTGGACTAAAAATTGGAGATCAAGATAGTCTGGGCGCCTCATAAAGTGTGCAAACGGTGTGTTAAGGACCTCCGAAGCTGGTTCAAGGGTAAGAAAAAATCTTTCCGTTATGGGATTCCTATGATATGGCGAGAGCAAAAGAACCATAGTGACAACTGTTACGTTTGTTCATGCGATGTGAAAGGGTTTAATTCCAAATGGAAGCATTCCATTTCATACCCCAATCTTCACTCGGCAATTCGTCCCATCCCCCATGGCACAGATATACCAGTACCCAAGCCCCCTGCTACCTTGGAAGAGATACCTAGCTCCGATGAAGTTGAAGTCATACCTGAACCAGATGACGAATCAAGTTCTGACTTTGAAGATGATAGAAGACCAAAATTGTTTTCTCAGGAGGAGATGAATGATTTGGTAAGAGACTTGAATCTTCCCAAAGATGCCGCTGAGTTACTCGGATCAAGGCTGAAAAGCAGGAATTTATTGTTGCCAGGAGAGTCATCTTCATGGTTCAGACATCGTGAAAAGGAGTCCATTCCTTACTTCGCCCAGGAAGACAAGTTGGTTTATTGCATCAATGTCGAAGGTCTGATGGGTCAATTTAAAATCCAATATGATTCAGAGCAATGGCGTCTTTTTATAGATTCTTCAAAAAGAAGTCTTAAAGCAGTTTTACTCCACAATGGTTTTTACGCTTCCATACCTGTAGGTCATTTCGTACACTTGAAGGAAACCTACGAGAACTTGGAATTGGCAAGTGTGTGGGGTAAAGGCCAAGGCAACGAGGCTCGCATCCTGGAGATGAATGCATGGCTGCGTGGATGGTGTCATTGAGAGCATTTTGGTTTCCTAGACCATGGGATGCTGTTCCAAGGGTTGCAGAGCAGAGATGGCATCCATCTGTCCAAGAAAGGTCAACGCATCTTTGGTAGTAGACTGGCTAATCTACTGAAGAGGGCTTTAAACTAGATTCGTTGGGGATGGGTGAAGAAAGCCCCAGGTAAGTGAAAGCCCCCAGGTAGGTGATACATTAAATACCTTTATGGAAATGGGTAACAGGGGTAACATATGGAAAGCAGGGTGTATTAATGCCTGTAGCATGTTAAATAAGATCCCTGAAGTTGAAGCTTTGGTGGGAGTGGCTGACTTGGATTTAGTGGCAGTTACAGAAACATGGTTCACAGAAAACCATGACTGGGATGTAACTATACCTGGCTATACTTTATTCAGAAAGGACAGGGTAGGAAGAAGGGGAGGAGGAGTGGCACTATATGTAAAAACTACTATTAAAGCTTTGGAATTACAGAGCTTAAAAGGGAGAGAGGAGGCATTGTGGGTTAAACTAGAAAGAGGGAAAGAGAAATCTATTTGCATTGGTGTGATATACAGACCTCCCTCACAAGAGAAAGAGGTGGACAGAGAGTTAATTGAAGACATACACAGCATTGCTAGGAAAGGGGAAGTGCTACTGATAGGAGATTTCAATATGCCAGATGTTGATGGGCACATTCCTGCTGCAGTATCATCTAGAAGTAAGGAGATCCTGGATTCTCTACAGGGAGAACTATTCAGGCAATTGGTAACAGACCCCACACGTGAAGGGGCCATACTGGACTTGGTGCTTACCAATGGTGAAAATGTTTCTGATGTTGTAGTGGGAGATCATTTTGCATCCAGTGATCACCAGATGGTGTGGTTCAGTATTAGGACTAGGGCTGTTAGAATCCATTCCAAGGTGAGGATCTGAGACTTTAGGAAGACTAACTTTGCGAAGATGGGCCAATACCTCAGGGAGTCGTTAGTGGGATGGGAACAGCTGGGGGATGTAGAAAAACAGAAGGAAGTAGCTGAAAAAGTGAAGAAAAAGAGGGAGGCCTTCATGAAATACAAGAGATCACAGAGAGAGGAAGACAGGCATCTTAGAAAAACTTAGAGAAGCTAGCAAAGTAGTCAAGAAGGCAAAGATTCAAATGGAGGAGGAAATAGCCAATGCAATAAAATGGGGGGATAAGACATTTTTCAGATATATTAGTGAGAAAAGGAAGGGCAAAAGTGGTATTGTCAGACTCAAGGGTGCAGGGGGGGAATATGTAGAAGCTGATAAGGATAAAGCGGAATTGCTTAACAAATATTTTTGTTCTGTGTTCACAGATGAAGAACCAAGAGCAGGACCTCAGAAAACACCCACAAATAAGAACAGAAGCGAGGGACATCTTGAACAATTTCAGAAGACTGTGTTCATGAGAAACTAGCTCAACTTAAAGTAGACAAAGCGATGGGACCGGATGGGATACACCCTAGAATACTGAGGGAACTTGGGGACGTTCTAGCAACTCCACTGACTGACCTTTTCAATGCCTCGTTGGAGTCGGGAGTGGTGCCAAAGGACTGGAGAGAGGCTCATGTGGTGCCTTTACACAAAAGCGGAAGTAAGGATGTGGTTGAAAACTACAGGCCGGTTAGTTCAACTTCGGTGGTGAGTAAATTATTGGAAACGCTGCTGAAAGAGAAAATAGTGAGGTTTCTGGAGTCCAGCGGATTACAGGATCCGAGGCAGCATGGATTCACCAGAGGCAGGTCTTGTCAGACAAATCTAATTGATTTCTTTGACTGGGTGACCAGGGAGTTGGACCGAGCGAGAGCTCTAAATGTGGTGTATTTAGATTTCAGTAAAGCCTTTGACACTGTTCCTCACAGGCGACTTATAAACAAACTGAGCACCCTAGGGATGGACCCTAAAGTTACTGCTTGGGTTAGAAATTGGTTGGGTGGGAGGCGACAAAGAGTACAAGTAAATGGAGCTCACTCTGAGGAGAAGGATGTTACCAGTGGTGTGCCCCAGGGATCTGTCCTTGGTCCAATTCTTTTTAACATCTTTGTTAGTGATATAGCGGAAGGGCTGTCGGGTAAGGTTGCCTCTTTGCGGATGATACCAAAATCTGCAATAGAGTAGACACCCAGGAAGGTGTAGATAACATGAGGAGGGATCTAGCTAAGCTTGAAGAATGGTCTAGAATTTGGCAGCTGGGATTTAATGTTAAAAAATGTAAGGTTATGCATTTGGGCTGCAGCAATCCAAGGGAGCAATACAGTATAGGAGGTGAAGTACTTTTGTCCACTAAAGAAGAGCGGGACCTAGGCGTGGTTGTGTCTGATGATCTTAAAGTAGCTAAACAGGTAGAAAAGGCGACGGCAAAAGCTAGAAGGATGCTTGGGTGCATACGGAGAGGAATGGCTAGCAGAAAAAAGGAGGTGATAATGCCTCTGTATAAGCCTTTGGTGCGACCTCATTTGGAGTATGGTGTGCAATTCTGGAGACCGCACCTTCAAAAGGATGTGAACAGGATGGAGTCGGTGCAGAGGGTTGCTACTAAAATGATTATGGGCTTCATTATAAAGCATATGAGGACAGACTTAAGGATCTTAATATGTACACCTTAGAGGAAAGGCGGGATAGAGGTGATATGATTGAGATGTTTAAATACCTCCGTGGCATAAATGTTCAGGGAGAGAGCCTCTTTCAATTGAAAGCAAGTTCTGCTACGAGGGGACATGGGATGAGGGTGAAGGGAGATAGATTCAGGAGTGATATGCGGAAATATTTCTTTACAGAAAGAGTAGTGGATCCATGGAATAGTCTCCCAGTGGAGGTGGTAGAGATGAGGACAGTAACTGAATTCAAAAAAGCATGGGACCAACACAGAGGATCTCTAAAGGTAAAAAGTGGACTGTTGTAGTTGTTGTTATGGAAGGACAGACTAGATAGGCCATGTGGTCTTTTTCTGTCATCATGTTTCTATGTTTCTATGACTTGAAGGTCTTGTGCATGCTGCTCGGGCAACAAGCTGGGTATACCAAATATCCTTGTTTTCTGTGTCTATGGGACAGTCGAGACTGACAAAATCACTGGACCAAGAAGTGTTGGCAGCCGAGGGTGCTAACAGTCGGTGAAAAAAATGTCCTCCGAGAAACTTTGGTACCTTCCCATAAAGTTCTTCTACCACCTCTCCACATAAAATTGGGATTGATGAAGCAATTCGTAAAATCACTTCCAAGAGATGGAGAATGCTTCAAGTACTTGGTCACCAAGTTTCCAGGCCTGTCGGAGGCAAAATTGAAGGAAGGTGTGTTCGTCGGACCAGACATTAGAAGGCTTATAGTTGATCAAGAGTTTGTCAATACCATGATGGATCCTCAAAAAGAAGGGTGGATTGCATTTAAAGAAGTCGTACAGAAATGTTTAGGCAATAACAAAGATCCTCACTACAAAAAGATCGTCGAACGAATGCTGAAAGCATTTCAAGCTTTAGGTTGCCTGATGAGTTTGAAAGTGCATTTCCTCCAGTCCCACCTTGACTACTTTCCTGAAAATTTGGGAGCTGTGAGTGAGGAACAAGGTGAACGATTCCACCAAGACATTAAGGAGATGGAAAGGAGATACCAGGGAAAATGGAGCATTACAATGATGGCAGACTACTGTTGGATGCTTCAGAGAGACATTCCAGATGCTACTCACAAGCGTAAATGCACCAAGAGGAGCCTCACAAGGAAGAAGAATCGAGTTTAGTGTATGTAGGTGAGCTCATTTCAGTTCAAAAAAGGATTTTCATGAAAATATTGTAATAAAACTTTAATTTTATAAGTCTATTTCCATTTATTTTGAGGTATTGCCTTATTTAACATAGTTACCTAAATTGTCAAAAATCGTGATGTCCTATGACAAAATGGAGGTCATTTTTGGATTCAGTGCACCAAAGCACATAAAGATTACGTGGAATAACCAAAACAGCTCTCGAAAAAAATTTTTGAATTATAATTCAAAGGCATCAATTTTCTTCCTGTCTATCTTTTTCACTGTCCAGCTTTCACATCTATATGATGTTATTGAAAATACCATGGCTTGAACAAGTTGAATCTTTGTATGGAGAGAGACATCTCTGCTCATGAGAATCTTGTCTAGGTCTTTCATAACCATTCTGCCAAGAGCAATGTGTCATCGTATTTCTTGAATGATCAAAGATAATATTTTTTTTGCTCAACGTGTAATCAAACTCTGAAATTCATTAACAGAGGATGTAGTAAAAGCTGTTAGTGTAGCTGGGTTTAAACTAGGTTTGGACGAGCTCCTGGAGGAAAGTCCATAATCCACTGCTTACCCCTGGGACAAGTATCATGGAATCTGTATATTTTTTGGGAACCCAATGTGTGAACTGGATTGGCTGCTCTTAGAAAAAAATACTGGGCTTGATGGACCCTTGGCTGACCCAGTATGGCATGCCTTATGTTCTTATGTTTATGGAGCATGAGTTCTTTGTGGGTCTGAAGATATATTCTGGCAAATTAGAAGTGCTGTAGGCAGAACCAGTCTTACCCATGCCCTTTCAGTGGGTGGCTGAAAAGCTAAAATACCTAGGAGCAAGGGTCCGCAGAAAGATGGATAGGTGGTAAATGTCCCAAGCTGCTCTATAAGTTGCAGATGTTGCTTTGCTGTTTGGAAAAAAAAGCACTCAGTTCAATCAAAATGATGATGTTAAAATTTGTTTAGAGGAGGAAGTGTCCTCATATCAGTTGGAAAAAATGATGCATCCTAGAGAAACAGGTGGCCTGGAGGTTCTGGACTTTGGGAGTGGATCGAAGGAGAGTACAAATTCTGTTTTAAAGGTCTTATGGAGTAGATGGTGTATCCATACTTCCCATTATATATCATGCATATCCTAGCTGCAAAGCTGCCTAAAAGCATGTAGAGGCAGTTAATCAGGTAGGCATGGACAGCTACAAATGCACCCTGTGTGACTAACAAATCTGGTGCCCCCTTCCACCCAGCCATGTTCAGTAACTCTCTTTTTGAGCTTCCTGGAAGCCCAGTGATGATATCAGCGCCCCCTTCTGTGTTTGCACCCTGTGCAGCTGCACCACTCGCACAGCCCTTGGTACGGTCCTGAGAGTGGGTAACATAGATTTCATCCCAGGAATGGGAGGAAGAGTGTTTCAGGAATAGGAGGATAAGGGGGGTTAGGATGCTGAGACATTTATTTTTAAGGAGGAAAAGGTATAAGTTGTCATTTGAGCAACTGTGCCAAATGCACAACATTTCTCTTATACACCTTTATGCATATCTTCAGGTGCATTACTATGGGGGATCACTTCAGTGGAGTTTGCAGAGAGTTAAAGGGGAGTGGGAGTTAGCAGAATAAATGAAAAGAGCTGAGCTGGAGGGACACAACTCAATTTTAGGGTGGTATCTAATGTGTAAAGAAATACAGACGCAAGTGAAAGTATTAGATGAGACTGCACAGTTTTGGATATGAGAACTGCAAAAAGAAATAATAAAGAAGGAAGTGTAAGGCTTATTTTGGGCCACTCACACTGCGGCTATTGATGTCAATTTGAGAGAAATATAGGTAAAAATTATATGTCACTGTTATACGGATGCTATAATGGGCCTGACCACCTCCAACAGGTGTTGGGAATGTAAGACATAGCAGGGAAATCTGGTGACGGATTTGCTATAATATGAGCCAGGATGTGACTGTTGTTCAAATGTTAGTTCTGTGTTGTATGTTGCCTTGCATTAATGAAAAATAATTATTAAAAAAAACAAAACAGGAAAAAGAGACAATTGTAATAAACACAAGGCTTTGCCTTCCTCTTGATCTAACGGTAGCCTCATTATAATTGCCCTCAATATTATTTTTCCTAGTGTGCTCGTTTCAGTTTTCTTGGGAACTTGTCATTGTTTTGTTTGTAGTCTGGCCTTTTTACTTCTCATTGTTTATTTTTGTGCCCAAAATATCTCAAGCTGTCCTTTCTGTCCCTAAATACAATGGACTGCTAATATATAATTAGAATCCTTCCTGCATGTTTGAGCCTGAATTCTGTACTGAATATTCCTCACTGTCTACCTAATGTACTTTAGCCCATATTCATATTTAATCATGCATACCATCAGAGCCAGCCCAACCACTAGGCATACTAGGTGATTATCTAGGGCAGCAGCTTCTGCATGGGTGGGGGGAACAGCAAAGAGCAGCTACAATCAAAGCAAAACAATAGATTCTGACAGGTACACAAACTTAACAACTCATCAGTGAGTGCCTTTACCTACAGAAAGAATGGGGACTTTGTACATAGCCTATTTACCTTTGTAACTAGCATTTGGAAATCTCCCAGGATTGTTCTAGGAGAGATAGTGCTGAGATGATTATGATTCAGTTTAATTGCCAAAATCTTTGGGAGGGTGCTAGGAGTCTAAAAGTTCATTGTGAGAGTTTCAAAGCTGAAGGTTCACCTAGGACGTCTACTACACTTACGCCATTCCTGTATACAGTGGAGGTCATTCACGAACACAGGTTGTGGGGCTGCACATCCCGGTGCATCAGGATGGGGAGAGCCGGCAGGGGGCAGGAGGGGGCGGGCCAGCCCGGCAGCATGTACAGGGCCAATTCAGGTCACGGCCCTGTACAAGCTGTCGAGCCCATGGGGACGTGCTGCTTATACCACCTCAAAGGTGGTATAAGCAGCACATTTGGCCCAATCAGACCTGAGGATCTCCCCCCCCCCCCGCCTGGGGCTGGGGCTGGGTATGGGGGGGGGGGTTTCTTGCCACCTGATCTAGGCCATGGCAGGCCAGCCGTGGATCGGACAGTGAGGAAATGGGGGGCCGGAGTCACAGAAGTCAGGGGCGCCTGCAGGGATGACTTCTCTACAGGCAGAAGGGGTACGCTGGGCCGTCCTCGGGCCCGATTCTGGCTACATTGGGAACGTTTTGTTTCCACAGACCAGAATCGAGTCCTCACAGCCCCATCTTCATTGGGGAAGTCGGGACAGCCCGGATGCCCTCCTCCGTGAATTGGACTCAGTGTGTTTAATATTACAGGCAATATATACTTTTGTGTGATATTTACCCCTTCTTATCATCTGTTTCCAATTAACATGAAGGTTCAATAATAATAAGGCTTATTTATATAGTGTTATTGGACATACACAGCGCTATACAGTGGTGATAACCATTCAGGCACAATATGTCCCTGTCCAAAGAGCTTACAATCTAACTTGGTACCTGCAACAATGGGAAAATCAATAACTTTCCTAAAATCACAAGTAGTTAGTGGCAAAAGCAAGATTCTGACATTGGCTTCCCTGGTTTTGAGCCCACTGTTTTAACCACTTCCTCTCCAAAAGTTTCAACCTTGTCCTTTCCCAAGGTGGCACTACTCAGATTTTGAGGTTCATCAGGAATCAAACCTGTGAAATCACCAGAACTATGCTGAAAAGCTAAAAATATATAGATGGCAACTCTTTAGCTACACAAATACATGCATTTAAATCCACTGGAAAAATGTGCCCAGCATAGCACACACACAAACACTGAGGGGAGGATATTCAAAGGCATTAACACAGTTTACAACCACCAAGTAAGTTAAGAATGAGATAGATGGTGGCAAGCTAACGCTTGAAGTAGGATCAATGAGAAGACAGACTTGATGAAAGCGGAGGGAAGAGCATTGGTGAGGAAAAATAACTGAAACAACATAATAGGAAAAACATGTTTCAATGTACAGTAGGTGCAAGATTGCACGATTTGAAATATTTAAATTAATACTGTATATTGTTGATACAATGTTCTAATTTTGCTTTAATGTTGTTAATTCTATTTGAAGTAAATTCTAAGAGTTTTGCAAAGGTGTTGGCAAATAAGATAAATCAAATTATGACAAAACTTGTCCACTGGGATCAAACTGATTTTATAATCAGGAAGCCTGCTCAGTTGTGCACTCTGGGGGTTATTTTCATCATCTGGTGAAACTTTTATTCTTTATTCTTTAGTGGCTCTGTTGATTGGGTTGAAGTGGAAATGCATTCATGAGGTCTTAAAGTGGCTGAATTTGGTCTGGATTAATATTTTGTCAAACAATTTAGGACAAGATGGTTAATAGAGGGTTTTGCTATGGAAAATGTAAGTATTTAGGTGTTTTCAATTCTATTATTACCACATATTTGTATAATCTTAATTATAGTATATTTCTTTATTGATTGCATGTATTGAAAACGCAAGAAAATGGGCATATGTTAGCTGACATGCTAGATTTTTTTAAATTTATTTATAGATTTTTAGTCAAAATACAATAACCAATATACAGCAAGGACAATCAATAATACAATTACAGGCAAAAATGAATATAAAAGGAAATAAAATAACAATAAAGTCCACATCATGAGAATCCAGCTGCGATACTAAAAAAGAATACAAGAAATCAAACAGAAAATAAGGCAGACATGCTAGATTTTAAGTAGTGAGAATGAACGTTTCCTATTCTTGTGGGGAGTTGGACTGGGGCAGTACACCTGTCAAACAGTAATGTAGGTGTCCAAAGGTGAGCTCAAGGAGGACAGAAACCTCCTGTGGAGCAGAAGGGCAAAACTTTGCTTGATCTTAATTTTCAGTAGGAATACAGACCATGAAAGCGGGGCCTCACGATCCTTCTGACATTTTCAGTTTTAAGCAACAGGTGCTAGAAAACTTACCACAGGAATAACTGGCTTGTGGCGGCCAAGCATTTACAGCGCTGTTGCTTTTTGATCCTTTGATGTCGGCTCTTCCTATCATTGTGAAGAAGAATTCACCATGCGTTGGATTGTTCACCCACTAATAGTGATTAGACCATCGTGAGACAAGTTAGTTTTACCCTACTTGTTCTGCAAATTTTCACTATGGTATCTATTCATGTACCAGTTGTGTAATCCTATGTCACAATTCATTCAGAGGGTACAAAAAAGCAAGCACTAAACACAAAAAAAAACACTTTACATTTATCAAGAAAAGGAAGCAACAGGTCACTTCCACATACTCAGTTATAGTTGTTAGCATCACAATTCAGAAATCTATATGCAAGAGAAATTAGAACTAACAAAATCACTAGATGGAAAAAGAAAGGGTACTGTTAAGGGGTTAAACAAGTGGGAATCCTTGTATGGACTGGAAGTAAAGCTGCATACAAAAAGTAGCTCTCCACTTTCAAAGCAAATCTTTTCATTCCATTCTTTTGGCTTGTGATGACCTTAAGCTTTGGCTTGGAGGTCATATTGAGTGTAGCTCTGTTCCTCAGTGGGTGTGGGAACAATTATATGCAGGTTTAATCTGAACTATCTAAGAGTTGTTGGATGGCAAAAGGCTATGACATAGAGCCCTCAGAAATACAATTGCCTTCTCTTCCTGCTATGGCTTCCTGTTTCCATCCCTGGTTACAGAGGATTTTACAGAGGTGGTAGAGCAAATAGTGTAGATGATCATGTTCAATGTGATTTTCTGTTCTGAACAGATGCAGGGGCAGCCCAAGGGGGGTGTGGGGCCACGTGTGGAGATTCATTGTGGGAACGCATTTGCATAAAGGGCCTCATTTGCATAAATATTTGCATAATGTTAACGTGCACTAACTTTTCGTAAACATTTCTCTTAATGAGTGTATGGATAAAGAAAGACTACCAGATTTCTACATTACTATACTCGTGCCAACCACCAGGCACATTAGGAAGTACAAACACTGCCCATTTAGAACCCATAGCAAACCCGCCATATCATAACAGCTCTACCGGGACTCACAAAGCACCAAACCCTACCTATCAAAAGGCAACACTGCAAATATTAAACCAATACCATACCTTTCCTACTGGGGAAAGAGAACAAGTGGCACTGTCAAATAGAAACTCCATAAACAGAATACCTCAGCTCGGTTACACATGCAGAATATAGACTGTCACCAAACAAAGAACAAGGAATCACAGTTTAGAAGTAGGAAGACAATAATTAAACTGGGAACCCCAAAAGCCAAATTTGGAATGTACAACAACACTGGAGAAATAAAACTATAAATTAATTTCCTCTTGCACTAAACAAAACGCAAAGACATTAACAATGCACATTTCCCAGAGCTGACATATTCCAATTAATAAATTCAAAATAAAACATTATTTTTCTACCTTTTGTTGTTTGTGCATTTTATTTTTCAGTTGCAATTGCTTCAGTCACTTTCTTCTGGTTTCTATGTGTCTTCTGCTAACTCTCCATTGTCTGCTGTCCATTTATCCTTTCTTCTCTCTTCTAGTTTTCTCCAATGTCTCTCTACATCTGCTTTAACATACTGATATTTCCCCTTTTGCTCTTTCCTCCATTTCTTTCTTTATTCCTTTTTCATTCACTCAAATTTCACCCTTCCATCCTCAATCCCCACTTATTCTCCCAATACCCAACCAATCGTAGATTTTTCTTCCCTCCCACACAAAATATCTTTTCCCCTCTCCATTCTCACTCCCCCAGCCCCATTCTCTTTTAGTCCTCCCCCATCAGCTCCCTTCTAGTTCTAGCCCCACTCAGCATCCGCTCCCTTCTAATCCCATTTTCCCATGCCCCTGCATCAGCCCATTTCCAGTCCTAGCCCCCCCCCCCCATCAGCCCATTTCCAATCCTAGCCCACCATCAGCCATTTCCAATCCTAACTCCCATCAGCCATTTCCAGTCCTATCCTAGCCCCACAGGTTCTGCAGTAAGGTTCATAGCCAATAGCACATTTGTAGCAACAGTAAGAAACAATTTCATCTTCATCCAGAATTCATAGTCTGTCAAATCCAGTATGATTCATACTCAAACTGTAGTATTCCACTTAATCTCGAGGTTGAAAGAAAGACTGACATTTCTAACAGCAGGAGTTTTTTTCTAGTGTCTGCTGCTCTCTCTGGCAGCTTAGAAGTAGAATCTCTCCTTCCATGAAGAAAGTTACACAGGGTTGCATTTGCACCAGCACTTATCTACTCTGTACCATGGGCAATGGCAAAAGTAGCAAAAGGAGCATACACGCATTGCAAGTCTCATTTCTCGTACCCATGTATGTGTCACTGATGACATTAGCATAACTTATGGACCCCAGTTGGCCCTGTTGATCCATGGATCGTAACCTATCAGATATTAGTGTTACAGGACTTGACACTTATGGAAAAACAATCAGATTATGTGCGGAGAAAGCTTTCCAAAGAAAAATGAAAAATAATAAGGATGTTGTTATCAGACGGGCTGATAAGGGTGATGCCATTGTTGTACAATTTAAGGAACAATATGACATGGAAATTTTGACCCAGCTAGGGGATATGCAGTAATGCCAATGTTTGGATTATGATCCATTCCCAGATTTGTTATTACAAGCTAAGGAGGTGGTTAGAAAATGTTATTTGAAATATCATTTGACCCAGAAAGAAATGCAGTTTTTGATTAAATCAAAACCAAGGATCCCAATATTTTATATGGTTCCTAAAATTCATAAGAATTTTGCCAGTCCACTGGGCTGACCAATTGTGACTGGTAATGGCTCTATTTTAGAACCATTGTCAATCTTTGTGGATAAAATTCTGAATCCTTTGACTAGTCATATCCCATCCTTTTTGGAGGATACCCCTCACGCCTTGCATATCCTATCTGAGTTTGTTCTTCTAGATGGTGACTTATGGTTAGTCTCCTTTGATGTGAAGTCACTATATACCAATATCAATCAAAATGAGGTATTAGAAATTCTGGCAGATTTGGACTGGGGCGGTTCCTTACAAGAAAGATTGCCAAAGGAGTTTGTCATGGAACTTCTCAGTATAGTGCTAAAAAATAATTTCTTTTGTTTCAATGGTACATTTTATTATCAAAAATTTGGGGTGGCCCCATGGGTGCTACAATAGCTCCAACTCTAGCAAATCTTTAAATGGCCCATTTTGAGGAGCATTATTTATATGATTCGTACTGGATGACACAAATTCTATCGTGGAAAAGGTATTTGGATGATGCCCTGTGTATATGGAAAGGTGACTTGCGATCTTTGAAGCTGCTAACTTCATGGTTGAATTCTTTGAAATCTAACATACAATTTAAAGCATATATTAATCTTGCGAGAAGGGAACCATTTTCATACCACCTTATATCAAAAAGCAGTAGCTCAGAATAATTTGTTGAAATATTCCAGTCATCATCATGTTAAATTAAAAAATGGTCTTCCAATTAGCCAATTTTTGAGACTACAATGAATATGTTCTGAATGAGTAGATTATATCAAAGAATCTCAACAATTGTTTCAAAAATATCAAGATAGAGGCTATCCGTATTCGGTAATAAAAAGGGCTTATCTTCGAAGCTTACATGCACAACAAAATCTATTTTTGATGAAAAAACTTCCCAATACTGATTTGTCTGAGGATATTCTGATTTGCATTTTACCATTCTCCATACACACTTCTCAAATTGCATCTATTGTGTATAAACATTGGGCGGTCCTACAATTGCATGAATGTTTTGAGGAAATCCAATCGTAGCTTATAAAAGAGGGCTAAATATTGCTATATTGTGAGTCTATCAGTAACGTGGAGGCCAATTCTGAGATATGCGTCCCCAGGCCATCTGGACATCCAGACATCCAGACACCCAGACGGCCTGGGGATGCTATTGATTCTGCTCCTGTGGAGGCTAGATGTCCCTGCGGGAGCAAAATCATGGCATAAGGCTGCATGGAGTGGTGGTGGCATGGCATCCTATTGCCATGCCACTGTGGCTCCATGAAGGAGCTGTGCTCTCCGGCCGAACCCTGAAATCTCCTTTCCCCTCAGGCCAACCCCCAATCAAGCCTTCCATGGCCAGGGTCAGGCTGCGGAGATCCCCCTGCATCCCCTCACCTACCTTTGGCGCCTCTTTCTCCGGCAACCCCCGATGTCCAGGGGGACTTATTCCACCTCTGAGATGGAATAAGTCCTCCATTTACATGACCGACTCCAGACATACAGGGCCAACCTCGGAATCGCCCCTGTATGTCCAGGGTCATGACGCCGCCCACTGCCCACCCTCCTTCCTCCCTCAGCCCACCCCCTCCCACCCACAAACAGAGCTCCCCGCACAACTCACATCTATGTGCGGGGAGCTTTGTTCCTGCCAGCGCGATCCAGGCATTTAGCGGGTCTGGATGTCCGGATCAAACATCTAGACCTGCTAAACGTGGGTCAGAATGACACCCCTGGTCAATTGAAAAGGCAAATCTGGATCTATTAGGTCATTACTCCTGTGGTGTATGTAGCTTTTGTGATACAGCAATAGAAGGTGCCTTATGAAGGATCCAATGTCACAAAAAAGTATCAAGTCCTATGAACACATCACATGCAATTCTGATCCTGTGGTATATTTAATAATGTACCCATGTATGAAATTATATGTGAGTCGCACCCGCAGGACTATGAAGGCTCGATTGTGTGAACATAAGTCCCATTTAAATGCTTGTACTCTAACTGTTGCTATGGTGTAACATTGTATTCAACAGAAACATACTTTGACCAGCTACGCTGGTGTGTTTTACATTTGGATTTGGGGATATTGCTAATATAAAGTTTAACTGTGGCTATACATTAAGCTTGGGGATATTCAGCCTACTGGGACCTGAGTATCCAGATAAGAAAGGTTTAATTCTGTTGTTCTATTGGAGAAAGCTTCCTCTCAGGGAGGGGGTGAAAGTTTGCTCTCAGGGAGGGGCTAATTTTAGACCATCTTACACCTGGCCACACATACCAGTCTGAGGCAGTCTGTAAGAGCAGTGGAGCCCTCACAAAGCCAAAAGCTAAGACTATAATTTTCTTTCTTTCCTCTGCTGGTTTCTAGCTACCAATATAGAGTTTAACTGTCTGTTTGGGGATATTGCTAATATACAGTTTAACTGTGGTTATGCATTAAGCTTGGGGATATTCTGACTGACTGACTGCTTTCCTGGGTAGCCTTGGATCAGATATCTGTGGGTGCCTCCAGTTCAGAAACAGCCTACTGGCCAGAGACACTTAGGTTCCCGCCCACCCTACTCCTCACCCCACCCACCCGAAGGGCTGCATTGCCTATATAGTGATCGCATACATTGCTATCTATCCTTTTAACTTGGGTTAAAGCCCACATCTTCTTCTTCCTTTCTTCTTCTTCTTCCTCTTCTCCTTCTAGGACTGCTTATTCAGCATGTTGTGTATTCAGTGCAGTAACTGCAGTACATTCTTTCCAAGACGAATCATTTGGAACCTAAGAGCTTGTCCTCTGTGCCTCAGGTCAGCTGCCATGCATAAAGAACTGACTCTACTAAGGGAAGACCTAGCTGCCATGCATAAAGAGGTGACCCTACTGAGGGAGGAACTGGCTGCAATGAAGCGCACCTCTTCTAGGATACAAACTGAACATTGCCCACCACCGCTCCCACAAAGAATCAAACACCCCAGAGACAAATGGTTCACAGTGGGTTCTGGTAGATTGCGACCTGTAACGCACAGACATCCTATGCATCAAGAGATATCCCTGCATAATGCCTTCTCTGCCTTGGCTAATGAGGATGAGGAACTGAGGGAGGAACTGGCTGCAATGAAGCACACCTCTTCTAGGATACAAACTGAACAAAGTCCACCACTAATCCCACAAAGAATCAAACACCCCAGGAACAAATGGATCACAGTGGGCTCTGGTAAACTGCTACCTGTGACACAGAGACATCCTATGCATCAGGAGATATCCCTGCATAATGCCTTCTCTGCCTTGGCGAATGAGGATGCCCAATCCAAAGAAACTGAAGGGCCCTTAAATGAGACAGACAATGCCCAATCTCCTGCTAAAGGACCAAATATGAAGAAAACCTCACCAAACAGCAAACTACTACTACTTGGTGATTCCATCATCAGTGGCACCAACTTGGGAACATAGTTCAAAGGAGAGAAGATAGTCAAGTGCCTCCCAGGCTCTTCAGCCATCAGGAATACAAATCAAGTTGTTGAAGTACTTAGCGCAGAAAGTGAACACTCCAAACTTGATGTTGTTATCTACTTGGGCACAAATGACCTGGCTAGAAACAGTGCCTCTACAGTCCAAAAGGACTTCCAATCTCTGGGAGAGAAACTCAAGCCCATTGTTAACACTGTTACATTCTTAGAGGTTCTACCTGTTCTTGGTAAGGGGGCAAAAAGGCTGTATCGCATTAACAGCTTTAATACATGGCTCCAGACCTGGTGCAAACAAGAAGGATTCAGATTTATTGGCGACTGGGGTAACAGATGGAACAAAAAGAGACGAGACTATACTGTGCTGATGGACTACATCTCTCTGTCACAAGGAAAATAATCTTAAGTGAAAAATTCAAGCAGTATGTGGATATGCATTTAAACTAGAAAAAGGGGGTGATGGATGTGGAAGGTCAAGCTCTGGACTTCACCCCCTGCAAAAGCAGAATAACATCAGAAACAGCCACACTTTTAAAACACACATCAAAAACAAGTGGGAAGATGTGGGTAGAACAAAATCAATGCAAAATACACACAAGCCAGTTAAATGCTGGAAAGCAATGAGCGCACAAATGCTCGAAGCTTAGCCAACAAAGTTCCGGACCTGGAAGCCCTAATGGTGGAAATGGATTTGGACATTGTGGTCATTACAGAAACATGGCTTAATGGATCGCATGATTGGGATATAGCCATAGCTGGCTATAATCTATTCAGAAGAGACAGAGAAAATGGAAGAGGAGGAGGATTAGCCTTGTATGTCAAAAGTAATATTAAAGCTACTGAAATGCATGGGGCATGGAGAAAAGAAGAAGCGCTCTGGATTGTGTTGGAAAGAGGAGATGACACTGTCATCCATACTGCTGTAGTCTCCAGACCTCCGACACAAATTGTAGAGATAGATAACAATATTGCCAAGATAGCCACAAAGGGAGAAGCGATCATATTGGGTGACTTTAATCTACCTGATGTGGATTGGATTACTCCTTCTGCAAATCTGGAAAGAAGCAGAAAAATTGTGGATGCTCTCCAAGATGCGTTACTTAGACAAATGGTGATGGAACCAACCAGGGAAAGCTCAACGCTGGATTTAGTGCTCACCAACAGTGATAGAGTGTCGAATATCTGTGTGAGTGTCCCTGTGAGCAGCAGCGATCATCACACGGTGTGGTTTGAGATAAAAGCCATGCTACAAGCCAAACATAGCAAGCTCAAAATCCTAAACTTCAAAAACACTGACTTCAGTAAAATGGCCGAGTACCTAAAGGACGAGCTGACAGGGTGGAAGGAGATAAGGGAAGTGGAATTGCAAAGTGCTAAACTAAAGGTGGCAATAAAAGGGGCAACAGATAAATATGTAAGAAAAGTAAACAAAAACAAAAGGAGAAGAAAACCTATTTGGTTTTCCAAAGAAGTGGCTGCTCAAATAAAGGCAAAAAACACAGCTTTTGCAAAATTCAAAAGCTTACAAACAGAGGAACACAGAAATTAATACAAGATCAAACTCAAAGAGAGAAATAAGGATAGCAAAATCAAAGGCAGAGGAAAAGATGGCTAAAGATGTTAAGTGTGGCGACAAAACTTTCTTCAGGTATATTCGGGAAAGGAAGAAGATCAGAGGTAGAATTGCAGGACTCAGAAGCGCTGGGAACGGACTCGTGGAAAGTGACATTGAAAAAGCGAGATTGCTAAATGAATACTTCTGCTCTGTTTTTACTAAAGAAAGTCCTGGAGAAGGACAACCTGTGACTCCCAAATATAAAAATGGGAATGAAGTAAATACCACACCATTCACAGAAGATGAAGCGTTAGAACAACTTGCAAAACTGAAAGTGGACAAGGTCATGGGACCAGATGGGATACATCCCAGGCTACTGAAAGAGCTCAGAGAGGTTCTTGCAGGGCCGTTAAAGGATGTTTTCAACCGATCCTTGGAAACAGGAGAGGTTTCTCAGGACTGGAGAATGGCTGATGTTGTACCTCTACACAAAAGTGGTGAAAGGGAAGAAGTGTCAAACTACAGGCCTGTGAGCCTTACCTCGGTGGCAGGAAAAGTAATGGAGGCACTCCTGAAAGAGCGAATAGTGAACTTTCTCAAAGCCAACAGGTTGCAAGATCCGAGGCTACATGGTTTTACCAAAGGACGATCTTGCCAAACAAATCTGATTGAGTTCTTTGACTGGGTGACCAGGGAACTAGATCAGGGGCATGCAATGGATGTCATCTACCTGGATTTCAGCAAATCCTTTGATACTGTTCCTCATAGGAGGCATATCAATAAACTCAGTAGCTTGTGAATGGATCCCAAGATGGTAAATTGGATCAGAAATTGGTTGACTGACAGACGACAGAAGGTGATGGTAAATGGAGCTCACATGGATGAAAGGAAGGTGATTAGTGGGGTGCCCCAGGGCTCGGTCCTGTGCCCAGCACTGTTCAATGTATTTGTGAGTGATATTGCTGAAGGACTGAATGGAAAAGTCTGTCTTTTTGCAGATGACACAAAAATTTGCAACAGATTGGACTCCCCCGAGGGAGTGGTTTACATGAGGAAAGATCTACAAAAGCTGGAAGACTGGTCTAATGCTTGGCAATTAAGATTTAATGCAAAAAAGTGCAGAGTCATGCACTTGGGTAGCAGAAATCCAAGGGAAATGTGTGCGATAGGGGGCGAGAGGTTGGTGTGCACGGATCAGGAGAAAGACCTTGGTGTGATTATTTCTGAAGATCTCAAGGTGGCAAAACAGTGCGACAAGGTGGTGGCAAAAGCCAGGAGGATGTTGGGCTGTATACAAAGAAGAATTACCAGCAGAAAGGAAAAGGTACTTATGGCACTGTACAAGTCATTGGTGAGGTCTCACTTGGAATACTGTGTTCAGTTTTGGAGACCATATCTTGCAAAGGATGTAAAAAGACTGGAAACTGTTCAGAGGAAGGCGACAAAAATGATTTGTAGCCTGCGTCAGAAGCCTTATGAGAAGAGACTTGAAGACCTCAACATGTACACTTTGAAGGAGAGGAGGGCAGGGGAGATATGATTCAGACCTTTAAATACTTAAAGAGAAATAATGAACAAACAAACCTCTTCCAAAGACGGGGAAGCTGTAAAACTAGAGGGCATAACAGGAAGCTGCAAGGTGGTAAATTGAAAGGCAATGTCAGGAAATACTTTTTCACAGAAAGGGTGGTGGATGCTTGGAATGCCCTCCCGATGGAAGTGGTGGGGGCAAACACAGTGACGGAATTCAAAATGGCATGGGACAGACACAGTGGATCCCTTTACAGCAGCAGAATAAAATCAAAATAAACGGAACCATCTAATTTCTCAACAAATAGGGGTGTCCTACATGGAGTGGTGGGTTCACCTCATACAAAGACATGGGGAGGGGTGGCCTGCACAGAGCGGCAGGTGCACCTACTCTTGCCATCATACTGGGCAGACTAGATGGACCATACTGGTCTTTATCTGCCATCATTTACTATGTTACTATGTTACATCATGTTCCTCCGTTTTGGCAGGGGGGGATTGGGATGCAACTCTCAATTACAAAGAGCAATTTTGGATCTTTTATCTGGATACACTTCAGCCTAAGGGTTTTAATTCACAGATTGAATTGCACACTTTACTATGATTGTATTAGCCCTTTATATCTGATGAGGACAGAGTTAGAAGTGCTTTAAAAGATGCCGTGGCATTTTTGATCATAGCCAACAGAGCTCCAAGATGGTCTGAAAAGATTCCTGTTCATCAAGAAGAAACAGACAGACTAACCCATCTATACAAGTGCTTACCCTGAGGCAGAGCTATAATGAGATAAGTTTGAAATGTGTTGGATGTTGGAAACAATGTGTTTAATTTTTAATAAACTATGGCCGGCATCCAGGAACACGAATAGTGTGGTTGGACATCCAGGATGGACATCCAACCCCTTTTCAGGCCCTGGACACGATTCCAGGCACAGCGCTCCCTGCACATATAGATGGTGTGTGCGGGGAGCACTGTATGGGAGTGGGAGGGGAAGGGTCAGAGGTAGCAAGTGGACAGAGTGGGGGCAGCCCACTGCATCTGAACATTCAGGGCCAGTTCAAGTTACGGCCCCATATGTCCAGAAGCGGCAGGTTAGACATGGGACTTATTCCACCTTGAAGATGGAATAAGTCCTATGACAGGAGGGAATTGGGCTAGGCAGCCACACCACAAAGGAGAAGCAGCTGCAGGAAGACCCCCGCCACCTGATCCCAGCCCTGGAAGACCCTGCCAAGGGTCGGGCAGCGGGGTTCGGTGAGTCTGGTCGATGGCGGGCCTTGCAAGCTCCTGCTGTGCATCCGGGTGCTATGGCAACGGAACGCCATGGCACCAGCACACACACCGAAGCCCTGTGCAGGGAGGATGGCCAGGCACTTGGACATCGGCCGGCACAGAATGCTGATCACACCGGCCCATCCAAGTGCCTTGATTCTGCAACTGTGGGAACGTTTAGCTCCCACAGTTGCAGAATCGGGTTTAACTCTGGCCCGTACATTTTCCGCATGTCCGGACAGTTCAGACATGCAGGACACAGAATTGGGCTCTTTATGATCACTTTAAATAGAAAAAAAGGACTTGTTGGAGGACACGATAACAACCTCAATATTATGTCTGACAAAAAATTACTATATATTTTATTAGTATCTACTAGGATGAAGCATAAGATATAATATAGGATTTTGTGATTATCATAACTTAAGGCACAAATCCCTTAAACATTCTTCTACCTCTTACCAAAGTAGATATCACTAGCCAATATTAAGGATAGTTAGAGGTTAAGGTCACACTTTTGGGACCAGGGTCACACAGAGTCCAAACAACAGCATACGTCTAACAATCCTTCAGAATGGTAATACATCTAACATATAACTAGGGTTTCTATTCTTAGGTGTTTATAAATTGTAAATTTAGATGTTTATTTCCCAGATAATTAGGGGTTCTTTGAGAGTACAAAAAAATACAGTGTTTGTGTTTTTATGGCATAGGCGCCATTACTGGAAGTTTTTTCCAAGTGTAATCAAATATATTTGTGCAGCTGAAGAGTTCCAGCATGGTAAAGGATCCAAAGCAGGCATGAGGAGAAATGAGAGACAGTATTAGGGGATGTGGTGGTTTTCCAGTTTTTAGCCAATAAACCCCTATTTTATTTCACTTTTTTGCAACAAGGATGTTTTATCAGTGTTTATTGGTTAAACCTAAAATCCGAAGCCCATTATATAGGGGTCAATTTTATAAGGGGCATATGGAATATTTCATGCTATTTAGGTGTGCAACACCCTGTTTTAAAGGACAGATGCTTGAATGAGCACCTGCATGTGCGCGTTGGGCGGACGCTCTTCTGTAAGCATGCAAATAAGTCCCATTGTGCATACTTTCCATTTGGGCAGTGCATAGGGTTGGAACTCGAGCCGGGCAGAGGTAGGGCCTCAATTTACATACATAAGTTATAGAATACTATAACCCATGTAAATGTAGCACATACACCCGCTCTAGAGCAGGCGTAACTGCCACAACTAGATTTAGGAATTGGTCAGTACACAAAGACTTCCATGCAAAGGAAGTCTACATCAGAGCAGATAGAAGCACAGACAGCATACAGCACCGCTGGCTTTTGGTAAGTGCTGCGGTGCTGATTTCGAATCATTGCCGCCACTGCAGGTCCCAGAGAGAGGTGACATCAATGACAATGGGGACAGAAGCGGAGCGGGGGGGGGGGAGGGGGAAAGGAATATGGTTCACCTAGGGTGCCTAATTTCATGGCATGGCCCTGGCAACAGTGGCCAAGAAAGCAAATAGAATGCTAGGAATCATAAGGAAAGGAGTAGAGAATAAACCCAAGGATATTATAATGCCTTTGTATTGCTCTATGGTGGGACTGCACCTTAAATACTGTGGTCAGTTCCAGTTTCCATATCTAAAAAAGGATATAGCAGAATTAGAAAGCATACAGAGAAAAGCCACCAAAATGATAAAGAGGTTGGAAGGATACTTCCATGAGAAAAGGCATAAAGGTTAGGGCTCTTTAGCTTGAAACAAAGACAGCTGAAGGGAGATATGATAGAAGTCTTTAAAATAATGAGTGGAGTAGAACGAGTAGAGGTATATCGGTTGTTTACTCCTTCAAAAAGCAGAAAGACTAGGGGATATGCAATGAAGCTACAATGTTTAACACATTTAAGACTAATCAAAGAAAATATTTTTTTCATTCAGTCCGTAATCAAACTCTGATATAGTAAAAGCTGTTACTGTAGCTAGGTTTAAAAGAGGTTTGACAAGTTCCTGGAGGAAAAGTCCATAAACCATTATTAAAGTGAACTGGGGAAATCCACTGCTTACCCCTGGGTCAAGCAGCATGGAATCTGTATACCTATTGAGAACCCAACAGATACTTGTGACCTGGATTTAGAAACGGGATACTGGGCTTGATGACCTTTTAAATATGATTGAATTTTATAAGAGCCTTTTACGCATGTAAAACAGTGTTTTACTCACGAGAAAGGTTTATTATATTACCCTCCACAAGTCACCTTCCAGGCGTAGCTCAAGGGGCAGAGTATTGCACAAATGTGGAGTTGCTTGTGAAAATGCCCTTGAAAGAGTTTCAACTTTCCATAAGGCTTTCACATAGGAACATGCAACAAACTCTGATTTGTACAAATGTAAGGATCAACTTGGCATAAAGGGGATCATTCCAGAACATGAATAAGGGGTTTGTATGTCGGCAGTGATGTTTAGGTGCTAAAAACATCCCAACTGTATTCGGAAACACTGCTGACAGGCACGTCCACGGCGCTAGCACGGGGATCTCAGAACATGGGTGGGAGAGGGTGGAATGGGGGCATGATCGGCCGTGGAGATATAGAAAGCATATTCGGGAAAGGCCTGTGTACGTATTGTGTTTCCCAGAAACATCCATGTTATTCCTGCTGAAACATGGTATAAGGGCAGGACATAGAAAAAATTCTGCTCTTCTCTGCAATGCGGCCCATATTGAAGAATTGTTGTGACAAGTATGTCACGAACTGGTGTGACTGCAGTCTGGAAAAAACACAAGATGCAATCTTAAGGTACAGGAAGCAGAGGTGAAGGAATGTTGTAAGATATAGACACATTAATAAGCACCCTTACAGAAATATTAAGAAGAGCAATAGTGGTTATTCAGGCTATGTACTAATGTGCTGTTTGTGCTAAAGGAGCCAATCTAGGGGACCCTAACAATGCCCATGTTCTGAAAAATGGGACTGCTGATAAGGGATAGTATGGGTGTGAGCAGGGAAAGGATTCCTTTCTGGGTGAGAAACAGAGATCACATTTGCCGTCCTAGTATCCCATGAAATTGTTATGTTATAGCTGTTATGTATAGGTTCAGGGAATATTTTTGGCAAAATCATGTTTCTGAGATAGAAAGGGAGTGTGTGTGTGTGGTTTGAGGAGTACACAGGGGATCTGGTGTGCTCATCTGCAATTCAGGGGGGACATGAAAGCCTGGCCAGTACCTGGACCATATGGATGACTGTAGCATCACCGGGTGCCAGTGTAATTGGGCCGTCAAACTCAGAGAGGGTTTACCATAGCTAAATGTCAAAACATATCCCTGTCAATGCTAAGAGACCCTCAGAATAAGGGCATTCGACAGTGAAAATAGCACTAATGCATGCCCATAATGCACATTTTGTGGGACCAATGGTGTTGCTGTTGAGCATGTATTAGTGCTGTTTGCACTACTGAATCCCCATATTCTGAAGGTCCCTATTATCGACAGGGATATGTTTTGACATTGAGCCATAGGGAACCTATGCTGATTTCTTCTGGATCAATTTACATAGGGTACTCTAATAAGATATTGTTGGCAGTGTGATAGGGCAGGCATACATCCACTGTGCCTGGCACTGAGGGACACAACTGATGCAGTGCCAACATTCCCTGGAATGTCCCATGCGGCCTACATCCCTACCCAGACCAGGATCAATGAGAGCTGCGAGAGTGCCCACACAGCCCTGACCAGAGGAGCAGTGCCACAAAGCTGGCTGTTGGAAGGCAGACAGGGTTGCCCTACAGGTAGCAGATGTATACAAACCGACATACACCACAATGAGACAGGTGTAGCTGCTGTGAGAAATGCCAGTACCCAGATAGGTGGGAATCAGATGCCATAGCCAGAAGGCCTTACTACTACTACTACTGCTCAGCTGTATAGCACTACAAGGCCTATGCAGCACTACACAGACACTTTTTTTTTCAAAGTTCTATTTATTAAAGTCACACAAGAAAACCTACAAACATCCAAACAAGATTCTGCTAATACAGAGGAACCAATCCCAGGTGGGGCTGTGTCTTGTCCACCACTCTGGGTACAAACAACAAACAAGAAACAAAATAATACAATACATTACCAGTAATCCCCAATCCCCCCCTTCCCCCCTCCCACCCACCACAGGAAGCACAGCACACAATAGTAATCATGGAGCAACAACCATCTAGACAACCACTATCCCACCCGCAAGACCTCGCTACGTGCTTTAGGTCCCAATCTCTGAATGTAGGGTGTCCAAATTAACAGAAAGGTAGCCCATCTCTGGGGGTGTCCTAACGCACTCCTCCGTTCCATGAGTAAAAGCTGGTGTAAGCTATTACGCCACTCACAAAATGTAGTAATTGAGGCAAAGACTGCAGGGGGGACGTAAGGTGAACAAGTAGGTCATCTGCAAAAGCAGCCACCTTAAATCCATGAGACCCAATTCTCACGCCACGTATGCTCGGAGAGTCCTCTATCCTCTGTATCAACGGATCTAGGGTCAACACAAACAGCAGGGGGGATAGCGGACAACCTTGACGGGTGCCCCGTTCCAGGCGAAATTCATCTGAAACCACCCCATTACAGAGAACTCCTGCCGTAGGGGCCGCATAAAGCAATGCCACCATCTTACAAAAGGGGTCACCCAACCCATAACATGGCAGAAGATATTGCAAATAGTCCCAATGCACCTGGTCGAATGCCTTTTTGGCATCAAAGCTGATTACCAGGGATTGGAGATCCCGCTCATGTACCCATTCAAGGGAGGCCAGAATTCTCCGCAGGTTCCGCACTGCATACCGCCCTTTAACGAACCCAACCTGCGATTCATGCACCAGATCCCCTAATACAGAGGCCAGCCGATCCGCCAAAACCTTAGCCAGTATCTTCGAGTCGAAATTTAATAAGGAGAAGGCCGATACGAAGCCGCCTGGGTGGGGTCCTTCCCCGGTTTCCGAAATAGGGTAATGTGCGCGTGATTGGTGCCCCAGCCAAACTGCCCTTGGGCCACCCGGCAATGATATAGGGCCACTAAAGAGGGGGGCACTAGGTCCCCTAAAAGTTTATAAAACTCTGCCCCAAACCCATCAGGGCCAGGCGCCTTACAACAACTAGCCTTCTGAATAACTCTACAGACTTCGTCTACCGTCACCGGAGCATCCAAGAATGCCCGCTGGTCCGCCATCACCTGTGGCAGCTGGACTGTTCGCAAGTAGTTCCGCATGTCTGTGGGGGCCCCCTCTCTCCGCGCGTAAAGCTGTTGGAAAAAGGAACGAAACAACCTAGCTATGGCTGTACTATCTTTATGTAAACGTCCCTGATCGTCACGGAGTGCTGCTATCAAGTGGGAACCCTGCTTACCCCGCAAGCAGCGTGCCAAAAGTTGCCCAGGCTTGTCCCCAAACCGGTAAAGTTGGTATCTATAGTACAAATGTGATTTCTTCGCCCTCTGATGAAGTAATTCATTCAGAGTTGTTTGTAGCTCCCACAGTCTGCGTTTATTACTTGCTGTGGGGTCTCCCGCACACCGCCGTCGAGCTCGCATGACCTGCTTTTCTAACTGAACAATCTGCAGCGCCAGCAATTTACGCTTCCGCGCCACATAAGCAATGATATCACCCCGCAACACTACTTTGGCCGTTTCCCAAAACAACTCCGGATCCTCTGCATGCTGCGCATTGTGGCCCGCAAATTCCTGCCAATATTGTCCAATGCAGGTGCGAAAGTCGGCATCATAGTATAACCCCAGGGGAAACCGCCATAGCCGACGTGGTGCCGCCAAGTCCCCCCAACCAAGATCCACCCATAACGGGGCATGATCCGATATCGCACTAGGACCTATCTGTGCATCTCCGATCCGTACAAATAGCCATTCCGAAACAAGCACATAATCAAGTCGAGTGCTAGTGCCATGGGCTCTCGATTGATGGGCAAAATCTTTCTCTGACGGATGTAAAAGGCGCCAAGGGTCGACAAGGCCCAGGCGAGTACATAAGCCCCGTAACGCTTTGGTGGTCGGCGCGCGCAAGCGCTCCCCACCCCTACCTGTCGTATCCATTTCTATATCCAACACCCCATTCAAATCCCCAGCCAGTATCAAGGGGACATCAGGCAATTGCTCCACTCTGGAGGCCAGTCGGGCATACAGCGCTCGGTCCAGAACATTAGGGCTATATAGGTTACCCAACAAAATCGGCTTACCCTCCAGGCTACCATTTAACAGGATATACCTGCCTTCCGGATCGGCGTATTCCTGCTCCAACTCAAAGCGAACCCGTCTATGAATCAAAATGACCACTCCACCCTTTTTTCCCTTAGCAGGAACACCCCAGCTCTGTCCCACGCAGGTCTTTTGTAATTTAGCATGCTCTTCGGCCGTCTGGTGGGTTTCCTGCAACATAGCAATGTCACAGTTTAATCGGGCTAAGGCCTGTAACACTTTATACCTTTTGATCGGGTTACCTACCCCGCACACATTCCAAGAAATAACCTTCAGAGGGGACAGTGGTTGACCAACAGTATGCTAAAAGTTCTGCCAGAAAAGTGGGGCGGGACCCCCCCAGCCTGAGGTCCCCCCCGATCAATAAAGCGCTCCTAGAATTTAGACATGTAAGCAACAGATATAATCGCTGTGCTCCCCGCATCCCCCACACCCCTTCAACCCTCCTGTCCATCCTGCCCCCCCTACCCCGCCCCCCACCCCACCCCTTCCCCCTCACCCTCACCAACCCATCTTCCACTCTCATCCTCCAACCGCCAATCCTCTCCCATCTAGAGTCACCTAAGATGCTCTTGGGACCCCCCTCCCAAATACCACACCCTAAGTAAGAAAGGCCCCTAAGAGCCATTCCTAGCCAATACCAACCGTGATATAAGACCTGGGACAGACTACCCACCTCACCCCCCCCCCCAGGATCACCACATTAAGGCCCACGACATCTCATTAAGCCCTAAGAGCCAGCCCCCCACCAAATAACCTTACAGTCGCACACATTCACACCCCGCCCCTCCCCCCCTGCCCACCCATTCCTATAGCCACAACGTAATATTTCTAAACTAGGTTTCAATTTAATAGCCAACCAAACAATAACACATACACCAACAATCTCTATGTCAAACAGTAGGCCACCACCTGCCCACAGTGTTTGGCGAGGGTGGGTAAACCCAGTCCGGGTAACAGTCCAACTGGGGTTTCCGGGGCGGGCAGGCGACGTACTCCCACAGTAATGTAGTCTGAGTCCCGGGGCCTCTCAGGGCAAGCCGGTGCGACCAGCACCTCACACCAGCTGAGGCCATTACCCCCGAGCCAAGCACAAGCCTTAGGGTGCCAGAGAATGACTGCTCTTCTCTGAAAACACAATGTCCCGACATGGGCCCACTGATGCCAGATCCAAAGCCTCAAGGCCTCCGCAGTAGTCGCTCAAGGGGGGGGGGGGCCTCGTAACCAGGCAGTAATCATCAAGAGCCAGTTCTCCACTGGAACGAGGAGCATCAAAACCAGCCCCCTCCACCCCCCTCAGACAGGGAGGGCTACCAGGCAAAGCACCACATGTCCCCACAAACAGTCATCAATCTCCGTGGTTCGATGTCACTGGCCCCAGCAGTTGTTCCACGTATGGGCGGGCCTCCTCCGCTGAGTCAAACACCCGGTAGGTGCCCTGGTTTAGCACGCGCAGGCGAGCAGGGTACTGAACGCTGAAGCGGACATTGGCCTCAATCAGGCGTTGGCACAGCGGGGCGTAGGCCTTACGGCGAAGACTCAATGCCGCCGAGTAATCCTGTGCAAGGCGAATTTTCGCTGCCTCCCACTTAACAACACCTTTTTGCTTCGCCGCTCGTAAAACAGTGTCCTTTTGTGTATAACACAAAAATCGGGCCAGGACCACTCTTGGCCGACGGTCCCCTGTTTGCTGTTTGGGCCCCAACCGGTGAGCTCTTTCCACCACAATAGGCCCGGTCCGATTAGCCCCGTCGTGCAGAAAGGCAGACAGGTTCTCGACATACTGCCGCAGGTCTTTATCCGGAACAGATTCGGGAATGCCCAGAAAACGTAAATTATTGCGACGGGAGCGGTTTTCGAGGTCGTCCAACTTCATAGCATGGGCCTTGGACGCCTGCTGCACTGCAAGTAGCTCCCGCCACAGTTGCTCCACATCATCTTCTGCTCGGGAAATGCGGGTCTCCGCTTCTTGCACCCGAGTACCTAATGAGCCCAGGGAACTCTGAAGTGTGTCCATCTTGGCATGCAACGCATCAAATTGTAGAGATAGTGCATTGGTAACCACGGCAGAAATCTCCTACGTCAGCGTTAAAGAGGCCGCGGCGCTTTGCTTCGGGGGGGGAGTCCGCCATTTTCAAGGTACTTGCAGTGCGGTCTTTATCACGTCTCCCCGCCTTCACCGCAGTCGCCATCCTGCGATTCAAGTCACACAATAACACACAATAACACAATAACACACAATAACTCCATCCCACATGCATACAATTACTTATTTCAATGTTCCACACATGTAGATAGTTTTCCCTGGTTAGCCAAGTTGATGCTCCTGTTCTTTGTAATGATCTGACTCTTGTTTTTTGTCGGAAACTGTTAGTTCTATGTAAACCGCGCTGATCGCAAATAGTGCGGTATAGAAGAAATGTAAATAAATAAATAAATAAGTCACGGTAGGCAGCTCGTGCGTGTGATCAGGACAGTGATCCCCCAGCTAGCCCAAATTCGGTACCAAACACGGCACTATAACAGCCTTCAGGGGAGAAGGGCCCAGAGCTCGAGCAACTCACGTCTTCTCAAGCTCACCGCATCACGTGACCTCTACACAGACACATTTAAAAGATGCTCCCTGCTTGGCAGAGCTTACAATCTAGTCTAGACAGACAACACAGCAGCTGTGGAAAGGATAAGTCCTGGGGGAATGGTCAGGAAACACAAGGGAGCTTATGTGGATGAGATCCAGCAGCGGCAACAATGAGGTGAGTGCTCAGATTGTATTTGAGAGGGCCAGAGATGAAGCCTGATGTACAGAATCAGGTCGTTTGTTCCAGGCATAAGAAGCAGCAAAGTGAAAGGAGTGACATCTGGATTTGGCAGTAGAAGAGAAGGGCACAGATAGAAGAAATCTGACAGAAGAGTGGAGTTCATGGGAAGGGGTATAGGGAGAGATAAGAGGGGCATGGTAGCGGAGAGAAGCAGAATGAGTGGACCATACTGGTCTTTATGTGCCGTCATTTACTATGTTACTATGAGTGCACTTATATTTGTTGCTCAGCAATATTATGCATCCTTTGGGTCCTACAATGTTCGTTTGGGGTTTTGTGCACTTGGTGAAGGTCCATCCCTAATAGTTTAAGCTGTGTTTGTAGAGATTACCAGGGCATGAATCACTGGAGCCAGTTCCTAATGCCACATACAATTTGATGCAAGATATGCCCTGACATACATGTTCACATTTGCATTTTCGTATACAGTATTGGAGTGCACTGGGCTTACTTAGCACTTTTCAAGGCATGAGGGGGGCTGGTATATGGTCTAGGTTGCAGCAGCTGTCATTTCTCATTGTTATTTATGTCTAGTGTGCATCAGCAAACTACTGTCTGTGATGAGCAGCTTAGGAAAAGCACATTTTTCCCGAGGGATGTGGCATCCATGGGTACTTCGCAGGGATGGGAAAAATCCAAAATGTGTAATGTTTTAGAATATGGTGGGCACGGGGATGTCCAAAACGTTTCTCCGCGTCCAAGGGGATGATTGAATAGCGCTTGAACACATCTGTTTCCTCAATTCCAGACCCATAGGCACATCCAGACTCGTGAATATGGAATTAGGTTCAAAGGAGGCCCGTTTTTTGATGTAGACGTGTCCATAGGCTGGACATGCATGTTATGGAATCGCGCTCCACGTATACAATACAGCTTAGAAATATTCAGGAAAAAAAGCTATGTAAAGACCTGAAAACAATCACGACTATTTGACATTTTACACACACCATGACCAGTGCAGTTTTATCAGGTACAGAATAACATGATCGTACCTATAAATTCCAAACTATTTATTTATTTATTTGGCAAGCTTATGTATCGTTTTTCCAAAAATCAAAGCAGTTTAAATTAAACATAACAGAACTTTCCAGAGAACAAGGTTAATATATCACAATGAATGTAATAAAACTGAACACATTCAAATATAACATTGTGAACATAAACAATATGTAGGGACTTAAGTGGGTCTATAAGGGAAGGAATGGGGAAAGGAAGGAATGGAGGTTACATGGTTAGGATCATAGGGAGGGGGCATATGATGAACGGCATTTAAATCTTCAGAGTACAGTTCTCAGTTCATTATGGTGGTCTAAGTGGTTAAGTTATGTCTCCAAACTGCTCTTTAAACAGGTAGGTTTTAAGGAGCTTCTGGAAGTCTACAAGGTCAGTAGTGGCTGTAAGGTTAGCAGGCAGTGCCTTCCGTATGCTAGGTGCATAAAGGGAGAATGCGCAGGAACATGTGGTTTGGTTGAACTTTGTAAGGTCCGAAGAAAGAGCAAGTAGATGTTGTGTAGGGGCTCTTCTGTGATGATTATTAGGTGGTTTTCTTAATAAAGATTGTAGGTATTGAGAGGATAGTTTGTGATAGGTTTTGAATGTTGTCATAATAGTTTTGTATTTTATGTGGCTCATCAGCGGGAGCCAATGTAGCTGTCTAAGAATCAGGGCTGGCCCGTCCATTGGGCAAGAATGTTGTTTTTGCACAGGGCCCCGCATTTCAGGGGACCCCGCACCAACATCCTGCATTGAGCACCAGCAGGCAGGGCGGCTTTAGAGAGAGCCGGAGAGGCCCGGCTCACCTCTAACAGCTGCCGAAGTGAAGCACGTCTTTTTTCTTCACTTCGGTAGCTGTACTGAAGTTTAGAACACTGCCGCGCTGAATGCCTTTTCACAATATCAACCAACTCATTTTCTAATCCTTACCAGAACAACCTATGTATTACATATAGACACTTAAATTTGCTATGTTGTCGAACTAGCAACCAATGTAATTGTCGAAAGTGATCAGATATATGATCCTATGTCCCCAAACCAAAAATCAGTTGCAATGCTTCATTCTGTATTATTTGAAGGGCATGCAAATATTTAACTGTCAAGCCAATATAAAGCAAATTACAGTAATCAAGATATGGCAATATAACTGCCTGTACTAAACGTCTACATAATTCTTGGTGTAACCAAGCCCGTAACTTATAGATTGTATTCATCTTAAAGAATGCAGTACAAATCACCATATTAATAGGAGCTCTAAAAGATAATTGTTCAATCTAGTATGACCTCAAAATATTATACTTCTAATCGTACGGAAATCAAGACACTACCAATCTGCAGAGTTGCACTAAAAAAGAGGATGTCAAACCTTAATTTTCCAATTTTTCACTTTTCTCTAAAGGAAAGTACAATAAGATATCATCTCAATAAATTTTGTAATTGATGCATAAGTTGTCCAATGACTGGCAAAAAGGAGCCAGGTACATATTTCACAAAGCAGCTGATAAGGTTGATCCCAGTGGTGTTCTTGATGGTAGCACAAGCCACCATAATTTATCTGACCCTTCATATAGCTTACATTCTCACTCTTCAAAATAGGATTTAAACCAATTAAGGACTGATCCTCTTATCTCCAGTTGGCAAAGCTGGATCAATAATATTTGATGATTTACACAATCAAAAGCTGCTGAAAGATCATTAAACAACATTAAAAATTTCTTTGACTGAATCTGTAGCCCCTTCAAACAAATCATTTAACAATGCTCCAAGGAAAGTCTCACTGTTATGGTTTCTTTGGAAGCCATGTTGGTTTTTACTCACAATCTTCCCTTAGTGTAAAAGATCATCTAGCTGCTTTGCCATGAATAGAATGTTAGCGATCAGCCTATAATGAGCAAAAATCATCAGGTGCCAATTGAATTTTTTCAAAATGAGCCTAATCGCATCTGCTTTACAAATGAAGGTACCACCCCTTCCCTAAATGAAGCATTCACAAAATTGTGCAATATCCTCACATAGCAATTGCCAATATACAGCTGAAAGGTTATCCAATCGACATATTGAGGTATTCATCTTCATAATTATAAAACATACCTCTTCCACACTAGTAAATTCAAACTCTTCCCAGTATTAATGGATTCTTTATTTTCCTCTCCTGCTTCATTAATCAATTTTATTTTTAAGGAGTTCTGTACATCAAACTTCCTCTACACAAATTCCGCTAAGCTTTCTACTGACAGCATTGTTTCATTCATTTTAAATGTAGGTATTATCACTAACCATTTTACACGCCAAAAAAATCAGCAGTTATGTTTAAGAATGTTTCAGTTTTCTTTGTATAATACTTTCTTTAGCTGTTACACTAATAGATTTATAAGCCTTCAGTTGCTCAACAAATCACTTTTTATTTTCTATAGCATTACACCTATGCCACTGTCTCCCATATTTCCATAGCTGCCATTTTTCCTGCATTAAAGATTGCATAAACCAAGGCATTTTATTCTTTGATGTGCTTTTTTCCTTTCTCACCCCTTTCTGTCTTTCTGTGACACACCATGATTAACCCACAAATTCGACGTATCAATCATATCATCTACAGGTACTGAAATATTCATCATATCATAAGATGTTAATTCATTTTTCAACTTTGTTGGTCAAAAAAGCATTGTTTCCACTGGTTAAGTCACCATTATTCAATTTACACATTTTAATGTACAACATGAAATCAATTAAAGTGTGATCTGACCAAGACATAAATGATAGGACAAGTTTTTCTACTTTTAACACTGAATTATTACTAATTGGTAAACAGTCCATCTAAAGTAAGTCCCTTGATATGAGAGGCAGAGGAGATCATCTGATAAAACCTATAGTTCCCATAAAATTCTACAAAATGTATTCCTGATATCAACGGCACTCCATGTGGACATTAAATTCACCAAATATTAACATCTTAGATAAATTATACAATAGCGCAGCCAACCACTCCACAAACTGGGTAAGATCAGTTGTCACACTATGCAGGGGAATGTACACCAAACATAAGGCAAACTCATCATTTGTTATTAAAACACTCAGAAAACCCAGAATGGTAACTCCCTTTACCCTTCTTTTCAAAGATTCCCTCACAATTAAGAGGGTACCCCTCCCTTTCCATCTAATCCATGAGTAAAATAAATATACTTAGGTGGACATATTTACGATAGTCATATAGCATCTGCAAAAGTAAGCCATGACTTAGTCATTCCAAATATATCGTATTTGTAATCAACTATCAAATCTCTAATAATATCTATTTTGTTTTTTAAAGAACAGGCATTGAATTCTAGGTTAATAATGTTATGCGTTTCTGAGTTTTCAATCTTGCTTACTGTTTGGGAAGTGTCATACTGTCTTCTATCAGTGCTGCACCAAGATATATACCAAGTGATTACATCACTGAAAGTTACTCAAGTCTGCTTCCACCTGCTGGCAAGGGAACATAATCCATATGTCTGGACTGGTCTAGCAGGATTCAAGGAAAGAAAATTATCAGGTATGTAAAATTTCTCCTTACCATCACTACTACTACTACTACTACTACTGAGCATTTGTATAGTGCTACAAGTCGTACGCAACACTGCACAGACATGTAAGAGACAGTCCCTGCTCATCAGAGCTTACAATCTAGTCAAGACGTTTCCCTACTTATCCATTTATCCAGTCATGCACAGGTATCAGAACTGTACTCCACAAAGATAATTTTATAACAGGTTTCCTTTGTGTAGGCCATGTTGGTGCCTATTTTTAGTCTATTTTAGAAAGACACGTGGAGCCCGATCCCCGAAGGGGCACATCCTGTCTGGGCGCCCCTGGGCAGGACGAGCCTGTTAGGACCCGATTCTGCACCACGGGAGCAAGACAGCCCCGTGGGTGCAGGATTGGGCCCTGAGACAGCCCGGTGTGTCCCTGCATCACCATGGGGATGTCCTCACCATGACACAACCTGCCCTCTGCCTTTGTGACCCCCGATTCCCTGCTGCCCGACCCCAACAGAGACCACTGGGGCCCAAATTGAGCGGTGGGACTCACCATGAGTGTCCCATTGCTCCAGTGCAGGAGCTGCTGGGCTCCAGGGGGGCCAAGCAGCCTCCCCCACTGGAACAATGGGACATTCATGGTGAGTCCCCTGGCGATCCCCGGACATAGAGGGCCGTCACTGGAATTGGCCCTGTACGTCCGGGGGGGGGGGTCGCTGCCACCCACTCTCCGCCCCCATGCTGCCCCATTCCCCGCAGCATGCATAGAAGCTCTCTAGGCGCAGCAGGGCTGGGAGGCAGCATAGGCTGAGGGCGGATAACAGGGCTGGATACCCCTGCTATTCACCAACATGGATCAGGCCCATAGGATCCTATGTGTCTGTATAAAATAGTCGCACAGATCCTGAAGAAATAGTGCCTAGATTGTGGGTACTAACATTCATACCTGCTCAAGGACAGCAAAATTGTTACTGTAGCATGTGAAGTACAAATTTTGCCATGTATTTTATAAAGCACACATGTGACTCGTGACTCTGCCCGCACTCTGCTCAAACTCCTCACTTGAAAATGCCTACTCTAACGTCCATACAAGTAGATGCTTAACTGCAGCATGCATACTTTGACACATCATCTAATTTTATAAGAAGCCTTTTACATGCATAAATCAGTGTTTTGTGCCTGAAAAGGTTTATAAGATTACCTCCCACATGCATAACGCAGCCTTCTCACTACCCCTGAAGAAATATTCTCTTTGTTGAGGAAGAAAACCTAAAATATAATTTTTTCTCAGTCCCAACACAAATCATAGCAAATGACATATCAGTTCCTATATGGCCTTGATCAGAATCATAGTAATTGAAGCTGGCTGAAATTAAATTACGTACAATGAATTCAGTTTCCCTGACTGTGCACTATAGAAGTACTTTAACTGGTAATCTAAGAAGTATTCTTTGATCAGCTTACTTGGGATCATCTACTTAAATTCCTTCTTTTCTTTGCACATGCATGTTTGATCACAGTAAAGCACTCCCCACTGGTTTGTGCTTTCTCCCAGAAACCAGATGTTAAGAGTGTCAAAAATGATAGCTATGTTTCTTATTTAGCAGTCATCTGAGAAGAGTCAATCTCATGTGGGTAGAAAAGCAGGTGTCAACTGAATCACTGAATAACTCTACTTGCCCCTAACATGAGACTACCTCTTAGAAATCTGGGGAGCCGGATTATGGACAGTGTGGTATCCCAGAGTCAGCATGATCAACTAGGCAACACTGGAGGCTCCCATGGGTGCCATCATAGAAAACACAGCAAAAGAGGGAGACCAAACTTAATTTCTTTGAACCAGATGGCGCTGAAAATGTCGCACTTCCTCCATTCCCTCTCCACTCTTCCTCCCGCATCTGCAAGCCTCGCCAGGGCCGACAGCAGTAGCAGCTTTTCCCCAGTTTCCTCCTCCTTGCTGATTTATTTATTTATTTATTTACAGTGAACATAATAACAATAGGCTCTTCTAGGTTGCTCCATATATTGGTGTTGATATTGGTAGTGGTATACTGGGGGGAAAGGTTTGACAAACTCTTGTCCTCATAGGTTAGATAGGATTTTCATTAGTCATGACAGTATGTCTACTTGCCATTGTACTCATAAATAGTTTTCTTCTCTTTCTGCAACTTCTAAGAACATCAATAGCTTTCTGATGGCAATGCCTGTTGGTTGTTACCTGTAATTGCCCTAAGACTGATCCAAATGCTCAGCCTAGTGGTGAAAGATGCCTGTGCCAATCCACTGACCATGTAGCCCTCACACAGCAGATCTTTTATGCTACATTATAGTTTTGTTTTCTAAATTCTCCATCTCGGCAAGCAGAATTGGGTCTTTTGACCATTGACCCAGAATCTGGAAGTAATTTACAGTAGCATGATTTTTAGAATTAAGTTTCTAGAGAAAACATAAGCACACATGTTAACTCTACAGTCAGTCTGATAGACCACAGAGACTGAAAAGCTGCATATAGAGATTTGAGTCCTTCCATTCCAACAACTGCCTTGCAGCCCTGAATCTTGAGTTGACTCTCTCTCTCTTTCCTTAACCTTTTCGATATTACTATTTTAGATTTTCTGGCAATATGCAGACTGAAAATGCAACTGGTGCCCATCAAAACAAAATCCAGCCTAGAATGGAATAATGTTGCAAAATGTTAGAAGCCTATGCAATAAAATTTAACATGCATTGCCTGCTGCGGAACAAGGCAAATTCCAAATTATGCCACCAATTGATTCTTTAGTGCATATTGGACATGATGCTTGATTCATAATGAAGTGCTGCCAGGAGGTTTCATTCACAGTACAGCAGCCATGCCAGCAGTCCCTTCTGCCGCAATCTGCAGTCCCTTCTGCCACAGTCTGCAGTCCCTTCTGCCACAGTCTGCAGTCCCTTCTGCCAGTGCAGAAAGGGGCATGTCTGGTATGGTAACTGATTTAGGAAGCCCCAAAGGCAGAGAGTATGCACTAGAGGGGGTTTTGCAATTGCAAAAGGGGAGAAGGGAGGGAAATGCAGGCTCAATGAAAGGGTATTAGATGCCCTAAGCAAAACTTCAGCCTTGAGCTCCCTTGCAACTAGCATTAAAATCCTTAACACCTCTTTTCCTCAAGATTTTGATTATTAAACCTCAATTGCAATCATCTCAACACCATCCCTCCTAGAACATAGTAACATAGTAAATGACGGCAGATAAAGACCAGTATGGTCCATCTAGTCTGCCCAGTAAGATGGCAGGAGTAGGTGCACCCCTCCCTATGTCTCTGTCCAGGGGTGCACCTGCCACTCTGTGCAGACCACCCCTCCCCATGTCTTTGTTTAGGGGTGAACCCACCACTCCCATGTCTTTGTTTAGGGGTGAACCCACCACTCCATGTAGGACACCCCTATTTGTTGAGAAATTAGATGGTTCAGTTTATTTTGATTTTATCCTGTTGCTGTAAAGGGATCCACTGTGTCTGTCCCATGCCATTTTGAATTCCGTCACTGTGTTTGCCCCCACCACTTCCATCGGGAGGGCATTCCAAGCATCCACCACACTTTCAGTGAAAAAGTATTTCCTGACATTGCCTTTCAATTTACCACCTTGCAGCTTCCTGTTATGCCCTCTAGTTTTACAGCTTCCCCGTCTTTGGAAGAGGTTTGTTTGTTCATTATTTCTCTTTAAGTATTTAAAGATCTGAATAATATCTCCCCTATACCTCCTCTCCTCCAAAGTGTACATATTTAGGTCTTCAAGTCTCTTCTCATAAGGCTTCTGACGCAGGCTCCAAATCATTTTGGTCGCATTCCTCTGAACATTTTCCAGTCTTTTTATATCCTTTGCAAGATATGGTCTCCAAAACTGAACACAGTATTCCAAGTGACTTATACAGTAGCATTAGTACCTCTTCCTTTCTGCTGGTAATTCCTCTTTGTATGTAGCCCAACATCCTCCTGGCTTTTGCCACCGCCTTGTCGCACTGTTTTGCCACCTTGAGATCTACAGAAATAATCACACCAAGGTCTTTCTCCTGATCCGTGCACACCAACCTCTCACCCCCTATAACGTACATTTCCCTTGGATTTCTGCTACCCAAGTGCATGACACTGCACTTCTTTACATTAAATCTTAATTGCCAAGCATTAGACCATTCTTCCAGCTTCTGTAGATCTTTTCTCATGTTAAGCACTCCCTTGGGGGACTCCACTCTGTTGCAAATTTTCATGTCATCTGCAAAAAGACAGACCTTTCCATTCAGTCTTTCAGCAATATCACTCACAAATGCATTGAACAGTGCCGGGCCCAGGACCGAACCCTGGGGCACCCCGCTAATCACCTTCCTTTCATCCAAGTGAGCTCCATTTACCATCACCTTCTGTCATCTGTCAGTCAACCAATTTCTGATCCAGTTTACCACCTTGGGAACCATCCCCAAACTACTGAGTTTATTGATAAGCCTCCTATGAGAGACAGTACCAAAGCCTTTGCTGAAATCCAGGTAGATGACATCCATCACATCCCCCTGATCTAGTTCTCTGGTCACCCAGTCAAAGAACTCAATCAGATTTGTTTGGCAAGATCGTCCTTCGGTAAAACCATGTTGCCTCGGATCTTGCAACCTGTTGGTTTTGAGAAAGTTCACTATTCGCTCTTTCAGAAGTGCCTCCATTACTTTTCCCGCCACTGAGGTAAGGCTCATGGGCTTGTAGTTTGACACTTCTTCCCTTTCACCACTTTTGTGTAGAGGTACGACATCAGCCATTCTCCAGTCCTGAGGAACTTCTCCTGTTTCCAAGGATCTGTTGAAAGCATCCTTTAATGGCCCTGCAAGAATCTCTCTGAGCTCTTTCAGTATCCTGGGATATATCCCATCCGGTCCCATGGCCTTGTCCACTTTCAGTTTTGCAAGTTGTTCTAACACATCATCTTCTGTGAATGGTGTGGTAACTACTTCATTCCCATTTTTACATTTGGGAGTCACAGGTGGTCCTTCTCCAGGATTTTCTTTAGTAAAAACAGAGCAGAAGTATTTGTTTAGCAATTTCACTTTTTCAATGTCACTTTCCATGAGTCCGTTCCCAGCACTTCTGGGTCCTGCAATTCCACCTCTGATCTTCTTCCTTTCCCGAATATACCTGAAGAAAGTTTTGTCGCCACACTTAACATCTTTAGCCATCTTTTCCTCTACCTTTGATTTTGCTATCCTTATTTCTCTTTTTGTCTCTTTGAGTTTGATCCTGTATTCATTTCTGTGTTCCTCTGTTTGCAAGCTTTTGAATTTTGTGAAAGCTGTGGTTTTTGCCTTTATATGAGCAGCCACTTCTTTGGAAAACCATATAGGTTTCCTTCTCCTCTTATTTTTATTTACTTTTCTTACATATTTATCTGTTGCCCCCTTTTATTGCCACAATAATCCTATAGTATGCATATTTGGGCTTCACACTTTTGAATATTAATCTTTATTTTGTAGATACATACATAATAAGGGGAGATTTCAAAAAGTTTCTTAGAAGGGTAAATGGACTATTTGCATAAGGGGTCATTCTGTGCAACGAATAGCGGGCATGGACATCCCGTTGGGATGTACATCCCCGCTATTTGTACCCCCACCTGATCACGTCTAACTTCCTCGCTCATTGTATGGGGAAGTTAGACGGGGCAGGGGAGGAGCACATCGGGGGTGGTGTTAGGGCGGGTAGTGGGCAGTCGTCGGCCCCGAATATACTGGGCCAATTCCAATGTCAGCCCTGTATGTCGAGGGCCGACGGCTTAGATGGGGAATGTATTCCACTTCTGAGGTGGAATAAGTTCCCTGATCAGGCAGTGGACAGCAGGCCCGGGGCTGCAAAGTGGCAGGAGGGGACAGAGAGCATTCCCCGCAGCCCAACCCTGGCTTTGGGAGGCCATATCGGGGGTTGGGCTGTGGGGAAAGCAGTTTAGGAGCCGGCGGCCGGGGATCACAACTTTACAATGGAGTCACGGTGCCATGGCAACCAGACGCCATGGCACTACGGCCCCATTGTGAAGCCCAGACTGAGTAAGTCGGGCAAGGCCTGTACATGCAGGCTGGGCTGAATCGTGGTATCAGCCTGCACTTACAGGCCTGTTCATGATTCTGATCCTGTGGGGCTAGACATGCCCCATGGGATCAGAATCGCGACTCCTTCTGTGTGCCCGGTTCCGACTGGGCGCACAGAGGGCGTGTACGTCCAGGATGGAATCACCCCCATATTGTCCATTTTTTCTGCAGGTAAAAAGTACCTACTGATGAATCTTTGAGTGTGTAGGTACAAGACCCATTACTTTGCTTTGACTGTAGCTGCTCTTTGCGCCACCCCCCCCCCCCCACCAATGATGCTGCCCCAGGCAACTGCCTAATTTGTCTAATGGTTGAGCCAGCCTTGAGGAGATGAGTGCCTCATAAAGAGCTGGTCATTGGTGCTCTATGAATGGTTTGGGAAGGGTTGTCTCAAGGGTTTATTTGTTGTCACATGGGTAATCAGGAGGCGGCCACTCCAAAGTGAGGGTTGTTCTCACATTCTTTATGGAAAGCAAAGAAATATCCCTTGCTAACTGGCCCTTTCATTATCAGTCATTTAGCACAGAGGTCTTTTGCAGCAGCTATTGTAGACATTACACTTTTCGGTATACGTGTCTACATTAGTACTAAGGTTATGCTATGAAAATCTGAAGGTGGCCAAACTGGAAGAAAATACAAAGGCACAACCAGACGCATGCTTGGCTGCATACAGAGAGGAAAGATTAGCAGAAAATGAAATGAGAACTCCTCTTTATAAGTCTCCGGTGAGATCTCATTTGGAATACTGTGTGCAAATTTGGGCATCTCGCCTTCAAAAGGATAAACTTGGATGGAGTTGGTCCTAAAGGTGGCTACTTACATGGTCACTATCATAATCATAAAGCATATTGGGACAGACTTAAAGATCTAAATATGTATACTTTAGAAGAAAGGGGAAAAATGACAGAGACATTTAAATACCTCTTTCAATTGACTGGAAGCTCTTGAGCTATTGGTGAAAAAGGTGTGAACTAAATTGAAAGGAAGCTCTAGAACAAGAGTCATAGGTTAAGGGTGTAAGAGTAATCCAAGAATATATCTCATTGCAGGAAGGGTTGTAAATGAGTGGAAGCCTAACAGTAGAAGTGGTGGAGAAAAGTACAGTATCTGAATTCCAGAAAGCATGTGACAATTATAAAGAATCTCTGAGGATGAGGAAGGGATTGTAGAACTTAGAAGTTGGTATACATGGAAAAATTGAATAGGTCATCATTTTCTACATTTCTATCTTTATGCTTCTAAGGACATTTTTATTTATGTTATTTTGCTGTATTTATATCCTGCTTTTCACTGGGCCAAAGTGGTCAATTGGGGGATACATTTAACATGAGGGGATATGAGACACATATGCTAATACTTACAGGGAACATGGGCAATGGAGGGTTAAGTGGCTTGCCCAAGACCACAAAGAGTGCCTATAGGGCTAGAAATCCCAGTCCCTCTGGCCTGAGATTTGCTGTCCCCAGGTGGGATTTGAACCCCTGGCCCTCCGGCCTGAAGTACCTTGTCCTAACCACTAGACCACTCCTCCTTACTGTGCACTTAGTGACGGGTGACGGGCAGGGACTGTCTCTTGCATGTTGGCTACCTCTTGTAGGTTAGCTGTGCAGCGCTGTGTGCGTGGTGCTTTACAAATGCTGAGTAGTAGTAGTAGTTTATTTCATGCTTGTACAAATTTTACTAAGTAGTAAGCTACAACTATTTAAAGTGCGAAAGTGTACATAACACTTTTAGGCAGCTGAAAATCCACTTACCACATATGGCTGACTTAAGTGTGATTTATTTTTACCCATATACTACAAAATACGACTTAGGAGCCTATTGTTAAGTACTGATGAGTCGATGTTGACTCATGGCGATCCTGTGGATAGTTGTCCTAAACTATGTTTGATCTTCATTTAGGTGACTAATTGTTCTTAATGTATCAACAAATCACATTGCCAGTCTTCTTCTTTTGCATCAACTTTCAACTTTGAAATGCATGATGTCTTTCTCTAATGATCGTTCTCTTCTCATGTTGTATCCAAAGTATGAAAGTCAAAGTCTTTTCATTTGAACTCCTAAAGAATGCTTAGGCTTGATTTCCACTAGTACTGATTGATTTGTCCTTCAGACAGTCCATGGTATACACAGAATTCTTCACCAGCACCAAAATTCAAAAGCATCAATTTTCTTTCTATCTTTCTTCTTCACTGTCCAACTTTCGCATCAATTTGATATTATTGAAAATGCCATGGCTTGCGGAGAGGGGGGGGGATCCAAGATGATGGATGCTGACTGCTGAGTGCCACTTGCATGGAAAAACACAAGGAGAAGTCCAAGGTGAAGGCTCCCTCCAGCCTGGACCATTCCCCCCTGCTGCCTCAATTATTCCCTACTTGGTTCGCCAAGGCAGGCAAGATGTAGCCTCTGGAGAGCAGCCATAGGAGAGTTTGACTGATGCTGGGAGCTCTGGTCTGTCTTCTGGCTCCGAGATCTCTTTCAACCCAGAGCAACGGAATCCCCCTCTGCAGTCACAGGTTTCCCCTGCACTCTGGCCAGGTTGGTGAGTTGATCACTGAAGCCATGAACGGCTCACTACCCCGAGGGGGGCCATCTGTGCTGACAAGGGAGCTGTATCTCTGGATCAGCGCGCAGCTGTTGGATTGACAGAGAGTCTACAGAAGCAGAGTATGGAGGTGCTGGGAAGTGCAACAGAGGCTATTTCTTCTTCTCAGACTGATGAGTAGCAGGGATCCGGACATCCACCAGGTCATTTGATATTCACTTCATCTCTGCCTGATTTTATCTTAAAACACCCTGAACTATTTTCTCTGGAGTCCATTTGGCAAGCAATAGCTGACCTGAGCAAGGTCCTGGTACTGAACTTTGAGACTCTTTCCACTAAAGTTTTGTCCTTGACACAGCATGTTATGGATGTGGAGGAAGAAGTTCAGAGAATGAAATTGCATGTTCCTAATTGTGGAGAATGTCTCAGTGAAAGATAATATCCTTTTGCAAAGCAAGGTGGAAACCTGGAAATGCTGTTAGGCAGGCAAATATTAGGACAATTAACTTTAGTAAGGCACCTCTGATTCCTCCTCGGGATATCTTTCAGAGGTATTTAGTTGAAGGTTTCCCCTGAAGCTATTCCACCCATTTCCAATGCGATACCCAGTGATCATTGACTTCTCACAAGACAAATGCTCACACTGTCTACATTGGAGAAAGTTTGAAAAGAAATCCTTGTTCCAAATTCAGTACCCCCTGATGAAGGCATTTGTGCCGAAACACGGCCATATTGGGGACACTGTACTGAATAAAGGACTGTTTTCTTCATACCTTGCTCCTTTGTGTTCATTAATCCTGTCCAGGTCATATTTTATTTCGCAGAAATTACTACGTCTAAGGTGCACAGGCATCTCTTTTTTTTGTTGCATACCTTTGAACATACTATTAAAATATTATGATGACATACAGTTGGAATATTTCCAATTATTTCTCAAGATATTGTACACAACATACCCAAAAATGTAAAATGCAACCTGTAACAAAGTAAATAGTTCATTTGTTCAATGTAAGATGTTTTCGTTTATTGTAAACCTGTAACTATGTAAATCCCTCACTTGGTTTGCAGCTTGTCATGCTAAGAGGGCTTGTATGCATCAGTGATGCTGAGAGCTAAGCTATCAATAGTTTAACTACTGTCAGGGTCTCCCAAGATAGACAGGCCTCAGCTGAGATGCTAGACCAACACAGACCACCCATCTGGGCAGCAGCAGAATGGGACAGTGTTGGCGGCAGAGGATCACATTTCTGTGACAACAGCAACAACACTAAACAAACTGTGTGGAGGAAAGGCCTAGCAATCTACTTTTGTATCTTGCCATGATCACCCTTCTGGGCGGCTCAGAATGGGACGGTGTTGGTGGCGGAAGATCACATTTCTGTGTCAACGGCAACAACACTAAACAAACTGCACGGAGGAAAGGCCTGGCAATCTACTTCTGTATCTTGCCATGAACACCCAATGGATAGTCACAACAATACAAATTGCACTACAGTGCTGGAAGACGAGACCCCCCAGGTTGGAAGGCATTTAATTAGCTACTCGGGAGGAGTTGAAGACTTTTCAGAGTAAAGCCAGCATTTATGACTGCTGATGTAGCTGTGCATGAAATGAGAGACAGAAGCTGTAAAGATGTCTTACATATTGAGACATGGAACATACAAAACATGAACCAAGGGAAGTTGGAGGTGATCAAGACTGAAATGGAACGTGTACAACTTGATCTGTTTAGTGTCAGCGAACTGAAATGGACTGGCATTGGGAACTTTGTATCAGATGATCAGATAGTCTACTATGCTGGAAATGAAAGACAAAGAAGAAATGGTGTTGCATTTATAATAAAGAAGAAACTTGCAAGAACTATAATGAAATACAATGCAGTCAGTGAACGCTTAATCTCTATTCGTCTACGAGGAATGCCTATCAATGCAACTATAATTCAAGTATATGCCCCATCAACAGCTGCAGAAGAGGATGAAATTGATGAGTTCTATGAACAAGTACAAGCTGAAATTGACAGAACATGCAAACAGGATATCCTGATCGTCATGAGTGACTGGAATGCAAATGTTGGCAACAAAGAAGAAGGCAAAGTGGTTGGAAAATATGGACTTGGCAACAGAAATGAAGCTGGAGAAAGACTGATTGAATTCATCTCAAACACCTTCTTCCAGCAACACAAGCGGCGACTGTATACAAGGACTTAATCCAATGGATTGTACAAAAATCATATTGATTTCGTCTGTGGAAGTCAACGATGGAAAAGCTCTATAATATCAACGAAGACTGACTGTTGTACAGATCATCAACTGCTAGTATGCAAACTCAAACTAAAGTTGAAAAAGAGCAAGCCACTCATGAATGTAGCAAAATATGACCTTGAGAATAAACCACTGGAATTTAAAGACTGCCTGCAAAATTGATTTGCTGCTTTAGATACAAATGACAGAGCTCCAGAAGAGTTATGACATGACATCAAGAAGGTTGTGTTGGAAGAAAGTGAGAAGTCTCTACAAAAGGTGAAAAAGCAAAAATGGCCAAAATGGATGACGGAAGAAACTCTGAAAATTGCCCAGAGAAGCTAACGCCAGAGAAGAAAGAAAGACAATCGCAGAACTGAACAGAGATTTCCAACGTGCAGCAAGACAGGACAAGGAAAAGTACTACAATGACACATGCAAGGAAATAAAAGCAGAAACAATTAGAGGAAGAACAAGATCGTCTTTCCTAAAGCTACGAGAGTTAAATAAAAAAATTCCATCCTTAAAATGGAATCTTACAAGATGCTCAAGGTTCTATGTTGAATGATGCTGAGAAGATCAAGAAAAGGTGAAAGGAATATATAGAGTTTTTATATGATAAAGATCAAGTGGACCAACAGCTGTTTCAACCTGTACCTTATGATCTGGAACCATTAAGAAGAAGTCATAAGAACATAAGATATGCCATACTGGATCAGACCAAGGTCCATCAAGCCCAGTATTCTGTTTCCAACAGTGGCCAATCTAGGTCATATGTACCTAGCAGTATCCCCAAGAGACACAAGTTCCACAATGCTTGTACTGGGTCAAGCATTGATATCTTCGGTCACTTCTTAATAATGGTTTATGGACCTTTCCTCCAGGAACTTGTCCAAACCTTTTTTAAACCCAGCTACACTAACAGCCTTTACTACATCCTCCGGTAACAAATTCCAGAGTTTGATTACACGTTGAGTGAAAAAATATTTTCTTTTATTAGTCTTAAATAGTTTACCCTGTAGCTTCATTGCATGTCCCCTAGTCTTTCTATATTCTGATAAGGTAAACAATCAATCTACGTTTACCCGTTCCACTCCGTTCATTAATTTATAGACTTCTATCATATCTCCCCTCAGCCGTCTCTTTTCCAGGTTAAAGAGCCCTAACCTTTTTAGCCTTTCTTCATAGGAGTATCCTTCCATCCCCTTTACCATTTTGGTGGCTCTTCTCTGTACCTTTTCTAAAATCGCTATATCCTTTTTAAGATACGGCGACCAGAATTGCACACAATATTCAAGGTGCGGTCTCACCATGGAACGATATAGAGGCATTATAATATCTTTTTTTCCTTATCATACTTAGCATTCTATTTGCTCTCTTGGCCGCCGCTGCACATTGGGCCGAGGTTTTTAACATGGTATCCACAATGACGCCTAAATCTTTTTCCTGGGTGGTGGTTCCTAATGTGGAACCTTGCATCGTGTAACCATAGTTTGGGTTGTTCTTCCCTATGTGCATAACCTTGCACTTCTCCACATTAAATTTCATCTGCCATTTTGATGCCCAGTCTTGCAATTTCTCACAATCCTCTTGGGTTTTAACAACTTTAAATAGTTTTGTGTCATCTGCAAATTTGATAACCTCACTCGTTATTCCATTTTCCAGGTCATTTATGAATATGTCAAAAAGCAGCGGACCCAGCACAGATCCCTGGGGTACACCACTATTCACCTTTCTCCATTGGGAACATTGGCCATTTAGCCCTACCCTCTGCTTTCTATCTTTTAACCAGTTCCTGATCCACAATAGTACACTGCCTCCTATCCCATGACTCTTTAGTTTTGCCAAAAATCTCTGATGAGGGACCTTGTCAAAGGCTTTCTGAAAGTCCAGATACACAATATCAACCGACTCACCTTTGTCCACCTGTTTATTCACTCCTTCAAAAAAACATAACAGATTAGTAAGACAAGATCTTCCTTGTCTAAAGCCATGTTGGCTGTCTCCCATTAGGTTGTGACTATCTACATGCTGAGTAATTTTATTCTTTATGATGGTTTCTACCATTTTTCCCGGTACTGACGTCAGGCTCACCGGTCTGTAGTTTCCCGGATCAACCCTGGAACCCTTTTTAAAAATTGGTGTTACATTGGCGATCCTCCAATCTTCAGGTATTAGAGATGATTTTAATGATAGTTCACAGATTACTGATAGCAGTTCTGCAATCTCATATTTCAGTTCTTTCAACACCCTTGGATGTATACCATCCGGCCCAGGTGATTTGCTACTCTTCAGTTTATCTAATAGTTGTAAGACATCTTCCCGATGTATCGATATTTCCTTCAATGCTTCCGCACCTTTAAATACCACTTCAGTCATGGGTAACATCCCTACATCTTCCTCAGTAAAGACCGAAGCAAAGAATTCATTCAGTCTCTCCGCTATCGCCTTGTCGCCTCTTAGTGCTCCTTTAACCCCTTTATCATCTAATGGACCAACTGACTCTCTCATAGGTTTTTTGCTACGAATGTACCTGAAAAGGTCTTTATTTCGCGTTTTTGCTTCCGCAGCAAGCTTCTTCTCAAATTCTCTCTTTGCCTGCCTTATCAATGCCTTGCATTTGACTTGCCAGTGCTGGTGCTGTTTCCAGGTTTCGTCGTTTGGCTCTTTTTTCCATTTCCTGAAAGATGCTTTTTTGGCAACAACAGCCTCTCTGACCTCACCTTTAAACCATGCTGGCAGTTTTTTGGACTTCCTTCCACTTTTCTTAAAGCGTGGATTACAGCTGGTCTGGGCTTCCAAGATAGTATTTTTCAACAACACCCAAGCTTGATGTACGTCTTTAACCTTTGCAACTGCTCCTTTTAGTTTTTTCTTAACTGTTTTCCTCATTTTATCATAGTCTCCCTTTCGAAAGTTAAAAGGTAGTACTGTGGATTTCCTTACTATCCCTCCTCCACTAATTAAATCAAAGGCGATCATGCTATGATCACTATTGCCAAGTGGCCCCAACACCCTTATCTCTTGCACTAGATCTGGTGTTCCACTAAGGACTAGGTCTAATATGGCTTCCCCTCTGGTCGGTTCATGAACCAGCTGCTCCAAGAAGCAGTCATTTATTTCATCTAGGAACTTTATCTCCCTAGCAGTCGAAGCAGCATTGAAAGCCTTATCAAAGAACAAAGCACCAGGCATTGATAGCATTCTCATAGAAGTATTACAGCAATCTGATGCAGCTGTTACCATACTTACAGGGCTCTGTCTTAAAATTTGGAAGACAACATCATGGCCAACTGACTGGAAAAGATCTGTGTTTATACCAATACTAAAGAAAGGTGATCCAACTGACTGTGGAAATTATCGCACAATCGCTCTGATCCCACATGCCAGCAAGATTCTACTGAAGATTATTCAACTGAGACTACAACCATACCTGGAACAAGAACTACCTGAAGTGCAAGCAGGGTTCAGGAAAAGGCGAGAAACAAGAGACATCATCGCGGATCTATCCTTGAAAAGACTAAAGAATACAAAAAGGATATCTATTTGTGCTTTATCGACTACAACAAGGCTTTTGACTGTGTAAACCATGAGAAACTCTGGGCCACATTAAGAAGCATGGGTATACCAGAACACCTGATTGTTCTCTTGCACAATCTGTACATTGATCAAGAAGCAAAGGTTTGAACGGAACAAGGAGAAACAGAATGGTTTAAAATTAGCAAAGGTGTATGACAAGGCTGTATACTTTCCCCTACCTGTTTAATTTATATGCGGAACAAATCACCAGAGAAGCAGGACTGTATGAAGATAACAGAGATGTGAAGATTGTTGGAAGACTCATCAATAACCTTCGCTATGCTGATGATACCACATTACTGGCTGAAAGTCAAGATGATCTGAAACATTTGTTTCTCATGATCAAGGAACATAGTCTTAAAATGGGCCTGCACCTTAATGTAAAGATGACAAAGATCATGACAACTGGCAAAATCAATAAGTTCATCGTTGAAGGAGAAAAAATTGAAATTGTGGACAACTTTAACATACTTGGATCAACTATCAATAAAGAAGCAACAAGCAGTCAAGAAATCCGATGACGCATTACTATTGGCAGAATGGCTATGAAAGACCTAGACAAGATTCTCAAGAGCAGAGATGTCTCTCTCCATACAAAGATTCAACTCGTTCAAGCCATGGTATTTTCAATAACATCATATGGATGTGAAAGCTGGACAGTGAAAAAGACAGACAGGAAGAAAATTGCTGCCTTTGAATTATGGTGCTGGCGCTGAATACTGCGTATACCATGGACTGCCCAAAGAACAAACCAGTCAGTACTAGAGAAGATCAAATATAAGCTTCCTTTAGAAGCTCAGATGAAAAGACTTTGACGTTCATACTTTGGACACATCATGCGAAGAGAGAGATCATTAGAGAAAGACATCATGCTTGGCAAGATAGAAAGTCAACGCAAAAGAGGAAGGCCAGCAATGAGATGGATTGATACAGTAATAGGAGCTATGGGTACCAGTCTATCAACAATGAGCCGCCTGACTGAAGACTGAACACAATTTAGGACAACTATCCAGAGGGTCGCCATGAGTCAACGGCACCTAACAACAACACAAATATGTAAATAGTTCAGTTGTTCCATGTAAGATGTTTTTGTTTATTGTAAACCACCCCTGATCTCTGGAAGGTATAGAAAAACAAGATGGATAAATAAAGAAAGAAAGAAAGAAAATGCATGGGTGCCAATAACGTTGACAACAACTGTATTCAAATGAAAACTAACAGCAATAGTATGATACACTGTTAGTAATGTACACCTTAAAACAGCACAATAGAACATTTATATAACAGAAATTTGATACAAAGTCAGCAGATTACAAATGATAAACCTTAATAGGCCACACAGTAGAACATTCAGATAACATAGGCAGTATGTGTTGTCAAGTCAATGCTGACTCCTGGTGACCCAACCCCTAGGTTTTCTTGGCAAGGTATAACTCAAACTATATTGCCAGACCTTTCTTCCACACTGTAAGTCTACAGCACCTAGTATTCTAAGGTGATCTCCCATCTAAGTATCAGCTTCCCAACCCTGCTTAGCTTCTGAGATCAGTCAAAATCAGGCTCATTCAAGGCAGCAATACTCATAATGTCAGCACAGTACAAATAAAGCACCATTATAAGCCTCCTGGTACAACATTCATATAACAGACTTAGGGCACCTGAAAACAAGAGCAACCTTATATTTTATTTTCTTCTTCCTCTTTGTTTCCCTTTCCTTCTTTTCTACTTTTCTCTCTTTATTTATTACAATCCGCTGAATTTCATCTTTCCCCCTTCATTTTTATTGAATTTTGTAAATCACTTTACTTGCTCTTAATAAGAAACAAAAGATAATATATCAAGCGACAAAATTAACTAAAGTATTTTATAAAGACAAGTAGGTGCCTACTTTGACAAGTGCACATAGAGGAATCAAAAAAGGGCAGGGCCAGCCAGGTAATGATGTCATCCAGTCAGGAGCATAGTCAGCACCACAGATGAAAAAGATTCAAAAAAGCTGACAGGAGGGGCACGCAAGATTGATCTATCTCAGATCAGCTCCTCCTGCCAAAATGAACATAAGAACATAAGAAATGTCATACTGGGTCAAACCAAGGTCCATCAAGCCCAGTATCCTGTTTCCACTTGTGGCCAATCCAGGTCACAAGCACCTGGCAGGTTGCCAAAAAGGTACTTGGGCTCCACAATGCTTGTCCCGGAGTAAGAAGTTGATTTGTGTTTTGTGTAGTGCTGACATTAAATTTTGTTTTACACTTAGAGGAGGAATCACTAAAGCTGCTTCACAGGAATTTTCAGGGGCCCACCATGGCAGGAGATAAACCACAGAAATTAATGAAAAAGTTAAGAGGATTAACTACAGTTAAGCGGACTTCTGCAGAAAAAGAGGAGATAATGTACTGCTACTAGAATAGCAGAAATCTCAGTATAGCATAGATTGATTATAAGAAAGCTTTTGACAGCATCCCACACTACCATAAGAACATAAGATATGCCATGCTGGGTCAGACCAAGGTCCATCAAGCCCAATATCCTGTCACAAGTACCTAGGTCACAAGTACCTAGCAGTTTCCACAAAGGACACAGATTCCACAATGCTTGTATTGGGACAAGCAGTGGATTTCCTGGGTCCCCTTTTAGTAATGGTTTATGAACCTTTCCTCCAGGAACTTTTCCAAATCTTTTTTAAACCCTACTATACTACCAGCTTTTACTACGTCCTCTGGTAACGAATTAAGAACATAAGAACATAATATATGCCATAATGGGTCAGACCAAGGTCCATCAAGTCCAGTATCCTGTTTCCAACAGTGGCCAATCTAGGTCATACGTACCTAGCAGTTTCCCCAAAAAAAACAGGTTCCACAATGCTTGTACTGGGTCAAGCATTGATATCCTGGGTCCCTTCTTAATAATGGCTTATGGACCTTTCCTCCAGGAACTTGTCCAAACCTTTTTTAAACCCAGCTACACTAACAGCCTTTACTACATCCTCCGGTAACAAATTCCAGAGTTTGATTACACGTTGAGTGAAAAAATATTCTTTTTTTAGTCTTAAATAGTTTACCCTTTAGCTTCATGGCATATCCCCTAGTCTTTCTATATTCTGATAACGTAAACAATCGATCTACGTTTACCCGTTCCACTCCGTTCATTAAATTATAGACTTCTATCATATCTCCCCTCAGCCGTCTCTTTTTCAGGTTAAAGAGTCCTAACCTTTTTAGCCTTTCTTCATAGGAGTATCCTTCCATCCCCTTTACCATTTTGGTGGCTCTTCTCTGAACCTTTTCTAATAACGCTATATCCTTCTTAAGATACGGCGACCAGAATTGCACACAATATTCAAGGTGCGGTCTCACCATGGAACGATATAGAGGCATTGTAATATCTTTTGTTTTATTTTCCATTCTTTTCCTTATGATACCTAGCATTCTATTTGCTCTCTTGGCTGCTGCTGCAGCCAAGTTTGATTACACATTTAGTGAAAAAATATTTTCTCTTTTTAGGCTTAAATAGGTTACAATGTAGCTTCATTGCATGTCCCCTAGGAAACTCTTAGATAATAAATTGCCTGGAGATATATAAAATAAATCCTGGTTTGATATAGTACATTAAATTCACCATGACAATATGGCAAACCACACTCTTTCTGAAATATGAAGATGGTTAGTATATCATTCCTCACATCAAGATCCAGCAAGGAATATTTCAGGGAGATTCTTTTTTGCCACTTTTGTTTTCTATGGTGCTTAATCCACTGAATACTCTCATCAGCTCTTTGGGATACAGATTCAGTCTGAATCCTAAAGAAGGTAACAACCCAGAGGTAACATCCCATTTATTATTTGTAGATGACTTGAAGCTCTACAGTTCCAGTAACCAACAATTAGCAGAGCAACTTTGTGTAGTGAAAAGCTTTTCTGATGTCATCAGGATGACTTTTGGCCTAGGCAAATGTGCTAAGGCAACTTTTTTTAGAGGAAAATTAAACAAAACAGAAAACCTCTACCTGACTGAGGGCTCTGATATCAAGGAACTTGAACAAGAAGGCATATATAAATATCTTGGAGTAGAGGAAGAAGAAATTACTGGGAGATAAGATAAGTAAAGAATACTATAGAAGGTTAAAATCATTATTGAACAGTGCCTTAACATCACGGAATAAGATACAAGCCATCAATCAGCTGGCAATTCCTGTACTCTCATACAGCTTTGGGATTGTGGACTAAGCTTTTAAAGATCTTGAAAAACTGAATGTGTGAACAAGAAAACTTCCCCATGCCCATGAGATAATTTACAAGAATCAATGTATGCCAAGTCTGTACATTCCTAGAGATGAAGGAGGGCTAAGCCTCATAGAGATTGATTGCATATACAGAGCTACTATAATAGCCTTCCAGGCCTATATAACAGCATCATCAGAACCAAATACACAAAAGGTTCTGAAATATGAAAGTAAATGTCAGAATCTGCCTCCATCATCAAACTTGGACAAGTGTTCTGACGACTAGAAGGAATGAGTAAGAATTTACAAGCACACACAGGAAAGGAAACAACAGAATTTGCAAAATAAGAGAAAAAACTCTTCAAAGAATTAGATCAGCAAATTAGGAAAAATGATAAATGAGCAAATACAGTGGGAAATACAAAGTGTTACTCCAGGAACCATTTGTCAATCACAAATGGACACATGAATAGTTAAGGAGAGGAGAACTGAAACTGAAGGATGAGAGATTGATAGTTGCAGCCCAGCAGATTATGGACGAGATGGTTTACTGCGAGCACTGAAAAAACTGGTAGCACAGACATATGTCGATTTTGTAAGAAAGAACTGGAAACAGTGACTCACCTCGTAGCTAGCTGTGAAGTTCTGATGGTGGAAAATTTCTATACAGTGTGATGAGGAGAGTATGGCTGAGTCCATGGAATTGGAAGAAAATCAGACATTTACCTTTAAAGAAAGAGACAGACTAGGAATCAGTAGCTCTCAAAATGCAGGCAGAGAAAAAAAACACGCAGCTACTGAGGACAGGACACACCCAAGCTCTGCTAATCTAAGGGCAGGCTTGTAAACTAATGAGAGACACCTGGGTGAAGGGCAGTGCATGGTAGTTCAGAGACACTCTTATAAACCCAGGGAAACAGAAGGAACTCAGACTCAGATTCAGCTTGAAGAAGGGCAGCACCACGGGAAGAGAGTCCCAGTCTCTGACTCAGCTTGAGAAGGGCAGCACTACGAGAAGGCAGCACTTGAAGCAACACCCTGGAAAGGGAGAGACAGGGAAGCAGCATGCTGGAGAATTCAGTGGTGAGAGAAGCACCAGAGAAAGGCCAAGAGAGTTCACTGTGGAGGAGAACGGTGGAGACTTCCGGGGGATTCTCAAAGGTGAAAGCCCTAGTCAGAAAGAGAGCCAGGATTGCAAGGAAACTGCAATTGGTTTTAAAACTAGGAGAGCTGTGCCAGAGAGAAGTGCTGACAGGGGTCAGGCTGCAGTGACAACCATTCCTGAACCAGCTAAAGAGCTGCAACTTCCAAAAAGGTGCGTGAATAAAAGTGTAGCCAAAAGTGCTGTGAGCCAGTTAGAGGCATTGTGTCATTTAATGCAAGAGAAGAATCTCCACGTTCCTGGTGCAAACCCTTTGCATAGGGAAAAGCATCAGTGGAGAAAGGTTCTGGAACTTTTAGAGAATATTAAGCCTGAAGTTTCTCATGCTGGTTTAGAACCAGATTTACCAGACACAGGTCCTGAGGAAATGCAGATAGACTATTATGAATCTGATGAAAGCTCTGAAGATTCTGTAATGGACTGTTCTCTATGCCAGAAGGCAGAATAAAAGTTCTTGGATAAAAGAGAAAAGTTTATAACCTGAATGTCCTGAAAAGCAGTGTGAAAACAGGGAGAATTGTGTTTAGCCAGGAATGCTAAGAACCCTGTTTGCTGAAGAGAGGATATTTCTTTTGGGTTTGAAGAAAGGAGGAAACCTTGCTTGATTGCTGAAATGTTTAGGAAACAGCAACCCATGTTAAAAAGCTACTAAAAGCAGTTTCATTGTTTTGTTTGGTAAAAATGCCTATGGATTATGGTTTGGAGAGAGAATCCTGTTTGTTTGCGTTGAGCCTTAATGCTCTTTTGGAAAAGAAATAAAATTCCTGTGTGTTGCCTTGTAAACCCTCGGTCTCCACACTACTTGTTTTTCTGAACAACACAACTACAAATCCCAGCAGCCCCGGCGCTGGATGAGGGAAAAACTCTTTAATTAAAGGACTAACAAGTGCAGCCCTAGGCTTTTAGGCTGTTGTCTGGGCCAGGGGCCTCCACAACAGAAAGACACAACAAAGTAGCACATCTCATCCATTGGAAACTCTGCATCACTACAACATCACTGTTCCTGAAAAGCATAGGGATCATGACCTTAAGAGAATTGCTGAGAATGAAGAGGTTATGATCCCCATTCCCATTCCAACGAATATGAAACTGGATATGAGAAAACCTGGCATAGTGGTAAAAGAAAAAAAACACCAGAACGGCATTGATAATAGAAGTGTCGGTTCCGAGTGATTATTCTGTGAATCGTATGGAGAGGCAGAAGATCCTGAAATATCAGGAAATGCAGTCAGAGACCAAGAAAATGTGGCAAAAAGATACAGAAATATTTCCCATTGTACTGGGAGTTACAGACTTGATAAAGAAGAATTTCCATGCACATCTTGACAAACTGCCCATACCTGTTAAATCTTACGAACATCAGAAGGAAGCTCTCTTTGGTACGATGCAAGTACTATGCCAAGCATTAGTAGTAAAGTTGAGAGACTGAGATCATACTCCAAATACCCTGGCTTAGAAGTGTCATAGTATGCACAAAACTCGCCCATTTGGAGAAACTGCCCTGAGAGTTCCAAGGTGAAGTGTCTTCTGGGGTCTAGACACACCTACAACTGTGCATTAAAACAAATTCCGCATGAAAGAGCACACTAAGGGGTATGTTTACTAAAACCCCGCTAATGTGCGGGCCGCGCTAGTGTGCGGGTGCCATATAAGGAGTGGGCATTTCTTTCTGAAAAAGAAAAACCGGGATTTAAATATGCGCTAAGGTGCGTGGCGCCCATGTGCGCCCCGCACATTAGCGCATGAGAAAGCTGCGCGGGAGGCATAAGTGGCGCGCTGATGTGCAAGCAAAAGAGCAGAGCCACAGCACAATGGTTAAGACACTTACCACTGGTGCAAGGATCAGGAGTTCAATCCCCCACAATGCCCAAAGGAAACAGCTAGCTAAGGCATTACTTTAGGAGCCAGTTTAATATTGGGCAGCATATGGTGGCGCGCTGATGGGCATAAGGCAGAGTGCTATTGCTTTAGGAGGCATTTTAATATTGCGCTGCATAAGGCGGCTCGCTGATGTGCAAACACAGGAATAGAACCACAGCACAATGGTTAAGACACTAACCAATGGTGCAAGGATCAGGGGTTCAATCCTCCACAGTGCCCAATGAACAAGGCTGGCTGAGGTATTACAGGGAAGATTGCTGTAGGAGACATATTATTTTTATTTTAATTATCACTACTAGCAAACGCACTCTCAAAGCGTGTTAACATAAGGCACCCCATAAGGCACATTTTAAAGTGCACGGTCCGCCAAGGCACCCTAGAATGTTGCTTATAGGGCGCTTTATAGGGTGCCGTATGAGGTACCGCAAGGTCAGAGTACTGTTTTTGATGGCAGCACTGTGCAGTTTAAGGAATGAAAAGCATAAGTAGGTGCGCTGACATGCAAGGAGGAGCAGCAGTGGAGCACAATGGTTAAGGCACTGACTGCTGATACAGGGGTCATGAGCTTGCTCCCCAGTGTGCCTAATACGTAAGGCTGGCTGAGGCATCAGCTTTGCAATGTACGTTTTGTTTCCTGCAGCACTTCATTTTTATTTTATTAATTGCTGCCAGCAAACACGCCCTCACGTGCCGTAATTGAAGGTGCCATATAAGGCACCCTATAAGGCACTCCATAGGGCACATTATAAAGTGCACTGTCTGCCACGGCACCCTAACATGTCCCCTAAAGGGCACCCTATAAGTTGCGTCACAGGATAATGTATAGTGCACCTTACATGGACGGGAACCATAAGGTGGCCTATAGGGCGCCCTATAAAGCGCCCTCAGAGGCACCTTATGGGTACAGTACGCTGAGGGTGTTTTTGCTGGCAGCAAAAATGTACATTAAAAAGAGATAATGCTTTGGGCAGCCCTATCAGATAACCCCACTGTGGGTTTGAACCCATGACCTCTGGCTTCACAGACAGTGAAGTAACCATTGGGCTACAGCTCTATAGCTACTAGCAAGCCCAGGCTGGCTGCAGAGAGCCTGCATGTCACCACACAGACAGTCTGTTGTGGTCACCAGGATAGGGTTAGCACACCCATACCCATGATGCACTGCACATGCAAATCAGCTGTCCACAGATAAACACAAGATGGGGAATGCACCCCCACAGCACCTCAGCCTGGTAGGGGGAAGTGACCATGTGCACCCGCACAGCACCTCGGCCTGGTAGGGGGTACTGACCATGTGTTTTACTGGCACAGAGTAGCTACACACCGTCACATTGTGCGGGTACTGTGCTCACCCTGAGGGTGCGGTGAGGCGCCCAGCACCAGATCCACAGCACCTTCCATGGCTGAAAGAGGCCATGGCAGTGGTAGTCTGTGAGATAGGTAGTTTCTGCAGAAACACCTGGGGATATCCCCATCTGTCTCAGTCAGGTGTAGCCCCCCATGGACCCCCAGGCAGGCCATGCACCACCACCCCTCCCCCCCAGGCCAAGGGTGGCAAACAGGGTCTCCCATCAACAGATCCACATTCTACCTCCCTGCAATGGTGGCAGTAGAGTGGACCATCAACCCCCAGTCCTGCTGGGGAACAGACACCCTACAGGGCAGTCAATGCAGTTCTGTACACATCCATAACATAATAGCAGACAGACTTTAGGCCTGGATATGCTAAGCTGTACCCCACCACCATCTGATATTCTCCTGCAGCAAGCCACTCCATCATGACACATACCAGCTGCAAACAATCTGCTACCTAGTCAATAGTGCATGTTCCCAATGGAAATGCATGCACCCAGAACTAGGATGTCAGCATGAACAAGCAGATAAATCAGTGACTGGGCCCCAAAAAGAAACCCATAAATATCACATGAGAGAAATACTATATAGCACTATGGGGGTGCCTAGCCATGCTGTCACCACTGCACAGTCAGGGTGAGAGTGATCCCCCAGCAGGACATACTGAGGTCACCCTGTCTGTGTAGGTGGTGGCCGGCCACTACAATGTCCCAGCCAGTGCCCTATGCCCTGTGCAGATGCATCCTGGCCAGGTCACCCTGTCCGGGCTATACCCATGGTACCTTGCTCCTCATTATGCACATTGGCAGGCCAATACTGGCAACAGTGTTGGCAGTGTGGGCTGTGGAAGGTGTTTGCAGCCACCACACACTGTATAGACAGACACACACTCCCACACCTATGCCAGCATTGTGCTACTATAGAGGAGTTTAGCAGCCCTCCCTGCCCACCACACCAGTCCTGGGCACAGTACAGGCATGGATATGCTACGCAATACTGTTGGGGGTCACTCCCCAGGGCGGTAAACACTGTCAGAGACCAGACCTGAAGCACACACTGCAGACATCAGAATGATTGTTATGATGGAGCTCAATCAGCAAACTGTGCTTAACGTAGGAATTTCTATCTGCCAGTACTCATAGCAAACGTTTGAGAGCTGTGTACCGTATACCCAGGTGTAGGGTTGCATTGCTAAGGTATGCAAGTGCTAGTATTGGGAGATGCACGCAGGGTCCAATGTCCTGCCTTTCCAGGAGGCATTGGCCAATGGGGCCTGTGGGTGTGGGTGTGGGTGTGTCTGCCCCTGTTGGCTGCTGCTTTACGGCAGAGGTTCCCAACTCCAGTCCTGGTGTGCCAAACACTGTTCGGGTTTTCATGCTGTCCCTCATGAATATGCATGAGCTACATCTGCATACCATGGGGGTGGTGCATAGATATGCAGCACAGGCATCTTTATTAGAGGCAGCATGGAACCTGAATGGTGTGTGGCCCTCCAGGACTGCATTTGGGAGACTCTCTGCTCTAGGTAATGCGCCTGTTTATGGTGTCTGTGCTCGGTGGGGTAAAATATAGGCATATTAACCATGTGTATGTTCTCAGCAATAAAGGTTTGTCCTTACTATCACGGTTTAGTTGTGGGAAAAATATGTGGACTGGATTGGCAGTAGCCCCAGCTGGGCTTTGAACCTGTGACCTTCTGTTCTTGCACACACTGTCTGTGTGCACTGCACCACCGTGTTGCCAAAGATATGCTGCATTCCCTGGGGAGTCCATGACTGTACATCCGACACAGCCTGTCTGTTGCAGTGGACGGTGCCAGCCTGCACACGGCTAGGCCACTGTCTGCTGTGGCTAGCAGCCACTGCCCCCTCCACCACCTCTACCCTTCTGCCAACATGCTGACATGTCCTTATCTTGGAAAAAGCATATGACCTGATTGAGTTGTGGCACTCCAGGACTGCATTTGGGGGACTCGGCTGTAGGTAATGCCCATTGTTATGGTGTGTGTGCGGTGTAGGGTAAAATATAGGTGTTTGAACCATGCTTATGTTCTCTGCAATAAAGGATTGTCTTTACTATCTCTGTTTAGTGGTGGGTAAAATATGGGGATTGGGTTGGCAGGTGCCCCAGCTGGGATTTGAATCTGTGACCCTCTGGTCCTGCAGGCACTGGCTGTGTCCGCTGCACCACACTGTGGCCACAGAGATAATGCAGTCCCTGGAGATAGGAAACCTGGCCGAACGAGTCAGAAACCCTGCTCTGCACAATTTTACTGTGGGCTCATTCACCTTGTATGGAGACAAAAGGGCAAATAAACCTCAAAAATGACCTCGAAAAAAGGGGAAAAAAACATAACCAAGCTGACCAATAGTGATATCAATGGGCAACATTAAAAAACACTCCCAGGAAAGCTCAAAAAAAAGAAATGATTTTTGGAAGGGTTTACGGAGCATAGACCCTTCCAAAAATCATTTCTTTTTTTTTGGAGCTTTCCTGGGAGTGTTTTTTAATGTTGCCCATTGATATCACTATTGGCCAGCTTGGTTATGTTTTTTCCCCAATTTTTCGAGGTCATTTTTGAGGTTTATTTGCCCTTTTGTACTGTGCACATGTATCACACTGCTCACGTTTTTCAGGTTTCCCCGGTTTTGCTGTACATTGCTGATGGAAATGGTTTCTCTTCCCTTTAAATCGGCTCTAACGCGAGGTTTTCACTCGCGGTATTTTTTAGCTTGAATTTCAGCCCCGCTCCTGTGCGGGGAGCCTCTCCCCTCCCACTCTCCACCCATTGACCCCGTCCCTCTGCCCCTCGGGAGCCTTCCTCCGCCCTCGGAATGCCTTTCCACGCCTCTATCGCACATCAGCACGCCGCGCCCAAAAATGCACTATTAGCGTGTGCTAAGGTACCTTAGCGCACGCTCAAGTGCGCCCCGCACAATTGCGCGGTTTAGTAAACATACCCCTAAGAAGAAGGTTCCTTTCTATGCTCCTTGACTGGAGTGCCAAAAGCTGGTAAATAGTGTTCGTGGAAAAGGCTCCAGCAAGCCGACTTGCTACTTCAGTGGGAGTATGGAGTCAGATTCCAACAGTCCTCAGAGTAGCCAGAAAGCAGTGAAAGCTACATGCAAAATCTGAACTGTCTTTGGCTCTAACTTGCTAATTATTTATTCAGATTTGTTTATTGTGCCTCTCCCCAAAAACCCAAGGTAAAACATAACATAAAACAAAAATACATGTGTAATAAAAACCATTGGTTAAAACTAACTAACTAAAGAGTGAATGTCTCTCTATACCAAACCCTAGGAACCAAGTACAATAAAAACAGTCAGTATCACTACAGAAGAACCTGCCAGTCAATATTCGGCAACAGCACTCAGCGTTTTGTTTTGGTTTTTTAAACCAGTTGCCACAGCTAAATAAAAACAGATTTAAGCATCAGTATCTGGATAGTGGCTGGCACTGAATGCCTGGTCATTGCTGGCAATCTCCACATAGTGGCGATTTTCAGCACCACTATGCAAATAGGCTATCTTCATAGCAATTAGGACAACTTTTTCTGTCTTAGGCTAGTTGGCTAATAATTCTTATAGTGGCACTGAAAATTGCCCAACCCACGGACCACCCCAGCACCATCCAGACCGTGCTAAGGTGGTCCATCAAGATATTCAATGGCATTATCCAGAGAACACTTATAGCAGGTTCTGCCACACAGATAGTCGCTGAATATTGACCCCCTGATTTTCAAATTCAAGGCAGATAGATGCCTTCTGTTTGAAAATCAGCTAGGTTTGTGTTGACTTAAAAGTATGTGCATATCTCTGCAGTTAGACACTCTACTGGAAATTTAGCCTGAGCTATCTAAGTCGTGTGGAATCTCTGAAAAATTGAGTTTCAGACATATTATCATAGGGTGAAGAATAATGCTGCTGGTGAAGTTTGCGCCTTGGAATTTTTGGGAAAGCAACCAACCCATCTTTGCCCTTCTGTAGTATCTGTATAGATTTCAGTGGCTTCATCTGCATTAAGTATTTTATGCCAAGACTGACAAAAACAGTAGATGATCACCTATAGAACGTCTGATCATGCATTTATTGCTTTCCAGAGAAGATGAGATACTGCTATGCAAGAGGCATTGCCTGCCGTCTCTAAGCACCAAATGGGCAACCGTAGAAAATAGCAAGTGTTCCACCTTTCACTGGCCCCACAAAAGTAGTGCCACTAAGGAAAAACATTTCCATATTGCTCATGCTAGCACTCTGTAAGATGTGCATTCATTATTTCTGGTAAAGCAAATTAAAAAACAGCTGAAGAATTCACTCTCGGTATCTCCTTCAGGAAGAAACTGCAAGCGAGTGCTCAGCAAAAGGACACTAGAAATAGATACCAGCCCAAGAGTGTCTGAACAGGGCCTCGCGCTTCAGGGAGACCCGCGCCAACTTCATTCCGCACATGCTGTTGCTCCCGATCATTTGCAGGGCCGGCTTCAGAGGGAGTCAGGGATGCTCAAGGCCCCAGCTCACTCCTGTATAGCTGCCGAAGTGAAGAGTGGCGTTTTGAACCCAACTACACTAACAGCTTTTACTACATCTTCCAGTAATGACTATCAGAGTTTGATTACATGCTGAATGAAAAGGTTTTCTCTCGGATTAGTCAGGATGAGGGGCCATGGCACCGGCATAGCCCCCCAAGTGCACATATGCACCGATACATGAACTCCCATGCAGGGGAGATGGTGATTGTCATTTCATGCCCCACCCCCAATTGTATTCAGTCTTCTCCAGCCCTTGCTGTAAGGTCATCTGAGGTTGCTCCACTGAGCATAAACCCCATCTTCCAAGTCCTCACAAGCATTGACTGGCTACCATATGTGGCTGTCCTGACATGCCCTCCCCCAGCTACAGCAATGGCCATATGGAGAAGGTAGCACCCACATGCAATCCACAGGGTGGGCAAAGGACTACCAAACTCCTGCAGAGATAGAGAGCAATACCTGGGACCCTACCCCACTAACAGGGCATGTAATAAGTGGCCAGTGAAGGACAGAGAGCTGACCTGGGAACAGACACATCTTGCTGCACAGCTTAGTGCAATGGCCCAAAATACAAGGGGTGGGGCATGCAAATCAGGGAAGCAAGCACATTCATAGATAGGGTTGCCAACTGGCCGGTTTTCAGCCGGCCTGGCCGGTTTTTCCATGGCTAGGCCGGCTGCCGGCGCAGAGGTAAAACTGGCCCTTGAAAAGCCGGTTTTTTGCTCTGGCCGCAAGATTGGGAGCGGCCAGAGCAAAAAACCGGCTTTTCTCCCAACCCGTCCAAAAAAAAAAAACCTTCCCTGGGGCGGCCCACACACTGGAGGGCTTCAGAGGGAGCCGGGGAAGCCCGCGCGAGGCCTCGGCTCCCTCTGTACAGCCGCCAGCGTGAAGAGCCTTTTCCTTCACGCTGGCGGCTGTTTCTGTAAAGTCGCGATTGCTGGGAAAGGTTAAAGGCAATGCCCTTTAACCTTTCCCAGCATTCGCGGCTTCACAGAAACAGCCGCCAGCGTGAAGGAAAAGGCTTTTCACGCTGGCGGCTGTACAGAGGGAGCCGGGACCTCGCGCGGGCTTCCCCGGCTCCCTCTGAAGCCTCAGACAGCCGCGGGTTTGGGGGGGGGAGGCCAAGGACTGCATGGGCTGTGATGGGGGGAGGGGACCTGGACTGGAAAAGGGCTAGGGGGGGGACTTGGACTGGAAATGGGTTGTGATGGGGGGGGACCTGGACCGGAAAAGGGCTATGGGGGGGGACTTGGACTGGAAAGAAATTGTCTGTGATGGGGGGAGGGGACCTGGACTGTAAAAGGGCTATGGGGGGGAGGGGACATGGACTGGAAATGGGTTGTGATGGGGAGGGGGACCTGGACTGGAAAAGGGCTCTGGGGGGGGGGGGACCTTGGACGGGAAATGGGGTATGGTGGAGGGAGGGGGAACTTGGACTGGAAATAGGCTGTGATTAGGGGGACTTGGACTGGAAATGGGTTGTGATGGTGGGGGGGGACCTGGACTGGAAAAGGGCTATGGGGGGGGGGCATTGGACTGGAAAGAAATGGGCTGTGATGGGGAGGGGGACCTGGACTGTAAAAGGGCTATGTGGGGGGGGGGGACATGGACTGGAAATGGGTTTTGATGGGGAGGGGGACCTGGACTGGAAAAGGGCTATGGGGGAGGGGGGGACATGGACTGGAAATGGGTTGTGATAGGGAGGGGGACCTGGACTGGAAAAGGGCTATGGGGGGGGGGGACTTGGACTGGAAATGGGCTATGGTGGAGGGAGAGGGAACTTGGACTGGAAATAGGCTGTGATGGGGGACTTGGACTGGAAATGGTCTGTGATGGGGGGGGGGCTAGGACTGGAAATGGTCTGTGATGTGAGGGCTAGCACTGGAAATGGGCTGATGAAGAGCTGGAATAGGACTGGAAATGGGCTGATGTGGGGCATGGGAGAATGGGACTAGAAAGGAGTGGATGCTGGGTGGGTCTAGAACTATAAGGGAACTGATTTTGGGGGAGGACTAGAATAGATGGGGAATGAGAATAGAGAGGGGAAAAAATATTTTGTGTGGAAGAAAAGTCTATGATGGGCTGGGTATTGGGAGAGTAAGAGGGGCTTGAGAATGGAAGGGTGAAATTTAAATGGATGATAAAGGAATAAGGAAAGAATTGGGGGAAAGAGCAAAAGGGAAACAATCAGTATGTTAAAGCAGAAATAGAGAGAGAATGGAAAAGAGAAGGAAGGACAAATGGATAGCTCGCAGAAGACACAAAGAAACCAGAAGAAAGTGACTGGAGCAATTGCAACTGAAAAATAAAATGCCCAAACAGAAGGTAGAAAAATACTTTTTATTTTGAATTTATTAACTGGAATATGTCTGGTCTGGGAAGTGTGTATTGCTAACATCTTTTCGTATTTCTTTAGTGCAAGAGGAAATGACTTTATAGTTTTATTTCTCCAGTGTTGTACATTTCATGTTTGGATTTTGGGGTTCCCAGTTTAATTATTATCTGACCAAGGAAGTTAGCCTACACGTATCCTCGGTAATTTTTGTGGGTGGGGCTGGGGGCGTGGCAGGGGTGGGACTAGGGGCGGAGAATGGGTGGAGCATGGCGAGCCACAGGTGTCGGGTTTTTCTCGGTGAAAAAGTTGGTAACCCTATTCATAGAGTCCGTGCTATGTTCCTTTCTGGGGAAGATAAGGTGCAAATGCAGCATCTGAATGATCAGGAGGCCCCTTATGGGTACAGGCAGGGTGTCAGCATTGGCAGCCATGTGGAATGGCCTCTGCTATCAGTCTGCCACTCAGGCTTGGGCAGTCATTTGCACTGCTGCAGATGATGGCATGAGGTCCGGGTCCATAGACACAGCACTGCCTCTGTTGTATGCGAGTCAGTGCAGGGGTATTAGCTTCCTAGGAGAGCTTTCAGCCAAACGCCCCCTCCCCAGATCAGCACTACAGTGACCCTCCCATAACGATCCTTGCAAGTGACTACTCGGACAGCACATTGTGCATTATTACCTTGGCCTTGTAGGTATGTGTGCCCACTCTCCCTGCAGGTATATGCATCTGCTGCTGGATATGTGGGTTTCTGTGGCTGTCAGGATCTGTTATGCACCCTCCATGGCTATCACACTAGGCAACTGCCTAACCGATCCCAAATTAGTGTTTCTGCCTTGGCATGTGTGGGGGTTGGCCCAGGGTTATATGGGGGGAGGGGTCACACCTGCACCATGTGTTGGGACTGTGCTGGCACAGCAGGTTCAGCTAGCACCTAGGGGGATGGCTGGCAGTATCTGCACTTGCGCTAGCAGCATCTTTCCTGGTCTGAGGCGCTGCCAGTTTGGCTGCACCGCTCTTCACCCCAACCGTGCTTTTTGGCTCAGTAGTCCGGTAGCACAGTACTTTTAGTGCAGTGGCTCTTTTGCTGCTCGCTCCTGGCTACTGTATGGCCAGGACGCACACTAAGCCCTGTGCTCTTGACTACTATGCTTTAGTAAAAACACGCCCCTTAATTCCCATGCTTGCAGGGCCTTTGAAGGTTTCTTTGCTGAGGACTATAGCTTCAAAGACTGAGCTACGTGAAAAAGGATTTAACATTGAAGTGGAGGAGTGGCCTAGAAGTTCAAGCAGCAACCTGAGAACCTGGGAAGCCTGTATTCAAATCCCATTAATCCAACTGATGCTCCTTGGTACTGCAGCTATTTGACTTGCCCAAGGTCACAATTTGGGTTGTAAGCTCTTTTGGGAAGAGATCTATCCTATTGTCCCTTAAAAATCTGATAGATTCATTGGATATATGAATAGAGGCTCACAATTTCATGTTTTAGTGTTGAGCTCTGAAAATTCAGGATCAAAATCCCCTTTTCTACTCACAAAAGGAAAGGCACTAAGAATGCATGACTGCTTATATGTATTAAAATTAAAAAGGGGGATTTTTGTGGGGAGGGGGAGATCAAAATTGACTGTCCACAAGTCTAAATATATTCCCACTCCTGCTAACTGGGAGCCTGGGCTGCTCTGTAATACATCACTGGCTCTTTGGTCATGTTGTCTTCTATTCCCTAATAGAAGATTTGAGGCCACGTCCCTTCATATTTGCATACAGGGGTTCTCACTACATTATATATGTACTGGATCTGATGAAACATTAAAAATTTCCAGTTTTTATTCCATTTGGAAAACCACATCTATAGATTTTTCAGGACAAGATTCTCAGCAACTATCTCCACTAGATAACTGAACTTTAAAATATGAGAGTCTTGTAATCTTCTAGAATATGTAATCTTTCGCCGCTGCTCTCCACTTTTGGCTATGCTCCGTTTGGTCCTGGGTTCATTTCACAGAGACAGTAGGGTAAGCAGCACAAATAAGACAACCAAAACAGGTGTGGCTTGGAAAAAGGGTTTTATATAGAAATAGGCTTATTACAAAGTTACAGAACAGAGGTAGGAGGTTGTTAGAAACCTGCTTCAGTTTACTTCAATGAATCTGTGTGTGTGTGTGTGTGTGAGAGAGAGAGGTAAGAAAATGTGGGTCAGAGCCTCATAGTAAGAATAATAGGGAGAGAAAGAGAGAACAAGGGGGAGGGGAGAGAAGTGGATGTCAGAGCCTCATGGCAAGGTGTGTCCGATGAAAATAGGAAGAGAGCGAAAAAGAGGAAGTATTTCTGTCCTTTACAGTGAATTTTCTCTAGCACCTCCCTTTGAGGTCTGCTATTGTTTCCAGCACCTCCCTTTGAGGTCTGCTATTCTTGATTTAGCAAGGAGGGGCTGCAGACCAATCTCATCAGGCCCGGAGACTGACATCACCAGGGGGTCAGAGTTAATCTCATCTTGTAAACTACCCTCATTAAGTTTGGAGACTGACATTACCAGAGTAATAAAGCTGCTTGAAATCCAAGGTCTGGGAACAGCCATGACACCTATGCTAGGCATGATGTCAAGTTGATGTATGCTGACATCTCCCACACCTTTTTTATTTTTATTTATTATTTGTGCCTGGAAATGGTGGAAGCAAACCTGTGGTACCTGTCCCAGCTGCCATTACATGATAGTAGGCAGCTTGTCTAATACCTCCTGTATTAAATACCTTGCTATGTCTAGCAGGTCCCCTGTCCTGCACAGAACTGTCTCTAGTGTTCTAGAGATAAACAAGTCCCCTTATGAGTCCAAACCTCGTGTCTTAGGTAGGGCAGCCACTACTGGGGGGGGAACCCAATATGCTACCTCCGTGCCCGTCTTAGAGAGAGTGAACAGTGCATAAGGGCTGCAGGAATTTTTGAGGAGGTTAAATCCGAAAGGTACCAGGATGCTATGAGTGAGGATAGGAAGCAATATTAGACTGCAGCTGACTCTGGTATTCAGTGTAATAGGAAATGCCAAATTAGCCAAATTAAGATTGCTATTGAGCATGCGCTGGCGTTTTTGATCAGCTGGAAGACAGTTTCACATTGCAGTTACATGGAGCGTTGAGACAGGGCGAAAAATTTGGTGTTGGCCCGAAACGCAGTGCTGTGTACCTGGTTTATAACTGCAAATTGTTTTGAAGGAGCCTTTTGATGAAGCCCGATACATTATTGAAGTGGATCGTGCAGAAGAGTGTTACGGGACGTTTCAGATAAGTTTAACCCCGAGTTCTCTTGTGCTTCTGGATTGGGCTTCTGGGAATACCTTATTGGATTTCTAAATCACTACACATTAGTAGGTTTTATATTGGTGGCACTTATTTGTGGTGTTTCACCTTGAAATATATAGCTCCTTTGGGGGCTCAATAATAAAAATTTGAGCAAAATGGAAGTTTAGCTTCAAGAGGTGGTCAAAACCTCAAGGCTGTTCTTCCGACATTATTACATACACGCCAGTTATTTGATTCATGCATATTTCTCTATTATTGGTTGGGGGAAATTAGCCAAATTAGCAGGCCAAATGAGCCTGGATGTAGAGGTAGATGCTGGAGAAATTCAGTGTAACTACCTTAAAATGTTGTTGTTCTGTAGGACATGCGCTGCAAGGACATGTACATTTGTTTCATTTTACAACACAGGAAAATTATGATAATGCATAGCAATATTTGTACAGCAGTTAAAATAATAATAGGGTGAATAAAAACATTAAAGACATGATCAGCAGTAGGTGAGTAACCAAATAACAATTCCCACACAGACGCATGAGCATCTTGTAGCAAGTGTCCAACAATTTGTTGAATGTGTCCATTCTCATAAGCGATGGTGTGATTCACTTCAGTGGATGTTGTTTTAAGGTGATCAATATAGGCATGGAGTTCTGTAAAGTTGAGCAGTTTATGTAGTGTCTCTTCTCCCATGCCAAGTGGTAATGGATGCACAGCATATGAGATAAAGTCTGGAATGTCCATAGAGTCATTGGTAACCAGCGGTGTGGAATAAGTTGTCCCATTAATGGTGATGGAGACCAGTGGTGTATGACTGCACCAGGTATTGTTTGGTAAATAGTTTGAACTGTACAACAAAGTGTTCTTGGGAAGGCGAATGTCATGCATTCTGGGAGCAATCGAAAAAGAAACATTCTGGGGAAAGAACAGATGAAAACAAAAGTGTCCAGCTCCAAGGTAATACAAACTGTGTGAGGTAGTCAGGGAATATGAGAGCTTAACAGTCAGGGAGCAGGAGGAGGAATTGTTCCAGCAGGAGGTGTCAGCCTCTTTAAACTGGTGAGGTTGACACTTGGACTGAAATGTAGTCTGCTCACACAAACTGGGTTCCATCGGCTTGAATGAAGTCCAGGTGTCGTCCAGTGGCTGCACCCATGTGAGACGGTCCACAGGATACATAAGCATATTATCAAACTGCACCCCAATATTAACAATAGGATAAATAACTGTGTGTTGTCCTGACCATGGGATCAAAGTACAGATAGAGCAGCCTGTCATGAAGACTCTTCTGAGCCTATGGAGGTAGGGCAAGATGAGGATTTGCTTTCAGAAACTGACAGGCAGTCTGAGCACATGGCTCAGTGTTTGCAAAGAAGAAGTAAACAAAGAGAGTCACGAGTTAGAAAGACACGCCCCTGCTGTGACGTATTCCCTAGCTCAGGAGGTAATGAGTTTCACCTGTTTCAGGGCAGGGCTCAGCTAAGCCCTGAGAGTTACAATGATAAAGAGTGGTCATTAGCTTGGATCAAGCAGAGTCAGAACGAGAGGCAGAGCCAGAGGGGGAACTGGAGAGAGAACCAGGACGAGAAAGGAAGCCAGCAAAAGAGCACGCTGACTAGAAGGAGTCAGGGAGGAGTGAGAACCAAGGGAGCCATATTCCTGAGGCCAGAAGGAAGCAACCCAGGACAGGGGTGGTCTGGTAAAGGCAGGAGAGAGAAGAATCTTCCTGAGAGGCAGGCTTGGCAAAGCTCACACGCTCCGAGGAGAGAGACATGCTGACAGGAGAATACCGGTACATCTGAGGGGAAAGTTAATAGGCTGAGAGGCAAGCAAACACAGGCTGTGTTTGAGAACCAGTCTAACCCTGCAGAGTGGAGAGTTCCTTCTCTTTCAAAGTCAAAAGGAAGGCTTAACAATTCATATAAGTTTGAACCTAGCTATAAAGCAATTCCCTATAGTTACCAGAAAGTAGCAAACTCCCTGGACAAAAACTACAGCATATATGGTAGTTTACAACCCTGCTCAGGAGAGTATTACAGAGAGAAACCACGTGAGGTCAGAGAAACCGTTTGTTTCAAAGATCAGGATAGCAGTTTACTGACACACCCTGCTAGTCCTGATGCTGAGGAAATGCAGATAGACTCTGACCATAATGAAATAGTGGATGATCGGATGGACCGTACATTATCTTTGGCTGACCATGTGAATTCCCTATGCTGAACAGTGTCTGAGAGAGAGACGGTAAAAAGCAGCAGAAGAAAAGGGAACATTTTCTTTGCTAGTTGAAGCTGTTGTGATTTGTTTTGTATCAAGCACTGCACGTTTAAAGCCTGAAGCTGACAAGGCTAACTTACCTGAGTTCATGTATAATTTCCTCAAGCCAATTGTATGGCATGTTTTGTCCTGAGTTATTCACTTGCATTTAATCCGCTGGGAAGGGGAAAATAAATTCTTGTCATTGCCTGAAACCACTCGACTGCAACACATCTGTGCTCAAAAGGTAAAGGGACTTACATTCCCAGAAGGCCTTGCAGAGTTAAAGCAAGCCCACGCTCTCTGAGGCAGGAACACCACAGGCAGACCAAGACTCAGCGCCCTAGGCATTGGGCTGGCCACCGTGAGGGTGACAAGCCTTGTGGTGAACAAATGGGAACACTAACTGTTCACCAATCAAGGTGAGCTATAGCAAATTCAGGTATTTTGGTATTAGCCATATGGACGAGAAATGGTGGCCAGTGTCCTAACTTAGCAGTGATCAGAATTTCCTTTAGTATAGTAATAAGCTCGATCTGTACTTGATCACAGGCAAGAGCCCAGGAAATATTCTTTCCCAATCTATATTCTGCATGTGCTAAGGTAACAATTTTCTGTTCTATAATGGGAGATATAAGAGCAAAGATATCTACAACTACATTGGACAGTTTAGAGGAAGCTTCATTAATAATATGTTGTGAGGTAAAACCATCAGCAGCATGCTGAGCAGTGGATCCCATTTTATTACGGAGCACCTCTATATCAATTATATTAAGGACACCCAGTGCAGACCCTGTGCCACCTAAAATTGTATCAATTAATTCACGCTTGTGTCAAAATTGCTTGGCTCGGGGTGTTACTGACTGCATATCAAACCAAGTATTGAGCATTTGTATGTGGTTGGCAACAAACTGAGAGCAATTTGGATATTTGTGAGTAACTAGAAACAATTTGGGAAATAGATGCCAAGTAAGAAAATGGTATTCCACATCATATAAAACATCGTGTGGTGCATCATATTTAATCTGAAAGGGATGTCCTTCCTGAAATGGGTGGATATCAGAAAGGTAGAGTACAAGAGGAGCAGAAGTGGTGGGAGGGGTGGGATGAGGGGTGGTAGATAAACAAGATACATCCAAAAGAAATGAAGTCTCAGTGATGTGCTGTTGATCACTCACAACCCATGTATAAGTTATTTTCCAGGTACCTCTGTCCTGACAGGAAATATTGTACAAAATCAAGGCAGGAGGACCTAGAAAGTAATGTTCTGGAGGTGCCCTCAATTATTGTGTCCTTTCTAGAGAAGTGGAAACTGGTGGTTCCCACTGTACTTGAGTGATGTTTAATGAATAGAACACTGGCTTGTCCTATATGGAACAGAAACTCAGGATGACCAGATCCTTTCCTTCCAGGAAAGGTGGGGGTATTTCTTGATAATGATATACCCCATCTGTGCAGTTAGCCCAGCCAATCATGTATATTCGGATGATAGTTCCTGTAATGAGACTGGGGTAGAAGAGAGCAGATACAAGAACAACAGGAAACCAAGACATAATAAAAGCTAACTTGTTTCACTCTACTAGGGAGTAAACTAGTGCTCCCCACTTATACTATGTAACAACAGAAATAATGTTTACTACTTATTTACATAACTATTAGACACATGTCCATTATATAGGACACATCAACTATACAGCAGAAATAAATGGTTACCATCCTCAAGCCACTTTTGTTTAGAAAGCAGCTGTCCGTGCTGTTTTCAGAAAGCAGCTGTCCGTGCTGTCTTCAGGTGGTATCTGAAAACAAAGACTGATAAAACACGTAAGCATAGGACTGAGGTGGGCCTTAATTGTTTGATTCATTCTTTCTACCTGCCCTGCTGCCTGTGGATGGTACGGAATGTGGAGTTGTTGTTCTATGCCTAGAAAATCAAACAATTCCTTGATGAGCTGAGAAACAAATGCAGGACCATTTCAGAATCAATAGGCTTGGGAATGCCCCAACGTGTAGTTAGGATTTCTGCAGTGGTTCGAGCAGTTTGATCTGGGACAGGGAATGCTTCTACCCAATGAAAAAAGGAATCAACAACAGTGAGCAAAAAGCTATTTTTCCTAGCTGTTAATGGAAGAGGGCCCACATGATCTATTTGCAATCTCTCAAATGGGCCACGAGGAGGTGCTCTCATTAACTGTCTCCTTCTCTTTTTAGGTTGCCTTCCAAATGAAGCACAGATTACACAGGAGGAAACATGATCCTGTATATCATGTTTCATTTCTGGCCACCATACCAACCTACTGAGGATAGTCTGCATTTCTTCTGCTTTAGGGTGTCCCATAGGACCTGCACCATGAACCCAATGCATCCACTCTTTACCTCGAGCTCTGGAGACAGCTATAACCAAGCCTTCCTCTCTTTTTGCACATAGAATGTCTTTCTCTATAGCGAGTGTGAGAAAGGGTGTGTGCTGATATAGGTTATCTGGGGCGTCCTGCACAAGTTTCCTCAAATTGGAAAGCTCAGGGTCCTTTGTCTGCAGTGCTATGAAGTAATCTGGTGGTATTATCTGATCATAATCTGTGGAACGTGTAGCAATAGCAACCATGCGTGTCTGCTCATACCAGGGCCATATGAGGCCTACATGGCATGCTTCCTTGGCTAGTGAGTCTGCTAATGTGTTTCCTTTCACTAAAGGGCCTTTATTCCTATGTGCCTTTACTTTAACTAAATGTACTCTCTGAAACTTCTCACTCAGTTCTTGTGCCATAGTCCACAGTGATGAATTTTTCACTGTGGACCCATCAGTAGATTTAAATTTATTTGCCAGCCACCAGGGTAACAGGGCAATGGCACTTTTAAAGACATAATCAGAATCTAAACTGATTTCTATCTCTGGGTGTGAATCCTGATATTGTTGCATACAAGCTACAAAAGCAGCCAGCTCACAGTACTGTGTTGATGCTGACCCACAGGAATACTGTCTCTGCAGTACCACTTGGTTATTTGGGTCCAATTGTACAATTGCAGAACCTGCTAGTCACCTGCCTCCTTCACATTGGCTACTACCATCAATATATACTGTAGGAAGAAAAAGTGAAATTTTGTCTAGTCCTAGTTCCCTAAAGATCATGTGATTAGGGGCACTGGGTGAGGACTGACAGTCATGAGGTTGCCCCTCCAGCAAGATTCCAGCCACTTGCATGTTAGGTTCTTTCAACAATTCACTTTACATTCTGTGCTTGCAACATGAGAGTCCACTGGACTATTCTCTCAGTCCTAATCTTGCTACATGCTAACTTTCCCTCTACAATGAATTTAAGGGGGGTGTGATGGCTGCATATGTATGTGGTTTGAGCACCAATGATGTATGTAAATTTCTGCATAGCAGCATAGGAAGCCAGTACATGTTTTTCACAGTTTCCCATTTTGAGTTCAGGAGAAGTGAGAACTCTGGAACAGAAGGCAAAAGGGCAATCTACTCCTCCTAGGCGTTGTGTTAGAGCTGCACCTATACTGTTCTCTCCAACTACAGGGTACAGGAAAAAATGTTGTGTGTGATCTGGGTGTGCAAGAACAGGAGCAGAAGTCAGAATGTGCTTTAATTTAGTTACAGCTTCTGTATGTTCTTCTTCCCAAACATAACTTTTACTTTTTAGCAGGGAGTAAAGTGGAGCTGCCACTTCAGCATAATTGTGCATGAAGTCACGACAGAAACCAGTGAGCCCTAGAAATGACTGGAGTGATTTCTGATCTGTAGGAAATGGAAGTTTCTGTATCAGCTCTATCCTCTGAGAATCTACAGATTTACCATCCTGGCCAATAGTAACCCCTAAAAAGGAAACCTGTAATTTGCACAGTTGAGCCTTGGCAGGATTAACTTTAAGACCAGCTTGTAAGAGGGCTTTTAAAACTTCTCTTACATGATTCCAGTGTACAGCTTCATTCTCAGACTGAATCAGAATGTCATCTACATACTGAATTATATTATCTCTGCAAGACAATAGTGACAGGGCTTCCTGCATGTATTTATGAAATATTGAGGGGGAATCCTTATATCCCTGTGGAAGCACAGTCCATGCATATTGTTTATTCAGCCACTGAAAGGCTGTTTTGTACTGGCATTCAAGGGCCAGGGGCAGACTCCAAAACCCATTGGATATGTCTAAAACAGAGAAAAATTTACATTTGGGGTTCAGTTTAGAGATCATTTCAGGGTATGAGGCTACCACGGGCACTACAGATTTTGAAACTTGATTCAGGGCACGGAAGTCCATAGTGAGCCTGAAGGAACACCCCGATTTAACTATCGACCAGGCTGGTGAATTGCATGTGGAAGAAATAGGTCTAATCAGACCCCTCTCCTCCAGTATCTTCACAATTTAAGTCACTGGTTCTATAGCCTGATGAGGTACTGGGTATTGTTTCTGTGGTGGAGGATCCTCACCTTCCAACAGTATTTCTGTGTGCATTTTCCCACAATCTAACTTGTCTTGAGCCCAGACTGGAATATCAGCCACCTCTGAAGGAATTACACACAGATCATACTGCTGAGCTGCCTTGGTGCACTGAGTTGCTAACTGCATGGGAATGATTTCATGCACTAAAGTTTTAGAAGCCCTTGAAGTTCCTGAATACTGCCACAATTTAAGATTAGCCATATCCACCACCAAATTTAACTGGTTGAGAACGTCAATTACAATTATTTCTTTTGGTGTGTTCACTATAGTGGAAGCAATGGTTTCTAACATTTCCTTGTTTTGTTCACTGTGCACAGGGATACCCCATTTAACTGGGATAGCCACACATTTGGAAGCTGTGTCATTAATTCCTTGAATTTCATAAATTTCCATATTTTTCTGATCTGCAGTGGGAGAAGCTCTGTTTGTAAAACTAATTCCAGCCCCTGTGTCAATCAAAGCTAGTTTATCCTGACCCCCTATTCTACTGATAACATTGGGGCATCCACAAGAGTCCAGTATCAAGGATGTTACAAGCCTTAAACTGTATTCTGGGCCTGTATCTGTTTCATCATCCAGAGGCTCTGGAATCGAGTCCTCTGCTGAGAGAACGGAGGCAGGCTGGGCTATGAAGGCTTGAGACATTTTGATATCTGAACCCAAGAGGTCAGGACATCCCTATGCACTAGCCTTGTGTTTGTCCTGAGCTGCTTGTATGTCCTGTTTTAATTTATCTATTTCTATCTGCAGTATGTGTTTTTCCTGTTCCCATTTAATTTTCTCCTTTTCTAATCCATCTCTCTGTGCTTTGAGCTCTTGAAAGGGAATGTAACCTGAGGAATTTCTAAAAGTACCTCTGCTTTGTCCTCTCCAAGGTGTCTGTCCCCTGTATCCTTTGTCTGTGTTTTTTGTGTATTGGGAGGATCCCTCAGCTTGCCACTTCCGTGCTTCTGATACTGTTATGACCTGCGAGGGCTGGGTCTTCCAAACAGACCCAATTCTGAGCATTAAAGTATCAAAAGGAGTTGTTTTAGGGTCTTCAGAAAATAACAGAAGGTGTTTTGTAATCTCAGGGGATAGCAATTCTAATAAAAATGCCTTATGCGTGCTCTCCCCATAATCTTCTGCATTAGGCCAGGATTCCTGCTCATTAAGAACTGCTTTTAAAATCCAGACTCTATATGCAAACTCTTCCAGTGTATCATTTGGTAGAGGTGAGATAATTTTAAATACTTGCATTGGGGAACAGTAAAATAGTTTCTCAATGCCCCTTTTAACCAACTGGTATGGGTGAGTGAGAGAGCCATCTTTATAATAGTGTGGCCCCAGAGCCAGATGCATAAGTCTATCAAAGTCTGATTGTTTTCTTCTGTATTTCCCTAGACCCCAGTGAATCAGAATATCAGTGGCCCATTTGCACCAATCATTTACATTAAAAGGCATAGGGCCAGTTTTCTCAACTATTCTTTCCATGTCCCTATCTTTTAAATTGTCCTGCAGCATCACTTTAACTGGTGCTCTGAGTTCAGTACTGGGTGCCATGTCTGAGTCATCTGAATTATCCTCCTGACCCAGATCCTGATTATTGCTCTGTTCTGGCTGAGATAAACTATTAGGATTTTTTTCCTCTGTGCTGTTTTCCTCTGTATTTTTCCCATTCCTAAGTCCAGCTATGCATACTTTTGTATTCTTTTGTTTCTCAATAGCTTGGATGCATGGTTTATAGGGTGTGTCATAGGCATAGGGGGCTGAGGGAGAAATGGGTGTTGGCCAGGGCGTATATTTCTTTTGTCTTTCAGAGGCCAATTGATCCTTAACGTGCCTCAATTCAAGTTTAAGTGCTTCTAATTGCTCACTAACAGTTATAAAAGAATTTGAGGCTTGTATCACCTGAGCCCTTTGCATAGAAATGCAAATTTGTGCCTCCTCAAGGTCTTTGGTCAATTGGGTACAATGAGAAGTCAGTTCAGTATTGTCCTGTTTCATGCTAATGAGCCCCCTGCACATGCTTTGGATAAAAAGGCATTTTCTTTTATTTGTTTTCTTTTTGAATTCTTGATAATGGTTTAACATTTGTCTTTGAATATTATACCATGATGACTCAGGGAATTCACCTTCAAAGGGACCACCTTTCCTCTTACAGTATGTCAGTACTATTTGTTTCAGTTCTTTAAAATCAAAGGCTTCCATATTTGAGACTGCAGAAAGGCTGTAGTTGGACTATCCCAAATGTGCAACCTTGGAAGGAGGAATGCTCACTTTTATGAAGAAGTGAGACTTAGAATTATAGTTGGAATGGCATAAATTTTATGGGTGTTCAGTAAAGAGTACTGGCATAAAGACCACGCCTTAAAATTATACCTGAATAAAAAGTGCTTATCACCTTTTAACAGGGTGGAAGTTTAGGATGAAATTATAGTAAGAAGGGTGTTAGGAGATTAACAGAATTGTCAGTTATTGTATCAATTGCAGCAAGCTTTAAGCCTGCTCTCACTAAGATACCTACTGACAGGAGACTGAGAAATAAAAGGCAAAAGGGACAGGAGGTAATAGTGTTACCAGGAAAGATGTATATTGTATTCAATGAGGGAATGTTTACCTGTGTAACGCTGTCTTTTCTTAGCAGCTCAAATACTATAGAAAAATCTGTAGCAAGCTTATACATAAAAATAAGACAATTGCAAGCCACCCTATGTAATGTCCCTAGGTGTAGGTAATAATTAAAATTCAGGATTATTACAGAGCCTTTTGACAATAAAAATCTCACCTTGTCTAACCCACAAAACAAAGTTATCACTGGAACTTTTCACTAAATCCAGCCTGTAACCAAAATTGTAAATGGTCACAAGGGCTTTTGATTTTCCTGTCGCACCCTGTCTGAAATTCACTTTAATGTTTAAAACAAAATTGTTACTTACCCATCTGGAGATCTGCTGTGAAGTCTGAGACGAGCCCCCAAACAATGTAATCTTCTAGAATATGTAATCTTTTGCCGCTGCTCTCCACTTTTGGCTACGCTCCGTTTCGTCCTGGGTTCATTTCACAGAGACAGTAGGGTGTGTGTGTGTGTGTGTGTGTGTGTGTGTGTGTGTGTGTGTGTGTGTGAGAGAGAGAGAGAGAGAGGTAAGAAAATGTGGGTCAGAGCCTCATAGTAAGAAGAATAGGGAGAGAAAGAGAGAACAAGGGGTAGGGGAGAGAAGTGGGTGTCAGAGCCTCATGGCAAGGTGTGTCCGATGAAAATAGGAAGAGAGAGAGAGAAAGAGGAAGAATTTCTGTCCTTTATAGTGAATTTTCTCTATCACCTCCCTTTGAGGTCTGCTATTGTTTCCAGCACCTCCCTTTGAGGTCTGCTATTCTTGATTTAGCAAGGAGGGGCTGCAGACCAATCTCATCAGGCCTGGAGACTGACATCACCAGGGGGTCAGAGTTAATCTCATCTTGTAAACTACCCTCATTAAGTTTGGAGACTGACATTACCAGAGTAACAAAGCTGCTTGAAATCCAAGGTCTGGGAACAGCCATGACACCTATGCTAGGCATAATGTCATGTTGATGTATGCTGACAAGTCTTTAATGAAGCCGTTTTAAATTCACCTCCCCTCCCCCATTTAATATCATGCACTGCTGTCCTGCTATTAATACATGCCTGCATTATGTTACTCTTGTTTTAGATTATAAAGATGTTTTCTTCATATTTTAGCCTAGTACATCGGCCATTTTTGTCTTTATCTGTGGTTATCTAGTCTCCCCAGTAAGGCAATTAGGTTGTATCTGACACTCTGTGTAGGTTATATATGCCCCCTTTCCCTCCCACATCATAGAAGTGCAAGAGATCATTTCACTGCTGTTTTGACCTGAAGAGCAAGGGTACTTACCAAAGAACATAAGAACGAAAAGATATGCTATACTGGATCAGATCAAGTTACATCAAGCCCAGTATCCTGTTTCCAACAGTGGCCAATGCAAGTTAAACATATCTAGCAGCAGCATTGTACCTAGCCCTGTGTGAGCGGTGCAGTCTCTCAGGATGAAAAAGAATTAGGGGTGCATGTCGAGCTGCCAGCCCCGGCCTGCCTCCCCCTCCCTGTTGCCCTGCCGCCACTGCCACTTTTTTGTTTTCTCAGAGGCGGCGGCGGCAGCAGTGAGGCAGACCCACGTTTGTAGGCAGGTCAGATCTCTCCTTCCCTTCTCTGATGTAGGTCGTGTCAGAGGAGGGAGGGACCAGACCAGCCATTCAAACGTGGGTCTTTGTAACTCAGCGTTTGCATGGCTGGCCTGGTCCCTCCCTCCTCTGATGCGACCTACATCAGAGAAGGGAAGGAGGGACCCGACCTGCCTAAAAACATGAGTCTGCCTCACTGCTCCTGCCGCCACCAGTGAGAAAACAAAAGTTCCTGAAGGAAAGGTCCATTGCTTCATTGCATGTCCCCTAGTCTTTCTACTTTTTAGTAGCATAAGCAATCAATCTATGTTTACCCGTTCTACTCCATTGATTAATTTATAGACCTCTGTCATATCTCCCCTCAACCTTCTCTTTTACATTTTAAAGAGCCCTAACCTTTTAAGCCTTTCCTCATAGGGGTATCCTTCCATCCCCTTTACCATTTTGGTGGCTCTTCTCTGTATCTTTTCCAATTCCGCTATATTCTTTTTAAAATACAGTGACCAGAACTGCATGCAATATTCAAGATGCAGTCGCACCATGGAACGATACAGAGGCATTATAATATCATTTGTTTTATTCTCCATTCCTTTCCTTATGATTCCTAGCATTCTTTTTGCCTTCTTGGCCGCCACTGCACACTAGGCGGAGGGTTTCAATGTATTACCCACAATGACACCTAAATCTTTTTTCTGAGTGGTGGTTCAAAATGTGAAACATGCATCGTGTAACCATAGTTTGGGATGTTCTTTCCTAGGTGCATGACTTTGCACTTGACCATATTAAACTTCATCTACCATTTGAGCATCCAGTCTTCTATTTTATTAAGATCCTCTTGCAATGTTTCATGATCCAACTTTAAATAATTTTGTGTCATCTGCAAATTTGATTACCTCACTCGTTATTCCCATTTCCAGGTCATTTACGAATATGTTAAAAACAGCAAACCCAGCACAGATCCCTGGGGTACTCCACTATTCACCTTTCTCCATTGGGAAAATTGGCCATTAAGCCCTACCCTCTGCATTCTATATTTTAACCAGTTCCTGATCCACAATAGTATACTGCCTCCTATCCCATGACTTTTTAATTTCACCAAGAGCCTCTCATGAGGGACCTTGTCAAAGACTTTTTGAAAATCCAAATACACTATATCGACCGGCTCACCTTTGTCTACCTGTTTATTCACACCTTCAAAAAAATACAACAGATTAGTAAGAAAAGACCTTCCTTGGCTAAATCCATTTTGGCTTTCTCCCATTAAACCATGTCTATCTACATGTTCAGTAATTTTATTCTTTATAATGGTTTCTGACATCAGGCTCATCGGTCTGTAGTTTCCCGGATCACCCCTGGAACCCTTTTTAAAAATTGGCGTTATATTGACCTTTCACCAATCTTCAGGTATTACAGATGATTTTAATGATAGTTCGCAGATTACTAATAATTTCTGAAATCTCACCTTTCAGTTCTTTCAACACCCTCGGATGTATACCATCCAGTCCAGGTGATTTCCTACTCTTTAGTTTATGAAATTGTTGTAACATACATTTACAGGCTATCTAGGCTATCGCCTATCACATTATCTTCCTGGTTTATCAATATTTCTTTCAAATCTTCTAATGCATCCCCTTTAAATACCATTCCCTACTCTTCTTCAATAAAGACCACTATGACCTTGTCCCCTCTTAGTGACCCTTTTACCCCTCTATCATCTAATCGTCCAACTCACGATTGTACTTGAAAAGGTTTTATTATGCATGTTTGCTTCTACTGCCAGCTTTTTTTCAAATTCTCTCTTTGTCTGCCTTACTAATACCTTACATCTAACTTGCCAATGCTTATGTTGTTTCCAGTTTTCATTACTTGGGTCCTTTTTCCATTTCCTGAATGATGTTTTTTTGGCTACAACAGCCTCTCTGACATCACCTTTAAACCATGCTGACTGTTTTTTGGACTTTCTTCCGCTTTTCTTAGGGGTATGTTTACTAAAGGGCGCTATTTGTGCTGCTGTAAAGTTATCACGGGATAAGGCACCTTATCGCACGATAATGGCGCTTTACTGGGCAATAAGGCGCCTTATCGCGCACTAACGCGCGTAGCGGCGCAAACAAGCACAGAAGGCGGAGAAAGGCTCCAGGAGGGCGGAGGAAGGCTCCCCAGGGGCGGAGAGAGAGGGTCAATGGGAGGGAGGGGAGAGGCTCCCTGCACACTAACGCTGTGGATTCCGGGGCTGAAAACTAACGCGAGTGAAACCCTGGCGTTAGAGCTGATTTAAAGGGAAGAGAAACCATTTCCGTCAGCAATGTACAGCAAAACCAGGGAAACCTGCAAAACGTGATAGGTGTGATACATATGCACGGAACAAGAGGGCAAATAAACAGTGAAAATGACCAGAAGAAAATGTAATAAAACCATAACAAAGCTGGAAAATAGTGATATTAATGAGAAACAGCAGAAAACACTCCCGAGAATGCTCCAAAAAAAAGATATGAAGTTTGGAAGGGTCTATGCTCCGTCCCCATACAAGGTGAATGATCCCACAGTGAAATTCCGCTGATCAGGGCTGTCCCTCCCCATTCGACAGGTTTCCTATGGCATGCACATGTTCCGCAACAGCAGGGCAGGCATGTCGGAATGGGCAACTGGACAGATGCTGGAAAAGGGGACACAGAGGGCTGCAGGTGGCACATGCTGTGGTGCAGCTGGGCCACAATGCGGACTAGGGCGATGCCTAGGTGGCCCATAGGAATGCTGAAACTGTACAGCAGCCAGACAGCAACTGATGAGGGCCCAACATGGGCACGAGTGTGATTCCTACAGTGTCACAGGGGATAGTACCCAGCAGGTACCCCCAAGGGCACAGAACATTGGCAGGCGGTGCTGGGGGCACGCGTGGACAGCTATGCAGGCATCCCTACCCTAGAACCCACACCATAGGCAGCTGCCTACTCACACACTGGATGGCCTGAGACCTCGCACCACCAGCACCACCAGCAGAAGGGCATGTTAGCATGGTGGCAGAGGGGTACTGGTGGTGGAGGGGGCAGTGACTACTGCCCACAGCAAACCATGGCCCAGCCCTGTTTAGGTGGGTGCCGTGTGCTGTAACAGACAGGCTCTGTCCGACAAACAGTCATGGTATCGCCAGGGAATGCACAGCCTTTGCAACAACACGGTGGTGTAGTGAACACAGCAAGTGTGTTCAGAAGCAGAAGGTCACAGGTTCAAGTCCCAGCTGTGGCTCCTGCCAACCCAGTCCCCATATTTTTACCCACTACTAAAACGTGGTAATATAGACAGAACCTTTATTGCAGATAATGGAAACATGCCCAATACACCTACATTTTACCCTACAGAGCACAGACACCATAAACATGCGCATTACCTAGAGCAGAGTCTCCCAAATGCAGTCCTGGAGGGCCAAACACCATTCAGGTTCCACACTGCCTCTAATAAACACGGCTGTGCTGCATGTCTATGCACCGCCCCCATGGTATCCAGATGTATCTCATGCATATTCATTAGGGACAGCATGAAAACCCGAACAGTGTTTGGCCCACCAGGACTGGAATTGGGAACCTCTGCCCTAGAGCAGCGGCCAACAGGGGCAGACACACCCGCACCCACAGGCTCCATTATCCAAAGCCTCCTGGAGAGGCAGGATGTTGGGCCCTGCGTGCATCTCCCAATACTAGCACTTGCATACCTTAGCAATGCCACCCTAAACCTGGGAATACGGTACACACCTATCAAAAGGTTGCTATGATTACTGGCAGATAGCAATTCCTAAGTTAAGCACAATTTGCTGATTGAGCTGCATCATAGCAACCTTTCTGATGTCTGTGGAGTGTGCTTCAGATCTGGTGTCTGACAGTGTTTACCACCCTGGGGAGTAACCCCAACAGTATTGCGTACCATAGCCATGCCTGCACTGTGCTCAGGACTGGTGCGGTGGCCAGGGCTGCCAAGAGCCTCTATATATTCACAATGCTGGCATAGGTGTGGGAGCGTGTGTCTGTCTATCCAGTGTGTGGTGTTTGCCAATACCTTCCTCAGTCCACACTGTTGCCAGTGTAAGCCTGCCAATGTGCATAATGAGGAGCAAGGTACCATGGGTATAGCCCGGACAGGGTGGCCTGGCCAGGATGCATCTGCACAGGACATAGGGCAATGGCTCGGACATTGCAGTGCCCGACAACCACCTGCACAGACAGGATGGCCACAGCATGTCCTGCTGGGAGGCCACTCTCACCCTGACTGAGTAGTGACCATGGCATGGCTAGGTTCCCCCAAAGTGCTATATAGTATTTTTCTCATGTGATATTTGTGGGTTCTCTTTTGGGGCCCAATCACTGACTTATCTGCTTGGTGTGTATGCTGACATCCCAGTTCTGGGTACATGCATCTTCTTCAGGAGCATGCACTATGGACTAGCTAGCAGACTGTCTGCAGTTAGTATGTGTCTGGTTGGAACACCTTACAGGGTGCAGTGGCTGGAGGCTTGCTGCTGGAGAATGTCCGATAGTGGTGGGGGGCAGCTGAGCATTTCCAGGCCTACTGTCTGTCTGCCTTGCCTTCTGAATGTATATAGATCTGCATTGACTGCCCTGTAGGGTGTCTGTTCCCCTCTATGGTCCCCTTTGCAGGGAGGTAGAATGTGGATCTGTTGGTGGGAGATCCTGTTTCCCACCCTGAGCCCCAGAGGGTGGGTTGGGTGGTGGTACTCTGCCTATGGGTCCAAACACCCCCCCCCCCCCTTTCACCTACATCATGTGACCATGGCACCAACACAGGATATGCACTATTCTGGGTGCATCATAGCCCATAAAGGCTAGACATGACTGAGAAATACAGATGGACACAAATGTATCCTAGGTGTGTCTGCAGGAACTACCTATCACACACACTAGCACTGATGAGGATCTGCAGTATTGCACATTTCAGCCATGAAAGGTGCTGTGGACCTGGTGTTGGGCGCCCCACCTCACCCTCAGGGTGAGCACAGTACCCGCACAATGTGACGGTCTGTAGCTACTCTGTGCCAGTAACACACACGGTCAGTACCCCTTACGAGGCTGAGGTGCTGTGGGGGTGCACATGGTCAGTTCCCCCTACCAGGCCGAGGTGCTGTGGGGGTGCATACCCCATCTTGTGATCATCTGTAGACTGCTGATTTGCATGTGCCGTGCATCATGGGTATGGGTGGGTTAATCCTATCCTGGTAACTACAGCAGACAGTTTGTGTGGTGATGTGCAGTCCTTCTGTAGCCAGCCACGGGTTTGTTAGTAGCTGTAGCCCACTGGTTACTTCACTGCCTGTGGAGCCAGAAGTCATGGGTTTGATCCTACAGTGGGGTTATTTGATAGGGCTGTCTGTGGCATTTTATTTTTTTTATTTAAATTAGTGCTGCCAGCAAAACCACCCTCACAGTGCTGTAGCCTTAAGGTGCCTCATAAGGCGCCCTCTAAAGCGCTCTATAAGACGCCCTATAAAGCGCCTTATAAGGCGCCCTATAGGGAACATTATAAGGTGCCTTGGCGGACAGTGCACTTTATAATGTGCCCTCTGGAGTGCCTTATAGGGCGCCTTATGCGGCACCTTAGGTTACGGCACTGTGAGGGTGTGTTTGCTGGCAGCACTAATTTAAATTAAAAAAGAAAATGCCTCAGACTGCCCTATCAAATAACACCATTGTGGGATCAAACCCATGACCTCTGGTTTCACAGGCAGTGAAGTTACCAGTGAGCTACAGCTACTAACAAACCCCTGGCTGGCTACAGAAGGACTGCAGGTCACCACACAAACTGATTTAAAGTAAAGGGTAATGCCTCAGACAGCCTTACTCATCAGGCCCACTGGGGGATCAAACTCATGACCCCTCTTTCATCAATCAATGTATTAACCATTGTGCTACACCTCTGTTACTGTGTTTGTAGGTCAGCGCACCTAATTAAGGCTAACGCGCATTAACGTGCCATGGCTCCCTCTATCGCATGAAAACGTACCTTATTGCATGATAACCCTAAATGCTACCTTAAGACCGGAATGCCCACTACCTTATATGGCATCCTGCACACTAACGCCGGCCTCACGTTAAGACTGCTTAGTAAACATACCCCTAAAAGCGTGGAATACAGCTGGTCTGGGCTTCCAAGATAGTATTTTTAAACAACACCCAAACTTGATGTAAATCTCTAACCTTTGCATATGTTCCTTTTAGTTTTTTCTTAACTATTTTCCTCATTTTATCATAGTCTCCTTTTTGAAAGTTAAAAGGTAGTACTATGGATTTCCTTACCCTCCCTCCTCCATTTATTAAATCAAACGTGATCATGCTATGATCACTATTGCAAAGTAGCCCCAACACCCTGATCTCTTGCACCAGATCTTATGTTCTACTAAGGACTAGGTCCAAAATGTCTTCCCCTCTTGTCAGTTCATGAACCAGCTGCTGCAAGAAACAGTCATTTATTTCATCTAGAAACTTTATCTCCCTAGCATGTCCTGCTATGACACTGACCCAGTCGATACTGGGATAATTGAAATCACCCATTATTATTACTGTGTTGTAACTTTTGTTAGCTTCCCTGATTTCTTTGAGCATTTCATAACCCCTCCCCCACTACCCTTTCTTCCCAACCCATCCCTCTCCCCCATTGCATCCACTCTTCCATAACAAAACACCGACCAACTCTGTACATAAATTCTCACAATGTTCTATGTAACCTCAGCAAATGTATGTTTCCACAATTCTACATAAGTTAGTTCTCTGTTTCAATGTAGCTTCTGCAACTGTTGCTCTATATACACTGCTTTGAACTGGTGAAAAGCTGTATGAAAAAACAGATAAATAAATAAATTTCATTATCCATTTGTTTATTCTGGCCAGGCAGTCAGTAGTACTCTGCCATCACCTTCCCCTTTTTACATGGAATTTCAATCCATAGAGATTCTACGGTGAATTTTGTTTCCTTCAAAACTTTAATCCTTTGTGACTCAATGCCCTCTCTAACATAGAGTGCAACCCCTCTACCAATTTGATCTGCTCTATCATTACGATATAGTTTGTACCCAGGTATCGCAGTGTTCCACTGGTTGTCCTCCTTCCACCATATCTCTGAGATACCAATCATATCTAACCTCTCATTTAGTGATATATATTCTAACTCTCCCATCTTATTTTTTAGACATCTAGCATTTGGATACAAGCATTATTGAGGCTGTATTTTATTCATATTAATCTGGCTATCGGTAGGCAGGGGTAATTTGCAATCTTTAAGCTCTGTTTGCTCTGTACTCAAGGGCATTTGGGTTACTTAGGGGTATGTTTACTAAACCGCCCTAATGTTACCGGCGCTAGTTGCAGCATTAATGTGAAGAATCCCATATAAGAAAGTGGGCGTTCCAGCGTTAAGTTAACAATAGCTGTGTATCACGCGATAGAGGGCGCCTTGCCATTATCGTGCGATAGTGTGCGGCATGGCACGTTAGCGTGACGTAAGCCTAATTATGTAGAAGCGGTGTGATAATAGCTACAGAGGTGTAGTACACTGGTTAATACAATGGCTGCTGAAACAGAAGTCATGAGTTCAATCCCTGTGGGTCATATAATATGGCAGTCTGAGCCAATTCCTTTTAATGCGTGTAACAGACACATTCCAACAATCTGTGCTGCCAACCAAAACATCCTCGCTGCAGTGCAGTAACCTAATGCGCATTGCACGGCAGACACCCTAAAACGCCCTATGAGGCACCGTAAGTTGCCACCTTCCAAGGCACCCCATTAGCCTGTGGAACCTAAGGTGCAGCTAAAGATGCCAAAACGATGTTATGGTGACTCATGAAATGGTGACCAATGGCAGTAAGGTGTCCCAAGTTGATAAGTACGAAATGTATGGCCCAAACACAGATGTAACCCTAACACTGCACAGAGGACCAAGGAAAGGCAATCAATAGGTGATGGAAGGAAGCAGATGGTGGAGCTGATGGACCTGCCAAATCTGCGTGCAGCCCATGTGGCAGCTGGTAAACTGGACAAACATATTGGAGGCAGCTGAACCGATGCACAGGGTGATGTTAATGTAAAGTGCATCAATGACAGTGTGTGGCAGAGGATGGGAATACGTGTCCACCAGAGCAAGTAGAGTTGGCAGGATAAGTCCAATGACAGGAGGACAGAGGAATAGCAGTGCCATGCAGAGCAGACACACAAGAGGCAAGCATGAAGAGCCACAATGCAGAAAAGGGTACCAGTGCAGGACATGGGGTAGTAGCCTGCACATTAGGGCAGGACGCCACATAGCTGCCAGACACAGATACACGGACAGAAGGATGGTTGGCAACTCTGATGAGGCTATAATGTGTTGGCACACAGAGCTGTACAGATATGACTGTAACAGGAAGGAAAAGTAGTTGTGTAGGACAGGCATAAAAAAAGGAAAACACAGAGGAATCAAACCCATGACCACTGGCTGAGAAGTCAGCGAACAAACAACTGTGCCATGCCTCTATGGCATGAATTATAGCAATGGATGGTTACACAACAACTGCAGGTCACCGCACAAACATTCCGCTGTGCTTACTGGGATAGGGTAAAACCACAGCTATGGCACTGTACAGGCCACCTTAGGTCAGGCAAATGAGTTGAGGGTGTTTTTGTCTGGAAAAAGGGATTTCAAACATATGTCTGACTGTTACAGGCATAAAAGACAGTTGCCTCCGACAATCTTACTAAAGGAAGCCAACTGTGTGATTGAACCCATGACGTATACCACTGAGGTCATTTTATTAACCATTGTACTACATCAATATGGGATTTTTCATACCAATGGCTGGCCACATAAAGAGTGCAGGTCACCGGACATACTGTCTGCTGTGGTAACCAGGATAGGATAGAAACAACAGTACCCATAATGCAATTCACATGCAGAACAGCAGTCTACATCTGCTCACCAGATGGGGTATGCACCTCTACAGCACGTCAGCTTGGTAGGGGGGACTGACCATGCATGTTACTGCCAATGACTACCTATAGGCCATGCCACTGTGCGTGTTCTGTGCTCACCCTGAGTGTGAGATGGGGTGGCCAGCACCAGGTCTGCAGTACCCGAGTTGGCTGAGGTGTGCTTTGCTGCAGGTCTCCATTAGTGCTAGTGTGTGACAGGTATTTGCAGAGATGTGTGCAAGCGTCCTTATATCCTTTTGTATTTGCCAGTCATATCTGCCCCTTGTGAACCATGATGCAACCAAACTAGTGCATAGCCAGTGTACTTGCCATGGTCACTTGTTTTTGGAGTAGGGGTGTGTGTGTGCACTCACATGATGATGATGTACATAGCAAACCGCTCTCTCTGGGGCAGGATGAGGGACATGATCTGCCCCCAGCAGACCCACACTCTGAACATTTCCAACAGGGGCAGTAGTTCAACATGATGACGGGCTGTAGGACTAGCAACCACCATCCTTTTGACAACCTGACAGTTGATGCAGGTCGGTACCTGTGACAGGGCCACTGGCAGACAGATAATAGGCCTGATCAGCTCAGCTGCCCCCCACCACGATCTGGCATTCACCAGCAGAGGCCACAGTCCATGTGCACCTGCTGCACCCTGCAAGGTGTTGCAGCCATACACATGCTAACTGCAGACAGTGTGCTAGCCCATACTTAGTGCATGTTCCCAGAGGAACTATGTGCACCCAGATATGGGATATTAGCACCAACACCAAGCAGGTATGTCAGTGATTGTGCCCCAGAAATGGGAACTCACAAATATTACTATTGAAAAACACTGTATGGTACTATGTGGGAGGCTAGACATGCCATGGTCACTGCTCAATCAGAGTGAGAGTGCCCTCCCAGGATGACTTGCTGTGGCCAACCTGTCCGTGCAGATGGCGTTCGGCCACTACAATATCCCAGCCATTTTTCCCTATGCCCTATGCAGATGCATCCTGGATAAACCACCCTGTAGGGGCCATTCCCACAATACCTTGCTCATCATTATGCACATTGGCAGGCTAACAGTGGAACCAGTGCAAGCATTGGGGGCTCAGTGGGGTGTAGGCAGCCACAAAACACTGGATAAACATACAGACTACCACACCTATTTGAGCATTGTGCAAAGATAGAGGTGGTTGGCAGCCCTGTCCGCAAACCAGTCATGGGCTTAGTGCAGGCATTGGTAAGATACTCAATACTGTTAGGGTCACTCTCCAGGGTGGTAAACACTGTCATAAATTGATGAGGGGGCACACCCAACATATATCAGAAAGGTTGCTATGATGGATCTCTGTTAGAAACGTGTTTAATTTATGATTTGTTATCTGACATTGGTTATAGCTACTTTTTGATGTATATGGGACGTGTTTCCATGTTTATGACGGCATTGCTAAGGTATGCAGGTGCTAGTAGTGGGAGCTGCTGCTCCACGCAGGGCACAACAGCCTGCCTTTTCATTAGCCTTTGGATGGTGGAGCCTGTGGGTGTGGGTGTTTGTGCCCCTGTTGGCCGATGCTCTGGGGCAGAGGTTCCCAAATCCGCTCCTAGTGGTTGAAACAGGATTCAGGTTTCAGGCTGTCCCTAATGAATATGCATGAGGTTCATTTGCATACAATGGGGGCAGTGCCGGCAAATGCATCTCATGCATATTTATTAGGGCCAGCCTGACAACCTGAATGGTGTTTGGCCCTCTGGAACTGGGGTTGGCAACATCTGCTCTAATAAACCTTTTTCTGTGGTGGCCAGCATCGCGGCTTTTAAATGGAGCTGCGGTGCCATGGTAACATAATGCCTTTGGTGCCGCAGCTCCATTTAAAAGCCTGACTAAGCTATCCGGGCAGTGCCTGTATGTGCAGGCTGGGACTAAATCACAGTCCCGGCCTGCACGTACAGTCCTGATCGCGATTCTTATCCCACAGGGCTAGACATTCCCCGCAGGATCAGAATCGCAATCTCCTTTGTATGTCCGGCTCAGACCGGACGTGCAAAGGGGATAGCTGTGTGGGACAGAATCAGGCCCAATACATTTAATGGACTTTGTTCCTTAAGTTTAATTAATCTCAGGTCCTTAATTAATGTATTTCTGATGAGGATAACCAGCCGCACCTGAAAGTGAATATGGGCACATCCTTCCCTTTAGAAGGTTTAAGAACTTATAAAACTAAGACTATCCCTGGGGTGGGTGGGAGTCAGAGTGGGTAGGAGGAAAAGGAGACTTAATAAAAGCTAGCTTGCTATACAGTGCCCTGACCTGTGTTTCTAAGGTAAAGTCTTACAAATTTCCTGTGTGATTCATACAGCCCTTGGTTTGATAGCAGGGGCATTTCAACTTGTCTTTAACACCTCTTTAAGACAACGTCACAGATCTTTTGCCTCTTAACTGGAAGGCCTCTTTGTAAAGGTCACTAGAAACAATTTTATTTCTTTCTACTCAGAGACTATTTATTCTACTTGTATGCTAAGCTATACTCTGATTTAATTTAAATGAAAAGTTTTCTGGTGGTACTAAGACCTGACTGACTCAGCCAAAGCACTGAATTCTAAAATACACAGATTAATCAGCTTTAACCTAAGATTTAGAGTATATTCCAGAAGATAAATACTTACAAGTGCAGATCTATTTCCAGCTGTAGCAGTCTCTTTTGGTAGCTCTTCAAAACTCCAATCTAATGGCCAGATTCAAAATGGTTGACATATGAAGGCAACAACATTTGCCAGATAAGGATTTTTCTTTTTTCTCTAATGTCTACCACACGCAATCCAGAATCATTTATGGGCAACTTGAAGCAAATTTGGTACAGGGGTAGGGAGGTCTGCAATTGATTCAATAACTTGGTCAGACCATGCACCTATATGTTTTGATCTAGTAAATCAGGTTGAGGATAGGGGGTGCAGTATTGAATGCTTAATAGTTTACTGGTTGACAAACAACATACCTGTAATGGGAGTTCTTCTTGGACAAGCAGGATGCATCAGCCACACCTGGTGACGTCATCGAACGGTGCCACAAATGGAAGTGCTCTCCAATTGCTTAGAAAGGCTTTCTGAGCATGTGCACAGTTGCCCCGTCCCCTGGTTTGCCCCTACCTGGCTCAGTCTTGTTTCTTCTGCCCAGCCAGAAGGATGGAATTCCAGCTCTCCTAATACTGCATCTACCTCCTACAACCACAAGATGACCAAGGACAACAAAGAAAAACTCAAACCTGGTTTTAAAAAATGCCCCAGATGCGGGAAGAAAATGAATGCCACGGCCTCTCACAATAGATGTGTCAGATGCCTTGGAGATATGATAGAGACATTTAAAAACCACCATGGCATAAATGTACAGGAGGAGAGCCTCTTTCACCTTTATCCTATGCACCCTTGTTGCACAGCTTTCTTTCAGCTGAAAGGGGATAGACTCAGGAGTAATATGCAGAAATATTTCTTTACGGAAAGAGTGGTAGATCCATGGAACAGTCTCCCAATGGAGGTAGTAGAAACGAGGACAGTATCTGAATTCAAGAAAGCATGGGACAAACACAGAAAATCTCTAAAGGAAAAAAGGGCATATAGTAGTTGATATAGAAGGGCAAGTTGGATAGGCCATATGGTCTTTTTCTGCCGACATGTTTCTATGTTTATTTCTATGGGACATGGCAGCATTTAATGCGCTTTAACTTTCTTGCACACTAACCTTTAGTAAACATGTCCCTTACAGATTCAGCAAGAAAGGACCCTTCCTGTGGGATAGGTCATAAGCACAAGTACCCTCTTATTCATATGCTGCTTATAAGAATTTTCCACATTATCAATTATAATGAAGACTTAATCCACAATTCTATCCAATAAAAATGCTTTCCTTAAATTTAAGAGGGAAAAGCAACTTTTGTAAATAATTTCTTAGGTCCTTATTCCAAAAATAAGTTCTTATCACCACATCCCTATATAATAATGAAAATGTTTGTAAACATTGTGTTTGTTTTTTTCAGCCCGTGCAATCTGACAAAGAAAAGAAGAGAGATAAGCCTCTTGTATTGTGCCAATCCAAATGAGCGGTGCATCTAGTGGAGGTCCAGGCCCTGCTGATAAGGAGACAAGTGCTGAGTCTCCTGATTAGGGTTGCAACTGGCTCCAGATGCTCCCGATAAGCTTGATCCAGTCCTGGGTTTACCCAATTGCATGCAGGAATATGTAGTTCTGATTTCTTTATTGCATTCCATAAGAAAAGCAAGACTGCAAGTCCCTGCATGCAATAGGGTAAACCCAGGACTGGATCAAGCCTATCAGGTGCATCTAGAACCAGTTTGCAACCCTACTCCTGATGGCCCTAAGGTGGCCAAAGAAGTAGAAAAGGTGACTGTAAAAGCGAGAAGGGTACTTGGGTGCATAGGACAGGAAAGGCCATATGGTGAGACCTCATTTGAAGTATTGTGTACAATGCTGGAGACTACACCTTCAAAAGTATATAAACAGAACGGAGTTGGTGCAGAGGCTGGCTGCTAAAATGATCAGTGGTCTTTGTCATAAAGTATATATAGCTTATGAGTCTAATATAAAAAATTCTGATTCCTAACCCTGCACAATGGAACATCAGGGTGTTAATTGCAAACATATTCTGCATCCACTGAAGTCCCCCATTTCCCCATAGAGGTGATTTTTGTTTCATCTCAGTAACAGCAACCTAAACCTCTGCAGTGCCAAGCATATTAAGTAATGCAAAAAACAAAAGTCAATGAGGATCAGACCTTATACAAGACCCAGGTTGCCCAGTTCCAGGAGTGAGATTTTAAGCCAGTCCTGGATTTCTGACAATCTCATTCTGATTCATTATGGGCCCTGCAGTACAGATTTCAATGGGTAAAATCAGTGACTACAAATACCATACTACATTGCAAAGCAAATTTAAAACTTGAACTGGCAAAAAATCTCACTCCTGGAACTGAGTAACTTGGCAACTCTGGAAAAGGGCAACACCGTAAATATTGCAGTGGGCTATAGAGCATCAAAACACCCACTGGGAAAACTGAGCAAGCCAATTATTAGAGATCCTCACGTAGATGCATGGTAAAAGAATGCCTTTAGCTCAGGGCATGCTGCATCCCGTCCCCTTCATGCTTCCTATTTTGGGGGGAGGTAGAATGCATCAGCCTTGAGTGCGTGCATTCACTCGGGGCAATGGGCCAGCCGTGATGACTCGTGTTTAGTGTTGCTGACTGTTGAACTGACACTGCCCCAAAATTGTGCTATCCTGTTTGTGTTCCTAGTCTACCTAGTGATAGGGCCAGCGCTAATGGCTTCAAAAAACAGTGACTGGGAATGACTGCATTAGTGTATCCAGGTCCTACAGATTTTTGTAGAGGTTTACAGCACAATTGAGTATGGGAATGGAAGATAGCCTTGTGGTTAGAGCGCTGGCTTCATAACCAAGGGCCTGATGTTGGAAGGCATTTACACGGTTTACAGAGCTGTAAACCATGTAAATGCCCCTAAACAGGATATTCAGTGGCTCCAACGTGGTTACTGCCGCTAAATATCCCTGAGTAATGCTGCTACATGCCCCAGTGCTAACCACTTAGCATTTGGGCATGTTGGGGCCATTCGAGGAAGGGTACCTGGGGATAACTGTGCAACGGAAATATTCAGACGCTACCTGGTTATCCCTCAGCGGCAAAAGTTACGCACAACAAAAACTGTGCTAACTTTTGCTGCCGAAGCTAACTGGGCAGCAGCTGAATATCGCCACTGCACATGAGAGGCTCTGCAGCAAACCCGGATATCCAATGCCGGTGGCTGGATATGGTCCTGGCTTTGAATATCTGGGTTAAGTCTTCAGCAGCGATGGCTATGTGCTGTACTTGTGCTAGCTACCACTGATGAATATAGGGCCCCAAGAGACGAGGGTTTAATTCCCTCTAGCACTCCTTGTGGCCTTGGGCAAGTCACTTATCCCTCCATTGCCTCGGAAAGAAAGGCCTGGCAATCTACTTCCAGTCACCCTGTCAAGAAAGCTCAGGAGCTGCTGGGATGCCAAGAGTCAGCACTGACTCAAAGGCACATATTGCATGTTTTGTAAGTATGTATTAAGCCGAACGATATCTATTTTTTTTATTAAAGTCTAATAGAAATACAGCATCCTAAATGCATCAAGAAAATTGCCCATCATAAACAAAAAAGAGAACATTATAGCCAAGAAATTTATACCAAGCATCCCTAGTTCCCATCAAGAGGAGCAATTAAAAAGAAGAAAACATCAAAGAAAATCTAGCAAATAACTCCCTAAATCAATTGACAGAAGAAACCATCAAAATCCCGCACACATCTAAATCTGATATAAAAACCCAGCTAGGTTTCACTAGTATTTTTATTCAACAAAAATTTCTCAAGATAAGCAGAATCTCCAAAAACATAACTATTAGTCTGACTATCCCCTCCTAATCTGGTTGAATGCTCCATTACTAACAGCTAGGGCTGTGGGTGTTCTGGGGTTGGAGCGGGAGGGGCACCATGAGCTAGCCAGCCAGCAGCGCTATTCATCTGTGAAAATTCCTAAAAAAGGACAGGTGAAAGGCTGTCCTACCTCTAGGTGGTTTTGCAATCTGGCTACTGCTGACTATTCCTCACCAGATTGCAAAAATACAATCTAGGCTAACTAGATATTCAGTGCCAATCGCCAGATGTGGCTCGGCACTGAAAATCTATTTTATTTTAAAGCAGCAGCGGCCCAGCTGCTTTAATAGCACTGGCCACCACCACTGAATATGCCCCCCCCCCTAAAAATTTACATGGATAACTTAGAATGATCCCCCAATGCTAGTACACGCATAGAAAATTATTTCTTGCTTACAGATCTCATCTGTGTCGAACATGAGATAAGCAGGAATACTAGAACTTTAAATCCACTAAACAATACGTCCTTGTTCTTGAAATGAATTTCAGGATAGCCATCTTTCTGCTTCCGAAACAAAGGATACTAGGAGGGTTGCTCTGTTGGATCTTCAAGGAATGCAGTCAAATTAAATTTGGGATTATCCACGACAGCTTCTATCCCCTCTAGAGATTTGTTTCCTGATCTTAGAAAACCCAAGAGCTTCTGGGTCGCCAGGAGTCAGGACTGACTCGAAGGCACACATTGCATTTTTGATACCATCTAGAAAAAAAGAAATACCATCAGCATTAGGAAAATGTAATACATCTTTAAGATATTTCCTAAGAACAATTTTCACTGAGACTAGATGTATTATTGGAATATGAAGAGATCTCAAGATTTTACTTCTGGCAGCATTTTCAAGTGACTCAGTTTTGTGGTGTAACAATAAACTGTCTTTAATGATGGACAAACCCGCAGAATGGAAGGAAACAAGTTGGAAATCCAAAGTAGAAGTTTTATCTAAAGCAGCAACTTGTTCATATAAATCTTTAAGTTTAGTAACCACGTCCTGTGAAAAAGAACAAAGCTGAGAACCCATAGAGGGAATAAACTTTTCAGTGTGAGTCACCACCTGCCAAATATCCATTAAAGAAGCCTGTGAACCAGGTTTCTCACGGGATAAAACTTCAAAGTCACATACCATCGTCTTAGGTAGACATACAGACACAGTTGCCATTTTATTCCCAGATAGTAACTATTGTGCTGCGACAACACCTGGAGAACTAGTTACTACTGAAAACTCAGGCAAAGGCAATGGAGTGCACTCAACGGAGCTCCCACAGAGGAGGAGGATGTTCAAGAAATACCTTTTGATGTCTGTTTTTGCTGAGTCTTCATATGCTTATCTATCAGGCCAGTTGTCACCGCAGTTGGGGGACACCTTCTGTTTGCTCTTAGTTTTCCTCTCCCTCTATGCGGCATCACAACCCAGCTAATTCAATTCCAATTGCCTCTCTTGGCTTGTTTGATGCTCCGCCACTGCCCTAAAGGCAGGGCTGGCCGCACAGTTGGTTCAAGGAGTTGATGCCCTAGGCAAAACTTAAGCTTTATACCACCACCACCATAGCTGGCAAAATATATTGTTTAGCTTTGAATGCCCTATTTGCCACACACATGCCCTAGGTGGCTGCCTGACTTGCCTGATGGCTGTGCTGGTCCTGTACGAAGGGGCTCCAAAGAGGCATAACCTGCCCCTTTGGTCATGCCCACGTCTACATGCCAAAGGCCACATGCCGTAGTATGGCCCAAACTTAAGGCCCTCCACTGATGACATCAGCAATTTGGCCACAGGATGTCTGCCACCAGGTCAGATGCTCTCCCTGCAGTTGCACAGACCCCTCCAGCTTGATAGCTGTGCACACAAGCACTCCCAAAACTGCTCTCACATGACCCAAACTTAAGGGCCTACTCCAGTGACTTCAGCAAGATGGCTGCATGACATCGGTCACCAGGTCAGATGCTCTCTCAACAGCTGCATGTAACCTCTCCAGTGTGATAGCTGTCCACAGCAAGCACTTCCCAAGCCTAATGATATCACTAATAAGAGAAATTTCAGTCAATCGTAAAGGACTAATACGCTTGCTGATATTCTTTCATCTTAATATTAATTATTCAGGCTGAGATGTTACTTTACCAGACTAATGGCTGGATGTCTATGCATTAGTCTGACTTTTTATTTTAGAACTCAAACGAAAACAAATCAGAATTCAAAGAACTTCATAAACGTGTTGCTATTCTGTTTATTGCCCCGTAGTAATGGTATGCCCCCAGTAGACCCTTGGTAGTTGTGTCCAGGGAATAAATGAGCACATGTGAAATAATGTTTGGGCTATTTCAAGAGAGAGAAAGAGAGAGATCATCCAGGTTGCCAAAGTGAGCAGAGATACTACAATATGCTGAGTAAAGCCTAATAACTCCCAGGCATGGCTGCGATAACTGCTCTGGAGGGTTATGAAATCCCTTTTGCGGTAACACCATTTATATGGAGATCTCTGTCTGGAAGTGATCTGGAACTGTGAATACAGTGAAATGTTTCCCATGCTGCTAGCAAGAAGACTACTTATTCCTGGAACTGTTTGGATTTTGTTTTCATTTTTTTGGATTTGTTTGAATTATCTTGCTACTTTACATTATGACTGTATTGTTTTAATTAATCTCGTGTTACTTTGTGTTCTTGTGATCTGCTCTGAGATGTTTATAGGATGCAGAATATTAAGTATATGTTATAAAAGTAAGTCGTTCACTTCTAACTCAAAAAATGGAAGTATAAAAAATACTTAATTTTTAACTGTATCAAAAAAACTTAAACTCAGCTCATTTATGAAACAAGGTCTCAGACTTACGTCCTAGAAAGTGATATGCCTAATCGCATCAATGACCTTATGTAGATTCACAACAGGTGAGCCAGTCCAATACATTAACGTTTCCAACCACTTAGAAACTGCTACGTTCTACTTAATGGATATTCCAATTATAACATGACTGGACTCCTCCGTTGTATAAAGGCTACTTTTGATCCCGACTCTTGCCTCAGGTACCAATCCTGCGTTTCACATCTATGGTTCCTCAGGGGATCCTGTATCTACTTTCATTAAAGTGCGCAGATGCTGCCTACGTTCAATCTTTAAAACACGACCCGCTTCTTCAAATACTTTCACAATCTTCCTCTCGGAATTAAGTATTTTTTATACTTCCATTTTTTGAGTTAGAAGTGAACGACTTACTTTTATAACATATACAGTCTATCGTTCCAGAGAAGATCAAGCAATCGTGTGAATATTAAGTATGGCAATAAAGTAAATTAAAATAAACTCTGAAATAGTGTGGAAGCTAAACTAATGCCATTACCTTTTGTCACAACTGAAGTTAAGCTACAATAGCATTAACAGAAGTGGAGAACTATTGAACTGATTGTTTGTGTGAAGTGTATCCTATTGTTGACTCTGTGAAATATAATAAAATCAGTTAGTTTGAAACCAGTTTGGAGAGCAGGGAAAGAAGCTTCTTAATATGTGTTGGTACGGGAGGTGAGAGGTATCATCTGAGATGGAGGGCGACAGAGAGAAGTCCAGAGTATATGCATGTTTGTGTAGCAGAGGACAAGGTCTTATCCCTATGTCTCTGAGGCTAATTTCCTTTTTATGGAAAACATAGGCATAAATGTCCATGTCTTATTTAAGCATATGTTGGAATATATGTTTGTCATTAAGGAGATGATCCGGTGGCTCAGTGACAATTCACAGTGGAACTGGGGCTGGGCTTGATCTAATAATAATATAAAGTTAAGAGTTGGTCTGGCAAATGGGGGCTCAGTAGCATTTCTGGACACTTCCATGAGGAGGGAATTGGGTTCCATCATTAGGCCATCTTTTTTATGTTGCCTATGACCTCCCCCCTCTTGACCCCTCCTAACCTCTCTTCTCTCTGTCCGACCCCCCTTCCTCTCCCTCTCTTCTTCCTATCTCTGGTGTGACTGTATACTTTCCTGTCAGAGAATGTAGTTCTTTTCTGTTTCCGGCATTGGCCACTGTTGCATTTTGCTCCACAGAAAACCACCACGCAGTAAATCAAGCATTCTAATAAAAATAAAGTTGGTCTGGCAAATGGGTGGCTCAGTAGCAGTTGCTGGCCACTTCTATGAGGAGGGAACTGGGTTCCACCATTAGGCCAGATCTTCCATTCTCTAAGTTAGCAGGGGCTGGGGCTCCTACCGATGTAGTTAGGTGCGGAGCCATATTCAATGTGCAATGGCAGCACCTAGTGACTGGATTGAGGGCTCAGGATTCTAGAAGAAGCCCAGGTACATGGCTCCCAGCTGATGACTATCCCTGCAATGACTGAAATAAAAGTTGGAAAGGGATATAATGTAGGGGAAAAAATCTTAGGGTAGTTGCTAATGAAGGCTTATGGTGCCAGCTCTCAGCCTGGTTTCCAAATTTTATTTACAATCTCTTATATACCATGCTATTCTGCATCAGTGCGGTTTACATTGAACAAACTGAAATTACATTGAACAGGGCATTATAACTTGGAAATAACTATTTTACAGGGAACATGGGCTATGGAGGGTTAAGTGGCTTGCCCAAGACCACAAGGAGCACCTGTGGGACTAGAAACCCCAGTCCTTCTCGCCCAAGGCTGCTCTCCTCTAGTGGGATTTGAACCCCTGACTTTCTGGCCTGAAGTACCTTGCCCCAACCACTAGGCCACTCCTTCACTCAAATAAACTGGAAGTCCAAATGGAGAAGGGGGAAAACTGACAGGTCAAAAAAAAAGATTACCACTAGAGAGAATTCTAGGTTCATAATCACTAAACATGCACTACTAATGAAACATAATAGCACAGTAGCTCCAAAGCATTCAGGCCTAAGCACATTAAACATCCAGAAAGGAGAAACTACAGAAAAGATGCTATTGCAAAGGATGCTTCTTGATTTAGGAATTGTAGACAACAAATCCATTAGAATTGACTGAAGATATAAAATTTATAAACATTTTTTGAAATTAATCCTACAAATAAGATAACAGCAATTTTATGATCTAAAGACCGTTCTTACCGCACCTGTATCGATTTCAATGTCCAAATGGTTATTCTTGGGTACAGTGTGGAAGGAAAGACTGAGGAATAGAGGGAAAGGAGACATACCAAGAAAAGTGGAGGGAGGAGAGTAGAGAAACATAGAAACATGACAGCAGAAAAAGACCACATGGCCTATCTAGTCTGCCCTTCTATACCAACTACGGTAATATAGTCCTCTTTTTTCCTTTACAAATCTTCTGTGTTTGTCCCATGCTTTCTTGAATTCAGATACTGTCCTCATCTCTACCACCTCCACTGGGAGACTATCCCACGCATCAACCACTCTTTCCATACAGAAATATTTCCACATTACTCCTGAGGCTATAAACTTTCACCATCATCTTATGTCTCCTCATAGCAGAGCTTGCTTTCAATTGAAAGAGGCCCTCCTCTTGTGCATTTATACCATGGAAGTATTTAAATGTCTCTATCATATCTCCTCTATCCTGCCTTTCCTCTAAAGTATACATATTAAGATCTTTAAGTCTGTCCACATATGTTTTATAATAAAGACCACTGACCATTTTAGTAGCCACCCTCTGCACTGACTCCATCCTGTTTATATCCATTTGATTGCACACAATACTCCAAATGAGGTTACACCAGAAACTTAGACAGAGGCACTATCACCTCCTTTCTTCTGCTGGCCATTTCTCTTCCTATGCACCCAAGCAGCCTTCTGAATTTTGCCATCACTTTTTCTACCTGTTTAGACACTTTAAGATCATCAGAAACAATCATGCCCAGATCACACTTTTCTACACTGTACTGCTCCTTTGGATTTTTGCAGCCCAAATTCATGGCTCTGCATTTTTTAGGATTAAATCTCAGCTTCCAAATTCTCAACCATTCTTCAAGATTAGCTAGATCTCTCCTCATGTTATCTTCTCCTTTCTGGGTGTCTATTGCAGATTTTGGTATCATCCAAAAAGAAGCAAACCTTATCCAACAGCCCTTCCGCAATATCACTAACAAAGATGTTAAAAAGAATTGGATCAAGGACAGATCTCTGTGGCACACCACTAGAAACATCCTTCTCCTCAGAATGAGCTCCATTTATCTTTACACTTTGTCACCTCCCACTCAACCATATTCTAACCCAGTCAGTCACTTTAGGGTCCATCCCTAGGATGCTCAATCATATAAGTGACCTATGTGGGACAGTGTCAAAGGCTTTACTGAAATCTAAGTATACCACATTTAGGACTCTCCCTTGGTCCAACTCTCTGATCATCCAGTCAATCAAATTTGTCTGACAAGACCTGCTTCTGGTAAACCCATGCTGCCTCAGATCCTGCAATCCATTTGATTCCAGAAACTTCACTATCCTCTGTTTTAGCAGTGTTTCTCACCACAGAGATCAGACTAACCAGCTTGTAGTTCTCAATCTCATCCTTACTTCCACTTTTGTGTAAAGGGACCACATGCACCTTTCTTCAGTCCTCTGGGACCACTGCCGACTCTAAAGAAGCATTCAAAAGGTCAGTCAGTGAAGCTACTAGAACGTCCCCAAGTTTCTTCAATATTCATGGATGTGTCCCATCTGGTCCCATCACTTTGCCTCTTTTTAGTTTAGCTAGTTCAAATTGACTACATCTGTGGAAGACAATGAATGTAAAGCTTGATAACATCAACAAACACAAAACCTGGAGCTGACTGTGGTACAGATCATCAACTACTAGTATGCAAACTCAAGCTAAAGTTGAAAAAGAGCAAACCATTCATGAATGGAGCAAAATATGACCCTGATAATATACAACTGGAATTTAAAGACTGCCTGAAAAATTGATTTGCTGATTTAGATACAAATGACAGAGTTCCAGAAGAGTTATGGGATGACATCAAGAACATTGTGTTGGAAGAAAGTGGGAAGTCTCTGCATAAGATGAAAAAGCAAACACGGCCAAAATGGATGACTGAAGAACTTTGAAAATTATCCAGAAACGCAAAGAAGCTAAAGGCAGAGGAAAAAGAGATGCAATCGCAGAATTCAACAGAGATTTCCAACAGAAGTTATTAGAGGAAGAAGAAGATTGGCTTTTCTAAAGCTACAAGAGTTAAAGAAAAAATTCCAGCCTCGAGCTGGAATGCTACAAGATGCTCAACGATCCATGTTGAATGATGCTGAGAAGATTAAGAAAAGGTGGAAAGAATATACAGAGTCATTATACCATAAAGATCAAGTGGACCAACAGCCATTTCAGCCTGTACTTTGGTGATGAAAGAAGAAGTTGAAGCAGCATTGAAAGCCTTATCAAAGAACAAACCACCGGGCAATGATGGCATTCCCATTGAAGTATTACAACAATCAGATGAAGCTGTCACCATACTTACAAGGCTCTGTCAAGAAATTTGGAAGACAAATTCATGGCCAACTGACTGGAAAAGATCTGTGTGTATACCAATACATAAGAAAGGTGACCCGACTGACTGGAAATTATCGCACAATCGCTCTGATCTCATATGCCAGCAAGATTCTACTCAAGATTATTTAGCAGAGACTCAACCATATCTGTGACAAGCATGGTTCAGGAAAGTGCAAGCATGGTTCAGGAAAGGGAAAGGTACGAGAAACATTATCATGGATGTGAGATGGATTCTTGAAAAGACAAAAGAATACCAAAAGGATATCCATATGTGTTTTATTGACTACAGCAAGGCTTTTGACTGTGTAAACCATGAGAAACTCTGGGCCACATTAAGGAGCATGGGTATACCAGAATGCCTGATCATTCTCTTGCACAACCTTTACATTGATCAAGAAGCAACAGGTCGAACTGAACTAGGAGAAACAGAATGGTTTAAAATCGGCAAAGGTGTACGACAAGGCTGTATACTTTCCCCCTACCTCTTTAATTAATATGCAGAACAAATAATCAGAGAATCAGGACTACATGAAGACAGCCAAGGTGTAAAGATTGGTGGAAGAATCATCAGCAACCTTTGCTATGCTGATGATAAGATGTCTGTCTCCATACAAAGATTCAACTTGTCCAGGCCATTGTATTTTCAGTAACGTCATTCGGATATAAAAGTTGGACAGTGTAAAATATAGACAAGAAGAAAATTGATGCCTTTAAATTATGATGCTGGCGACGAATACTGTGTATACCGTGGACTGCCCAAAGAACAAAACAGTCAGTACTAGAGGAGATCAAACCTAAGCTTTCCTTAGAAGCTCAGATGACAAGAGTTCGGCTTTCATACTTTGGACATATTATGCGAAGAGAGAGATCATTGGAGAAAGACATAATGCTTGGCAAGGTAGAAGGACACCGTAAAAGAGGAAGGCCAGCAATGAGATGGACTGATACAATAACAGCAGTTATGAATAGCACTCTATCAACAATAAGCCACTTGACTGAAGATCGAACAAAGTTTAAGTCAACTATCCAGAGGTTTGCCAGGAGTCGATACCGACTTGACGGCACTTAACAACAACAGTTCCCCACAGTCTTCTGAAAATCGTTCAAGATCTCCATGACTTCTGGTCCTCTTTGTCAGTGTTTTCTGAGGTCCTTCTCCTGGCCCTTCATCTGTAACACAGAACAAAAGGAAAAGAGGAAGCAAAGAGAAGAATTTTCAAAAGTTTTTATGCAATTGATTAATGATTAACCCAGGTAAAATGGCCTCTGCTCCTCAAAGAAGCGGCTAAAAACACATGCAGGGTTCACACCGTGCTGGCATTTAACTGCATATTTTTAAAAGTATACCTGCTATCATTCACTCATGGACCTCCATACAAGAGATCAAGTGCAAACTACATAGGCTGTTTTAAAAGATAAAGCAGCCTGAGTAAGTAAATATTTGAAAACCACCCACTTCATAGGGTTTTTACAATTGCCCCATGTTTCCATGGGAAATAAAGTAAAACTTATTGTGTACCTTATGTAAACAATTTCATCATATAGATACAGCTATACAGATGTACAGTATATGCATATGTGGGATCCAGTCATTAAAATCCCACTTTCAGGATCTATTGTGCGTGGATCACAAGAGCTCAGCAGTCTCTACAGGTATATGGAAGGGATTTAGAAGGTCATTTTAGAAGCATCTAGATGTGTTATTGGCAACATTTGCATGCCTGAGTTGCATATACTATAAATAGCCAGGGTCAGTCCCAGAGTTGGTTCAAGGTGTTGATGTCCTAGGCAAACCTTAAGCCTTTCACCCCACCTGATTGTCAAAAGTTATAAGTTAACTTTGAATGACCTGCTCTTTGCGCGCCCCCCCCCCCCCAGAAGTTGTGACCCTAGGTGACTGCCTAGCTTGCCTAGAGGTTGTGCCAGCCCTGCAGATAGCGATTTTAGAAAGTTGTCATTTGTAAATGTAGTACCAAAAAAGGAACACCCACCAAGGTTTCCACTGCCAAGCTGATATGTTTTTGTCAGACTTGTGTCTGTGTGAGGAATGAACTTCTACCTCAGACCATGTCCATTTTAATCATAATGAAAACAACAATGAAAAGCAAACACAACTTGTAATCTGTCCAATCATAAAACAAAACATATCTTCCACTCTTCATAAATGACTCGGTGTACGACACAGCACTGCATTTCGGGTCTATCATCATTCCAAAGACCCTGCATCAGGTACACATCCCCATCAAGTCTGGAAGACTCTGACAGGACAGATTCTCACAGCGAAACCGTCTTTTGAAAAAGGCCGGCATCTGATGTCACACCCTGCCAACTGGTTACTGCAAAAGGCAATGGAAAGGTGAAAGCAACAATGCAGACACCTGACCACTGCAGCTCCATTCACAAAAGGCTGTACCAGTCAAGTTCTAGATTCAAACCCGGTGGAGATACAGATTGTAAAGTGAAAATTCATCTCTGTTCACGTGATTGAAGCATGGCCTTGCGATCTCCTCCCCTGATGGACAGAGGAATCCAATCTAGTATACGCAGATAACGTCCTAGTGCGAAGACAGGATGCATACTCTGCCAAGCATTTTTTAAAAGGGCGAATGGTACAGCCCACATATTTAAGATCACATGGGCATATGACAAGATATACCACAAAGGCTGTATCGCAAGTGGTATAATATTGTGCATGCCATTCTTTGTGGAATACAGTGTCTAACCATGATTCTCCCTCCAAAATACCCGCGCAAAATGAACACTACCCACAAGGGAAATGGCTCTTACGCTCTGGGCAAAACCAGGGGACCGAAACCATATGCACTAAATGATCCCTAAGATTCTTGCCTCTGGTGTATGCAATAGACAGAGGCTTCTGGAAGCACGCATGTACACTCAGGACTTGCCAAAACTTGCATAAAACCTTAGTGACCCGAGTCGACCAGTCACTAAAAGGTATAATACTCACAATCCTGTCAGGAGTAGTAGTTGATTGATGTTGATATTGAAGAGACAAGTATTATTCTCTATGGTTGTTTAATGCTCCTTTGTATGCCCTTCGAACAATAGCTCAAGGGTAACCTAAGGCATATAACCACTGGCTCAACTCAGCAGCATGAATTTTAAAGTCCTCCATGATAGAACAAATTCTTCTGATACTCAAAAACTGTCCACGATTTAGGGTCAATGGATGAAAACTCTGATAACACAGGTACACTAAAAAAAAATTTTTTTAAACTGCCTCTAATGTTTTGATTGATTTTTACATTTTTTGGTGCGCTGAATCCAAATCTGGTAACCAATTTGCTCCATCACGTACAGATGTTTTGCTACATTGGGTTAGCAGTTTGAGGTGAACATTTCAGATTGAGTGCGATCGAGATAAATGTTTCTTGGATGAATTCTTTATACTAATTGTTTAGTAGTTATTCAAATAAGAATAAAGAAAATTGTAACAAGGCAGCACATAAGAATAGAGTAATGTCAACAAAACACACTGTGATGGTAGCAACATTGTCTGCACTTAAAACAGCCACATACATGTGCACAAACATTGAGCATATAAGAGCGAGGTTAGACACAAAGCAAAGCAAAGAAATGTGCAAAAAATGTTGTACAGGTATGTATGTAAGAATAGAAAACGCAAACCGCACCATTGCAATACATGAAGACAAACACCCGATGGTGTGAAAATAAAATTCTAATAAATGAGATCCGACACTGTGGAAATAACTAGCAAATTTTTATTTCAAAGTTAGTAAAAACACGATATTTGTCAACACAGTTTAGATTTTAAAGTCATTCTTGGGTCAATCAATCTCCTGGTGGGCCCGTTTCTTCTTCTTCCCCCGAATGCTTCTCTTGGTGCGCTGCTTGGCGTATTTTTCATCTGGGGTTTCCCGCAGCAGCAACCAGCAGAAATCAGCCATCATAGTGGTGTTCCATCTTCCTTGGTACCTTCTCTCTGTGTCCTTGATGTCCTGGTGAAACCTTTCACCTTGTTCTTCACTGTACGCCCCCAAGTTTTCGGGAAAGTAGTTCACATGGGAGTGCAAGAAATGGACTTTCAGGCTCATGTTACAGCCTTGTTCTTTGAAGGCATTGAGCATCCTGGCAACAATATCCTTATAGTTCTCATCCCGCCTGTTCCCCAAGAATTTGAGAACAACATCCTTGAAGGAATCCTAGGCTTCTCTTTCCTTCTCAGACATCGTTTCAGCGAATGCTCCATCTGAAATGAGTTTCCTTATATCAGGGCCAACAAACACTCCTTCCTTTAGCTTTTCTTCAGAAAGTCGGGGGAACTTTGAGCAAAGGTACCGAAAGCACTCACCATCTTTTGGAAGGGACTTGATGAATTGCTTAATGAGACCCAACTTAATGTGGAGAGGTGGTAATAGAATTTTATCACGAGGAACCAAGCTCTCATGAAGAACATTTTTCTCACCGGGTCTCAAATACTCCCGTATTGGCCAGTCTTTTTTCCCCCAGTGTAGGTCGCGGGCCCGGCTATCCCACAAGCAAAGGAAGCAGGGATATTTGGTGAAACCGGATTGCTGCCCTAATAGCATGGATAGAATTTTAAAGTCTCCACAAATCATCCACTTATGCTCATCATAACGAATCTTCTGAAGAATCAGGGCCAAATTCTCGTATTTTTCTTGGAGAATAACAGAGTGAGCAATAGGAACTGAAGCAAATGTGTTGCCATTATGAAGAAGAACACCTTTTATGCTGTCTTTTGATGAATCAATGAACAGCCGCCATTCAGCAGGATCATACTTGAGTTTAAACTTTTCCATCACTCCGTATATATCGTTGCAAAATACCAAATCTTCCTCTTTGCTGAAATACTTCAAAAATTGTGTCTCGCGGTTGCGGTACCAATAAAAAGTTGTTCCTGGTGACAATAGATTTTTCTGTTTAAGCCGAGAACCTAGCAGTTGGGCAGCATCTTTTGGGAGTCCTAAATCCCGGACTAAATCATTCAATTCAGCTTGAGAGAAAAGTTCAGGTTTCGGATCTGGTTCAGTTTCAAACTCGGAAGTACTGGACTCATCGGGAAAAGCCATCTGATGAGTCTCATCATGATCAGAACCGTCCACACAAATATGATCCAAAGATTTTGGTGGTTCAGGCACAGGTACTTCGTTGCTATGAGGCATAGGCCTAATTGCTGAGGGAAGGTTGGGGTAACGTATTACGTTCTTATTTTTTAAGTTGTATCCCTTCACAATGCAAGAGCAAAAATAGCAGTCACTGCTGTGGTCTCTTTGTTCACGCCACATCATAGGTATTCCGAAACGAAATGCTTGTTTTTTACCTTTCATCCATAAGCGTAGATCTTCCTCACATGTCTTGCACACTTTGTGAGGAGCCCACGGTTTGTCTTGATCGCCTAACTTCAAACCGAAATAGGCGAAATATACTTTTTAAATAAATGCAGAAATATTCCTCTGCCGCTTTTTCACGGTATATTCCCCACAAATAAAACAAAAACTGTCCGGAGAGTTGACGCAACCTCTGGCTCTGTGAGCCATCACAAATACACAGCACTGCAAACTACAACTGTAGTGAACCACTTCGGAATAAAGCTGGATTACGACTGAGCAAACAAAAGGTAATAATGAACTTGCAAGAAACTGAAATTTGACAGGAACGTTCATGTCGCAACCACCGTGTTTGAGCGAGCGAGCGAACGAGGCGAGGCGAACAGGAAAGAACATGCGCCAGCGCGAGTACTGGATTTAGCCCCCCACCTCCCAATTGTCCTGTTAATGTATAAAATGAATACAAAACACTCTAAAATATCATGAGGGAGTGTTTCTAGTTAGTTAACCATTACAACCTCTATTTTGGGCCAAGAAAATAAACTGCAGTCGGCTAAAAAGAAATTATGTGAACATTTCTTATATGGGTAAGAAATCTAATTTTGCAAGAAAACGTGACGTGATGGAACATTTTGGCTATTTTTCCTGGATTCAGCACCCCAAAATCTATAGGAATCAGTTGCAAAACTGGAGGCAGTTTTTTGGTAGTGTACCTGTGTAATATAGTAAAGTATTATGTTGCACAGGCTTTCCATACAATGTGGTGGATAGTTTGGTGACATCTAAAAATTCAATAGTGACCGAATTATATTTAGCTGTAAACTTTATAAAATCTTCTTGAGTATTTAACCAGTCAATAAACAGACATAGTTGAGATAAGGGACCATACCACACAAAAAGATATCTAAAAACCGACACCATAATAAAACCATCTGAAACCAATGGGAAGGATAGATATGTTTAATCCTCCAAAATTCCATAAACAGAATGGCTATAGAAGGGGCCACTGTGGCTCCCATTGCAATCCCCCGGATTTGTAAATAAAAAACACTATCATACAAGAAAAACGTTTTAGAAAGCACCATTTCTAATAATGACAAGACAAACTGTTTAGGTAACCGAGAGGGAAGTGCCAAAGGAACATCATAGATAACTTGTAATGCTTTCTGTTGTGGAATGTTTGTGTATAAAGATGTAACATCCAAAGTTACCAAAAACACCTCTGACTCCAGTAAAACAGGATCTTGAAGTGATATCAAAAAGTGAGTGGTGTCTTTGACAAATGATTTAACTTTTACCGCTGCCAGCTGTAAAAAATGGTCACAAAATTTGGACAAAGGTTCCAAAATGGAGACAGGATACTATGGGATAACCAAGAGGGGTAAAGACAGACTTATGAATTTTGGGTACAGAAGACATTGCTGGAATTTTAGGATGATCTGATAGGAGAAAGGAGTATTCATTACGTGTGAGCCAACCTTCCTCCAATGCATGAGCACAGAGTTGTATAATATCTGATCTGATCCTAGGGATAGGATCACATCCAAGAGGGCGATAATACTTGGGGTCTTTCAAGGGGTCCAACATGCATTGATGGTATAACACCCGGGACACAGAGATATAAAGGGGGTAAGGTGGGGCAGTAGTAGGGGCATCATTTGGGCATGCTTAAAATATAGATGTACTCTCTTTGCAATGAGAAGACACATCTGTACTTCAAAAAATCCATGTCAGCCTTTGAACTTGCCTTGAGACACTCCCAAGTACCAGCTTCAGGTGAAATATGAAGTCCCAATGAAGGTGCAGGAGCAAAAGCTGTGGCAACCTCTACCTTCCCTTGGACTGCCCACCACATCTGGCATGCTCCCTCCCACCAGAACCCCCATCTCAACATCAAGCACACTCTCCAAACCCACCCATCCCAAGATCAAGCCTATTCCTATTCCCCCCCCCAAACACCACTCCTAGCTCTTATCATGGTGTCCCTGGTGTCTAGGGGGGACAGGAACAATCTCTTATTTTCCAACTTGACTCTTAGTGGTAGTACCATGAAGATAGTATTAAGAGGTCAGAGGTGCCATTTTGAACTGGTTGTATAACTAATCTGTAGACTCCGTTGCCAGAGGATGTAGTCAAAGTGACTAATGCAGAGGTTTTCAAAGGATGGTTGGATAAGTCAAAGTCCATAAAAAATGATTAGTCAGATAGGCTTAGGAGAATCATTGCTCATCCCTGGAAACTTGTAACCTGGACTGCATGCTCTCAGAGAGAGGATGCTAGGCTTGATGAACCTCAGTCTGACTCAGCATGGCTTTTCCTATGCACTTATGTTCACTAGAAGCCAGAAGTGCCTAGGCTTCAGAGTGGTGAACCCCCAGTGCCATCTGTACCTGAGGTATACAGTGAGTGTAAAGAGTTTGGAATCTGTTCTCCCTACAGATCTAGTGAAGGGTCTCTAGAGCATCATCAAGGAGAAGAGGAGTAGAAGTACATGACAAGAAGCTGGTTAAGGAGCTGGCACTAGAAGAGCCTTTGAGAAAACAGGGAGACTGCCTACTCTTGTGTGGTGAGTCAGAAGTCTGAGAGGTCCCAAAACATCTAAAGGATCTTTGACAAGCGGTCTTCTCTGTAACCATGTTGGACTGTTTTTGCTACTTTTTTTTTGTATCTCTTTTTGTAGACTATACCTGCACATTTTTTTTCAGTGAAGCTACTTTTGCTTGCATAGTCGAACCCTGGTCTGGACATTTGCTCATTGATAAGTGATTGCACTTGCTGACAGCAAATGCTAAAGACTGGAAAAGAGATGAGAAATCCATAGAGGTAGATTCTTGAAGCATTTTTCCTCCCACCCAACAAGTCCCTAAAGATAGGCAGTATGAAGTATTAACCATTACCACACACTAATAATTTGGAACCTGCTCAGAAGGGATCTATGTGTCCTGTATATAGATAAACAATTCAAAAAGAATCAGTACCATGCAAATACAGCCAGAACTAGTAGAACCAAACAGGGAACAAGGAGGCAGCTCAAACCAAAGGAGCTTCTCAAAAAGGACCTCAGAAAACATTGACAAATAGAAACAGAAGTGAGGCACATCTTGAATGATTTTCAGAAGACTGCGTTCATAATAAGCTAGCAAAACTAATAGTAGACAAAGTGATGGGGCCAGATGGGTGCTCACTCTCAGGAGAAGGAGGTTACCACTGGTGTGCCACAGAGATCTGTCCTTGGTCCGATTCTTTTTAACATCTTTGTTAGTGATATTGCAAAAGGACTTTGGGGTAAGGTTTGCCTCTTTGTGGATGATACCAAACTCTGTAATAGATAGACACCCAGGAAAGTGTAGATAACATGAGGAGTCATCTAGCTAAGCTTGAAGAATGGTCTAGAATTTAGCAGCTTAGATTTAATGTTTAAAAAATGCAAGGTCATGCATTTGGGCAGCAATCCAAGGGAGTGATATAGTATAGGGGGTGAAGTACTGCTGTCAACAAAAGAAGAGCAGGACCTGGGTGTGATTGTGTCTGATAACCTTAAAGTAGCTAAACAGGTAGAAAAGGTGACGGCGAAAGCTAGAAGGATGCTGGAGTGCATAGGGAGAGGAATGGCCAGCAGAAAAAAGGAGATGATAGTGCCTCTGTATAAGTTGTTGCTGCAACCTCATTTAAAGTACTGTGTGCAATTTTGGAGACCACACCTTCAAAGGGATATAAACAGATTGGAGTTGGTATAGAGGGTGGCTACAAAAATGGTTAGTGGTCTTCATTATAAAGCATATAAGGACAGACTTAAGAATCTTAATATGTATACTTTAGAGCAGGCATGTCCAACAGGTAGATCGCAATCTACCTGTAGATCGCGGAGGGGTCAGAGGTAGATCGCCAGCCCCACTTGGCTCCATCTCTCCAGCAGCTCACCCTGTCGCTAGGAGAGAGCTCGTGCCGGCAGGTCGTCTGCCGAGGGCTTGCCGCCACTGCTGATCCTTTGCCTGTCTTTTTTCCCTGCCTGCGGAAATCTTGCCTGCGGGTGTATTGGGGGCACTTGTTGCTTTCATGCCAAAAGTTTGTGGGTACCCCAGGGGGCCACCGCCCATGCCCTGTGACAAGATGCCACAGGCCCGGCGTCATACCTGGTCTCCTGCCTCTCAAAATCACCCATTACTGCCCCTGCCCCAACACCCCTTAGAAGTGTGTTATATACTGAGTGATATCCATTTGCCCAGGCTTTACCTGAATACACTTACAGTATTAGTTGTGTCATGTGCTGGTCGTTGGTCGCTTTATAGTTCGCTTTCATTAAACGTTTTCAGGCAGACACAACAAAGTATCAAGAATTTGGTGATTTTGGTGGGCTTTTCCAATTTTGTTTTAACTTGCCTACGCCTTGCCTTCGAATTGGTTCAAACCACTGTGACTTTTGCTTGCCTCTGAAATTTTATTTTGCCTAGCCTTTGCGTTGATTCTACACTGCAATTTTATTTCGCCTTGCCTTTGTGTTGATTCTATACTGTGTGCAGAATTTATTAATTCTCATGTGGTGGTATTGGAACTTGTCTGGCGGTATTTGAGTTTATCTGGTTTGCTGGACAGGTGTTTGAGTTTTTTTGATGATTGTTTGGTGGTATTTGATTATTGGTGCCAGTATGATGAATTCTTATATTTACTTTTAGAACTGCATATGTGGTTTTGGCATCTCTAGTCCTTGTATTGCACATCATCCAGAGGTCTTCAGTTCCTATTGATCTTTAATATTTTGGGACAGTGATAGTTTTGGACCAGATTCAGCCAGTGTTTATACTAACTTAGCAGATTTGGACTTCTTACATCTGGCCACCGCAGTATAATGAAGATGAGTGTTCCAAAGAAAAGCAAAACCTACCACTTTCATGATGAATGGGAAATAGACTACTTCTTCATCATGGTGAAAGACAAGTATTGTTGTCTAATTTGTAATGCCCCAGTATCCTTGCCCAAAAAGGGTAATCTGGAACATCATTATAAGGCTCTCAATAGCAATAAGTTTGAAGCTGATTTTCCACCCAAAAGTGAATTTCGTAAACTGAAGCTCAAAGAACTTAAATTGAAATTGGCTACTCAGCAACAGTTGATGGCGAAGCCAAGGTCACATTCGGTCAATGCAACCATAGCATCCTTCAAGGTCAGCAACCTGATCGCAAAGAAATGCAAACCTTGCAATGAAGGGGAATTTGTAAAGATTGTGTTCTTGAAGCAGCTGACAATCTTTTTGAAGGATTTAAAAATAAGAAAGAGATCATAGCTGCTATTCAAGATGTACAATTGTCAAGAAACACTGTCGTGCGGCGAATAGAAAAGATGTGTGGAGACACAACTGAACAATTGGAGGATGTTTCAAATTGTGTTGCTTTCTCACTCCAACTGGATGAATCTACAAACATAAGAGACATAGCCCAGTTACTAGTCTTTATCCAGATGGTTTTTGAAGACTTCAGTGTTAAAGAAGAACTACTTGGAATGATTTCTTTAAAAGGGAGAAGTAACGGTCAGGAAATATTCAGTTCTTTCCATTCTTTTGTGACAAAGTGTAATCTTCCATTGCATAGACTTGTTTCCATCACTACTAATGGAGCAAGAGCAATGACAGGTGAGGTTAATGGTTTCATAGCCCTCTTTAGACAGCATGACGACTTCCCAGATTTCCTTTCTTACCACTGCATCATTCATCAGCAAGTTTTGGCAAGCAAGAGACTCAATACAAAGACTGTCATGGACATCACTTTCAAAATTGTAAATTCAGTTTGTGGAAGATTACTTCAAAGAAGGCTTTTCAATCTTACTCTTGATGAAGGGGCAGCGGAAATCATTTTGCACACAAATGTAAGGTGGCTAAGTAGGCACAAATTTCTGCAAAGATTTTGTGATTTGCTGAATGAAATAAGAAGTTTTTTGAAGAAGAGGGGAGATGACCAAGCAGAGTTGGAATATGAGGAGTGGTTATGTGATCTGGCATTTCTTGCTGACTTTACAGGCGAACTAAGTGATATGAACCTTGAACTACAAGGTAAAAACAAATGCATTGGGGAGATGATGAGTACAGTTTCATCCTACAAGAGCAAATTTGAGCTAATGATGACTGACCTTGCAAACAAAACTTTTGATCATTTTCCTAATATGCAGGAACATCTGGGACAATATCCAAATATTGTTTTTCAGAACGAGAAGTATGTGATAGAAATCTGTTCTGCTATCCAGGAATTCGAAAATAGATTCTGTGACTTCCAAAAAATTGGAACAGTTGTGGAGTACTTGTCATACCCATTCAAAGTAGATGTGGATATTAAAGAAACTGTAGCTGCTATCAGTAAAAATTACTCATTGAACAAGCCATCTCTTGAAACGAAATATTAATCCTTAAAAATGACATTTTTCTCAAGACCCGTGCTGAGCAAGAATCGTTTTGGAAGCTAGTGCCTAGAGACAAATTTCCCAACTTGAGAAGATGCAGTGAAGCTGTACACTTCTGTTTCGGTTCAACTTATTTGTATGAATCTGCGTTTTCCCATCTGAAAATGACATAGGGTACACAACATTCCAACATGACAGATGAACATCTCCAGGATTCTCTGAGACTGGCCCTCACGTAATATTCACCCAACTTCAAAAAGCTGATGGATGAAATGCAGGCTCAGACGTCTCACCAATGAGCAAGAGCGAAATATTAAAGATTGTGCAAGATCAGCCTGGATCAATACTTAACCTAAGTTTAACACAAATTACTCAATAAAAGCTAAAGAAAGTTATTAAGACAGTTAAAGAACGTTATTACTCAATAAAACTTTAAGAAAAAATGTACTTTCCATTTCCCCTCGCAGTTCTTACTGAATCTTCGTCTCTCTGTTTTGTTTTTGCTTAATTTGCTTAACAGCTGATCAAATCCAAGTAAATGACAGAAGGTTCATTAAAAATGGGGGGGGGAGGGGTGGAATCCTCCAACTTTATTGGGTTAAAATTTAATTTGAAACTAATTTGAAACTTAATTTTCATGGTAGTAGATCACCGGCACTTTTGGCTGGAAAAAGTAGATCACGACCTGTTCGAATTTGGACATGCCTGCTTTAGAGGAAAGGCAGGATACAGGTGATATGATTGAGACATTTTTTCCTGGCAATGTTCCTGTATGGGAACATGACAAATGTTACCTATTTTTTATGTACGCGATTTTCGAATACAAATATTCTTTGCAGAATGTGAACGAGTGGTGACGTCATATTTAACAGCGGTGCAAACATTAAATGGTTTCAGTTGCACAACAGTTTTAATTTCACTTAAAGTTTCACATTTTTTACAATTTGAGGGTAAGTCAAATTTAGCAGTTATAATTTTAAGATACTTGGTTGTTTTACATTTTGACGCTGATCATTGTATACGAGGCATGCCTGGTTGTGTTGCACAGGTGCACTCACATTTTATTTGATTTGTGAAGGGGGTAAATTTTATGTATATGTCTCATGTTCCTATATAGGAACACTGCCAGGATTATCTAAAAGTCGACTAATAATTGCCAATGCGCATAGTTTTCAGATAATTCCTTCAGTTTTGATAAACAATGGATACAAGAAGCTTCTATGGCACCAGACATAGCAAAATTCATCGGGCAGTTACAGTCCAAGATGCTATGTCAACTGTGAAACGTTTAACTCGTCCGACAACCATCATTGTGTTGCCGCCATCTGCAGGTGATTCTGCAGCTGACAGTGATGTCGAAGATGTTCCTGACAATTTGAACAATGATGACCCCTTTGAAACTGCTGGCGAACTGGAAGTGATAGCAGAGGAGACAGACAAAGATGAGAGTGTTAGTAGTGAAGATGAAAGCAAACCTCAAGCAAAAAAGTGTAAGAATCTGAAGCAGAAAAAGGCAATTCAGTGGAAAAAGTCAACAAAGTTCACTAAGGTAATTTCATCGCTAGTGCCAAGTCATTTACCTGACAGGTTTCCTGTTCTGTTGTTGCTTTCTCCGTTTTCCATATGGAGCCTTCTATTCGATGACAAAATGATGACGGAAATTGTAATGCAAAGCAACCTTTACGCTAACCGTGATAAGCACGACAGTCAGTTTCAAGTCACAGTGGATGAAATTTGTCGCTTTCTGGGAATCCTGCTGTTGTCTGGCTATCATGTCCTGCCACAGGAGTCAGACTACTGGAGCAGTCAGCAAGATCTAAGCGTGCCTATTGTCTGTGAGGCCATGAGCAGCAAGAGGTATCAGACCATCAAAAAATACTTTCACTTGGCTGACAATGCTGAACTCAAAGCAGGCGACAAGACGGCTAAGGTTGCTCCACTTATTACTGCCGTCAATGCAAATTTGGTGCAGTTTGGGTTTTTCCACCATGAATTGAGTATTGACGAGTCTATGACTCCGTACTTTGGCCGCCACAGCATAAAAATGTTTATAAGAGGAAAACCAATTAGATTTGGTTTTAAGTGGTAGTATATGTGTGGCATTGATGACTACCCTTACAACATTAAGCTGTACACTGGATGAGAAAGTTCTACCCATTCGATGCAACCTTTGAGCTCCAGGGTCATAAACCATATGGTTGATGTTATTGAAAAGCATTCAGATATAATTCATCACCACCTGTTCTTGATAATTCTTTTACAAGTTACGCACTGATCAAGTCACTCACAGACAGAAATGTTGCAGTTACAGGAATCATTTGGGAACTGAGAACTGGCGGAGCACACAAAGAGCTTTGAAGTACAAAGGACATGAAGAAGAGTGGCCAATGAGGAGACTATGATTACCGATGTGATGGGTCAGTCTATGTAGCAAAGTGGCATGACAATTCTGTTGTCTGCATTGCCCGCAACAATCTCACACATGACCCACTTCAAACCGCATGTCGCTGAGTCAAGGGTACATCAGATGTTGCTGTGTCTCAACCCTTTGTGGTGAAGCGCTATAATGAAGGAATGGGTTGAGTGGATCTCATGGACAGGCTCTTAGCAAGCTACAGGCCATCTGTGCATGGAAAGAAATAGTGGTGGCCACTATTCACAAACGTCCTCAACGTATCTGTCATGGCTGCTTGGAAAATACACTGTCACCTTCATGGAAGTGACATGGATCATCTGACATTCAGACGTGACATCACCTTGTGTCTCTTGAAGGGCACTGCCATTCAGGAACATTCAATCAGATCAAATCACATAGCCAACTTGCCAAGAGATGTCCGGCAGGCACAGGAGTTACTTCATGAATGTATCAGCTGCACGCAGGGACACTGTCGCATGTGTTCAAAGAACACTACGGTCATGTGCAGGGTCTGCAAGGTCCGGATTCACTCCGATAAGGGCAAAACTTGCTTTGTGGACTACCACAAGTAACAGACATGCATACTGTAGCATTAGTCACTAGTATCTGCTTGATTTATCTGTTATTTTTATCTGTTACGTTGAACATACAATTTCTTGGCAATGTTCCTGTATAGGAACATAGATAAAAAACTAGAAAGACAAACTCTGAATCTATTGACACTCTACTTTCGTCTTGCAGTTATTACATGTAGTAAGAAAAAGAATACTGTTAAGAAATTAATAGCATTTTTGTAGTACTGCCAGGAAAAAGGTTAAATATCTCCATGGCATAAATGCACAGGAGGAGAGCCTCTTTTGATTGAAAACAAACACTGCTACAAGGAGACATAGGATGAGGGTGAAAAGGGATAGACTCAAGAGTAATATGCGTAAATATTTCTATATGGAAAGAGTGGTGAATCTGTGGAATAGTCTCCCAATGAAGGTGGTAAACATGAGGACAGTATCTGAATTCAAAAAAGCATCGGACAAATACAGAGGATCTCTAAAGGAAAAAAAGGGACTATTGTAGTGGTTACTACTACAACTGAGCATTTGTATAGCACTTCAAGACGTACGCAGCACTGCACAGACATGTAAGAGACAGTCCCTGCTCATCAGAGCTTACAATCTAGTCATGACAGACAACATAGTAGTATAGACAGGGATACATTTATTTATTTTTTAAAAAATTATACCGTTTTTCTGCAATTCAAAACTGTTTACAATGAACAATTTGTAACAGTGTATTTACAGCTGTTTTACAAGGAATAACAACAGTTTGAACAATGGTATTTACAATAGAACTATTTACATCTATAGAACTATATACGTCTAGGAGAAATGGTAAGAAAACACAAAGGTGATCATGTGAGTCAAGATCCGAAAGCGGCAATGAAGAGGTGAGTTTTCAGTCTGGATTTGAAAAAGGCTGGAGAAGACACCTGATGTACAGACTCAGGTAGTTTGTTCTAGACATAAGGATCAGCAAGGTGAAAGGAATGAAGTCTGGAGTTAGCAATAGAAGAGAAGGGCACAGATAGAAGCAATTTGCAGAAGTGCGGAGTTTCCGGGGAGGGCTGTAAGGAGGTATAAAAGAGGAAAGGTAGCAAGGAGCTGCAGAGTAAATGCACTTATAGGTCAGCAGGGAAAGTTTGAACTGGATGCAGAAATGGATAGGGAGCCAATGAAGTGACTTGAGAAGAGGGGTAATATGATCATGATGAGGCTGTCGGAAGATTAGCTGCGCAGCAGAGTGTTGAACAGATTGAAGGGGAGAGAGATGATTCAATGGGAGACCAGCAAGGTGTAGGTTACAATAGTCAAAATGTGAGGTGATTAAGGAGTGGATAAGTGTCTTAGTGTTGTGTTCAGAAAGGAAGCAATGGCCCTCACTTGGTTTGCAGCTTGTCATGCTGTGAGGGCTTGTATGCATCAGTGATGCCGAGGACTAAGCTATTGGTAGCTAAACTACTGGGAGGGTCTCCCAAGATAAACAGGTCTCAGCTGAGGTGCCAGACCAAGACAAACCACCAATCTGGGCAGCAGCAGAATGGGACAGTGTTGGCGATGGAGGATCAAATTTCTGTGACAATGTCAACAACACTAGAATTAAACTGCGTGGAAGAAAGGCCTAGCAATCTATTTCTGTATCTTGTCACAAAAATCAAATGAATAGTCACAACAAAACAAATTGCACTATAGTGCTGGAAGATGAAACCCTCAGGTTGGAAGGCATTTAAATGGCTATTGGGGAGGAACTGAAGACTTTTCAGAATAAAGCCAGCATGCATGATGATGTTGGATCAAAGCTCTCGGGACATCTGACTGCTGATGTAGCTGCGCATGAAAATAGAGTCAGAAACTGTAAAGATGTCTTACATATTGGGACATGGAACATACAAAACATGAACCAAGGGAGGTTGGAGATGATCAAGAATGAAATGGAACGTGTACAACTCAATCTGTTGGGTGTCGGTGAACTGAAATGGACTGTCATCAGGCACTTTGCATTTGATGATCACATGGTCTACTATGCTGGAAATGAAAGGCAAAGAAGAAATAGTGTTGCATTTATAACTAAGAAGAAACTTGCAAGAACTGTAATGAAATATAATGCAGTCAGTGAAGGCATAATTTCTATTTGTCTACAAGGAATGCCCATCAACACAACTATAATTCAAGTATATACCCCAACAGCAGCTGCAGAAGAGGATGAAGTTCATGAATTCTACGAGTAAGTACAAGCTGAAATTGACAGAACATGCAAACAGGATATCCTGATAGTCATGGGTGACAGGAACACAAAAGTTGGCAACAAAGAAGAAAGCAAAGTGGTTGGAAAATATGGACTTGGCAACAGAAATGAAGCTGGAGAAATACCGACAGAATTCTGCAAAACCAACGATCTATTCATCTCAAACACCTTCTTCCAGCAACACAAGCGGCGACTGTACACATGGACTTTACCCAATGGATTGTACATAAATCTAATTGACTACATCTGTGGAAGTCAACCATGGAAAAGCTCTATAACAAAGACAAAACTTGGAGCTGACTGTGGTTCAGATCATCAACTGCTAGTATGCAAACTCAAGCTAAAGTTGAAAAAGAACAAGACACTGCAATTGAAGTATGGTTGGAATGAAAAAGAAAAATACATACTGGCTGTACATCGCTCAGGATAAGAAGATGCCACCCATAGCTTATGCAGTAGGACTAACGATGGTGTTTGCAATAGTGCAAGAACTGCAGATGTAGATGACATCCTTACCACAGATAAAGGCCATGGTGAGTGTGTTTGTGGACCCACTGTGGCAGGAGATAACCCACCGAAATTAATGAAAAAGTTAAGAGGATTAACTATGGGTAAGTGGGCTTCTGCAGATAAAAAGGAGATAATGTACTGTTATTTTTGTGCTACAAACCCTATATTTAAAACAAGAGGGTATACAAAAAGAATCCGCCAAAAACTGTAAGAAGGAAGAAAATTGCCACTAGGAAAACTGCAAAAAGCAGCGGATGCAAATTTAAGATCTTTTTTTTTCTTTTTCTTTTTTTTTATTTATGCATTTTCAAATTAGAATCAAGCATAAACACTTGTACAGAAAAGATATACACCATAGAAAATTTCCAAAAACCTTCACAAAAAGAAAACAATCCCTAGGGTAATACATCATACATACATACATACATCTCAAATTTAAGATCTTTAATTTCACAGATCAAAGTAAAGAAGTATGTGAATGATAACATCTTGAAGCAACTGACGGCATCCGTGGAAAAAGAAATACAAGGAGGAGAAGGAGACCTCGTTGAAAGTACCAGAAGAAAGGAATATACAGAAAAAGAAAGAACAGTTGAGGGGGAGATGGAGCTAAAAGATCTAGGACTGCAGGAGAGTGAACTGAATAAAGGACGGGTCAACAGCAGAATACCAAAAATCTTTAGGGTGTAATTGAAGGGGCTTATGAATTTTCTTAATACTGGCCTCTAATATGTGCTGACTAGATGAACTTTGGAGATAGTCAGACAGTCCTGTTTTTAGCTTTTTGCCCATCGCTTTAAATAAAGACATAAAGAAATTGTGATTACTCTAAGAGAATTATAGGTTACTACTGGTCTTTGCTAGCTTAGTATATCTTTTGGAACTTTCCAATGTAAGCAATTTCCTCAAATTTAACCAATAAAAAGATTAGCTTGGGAGGAAGACCTTTGAATCAACCAGGAAGAAGCTGTGTCCATTCATGGCCACTGGTTATTTTCCTCTGAAGCTTCGGATTAATTTTGAATCTCTTGTCTCTCTCTTTCTCTGTTCCCCACTGTCTGGAGGACCAGATTTAAAGAACTGAGGAGATCTTGCCTCGCTTGAAGGGGAAAAAGCACATTGAAGAAAAAATAAATCGTTGCGTGCGGAGGTATCCCTGATAGATGGGTTTCTAAAATAATTCAGATCACCAAAGATATTGAGGACAATCCAAGACATTAAGCTGAAACATGCTTCATTAACAGAGGACCTGAAATGTATATGCTCCAACAATAAATTGAAAGTAGCAGCAGAAGCGCAAAAAATGTGAAGATATGAAGAAAACAGAAAAGAAAGATATCAAAATAAACTATTTAGACAGAACCCAAAACTGACGAGGCCGCGGGCAGGGTCCCGGCAGCCGACTCTAACCGGGCGCGCGGCCGGTGTGAGGATCCTGCACGCGGCCACGGCCGATTTAAACTCATTGGCTCCCGTGGCTCACGGTGGCAGCCGTGCGGGAGCCAATCAGGGAGGATCTTGGCAGCGTGGTGGGTGGTTTGGGCCCGGCGGGCAGCCTCCGCGTGATCATTCATGGCGGAGGCTGCTCGGGGGTGCCGGCTTCCCGCCCGCCCACCCACGCATATTTATGGGGGGGTGTATTATGGGGTGTTGCAGCTTGGGGGGGGTTGGCAGGATCCCGGAGGTTTCCGGGGTCCGGAGCCTCAGGCTACACTTGGGCGGGGGCGGGGTGCCCCTGACCCGGTCAAACCTTGGTCGACTTTTGCTAATAGCATGGCGAAGTCAGGGGAAGGGTTAGGTAACTTGCCGGGGGGGGGGGGCAAGTTATGGCATTAGCGATGGCAAGGCACTTTGCTAAGGTATGGCTGGTGCGGGCCGGGTACCGCTAATCGATTGAGAAGGTGTAGCATGTTGGCATATTGTGAAATTGTTAAAAGGTTAATAAAGCTGCGACCAGTTGTGTTCCATGAACTGTTGGTGTGGTGCCTTTTGTGGGGTTGGGAGATTGGGGCGATGGGGGGATGGAGGAAATGGACCCGAAGCACCAGGTCCGCCTGCCTCGGTTACAATTCTATAGGGAAATGGAAAAGAGCATTAATATGATAAAAGCACTACCAACCAAACTGAAACAGAAAACGTCTGGAGAAAACTATATCAAGACCCTGTAGAGCCCATTCAAGAAGCAGAATAGTTACCCTGCATACAGGAGCATTTAGAAAAAGCAAATATAAAACTTATGGAATGGCCTGCAGTAATAACGAAAGAGCTGGAAAGCAGGTTAAAATGCGCTCCAAACTAGAAGATCCCTGGCCCAGATGGAGTAACCAACTTTTGGCTCAAACAGTTAACATCACTCCACCAAGACCTGGCAAACTGCAAATATCAATTGTACAAGCAGCCAGACTTAACAACGCAATGGCTTTCTACAGGAACAACATTTCTCCTTACAAAGGGGAACTCAAGTAATATTCCCAATAATTACAGACCAATAATTTGTTTACCTACAACATATATACTGTTCACTGCAATAGATGCAGACAAAATGCATGATCATATCGAATTCAATAACATTAAGGCAATAGAGCAAAAGTGCAATAAGAGGGGAGCATATGGAACCAAGGACTAGTTAATGTTGAATAAGACCATCATGGCCATTGTAGACATCTCTGTATAGCATGGATTGATTATAAGAAAGTGTTTGATAGCATCCCACACTCTTGGGTAATAAACTGCCTTGAAATGTATAAAATATATTCTGGTTTTCTAGTCCATTATGACAATGTGGCAAACCACACTCTTGTTGAGATATGAATATGGTCAGTACATCATTCCTAACATTAAGATCCAGTGAGGAATATTTCAGGGAGATTCCCTGTTGCCACTTCTGTTTTGTGTGGCGATTAATCCAATCAGTACTCTCATCAACTCTTTAAGATATGGATTTAACCTGAATCCTAAAGAAGGTAACAACCCAGAAGCAGCATCCCATCTGCTATTTGCAAATGATCTGAAGCTCTACAGTTCCAGCGACCAACAAAAAGCAGAGCAACTCCGTGTTGTGAAAAGCTTTTCTGATGAGATCAAGATGACTTTTGGCCATGACAAGTATACAAAAGCAAATTTTTGTTAGAGGAAAACTGAGCAAAACAGAAAATATCTCCCTAGCTGAGGGGTCTGGCATCAAGGACCTTTAATAGGAAGGTGTATATAAGTATCTCATAGAGAAAGGAATGTTGCTCAAGCAGAAATTACTGAGGGAAAATATCAGTAAAGAATTAAGCATTAAGATTTTAATCATTATTGAAAAGTGCTTTAACATCATTGAATAAGATACAAGCCATCAATCAATGTCAATTCCTGTCATACAGCTCTGGGATTGTGGACTGGCCTCTTAAAGATCTTGAAAAACTGGATGTGCGAACAAGAAAACTCCTCCATGCCCATGAAGTTATTTACAAGAATCAGTGTATGACTGTACATTCCTAGAGCTGAAGGAGGGCTAGGCCTCATAGAAATTGATTACACCTACAGAGCTACTATCATAGGCCTCCAGGTCTACCTGACAGCATCATTGGATTCAATGCAAAAAGTACTGAAACATGAAAGTATACGTCCAGAATCTGTCTCCATCATCAAACTTGGATGAGCGTTCCAATGACTAGAAGGAACGAGTGAGAATCCACAAGCATACACAGGAAAGGAAGCAACAGAATTTGCAAAACAAGAGAAACAACTCTTCAAAATATTAGATCAGCAAACGAGTTAAAACAAGTGTCAAATGCACAAATACAGTGGAAAATATAAAGTGTTACTCCAGGAATTCTTTGTTGATCAAGAATGGACATGTGAATGGTTAAGGAGAAATGAACTGAAATTGAAGGATGAGAGATTGATAGTTGCAGCCCAGAACATGGATTATGGATGAGATGGTTTACAGCGAGCATTGAAAAAACAGACATATGTTGATTCTGTAAGACAGAGATGGAAAAAGTGACTCACCTCATATACTGGCTGTGTTCTGATGGTGGAAAATTTCTATACAGAAAGACACAACAAAGAAGCATGTCTCATCCATTGGAAACTCTGAAATCACTACAACATCACTGTCCCAGAAAAGCACTGGGATCATGACCCTAACAGAATCACAGGGAATGTAGAGGTTATAATCACCTGGGACATTCCCATTCTGACAGATAAGAAACTGGATGTGAGGAAACCCGATATAGTGGTAAAGGAGAAAAATACCGAAACGGCATTGATAATAGAGGTGTCGGTTCCAAGTGATTATTCTGTGAATTGCGTGGGGAGGCAGAAAATCCTAAAAGTTATCTGCACACCATTAAGTAAGTTCACATTCACTTATCTGAGCAATTCTGGTCATTATTGAAAGATAACTTTTATTTAAGAAGGTTTTCTCTATTCTGTTATAGGAAAATAGACTGACAATTTGTGGGCTCCGCTTCTGTGTAGGACTATAGACACTTTTCTCCTATTGTGTGTAGTTTCATTGAATTATTTGAGAATCCTTAAAAGTACTTTTATGGATGTTGATTCATTAAATTACACAGGTCTGCGACTAAAAAGCTGTTTGATTATTTTCATCTAATTTCCATGTATTTTGGTGTTCTGAAAACAAATAAAATATTGAAAAAATTCCTAGACGTCATGATTTGCCACAACATGCAAAATTGTCTTCAAATTTATCAAATTTTTTCAAATTACTATTAATTAATTCAAATTGCTATTAATTAATTCACATAAGTGCATTTAAGATATAAAATGCCAAAAAAACCTTAAAGGGGTTGTCCGAGTTATGTAAAAAACAATATAGCACTGTAAATCTGATGGTCAGCAATATATACATAAGCTAAGCAAGTTTTAAGTCCGTGCTTCTAATGGTAGAAGGGGTTAATCTTTCCTGAAGAATCCAGTGGGAAGGAGACACAGGGCAGATAGCAGCAGCTCCGGTCAGTGCAGGGGGGCGTTGCCAGCACTGTGACGTCTCATGTACAGACACAGAGCTGCTCTCTCCTGCATGCCACACTTGTGCACGAATCGTCATCAGGTTCTTGGTTCTAGGCTGTTCACACTTTTTCATCGCAATTCGTGTTAGCTCGTCATTCTTCAACCGTTATGTTATTGCTCCGCGAAAGTGTATTAATTCGCCAGACAGTTTCTGTTTCATCTGTGGTGAATATACAGTGTTGAAGCAACAGCAGAATATTACAGACTTTGTGAAAAAAGTATACTTTGCATACTTTGGACTAAAAATTGGAGATCAAGATAAAGTCTGGGCGCCTCATAAAGTGTGCAAACGGTGTGTTGAGGACCTCTGAAACTGGTTCAAGGGTAAGAAAAAATCTTTCCGTTATGGGATTCCTATGGTATGGCGAGAGCAAAAGAACCATAGTGACGACTGTTACTTTTGTTCATGCGATGTGAAAGGGTTTAATTCTAAATGGAAGCATTCCATTTCATACCCCAATCTTCACTTGGCAATTCATCCCATCCCCCATGGCACAGATATACCAGTACCCAAGCCCCCATGCTACCTTGGAAGAGATACCTAGCTCCGATGAAGGTGAAGTCATACCTGAACCAGATGACGAATCAAGTTATGACTTTGAAGATGATACAAGACCAAAATTGTTTTCTCAGGAGGAGATGAATGATTTGGTAAGAGACTTGAATCTTCCCAAAGATGCCGCTGAGTTACTCGGATCAAGGTTGAAAAGCAGGAATTTATTGTTGCCAGGAGTGTCATCTTCATGGTTCAGACATCGTGAAAAGGAGTTCGTTCCTTTCTTCGCCCAGGAAGACAAGTTGGTTTATTGCATCGATGTCGAAGGTCTGATGAGTCAATTTAAAATCCAATATGATTCAGAGCAATGGCATCTTTTTATAGATTCTTCAAAAAGAAGTCTCAAAGCAGTTTTACTCCACAACGGTTTTTACGCTTCCATACCTGTAGGTCATTCCATACACTTGAAGGAAACCTACGAGAACTTGGAATTGGTTCTTTGTAAACTTAAATATGAAGAACATGGTTGGCAAGTGTGTGGGGACTTGAAGGTCTTGTGCATGCTGCTCGGGCAACAAGCTGGGTATACTAAATATCCTTGTTTTCTGTGTCTATGGGACAGTCGAGACCGACAAAATCACTGGACCAAGAAGAGTTGGCAGCCGAGGGTGCTAAAAGTCGGTGAAAAAAATGTCCTCCGAGAAACTTTGGTACCTTCCCATAAAGTTCTTCTACCACCTCTCCACATAAAATTGGGATTGATGAAGCAATTCGTAAAATCACTTCCAAGAGATGGAGAATGCTTCAAATACTTGGTCACCAAGTTTCCAGGCCTGTCGGAGGCAAAATTGAAGGAAGGTGTGTTCGTCGGACCAGACATTAGAAGGCTTATAGTTGATTAAGAGTTTGTCAATACCATGATGGATCCTCAAAAAGAAGGGTGGATTGCATTTAAAGAAGTCGTACAGAAATTTTTAGGCAATAACAAAGATCCTCACTACAAAAAGATCGTCGGACGAATGCTGAAAGCATTTCAAGCTTTAGCTTGCCTGATGAGTTTGAAAGTGCATTTCCTCCAGTCCCACCTTGACTACTTTCCTGAAAATTTGGGAGCTGTGAGTGAGGAACAAGGTGAACGATTCCACCAAGACATTAAAGAGATGGAAAGGATATACCAAGGAAAATGGAGCATTACAATGATGGCAGACTACTGTTGGATGCTTCAGAGAGACATTCCAGATGCTACTCACAAGCGTAAATGCACCAAGAGGAGCCTCACAAGGAAGAAGAATCGAGTTTAGTGTGTGTAGGTGAGCTCATTTCAGTTCAAAAAAGGATTTTCATGAAAATATTGTAATAAAACTTTAATTTTATGTCTATTTCCATTTATTTTGAGGTATTGCCTTATTTAACATAGTTACCTAAATTGTCAGGAAACGTGATGTCCTATGACAAAATGGAGGTCATTTTTGGATTCAGTGCAACAAATAACATAAAGATTACGTGGAATAACCAGAACAGCTCTCGAAAAAAATTATTGAACGTTTGTGTAATTTAAAAATTAAAATGAAATAGAAAATATAAGAAGGCTTGAGACCTATGATGTGAGCGTCTGCTATTCCCTATGGTGATTAGTTTCGCCACATGTAGGGGTTGGGCCATCCTGAGGTCACATTTGCCTTACTGAGCTTTGTAGTGTTTGTAAATGTGGGAAATTATTTGAAAGATTTTTTGAAAAATATTAGTTATTGATTGTATTTACTAGGGGCATTTTTTGCGAGTTAGTATAGTTAGCCCTTAGGCAGTTGTCCTTATTAATGCACAAAACTAATCCATTTGGAGAAACTGCCCCAAGGAGAGCCTCTTTCAATTGAAATCAAGCTCTGTAATGAGGGGGCATAGGATGAAGGTGAAAGGGGATAGACTCAGGAGTAATATGCAGAAATATTTCTATATGGAAAGAGTGGCAGATGCATGGAATAGTCTCCCCAGTGGAGGTGGTAGAGACGAGGACAGTATCTGAATTCAAGAAAGCATGGGACAGACACAGAGGATCTCTAAGGAAAAAAGGGACTGTAGAGCTTATTAGTTGGTATGGTTGGGCCGACTGGATAGGCTATATGGTCTTTATCTCCCATCATGTTTCCCTGTTTCTATATTTCCAAGGTTCACTCTTATGGCAGGAAGTAGTAAAGGAAATGCCTTTCGGACATTTTAACTTGGACTTCCCAGATGGCACTAAAACATCCTTTCTAAAATGCTGCTTCAGATGTCTAAAATATTTTTGAATTTAAAACTAATACAATAATACACCCCATCAAATCCAGCTCCATAAAGAAATAAACTGTTGCACCACTCTGGAAACTAAAATTAAGACAAAACCTGGTGGAGAACGAACTGATATCATGTGACATATCATTGCACTAGGATTGTGCACTACATACTGTTAACTTCTGTTACAGAGGTCAAAGCAACTAGTTCTTAATGGTTGAGATTCATGACTGACTCCAGAAGAATTAGAAAGGCTATCAATTTAATTCCAAAGCATAGGAATCAAACTAATGCAAGGCTCCATATCTGTTTGATTTTGTCTCTGTATTTGCTAACTGCTAACTGGTTCTGTCTGTAGATTGTAAATCTTAGTATCGAGTCCTCTTAAGTGAGGCAGTGACTGTTCTGCAGCAAGACCTGCAGGATCTAAAATAGAACCTAAGAAAGGCCAGGTTGCATCATTAATCACAAATTTATTGGTAAGGAACTATAGTTCATCTACTTGAGTGTTATAGAAAATGTGGAGATCCTTTCTGGAGTCCATAAAAGAGTTTGCTTTCAAGTATAAATCAGCAGACCCCAACTTTCTCTTTCCTCTGTCTTTTTCACCCCCTTCAGCTGAGGGAATGGAAAGCTCTTGCTACACTCTGACCATCAGGGCAATATATTATGCCTGCTTTCGCTTAGGGCTTTTTTAACTGCTTCTTTTCATGCTACTGAAGAACAGCTGTAAAATGAGTTCAAATCATTACATCAGACATTTCAATAAAATTTGTGTGGATGAGTAAACCATTCTGAATTTAATTTGCGCTACCTCTGACAAAGGGAAGTTCCATGTGGCTCCGATTTTACAGGCAAAGGATGACTTTATACCACTATGACTCTACTTGATTGAAGTCCTAGTCAACCCTGATCTGCTTATGGTTGCCATTTTTGGGAGAAAGATTGATTTGTTTTTGTTTTTTTTTAATTTCGGACTGTCAAAAGGGTAAGTGGGAGAGCTATTTAGATAATAAAAATTCTTATTACCCATCTTTGCGCTGCTCGGATACGTACATTTAAACCTCTCGTTAAAAATCCCTGCTACCCCACACTAAAATGCAAGTCATTATGGAACATTCTTGCCTAAGCACCTTAAAATCTAAGCCAGCTCATTCAAAAACATACAAATCACAGGCAAATCTTATCAGACAAAGAAGCCAGATTTAAATTTGGTCCAGTTTATATCAGGTTCAGAAAACCTAGATGAAGGTCCATTCACTGCCTAAGGACAAAATTAGTGCATCTGCCTCTAGAAATGATTATACTGTAATTATTATAATAAGGAGGGGAGAAGAACAGCGGGCTGAGAGCCAGGAAAGTCAGGTTCAAATCCCACTGCTGCTCTTTGTAATCTTGGGCAAGTCAATTAACACTTCATTGCCTCAGGTACAAACATAGGGGTCAATTTTCAAAAGGTCAATAATTTAATCATGACCGTCAATCGTTATTGGATATTCAGGCAATGTTCTGATGCTATACGTAGAAATTATCCATAAGCCAACTTTTTTTGCAGCCCAAGCTACCCAGATGACTTAGGCAGATAGCAACTGAAAATTTCCACTATCCAGATAAATGCCACGATAATCCATATATTGGCCACACATCATCCGTGATATGCTCATGGACTACCCCTGTACTAACTGGAGATTGCCAGGGTGTTCTGTGGCACTATTTGTCTGGACTCTCCCAAGCAGGACAGGCCCGTTAGGATCCAATTCTACACCACGGGAGCCAGACATTCCCGCGAGTGCAGGATCGGGCTCTGTCCCTGCGGGGACATTCTCCCCACATGCCATCCTGGCTGTGGCAGCACTGGCCCCTGTTTCCCCGCCTGCCTCCGATCCCGGCCCTGACAATGGTTCCTGGGCTCATTCCCTGGCATTTCCATTGCTTATTCCACCTCTACGGTGGAATAAGCAGGACATCTGTCCCCCACCCACAGGACTTACAGGGACGTGACCTGAATTGGCCCTGTATGTCCTGCCGCCTTGACCCACCCTAATGCCTCTCACCATCCAACCCCTCACACCCCCTGCCCTCCGTTTCTGCAAGCACTTTGACTCTGTCCATGCGAGGTGGGTGTGTGGCTGAATTCGGGCAGGACGGCTAGCGGGGCTGCACGTCCCACTAGGACGTACATCCCCGCTAGTCGCCTTGCAGAATCGGGCCCATAATAAATAATCTCTGGTAATCTTTAACAGTCGCCTCCATTCCCTCCAGATAAGGAAATAAAACACAAACAGGTCAATTTCAGTGGTCTGTGGACTTCAGTGGTCACTTTAAACATATTAAGAAATCTGTTTACAATTATGCAGATTATCAATGGCACTGTCCATGCAAGTCACACCACTGAAAATCTATTTATAGCTAAAAATGGATTTCTTAGCAATTTGAAGACATACTTGCACAGGCCACATGCTCTTACATACATATATAAACTATATAGAGAGCAGCACATTTCACAACTCTTCATGCAACTTTTCCTTCCACTGTCAGCCCACCCCAAATCTGGCCCAAATTAAAACATTTAAACTTTGGTCATATAGCGATTTATATAGCAAACCGTTAACTGTGATATTTTAAGCACAAAGGATTTATACAGGGGGCACCCGCGGTCAACTTCCCAAGTCCTTTTGAAAAGTAACCCAAATTTTCTACCCCTACTATGCATAGTCTTCTAAAATCTAGTACTCAAATATATGTCTAAGAAGGAACTGTAATGTCACAAGCAGCAATTTTAAGAATTCATGTGAAAATGAGCAGCCACAGAATTGTGTCTCAGGTTTCTCCCTAATGGTGAACTATACAGAATGTTTCCTAAATTAGTGGGCCCAATATTCAGGGCAGTGACTGAACTTGGCACTGGGATATTCAATGCTGGGGCCATATGCAGCCGTCTGGGTCAGCCGGATAGCGATGAAGCTAACTGGGCAGCGGGGATATTCTGTCACTGCCCGGTTAGCTTCTGCAGCGAAGGTTAGGCTAACGTTTGCCATGTAGCAAGAACCAGGCAGTGGCTCAATAGTGCTGCTGCTGCTGCCTGGTTATTGCTGGGGTACCGCTCCTGATCTGCGCCCTGGATCACACCGATGCTGACGGTTAGCATCAGTCAGTGCGATTAATACAGATAGCGGGTCTGATAACCACAGTAATTGCTTTGAATATCCTCCCCCCCCCCCCCCCAAGTATTATTTTTTTCCTTTCCTTTTCTGCTGTTTTCCAAAAATGTTGTGACTGCTTGAATTCTTATTGTACAACTGGATAAGAAAAAATGAACAATCAGGAATAGCACCATACCTAGACCTGTGCAAGCAGTGCAGCCGCACAGAGCTCAAAGAAATACAGATGCATTTAGGGTTGCTGCTCGCTGGCCTTGGCTCCCCCCCCCCCCCCGCAACCCTCCCTCCCCCCTCCCCCCGCTGCCACTTTTCCTGCTCCCTTGGCAGCAGAGTGGACCTCCAATTTTAAAAAAACCATGGGTCTTTGCAATTCCGCGCTTGCATGGCTGGTCTGGTCCCTCTCTCCTCAGACATGAGCATACATCAGAGGAGGGAGGGACCAGACCAGCCATGCAAGCACGGAACCAGAAAGACCCACTTTGTTGTTTTTTAATTGGAGGTCTGCTGCTGATGCTGCCAAGAGAACAAGGAAAGCGACGGCGGGGCAAGGGCAGGCCGGGCAGACAGCATGGGGGTGGGAGGGTGGGGGGGGAGAGCCGCCTGGACAAGAAGAGGTGGGGTAAGATGGGGAGATGCTGGGCATGGGGGGACAGGACAAATGACCAAATTCTGATGGGGGGGCAGGTTTGCAAGTCACACAGGGCACATTTATGGTGTGGTACGGCTTGAGTCAGGAACATATTTCTCTTTTAAGCACTTCTAGCTACAGGGATGAAGAGACAGGGAATGTCCCTTCAAGAATGCTGGAGTTGATGATGGCATCCTTCTCTTTCTCTGCAATACTTCTCACAAACATCTCTGAGTGTCAACTGCATTGCTGCATCACATTTGCCCCCTTAAAGGCACAGGAATGGATTGATAGTGATTTAGTTTAAAGTGTTCTGAATGCTACCAGCCTGTGAGTCTCTGTGCCTTTAAGGGATCAGTTCTGACAGAGTGCTGCCACTCAGACTAAATGATTCGTGGGAAAGTGCTGCTGAGATAGAGAAAAAAGGTGCCTCATTCAACCATGAAGCCATGAAGCTGTTGCTAGCCCATTCACAGTGTAACTATAGTTAGTCCACTATGAACCATGTCACCTTAACAGAACGAACAGGGAGAGACTGTCCCATCTGCACTGAGGAGCCTGGTGAGAGCTGTGCTGAGACATGCTTGGACCCTGTGCTGTTTTCTGCATTGGTCTCTGGGGGAAGCTGTGAGCCAGGCGTCGCTGCTACTTCCGGTCCCGCGGCTTAAAGTCCTGCATGAATCGTGGTCACGTGATCTAAGAGGCGTGATCAAAGGGGCATGTTAGGCCCCTTTTGGCGCCCCTTTGGAGCATCTTTGGAGTCATCTGAGGAGCCAAGAGGAGAAGCACTTTGGATATATATCTGGTACAGGTACATTTTTAGTTTGCCATAGTGATGGAGAAGAGGAAGACAAAACTCAAAACTCAAAGATGTTCCTGGGGGTTTTCAAGCTGTGACTATTGGTCCAATGGACACCTTTGTTCTTTCACAGGGCAAGGGTGGGGAGGGTCTTGAACCTTCTCCAGCTTTGAGCCCCTTTAGTTCTGAGCTGCCATCATTGATCCCAGACTCACACTCACCACCTACTGATCCATCAGGGTGTCAGATTGCTTCTGATTTGGTTTCTACTCCATTGGGATATGGATGTAGTCCAGCCAGCCTCAATGGCAATCAGGGACTAAATGTTAATATTTCTAGTTCTGCTTCCACTGGGATGGTTATTGCTCCGATATCCCCGGGATGGGTGAGATAAGGGGAATGTCCCTTCTGGGTCATTGTCTCCCTTAAAGCCTGTAGTACTTAGTGGGGCTTTGGGGAGTGAATCACCCATCCCAATGACTCCCCCCAAGGAGGTCACAAATTTGGAGATCTGGCAGATTATAGCCAAGATGGATGTTATTTTATCTGGCTGTCTTTCGCAGTTATGTTGGTTCTCGGGTGAGGCCGCAAACCGTGTGGCTGTCCTTAAGGGGGAGTTGCAGTCCCAACTGGCATTTATTGAAGGACACTAGGAGCAAATTGTCTGTTTTAGAGGGGGCTAATAATGCATTACTGAGGGTAATTTTTTGATGGAGAACAGGATTGATAGGTTGGAGAACTCTTTGAAAGTACTGAATCTGCGATTTGTTAATTTTCCACATTGTGCTAGGATTTCTGCTTTGGAAATGCTTAGGTCATATTTTTTGAATAATTTACATTTGGTGGATGATCAACTTCCTGAGATTGTACATGCATACTATATCTTATCTTCTGTAAAAAATATAGATGGGGTAGTTTGGTTCGTCCACCAGAGGGGAATTTGACGGCACTCCTGGAGCCATCGGTAGATGAGACACTTAACAGGGGTACTGTGGTGGCTTCCTTCCAGTGTCTATCAGATAAGGAGCGTGTCTTTTTTTTCTTCCTTAAGGTGAGAACTCATTCTTTTCATGGTTCTCCCATATGTGTATATCCGGATATTTCTATTAAGTCACAGCAGATTCGGAAGGGTTTTCTTCAATTAAAGCCTAGAGCTTTGGGTATGACATTCTATTTGAAGTACCCTAGAAAATGTTTAGTGAAATATTTGGGTTATGATGATGTATTTTTGAAATCGGCGGAATTGTTGGCATTAATTCAGGCCCATGAGAAACGGAAGATTGATATATTAGGTTATGATTTATTTATCTTCCCTATATGTTTATGTTTATTGTTTATTACATTTGATATACCGCTCAAGCCAAAGCATCAGAGCGGTTTACAATATTACATAAAAAGCAGTTAATCATCCATTTAAGACATTCGTGATGTGAGATTCACAAATTTACACCATCAGGAAGACTGAAGCAGGCATGGTTTTCAGAAGTCTGCAAGTCTGTCTTCTGCTTGGGGTAAAACACCACCACAAACCATCCGCATGGCTTCAGAAAGGCCAGGATTGTCTACCAGCAGAATGAGATACATTTGAATACAGATGACGAAGATGTCAATAGCAGCAACGACATCACTTCAGAAATCACAGAAGAGCATCTACAGTTGGCTCTTAGTTATTTTAACAATGACAGTGAGTAGGAAATGAAGGGTTTGAGCAGTCAGATGACGACATTGATTGAACTGGAATGGACCTAGTCTGATTTAGTTTTATTTACTTGTATTTAGTCTCATGGAGATTCAGCATTTCAGAAATAAAGTTATAAAAAAAATATAGGGTAAGCAGAGACTGCTATGTGGTAGTAAGCTAATTCAATAATGAGGTGCATGAGTTGAGGGTTTTTAGTTTAAAAACTCTTTAGTTATTTGGGTATTTTTTAATGTTTTTATTTATTGGGGCTGTCCTTTTCCATTATGTATTTTGTTAGGTCGGGTGGCTATACTGGACCTTTTTGTAAGTTGCTTACTTTTTTAAGTGATTTATTATAATTTTGTATGCTTCATTTGAGCAAACTTAATAAATATTAAATTTAAAAGAATGAACAGCACTGAAATGCAGCTAGACAACAAAAACAGTTCATGCATTATCAAAAAAGCTTATACATTCTCTGTAAAGAGAAGAACTTAAAGAACACTAAAATGACCGTTTGGTGATTTTATTTTTGGAAAACTCATTCATTTGTAAGAGTCCATTGGTTCCTCACTAGGTGCATATACCTCACCAAGAGGACATATTGCAGAATGGAAGTCTGCTCAGTCCCAGCTTCCTTCCTTGGTGTGTGGTATATCTCAGAGTCCATCCTTGCATCCACCTAATTTAACCTTTTTCTCTCTCCACTAGCTTCTTTAGTTCAAAGTCAGAATTGGTTTTCTCTAAATGTCTGCTGAAACGCCACTTTCTCTAAAATTTTCGAAAGGAAAGGAAGGTTAGAAACTGGGTGGAAATGTTTAGGAAGGGATGGAATTCTTCAGCAGAGGGCGGACAATTGCAGTTTTCCAACACTGAGGAAAGACTCCAATGTCTAAACTTTTTGAGAAGAGTGAGGACACAAAAGAGTAAGTGAAGGTACCGTGATCCATGAGGAGGGAACAGGATCCAGAGAACAAGTAGTTTTGATGAGCCAGTAATAATGGTAGTGATAGTGGCTAGTATAATAGGGTTAAAAATGGACCACTGATGGGTCTGACATCGAGGAGGTGGCTGGAGTGAAACAGCATCTTGGAAAGAAAAGGGCGCTACAGATGGGAACGAAGTCTGTACCTTATCCGAGAAGAAATCAGCAAGCTGCTGAGCAGAGGGTTGAGCAAGCAAAGAAGGTTGGAGAGCCTGTGTTAAATGAGAAACAGCAGAGAACAGCTGCTTAGGACAGTTCCTGGCACTGGAGATAAGTTTGGTAAAGTAGCTGTGCTTAGCAGAAGTGATAGCGACTTTGTATGTAGAGTGGGATTGTTGGAATACAGAAAGGGTTGACTCAGATGGATCCCGGCACAAGAGGCGTTCTGCTCTAAAGTAGAATGAAGGTTCATGTCCCAGAGGGAAGCCTGGTTATCAAGAGGGAGATTATTAAAATCAGAGGGAAAGATGGAATCCGCAGAGGAAAAGAGGAGAGAGTCGCGTCAGAGATGTGACACCGCATGGTAGAGACTGGAACAGTAATATTAACAGAAATTGAGATGAGACCTCAAAATTGAAAAAGGACCAGGAAATGACATAATGGTGCAGAGGCAGAGTTTGGGTAGAGCATCAGCAGAGTTTGCAAATACGCACATAGATTATAAAATATTTTACGTGCGACCTAAAATTTATAAATGTGGGCATTTACACCACTTGTGTAAATGTCCACAACTGAAAATTAGACACAAGATCTACCACAATTGTTCCCAAACTGTGGGCCAGGACCCCAAATGGGGTCACATCATCAGAGGATGGGGGTCACAGAAACAGAGCTGCTCCCCTCCTCTCTGGATCTCCCACTGATCTATGCTCAGTAATGGCAATAAGCATGGGGGTCTGTGAGTTAATGTCCACAAGTCTGTTCCTCCTCCTGTGAAGGCTTTTTGGTAGACTGGTGCTTCGGATCTGTGAACACACAATGGATAAGGGAGGGGAGGGGAATGGATAGGAGGTTTGTTCTTTTGATTTCATCATCAACTGGAGTCATGTGAATTTTTAAATTTTAAAATGAGGTCATATTGGATAAATGTTTGCGAAACACTGATCTACCACTTAAGCTAATATTTCATGAAGACAAGTAAGTGCCTACCTGTCTTTATTTATTTATTTAACTGAATTTGATATACCGTTATTCTACAAGGCATAATGGTTTACATAGAACAAGTCGATAACGGTGCAGATAACTTTATAGAACAGTGCAGTCAACTATGTACAAAGCCAATTCTGGTAAACTATATACAGACATAGAGATAGCTGGTATTAGGTTGACGGAATTGATAGAGTGGAGGGAAGTAGTGTAGATTGTGTCGATATTGGAGTTCAGAGGCTCCAGTTGTGTTATATTGTATGGGGGGGGGGGAATGTAGGTGCTATGTGATTTACGAGAATATGTGGGTTTATATCTAGGAAGTGGAAAAGAAAGGGGTATGGTGGGGGGGGGGAGAAGGGGATAGTGTGAGAGAGCATGGGATGCTCTTGCTGTGGGTTGGATGCTGGGGATGTACCATAGTATTTATAAAACTGCCTTAATATAGGTGCCTGAAAACATGCTTAAACTAGGTGGCTGCTTATAAAATTATCCTTCACCTGTTTAAATCTTAACTTTTTCTTTTCACTCAACAGCTTCCTTCTGCTCCTTGGGGCTTCCAGCTCAATCAGAACTAAGACTGGAATCTGGTGCTATGAACCTTAATTTGAAACCACTAGGAAAGTTTTTGTTCTACATCCCAACTTACTTTTGTTCAGTCATTGCAGTAACAATTCTTGGCCAGGGCTGTGCATAGAATTTGAACCAGAACCATGCAACCCCAGGTCATCCCTATTCCCCTAGCAACTTTATATAAATCAACAGCTTTAAATAGCTAAAAGAAATCTTTATATCTAAGATGCAGACAGCTGTCCAGCAGCGAGATGGGGGCTATCCACTCTTTTGCACTAAGTGTTACATGTATGATTTTCTCCCAGTTGGTGAGAGGTCTTATATGTGCACTAAGTGCAAAGAGTTCTTTGCTTTCAGGGAATGAGTCTGAACTCTGGAGACCAGAGTCGCACACTTAGAGGAGCTGAGGCAGAAAGAGAGTTATATAGATGTACAGGGATGTAGTAGAGAATTCACACCATCAGTCTGGCAGTCTCTCTGCTGCCATGGAAGAGAGAGATCACATGAAAGGAGAACATCACCTTGGTGTGGCAGGAAGTGATTCTGTAGCTTGGACCTGTCCTCCAAGTGATGTAATGCCCTCTTGCACTGAGGATGTGTCTCCAGGGCCATGTGCCCATGAGGGAAGAGTTAGGACAGCCATTATAGTTGGCGATTTGATCATTAGGCATGTAGATAGCTGGGTGGCTGTTGGACGTTAGGATTGCCTGGTAACATATCAGCCTCATGCGAAGGTAGCAGACCTCACGTGCCACCTAGACAAGGTTTTAGATATTGCTGGGGAGGAGCCTGCTGTCTGGGTACATGTTGGTACCAATGACATAGGAAAATGTGGGAGGGAGGTTCTGAAAGCCAAATCAAGTGTAAGAATAAAGATAAAGAGAAAGATAAATTTAGACTTTTAGGTAGAAGTTGAAATCCAAAACTTTCAGGGTAGCATTCTCAGAAATGCTTCTAATTCCATGCGTGAGACCCAAAAGCCAAGCAGAGCTCCAGAGTCTCAATTCATGGATGAGATGATGGTGCAAGGAAGAAGGTTTTGGATTCGTTAGGAACTGGGCAATATTCTGAGGAAGGGGAAGGGGGCTTTTCGAAAAGGATAGGCACCACCACCACCTTAATGAGGGTGGAACCAAGCTGCTGGCATTAACCTTTAAAAAGGAAATAGAGCAGCTTTTAAACTAGATAATGGGAGAAAGTAGACAGTCGCCCAAGAGCGCATGGTTCTGAATGATGCATCCTTGAAGAATACTACCAAAACAGGGATGTCAAAGCATTCCGACAGAAAGGTTCCAAGAACGGTAAAAGTAACATAGGTGCCTTTAAGTAAAAATGAGATAGAATTGAAAGATTTCCAAATGAACCCTGTTATCAAACAGCCAGACAATATTAGCAAAAAAATGCCTGTATGCAAATTCTAGAAGTCTAAATAATAAGATGGGAGAGTTAGAATATATAGCAATGAATGAAAGGTTAGATATAATTGGCATGTCAGAGACCTGGTAAAATGAGGATAACCAATAGGACACTCTGATACCAGGCTACAAACTATATCTCAATGATAGGGTAGATCACATTGGTGGAGGGATGGCTCTATATGTTAAAGAGGGCATCGAGTCAAACATGCACCTGTTTATTGTAAATACGGAACAGTCCCCTGCACCGTATAAGTTTCTGTTTCATGTAAACCGCACTAATGTCGAATAGCGCAGTATAAAAAAGACTGTAAATAAATAAATAAAAATAAAATGATAAAGGTTTTGCAGGAAACAAAATGCACTGTAGAATCTCTATGGACCTACCATCTGTCTGGACAAATTAATAGACAGATGATGAAATGCTAACAGAATTTAGGGTAATTAGCAAAGTTTACAAAACAGTAATAATGGGAGATTTCAATTACCCTGGTATGTCACATCAGGACATGCTAGGGAGATAAAGTTTCTAGATGAAGTAAATGACTGCTTCATGGAGCAGCTGGTTCAGGAAATGACATGCAGGGATGCTATTTGAGACCTAGTTCTCAGTGGAACCCAAGATCTAGTCCGAGAGGTAACTCTTTTAGGGCCGCTTGGCAATAGCAATCATAACATGATCACATTTGATTTTTTTGAGTGGTTGGGGCAAGGTACTTCAGGCCGGAAGGTCGGGGGTTCAAATCCCACTAGAGGACAGCAACCTTGGGCCGGAACCTTGCCCCAACCACAAGGCCACTCCTTCCCTAAATATATATATACTGGCAAGTGAAATGCAAGGCACCGATAAGGCAGGCAAAGAAAATTTCAAAAAGAAGCTTGCCATGGAAGCAAAAGTGCATAATAAAAATGTTTTCAAGTATATTTCTAGCAAAACACCTGTGATGGAGTCAGTTGGACCATTAGATATAGATAGATATATTTGAGAGAAGAGGAAGATCATTGGTGGAATTGCAAGACTCAAAAATGCCGAGGACAGATTTGTGGAAAGTGACATTGAAAAAGCGAAAATGCTAAACCAATACTTCTGTTCTGTATTCACTAAAGAAAATCCTGGAGAAGGACCACGTATGATTGACAAATATACAAATGAGAATGGAGTAGATACCACACCATTCACAGAAGATGATGTGTTTGAACAGCCTGAAAAACTGAAAGAGGACAAAGCCATGTGACCGGATGGTGTAATAAACATAACTTTTTACACAATAACAGACTCCTCAGTGAAGCAAAGGGTTAATTTAATTACATTCTTGCAAGAAAGGGTGAATGCTTGACTAAGCTTTCACAATTCTCCTCTGTTTCACGGTTCTTTTATAATACACTATGTCCTCTCCCCCTTCCAGCATTTCTATAACTTATTGGTTAATACTTCCGCACCTGTCAGGCTACGTGTTACTAGCCACATAGTCTCTCTTCCCAGGATGCAGACATACAGTAAAGGAAGTCAGAAAGTCATTACATACTACACTATGTCCTCTCCCTCTTCCAGCATGTCTATAACTCATTGGTTAATACTTGTCTCACTCTACTTCTTTGTACTTCCGCAATTGTGACAGGCTACGTGTTACTAACCACGTAGTCTCTCTTCCCAGGATGCAAACATACAGCAAAGGGAGTCAGAAAGTCATTACAAACAGAATTATATTACAGAGTTGTAAATGAGTGGAATACAAGAATTATATTACATTGTAAAAATAGCATATCACATTTGTTAATATCAATGGCCTACATCCCAGGATACTGAAAGAGCTCAGAGAGGTTCTGGCAGGGCCTTTAAAGGATATTTTTAATAGATCCTTGGAGACGGGAGAGGTTCCCAGGACTGAAGAAGGGCTGATGTGGTACCTCTTCACAAAAGTGGTAATAGGGAAGAGGCAACAAACTATCAGCCAGTAAACCTTACCTCAGTGGCGGGAAAAGTAATGGAGGCAACCAGAAAGAAAGAATAGTGAACTTTCTAGAAATCAATCAGTTGCATGATCTGAGGCAACAAGGTTTTACCAAAGGATGGTCATGCCAAACAAATTTGATTTCTTGTTTTTGACTGGGTGACCAGAGAACTACATTAAGGACATGCGATGGATGTGATCTACCTAGATTTCAGCAAAGCCTTTGATACTATTCCTAGCAGGAGGCTTATAAATAAACTGAGCAGCCTGGGGATGGGTCCCAAGGTGGTGAACTGGATCAGAAATTGGTTGACTGACAGACGACAAGGTGGTGGTAAATGGAACTCACTCGGAAGAAAGGAGGTGAGTAGTGGTGTGCCCCAGGGATCAGTCCTAGGACTGGTACTGTTCAATGTATTTGTGAGCAATATTGCAGGTGACTCCTATGGAGGACACTAGGGGCATGATATTCAAAAAGAATTTACACGGTTAGCAGCTAGTTAACCATGTAAATGCCTGCTAATTGGATATTCGATGGCACATAGACAGGCAGTGCCATTGAATATCCCCAACTAAGTCCCCTACGTGCCCTGATGCTAGCCGGCTAGCATCGGGGCATGCGGGGGGCGTAATGGATGGAAGCAGAGGCAGGGACCAGCGCTAATCATGCAGCACTGATATTGGAAGCTGCATGGTTAGGGCTCGGTGCCCTTAAGATAGGCAAGGAAAACCCTTTCCTATCTTATAGGCGCCGAGGCTAATCGTGCAGCATCCGTTACTGAACAGTTAGCCTTGGCAGCTTCTGGGCAGTGTGTCCAGACCAAGATATTCACTTCCGTTGCCATGGAAGTGAATATCCAGGGTTTGGGGGTTGGCAGGCAGGACTAAGCGGCTGCAGCACTTAGCCCTGTCCATTTGAATATCAGGCCTAGAGGACTACGGGCCCAATCCTGAGAAGTGGGTCGTGGGGCTGCACGTCCTGGCGGGACTTGCAAACCCGCAAGCCATCTGGGCCCAATTCCCCCCTTCAGCTCTCCCTGTACGTCTTCAGCAGCAGGACAGGGAGAGCCGGCAGGGGGTGGGAGGGGGCAGGATCAGGGCAGACTGGGGGCGGGCCACACCGGCAGGACATACAGGGCCAATTCAGGTCACGGCCCTGTACATCCTGCTGGGGCAAAGGGGACATGCTGCTTATTCCACCTCAAAGATGGAATAAGTAGCACCGACACCGTGATCAGGCCTGGGGACACCCCCCCCCCCCCCAACAAGGGCTGGGTTCGGGGAGTAACCACTGCCCGATCCAGGCCCCAGCAGGCCAGCTGTGGGTCGGGTGGCAGGGATGTGGGGGGGCCGAGCTGGGGAAGCTTAGGGAGCCTGCGGGGAAGATGTCCCCGCAGGCAAGCAGGGGCACACTGGGCCGTCCATGGGCCCTATTCCGTGTACTGCAGGAACATTTTGTTCCTGCAGTCCAGAATTGGGTCCAAATGGCCCCATCTTGCTCGGGGCCGTCTGGATGGCCCAGACGTACGTGAATTGGGCTCCATGTTTTTACATCCTCGTGAAGCGACACATATATGCAATTATTCACAGTTCTCTTGTGTTTTTTTTTTAACAACTTTGAATAATTTTGTATCATCTGCAAATCTTATCATCTCACTCATTGTTCCCATTTCCAGATAATTTATGAATATGATAAAAAGCAGCAGACCCATCACAACTCCTTGGGATACTCCACTATTCACTTTTCTTCATTGGGAAAACTGCCCATTTAGCCTTACTCTTTGTTTTCTATCATTTAACCACTTCCCAGTCTACAATAGTACACTGCCTCCTATCTCATGACTTTCTAATTTCCTGAAGGGTCTCTCATAAAAGACCTCATCAAAGGCTTTCTGAAAATCCAGATACACTATGGAGGTCATTCCAGAATATGAATAAACTGGTTAGAAAGGCAGGATAGACATTTTTCTCGTTAAAACATCTAGAACCATATTCCGAAACCACACAGCCCTGCATATACATGGCACTAGCACGGGGATCTCAGAACAGGGGTAGGAGGGGGCAGAACGGGAGCAAACCATGGAGACGTAGAAAGCGTATTCAGGAAAGGTCCATTTACGTCCTGAGTGTTTCCCACAGATGTCTATGTTACACCAGCGGCAAAGTGAAATTTTCTACTTTGATCTTCAATGTGTCCCATAGAGATGAATGGCTGTGACACATCTATTGAACTGGTATGTCTGCTATCAGGTGGTGTGGAACAGGGGGAGGGGTTCTTAGTCTCATTAATAATCATATATTATATATTTCTGTTGTAATACTGTTAAAACTTTTAAATAAATATTGACAAAAATGTATTTGTGAGTGATATTGCTGAAGGATTGAAGGGGAAAGTTTGCGTTTTTGCAGATGACATGAAAATTTGCAACAGAGTGGACTCCTCTCAGGAAATGGACAACATGAGGAAAGATCTACAAAAGCTGGAAGAATGGTCTAATGCTTGGCAGTTAAGATTTAATGTGAAGAAATGCAGAGTCATGCACTTGGGGTGCAGAAATCCAAAGGAATTGTATGTGACTGGGGATGAGAGGTTGGTGTGCACAGACCAGGAGAAGGACCTCTAAGAGATTGTTTCTGAGGCTCTCAAGGTGGTGAGACAGTGTGACATGGCAGTGACCAAAGCCAGAAGGATGCTGGGTTCCATACAGAGAAGAATAATCAGCGGAAAGGAAGACGTATTAATGCCCCTGTACAAGTTGTTGGTGAGGCTTCACTTGGAGTATTGTGTACAGTTTTGGAGACCATATCACAAAGGATATAAAAAGACTTGAAATGGTTCAGAGGAAGGCAACCAAAATGATTTGGAGCCTGTGCCAGAAGATATATGTGAAGAGACTTGAAGTCCTAAATATGCATACCCTAGAAGAGAGGAGGGACAGGGGAGATATGATACAGACATTTAAATACTTAAAGAGTATTCATTAAGAAACCTTTTTTAAAGGAAGGGAAGATGTAAAACCTAGAGGGCATAAAATTAAGCTGCAAGGAGGTAAACTTAAAAGCAGCATCAGGAAATACTTTTTCACTGAAAGGATGGTGGATGCTTGGAATGCCCTCCTGATGGAGGTGGTGGGGCAAATAGTGACGGAATTCAAAAAGGTATTGGACAGACCCAAGAAGATAAAATCAAAATAAACTTAACTAAATAAACTTAACTCTCAATAAAAAGAGAGGGGTGACCTGCACGGAATGGAGGGTACAACCCTAAACAAAGGCATAGAGGGGGGTGACCTGGACGGAGTGATGGGTACACCTACTCTAACCATCCTACTGGGCAGACTAGATGGACCATACTGGTCTTTATGTGCCGTCATATACTATGTTACTATGAGTTACTATGATGGAGGGGTAAAAGGTGCACTGAGAAGAGGACAAGGCCATAGCAGAGAGACTGAATTAATTTTTTGCTTCAGTCTTTATGAAAGAAGATGTAGGGGATTTTCCCATGCCAGAAATGCTATTTAAAGGCAATGTATCAGAGGAATTAAAACAAATCTCAATGAATTGGAAAGATTTAATACAGCTAACTGATAAACTAAAGAGCAATAAATCAGCTGGACCTGGATGGCATACATCCCAGGGTGCTGAAAGAACTGAAATATGAGATTGTAGAACTACTATTAGTAATCTGTGATCAAGGACATCACTCAATTTAGAAAAGCCCTCAAGCACCACTTGTTCATCATGCACTTTCACAATGCTCCAATTCCCCCAGCGCTGCATAGCATCACAAACATCATCCCACAACCTGATAAATTAAAAGCTTACACTAGTTAAGTAAGAGGAAGTGGTCCATAAATGCAATGCACACTTAATCTCAATCCCTGCTCCACCTGTGTAACATTATTGTCACATCAGTATGTAATTTGTACATAGTTTTCCCTGTTCTCTCTCCAAGTTGTCCTCCCTGTTCGCTGTAAGCTCGAGAGTGCCCTGTGGTCCTCGAGTCGTTCTGTTAATTGTAAACCGCACTGATGATAAAGAGCGCGGTATAAAAGAAATGTTAAAAAAAAAATAATAAAATCTGGAGAGTAGCCAAGTAACACCAATTTTTAAAAAGGGTTCCAGGGGTGATCCAGGAAATTAAAGACCAGTGAGTCTGATTTCAGTACCAGGCAAAATGGTACTGAAATCAGTACCAAGGACTGTGTGAATGGTGCGGCTGCACGGGGCAAGAGCACAGAAGGGGGCACTGATATCATCACCGGGCTTCCAGGAAGCTCAAAAAGAGGGAGTTAATGAATATGGTTGGGTGGAAGAGGGGCACACGATTTCTTAGGTGCACAGGGCACATTTCTAGCTTGGTACAGTCCTGGTAGAAACAATTATAACAAACAAAATTACTAACATGTAGATAGTCATGGTTTAATGGCAGAAAGCCAACATAGATTTAGCCAAGGAAAATCTTGCCTCACGAACCTCTTTTATTTTTTTGAAGGTTTAAATGAACAGGTAGATAATGGTGAACCAATTGATATAGAGTATCTCAATTTTCAGAAATCCTTTGACAAAGTCTCTCATGAGAGCTCTACTCTTGGGGAAATTAAAAAGTCATGTGATAGGAGGCAATGTACTACTGTGGATTAGGAACTGGTTGAAAGATAGAAAACAGAGTAGGGCTAAGTGGCCAATTTTCTCAATGGAGAAAGATGAATGGTGGAGAACCCCAGGGAGTTTTGCTAGGTCCGCTGCTTTTTAAATGACCTGGAAATAGGAATAATGAGTGAGGTAATTAAATTTGTAGATGACACCAAATTATTCAAAGTTGTTAAAACATAAGAGGATTGTAAAGAATTGCAAGAGAATCTTGATAAATTGGGAGACTGGGCGTCGAAATGGAAGTTGACATTTAATGTGGACAAGTGCAATGTTATGCATTAGGGAAGAAAAAAACCAAACACATTTATACAATGCAAGGTTCCACAGTAGGAACCACCACCCAGGAAAATGATTTAGGCATCCTCATGGATAATACATTGAAATCCTCTGCCTAATGTGCAGTGGCAGCCAAGAAAGCAAATAGAATGTTAGGACTCATAAAGAAAAGAATGGATAATCTAATGCCTCTGTATCGCTCGATGGTGTGACTATACCTTGAATATTGTGTGCAATTCTGGTCAACATATCTTAAAATGGATATAGAAGAATTAGAAAAGATACAGAGAAGAGAAACAAAAATGGTAAAGGGGATGGAAGGATATCCCTATGAGGAAAGGCTTAAAAGGTTAGGGCTCTTCAACCTGGAAAAGTGACGGCTGCAGGGAGATATGATAGAGGTCTATAAATTAATGAATGGAGTGGAACGGATAAATGTAGATTGGTTGTTTACCCCTTCAAAAAAAGAAAGACTAGGGGACATGCAATGAAGTGTAAATGTAGCACATTGAAGACTAATCAGAGAAAATATTTTTTCAATCAACACGTAATCAAACTCTGGAATTCATTACCAGAGGATGTCGTAAAAGCTGTTAGTATAACTGGATTTAAAAAAGCTTTGGACACATTTCTGGAGGAGAAGTCCATAAACCGTTATTAAAAAAGACCAGGGAAATCCACTGCTTAGACATGGGACAAGCACCGTGGAATCTGTGTACCTTTTGAGAACCTGACAGATATTTATGACCTGGATTGGCCACTGTTGAAAACAGGATACTAGGCTTGATGGACCCTTGGTCTGACCCAGTATGGCATATCTTATGTTCTTATAAATTAGGCCATTAAGTGTCATCATTGCACAATGACTATGAATCCCTTGCCTGCACCCAAAGGACTATGATCAATGCATCAACAGCATCCTGAACCCCAACTACCCAGGAGCGTGGAAGGCCTGACTTGACAACTGAACCCAGCTCCTTTCCCATGGAAGTACACACTATTGCCACTGACCTGCTCAACTGACCCAATTCTTAACTTTCTATTGCTACTAAATCAAGCTTGATAATGTAGAACTTCGCCATTAATTCTGATTCATTTTATTTTTCCCCTTTTAGAGCAAAAGATTCCTTGAAAAGATCCATTTGTTAGATTTTTGCAACAGCTTGACATAAATCTTTGACCTACCTGTAATTACAGCAAAAACATTCCCTTTCAAAGGATAACAATTAAATAAGAAAAAGAGAGGTGGGTGGAGGAGATAAATGAACTCAATCCAAAAAGAGAGAAATAGTACAGAATTTGAAAATGAACTGATTTATTGCTCAGTTTCACAAGCAAATTAAAACCGAGCCAGCCAGCAGAATATTTCTATTAACAAATCTAATACATTTGAACATTACAAATTAGGATACAGAGTACATTAAAAGTTTGCAATAATACATTCTTCCTAAGATGAAAGAAACAATTAATTGGTCATATTAATACTTTAGATCAAAGGATGATAGTCAGCTGTTAGCATGAGAACAGGGAAAATCTTTCCAGCTGTGGAAATATTTTGAAGTATGGAAAGCACTTCGTATTAACCAGTGAGAACCAAGAAGGGGTCTGATTGGATGACTGAGGATCCTCTTTATTAAATTTTGTTAAAGTGGCGCAGATTTAAAGTGTAGAAATTTACCACAGGATTTACTAACTGTAGGGCTTGTGGTCCTAGGTTAGTAAGTTCCCCAGTAACTTGGTTTGTGTTACTGCAGCTAACAATGCATGTTCCTGGCTGCAGTAATGCAGGGGAAACAGGCATAATTTCAAAGGGTCAGTCTCAGGTAAAACCCATCATGTATATCCAAAAGCCTCTGGTGGCCTAGTGGTTATACCAAGCACCCCTCCCCCCCTGAGAGAAGTATAAAAAATAATTACTAACCCTGGGACCGTACCAACCTAGAAATGCACCCTGTGTGATTCACAAACCTGGCACCCTCCCAGCACCAAGCTGCATGCAGGAACTCACTCTTGTTGGGCTTCCTGGAAGCTCAATAATGACATTAGCACCCTTTTTGTACTTTTGCCCTTTGTGGTCGCACCGCATGCACACCCCTTGGTGTAGCCCTGACTAGCCCCACTCCTGACATGCACTGCATTAGACAACCAGAGACCTTAAGGTAGACTTTAGAGGAGGGAGTCCAGGGTGACAGTAGTCTGGGTACAGGAGAGGTTACTTTTGGGACAAGGGCAGGGAGTATGCCATAGCAGTGGACTTCCAGGAACCTTAGTATAAACACAATGTTATGCTCTAGGTCGGGGTAGAAGCTGACCACAAGTGGGGTACTCTGGGGAGGTTGGACAAAGAAGGGAGGCCCTTGTCCCAGTCACTATTTTTCAAACTTTATCTTAAAGGGGGGCTGCCAGAGAGATCTTTATTTGACCACTAGGCCAATAGAGATTTTTAAATAGACATTTGGGATGGAGAAGAGGTTTTTAGACAAGGCCAGCCCCTTTCAGAGTCTACCCAAGATCATCGGTTCAAGTGTTAACGCAATCTGTGGTATTTGATTTACATAATACTGAGCTGCTTTGTATGTATCTGCTTATGGCACAGTCCATTGTTCTCAATGTACCTTGTACATAATGACCAATTAACTAATTAGCCTATAACAAGGATTATCGCAGTGACACAGCTTAGTAAACAGGGACCTGAGGGTCTATTCAAGAGACAGAGATGATCCCTAGTGATGGGACATGCCTGATCATAAATTATATTGAACCATGGAGAACTTACATAGCCATAACACGTTTTTATTGAGCTTGAATCTGATGACATTACAATATGCTCTGAAAGGAGCTGACAATGCAAAAAAAAGGAGAGGCAGAGTCACAAAATCAAATCAGAGACCCAAAGGTATGGGAACTATTTTATTATTTGATAAAGAATATTCAGTAAGAAGAAAATAGCTCCCTGTGGGGCAGAGCTGGCGCAAGGATTGGATGTGCCCTAGGCGAGCCCTTCAACCTGATGCCCCCCTGAGCCCCCACCCCCATTGCCGCCGCAGCTGCCCCTCTACGGCAATACCCCTTGAAATGCGATGCAGTGCTTGCTAAAACTCTGGCACTGCATCACAGTTTCCTAGTCTTCACAATATGCCATTTCTGCCCTCTTCTGATGCCACTTCCGGTTTTGGAGGGGGATGTAAATAGCGCATTGTAGAAAGTAGGAAACTGTGAGGCAGCAGCAGAGTGTAAGCAAGCACTGCATTGTGGTTTGAGGGGTATTGCCAATGCTGCAGGCACCCTAGGTGAGCACCTACCCCTGAATAAAGTTCCTGAAACGTTCTTTACTGACTCGCTCCTTGTAGTTAGCCTGTGTTTCTGCGAGTCTTCAGAGTGCTTCTACATTGGACTGCCTTAAATATCATAGGTCAGTTAGGGCCATTGAAGACCCTGCTGTACTACCAACAGTTTCCATGTGACGTTCCAACTCTCAGCTGCCAAAGACTATGGGGGTCTTTTACTAAAGAATGTTAGCAGACAATGCGTATTCTGAATGCACGTTGGGACATATGTTGCCAATTAGCGTAGGGCCATAACAGTGCAGGATGATTCCCACGCTGTCTAACACGCGTTAGGGTAGCGAGTGGGTGGGGTAGGAGCGGAGAGCCTGCAAGGTGTCGGGTTCACACCACCTGCTAACTGCATTTGTAAGGGATTAATAGGTTAAGTTAAGTACATCTGCTCTAATGTGTCATGCACTAAGGGACAGGGCCCAGCATAAACTACCGGGGAAATACTTTCCACACCTGACAGTTAACGCAATGGTTTACACTTAACGTGCCATAGTTTCAGCGCTGTTGGTGTAGTTGGTGCAACATCCTATCGCCCTTCAGTAAAAGGGCTCCAATACTCAATAAGCATAGAAAACTGCAACTCAGCCCATGTTCATCTCACGCCTCCTAAAGTTAACATGGCTTCAGCAGAGTTTCAGGCTGAAACGCACATTACCTACATGCCCTTTAGTAAATGTCACAGAGTTTTGTATTGACCCAGTCCAAAAACATGGACAGCAGAGGAAAAATATCTTTTATTGAACACCTAAAGCCAATGGCCCGACACAGGCCATGTTTCGTTATGCCTTCATCAGGGGCTTACTTGGCTTGGCTACAAACATATAAAAACAATAATATAAATAAATAATAAAATACACAAATATAAAAAAATGATTAAAAACAAGCACCATAAAATAAATATCAAACTTTATACCAATTATGATAATTAAACTTATAAAAATATGCATATGTAAAAATTGTAAGATGTAAAAACACCAAATATATATAAATACAGCAATTGTGTTAGTCGGAAACTAAATAATGAATTGACATAAAAATTATTATAAGACCATGATTAATACATATCAATTAACCAAATGTGTAAATAAATAACAATCACCAAGGGTGTGATAAAAGATAAACAATAACAAGAAGACATACCTTTGTATTCAATCGTATACTCAATTCATTCTGTATTATTGAGAAAAGAGGATGACATGCTATATGATATCTCACTATGTGATCACTTATTAATAAACAAAAAGAAGAAAGAGCAACTCAAAAAGGAATCAGCGGAATGACAAAAAATGCTTTTTAAGATTTTCAGGGTAAGTAACCTTGCCTTTTTCAAACTCCCAATAGAAACCACTATTTAATTGATTTAACTAAGGAATATCGACTAATATGCAATGCTAATGTAAACTAATGAGAGAGCTATTGCCGTATGTATTTAGACTGGGGCCATGATATATTCTAAGGTTATTCGTTGTTACATACATATACAAAACATCTTAAGTTGTATAGAAACAGCTATGTGGTAATACTACATTCGCTACATATAATTGATTTACTATACCAGAAAGAGAGCTAACCATGAAGATAAGCTAACCATGAAGATAAACAAACTTCAGGAAAAAATCTTAAAATTTCCGTACCTGCATTGTCCATATAAGGCAAATCATACAATATATGTATCTTGTCTCTCTTGATAAACAAATGATGAATGTGTTTCTAAGAAAACGTTGATGTTTGCACTATAGAAAGGATAAATTTAATGGGAGAATAAACCAGCCATCGCAATATGGCATACATGTGCAAAATCTTTTTCAAATTCATGCTCTGCTCTTTCAAATCTGCTTTAGCTATTGCCAAACAAGATTACTTTGTTTGCCTGACTAATTCTCATGCCTCTGATCCTCACCGTCTCTTCATTGCTCTCAATTCTCTCCTCAAAGTGCCTCCGCCTCTGATCCCTCCTTCCCTTTCCGCCCAGGCTCTGGCTGATTACTTCCATGATAAAATCCATAAGATCACTCTCCAGTTTCCCTCTAAATCCCCGATTTCCCTTTCCTCTTTCATTCTCTCCCCCCTTCTCATCCTACCCTCTCTTCCTTCCCCACGATTTCTGTTGATGAAACTGCTCTTCTTCTCTCCTCCTCCAAGCTCACCACTTGCTCCTCTGATCCTATCTCCTCCCATCTCCCCTCCTGTATTTCCTCTACCATTGTCCCCTCCATTTCTCATATTCTCAACCTTTTGCTCTCCACTGCTACTGTCCCAGCTGACTTTAAACATGCTGTGGTCACGCCTCTCCTTAAGAAACCCTCACTTGATCCCTCTTGTCCTTCTAATTATCGCCCCATCTCTCTCCTTCCTTTCATTTCTAAACTGCTCGAACGTGCGGTTTACCGCTGTTGACTTGACTTCCTCTCTTCCCATTCTCTTCTCGATCCCTTACAATCCGGTTTTCGTCCTTTGCACTCTACTGAAACTACTCTTGTCAAAGTCTCCAGTGACTTGTTCCTGGCTAAATCTAAAGGCCTTTACTCTGTCTTTATCCTCCTTGACCTTTCTGCTGCCTTTGACACTGTTGACCATGATCTTCTCCTTGACACTTTGTCCTCGCTTGGCTTTAGGGATTCTGTTCTCTCCTGGTTCTCCTCATATCTCTCCCATCGCTCCTTTAGTGTATGTTCTGGTGGCTCCTCCTCCTCCTCTGTTACCCCGCTCTCGGTTGGTGTCCCCCAGGGTTCTGTCTTGGGTCCCCTTCTTTTTTCTCTCTATACCCAATCCCTTGGTGCGCTTATTTCCTCTCATGGTTTTCAGTACCATCTCTATGCTGATGACTCCCAAATCTATCTCTCTACTCCTGACCTTTCTTCTGCTTTCCAGTCCCGGATCTCTTGCTGTCTCTCTGCCATTGCTGCCTGGATGTTCCATCGTCGCCTGAAACTGAACATGGCCAAGACTGAATTTCTCATTTTTTCTCCTAAAATTTCCTTTCTCCTTCTTCTTTTTCAGTCTCTGTTGATGGCTCTGTTCTCCAACCTGTTTCATCTGCTCGCAATTTGGGTGTTATTTTTGACTCTTCGTTTTCTTTCTCCTCTCATATCCAACTCATCGCTAAGACCTGTCGCTTCTTTCTCTTCAACATTGGCAAAATCCACCCCTTTCTCTCTGAGCTCACTATTAAAACCCTCATCCATTCCCTAATCACCTCCCGCCTTGATTATTGCAACCTCCTTCTTGCTGGTCTCCCTCAGTCTCATCTCTTCCCTCTTCAGTCTATTCAGCACTCCGCTGCCCGTTTGATTTTCCATCAGCCTCGTTTTGCCCACATCACTCCTCTCCTCAGATCTCTTCACTGGCTCCCTATCTGTTTCCGTATTCAATTTAAGCTTCTCCTTCTGACCTATAAGTGCATTCACTCTGTGGCTCCTCAGTACCTTTCTTCTCTCATTTCTCCCTATTTACCCCTCGTGTACTCCGTTTTTCTTCCCATTTGCTTCTTGCTATGCCCTTCTCCTCTATTGCCAACTCCAGATTCCGCTCTTTTCACCTTGCTGCTCCCTACGCTTGGAATAAACTTCCTTTGTCTGTACGTCAGGCATCTTCTTTGCCCCTCTTCAAACTCAAGTTAAAAGCTCATCTTTTCGCCTCTGCCTTTGGCTCTTGATTTTGCTGTTCTCCTTCCTTCCTCTCTTTTTTTTTCACCTTTCTTTCTTCCTCTTACACTTGTTCTTACCTCTTTCCTTTGTCCTGTCTCTCCTGCTCTTGTCTCTTTGCCCTTGTTCTTATCTTTTTTCTACTCCTTTTCTTGCTTTGTCTTTTTAGATTGTAAGCTCTTTTGAGCAGGGACTGTCTTTTTGAGTTTTCATTGTATTTTATTTATTTATTTATTTAACATTTCTTATATACCGCGCTATTTGTCATCAGCGCGGTTTACATCAAAACAATAGAACACTTGACCAGATACATTGGCCGTCGTTTACATAAAACGGGGAGTTAACATGGAGGAGAACTTGGGGAACTATTTACATTCAAGTTTATAGCAAACTTAGGAAACTATGTACAAATCGGTTGTATTACATATTATTTATTTATTTAACATTTCTTATATACCGCGCTATTTGTCATCAGCGCGGTTTACATCAAAACAATAGAACACTTGACCAGATACATTGGCCGTCGTTTACATAAAACGGGGAGTTAACATGGAGGAGAACTTGGGGAACTATTTACATTCAAGTTTATAGCAAACTTAGGAAACTATTGTACAGCGCTGCGTACGCCTGGTAGCGCTTTATAAATGTTTAGTAGTAGTAGTAGTAGTACTATCCACGTTTTTGGACTGGGTCTATTAGTTGCACATGGATCCGTGCTTTTGTGTTGGCCAGAGTTTTGTATATCCTTCTTTTCTTTCTAAGTTGTTTTCTCCTGAACATTTAGAATGCCTTCTCAGTGCCATGTCACCGATAATCTTCTGTCCAAACGATAAAGGAGTACACTGCATGAGCAATGAGCACACAGCTTTGTTTCAGACTCCATAGAAGTTTGGAACGAGTCTTCATAGGTTTATTTAGCACATAGTGCCCACTTCACAGACAAAGGAGTTTCTAATTACTAAAGTAATCATCTTTTTCTGAGGGAGTTCGATAAAATTTTGAGCCAATTAGGTTGGGGAGCTTCTTAACATATCTGGAATTATTACTATAGATGTGAGATACATTAGATGTAAGAGTTTTGATTGATGTATTGTTGATTTATATGTATCTATTTTCTTTAGGTTAATTTTTGTAAGTACTAAACTATGAGGCATAGATTTAGCCAGAAAACCAACATGGATTTAGCCAAAGAAGTTCTTGTCTCACTAATCTTTCATTTTTTTGAAGGTGTGAAAAAATAGGTAGAAAAGTTTGAGCCAATTGATACAGTGTATCTCGATTTTCAGAAGAGACTCTTTGGGAAATTAAAAAGTCATGGGATTGGAGGCAGTGTACTACTGTGGATTTGGAACTGGTTAAAAGATAGAAAACAGAGAATAGGGATAAATGGCCAATTGTCTCAATGTTGAATAGTGGAGTACCCCAGGGATTTGTGTTGGGCCTGCTGCTTTTTAACATATTTATAAATGACCTGGAAATGGGAATAATGAGTGATGTGATCAAATTTGCAGATGTCACAAAATTATTCAAAGTTGTTAAAACACAAGATGATTGTGAAAATTGCAGTAGGACCTTGAACAATTGGGAGACTGGACATCCAAATGGAAGATTTCATTTCATTTCATTTCATTTATTTAAGATTTGATATACCGCTTAATGTGAGTACTGCAAAGCAGTTTAAAATAGAATACAAAAAAAACTGAAGCAGAAAATGAAAAGAAGACCAGTATGTATAGGACAGACAGGAAAATGAGACATGACAAGGCAGGGCTGGAGGAGGGTGGTGAGAGAGAAGGAGGGGGGCAGGTAAGAAACTTAAGGAAGTCAACTGAGGGAGTCCAGTGGGAGGTCAAAAACTATGCAGAAAAGGTCGGTTTTAAGTTGGGCTTTGAACTTTGTAAAAGAAGACTAACCAGAGATGTGGAGGAAGATTATTCCAAAGGGAGGGTCTGAGGAAATAAAATGCTGAATGGCAAGTAGATTGAAGATGAGCCAGAAGGGGAGAGGGTAGGAGAAGACGGTTCATATGAATTGCATGGAGAGAGCATTGTGGGGCAAGCAGAATAAGGCAGGATGCTAAGTAATCCAGGGAACCAGTGTTTAGTGTTTTATGGACCTGAATAAGAATCTTGTAATGAATACAGGATGGTACAGGAAGCCAGCATAAATGGATGAGGAGGGGGGTGGTGTGATCAAATCTGGATGCGTGAAAAATTAATCTGGCCGCAGTGTGCTAAATAAGCTGAAGGCACTTTAAAGAGTATTGAGGGAGGCTGGCAAGTGCTACATTACAATAGTCAAGTCTAGATAGAATAAGAGCGACAACAAGAGTGGTTAAGGCAGGAGTGGTCAGAAGGGAAGGACTGCTCTGAAACAATGAAGAAAGAAAAATGAGCGCTGGATATTTTAGGTGTTGTTATCATGGAAAGAGAGTGAAGAATCCAATGTGACGCCAAGGTAGTAAAAAGATGACATGAGATGAATAGGTGACCCATCCAGAATATGGGAAACAGAAGGAGAGGTAGTAGGACCAGTGAGCCAGGTTAACATAAGAACATAAGACATGCCATACTAGGTCAGACTAAGGTCCATCAAGCCCAGTATCCTGTTTCCAACAGTGGCCAATCTAGCTCACAAGTACCCAGCAGTTTCCCTAAAAGACACAGGTTCCACAATGCTTGTATTTGGGCAAGCAGTGGATATCCTGGGTCCTCTTTAATAATGGTTTATGGATCTTTCCTCCAGGAACTTGTCCAAATCCTTTTAAACCTGACTACACTAACAGCTTTTACTACATCCTCCTCAATGAATTCCAGAGTTTGATTACACGTTGAGTGAAAAAATATTTTCTCTTATTAGTCTTAAATAGGTTACCCTGTATCTTCATTGCATGTACCCTAGTCTTTCTATATTTTGATGGCGTAAACAATCGATCTACGTTTACCCGTTCCACTCCATTCATTAATTTATAGACCTCTATCTTATCTCTCCTCAGCAATCTCTTTTCCAGGTTGAAGAGCCCTAACCTTTTTAGCCTCTCTTCATAGGGGTATCCTTCCATCCGCTTTACCATTTTGGTGGTTCTTCTCTGTACCTTTTCTAATAATGCTATATCCTTTTTAAAATGTGGCGCCAGAATTGCACAAAATATTCAAAGTGCAGTCGCACCATGGAACGATACAGAGGCATTATAATATCTTTTGCTTTATTCTCCATTCCTTTCTTTATGATACCTAGCATTCTATTCGCTGTCTTGGTCGCCGCTGCACATTGGGCAGAGGGTTTCAACATGTTATCCATGATGACACTTAAATCTTTTTCCTGGTGGTGGTTCCTAAGTGGAACCTTGCATCGTGTAATCATAGTTTGTGTTGTTCTTTCCTAGGTGCATAACTTAGCACTTGTCCACATTAAATTTCATCTGCCATTTGGATGCCCAGTCTTTAAATTTATCAAGATCCTCTTGCAATTTTTCACAATCCTCATGGATTTTAACAACTTTGAATAATTTTGTATCATTTGCAAATATGATTACCCCACTCGTTATTCCCATTTCCAGGTCATTTATGAATATATTAAAAAGCACAGATCCCTGGAGTACTCCACTATTCACCTTTCTCTATTGGGAAAATTAGCCATTTAGCCCTACCCTCTGCTTTCTATCTTTTAACCAGTTCCCGATCCACAATAGTACACTGCCTCCTATCCCATGACTTTTTAATTTCGCCAAACGTTTCTCATGAGGGATCTTGTCAAAGGCTTTCTGAAAAGCCTTGCAGCAGTTTTCAAAGAGTTAAGGAGAAGGTGATTTGTAGACAACCAGACTGCAACATGAGTGAGGCATGTATTCAAGGGGGAGAGATCCGGTAGAGATGGGTCTGTAGGAAATAGAAGAAGAATGTTGTATGTATAAAAGTATGTTGAAATACCAAGCTGTTGGATCATAAGAGCTAGGGGCAAGAGAAAAATATTGAAAAGAATAGGTGCTAGTACAGAGCCCTGAGGAACACCACACGAAAGAGGGTAAGAGGAAGAAACAGACATGCCCTTGATAATGTGAAAGGAACGCTGTGATAGAAAAAAAGTGAACCATTGAAAAACTATCTCACAAGACCCAAGGTCATACAACCGAGAGAGGAGAAGATTGTGATTGACGAGGTCAAATGCTGAAGATAGATCAAGTGAAACAGCGATTGTGACATCCCCATGGTCCAATGAATGATGAACTTCACTAAGAAGAGAGAGAAGAATAGCATCAGTGGAATGACCAGTACGAAATCCAGACTGGTGCAAAGCATTGTAGAGTTCAAGTTGGGTGGCTAGTTGTAGAGAGACGAGCTTCTCATGCAGTTTAAAGAGGAATGATAGGTTTGAGACTGGATGGTAATTAGTCAGGACAAACTTGTCTAAGGATGGCTTTTTAAGATGGGGGTGAATATGGGCTTCTTTCCATGCATGCAGAAAGACACCAGTAGTAAGGCTATTGTTAACTAAAGAAGGGATATTGGTTTGAGAGCCAGGGAGTTATCAGAAAGCCAGGATGTTGGGAGTGGATCCAAATTACAAGTAGTCTTTCGAGAAGTGGAAAGAGCCTTGGACAGGGAGGCAGGGGAAATGGTGTTGAAAGTGCTTCAGGTATGTTTCAATGTACGTGTTGGAGGCATGTAAGAGGATATAGCGTCGGAGACTGGAGGGGTAAGGTGCACATGAGAAATATTATGTACTTAGGGAAGAACAACCCAAACTATAGTTCCACATTAGGAATCACCACCCATGAAAAGGATCTGGGCATCATCGTGGATAATATGTTGAAATCCTCTGCCCAGTGTGCAGTCGCAGCCAAGAAAGCAAATAGAATGCTAGGAATCATGAGGAAATGAATGGAGAATAAAACTAAAGATATTATAATGCCTCCACACCTTGAATATTGTGTGCAATTCTGGTTATAATATCTTAAAAAGGATATAATGGAATTAGAAAAGGCGCAGAGAAGAACCACCAAAATGATAAAGGGATGGAAGGATACCCCTATGAGGAAAGGCTTAAAAGGTTAGGGCTCTTCAATTTGGAAAAGACTGAGGTCTATAAAATAATGAATAGAGTACAACAGGTAAAGGTAGAGTTGTTTACTCCTTCAAAACGTAGAAAGACTAGGGGACACACAATGAAGCTACAATATAGCACATTTAAGACTAAGCGAAGAAAATATTTTTTCACTCAACACATAATCATACTCCGAAATTCATTGCCAGATGATGTAGTAAAAGCTCTTAGTGTAGTTGGGTTTAAAAAAGGTTCGGACAAGTTCCTGGAAGAAAAGTCTATAAATCATTATTAAAGTGGACTGGGGAAATCCACTGCTTACCCCTGGGACATGCAGCATGGAATCTGTATATCTTTTGGAAACCTGACAAGTACTTGTGACCTGGATTGGCCACTGTTGGAAACAGGTTACTCGGCTTGAGGGACCCTTGATCTCACCCAATATGGCAACTCTTATATTCTTATTTTCTTAAAGGATGTGCCAGTAGTACCTGTTTCCATTGCAAAACTAATGCAGAGGCCATGTTAACTTTAGGGGGCATATGCATCCATCCCCCTGACATTAACACATTGCTACATGCTGCACTGTGCTAGCCAGCATGCAGGTGCACCCTTGAGGTGATGTTACGTGCACCCACACTAACAGCAACATTCATGGTTAACACATGACCTACACTAACATCAAGTCCCATCAATACCCATGTTTTGCCGCTAAGCCACCCAGTCCCTATCCAAATTGCTTAGTATCCAGTTAGCACAGGATTTTTTGTGTGGGGTCTGGAATTGGAGAGGTAGATGTGTCCAATGCAGCATGGGCAAAGCGCTATTCACCCGTCCCATGAATGCATCCGATGTGAGGCCCATGCACAGGTGCAGGCACGTGCCATGCGATATAATGGAGAAACACATCTCCCATCAATAAATATGGGACAAAGCTAAACATTTTGGGTATCCCCGCACCCACCGTATTCTGAAAAGTTGCATGTTTCAGATCCTACCCATCTCTGCGATGTACTCGTGGATGCACACCTATTTGGTAAAAACGTGCATCTCCTAAACTGCTCTTCACACTGACAGTAGTTTGCTGATGCAAACAAGACATAAATACCAATGAGAAAGGACTGCTGCTGCAACCTAGACCATATACCAGTCCTCTGCATGCCCTGAAAAGTGCTAGGTAATCCCAGTGTACCCTAATATGATATAAGAGAATGTAAATATGAACATGTCAGGTTATCTCTACAAACACACTTTAAACTGCTAAGGATGGACCTTTACCAAGTGCACACAACCTGAAATTAACATTGTAGTTCATCAAAGGATTCATAATATTGCTAAGCAACAAATGTATGCCCTTTTCGTGCCAATGGCCTATAAGTGCACTCATTATGCTGCTCCTCACTACCTTTAATCTCTTATCTCTCCCTACACCCCTCCTCAGGAACTCCATTCTTCTGGCAGATCACTCCTATCTGTGTCTTTCTCTTCTACTGCCAACTCCAGACTCCACTCTTTTCACCTTGCTCCTCCTTATGCCCGGAACAAATTACCTGAGTCTGTACGTCAAGCTTCTTCTCTGGCCCTTCTCAAATCCAGGCTGCATGCTCAGCTCTTCGTTGCCGCTTTTGAATCTGATCCACCTAATCTCCCTTATGTTTCCTCACCATTCCCCCTAGATGTATCCTGTCCACAGCTGCAGTGTTGTCTGTCTTGACTAGATTGTAAGCTCTGCTGAGCAGGGACCATCATTTACGTGTGTCTGTGCAGTGCTGCGTACACCTTGTAGAGCTATACAAATGATCAGTAGTAGTAGTAGTATGGCCTTCTGGCTATGGCATCTGATTCCCACATATCATAGAAACATAGAAACATAGAAACATGATGACAGAAAAAGACCACAAGGCCTATCTAGTCTGTCCTTCCATAACAACAACTACAACAGTCCACTTTTTACCTTTAGAGATCCTCTGTGTTGGTCCCATGCTTTTTTGAATTCAGTTACTGTCCTCATCTCTACCACCTCCACTGGGAGACTATTCCACGGATCCACTACTCTTTCCGTAAAGAAATATTTCCGCATATCACTCCTGAATCTATCTCCCTTCACCCTCATCCCATGTCCCCTCGTAGCAGAACTTGCTTTCAATTGAAAGAGGCTCTCTCCCTGAACATTTATGCCACGGAGGTATTTAAACATCTCAATCATATCACCTCTATCCCGCCTTTCCTCTAAGGTGTACATATTAAGATCCTTAAGTCTGTCCTCATATGCTTTATAATGAAGCCCATTAATCATTTTAGTAGCAACCCTCTGCACCGACTACATCCTGTTCACATCCTTTTGAAGGTGCGGTCTCCAGAATTGCACACCATACTCCAAATGAGGTCGCACCAAAGACTTATACAGAGGCATTATCACCTCCTTTTTTCTGCTAGCCATTCCTCTCCGTATGCACCCAAGCATCCTTCTAGCTTTTGCTGTCGCCTTTTCTACCTGTTTAGCTACTTTAAGATCATCAGACACAACCACGCCTAGGTCCCGCTCTTCTTTAGTGGACAAAAGTACTTCACCTCCTATACTGTATTGCTCCCTTGGATTGCTGCAGCCCAAATGCATGACCTTACATTTTTTAACATTAAATCCCAGCTGCCAAATTCTAGACCATTCTTCAAGCTTAGCTAGATCCCTCCTCATGTTATCTACACCTTCCTGGGTGTCTACTCTATTGCAGATTTTGGTATCATCCGCAAAGAGGCAAACCTTACCCGACAGCCCTTCCGCTATATCACTAACAAAGATGTTTAAAAGAATCGGACCAAGGACAGATCCCTGGGGCACACCACTGGTAACATCCTTCTCCTCAGAGTGAGCTCCATTTACTTGTACTCTTTGTCGCCTCCCACCCAACCAATTTCTAACCCAAGCAGTAATTTTAGGGTCCATCCCTAGGGTGCTCAGTTTGTTTATAAGTCGCCTGTGAGGAACTTATATCTGGGTACTGTCATTTCTCACAGCAACTACAGCTGTCCCATCATGTGTATGTCAGTTTGTATACATCTGCTGTCTGTGAGGCAACCCTATCTTCCTTCCCACAGTCTGCTTTGTGGCACTGCCCCCCTGATCAGGCCTGTATGGGCATGGGACCCCCTTTCCATGTTCACTTGGCTGCCATCATACCCAGGTAGCCAGCCTCCAGATATTGAACACTCTTGCAGCTTGCATAGATCCTGGACTCGGGAAGGATGTAGGCCTCATGGCATGATCTGGGGGATGTTGATACAACATCAGTCATGTCTCCCAGTGTCTGTCACAGCTGATGTATGGCTGCCCTATCACACTGACAGCTGGTGACACTGCGGTCACCCATATGGTCCAGGTACCGGCCAGCCATTCATGGCCTCCCTTAATTGCAGATCAGCACACCAGATCCTCTCATGCTACCCCCAAACCACACACTCTCACTTGCAGTCACAAAAGACATCATTCTGTCAAACTGAACCTATACCTAATAGCTGCTACACCATAATGGCATGTTGTCCCAGGACTACACATATGATCTCCCTTTCTCACTCCAACAAGATTTGTTTCCAGACTCACTCACATACTATTCTTACATCAACAGTTCCAGTTTTCAGAACACAAGATTTGTTAGGGTCCCCTGGATTCGCTCTTTTAGCACAAACAGCACATTTCAACATAGTCAGAATAAACACTACTGCTCCTCTTAATATTTCTGTAAGGGTGTTTATTAAAGCTTCTTTACCTTACAACATTCCCTCACTTCTGCTTTCTGTTCTTTATAACTGCATCTTGTGTTTTTCCAGACTGCAGTCACACCAGTTCAGCACATATTTGTCACAACCATTCTTCAATATGGGACAAACCGAAGAGCACAGCAGAAAATTGCATAAGTCCTGGCCTTATTCCATGTTTCAGCAGAGATAAGGGGGACGTCTGCGGGGATATCGCAGAACATACAGGGGCCTTTCCAGAATACGCTATGCACCTCTCTGTGGCTGATCACACCCTTGTTCAGCCGCTTCTGGGCATGTTCTGAGATCCCCATGCTAATGCTGTGGACGTACATGTCAGCAGTGTTTCAGAATATGGTCAGGGACATTTTCAGCACATGAATGTCCCCGCAACAGATGCAAAGCCTTTATTCATGTTCTGGAATGACTTCTTTTGTGGAGAAGGTCTATTCAAGAATGTTCCCATGCTGGAACATTCAGTACAATTCCTTCTGCTCATATCCTGGTTGTTCTTGTTGTTATCCCAGTTTGTCTTGCTGACGATCTAATTTTTCACCGTTTTTATTGTGTTTGCAATGGCAGTAATGATTGGATCAACTTATATAAAAGTGGGTTTTGCATTCACTTCAAGCCCACTAGTCTCAACTTTTTGCCTTTGAAGAATTCTCAAGAGAGTTCTCTTCTCTACAATGATATTTATTTATTTATTTAATAGGTTTTTCTATACCGCCTTTAGTCAAGGCAGTTTACATAGAACAAGAACAAGCGAACTCAATTGAGATGCAATTACATCGAACCTAGGGAGAAGTCAACTTGGTTTAACAAAACAAGGGAGTAGTATATTACAGTTTGGTGTGGTACAGAGTAACAGTGAGAGGTTATGTTATACCATTGGGGTCATAATGTTCACGGAAAAGGTGGATTTTTAAAATTTTCTTCAGGTCTTGAGCAGTCTGTGTTGATCTTATGTGGGCTGTGAGTGAGTTCCAGATAGAGGAAGCGAAAAAGGAAAAAGCTTTGTTGGATGTTTGCTGGGACCATTTAGTCTTTAGAGGTGGGATGCCTAGTAGGTTTTAATTCGATGATCTTCATGCCCTTGTAGTAGGTTTCCGAGGTTCAACAATGGTGACCCAGAGACAGGGGAAGGGACGAGGCCGATTCAGGGGCTGTCGTTCGAGACAGACCGATTATGACACCTCTCAGCGGGGTCCCACAACCCGACCCTGAGTAGGGGAACAGCTATAATTAATATCTCCTTATATGATTTCACAACTAAGGAAAAGGAGTTGTTGAATATGGGTTTTATCATTTGTGCTGACAGTCCCATATCGGGCCTTTGACACAAGAGTGGCCCTATATGGCTTCTTCAAAAAATTGATGGTCAAATTATATTTTTCTGCCCACAGCAGTCCAGTAGACCCGTCTACTATCAGGGTTCCCTCCAAGTAGATTCCGATGGGTCCAGTGGACCCTTTGATAACAACTTTCCAGCAATTAGTGTTGGAAGAGGTGGGAGCTTTAGATACTGTTCACTTGCCAGTTAAATGGAATTTATCAAGTAAACAGTATTTGACACTGCAGGCTTTGGTGGCTAATAAACAGATTGTGATTTGTAGAGCTGATAAGGGAGGGGTGGTGGTGGTACAAACCCTAACACAATTTTTTTTTTTGTCCCATCAAGTCAGTGTTGACTCATAGTGACCCAGCTACCTCTGAGATTTCTTGGCAATGTATCACTGGAAGTAGATTGCCAGCCTTTTCTTCCTAGGCAATGGAGGGTAAAGTGACTTGCCCAAGGTCACAAGGAGTGCCAGTGGGAATTGAACCCTTACATCTTCTGGGTATGAGACAGTTGCTTTAACCACTAGGCTACTCCTCCACTAGGCAATATGATCATGAAATTTTGAATCAGCTAGATAATGGGCATTACTATCACCGCCTTTCAGGAGATCCAAAAGTGGAACTTATGAAAAAAGTGCTTAGGGAAACAAGATCTGGTTTCTGGGTCTTTGACTCCTCAAAAAAGCACATTTTTGTGTAATAAAACTCCCTCGACACCCATTTTTTACACTGTACCCAAAACTCATAAGAATCTTCAAGGTCCTCCGGGTAGACCTACAGAAGAAGGTATCAACTTGGTGTTGGAACCTTTGTCAGTTTTTGTGGACCGTTTGTTAAACCCTTTGGCTGGGAAAGCAAGGTCCTATATTAAGGACACAATGCAGATGCTGACTCTTTTGGCATCTTTGGACTCGGTGAGGGCAGAAGATATAATGGTAACATTGGATATAAAAGCCCTATACACTAATGTGGATCAGGGAGAGGCTTTGGAAGTGTTGGCAGCGATGGAATGGCAGATGGATTATCCTGCGAGGTTGCCGAAGGAATTTATCTTGGAATTGTTACAGTTGGTCCTTTGTGAAAATTATTTTTGTTATAAGGGTCAATATTACCATCAGATTTACAGAATAGTGTTGGGGACAATAGTAGCCCCTACTATAGCAACTCTATGGGGTATGTTTACTAAAACCCCGGTAAAGTGCGGGCAGCGGTAGAGTGCGGGTGCCATATAAGGAGTGGGCGGTTCGTCCTGAAAAAGAAAAGCCGGAATTTAAATATGCGCTAAGGTGCGCGGCGCCCTTGTACGCCCTGCACCTTAGCGCATCAGATGGCTGCGCGGGAGGCATATGTGGTACGCTGATAGACAGGTAGAAGAGCAGAGCCACAGCACAATGGTTAAGACACTGACCAACAGTGCAGGGATCAGGGGTTCAATCCCCCTCAGTGCCCAATGAAGACAGCTGGCTGAGGCATCAATTTATGAGGCACAGAAATACTGGGCATCATAAGGTGGCACACTAATGTTTTTGGCGGCATATTAATACTGGGCGGCATACGGCAGCGCGCTGATGTTTACGGAGGCATTATAATACTGGGCGGTATATGTGGCGCGCTGATGTGCATGAAGAAAAGCAGAGCCACAGCCCAATAGTTAAGACACTGTCCAATGGTGCAGGGATCAGGGGTTCAATCCCCCAAAGTGCCCAATGAACAAGGCTGGCTGAGACATAACATATTAAGGGGAAGATTGCTTTAGGAGGCATTTTATTCATATTTTAATTATCATTACTAGCAAACGCACTCCCAAAGCGTGTTAACATAAGGTGCCTTATAAGGCACATTTTAAAGTGCACTGTCAGCCAAGGCACCCTAGAATGTTGCTTATAGGGCGCTTTAGAGGGTACCGTATGAGGTACCGCAAGGTCAGTGTACTGGTTTTTATGGCAGCAAGGTGCAGTTTAAGGAATGAAATGCATAAGTAGGTGCGCTGACAGGCAAGGAGGAGCAGCAGTGGAGCACAATGGTTAAGGCACTGACTGCTGATACAGGGGTCATGAGTTTGCTCCCCAGTGTGCCTAATACGTAAGGCTGGCTGTGGCATCAGCTTTGCATTGTGCATATTTTGGCCTGCAGCACTTTAATTTTATGTTATTAATTGCTGCCAGCAAACACGCCCTCACGTGCCGTAATTGAAGGTGCCGTATAAGGCACCCTATAAGGCACTCCATAGGGCATATTAGAAATTGCACTGTCCGCCACAGCACCCTGAAATGTCCCCTATAGGGCACCCTATAGGTTGTATCACAGGATATTGTATAGTGCACCTTATGTGGACGGAAACCATAAGGTGCCCTATAGGGCGCCCTATAAAGCACCCTCAGAGGCACCTTATGGGTACAGTACGCTGAGGGTGTTTTTGCTGGCATCAATATATGTACATTAAAAAAGATGCATTGGTTAACCTTATTAAATAACCCCACTGTGGGTTTGAATCCACAACTTCTGGCTTCAGAGGCAGTGAAGTAACCATTGGGCTAGAGCTCTATAGCTGCTAGCAAGCCCCTGGCTGGCTGCAGAGAGCATGCATGTCACCACACAGACAGTCTGCTGTGGTCACCAGGATAGGGTTAGCCCACCCATACCCATGATGCACTGCACATGCAAATCAGCTGTCCACAGATTAACACAAGATGGGCAATGCACCCACACACCACCTCGGCCTGGTAGGGGGTACTGACCGTGTGTTTTACTGGCACAGAGTAGCTACACACAGTCACATTGTGCGGGAACTGTGCTCACCCTGAGGGTGCAATGAGGCGCCCAGGACCAGGTCCACAACACCTTCCATGACTAAAAGAGGCCATGCCAGAGGTCCAAAGCAGTGTTAATGTATGAGATAGGTAGTTCCTGCACTAAACACCTTGGATATCTCTGTCTGACTCAGTCAGGTGTGCCATGTACCACCACCAACCCCCCCTCCCCCAGGGCTGAGGGTGGCAAACAGGGTCTCCTATCAATAGATCCACATCCTACCTCCCTGCAAAGGTGGCAGTAGAGGGGTCCATCAACCCTGGTCCTGCTGAGGGGCAGACACCCCCACAGGGCAGTCAATGCAGCTCTATACACATCCATAACACAATAGCAGACAGATATTAGGCCTGGAGATGGTGAGCTGCACCCCACCACTATCTGATATTCTCCTGCAGCAAGTCATCAGCCACTGCATCCTGCAAGCTGCTCTATCACAACACATACAAGCTGCAAACAGTGTGCTAGTTAGTCCACAGTGCATGTTCCCAGTGGAGATGCATGCACCCAGAACTGGGATGTCAGCATACACAGCAAGCAGATAAATCAGTGACTGGGCCCCAAAAGGAAACCCATATCTATTACATGAGAGAGCTACTATATAGCACTATGGGGGTGCCTAGCCATGCTGTGGTCACTACACAGTCAGGGTGAGAGTGATCTCTCAGCAGGACATACTGAGGTCACCCTGTCTGTGTAGGTGGTGGCCGGGCACTAAAATGTCCCAGTCAGTGCCCTATGCCCTGTGCAGATGCACCCTGGCCAGGCCACCCTGTCCGGTCTATACCCATGGTACCTTGCTCCTCATTATGCACATTGGCAGCCCAATACTGGCAACATTGCTGGCAGTGTGGGCTGTGGAAGGTGTTTGCAGCCACCACACACTGGATAGGCAGACAGCCACCCCCACACCTATGCCAGCATTGTGCTACTATAGAGGAGTCCAGCAGCCATACCCACCACACCAGTCCTGGGCGCAGTACAGGCATGGATATGGTACGCACTACTGTTGGGGGTCACTCCCCAGGGTGGTAAACACTGTCAGAGACCAGACCTGCAGCGCACAACGCAGACATCACAATGATTGTTATGGTGGAGATCAATGAGCAAAATGTGCTTAACGTAGGAATTGATATCTGCCAGTTATCATGGGCAACGTTTGATAGCTGTGTACCATATACCCAGGTGTAGGGTGGCAGTGCTAAGGTATGCAACTGCTAGTATTGGGAGATACAGGCAGGGCCCAATGTCCTGCCTCTCCATGAGGCATTGGCCAATGGGGCCTGTGGGGGTGTGTCTGGCCCTGTTGGCTGCTGCTTTACGGCAGAGTGTCCCAACTCCAGTCCTGGTGTTCAAACCACTGTTCGGGTTTTCATGCTGTCCCTCATAGATATGCATGAGCTACATCAGCATACCATGGGGGTGGTGCATAGATATGCAGCACAGGCATCTTTATTAGAGGCAGCATGGATCCTGAATGGTGTGGGGGCCCTCCAGGACTGCATTTGGGAGACTGCTCTAGGTAATGCGGCTGTTTATGGTGTCTGTGTTTGGTGTGGTAAAATATCGGCGTATGAACCATGCGTATGTTCTCAGCAATAAAGGTTTGTCCATACTATCATGGTTTAGTTGTAGGAAAAATATGTGGACTGGATTGGCAGTAGCCCCAGCTGGGTTTGAACCTGTGACCCTCTGTTCCTGCACACACTGTCTGTGTGCACTGCACCACCGTGTTGCCACAGATATGCTGTGTTTCCTGGGGAGTCCATGACTGTACATCTGACAGAGCTTGTCTGTTGCGGTGGATGGTGCCAGCCTGCACAGGCCTAGGCCACTGTCTGCTGTGGTTTGTAGCCACTGCCCCCTCCACCACCTGTACCCTTCCGCCAACATGCAGACATGTCCCTATCTGGCAAAACGCATATGACCTGATTGAGTTGTGGCACTCCAGGACTGAATTTGGGGGACTCGGCTGTTAGTAATGCCCATTGTTATGGTTTGTGTGTGGTGTAGGGTAAAATATAGGTGTTGGAACCATGCTTATGTTCTCTGCCATACAGGAGTGTCTGTACTATCACTGTTTAGTGGTGGGTAAAACTATGGGGACTGGGTTGGCTTGAGCCCCAGCTGGGATCTGAACCTGTGACCCTCTGGTTCTACAGGCACTGGCTGTGTCCGCTGCACCACACTGTGGCCACAGAGACAGTGCAGTCTCTGGTGATAGGGAACCTGGCCGCACGAGTCAGACACCCTGCTCTGCACAATGTTACTGTGGGCTCATTTACCTTGTCTGGGGACAGGGGTGCAATTAAACCTCATAACTGACCTCCAAAAAAGGGGAAAAAACCAAAACCAAGCTGGGCAACAGTGATATTAATGGGCAACATGAGAAACACTCCCAGGAAAGCTCCATTAATATGCAGTGCTTTTTGAACGGGTCTACGGAGCGTAGACCCTTCCAAAAATCATTTCTTTTTTCTGGAGCTTTCCTGGGAGTGTTTTTTATGGTTGCCCATTAATATCACTGTTGCCCAGCTGGGGTGTAATTTATTTGGAATTTTTTGTGGTCATTTTACATTTATATTTGCTGTTTTGTTCTGTGCACATGTATCACACTGCTCACGTTTTGCAGGTTTCCCCGGTTTTGCTGTACATTGCTGACGGAAATGGTTTCTCTTCCCTTTAAATCGGCTCTAACGCGAGGGTTTCACTCGCGGTATTTTTAATGCCGACATTCAGCCCCACTCCTGTGCGGGGAGCCTCTCCCCTCCCACTCTCCACCCATTGACCCCGTCTCCCCGCCCCTCGGGAGCCTTCCTCCGCCCTCCGTAAGCGTTTCCCCGCCTCTATCGCACATGAGCGCCCCGCACACGTGCGGCGGCCCGTTAATGTGTCGCGCACGTGTGCGTGGCACTTAAGAACTCTTAAATGCATCATTAGCGTCCGCTCTTGTGCGCCGCGCACGTGTGCGCGGTTTAGTAAACATACCCCTATATGTGGCTGCGTTTGAAGAATAGTTTCTGTATAAGTCATGATGGATGTCCAACATTGGCATCTGGAAGCAGTTTCTGGATGATGAATTTTGTCTTTTGAAGGGATCTGAAGTGGAATTAAAGGGTTTTGTGCATTGGTTAAAACAACAAAAGATGAATTTACAGTTTGATTATGAGTTTCATGTTCAGCAAATCCCTTTCTTGGACATTCTAATTGTGAAATCTGGGTCAACATTGAAGACTACTTTATATGAGAAGCCAGTGTCTAGCAATAATTTGTTGTTCTATACAAACCATCATCCTGTTCAACTAAAACAAAGTCTACCTATGAGTCAGTTTTTGCGATTGCGTTGAAAAAAGGAAGTCCCAATTCTTGAAAAAAGATGTTATCCCAAGATTGCAAAAAGCTACACATATGGGGAAGTTAATATGGGTCTGTTGTAAAGAACCATCACATTGTCCTCATATGGAATTCCCTTACCGTAAGGAGTAAAGGAAACAAAATTTTGCAATGTAGACAGAAATAAGAAATATTAATGTCTAGAGATAACCACAGGGAATTTTATAAGAAGTTGGGACCTTGGGGAGAAGTTTAAACTTCTCCATAGTCCAAAGTCTAAAACATTTCTGTCCCTAGAGCAGGATGGTGCTTTGGGAAAGAAAAGACAAAACGGACTGGTTTGGAAGAACAGGTCAAGATACCTATATAGAAAAAAAGGGGGTAAGTTCGTAGAACCCCTTCATCCAGGCGAGAAAAATTGTGTTGGGCTGTTTAGCCCCCAATTTCTGAAGATCAGTAAAGTGTGTTGCGTAATAAATAGCACTTAGGCTAACAACTTTACCTGGAGAGCTTCAGATATAAGGTAACCTGATTCTGAGAGAAAAAAAGGGTTATGGTAAAGAAAGGAGTTTCCTAACTTTACCAGACAAATTGGATGTCCATTTATGGTATGCTGACAGCATTGATATGGACAGTAAGAATATTTCAGGGTCAGATTGTATGCTTGTGTAATAACAAGAAGGGTTAAGACCTTATTGTAGATAGTTAGTGAGGATCACTTATTAGTCAAGGTATAAGAAACATATGCAAGGTTACATGGAAACCAGTAAGATGCTTCTTACCTGTAACAAGAGGTCTAGGCCGTAAAACGACTAGTCCTCAGATAATTAGGTCTTGAGACGTACCTGAAGGAGTGCAGGGGAGATCCTTAATCCTAAGATAAAGGATTCCTTTTATCACTTCAGAATAGAAGCTGGAAGAAAAAAACGCAATGTAAGGGGATACCATGTCTGTCTCTCTATGAGGGCAGTATGAGTATCATGCGTTCTTTGCTTCTCAAGACTTCAATGAGGTATTGGAAGTAGAAAAAAATTGCAGTCGATAAGGATCAACTGCAATGATTAGGAATGCATCCCTGTTTGTAGGAGTTCCCTTGAGGACAAGGAACCACTTAGGGAGTGGTACTATTCCTTGAATTTGAAGTCGTCCAGGCCCTGGTTCCTTCTCCTTGAAAGAATTTTAAGGAAAAAGGAAAAATTAGGAACAAACAGCCATGTGGGAGCATGACTGGGTAGAGACTGCCAGTCAAAGGTTCTTTAACTGCCTGGAAGTTACCTACCAGGGGTGGACTACGACACTCTCTGACAAGGCCCATAGTTGTAGAGCTTCATTGCATAGTTGCAGAGAGCATGTTATAGGTTGCTTGGATGAGACCTGGCTGTTGGGTAGCCAGTGTGCAACCGAATCAATTCTGTTGAAACAGAATTGAGGATGGCAAAAAATGGTAGAGAGGCTTTTTGCCCTGCAATGATTAATTGAACAGGAAGTATTTGAGGGGTCAGCTCTAACAAACGCAAGTAGCGTAGAATTGCAGAAACCCATGTGAGCTATCTGTTTAAAGAAGCTCATCTAACCCACTTGGTGGGTTATTCATATTTCCAGTATGGATGGTTTTAGAAGCCTTTTGAGCTGACCTTACCCAAATGTATAGAGTAAATCTGGTAGGGGTTTTCAGAATGTTGAATTGCATCCTGTAAAAACCGTAGTGCAGAAGGACCCAAAAGAAAAAACCTCTGTATTGGAAAGATTTACTGGAGTAGGATTTCCTATAGCTTTAATAAGAAGCTCTCCAGTTGAATAATATCCAGGTTGGAGACTAGATGTCCCAACTAAAAGATAGAAGTAAAACAGAGTTGAAAAACTTACAATTTAGTAAGTCTTTATGGATAGGGTCCTCTACAGTTAAGGTCTTACAGGTAAGTGTCAAAAAAGGGTGAAAGGTACCACTCAGCCTGTTAAGTTTCTTGATTGACCTTCCCTCTTGTTTTTTGTTGTTTTTTTTAAAAGGGAAGTAGAAACTTATTACCTGTAGGCCTGAGATATTTCAAGAGCTCTTAGAGCTAGTAGAAGGACATTCTCTTGAACAAGAGATTCATGCTTAGAGTTAACTTAATGTTGCCTCAGCATGGATGAGAATCAAGCCAGACGCCTCTTTTGATAAAAAGGCAGGTGTATGGGTCCTGAACCTCATACAGGAAGAAAAGAAATCAGAAACCCTGCAGTTACTGGGTTTGCTGAGTCCGTTGAGGTTTCTGTTTCCTTAGCCTGGTTTGATGCTGCCCCTGTTGGGGAACATCTGCCTGAGGGGAAGAAGATGGATAAAACCTTTTTCCCCTAGAGGAATAAAGATTTTTAGAAGATCCCTCATTAGCTGGGGCAGAGGAAAGCTTTGACAATCCTCTTAAGGTGGGCTTTTCAGTGGTTAACTGACTAGCTTGAAATAGACAATACTTGTTGAAGAGATGTTCTCCAGTACAAGGGCTATTTCCCAGCTTTTCTTGAACCCATTTATCCAAGTCTGAAGCTTGGAGCCCGGCTAAACGTCGTGCCCCTATGGCTATAGCAGAAGATCTGCTAATAGATTCAAAAGAATCCTTGGAAGCATGACAAAGGAATGTAGAAATATTCTGAGCATGATTGATTAGTGATAAATAGTCAGCTCTTTTATGTTCCTGAAGGAAAGGGTTGAAAAGTTTTAAATCTTTGGCAACCTCTTTCAGAGAGAATCCCATATAGAAAATATATGAAATGATTCTTGCTGAAAGCATAGATGCTTGGAAGCATCGACGCCCAAAAGCATCTAAGGTTCTAGACTCATGACCTGGCGGATAAGAAGAGTGCTTTTTTGCACTCTTAACACGCCTAATTGCTGATTCTACTACTATAGAATGATGAGGGAGCTGAGTCTTTTGAAAACCTGGGGAAGGTGGGACTTTATAGATAGTGTCCACTCTTTTGGAATGTGGGGATACCATTAAGGGAGTTTCCCACATTCTTAAAAACAGATCCTGCAGGGTCTGATGTAGAGGAAACATGATTGCCTCCTCTGGAAACCAGGGGGATTGCAGAATTTCTGAATCCCTTGGTATAGAGTCCTTCCCAGGTATAGATATGGCGAGTATTCTTGCCATATCAAGCAGAAAAGCTTGAAAAGAGATCCCCTCTAAGAGAAATTCTCTGAAATGAGGAGTAAAAACTGCAACTGTTGAAAGTTCAGTTGCGGTACCAATGGATGCATTTCTGACATCGGGCTTAGAAGACTGGGGAGGATGAAGCATCGGATTCTCCTTATAGAGGTGTGATCGGTACTTCTCGATGTCGGTACCGAGATGAGTCGGTACCAAATCTTCCAGGCTAGATAGCGATTCCAGACTCGGCATCGAGGGAAGCGAGCCTGTTGAAAAAGGTACCAAAAACATTGATGCCCAATTCGGCACCGGGAGCAACGCCAATGTCAGTACGCATACCGACACCGACACCAGTGCTAGCATCGAAGCCGATACCGGTACCGGCGTCAACGCCGATATCGGTGATCGAAGAACGGTCTGCGGCGACACTGTTGGTGAGAGATGCACCAGACTGCGTTACATGGTGAGGAGTTTTCCATCCAACACCATAGCCGATGCCGAGGTATTGGTACCGGTTGAGGCGGTCCGAACCATCAAGCATGGCACAGGTGCATCCACAGAAGTAAAAACCTCGGGAGCAAATTGAAATTCTGATAATGCTTTGGAGCCCGAAGACTCCCGCCAGGATTGAGCCATAATGTCCTCAAGGGCAAGGCCAGAGCCATCTCGATGCTTAGAAAGAGATTTACCTCTCGAGGACTGGCTAGTCTTAACAGACTGTTGTTTGGTTACCTGACCGTGGAAGGAAGAAGAGATTCTGCCTGGTGACATCATGGTTGATGTAGATCCGGTATCGAGTTGTGCTCAGTTCTGAAGACCTCTTCTGGTTAAACTCCTACAAGAGAAACACTCTTTAGGACAATGATCAGGACCTAAACAAGTTAGACACCAAAAATGAGTATTGTGATAATGACAGCAATGCTGAGCAGATGGATTGGGAAAATAATGAGCATTGTACCTTTAAGAGTAAGGACAAGTCAGGTTCCCATAGAAACCAAAAGCTTCTAACTAGAACTGAGCCCAGCCATAGCAGTGACGTAGGAGCTGAGTGGAACTCTAATGAGTTGCACCTGAGTAGCCAGAGGGGTGTGGCTGCTGAAGGAAGCCATTTTAAACCTGCTTCAGAGCTAGAGTTCAGGAAGAGAGGTGGAGAGAGAGAGAGAGCACACAGAAGCCACGAGGCGAGCAACGACAGCAGACAGAGCAACGCAGGCAAGGAAGGCAAAGAGGAGAGCAGCAAAGAGGGAAACTTTGGAACCCAGAACTAGCAAAGGAGGATTCTGGAAGGTCCATTTCCTTTATCTCGAGAGCACTAGAAGCAAAGCTAAAACCTCTGTGGAAACTACCCGAAGAAAAGGTAGAAGAGTTTACCTATATGAGGGAGGGAAGCTCTGATTACAGAAAAGGCATTGCGAGTGAAAAAGGTATGTCTGCCATAATTCCTAGCCAGAGACTTGCTGAGGAGATTGTACAGCAGTTAAAGAACAGTGCTAATAAGAGCAGAGATAGCACTGCTGCAAAAACAGTTCCAGTAAGAAATATTCTTAGTAAGTGTTTTGAAACAGATGTAAAGGCTGTTGCTAAGAGCTTACGTAAGAATCAGTTTCCTGCACTAGAGAAAGTTACTGCCAATCAGAGGGACAACTTTATTGAACAGCTGCAAGAAGTTCTCAGGGACCTGCAGTCTAGAAGTTCCCCTAAGCAGAATTATAATGATTACAGCGAGGAGATGATTGTTGACGTAGAAAGCACTCCTGATACAACTAATATCTGTGAGATGGATTGTTCTTTATGTGAGATTGATCACTTGGACCTACGTTAGACAACCTTTGCCTGAAGGTAATGCAAAGTTGTTTTCTCCTGAATGTTTGCTGTGAAGAAACAGTTTGCCATATGCTTTATTTTCTAACTTTGAATTGCTCCTGTTTCCGATTGTTTTGGAAAGTAATCCGTGTCATGTATTGAGCCAAGAATCTATGTGTGAAAGGGAAAACCCCAAATAAAAATTTATCTGTTCAAATGACCCTCGTGCCACAACAGCTTTGTTTGATAGTAAGCCTAGACTACAACTCCCAGCGTACCTTGCTGCTACCTTAGTCAAAAAGGACACTTGAAGACAAAGTAGAGGTCACCCTTGCTCTAGAGTCACTGGCCCTAGGCGGGGGCAAGACAGATTGGCGTAGTTGCTACGGATCAAGGCACAAGCACGCATGCGCAAAGGATTTAAAGGTGCAAGAAAAAATTTTTGAAAATCAAGCTACAGGAAAACGTCTAGCAAAGCTACTTCCGGACGGAGAAGGCATGTCTGCTACTGAGGAGACCAACGTTGCTCACAAGCCTGACGCACCACTAGTATCAGGTAATTGGTGTCTAACAGGGTTACCTGAGGATACTTGTGCTGTGGGTATCAGTGTGGTTGGTGGGAAAAGTTAAAATACCTTCTATACTGTGGTACCGCACTTGGGTGGTTGCGTTTGTCTGCTTTGTCTTTTCAGAATGGCTATGGAGATGAAGGAAGTACTCACCTGGATGGCATCACAGTTTGAGCAACAACGTGAGCTAGCGACAGAAGCTCTAGAGCGAGCTGCAGCCCGGATGGAAGCGCAGCAACGCCCGCTCATTCAGATGATGGAAGCGTGGATCCAGAGTACTAGGAAGGAGCCGGATCCCGATTCTCCTTCACCAGGTTCATCAGGCTTAAACCAAGCTCATGCTTTAGGACCCTGGTCTAGGGAAGCATGGAACGTTGGACAGTTAACTGATAGAGACAATCTGGATGATTATCTTGAAACATTTGAATGAGTTGCTCACTTGATAAATTGGCCTAAAGAGCAATGGGCGATCAGGTTAGCAATGTCTCTCACGGGTGAGGCATTGACTGCTTACCAGACCGTACCACCAAATTTAGCCAATGATTATGACGAGGTTAAAAGAGCTATCAAAGATAGGATAGGTCTAACTCCCTCGGTGTACCACCATTTATTTAGGGATACTAAATTAATGCCCGGTGAAACACCCAGAGCGTTATACCATCGTCTTAAGGGACTGGTAAACAAATGGTTAGAACCGGATGGTAAGAGCCTTGAATCAGTGTTAGACAGTATAATACTGGAACAATACATGAATGCTGTCCCTGAAAATGTCCGCACTTTCCTGACTTTGCAAGGTTGCAAAAGCTCCCAGGAAGCGACCATGCTCACTGAGCGATTCCTCGAAGCAGAAGGGAACGCGCAGGAGAAAAGCATAGCTTCTAGGAAGGCAGCCAATGCAATTTCAGATAGGAAGGAAAAAGCAATGAATGTTAATGCATTATGTTTACCTGAATGTAGAGGAAAATATGTAAGGAAAACATGCTTTAAATGTGGCAGTGATGATCATTTACAGCGTAACTATAAGGTAAAAATAGCGCTAGTAACCACTAACCCCGGACAGGTTAGAGAGGGATTCCTCTTGGCAGTAACAGTCCAGGGAGTGAATGCGAATGCCTTACTAGATTCTGGTTCCGATCAGAGTATGGTTTCCCAAAGCCTTTGGAAAAAGATAGAAGCCCAAAGTAAAACCATACCATGTCTACCCAGTAGCACTGTAAAAATCCGCTGTGTGCATGGCGCGGCATACTCATACCCTATTTACAAAGTCTTAATAAAAGGATTTGGAATAGAAAAAGAGATTCCAGTAGCCATAGTTCCACACTTGCCACAAGAATTAGTACTGGGCCGAGACTGGCCACAGTTTCAAAAAGGTATTCAACAGAGTTTGCAGAAAAAGGAAGGCCTGATAGCTGCAAGCACTCCGCTTGAATCACTGGATAAGAACACACGTAAAATGATGGCAGTTCCAAATCCCTTATTTGGGAAGGAGCAAAAGTCTCCACGACAGTTGCCCAAGAAAGAGGAGGCCAAGAAACCTGTTTTCGTCCTAAAATATTGTAGGATGAGTCCAGACGCGCGCCCACCCAAGAGAGCTTCTCCACAAGCAGCTGGGTTTGATTTATACAGCGCTGAAGAGGTGACTGTTCCAAAACACGGCAAGGCTTTGGTGAATACAGCCCTTCAGTTGGAACTACCGGCTGGATGTTATGGACGCATCGCCCCTCGTTCCGGCTTAGCTGTGAAATACGCTATTGACGTGGGAGCCGGCATCATGGACCCCGATTACCGAGGTGCCGTTAAGGTACTACTCTTTAATTTTGGATCTGAAGATTTCAAAGTAAGCATAGGCAACCGCATAGCACAGATTATATGCGAGAGGGTTGGGTTTCCACCTCTTGAAGAAGTGCATATGGTCTCCAGTACAACGAGAGGAGCCAAAGGGTTTGGTTCAACAGGGAGAGCTGACCTTCAAGGACTGGCGGCGACAGTTGAGGAAAAAGCAGAAGACGACTTAGGCCCTCAACTAAGTGACTGCAAGAAGACCCCGGAGCTAAGGATGGGAGAAGGGCTGTCGTGGACTCAGAAGAAGCAACTGGAACAGCTGATACAAAACTTCCCGGACGTCCTAACACCTCTTCCTGGATATACTCAACTCATCGCACACGAGATTGTAACTCCTCCAGGAGAAGTAGTACGACAGCGCCCATACAGGTTGCCGGAAGCCCGGAGGCAAGAGGTCGTAAACCAAGTAAGGGAGATGTTGGACCTCGGCATAATTGAGGAATCCAAGAGCCCGTGGAGCAGTCCGATTGTCCTAGTCCCCAAGCCAGACGGAACGCTCCGATTCTGCATTGATTTTAGAAAAGTCATTGCCCTGTCAAAATTTGATGCATACCCTATGCCCCGCATAGAGGAGCTCCTCGACCGCCTGGGAAGGGCCACGTATCTAACAACACTAGACATAACCAAAGGCTATTGGCAGGTGCCATTGACCAGGGAATCACGCCCGAAAACAGCGTTCAGCACCCCAATCGGCCTATATCAATTCAAGCGTATGCCCTTTGGTCTACATGGTGCAGCGGCTACGTGCCAAAGGCTGGTCGATTTGGTACTCAGACCTCATCAAGCATATGCAGTAGCATATATGGATGACGTCATCATCCACAGTACCAACTGGGAACAGCACCTATCAAGGTTAAGAGAGGTATTACAAGCTATGCGAGACGCTGGCCTAACACTAAACCCAGCCAAGTGTATGTTCGCAAGCCAAGAAGTAAAGTACTTAGGTCATTTGGTTGGGCACGGTACCGTGAAACCCTTGATTGACAAAGTTGAAAGCGTGAAGACCTTTCCTCAACCCACCAATAAGAAACAACTTCGAAGTTTCTTGGGATTAGTGGGGTACTATAGGCGGTTCCTTTCACGTTTCGCGGAGAAAAGTGCTCCACTATCAGACATGTTGAAGAAGAACCAGCCCAATCAGCTGCGATGGACTCCAGAGGCAATCACTGCATTAGAATGCTTGAAGGCCGAACTATGCACCGCCCCGGTTCTGCGAGGGGTTGAGTTCGACCTACCGTTCATCTTACAAACTGATGCATCCGACACCGGACTAGGGGCTGTGCTCTCGCAAAAGCATGGTGGTATAGAGCAACCAGTGCTATTTTTGAGTAGAAAACTGTCTCCTGCGGAAAAAAATTATTCCACAATAGAGCGAGAATGCCTCGCTATAAAGTGGGCCATAGAGTCTTTGAAGTTCTACCTGGCAGGTAGGAAATTTTTGCTCATGACTGATCACGTCCCTTTAAAGTGGCTTGGACAAATGAAAGACCACAACCCGAGATTGACAAGGTGGTATATGGCGCTGCAAGCATTTGACTTTACCATTGAACACAGAGCTGGCAAGCTACATCAGAATGCGGACGCACTATCCAGGATTACATGCTACGATGATGTCATCAACCCAGCCTGTAATATCTTAAGGGGGGGAATATGTGATAATGACAGCAATGCTGAGCAGATGGATTGGGAAAATAATGAGCATTGTACCTTTAAGAGTAAGGACAAGTCAGGTTCCCATAGAAACCGAAAGCTTCTAACTAGAACTGAGCCCAGCCATAGCAGTGACGTAGGAGCTGAGTGGAACTCTAATGAGTTGCACCTGAGTAGCCAGAGGGGTGTGGCTGCTGAAGGAAGCCGTTTTAAACCTGCTTTAGAGCTAGAGTTAAGGAAGAGAGGTGGAGAGAGAGAGAGCACACAGAAGCCACGAAGCGAGCAACGACAGCAGACAGAGCAACGCAGGCAAGGAAGGCAAAGAGGAGAGCAACAAAGAGGGAAACTTTGGAACCCAGAACTAGCAAAGGAGGATTCTGGAAGGTCCATTTCCTTTATCTCGAGAGCACTAGAAGCAAAGCCAAAACCTCTGTGGAAACTACCCAAAGAAAAGGTAGAAGAGTTTACCTATACGAGGGAGGGAAGCTCTGATTACAGAAAAGGCATTGCGAGTGAAAAAGGTACGTCTGCCATAATTCCTAGCCAGAGACTTGCTGAGGAGATTGTACAGCAGTTAAAGAACAGTGCTAATAAGAGCAGAGATAGCACTGCTGCAAAAACAGTTCCAGTCAGAAACATTCTTAGTAAGTGTTTTGAAACAGACGTAAAGGCTGTTGCTAAGAGCTTATGTAAGAATCAGTTTCCTGCACCAGAGAAAGTTACTGCCAATCAGAGGGACAACTTTATTGAACAGCTGCAAGAAGTTCTCAGGGACCTGCAGTCTAGAAGTTCCCCTAAGCAGAATTATAATGATTACAGCGAGGAGATGATTGTTGACGTAGAAAGCACTCCTGATACAACTGATATCTGTGAGATGGATTGTTCTTTATGTGAGATTGATCACTTGGACCTACGTTAGACAACCTTTGCCTGAAGGTAATGCAAAGTTGTTTTCTCCTGAATGTTTGCTGTGAAGAAACAGTTTGCCATATGCTTTATTTTCTAACTTTGAATTGCTCCTGTTTCCGATTGTTTTGGAAAGTAATCCATGTCATGTATTGAGCCAAGAATCTATGTGTGAAAGGGAAAACCCCAAATAAAAATGTATCTGTTCAAATGACCCTCGTGCCACAACACCTTTGTTTGATAGTAAGCCTAGACTACAACTCCCAGCGTACCTTGCTGCTACCTTAGTCAAAAAGGACACTTGAAGACAAAGTAGAGGTCACCCTTGCTCTAGAGTCACCGGCCCTAGGCGGGGGCAGGACAGTGTCTATTAACTTAGTTGTACCGCCACACTTTAGACATTTCTTAAGGATAGTGGCCGGCTTTTCCATAATGGAAAGGGTAGAGGCCTAGTGGCCAGAAAAAAGTCAGTCACTAAATAAGCAAAAATTTCTCAGAAAAAAGACGACATTTTTTTAAGAAAAGAAAGAAAAGCACCGGCGGTACCGGTGGGCGTCGAGGGAAGGCAGGCGCGACCACAAAAAATAAGAATAAAAAAGATGAATTTTCTGCGGTGACAAGGACACGTCCTGTCGGCTCCGTGGAAAAATGAAAACTGATGAGAAGGAAGTATTTAGGCGGGAAGGCAGCATGCATGCGTGTGGGATGCTCCCAAAAGCTTTGCTTTCTTTCTGGACGCTGGGGAGCGTTCCCGCGCAGGCTCCGTCGGTACCGACGTACCCATATGTGAAGACTCATTCCTGCTTGTTCCTGGAGATAAGTGTGCTCCTGTTCGTATTAAACGGTGAATGGAAACATCTGTTGCAAAAAGGTAAGTGCAGTGAATTACTGTTTTGCATAAAACTGTGAGACCCTGAAGCAGAATAAGTGAAAACTATTCAAAACGCGACTGTGGTGGTCAATGAAGGTGCAATTGTTGGTGAAGGTGCAGTTGTTGTTATAAGCAGAAAAAGAATTTCACTGGACTGCAGCAGTTTTAAGTTGCAAGTTGTGCAGTAGGAGCCTGTGTTTGTTTCAAGAAAAGATATTGATCTAAAAGAAACAGACATTGATTTTTAAGAAACATATTGAACACGGAATATTGTAAAAGTTGACCAAAAAAGAATAAAAGAGACTATTAAGCTAGAGACAGCTTGTGATAGTGGCTTTGCAGAATATAATCCAACAAAATACAATTTTTGAATATGCAGTGATAATTGTAGGTGGGATACAGGTTTTTTTTATCATATGTAACATATGTAACGTGATCCTGCACGGGTTCTATTTGTTTGTGTGATTGATAAGGGAATCAAGGCAGGCAGCAGTTGAGTTGTGCAGGAACTTGTGAATAGTTGTGATGACCTTGTGTTTTGTCCTTTGAGTTATTGGTAGCAAGTGTAAGCTCTTGAGGATAGGTGTAATGTGTTGATGTCTTGAGGTGACTGTAAGGATTCTGGCAGTGATGTTTTGAGCTAGCTGGAGTGGATAGAGTGCATGTTTTGGAAGACCTTGGTATAGTATGTTTCTGTAGTCTAGGTGCAGTGTTACAATACATTGGAATACTGTTCTGTAGTCATCGTGGTTAAGTAGTGGTCATAGATGGTGGAGCGATTTCACTTTATGGTATGTGTTATTGACTGCCTTCTTGATATGGGAGCCCATGTTGAGACCTCTATCAAGAATAATCCCCAAATATTTAACTTCATCTTTTACTGTGAATTTGGTATGTTGAAGCATGAATTTTTTGGGACAAATGAATGATGGATCTCTTGTAATACTTTGGTTTTGTTGCTGTTCACTGCTAGGTTTAGGCTTGTGAGGAAGTCAGAGGTGGCTGAGAAGCATTTTAAGATGTTAGAGAAGTCCAGGGTTTGAGTGTAGAAGGGCATGTAGAACATAATATCATCGGTGTATATATGAAAGTACATGTTGAATTTTCTGAGCAGGTTGAAGATGGGTTGGATATAGATGTTAAAAAGGAGTGCAGATAAGGCTGATCTTTGCAGTATGCCTTGGTTTAGATTAAGTAGTTCGAGTTACTGGAACCAATTTTTACCTGGAGTTGCCTGTTAGAGAGGTATGCTGAGAACCACTCTAATGTGTTGTTGCAGAGGCCTATATCTTTGAATCTGGCGAGAAGAGTTTGGTGTGAAATGATCTCGAAAGCAGCACTAATGTCGAGGAATATCATGGCAAAACCTTGGTGGAGCTTGTTGAGGCCCTTGATGAGCATTGATGGCTTATGTTATATCTGGGACTTTTTCTGTACCTCCTATGAATTTCTCTACATTTTTGATTCCGGTTAAAATCTTCTTCTTTTATTGGAGCAAATAGTTTCCTCCTACTCCTTGGGCTTTCAATTCAGTCAGAGCTAGGTCTGCGTTCTGGCACCATGAGCCTTTACTCACAACTACATGGGGAGGGGGGTTACCCCTATTTTATATCCGTTTCCAATGTACTTTGGCTGAAAGTTATATGCCAGGGTTCCTTCTATAACCCTACAGTCATGGACCTTACATGGCTATTAGCTGGTGTTATTGCGAAATGATTATCACTCCCTGCACAACATCACCAGTGCTGGCTAACCTAGTAAGCAGAAGCCAGAAATGAAACCAGGTCTCTCCTCTTAGCAGTCACTTCCTCACAGCCACTGGGTTTGACCTCACACTGCTCGTTTAACATTGTAGACCTGTTTCTAATGCAAGTAGCATTTTGTGTGCTTACTTGATATACTATCTTGAAGCCTGTACGTGTAAATTCTGAAATTTTCTCCATTCATTTGTTTTCTGTCTTAAAATTCTTTAAAGAGTAATCTCTACTATAACTCTTATTCTGGAGATTCAGTGAAACCATAAATCACATTCTATTAGCAATCTCGTACAAAAAAAAATTTATGAAAACAGCATTTTCTATTTTTAGTAAAAAATGTATAAATTATAGGGACCTTCAACAAAGGAGACTGTAATTCAAGACTTCGTGTAATTTCTATCTCTAGTCTTCTCCTTAGTTCTAATCATTGGTCTCATTTTAACTTATTGTAAATTCATTCTTCAATGTAGTTTAAATACCAACGCTTACTTTGCTTATAATGATAAGCTACTACAAACAGTATCACCATCTATAACCCTGACATGAATTCATATTTCAAGCAAAAATATGTTCTGCATCAGAGGAGATTTTCTTTGTACGTCTGTCACTGCTTCTTTAGTTCTGCTTAAAAGTAAAGATGGTGTCAAGAGTTTTTATAAAAACTTGAAACTCTTCCACTCAAACACCACTCTTCAATCAATCAACCAATCACATCTCATAGTAAAGACAATTTCATTATTTAACAAGGAGCTGCCAGGAGTCAACACTGACTCAAAGGCACACATTGCATTTGCAGCATACGTACAGTAGTAACGTGGAGGCACATTCTAATGTGTGTGTCCAGGCCCCTGTATACCTGATCAGAATCGGGATGCATAGAGGCAGACACAATTCTGATCCCGCGGGGGCTAGATGTGCCCCGCGGGATCAGAATCGGGTCTAGGCCTGTACATGCAGGCCGGCACCCAATTCAGATCGGCCTGCACATACAGATCCCTGCCCAGCTAACTCAGTCAGGCTCCTGAATGGAGCTGCGGTACCCTGGCGTCCTGTTGCCATGGCACCACAGTTCCATTCAGGAGCTGCAATCCCCAGCCACTGACTACAATCTTTGTTCCCCGCAGCCCAACCCCCAATCTGGCCTTCTAGGCCAGAGTTGTGCTACGGGGAACCCCCTCCACCCCTTAACTCTCTGCTGCTGCTGCCCAGACCTGCCCCGACGTCCAGGGGGCCTTTTGGAATAAGTCTCCAGTCTAGATCCAAGGACCCGGATGTACAGGGCTGACTTCAGAATCAACCCTGTACATCCGGGACCTTGGACCGCCACTGCCCCCCTTCACTCCGCCTCCGCAATGCCCCCTCCTACCCTCATCTAAGCCTCCCCGTACAAACTCCTTGTTCATATGGGGAAGCTTTTGCCAGGGATGGAAGGGGGCGAATAGCGGGGATGGACATCCCAATGTGATGTCCATCCCCACTATTCACAGTACAGAATAGACCCCATAGTAAATGATGCCAGATAAAGACCAGCATGGTCCATCTAGTCTGCCCAGTAAGATGCCAGAGTTGTACATGCCACACCAAACAGGCTACCCCTCTAGAAGTTATTTATGTTTGGTTTGGTTTGATTCTATCCACTTGCTATGTAGTGATCCTGTGTGTCTGTCCCATGTCTTTTTGAATTCCGTCTCTGTTTTTGCTCCCACCACCTCCTTCAGGAGGGCAGTCCAGGCATTCCCCATGCATTCCATTAAAAAGTATTTCCTGATGTTGCTTTTAAGTTTACCTCCTTGTGACATCATTTCATGTCCTCTAGTTCTACAGTTTCCCTGTCTTTGAAATAAATGTGTTTATTCTTTAATATCCTTTAAGTATTTAAATGTCTATCATATCTCCTCTGTCTCTCGTCTCCTCTAGGGTATACATATTGAGGTCTTCTTTTCTCATTTTCCTTCTAGTGAATTTAAATCAGTTGGAGACACTGATTGCAATTAAAAGATCCTTTGCTGCTCTCGATATTTAATTTGGTACACTCTGTCTCCTCCGAGCCAATTTTCAATTGCTTATTAATAACTCTCCACTTAAAATCACCCGATTGATTTTGCTTCCCAATAAAATGATTGGCCATAGGAGTAGATGAGGTTTTGCTGTTTAATCTACTATAATGTTCATTCAGGCGCAATTTAATAGCTCTTTTAGTACATCTTACATACACAAGCAGACAAGCACATGTAATTACATATACAACATAACTAGAATCGCATATTGTATTAAATGTTGCTGTATAGCTGATATCATTATTAGGATGACTCCCAGTGACTCCAATAATTGAATTTACATCACCGACGTCATCACAAATATCATGTGTACATTCACCATTCATCGATCTTAAAGGGAACACTATCATATCAATATTTTCCCTCTATGATATGCTATTATTGATGGTTTCTTAAAGGTTTATGGAGCAAAAGGACATGCCAATGGTGATGCATAAATTTAGCCATCATAGGGGATCCACTGGAAAAAAGAAGGGAACAAATCAATCTTCAGTCTCCAGCTGTCTGTATTGCAACAGTAATTCATGCTCAGTGTAGCTCACTCGTTATAAATGTTTTCATTATAACATTCTGGGGTAACCTCTTTGTAACAGATGAACCTTTAGTTCATTTGATTTTACAATAAAATCCTTAAATAGAGATTAGATTCTGTGAGTACATTAAAACTGTATGATAGGCAGATTAGATTTCAGACAAAACAGATGATAACTTTGGAACCTAAGAAAATTGTTCCTATCCACTTCCTTCCGAGACTTATGAATGACTCCTTAGAAAGCTGCCAAAAATTTTAGATGGGCAGCATATAAATTTTAAAATAAATTAAATTAAATGTATGCAAATGAGGCCCAGTGGATATGCAAATATTAATGCAAATGAGGTCCCGCAATGAGTCTCCTCAATCACCCTTGGACTGTCGCTGAATATATCATCCTTGAGGTGTGTTCAGATTCTTATGAACCTTCGGCAACATAAATAAGTAGGGGTTTTGGATGTTCTTCTATTAAAAATCTACCCTCTTTTTCCATAATAATATTCTGTCCCAAGGCTAAATTTACCATTTCACAAAACTTCGGGGATAAGTTCTTGACAGGATCTTCATTTATTTTAGAGTAAAATTTTGCATCGATTAATCGATGCATCACTTCATTGTGATATTGTTGCCTTGTGTGAACAACTGTACTGCTGCCTTTTTCGGCTCTCTTGATTATAATGGAAGACTTTTGTAGGCTCTTTTACTAACCTGCTGTAATGGTTACCACAGGGTTGAGCTTCGTAGTATCTGGTACCGTGCTGGTGAGGCAGCTAGTGCATGCTATTTCACATGCTAATTGCATGCCTTGGAATGGGGCGGGATCAGGGTAGAGGGTGGGCGTAGCAGTTGGTGACAGACAGCACACAGGATATTACCGCACACTAGTTGTCATAACTGCAAATAGTGTGGCTGCACTTAGCGCCACCTGAAGCATGTGATAACAGCACATGCCAAACCCCTTTGTAGCTGTTATAGCAGCTTGGTAAAAGAGACCCCAAGAGTCTTCCATTATAATCAAGAGTCAGTGTGGCAACAATTACCACGGGTGTGCGATTCTACCATACTACACTGATTCAACCATACTGCACTCTGTCAGAAGGAAGTGCACAAGAACAATCTTGTTAGTTTCCAGAGTCATCATGCATTTCATCTGAAATCTGCCTATGAATTTATGAATGTATTGTGGGTTTAGCATGCGCTCATTGTTATTGCACGCCTGCAGTAACTGTTACCATTCTGGCATGTCAGCTAGAACACCTGAAGAGGTGGCACTAAGTGCAGCTCCAGTATTGAAGTCATGAGAGCTAGCATGCGGCAACATCCCATGTGCTAGCTATCACTGGCTGCCATGCTCACTCTTCAGCCCAATCCTGCCCATTCCAAGGTGTGCAGTTAGCACACAAAATAGCATATGCTAGCTGCCATGCCAGCATAGTTACAGTTACCACAGGCATGCAATATCAGTGCATGCTACACCCCATGCTAAACCCTGAAAGTCCCTATAATTTTTACATTTTTATAAAAAGTTGAAAATTTGAAAAATTACATAAATTCCATATGAAATGCTAATTTCATAAACTTTTTTTTGAAGGAAACTGTCAATAGAGCGTGTTATTTAAAATTCTTTAAGACACAAGTGAATGGATATTTTGCCTCTATGCACTATCATTAACAAATTAAAAACATCTTCAACTGAACTTTGATTCGAGAACTCAAGATATTTTAATGTATCTTGTTCTCCAAGTTGATCTATAATGTCTGGCTGATCCTCCATGTTGATTCTGAGAGATTTCAGTGCTGGCTAATCCATTCCTCTGCAATCAGATCACCATACTGAATATGCACTTCACTAATATGGTTTTGCCCCTGGATAAGTAAACAGTTGGCGGCCAATTCTATTCTGGCCATCCAGCCCCTGTGCGGCCCCTCAGAATTGGAGCATACAGCGATAGCACCCGATTCTGATCCCGCGGGGATTTGACGTTCCCATGTGATCAGAATCATGTCTTCCGACCTGGATGTGCAAGCCTGGCTCCCATCCTGATGGGCCACATGCCCAGTAGATCCCTGGCTAACTCAGTAAGGTTCTGTAATGGAGCCACAGTGCCATGGCATCTCGTTGCCATGGCACCATGGCTCCGTTACGGAGCTGTGATCCCTGCCTGCCAACCCAGATTGCTTGTTCCCCACAGCCCGACCCCTGATCCGGCCTCCCATGGCCAGGGTTGGGCTTCGGGGATCCTCCTGTGCCCCCTCACTTCATTGTCGCCCCCTGGCACTGCGGTCCCCTGTCTACATGGCCAGCCTCAGATATATAGGGCCCACCTCAGAATCGGCCCTGTATGTCTGGGGTCACATCCTGCCCATGACCCGTCCTCGCTCCGCCTCCAGACTGCCCCCTCCCACCCCTATCTAAGGCTCCCCTACAACTATGCTGTTTGTACGGGGAGCTTTTGCCCCAGGAGAGGCAGGGGGACGAATAGCAGGGATGTAAGTCCAGGCAGGACGTACATCTCTATTCATGGCAGAAAATGACCCCCTTGGTGTTTTAGCTGTCTATTTATTTTTCTATTACATTCTTTGCCAATGCATCCCTCTGCTGTTCACATGCTACATGTAAAGCTTCCATTTGCTCCCCAAATCTATTTTCTTGAGCTTCAAACTTGGTTTGCAGTGCTTTGAAACGGAGCTCTCCTCTCCTCCATTTGTTTCGTTTCTAGGGAACAAAGAACTAAAGTGGGAAAGCCAATTTCTTTCCAAAAATGTTCAGTGGGGCCAATCATTTCTTGATAAGCCCTACTCTCTTGGCTCTATCGGTTATGCAAACAAAACTTCTAATACCAGTACTCTAGCTTCTGCCAGTCCTTGGCTCCTTAAGCAGCACTTTCAGCAGAATGTGATAGACCATAAGAGTGATGGTGTTATATCATGTTTGCAGAGACAGAGAGCCAAAGCAAACAGAGAAAAGACTGAAAGGAAAGGGCTATCCTTTGGGGCTGACATGAGCCAGGAACATCTGACAAGGAATGCACTAGAAAATTACTGTTGAATCACAACAAACCAATATGACACGTCTAGATGTCAGTGTGTACCTTAAATCATATTGTAATATGGGGAATACAAAATGCCCATTGGTACCACCATACAAAATAAAGTGTTTTTCCACAAAAGTTACTGCTACAACACTCCCTTTATATCGTACCAATTTCCACTTCTAGTTTGTTGATTCTCATCCTGTCTCTTCTTTGAAAGTTTCCATGCATAACAACAGAAATGCACCATCAATCCATCAACCCCCATGTTTATTTCTGAATAGTTAAACTGCAAAACATGTAGGGATACTATTTGGACGAAAGGTAGGATCTGTATTTTCTAAATCCAAAATTGCATTACAATATTAATTAGTTTTCTTTGCACAGTATTGTAAACAATGAAAAAAAGAGAGACTTCAATTTTACCTACAGGAGAGGGTGGGATAACTCCTCCAAAGAAGCCCTATTGTAGCTAGCAATGCCCTATAGAGAAGATCAAGACAGCAATGTGACACTCTTCTCATGGAAGCGGTCTGAGCCCTGAATACAAAAGTGAGAGCCAGCTACTACAGGAGGGGAGGAGGAGAGCAAAGACAGCCGCAGCAGAAGTGGTGTCAGCTACTACAGGAGGAGAGCTGTGACTGAGGCAGTCAGGAAGACTGAAGGCCGTGGCAGAAAAAGGTGAGGTAGACAGTGTCAACAGCATAGCATAGGGAACACCAGAGCAACAGGGACAGCAGCTCTGGTCCCACTGTGAAGCAGGGTCTGGCGTTTAAAGAAGCCCGGATTGAAACTAGAACAAAGACTCAGGGTTCCCCTCTTCTCCAGTGGGAACTTCTATCACAGCATGAAAGTAAGTAGAAGTGACAATAGAAGGAGGGAAAGAAAAAAAGAAAGCAGCCTAACTTGTGACCATCTTAATCTGGAAGTGGAGTTGTCATTATTTTTTTAGACTCACTTCCCCTAAAAAAAATCCAGTGAGGGCCCAGTTCTGTCCCAGACGTAGATCCCCTTTGTGCGTCCGGTCTGAACCGGATGCACAGAGGGGATCGCGATTCTGATCCTGCGGGGCACGTCTAGCCCCATGGGATCAGAATCGCAAACAGTCCAGCACATGCAGGCCGGGACTGCGATTCAGTCTGGCCGGCATGTGCAGGACTGTCCCTGGTTAACTCAGTCAAGGCTCTTCAATGGAGCCGTGGCGCCATGGCGTCATGTTGCCCTGGTACCGCAGCTTTTCTTTCTAAGCTTCTCGAGAGGCTAGTCTTTTCTCAACTTTCTTCTCACCTTGAAGCTTCTCTGGCCCTTCACCCCTGTCAATCTGACTTTCGTCCCGGTCACAGCACTGAATCTATCCTTATTTCTTTCCTCAATGAGTTACACGTCGCTCACAACCGAGGTTCTATATCTATAGCTGTTTCACTTGATCTCTCCGCTGCTTTCGACGTCATTGATCACCATACCCTTCTTTCACGTCTCAGCACCAATGGTCTATCTGGCAGTTCTTCTTTGGTTTCATTCGTTTCTTTTCAATCGGTCTTTTTCGGTTCTTTCTGGCACTGATTCTTCTTCTCCGATGCCCCTTCACTGTGGTGCTCCCCAGGGCTCAGTACTAGCACCTCTTTTGTTCAACATCTTTTTAGCCCTCCGTTCCCTGTTAATCCAGCAACACGGCATCTCTGCGTATTATTACGCAGATGACATCATTCTTCTCCATCACACTGATTCCATCACTCCTGACATTGGTCCACTTAACACCTGTCTCTCCGCTATAGTTTCCTGGTTCTTGGATAATTTCTTACAAATCAATTTGTCAAAAACCTCAGCCATTTGGTTCACTGCTGGCACTCCTGTCCCCTCTCTTGTTCCGCTTCTTTTAGCTGACCCTATCCCTATTGTTACCTCACTACGCTATCTTGGTGTCACACTTGACTCGGCTTTGATCTTTAAAGATCACATTTCTTCTGTTGTTCAATGCTCGTTCTATACCCTAAGGCAACTTCGTGCGGTTCACCCTTTCCTCTCACCCTCCTCTTTAACCATGTTGCTTCTCTCTCTTGTTGTTTCTTACTTAGATTATTGTAACGCGTCCTTGGCTGGTCTTCCCCTCACCCAAACTCCGTAGGCTTCAATTGGTACACAACACTGCTGCTCATCTTCTGACCCATACCTCTCGGTTTGCCCATGTCACTCCCCTTCTCATTTGTTTGCACTGGCTTCCTATTCCTTTTCGAATTCAATATAAGATTCTCATTTTTGTACATAGATCACGTCACACTGGCATTCCACTCTACCTTTCTGATCTAGTTCATTTTCACTGGCCTCCAAGAATCCTTAGATCAATACATGCCAACCGGTTATTTCTTCCTTCCCCCTCCCAGGCTCACTTGGAGTCCGAACGTTCTTCTGCCTTCTTCTTTCTTGGCCCCCAACTATGGAACTCTCTACCATCTGTACTTCGTCTGGAGCTCTCCGTTCCTGCTTTTAAAGCTAAACTTAAGACTTATCTTTTTTGCACGGCTTTGATCTTCCTCCCCCCCCCCCCCTTCCCCTCTTTCCCCTCCCTCTCGTTGATAACTGATGACGTTTAATTCCTCTTGTCTCTTTTGTTGCCAGCTGTTTCTCCCCCCCCCCTTCTTTTCTCTGGCTATTTCTTTCCTGTCTATAAATGGTATTCTTTTTTCCTTTCATCTTCTCCTGGCAGTGCCTCTTTATTTTATTGTAAACCGCCATATGCCTATGGTTCTGGCGGTATATTAAGCTTTTAAATAAATAAAAAAAAAATAAAGCTCCATTGAAGAGCCATGATGCTGGACGCCTGAAAAAAGGGTTTATTCCCCGCAGCCCGACCCCCAATCTGGCCTCCTAAGGCCAGGGTCAGGCTGCGGGGAATGTGCCATGGCTCTTCTGCCCCATCTGAGCCCTGGACAATGAAATAAAACACATCCAGGGATGTTATTCCTCCTCGGACGTGGAATAACTTCCCCGCATATGTCGCTGGGCCTGGACTTACAGAGTCAACATCAGAATCGGCCCTGTACGTCTAGGGCCAGCGACCGCCCACTGCCCACCCGACTCCGCCCCCGGGCCGCCATTTCCCTGCCCCTGTCTAACTTCCCCGCACAATTGGCAGGGAAGTTAGTCAGGAGCAGGAGCCAGCATGAATAACGGGCATGGACCATCAGGCCATCCATCCCCACTATTCATAACACAGAATAACCCCCTGAGGTTTTTGTGTCTTATCAGGAATCACGCCTGATCAAATTAGACCTTGCTGCCCAATTTCTCTACTATTGCTTTTTTGCCTTGTAGGATTCACTTTTCTCAACAGTCACTGAGGTAACCTCACATTCTTCTAATCCTTTTATTCTAGGTGATTTTAATATGCATTTCTTTTAACACATTCAAAGCTTAGGTCTCGCTCAATATGTCCAATTCCGCACTTACACAGCAGGCCATTCACTGGATCTTTTTTTTACTTTGCTTTCCTCTCCCCACCCCCCACCCCCACCCCTCATCTCCATAGCCTGATCTGATAATATTCTGATTGCTCCTTTCCTCTTGAATCCCCATTATCCAGTCCCAACTCCAACTCCCCCTGCTATGCGCAGATCCTTAAGCAGGATCAGTACTGAAACCCTGCCTTCTTTGGCCTCCTCTGTGCCCTCCGATTTAGCTAATCTACCCCTGGACAGCCAGGTTGATGTCTGAAACTCTGTACTTAAGGTCTGTCTTGACTCTGTTGCCCAATTACACACAATAGACTACCCCCATAAAGTCTGTCACTCTTGATTTCATTTCTGCCTGAGTTTAATGAAACAAGCCTGAAGAGCCGAAAGGATCTGGTGTAAGATAAAAACTCCCTCAGTGAAGACCTTGTGCACTGAAAGACATTGATCCTATAATGTAGCAACAAAAGAATCCAAGAAGAAATACTTTACTCAGCTCATAAGAAATAGTGCTAATAAGCCCAAAGCCCAATTTCCTGCTTTTGTCAAACTATCTTCCTCTTTTTCAGATGCTAACTGACCCTAACTATCATCTAATCTTCATAGAGCAGGTGACTTTGTTATTACTAAAATCCATGAGATTCAGTCCCAAAGGCACAGAGGAGGGCAACCTGCAAGGAGCAGCGGATACAACCCTAAAGAAAGGCACGGGGGAGAGGGGGCGGAGTAAATTGCACTATCAGACACGTTATCAAGCCTGTTCCAGATCACTAATTGGACAACCAAGTCTGGATTAGGCTTGGTAAAGGTCTCTGATGGTATATTGAGACATGATTTCCCAGAACAAAAACATGGCAAAAGAAATTTCTAGCAGTAAGCCTATAGAGAAGGAGTCAATAGATTCAAAAAGCAAAAAAATCCAGGAAGGGTTTTTTCACAGAACTCAAGAAGAATCAAGCTTGGAGCCAATCAGAAAATAGGAATGAAGATCACCAGAAATACAAGACATGACTAAGAGCAGGCTGGCTAGATCCACCCTCCCGCCCCTCCTTAGAAACATAATTTCTTCTCCCACAAGATGCTTGTTTTCCAACCCAAGGGTCACTGGTTTGAAGATAAGCTGTGACAACACTGGAGGAAAAACAGAATTTCAGATTTTTTTCATGTCACATTCAGATGTGAAACTACAAAGGAGATTTTGTTGCTATTTCCTATGTCATTTCAAACAAAGTACATCCCTATTAATAATAATAAAACTAAGGGATTCCAAGCTAAAACTCGGAAAATTAGAATGGAAATGGTGTCACTCTAAGAATTTACAGGACTGAAACACATGCATGTCAAAACTACAAGAATATCATGACATGGTTGATAAAACGAAAAAGGAATGCCGCACAAAACTCATTATGAGTTCACTAAACCATCCAAGAGAGCTCGTTGACATAGTTAAATCCCTGGTGAAGACCCCAATGATAACAAGAAGGTCAATGATCCCTGCTCACAGATGTTCATGGACTCAAAGCAAACATAAGAAAATCTGTTCAAAACCAGAGAGTACACAAAGCACCATTCCCACAACTTTACTGGCCTTCAAATCAGTCCCTAAAGTACACATAGAAACTATCATTCATAGCCCCAATACTACCACATCCCCGCTAGATCCATGTCCAATAAGCTGGATCAAAATATTTCAATCTGAGCTAAATTCATTCATAACCAAAATCGCGCGCTTTTCCTTTACTCAAGACTTCATATTCAGTACTCTCAAGGACACCTCTGTGCACACTATACTGAAGAGCTCCAACTTGGATACCAAGAGCCTGAGTTCATACAGACTCATATCCAGCCTACCATTCCTTACAAGGATAATAGAAAAAGCAGTCCAGCATCAACTCCAAGATCACATTGACTCACACGCACAGCTGGACCTACAACAGCACAGCTTCAGACAACACCACAGAGTCGAAACACTCTTAATGTCACTCCTAAACAGGCTCTTAAAAGGTACAGAAAAGCCAGTCACCAGTTGCCAGTCGCCCAAAAGCGCATAGTTTGGAATGATGTATCTTTAAATGGGGGAAAGCTGACAGTCGTCCAAGAGCACATTCTATGGAATGATGTATTTCTGAAGGATACTACAAAAAGAGGGAAGTTAGGGCATCCTGATAGAAAAGTTCCAGCAAAGGTAAAAGTAAGCCAGCTGCCTTTAAATATAGAGCAGAGTTGAAGGATTCCAAAATTACCCATCAACTGATAACCAGATTGTTAATATAAATAAAATACAAACTGAAATGCCTGTAGGTGAATACTAAGGGCCCGATTTTCAGCTATCTGCATTTTGGAAGAGAGCCCTCCCTGCTGACCTCTAAACCCGATGTTCAATACCACAGCAATGGCATTGAATATCCGATCAGTGAACTCGTCGAAGCTAACCAGGCAGCAGCGATATTCCATGCTGCCAGGTTAGCAGCTCCTTTGCCTTGAAGATAGGCCAGGGTTTTCCCTCGCCTATCTTTAAGGTGCAGATCGCTAACCAGGCAGCATGCAATATCACTGCTGCCCGTTTAGCATTTGTTGCCACCGCCACTCCGCCTGGAACGCCCCCGAAATGCCACAATGCTAACTGGATAGCAGCAAGGCACATAGGGACCTTAAAAGGGGATATTCAATGGCACTAACCGTGTTTAAGTGCTGTTGAATATCCCCAGTTAAGGCATTTATTACATGGTTTCCCGGGCTGTAAACCGTGTAAATGTCTTTCGAATATCAGACCCTAAAAGTCTAAAAAATAAAATTGGACAGTTAAGACTATATAGCACTGAATGAAAGTTTAGATATTATTGGCATCTCAGAGACCCTGTAGAAGGAGGACAACCAATGGGACAGTCATACCTGGGTACAAATATATTGCAATGATAGGGCAGATCAAATTGGTGGAGGGGTTGCATTATATATTAAAGAGGGTATTGAATCAAACAGGATAACATTTTTTGCAAGAAACAAAATGTACTGTAGAGTCTCTATGGATAGAAATTCCATGTAAAAACAGGAAGGCAATGGCAGTGGGGGGTGTACTGCCATCTACCTGGCCAGAATGAACAGATAGATGATAAAATGCTAAAAGAAATTAGGAAAGCTAACAAAACGTACAACACAATAATAATAGGTGATTTCAATTACCTCGGTATTGACTGGGTTAATGTCACATCAGGACAAACTAGGGAGATAAAGTTTCTAGATAAAATAAAAGACTGCTTCATGAAGCAGCTGGTTCAGGAACCGATATGAGGGAAGCTATGTTAGACCTAATCCTTAGTGGAACACAGGATCTGGTGCAAGAGGTAATGGTGTTAGGGCCACTTTGCAATAGTGATCATAACATGATCACATTTGATTTGATAAATGGAGGGGGTACTAGCATTTAACTTTTGAAAAGGAGACTGATAATATAAGGAAAATGGTTATGAAAAAAACTAAAAGGAGCAGCTGCAAAGGTTTACCTCATGCTTGGGCACTGTTTAAAAATACTATCTTGGAAGCCCAAACCAGATGTTTTCCACGCTTTAAGAAAGGCATAAGGCCAAATAACTGCAGACATGGTTTAAAGGTGAGGTCAGAGAGGTTGTTTTAACCAAAAAGGCATCTTTCAGAAAATTGAAAAAGGAGCCAAATGACAGAAACAGGAAACAATATAAATACTGGCAAGTTCGATGCAAGGCATTGATAAGGCACACAAAGAAAGAATTTGAAAAGAAGCTTGCCATGGAAGGAAAAGCTCATAATAAAAACGTTTTCAAGTACATTCATAGCAAATAATCTGTCAGACAGTCAGTTGGAACATTAGATGATAGAGGGGTAAAAGGGGCAGTAAGGAAGAACAAGCTAGTAGCCATTTATCTCTCTGTGTTCCAACATCAGCACTACCCTACCCCAATTCACACCTGTTCGAGGGGAGCATTCCAATTGGAATGGGGTGATCCTTCACCTGAATGGGTCTGACCTGCATGTATACACAGGAAGCTTCCATGCCCATGTTCTATCCCTGGGTTGCCACAGGAAGGACAGATGTTTCTGAGATGGCTTTTGTGCAAACTCTGGTTTCTCTTATTCCCTTCTGTAGGTGCCTCTAAATGTCTGGTAGAAGACAGGCACAAAGGATGAGTTGGGAGGGAGGCATGGGGAAAGGTTTTTAAATGTTTTTACAGTTTGTAAACGGGGGCGCTGGTCGTGAATGTCCACAGTCTTGGCAAAGGCAAAATATTATTATGACTTGCAAAGGATTGTGGGGGATGTAGTTCATTCATACCAGAATCAGCCGTTCACAAAATAATGAGTTGTGATGCTCAAGTGTAAGCAAAGAAAAACAGATTTTATTCATGGGGTTAATTCTCCCACACAGATTTACTTGGTAACACAAAAGGACACTTGCTTCAAGTATTGTACTCAGGAAAAACAAAACATAATATATGGTAACTGAACTTCTTAAGCAATAAATCAATAAAGACCTTGATGGGAAACAGAAAAGGTCTTTTTGATGGCTCCGGCTAATGACATTCTTAGCAGTGCTTCAAAAGGCAAAAACAAAACCCAAAAGTAACAAAAAAAACCCTGTTCTTTATCAAGGATAACTTTCTTCTATTCACACACACAAAAAAAAGAAAAGTTTCCTTCCAGAGCTCACGTGCACTTGTGCCTGGCTCAATCACCAATAATTAGCCAGCTGCAAACCCCTTTGCTGGTTCACTCTCTCTACGTGGCTCAATCCTACCCTAAAGCTTTCTTGCAGAGACTTTTCTGGGTAGATAAAAGAACAAGTTACAGTTCCTTTTGGTGGTTGTTGTATTAGTGAGAAAGTACTTTAAAACAGCAGCCTGGACAGAGAGCAATCCATGTATTCATTCAGATCATTTGATATATCTCCTTCTTCCTCAAATATCATGGAATCAATATCATGGTCTGGCTCAGAGGAATTCCTTAATTTATCACTCTCAGGATAATATTTGTTTCCCTGCTGTCTTCCTGGAGAAGAGCTAGGGCATAGATCAAAGTTCATACCTGAGCTTCCTTTGCTGTTAGGTTTCCTCTCCAGGTATCCTGGCCAGTAAGTAGTCCAGCTTTTATGTCCAGCCTTCCAATCAAGATCCCTGGACACTGGGTCTCTCTTCACATACCTTCTTGCACTGGTCTTAGGGCCCCTTCCAAATGCAGCCGTCTCCTTCAAAGGTGCCATCTGGGAATTCCTGGCTTTATAACCCCACTCCTCTGGCTTCCTCCAGTCCAATGGAGTATGCTTGCCTCTGGAATCACTCCTAACACACGTACTGCTGTGGGCTCCTTCTTTAGACCTCCAAGATGTCTCTCTCTTCTTCCTTCCACATTGCTTCTGCTGTTGTAGTCCTCTCTCCTCTTTCTGTCTGCTCTCCTGGTTCTCTCTGTTCTGCCTGTTCTTTCTGTTCTGTCTCTGTGGAGAATATCTTTTACTTTTAACCTGCTTAGAGGGACACTCCACCCTAGCACAGCCCAGGTGTGCTGAATCAAGCCCTGCCCTTGGAGATGAGTGATTGGGGATTACCTCATAGCTCTCCTGATTGAACACACATTTCCCCACTTCAGCTCTCCTAGAGGCTGTTTGTAACCTGGTGCATTCTGGGACTGGTAGTCTTTTATGAAAACATTCTGTTTTAGTATTCCTACCAGCAAAGACAGGTTGCTTGTTCAGAGCCAATTCACCTCTTTTATAGCTCCCTCCTGAACTATGATAAGCTTCCTTATCACAAGTTGTATATACAGTATTAGCTTGCCAGGACGCTACTGTCTATTTTAACTTGTACATAGGGGCAGAGGACCAAAGCCTTTGCATTGGTGCGTGTATGCTATGCATTCCGGTTACTCCTAATGATATAGTTATTGTTATGTTTGGTATGGTTTCACTGTGATGACACCCTTAATAAAGATGTCTTCTACAGTGACTTCTGGCAACCAGCTTCACTTCTTTATGAGTGCATGTGAGTTGGAATCTGAGCTGGGATTCCTGCAACACTATGTGACAGTCAAGCATGTGCACGTCATGCTAGATGGCCTGCTAGATGTGACAGCACTCTCCCTAGGCCAGAGTTGAGCAGAAGGAGCTGAGGACAAGGGCCAAATGACCAAGCCATAGCATCTATGTACAAGTGTCATCTAGCTCAGAATGATACTTTTGGGGTAGGAAGCAACACACTGTGATTGTTGGGGCTCCCTTGCAGCCTGCCACTTCCTGTGATTCGGATTTTGTTGTGTATGGGATTTTTTGTCCCTGTCAATTACTGTATGTGGGCAAAACAATTCATCCATTTAAGATCAGATTAAGTGAACATAAAAGTAGATTAGGATGTAAAAGGCGGGAGGCCCCTATGGTAGAACATTGCTTACAGAATAAGCATAGTTTTGATGATTTGTTGTGTTTTTGTATAGAGCGTGTGTGCTCGGGGTTTCAGGGTATGACGCAAGAGCAACATCTCACATATAGGGAGCAAAGGTGGATTCATTCATTGAGAACTGTTATTCCCGGGGGGTTGAACTCGGGAATTGATTGGACAGTGTGTATATGACGTATAGTGTCAGGATTAGTGTTTGTTTGTTAACAGGAAATGGGTGGAGGTCGTTTCCTATTTAAGTAGGCAATGTGGAGCTCTGCAATTGAATCGGAGGAAGTACTGATGAACGCGTGAATGTTTGACCATTTGAAAAGATATCTGTGTAGCAGTTCAAGGCGTTTTCCATTTGGAGTATTGGGTGAGATAAATTAGTTTTTAATATGGGAGATATGAGGTACGTGTAAATATCACGGTATGTATATTATAGCAAAGCTTTCTTTCATTTTTATTTTTACTTTTGTCTTTTAGTTGATTCCCCCTGAAGCAGCGATGGCGAAACGCTAGAGGGACATCCAGGCAGGTGTCGGGGTTGATGTTTGATGTTTGATTTTGGTCTGGGCAGTGGGTGTTGTGGTGAATAACGTCTAGTACATTCCATACTTATGCACCTTTCTTTATATATATTGATTTCTTGATTATAACAGCTTTGCTGTATAAGAAATATTTGTTTCATATTGGGGTGATAAAAAATATGTATGGATGTAGAAAATTGTATATGACCCGCGCTCTGTAGTAAAAGTAGAGCAGAGATATCTAAGCAAACCATTAATGTGTGAAGTCTGGCGGGTGCTTGACCCTCGTTGGGGGAGTTGGCTCTGCACATGATTTTCTGAGGTTTGCTTTCTCTTCTCTTGGGTTTGCTTGTTTCAATAACATAGTGATAAGGTGAGAAGTTGGAGCTTTTTTCATTACATGAAGTATCATATATAAGCTCTGGGAAAGATCATTAATAATATTGTTAATTGAAAATCAAGCCCATTATTCTTAATCAAATGATTAGATTACAGAAAATTCCCCAATATACATTCAATCATTCAAAAGAAAGGAAAACCCAAATGCTAGACCATAATATAAGAAAGACCCAGAGAAGAAAAATCTTTTCAAATTTAAGTAAACAAAATATGTTGATTTTATAATAGGAGCGCACGCATACACCCTCTCTTCTAAAATTCACATGGAGTTTCACCTGTTCTCAATTCCCCTTTCTAAACTATGCCTTATAACATAGTTATTAATATAGCCCTTTAGTACAACTTAATCAAAAGTACTTTTCTCTGACCATAGCATTTCTCACACCCTCTCTGGTTCAAACTGCAACGAGTGGCTCTAAAGAGTAAACTCACAGCTTGTGACCCTAATCAGCAATACCAGAGTTAACTTTTAGAGCACACTTCCAGTTTCCACAATAAACTTACAGTTGCATAGCTTGTCTAGGTATGTTTCCCAACAGGCATAACTTTCCATTATAAAAAGGGCTGTTTTCCCTTCAGCATTTTTCTTGCACAACCCTGAGCCATGATGTTTATTCTAATTTGAAGGTTAATCTGCCTGGATCCCTGGTCAGTATCATGCCTAGCCTGTATACAGCTCTCTGGAATCACTCTAAACTAGGAAACATTTCACAGAACAATATAATGCTCTATCCCAGCCTGTCTGTCTGTTTACCCAGCACAGGCCATCTGTTAGAACACCAGGTAAATGCTTCCCTATCACCTCTAGTAAAAACATAATACACAGCAAATACCTTGCCATTTGACATTACTTCAGAACACTGACAGGTTTTAGATTCCTGAAACAGAAACCTAGAATGCTATTTGAGTTCTTACCTTATTCTGGGTTCTGACAACTAAGCCTAAAATATTCCCCTGGTTTTCCTCCTAAAGCCCTCTTATGGGCTTGGCTGCTGGAGCTCTCCCTCTGTAAGCAGTCTGCTTTTTTCCTGCATTCACTAGGTTCCTAACTGCCTTCACTTATGGACTGAGACATTTTGCGGCTGTAAGCTCTCTCCCTGTCAATTTAGGACTCTAGAAACTGTAACTCTCAGTGTTCCCATTGCCTCATTTTCTCTCTGAGCTGATACCCTGTCTAGAGCTCTCTAATATTCAGTCAATATAAAAAGAGTAGTGCGCTAAACAGCACATCACACATCCTAAGACTACTGCTCCCACTTAGGAGCTTCTGCAGCTCATAGCCCATATGTAAACACTGAGGACCCTGGTAGCTAATAGTCAGGGCCGGCCCGTCCATTGAGCAAGAATGTTTTTTGCACAGGGCCCCGCGTTTCAGGGGGCCCCGCGCAAAGAACATTCTGCTTTTTTTTTTATTACATTTAAAAACAAAAACCTGGCTCTAGCTGCTGCCGCTGCCGCGTCCGTTGCAGCAGCGGCAGAATGGCGTGTCCCGCGGGGCCCCTTCTCCTCTTCGAGCCCTCTGCAAGGGCTTTCAGATTCGCGAAGGGAGAGTTGTGCTCCCTCGCGTCTCTGTAAAGCCCGCAGGGGCTAATGGGAAATTTCCCATCAGCCCCTTTAGACGCGAGGGGCTGATGGGAAATTTCCCATTAGCCCCTGCGGGCTTTACAGAGACGCGAGGGAGCACTCTCCCTTCGCGAATCTGAAAGCCCTTGCAGAGGGCTCGACGTGGAGAGGGGGCCCCGCGGGACACGCCATTCTGCCGCTGCTGCGACGGACGCGGCAGCAGCTAGAGCCAGGTTTTTGTTTTTAAATTTGCCGGAAGGGAAGGGGGGGGGGGCTGATGGAGGCTGTCTGGAAATGGGGTGATGGGGGGTTAGGACTGGAAATTTGCAAGGGGGGGGGTTAGGACTGGAAATGTGCAAGGGGGGGGTTAGGACTGGAAATGTGCAAGGGGGGGGGTTAGGACTGGAAAATTGCAAGGGGGGGATAGGACAGTCAATGCGCGGGCGCTGATGGAGGCTGACGTGAAATGGGCGGGGGGGGGGGTTCGGACTGGAAATGGGCTGGGGCTGGTGGCGGCGGACTGGAAATGGGGTGGGGAGGGTTAGGACTGGAAATGGGCTGGGGGGGTTAAGACTGCTAATGGGCTGGGGCTGATGGAGGCTGACTGGAAATGGGCTGGGGGGGTTAAGACTGGTAATGGGCTGGGGGTTGATGGAGGCTGACTGGAAATGGGGTGATGGGGGGTTAGGACTGGAAATGGGCTGGGGGGGGTTAAGACTGGTAATGGGCTGTGGGCTGATGGGGGCTGTCTGGAAATAGGGTGATGGGGGTTAGGATTGCTAATGGGCTATGGGGGGGGGTTAGGACTGCTAATGGGCTATGGGGGCGCTAGGACAGGAAAAGGGCTGATGGGGAGGGGTTAGGACTTGAGGTGGGCTGATGTGGTTAGGACTAGTAATGGGCTGTGGGCTGATGGGGGGGGGTTTAGGACTGGCAATGGGCTATGGGGGGCTGACTGGAAATGGGCTGATGGGGTTAAGACTGGAAGTGGGCTGATGGGGGGTTAGGACTGGTAATGGGTTATAGGGGGGGCTTAAACTGAAAATGGGTTGATGGGGGGCTAGGACTGGTAATGGGTTGGGGATTGCTATGACTGGAAATGGACTGAGTGGACGGGGAGGCTTGAACTGCAAATAGCTGATGGGGAGGGAGCTTGGAATGGAAATGGGCTGTGAGGGAAGGGAGCTAGAACTGAAAATGGGCTGATGGAGCAGCTAGGATAGGACTGGAAATGGGCTGTTGGGGGGAGCTAAGATTGGAAATGGGCTGTGGTGGGGGCTTGAATTGAAATGGACTCATGGAGGGGCTAGAACTGGAAGTAGGCTCATGGGGGGCTTGGACTGGAATTGGGCTGAGTGGAGGGGAGCTAGGATTTGACATGGGCTGATGGTGGGGCTAGGAAATGACTAGAAATGGGCTGATGGGGGGCTAGGATTGGAAATGAGCTGATGAAGGGACTCAGACTGAAAATGGATGGGGGAGCTAGGACTGGAAATGGGTTGATGGGGGGCTAGGACTGGAAATGGGCTGATGCAGGGACTAGAAGGGAATGGATGCTGGGTGAGACTGGAACTAGAAGGGAGCTGATGTTGGGGGAGGATTAGAATGGGATGGGGCTGGGAGAGTAAAATGGAGAGGGGAAAAATATTTTGTGTGGGAGGGATGAAAAATCTACAATTGGCCGGGTATTGGGAGAGTAAGTGGGGATTGAGGATGGAGGGGTAAAATTTGTGTGGATGAAATAAGAATGAGGAAAGAGCAAAAGGATAAAGATTAGTATGTTAAAGCAGATGTAGAGAGAGAGGATGGAAAGAAAACTAGAAGAGAGAAGAAAGGACAAATGGACAGCAGACGATGGAGAGTTAGCAGAAAACATGAAGAAACCAGAAGAAAGTGGCTGGAGCAATTGCAACTGAAAAAAAATGCACAAAAGGTAGAAATATATCTCTTTATTTTGAATTTATTAACTGGAATATGAAAGTTCTGGGAAATGTGCATCATTAACGTCTGCGCTTTGTTTGGTACAAGAGGAAATTGATTTATAGTTTTATTTCTACAGTGTTGTTGTACATTCCAAGTTTGGCTTTTGGGGTTCCCAGTTTAAATTATTGCCTTCCTGTTTCTAAATTGCGATCCCTTGTTTGGTGATGGTCTATGTTCTGCATGTGTAACTGAGCTGAGGTATTCTGTTTATGTAATTCCTATTTGACATTGCCACTTGTTCTCTTTCCCCAGTATTCTCTGAAATGTACTGGTTTAATATTTGCAGTGTTTCCTTTTGATAGGTAGGGACTGGTGCTTTGTGAGTCCTGGTAATGCTGTCAGGATACAGCGGGTTTGCTATGGGTTCTAAATGGGCAGCGTTTGTAGTAGTTCCTAATGTGCCTGGCGGTTGGCACTGGATTATAGTAATGTAGAAATCTTTTAGTCTTTCTTTATCCATACACTCATTAAGAGACATGTTTACTAAAAGTTAGTGTATGGTAACATTATGCAAATATTTATGCAAATAAGGCCACTTATGCAAATGAGGCCCCGCACCGAGTCTCCGCACATGGCCCCGCACCCCCCTTGGGCCGCCCCTGCTAATAGTGTGTCCATTTCAGCAGTCTCTCAATTGCTGCAGCAACATCCTTCCTTAGCCTGGTATCGCCAATGCCCTTTATCACCTCACATCAATGAAGCCCTGCTCCTTCACAAACAAAGCTTATACAAGAGAGTTCCAGCTTCACAAATTGTGATTTTAGTCAGAATTGTAAATAGACAATGTAAAACAAAACATATTCACAGGTTTCTACAATTACTCTGTTCACTGGTCTTATGACCATGGTACAGTAGCCAATCTCCCTTCCAAATTCCTGAAGATCCTACAAACAACTGAAGGCCTGATGATTTATAAATGTTGTACAAGAATAAGCAGAAGATCCAGAACCTAATTTTCCTTTTGCCTCTATCCTAGTAAAACTCAGGTGGTGTTAAGGAAGCTCAAACTTTGCCCTAGATACACAGGACTAGATGTGCTTTTGAAAATACCTTCTCAATTGACTGACCAGGTGTCAGAGATACAGCACCAGGCCCTGCTACATCTCATTCCATCCTCGCAAATGTACTCTGCACTTGGTAAGCCCATAGCAGAAGGAATACTCAAGTACCATTTCCTGCATCCAATAGAGTGAAGACAGCACCAAAGCAAAGAGGCCTAGAATAGTGTAGTCTGTAAGGAAAGTTTACAGATAGCCAAAGTTACAGCTACTGTTTCAACAACTATTTATAATCTTTGTTGTGGAGACTTGAATATTAGGAATGGTATTCATTATATCAATGAAATGAAATGACATTCATTTCATGTTATTTTTAATCTGAAACAACAGGAAAAATCCAGAAACTTCAGGTGTTTTCTGTGTTGCTGAATAGTGCAGACTATAGCAGAAATATTGCACACTGTTGCTCTAAAGTGTGCCCTATTGCTCAATAGTGCACAATATTATTCAGTAATGCACACTATTTATCAAGAGGTGCACTGTTGAAGAATAGGCAGCTTGTCATCCTGTGAGGGCTTGTGTGCATCAGCAATGCTGAGAGCTAATCTATTGGTAGCTTAACTACTAGCAGGGTCTCCCAAGAGGGACAGGTCTCAAGTGAGGTGCCAGACTAAGACAAACCATCCATCTGGGCAGCAGCAGAATGGGACAGTGTTGGCGGCGAAGGATCACATTTCTGTAACAACAGCAAGAACACTAGAATTATCTGTGTGGAAGAAAGGCCTGGCAATCTCCTTCTGCATCTTGCCACACAAACCCAATGGATAGTCACATCAAAACAAATTGCACTATAGTGGTGGAAGATGAGACCCCGAGGGCAGAAGGCACTCAACTGACTACAGAGGATGAACTGAAGACTTCTCAGAGTAAAGTCAGCATTTATGATGTCATTGGATCAAAGCCCTAGGTATGTCTACTGATGTAGCTGCACATGAATTGAGAGTCAGAAGCTACAAAGATGTTTTACATATTGGGACCTGGAATGTATGAAGCATGAAACAAGGGAAGTTGGAGGTGGTCAAGAATGAAATGGAACGTGTACAACTCTATCTATTAGGTGTCAACAAACTGAAATGGACTGGCATCGGGCACTTTGCATTTGATGATCACATGGTCTACTATGCTGGAAATGAAAAACAAAGAAGAAATGGTGTTATATTTATAATTAAGAAGAAACTTGCAAGAACTGTAATGAAATACAATGCAGTCAGTGAACGCTTAATTTCTATTCGTCTACGAATGCCCATCAACACAATTATAATTCAGGTATATGCCCCAACAACAGCTGCAGAAGAGGAAGAGGTTGATGAGTTCTATGAAAAAGTACAAACTGAAACTGACTGAACAGCCAGACAGGATATCCTGATAGTCATAGGTAACTGGAATGCAAAGGTTGGCAACAAAGAAGAACATAAGAACATAAGAAATGCCATACTGGGTCAGACCAAGGACCATCAAGCCTAGTATCCTGTTTCCAACAGTGGTCAATCCAGGTCACAAATACCTAGCAGTTTCCCAAGACGACACACAGGTTCCATAATGCTTTTATTGGGGCAAGCAGTGGATTACCTGGGTCCTCTTTAATAATGGTTTATGGACCTTTCCTCCAGGAACTTGTCCAAACCTTTTTAAATCCAGCTACACTAACAGCTTTTACTACATCCTCCAGTAACGAATTCCAGAGTCTGATTATGCACTGAGTGAAAAAATAGTTTCTTATTAGTCTTAAACGGATTATATTGTAATTTCATTACATATCCCCTAGTCTTTCTACTTTTTGATGGCATAAAGAATCAATCTAAATTTATCCGTTCCACTACATTCATTAATTTATAGACCTCTATCATATCTCCTCTCAGCCGTCTCTTTTCCAAGTTGAAAAGCCCTAACCTTTTGAGCCTCTTCACATAGGGGTATTCTTCCATCCCCTTTACCATTTTGATGGCTCTTCTCTGTACCTTTTCTAATACCTCTATATCCTTTTTAAGATACGGTGACCAGAATTGCACACAATATTCAAGGTGTGGTTGCACCATGGAACAATACAGAGGCATTATAATATCCTTTGTTTTATTCTCCATTCCTTTTCTTATGATTCCTAGCATTTTATTTGCCTTCTTGGCTGCCGTTGCACACTGGCTAGAGGGTTTCAACATGCTAGCCATGATGACGCCTAACTCTCTTTCCTGAATGGTGGTTCCGAATGTGGAACCTTGCATCATGTAACCATAGTTTGGGTTGTTCTTTCCTAGGTGCATAACTTTGCACTTGTCCACATTAAATTTAATCTGCCATTTGAATGTCCAGTCTTCCAATTTATCAAGGTCCTCTTGCAATTTTTCACAATCCTCTTGGGTTTTAACAACCTTGAATAATTTTGTGTCATCTGCAAATTTGACTACCTCACTCGTTATTCCCATTTTCAGATCATTTATGAATATGCTAAAAAGCAGCAGAGCCAGCATAGATCCCTGGGGTACTCCACTATTCACCTTTCATTAATGGGAAAATTGGCCATTCAGCCCTATTCAGCTTGGAAAATATGGACTTGGCAACAGAAATGAAGCTGGAAAAAGACTGATAGAATTCTGCAAGGCCAACTATCTATTCATCTCAAACACCTTCTTCCAACAACAGAAGCGCCGCCTCTACACGTGGACTTTACCCAATGGATGGCACAAAAATCAAATTCACTACATCTGTGGAAGTCAATGATGAAAAAACTCTATAATATCAACAAAGTCAGAACCTGGAGCTGACTGTGGTACAGATCACCAACTAGTAGTATGCAAACTCAAGCTAAAGTTGAAAAAGAGCAAGCCACTCATGAATGGAGCAAAATATGACCATGATAATATACCACTGGAATTCAAAGACTGCCTGAAAAATCAATTTACTGCTTTAGATACAAATGACAGAGCTCCAGAAGAGTTGCGCAATGACATCAAGAAGACTGTGTTGAAAGAAAGTAAGAAGTCTCTACAAAAGGTGAAAAAGCAAAAATGGCCATTAAGGATGACCGAAGAAACTCTGAAAATTGCCCAGAAATGCAGGGAAGCTAAAGCCAGAGGAAAAAGAGGCAATCACAAACCTCAACAGAGATTTCCAATGTGCAAAAAGACAAGACAAGGAGAAGTACTACAATGACTCATACAAGGAAATAGAATCAGAAACTACAGGTGCTCCTTGTGGTCTTGGGCAAGCCACTTAACCCTCCATAGCCCATGTTCCCTGTAAAATAGTTCTCTGTGTGCTGTGCTTTCCTGTCTAATCAATGTGTTTATACCTCAAAAATTTCCTGTCATGATTTGACAATTTCCAATCTGTAATCAAACCGCTGCTGATCGCTGGAAGTAGCGGTATACAAATGTATACTAAATAAATAAATAAATATTAGAGGAAGAACAAGATTGGCTTTCCTAAAGCTACGAAAGTTAAAGAAAAAATTCTAGCCTCGAATTGGAATTATACAAGATGCTCAAGGATCCATGTTGAATGATGCTGAGAAGATCAAGAAAAGGTGGAAAGAGTCATTATATCATAGAGATCAAGTGGACCAACAGCCTTTTCAACCTGTAACTTATGATCAGGAACCATTGGTTGTAAAAGAAGAAGTTGAAGCAGCTTTGAAGACCTTATCAAACCAAGGCCATGCAGCCTTCCCAGGAGGGAGAGTTGCTTCCTGCCGACCTCGGGCCATCCCGGATGCCTCAGCACGCTCCTGCTGCCCAATCGGGGCAGCCCTCGCTATTTAAAAGGGAGCGCGAGACCCGCAGACCTCCTCTTCAGCCCTGCAGCCTTCCCAAGAGGGAGAGTTGCTTCCCGCCGACCTCGGGCCATCCCAGATGCCTCAGCACACTCCTGCTGCCCAATCGGGGCAGCCCTCGCTATTTAAAAGGGAGCGGCAGAACTTGACATGCCCGCACCCGAGGGCCTCGCCAGAGGGCCCTTTGGTGTGGCCCTTAGGCGGTGGCCCACAGCGAGACGCCCACCTCGTCCACAAATCCTGCTGGAACACCCAGTCCTCGACGGGCCCTAAAAGAACACCTCTGACGTATGTTATCTAAAAGAACACAGCACAGCAGATCATCAGCTTGAGCTCCCCCAGGGTTGAGCTCGCTCTCCACCAGCAACACCGCCCCTCCCCTGTGGACCTCAGCGCCACAAGTAGGCACCGCTGGTCCAAACTGAGCAGTAGCATGCCCCTAGGAGCACTCATCAAGAAGCAGCAAACGCAACAGATCATCAGCTCTATCAGCCGCTACGGTTGGCAATTATAGCCACTACAGTCCGTATCAATCAGTACTCTGCTATCAATAACAACGATACTCTGCCGCTATTTTTCAGGTACTCTGCTACTATTGTTGCCAATATCTGCTACTATTGTTGCCAGTATCTTCCTACCACTACTGCTGGTTTCTACTACTACTATTCCCAATACTTTACTGCTATTCTTACCAGTATTATTGCTGTTACTGCTTGCTGCATGCCACCCACCTCATCCACCAGCTAAACACCCCAGAACACAACACATCACAAGGCCTACAGTGTCTTACTCAAACTAGTCGGGACCTCACTGAACTAAGCTTTTTACAATCACATTGTCTGTACTATCCTACTGCCATAGGGCAAAAGTGTTATCTCCAAAAGTGATGTCTCCAATGTTATAAAAGACCTGAATACCTCCACTTCTGCCCTTGACCCCTGTCCTGTCCCTTGGATCAAGTCTACTAGAGGTTCCTTCAGCCCCTACATCCTATCTATTATACAAACCTCCCTCCAGACTGGTTTTGTTCCACCTCCTCTTAAGCGCGCCACTATCTGGCCAATACTAAAAGGAACAAAACTTGACCCCACTTCCCCTACTTCTACAGACCTATTTCTAGCATCCCTTTTCTTGCCAAAATAGCCGAGAAACTAGTTCAAACCCAACTTCAAAACTATATTGATGAGCACTCTCCCCTCGACCTATTCCAACATGGTTTTAAAAAGAACCATGGTGTTGAAACCCTCCTTACCTCCCTACTAGACTCCCTGTACTTGCACACCCAGAATCCTACCCAAGGATGCCTACTCATATTCCTTGACCTATCTGCCGCTTTTGACTCCCTTCCTCACCATCAACTCTTATGCAGGCTCCACGAAATAGGACTCAGAGGCACAACCCTAAACTGGTTCTGATCCTACTTAGATGACAGAACCCAACAGGTTCGTATTGGCAATGATACCTCTCTCCCATTTACACTAAAACAAGGTGTCCCCCAAGGATCTAGCCTCTCTGCCCTCCTTTTCAATATTTTTCTTCAACCTGTCTGCAACATCTTTCAGAGCTTTGGCATTCAGTACCAATTATATGCGGATGACATGATGTGCTTCACCCCATTTAATCTCTCCAACCCCGACTTTACTAAATTAAGTGATTGCTTAATTACACTAAAATCATGGCTATCTCAACATAACCTTCTAATTAATCAAGCTAAGACTGAAGTTCTACAGGTGTTCTCCGCTACCTCATACACCCCTCCTCCAACCATCACTATTGGAGATCTCACCCTTACTATAAAAAACCAGGTGAAGTATCTTGGAATTATCCTTGATCAGAACCTCTCCTTCACTAATCAAATAAAGAGAACCACTAATACAATATATGCAAAGCTACATACCCTCCGGAATCTCAAACCCCTCATAAGCCCCACTTCTTTTCGTTCTGTCTGTCAAGCCCTCACAACCCCCTCTTGATTACTGCAACCTAATCTATCATGGCCTTCCCAAGAACGCTATACAACCACTCCAACTTGCCCAGAACACGATTGCGCTACTCATAACCAACATTCCCAGGCGATCACACATCACACCAGTCCTATATGATCTCCACTGGCTCCCCATCTACTGCAGGATTAAGTTCAAAGTGCTTACCCTTATACATAAAATCATCTCCAACGAATCAGCTCCATGCCTCTCCCCTCTCATTCCCTTCTCTTCTAACTCTAGAACCCGCCGTTCTATTACCAAAAACCTCATCTCTATCCCAACAACCATAAGATATTGCAAACAATTTACCAGTAACAGGGCCTTTTCCCTCTATGCTCCTACCCTATGGAACTCCCTTCCCCATGAGCTGCGGAACTCTAGAACTCACCTAGAGTTCCAAAAGAACTTAAAAACCCTCCTTTTTCAGGAACATTTTTCCCTTCCACCTTAGTTCCTAACCTTCATCTGCTTCCCCCCAGCTCCTACCCCTTCTAAACCTTCATACTGACAACCAATATGTCGGTAAATACCTTTGTAAATAGTTGTTTATTCTTATGATTAGTTCTCATTGTTATCTTTTATATTTGTTACTTTGTTCTATGTAAACAGTGGAAACACTCTATTTTAAATGTTTTATGTAAACCGTCTTGATTTGTAGAAAGACGGTATATAAAATAGGTTAAATAAATAAATAAATCTCCACATAGGACAAAGGAGACCTTCCTCACCACTTGCCTGTTCACGTCTGTGAGTCTTACACGGCTATACGGCCTGTATTCCTGCATCTCCTGTATTCCCTATATTGCATGTATACTTGGTGTGGTCCATATTATTGCCTGTACTCCTGGTATTACCTGTATTCCCTACACTGCTGTTTTACCTGGTATTGCCTGTATACCCGTTACTGTCTGTATTATTGCCTGTATTCCTGAGACTGCCCATATCCCCTTCATTGCTGTTTTAATTTTGCACGGCATTGCTGATCGTTGTACTCCTTTACCACTGCCTGCCTAGTAACAACATACATTACCTATCCCTCTAGCCCACAAGTAAGTCAACGCAGCAAGGTAGTGACTCTGCTAAGCTGGAGCAGAGACACAACATGGCCCTTTCAAGCATTTACATAGTGACCTTATACCTCCTAGCTCGTTGGCTAGGTAATGCCACAGCGTTTTCCCCAAACCATAACCAAATACCCATTCTTCAAAGCCACAGGAAGAGGTAGACAAGTACACCCCACCACCCATCCGATGGGGACGTACACTCTCGCCAACCCCACCTACTACATATTACACTACAACATAATACAAAAATAAAAAAAGAAATACTCACTCACTCGCAAAATATAAAATGTGCTCTCATAAATGCACGATCAATACGTAAGAAATGGCCAGTCATACCAGACATGATTTCCCTCCATTGCCTAGATATACTCCTGATAACCGAGACATGGCTATTGAATGATGATAATGTCCTCCTCAACCAGCTACTACCTAGCAACTTTACAATACACACATGTCACAGAAGCGGGAAACAAGGAGGAAGTGTATTCGCTATCACCAAAACAGACCTCCATTTCCACTTGAGCAATGCAACCAACGCAACATACATAGACGCAATCACCATCACCAACGAACACTGCTCCATCAACCTGATATACGGGGCCCCATCCACAGACTCCGACTCCCTTGCAACAACAATTGAGCTCGCATCCAACTCACAATACCCAAGCACACCAAGCTAGGTCATAGGTGATTTCAATTTACCATCCTTGCCAGAGGCGCAGGCCTCAGCATTCCTTGATGCATTCAAGGAATTAGGATACATACAACTGGTCCATGAGCCCACCCATGTGAAAGGTGGAACACTGGACCTTGTGTTTGCCCCTCAGACTACCTGTAACACAATAAACACTACTATACTCTCCACCACTGCAGTCCCCTGGTCAGACCACATGTTAGTAATTTTCCAAATATTACTGCCCAATAAATTCCAGAAGAATGCCAATAAGCCCAACAGCACCACCAAAACAGCACCACGTAGGTTCCAAGCCTTCGACAAAGACTTGATCTTAGACCAAACCCGCTCACTCCTCGACTTGACATCTCGCGATCCTGAAAAGCTGGTAACTGCATGGAATGAAAATTTCAGTTCTATTGCACTAAGACCACTATCAAACAATCCACCCAAGAAAAGAGCCGCAGCAGCCTGGTACTCCATCGAGCTTAGAGTGTCACTCTCCTGCCTAAGAAAACTGGAAAGACGATGGCGCAGAACCCACTCCACGGATGACCTAAAGGCGTACAATGCTCAACTGGAAAAGCACCACCAAGCAATATCAGAGAGCATGAAAAGATTCCATACAGACACACTGAAGCGGTCCCTAAATAAACCACATGACCTGTTCACCCTTGTAAAGAACCTAACAAAAGAGCCAGCATCAGAGCAACCTAGTCAGATCCACCCCCAAGTCTTCGCCAACTACTTACAAGCGAAGCTGTGCCAAACCAATAAGTCCCCTGCACCCACCATGACACCTGAACCAAGATCTTCAGCCCCATTGTCCATTTTTTCTAAGCCATCCAAGAAGCACATTGAGGACATAATCGCTGGAATCAACACAACTACTGCACAAACCGACCCTTGCCCGGTGTTCTGGATAAAAGAGTTACAATCGACAGTCAGCCCTTTTTTAGCTAAGCTAATGGACTGCTCCTTCACGACAGGGACTTTTCCACAATCCCTCAAACATACCTCAATCAGGCCACTACTAAAAAACAGCAAGCTTGACCCCAAGAAACCGGACTCATATAGGCCGATATCAAGCATCCCACTCTTGGCAAAAATCATCGAGAAAGATGTCCAAAGACAAATCCAAGAACACATTGATGCTTCTGCCCCACTAGACTCGTGCCAGCATGGCTTTAGAGCTGCGCATGGGTGGAAACTCTCCTCACCATCCTCTTTAGTACCATAATAGCGGGAATTGATAACATATGTCAAGGATATGTGCTCATCTTCTTGGACATAGCAGCCGCATTCGATTCAGTCTGCCATGATCTTCTCCTACACCGCCTCAAGGAGAAAGGGATATGTGACTCAGCACTTGAATGGTGCAAGTCGTATCTCTCAGATAGATGGCAACACGTAAGATCAGGTGAAGCAGCATCGGAACCTTTCCACCAGAGTCAAGGGGTCCCGCAAGGATCCTCTCTCTCTGCCCTGATGTTTAATATATATATGCAACCTATCTGAGATATCATCCGGCCCTTCAAGGTGAATTGCTTGCTATACGATGACGATGTCCTCCTATATATGCCATTCTCCACAGAGAGCCCTGACCTCTCCCCACTGACAGACTGCTTCAACGCATTATCCAGCTGGCTCCAATCGCAAAATCTTCAAATACAACATAAGAAAACGGAAGTCCTTTTCATCACAAGGAACCCAAGATTCATCACACCACCCTGCTTGAAAGTCCTAGATGCAGAACTTCTTACCAAACCCTCTATCAGATATCTGGGAGTCACGCTAGACCAGCGTCTAGACATGAAGATTCATATAAGCAATGTAGCAAAAGCCGTATACCATAAAATCCAATCCCTCAGACACCTACGCTCCCTACTGGAACCGGATGACTTCCGGACAGTGTATCAGGCCTTGATCATACCACATCTTGATTATGCAAATGCCATACTCCAAGGACTCCCGCAATCCACTCTGCATCCTCTACAGCTGGCAATGAACTCCACAGCACGAGTTCTCCAAGGCGCTTCCATGTGGGAACACATGACACCCATCCTGAAACGACTCCACTGGCTCCCCATAAAAGGTAGGATCACATTCAAAACATTAATAATGACCTTCAAGATCATAAACAGGATTGCCCCATCTTCCTTAATTGACCTCATACAGATAACCCCCCCTAACAGATCTAGAAGATCCCCAGCAGCCAATAAACTAGTAATCCCAAAAGTAATGACCAGGTGCTGCCAGACAACGGCGAACAGGGCTTTTAAGCTCACCGCACCGAAATGCTGGAACACCCTTCCACACAGTATCCGGGCAATCAACAATATAACTCAGTTTAGGAAGGCTTTGAAGCACTACCTCTTCCTCATGCATTACCCTGATGACAGCACCACAAATGCCTCATCAGCTAGCTAGCTAAGCCAATACGAATGGTTCAGTCAGTTCGCATTGTACAGATGTAAATAGTTTCCCTTGTTTCGATCCAAATTCTGATACCTGTTAATTGTAAACACAAATGAAATGGTTGAAATGTGTATGAAAATGGTTCCATGTAAACCGCACTGATGGAAAATAGCGCAGTATATAAAAGAAAATAAATAAATAAATAAAGCATTGGGCATTGATGACATTCCCATTGAAGTATTACAGCAATCAGATGAAGATGTTACCATGCTTACAAAGCTCTGCCAGGAAATTTGGAAGACAAATTGATGGCCAACTGACTGGAAAAGATCTGTGTTTATACCAATACTGAAGAAAGGTGATCTGACTGACTGTGAAAATTATCACACAATCTCTCTGATCCCACATGCCAACAAGATTCCACTCAAGATCATTCTGCAGAGACTACAACCATACTTGGAACGAGAACTGCCTGAACTACAAACAGGGTTCAGAAAAGGGCGAGGAACAAGAGACACCATCGCGGATGTGAAATGGATCATTGAAAAGATAAAAGAATACCAAAATGATATCTATATGTGTTTTATTGACTACAACAAGGCTTTTGACTATGTAAACTTTTGGAGTGGAGGAGTGGCCAATGGATGGGGCAAGATACTTCAGGCCAGAAGGTCGGGGGTTCAAATCCCACTAGAGGACAGCAACCTTGGGCCGGAAGGACTGGGGTTTCTAGTCTCACAGGTGCTCCTTGTGGTCTTGGGCAAGCCACTTAACCCTCCATAGCCCATGTTCCCTGTAAAATAGTTATCTCCAAGTTTATAATGCCCTGTTCAATGTAATTTCAGTTTGTTCAATGTAAACCGCACTGATGCAGAATAGCGCAATAAATAAATAAATAAAATAAACCATGAGAAGCTCTGGGTCACATTAAGAAACATGGGTATACCAGAACACCTGATAGTTCTCTTGCACAACCTTTACATTGATCAAGAAGCAACAGTTCAAACAGAACTAGGAGAAACAGAAAGGTTTAAAATCAGCAAAGGTGTTCGACAAAACTGCATACTTTCCCTGTACCTGTTTAATTTATATGCAGAACAGATCATCAGAAAAGCAGGACTGTATGAAGACAACCAAAGTGTGAAGATTGGTGGAAGGCTCATCAACAACCTTCGCTATGTTGATGATACCACATTACTGGCTGAAAATGAAGATTATCTGAAACATTTGCTTCTCAAGATCAAGGAACATAGTCTTAAAATGGGCCTGCACCTTACTGTAAAGAAGCCAAAGATCCTGACAACCGACAAAATCAATAAGTTCATCATTGATGGAGAAGAAATTGAAATAGTTGACAACTTTAACATACTGGGATCAACAATCAATAAAGAAAGGACAAACAGTTAAGAAATCCGAAAACGCTTTGCTGTTGGCAGAATGACTAAGAAGGACCTAGACAAGATTCTCAAGAACAGAGATGTCTCTCTCCATACAAAGATATGACTTGTCCAAGCCAATGTCCAAGCCAATGTAATGGATGCGAAAGTTGGACAGTGAAAAAGATAGACAGGAAGAAAAACGATGCCTTTGAATTATGGTGCTGGTGACGAATACTGTGTATATCATGGACTGTCCGAAGAACAAACCAGTCAATACTAGAGGAGATCAAACCTAAGCTTTCCTTGGAAGCTCAGATGACAAGACTTCGACTTTCATACTTCATACACATCATGCGAAGAGAGAGATTGTTAGAGAAAGACATCATGCTTGGCAAGGTAGGTCAACGCAATGAGTTGGATTGATAGAATAACAGCAGCTATGGATACCACTCTATCAACAATGAGCTGCCTGACTAAAGATTGAACATGGTTTAGGTCAACTATCCAGAGGGTCACCATGAGTCAACACCAACTCAACGGCACTTAACAACAACATAGTTCAATAGGGCATACAATTGAGCAACAGTTGCACTATTGACAATATTACCCCAAAACAAAAGAAATTAGAAAAAAATCAGAATGAACTGAAAAATCTCACAAGCCACAAGTGAAACTGAATAGAGTGAAAAATGTTTCCTATTTTTTGATGATTTTAGGCCTGTTCTGCAGTTTACAGTTCTTTGTAGCCTAGACTATAGTGAAAACCTCTGCGTTTAAGTGAACATTGCTTTGTTTAGAATTTTGGTAACTTAAAGCTTAGGAGACATTGTGGCCTCATCTGTACTGGCTGTCCACTGCCTATTCGGCCTGCCAGAATCGGGGCGTGCAGCAGTAGACCCGATTCTGATCCTGCAGGGGCTAGATGTGCCCGCGGGATCAGAATTGGGTCTACCAGCCTGGATGTACAGGCCGTGGCCCGATTCTGACCAGCCAGATATCCAGCATCTCCCCGGTTAGTCCAGCCAGGCTTCTGCATGGAGCAGCAGTTGCATGGCATCCTGTTGCTATGCCACCACGGCTCCATGCAGGAGCCATGCTCACCAGCAGACTGCATAACCTTTTTTCCCCACAGCCCGACCCTCAATCAGGCCTGCTGTTGCCAAGATTGGGCTGCGGGAAATCCCCTGCACATCCTTACCAGTCTAGCAGGCCCAGGATCCAGCATCCCCTGACATCCAGGGGGACCTATTCCACCTCTGAGATGGAATAGGTTTCCTGTTTACTGGCCGACCCTGAACGTACAGGGCCGACCTCAGAATTGACCCTGTACATCCAGGGCATGATGCCACTCACTGCCTGCCCTCGCTCTTCCCTCGGCCCGCCCCCTCCTGCCCACGAACAGAGCTCCCCACACAACTTGTATTTATGTGCAGGGACCTCTGTTCCGCCAGCACAATCCAGGCATTTAGCGGGTCTGGACGCTAAAAGCGGTCAGAATGACCCCTTGTGGATTTATTGATAAATTCTGTGTTTTAATTTTCAACAAAATAAAAAACGTTTGCTATTAGCTTGTTTAAAGTGTCTTAAGACAAATAGTCTTAAATTATTTTGGAGCTTAACTTCCCTAGATGAGAAAAAATTATTAGCTTAATTGGAGTGTTTTAAGTCAAACAGTCTTAAGTACCTTGTGTGTCTTTTTCCCATTTTCCCTTTGTAACTCCTACCTACCCCAGGCACATTCCTTAATTTATAGTCTGTTATCCCAATTAAGAGAACAAGGAAATTGTTTTCACAAAATTAATTTGTAATTTAAATAAAGAAGGAAGTAAGCTTGACTTAATAAATGGTTCAATTGCAGTCTCCTTGCAAGTCATTGACTATTCAACATAAAATATACCAAATAAATTTCAAAGGCCTTTACATTGGATTAAACATTTCCTACACTTTTATCAACTCTTAGGACCCGATATTCAATTAGGCAGGCTATATGCCACTACGGCGCATAGCCATGCCCACCAACCCCAAACCCTGGAAATTCAATGCCGGGTCATATGCAGCCTCAGCAGTGAATATCAAGGGTTTGCCACATATACCAGAAGCAACATTAGCTAACCGGGCAGCAGTGATATTGCATGCTGCCTGGTTAGCTTCTGCACCTTATAGATAGGTGAGGGTTTTCTTCACTAACCAGGCAGCATGCAATATCATTGCTGTCTGATTTTCACTTGTCGCCACCTCTGCTCCTTCCCATAATGCCCCCAACACACCCTAATGCTTAGCAGTTAGCATCAGGGTGCGTAAGGAAGATGTTCGGGGATATTCAGCGGCATTAACCATGTTAGTGCCTTTCAATATCCCTCTCAGCGGCAGTTACAAGGTTTACAGGGCTGTAACCCATGTAACTGCCCTTCGAATATCAGGCCCTTAATAACTAACTACTCAACAGTATCAGAATACAGAGAGCAGCCTAGCAGTGAGGCGGGGGCTATTCATTTTTTAGTAGTGAGTGCCACATGTAAGGTTATCTACTAGTTGGTACAAAGAGATCCTGCCTTTCAGAGAATGAGTCAGTTCTGGAGGCTAGAGTGGCAGATCTGGAAGAGCTGAGGCAGGCAGAGAGATTTATAGAGGAGACCTACAGGGACTTAATAGCAAGGTCCCAACTCCAGTCTGGCAGCCTCTGTGCTGCCTTGGAGGAGCTCAGTCACCTGAAAGGAAAATATCACCTTGGGGTGGCAAAAATGATCTTATAGCTAGGACCGACTCTCCAATTGATGCAACATCATTTTATTTCATTTATTAGATATTTTACCTGCCCTTACAAAAAGACCAAGGCAGGATATATAAAAACATACATAAAACATACAATTATATCATACCATAAAATTGACACATTAACATGCTAGCATAGCAACAAATTAACAGCAGCATCAGAAGCATCCATAAAACCACCCATAGAATATCACTCAGTCATGCTGAGGAAACAAAAATGTTTTCACTGTCCTCTTAAACCACATGAGATCATCCAGGAAACAAATGTCAATAGGCAATCCATTCCACAAAAAGGGCAATGAACGTGTCAGTGCCCTGGCCCACAATCTGGCCAAATGAAACAATTTTGCCCCAGGAAGAGCAAATTAACAAGCACCCTGGGACTGAGTGACCCAAGAAACATTATGCAATTGAAAATAAACCAACAAATAACTAGGGCGCAACTGATGAAATATTTTAAACCCAATAACTAGCAACTTAAATTTATCACATTGCGCAATAGGCAACCAGTGCAGGGCCTCCAGTATAGGCGTCACATGATCCCAAAATCCAGCCCTAACTAATAACTTAGCCACCACATTCTGAGCCCTCTGCAGGTGCCCTAAGGTCTTTGCAGGGAGTCCAGAATACAATGCATCATAATAGTCCAGTCTTGAAAAAATAAACGACTGAATAAGTGTAGCCACATCCTGATGATCAAAAAATAGATGCACACTCCGCAGCTGGTGAAAATAGAAAAATCATACCTTCACTGCCTTAGAAACCTGTGGCTCCAGCATTACAACACTATGAAAATCAACTCCCAAACTCTGTACCTGATCCTTTACTTCCAACTGGAACCCCTGCCGTAATAAACAAGGTGGACTGCAACAAAAATGTGGGGAACATACCCAGAGAACCTCTGTCTTCTGACAATTCAATACCAGCTTACTCTCTCTCTCATCCACACATCAAGCCTCTAGCTTCTGCAACTGGGCAACCTGCTACTTACCAGGCGGAAGGTATAACTGAATATCGTCAGCAAATATCTGGACCTGAAGAGCATGGCCCTGAATAAGATGGGCTAGGGGCTGGACATACAAGGTACAAATTGAACAATGAAGACAAAGATGCCCTCTCAGGGACACCAAAACACACAGGATACAATGAAGACAACTGCATACCGGTTACCACATACTACTATGTTCAGACAAAAAGGACTCCAGCCACATCAGAGGTAGTCCTCCAACTCAAGAAGATGCTAGTCACCACAACAAAATATTCTGTTGTATCAAATGTACCCAAAAAATCCAAAAGCAAAAGCAATGTATCATCCCCTCTATCGAAGTACGAAATTAAATCTTCCTGTATCGCCATTAAGGCTGTCTCCATACTACAAGGACAATGAAATCCCGTTTGATATCATGAAGATAGCCCCTTTCATTAACAATAGCTTAAAATTGAAGCAGAACCACCTTCTCTTGCACAGATGGATCTCCAAGGGCTTATGTCTAAGAAGGAAGGGTTAGCACGGCCATTATAGTTGGTCATTTAATCATTATCCCTTTCTACTTGGCTCTCCCACCCTGTGGGACATTTAAATTTTCCCATTCCAATTGTTTGTCCTACCCTGTGGGACATATGAATAACATGCTAGTTTATGGCCCCAAAATACAACATGACTGGTTACTGCAGAATGTGTATGTCATATTGGTTGTAATTTGGGCACTTTCTTGTTAGAATTTAATCCGATCTGGCATGGGCGACATAAAAAATATATCCGAAAGGATGGAAAGGATTAGGAATGTAGATAGTTGGGTGACATGAGGATTGCTTGGCATCTTACCTGCCTAGTGCAAACATGGTAGATTCCCACACTAATGACATAAGAAGATGTGGGAGAAAGATTCTGGAAGCCAAATTTAAGATTTTGGGTAGAAAGCTAAAATCCAAAAACTCTAGGGTGGCATTCTTAGAAGTGCTTCCTTTCCACATGCAGGACCCCAGAGAAAAACAGGGTCTTACTGTGTAGCTGAGATGATGATGCAAGGAAGAGGGCTTTAGGATTGTTAGAAACCGGGTGACATTTTGGGGAAAGAGAAGCCTATTCTGAAAGGATGAGGCTCCACCTTAACCATAGTGGAACCCAGCTGCTGGCACTAACATTTGAAAAGGACATAGTGCAGCTTTTAAACTAGATCATGGAGGAAGCAGAAACTGCTAAGCTGCACGTGGTTCAGAGTGAGACATCTTTGAAGTATATTAGCAGAACAGGGAAGTTAGAGAATTCCAATAAAGAGGTTGCAATAAATGTCAAAGTACCTCAGGTGCCTATAAGTGAAAGGCAGAGTTGGAAGATTCCAAACCATCCCTGTTCTGCTAGGCAGTTGTAAATAAAAACAAAAACATATTTTGAAATATCTGCATGAATACTAGAAGTCTAAAAAATAGAATGGGGGGAGTTAGAATATATGACACTGAATGAAGATCTAGATATAACTGCATCTCAGAGACCTGCTGCGGTAAGCATAACCAATGGGACACTGTAATACCATAGTACAAATTATATCACAATTATAGGGTGGATCAGATTGGTGAATGGCTGGCGCTATATGTTAAGGAGATGATTGGATCAAATAGGATAAAAATTTTGCAGGGAACAAAATATGCTATGGAATCTTTATGGATAGTAATTCCATGTATGGTAGAATTAAGGGATACTACTGTCCATATGGCCAAAATGAACAGACATGATGAAATGCTAACAGAAATTAGGGCAGCTAAAAATTTGGCAACATAGGAATAATGGATGACTTTAATTATCCCACATTGGACAGGGTCATGAGGATATGCTAGGAAGGTAAAGTTTCTACATAAAAAACATAGAAATATAAAAAAATGACAGCAGATAAAATATTTTTTATGTTTCTATGTTGCTGTCTAGAAACTTTATCTCTCTATTATATCCTCATGTAACATTTACCCAGTCAATAGTAAAATAATTGAACATAAGAACATAAGATATGCCATACTGGGTCAGACCAAGGTCCATCAAGCCCAGTATTCTGTTTCCAACAGTGGCCAATCTAGGTCATACGTACCTAGCAGTTTCCCCAAGGGACACAGGTTCCACAATGCTTGTATTCGTTCAAGCATTGATATCATGGGTCCCTTCTTAATAATGGTTTATGGACCTTTCCTCCAGGAACTTGTCCAAACCTTTTTTAAACACAGCTACAATAACAGCCTTTACTACATCCTCCGGTAACAAATTCCAGAGTTTGATTACACGTTGAGTGAAAAAATATTTTCTTTTATTAGTCTTAAATAGTTTACCCTGTAGCTTCATTGCATGTCCCCTAGTCTTTCTATATTCTGATAAGGTAAACAATCGATCTACGTTTACCCGTTCCACTCCGTTCATTAATTTATAGACTTCTATCATATCTCCCCTCAGCCGTCTCTTTTCCAGGTTAAAGAGCCCCAACCTTTTTAGCCTTTCTTCATAGGAGAATCCTTCCATCCCCTTTACCATTTTGGTGGCTCTTCTCTGAACCTTTTCTAAAATCGCTATATCCTTTTTAAGATACGGCGACCAGAATTGCACACAATATTCAAGGTGCGGTCTCACCATGGAACTATATAGAGGCATTATAATATCTTTTGTTTTATTTTCCATTCCTTTCCTTATCATACCTAGCATTCTATTTGCTCTCTTGGCCGCTGTTGCACACTGGGCCGAGGGTTTTAACATGGTATCCACAATGACGCCTAAATCTTTTTCCTGGGTGGTGGTTCCTAATGTGGAACCTTGCATCGTGTAACCATAGTTTGGGTTGTTCTTCCCTAGGTGCATAACCTTGCACTTGTCCACATTAAATTTCATCTGCCATTTTGATGCCCAGTCTTCCAATTTATCAAGATCCTCTTGGAATTTTCCACAATCCTCTTGGGTTTTAACAACTTTAAATAGTTTGGTGTCATCTGCAAATTTGATAACCTCACTCGTTATTCCACTTTCCAGGTCATTTATGAATATGTCAAAAAGCAGCGGACTCAGCACAGATCCCTGGGGTACACCACTATTCACCTTTCTCCATTGGGAAAATTGGCCATTTAGCCCTACCCTCTGCTTTCTATCTTTTAACCAGTTCCTGATCCACAATAGCACACTGCCTCCTATCCCATGACTCTTTAGTTTTGCCAAAAGTCTCTGATGAGGGACCTTGTCAAAGGCTTTCTGAAAGTCCAGATACACAATATCAACAGACTCACCTTTGTCCACCTGATTACACAGGTATACTACCAAAAAACTGCCTCCAGTTTTGCAACTGATTCCTATAGATTTTGGGGTGCTGAATCCAGGAAAAATAGCCAAAATGTTCCATCACGTCACGTTTTCTTGCAAAATTAGATTTCTTACCCATATAAGGAATGTTCACATAATTTCTTCTTAGCCGACTGCAGTTTATTTTCTTGGCCCAAAATAGAGGTTGTAATGGTTAACTAACTAGAAACACTCCCTCATGATATTTTAGAGTGTTTTGTATTCATTTTATAAATTAACAGGACAATTGGGAGGCGGGGGGCTAAATCCAGTACTCGCGCTGGCGCATGTTCTTTCCTATTCGCCTCGCCTCGTTCGTTCGCTCGCTCAAACACGGTGGTTGCGACATGAACGTTCCTGTCAAATTTCAGTTTCTTGCAAGTTCATTATTACCTTTTGTTTGCTCAGTCGTAATCCAGCTTTATTCCGAAGTGGTTCACTACAGTTGTAGTTTGCAGTGCTGTGTATTTGTGATGGCTCACAGAGCCAGTGGTTGCGTCAACTCTCCGGACAGTTTTTGTTTTATTTGTGGGGAATATACCGTGAAAAAGCGGCAGAGGAACATTTCTGCATTTATTAAAAAAGTATATTTCGCCTATTTCGGTTTGAAGTTAGGCGATCAAGACAAACCGTGGGCTCCTCACAAAGTGTGCAAGACATGTGAGGAAGATCTACGCTTATGGATGAAAGGTAAAAAACAAGCATTTCGTTTCGGAATACCTATGATGTGGCATGAACAAAGAGACCACAGCAGTGACTGCTATTTTTGCTCTTGCATTGTGAAGGGATACAACTTAAAAAATAAGAACGTAATAAGTTACCCCAACCTTCCCTCAGCAATTAGGCCTATGCCTCATAGCAACGAAGTACCTGTGCCTGAACCACCAAAATCTTTGGATCATATTTGTGTGGACGGTTCTGATCATGATGAGATTCATCAGATGGCTTTTCCCGATGAGTCCAGTACTTCCGAGTTTGAAACTGAACCAGATCCGAAACCTGAACTTTTCTCTCAAGCTGAATTGAATGATTTAGTCCGGGATTTAGGACTCCCAAAAGATGCTGCCCAACTGCTAGGTTCTCGGCTTAAACAGAAAAATCTATTATCACCAGGAACAACTTTTTATTGGTACCGAAACCGCGAGACACAATTTTTGAAGTATTTCAGCAAAGAGGAAGATTTGGTATTTTGCAACGATATATACGGAGTGATGGAAAAGTTTAAACTCAAGTATGATCCTGCTGAATGGCGGCTGTTCATTGATTCGTCAAAAGACAGCATAAAAGGTGTTCTTCTTCATAATGGCAACACATTCGCTTCAGTTCCTATTGCTCACTCTGTTATTCTCCAAGAAAAATACGAGAATTTGGCCCTGATTCTTCAGAAGATTCGTTATGATGAGCATAAGTGGATGATTTGTGGAGACTTTAAAATTCTATCCATGCTATTAGGGCAGCAATCCGGTTTCACCAAATATCCCTGCTTCCTTTGCTTGTGGGATAGCCGGGCCCGCGACCTACACTGGGGGAAAAAAGACTGGCCAATTCGGGAGTATTTGAGACCCGGTGAGAAAAATGTTCTTCATGAGAGCTTGGTACCTCGTGATAAAATTCTATTACCACCTCTCCACATTAAGTTGGGTCTCATTAAGCAATTCATCAAGTCCCTTCCAAAAGATGGTGAGTGCTTTCGGTACCTTTGCTCAAAGTTCCCCCGACTTTCTGAAGCAAAGCTAAAGGAAGGAGTGTTTGTTGGCCCTGATATAAGGAAACTCATTTCAGATGGAGCATTCGCTGAAACGATGTCTGAGAAGGAAAAAGAAGCCTGGGATTCCTTCAAGGATGTTGTTCTCAAATTCTTGGGGAACAGGCGGGATGAGAACTATAAGGATATTGTTGCCAGGATGCTCAATGCCTTCAGAGAACAAGGCTGTAACATGAGCCTGAAAGTCCATTTCTTGCACTCCCATGTGAACTACTTTCCCGAAAACTTGGGGGCGTACAGTGAAGAATAAGGTGAAAGGTTTCACCAGGACATCAAGGACGCAGAGAGAGAAGGTACCAAGGAAGATGGAACACCACTATGATGGCTGATTTCTGCTGGTTGCTGCTGCGGGAAACCCCAGCTGAAAAATACGCCAAGCAGCGCACCAAGAGAAGCATTCGGGGGAAGAAGAAACGGGCCCACCAGGAGATTGATTGACCCAAGAATGACTTTAAAATTTAACCTTTTTGACAAATATCGTGTTTTTACTAAACTTTGAAATAAAAATTTGCTAGTTATTACCACAGTGTCGGATCTCATTTATTAGAATTTTATTTTCACACCATCGGGTGTTTGTCTTCATGTATTGCAATGGTGCGGTTTGCGTTTTCTATTCTTACATACATACCTGTACAACATTTTTTGCACATTTCTTTGCTTTGCTTTGTGTCTAACCTCGCTCTTATATGCTCAATGTTTGTGCACATGTATGTGGCTGTTTTAAGTGCAGACAATTTTGCTACCATAACAGTGTGTTTTGTTGACATTACTCTATTCTTATGTGCTGCATTGTTACAATTTTCTTTATTCTTATTTGAATAACTACTAAACAATTAGTATAAAGAATTCATCCAAGAAACTTTTATCTCGATCGCACTCAATCTGAAACGTTCACCTCAAACTGCTAACCCAATGTAGCAAAAAATCTGTACGTGATGGAGCAAATTGGTTACCAGATTTGGATTCAGCGCACCAAAAAACGTAAAAATCAATCGAAACATTAGAGGCAGTTTAAAAAATTTTTTTTTTAGTGTACCTGTGTTATTCACTCCTTCAAAAAAACATAACAGATTAGTAAGAGAAGATCTTCCTTGTCTAAAGCCATGTTAGCTGTCTCCCATTAGGTCATGACTATCTAAATGCTGAGTAATTTTATTCTTTATGATGGTTTCTACCATTTTTCCCGGTACTGATGTCAGGCTCACCGGTCTGTAGTTTCCCGGATCACCCCTGGAACCCTTTTTAAAAATTGGTGTTACATTGGCGATCCTCCAATCTTCAGGTATTAGAGATGATTTTAATGATAGTTCACAGATTACTAATAGCAGGTCTGCAATCTCGTATTTCAGTTCTTTCAACACCCTTGGATGCATACCATCCAGCCCAGGTGATTTGCTACTCTTCAGTTTATCTAATAGTTGTAATACATCTTCCCGATGTATCGATATTTCCTTCAATTCTTCCGCACCTTTAAATACCACTTCAATCATGGGTAACATCCCTACATCTTCCTCAGTAACGACTGAAGCAAAGAATTCATTCAATCTCTCCGCTATCGCCTTGTCACCTCTTAGTGCTCCTTTAACCCCTTTATCATCTAATGGACCAACTGACTCTCTCACAGGTTTTTTGCTACGAATGTACTTGAAAAGGTCTTTACTTTGCGTTTTTGCTTCCGCAGCAAGCTTCTTCTCAAATTCTCCTTTTACCTGCCTTATCAATGCCTTGCATTTGACTTGCCAGTGCTTGTGCTGTTTCCAGGTTTCGTCGTTTGGCTCTTTTTTCCATTTCCTGAAAGATGCTTTTTTGGCAACAACAGCCTCTCTGACCTCACCTTTAAACCATGCTGGCTGTTTTTTGGACTTCCTTCCACTTTTCTTAAAGCGTGGAATACAGCTGGTCTGGGCTTCCAAGATAGTATTTTTCAACAACAGCAAAGCCTGATGTACGTCTTTAACCTTTGCAACTGCTCCTTTTAGTTTTTTCTTAACTGTTTTCCTCATTTTATCATAGTTTCCCTTTCGAAAGTTAAAAGGTAGTACTGTCCTTACTATCCCTCCTCCACTAATTAAATCAAAGGCGATCATGCTATGATCACTATTGCCAAGTGGCCCCAACAACCTTATCTCTTGCACTAGATCTGGTGTTCCACTAAGGACTAGGTCTAATATGGCTTCCCCCTGGTCGGTTCATGAACCAGCTGCTCCAAGAAGCAGTCATTTATTTCATCTAGGAACTTTATCTCCCTAGCATGTCCTGACGTGACACTGACCCAGTCGATACCGGGGTAGTTGAAATCACCCATTATTATTACTGCACTGTAACTTTTGTTAGCTTCCTTGATTTCTTTGAGCATTTCATCATACATTTGGTCATTCTGGCAAGGCGCTCGATAGTACACCCCCACTGCCATTGCCTTCCCCCTTTTACATGGAATTTCAATCCATATAGATTCTACAAAAGATTTTGCTTCCTGCAAAACTTTAATCCTTTCTGACTCAATGCCCTCTCTAACATAGAGAGCAACCCCTCCACCAATTTGATCAGCTCTATCATTACGATATAGTTTGTACCCAGGTATCACAGTGTCCCACTGGTTGTCCTCCTTCCACCATGTCTCTGATATTCCAATCATATCTAACCTTTCATTTAGTGCTATATATTCTAACTCTCCCATCTTATTTTTTAGACTTCTAGCATTTGCATACAAGCATTTTAGAGAATGTATTTTACTCATATTAATTTGGCTATTGTTAGACATGTGTAATTTGGGATCTTTAAGCTCAGTCTGCTCCATACTTGAGGGCATTTGGGCTACTTTACTCTTTTGTGGAACCTCTCTGCTTTTGGTAGTATCCTTCAAAGATACATTCTTCCGAACCATCTGCTCTTGGGCGACTGTCGGCTTTCCCCTAATATCTAGTTTAAACGCTGCTCTATCTCCTTTTTAAAGGTTAATGCCAGCAGCCTGGTTCCATCCCGGTTAAGGTGAAGCCCATCCCTTCGGAAGAGCCCCTCCTTTCCCCAGAATGTTCCCCAGTTCCTAACAAATCCAAAACCCTCATCTCTGCACCATTGTCTCATCCACACATTGAGACTCCGGAGCTCTGCCTGCCTTTTGGGTCCTGCGCGTGGAACAGGAAGCATTTCAGAGAATGCTACCCTGGAAGTTCTGGATTTCAACTTCCTACCTAAAAGCCTAAATTTAACCTCCAGAACCTCCCTACCACATTTTCCTATGTCATTGGTACCGACATGTACCAAGACAACAGACTCCTCCCCAGCACTATCTAAGACCTTATCTAGGTGGCGCGTGAGGTCCGCTACCTTCGCACCAGGCAGGCATGTTACCAGACGATCCTCACGTCCACCAGCCACCCATCTATCTACATGCCTAATGATCGAATCACCAACTATAACGGCTGTCCTAACCCTTCCCTCATGGGCACATGGTCCTAGAGAAACTTCCTCGGTGTGAGAGGGTTTTACATCACCTGGAGGACAGGTCCTAGTTACAGGATCACTTCCTGCCACACCAGGGTGATGCTCTCCTGTCATGTGACCTCTCTCCTCCATGGCAACAGGGATGCTGCCAGACGGGAGGTGGGACTTCAGGACTATATCCCTGTAGGTCTCGTCTATGTACCTCTCTGTCTGTCTTATGCTTTCCAAGTCTGCTACTTTAGCCTCTAGAGAACGGACTCGTTCCCTGAGAGCAAAGATCTCCTTGCACCTAGTGCACACGTAAGACCTCTCACCAACTGGGAGAAAATCATACATGTGACACTCAATGCAAAAGACTGGAAAGCCCCCATCCCGCTGCTGGACTGCTGTCTGCATCTTAGTTTTAAGTTTGTGTTTAGATCTAAGTTCTTTACTTACTAAGGGTTGCTATGGATATTTATACTAATAAAACTGTACCTAATACGTGTAATATACCTTGTTCACCTGAAGCTTAACTAATCTCAGGTCCTTAGTGTATGACTGAAGTCACCCATTATTATTTTGTTGCCAAATTAAATAAATGACTGCTTCACGGAGTAGCTGGTCCAAAAACTGACCAGCAGGAGCTATTTTAGTACTAGTCCTTTATGGAACAGAGTTTGGTGTGAGAGGTTGCAGTGTTGAGACCAGGACTGGCCCCTCTACTAGGCAGACCAGTGATGGCGGAACGCCTTTTTCTTTGGGGGGGCCCCAAGCTCTGCCCTATCTCCATCCCTAAGCCAGACAACCTGCATGAGGCTGCAATCACCAGTCTTCTGCCCGAGGAGATCCGATCTCACAAGAGCAGAAAGGAGGGGTCTTTGCCACGATCATGGTGCTCTTCTGCCTGTGGAGGATGGGATCCCCGTGGGCAGCCTGTTGTCTGCTGGGCTGTGACCATGGCCTTCCCTTCCTGTTCTGCCCCAAGGATCTGATTTCTCACGGACAGACAGGAAGGGTCTTTACCACAATTACGTCAGAGAAATAGTGGTAGGTCCAAGGCCCTTGTGGCCCAGCCCTTTCCAATGTCTATGAAGCAGACTAGGTATCCGCTAGGGCAGCAAACCTTGGGAGCCACAGCACAGCACTGGCACCAGCACCAGAATGGGAACAGTCTACATAGAAAAGCAGAGCAGTGATCGCCTCGGAATGCACATGCTCATGTCCTGCCATCCCTATCCCCTCCGATGGGAAGTTTATGTCAGAGGAGGCAGGACCAGCAGACCATATGTGCCCACATAGTGCTTGAAGACCTACCTCCTCGCTGCTTTTCTTTTTCTGTGCAGGTTTGACTGGGAGACATAGGTATAGTACAGGCAGTGGTGGCAGGGAGAAGGTAAGGGGTTGGGAGAGGCTGGACACCTCAAGGGGGAAGGGGAGAAGCTGGACACCTCAGTGAGGGGAAGAGGAGAGATTGGACTGTAGGGATGGGGGGGAAGAGGAGGAAGAGCACAGGACTGAAGGTCAGCAGCTACCCTAGAGCTGGCCCTGGTTGATACCAGTTGGCAATAATGATCATAAAGTAATTAAATTCAATTTGACTTACTAACCGGAGGGAGGACAATAACTTTCAGCATTTAACTTTCAAAAATAAGGAGAACGGTTAGAAGAAAAACTAAAAGGAACAGCTAGATGATGTTTAAAAATAGCATTCTAGAAGCTCAGACCAGATATATTCCACACACTAACAAAGGTATAAAGAAGGTAAAAGAGGCTAGCATAGCCAAAAGAACATCTTTCAAAAATGGAAAGTGAATCCAAATGAAGAAAATAGGAAAAAGCGTAAGCAGTGGCAAGTTAGATGAAAATCATTGATCAGGCAGGCAAAAAGAGAATTTGAAAAGAAGCTTGCAATAGAGGCAGATATTTACATGCTGGGCAGCTGCCAAACTTGCCCAGCTCATGATATGCTACCTCAAAAATGCTATTTCATACAAGGAACAGGTCTCAGACTGGAACAGGGAAATCACCAATGAGGTAAAACCTCTGAACAGCGATCCCCTTCTTTGCATCAAGGACCCTAAGTTCCCTTTTTCTTATTTTTTAATTTTATTCATATTTTATATTAATATTTGTAAAAATCAATGTCTTGCAATGAGTTAAGCATTATGGGATGATTCTCAGCGATATCGGCTGGTCATAGAAAAAGGATGTAATTTTTAAAAATGCTATGTATCCAATTTTATGCAGAATAGAGAAGAAGCTGCATGTCTTCAATAAACTGGTATCCCCCGAGGAAACCGCTTGGTCGGTGAAACGCACAAGCGCTGATGACTTGCGTTGGGACTACAGTTTAAAATTTTCAGATAAGAAAATAAGCATTTCTCACTACTTTGTATGACTGCGACATTAGCTACATTTGCTTTGAACATCTTAGTCATTATTGACGTTATGAACTTTTCAAACCTGAGCAAGCAAGTAGCAGCAGAAAAGTTTCGGAGTCATTAATAGAACAAAAGTTTGGAATGTAGTGGCAAAAGTGCTTAACTCATTGCAAGACATTGATTTTTACAAATATTAATATAAAATATGAATAAAATTAAAAAATAAGAAAAAGGGAACTTAGGGTCCTTGATGCAAAGAAGGGGATCGCTGTTCAGAGGTTTTACGTCATTGGTGATTTCCCCGTTCCAGTCTGAGACCTGTTCCTTGTATGAAATAGCATTTTTGAGATAGTGAATGCATGGGGCAATATTGGTAATTGACAGGTATATTGATTGTTCCCATAAAAACCCGACAGGAGAGAGTTTGTCAGCTCATGATATGGCCCTGGTCCCTGGATTTCTGCATGCTAACTGCATACTTTTACATTTTTTTAATTAAAGCATAGTTGCCAAGCCCTTGAACATTCTTTCAATTTTTTTTAAGTCATCTGTCCCTCCTGGCATTTTAGATTGTCTGCAGACTGATAAAGTTTGTCTTTTAACCCTTTCACATAATGCCACTAATCAATATTTGCTTTCTGGAAAAAAGTGAATAGAATGTCAGGGATCATTCAAAAAGGAGTGGAGAATAAACTGGGAATATCATCATTATGCCTCTTTATAGCTTCCTGGTGTAACCACACCTGAGCATTGTGGGAAGTTCTGATCATTCCATTTCAAAAAGGATATAGGAAAACTTCAGAGTAGGGCAATAAAAATGATAAAGGGGGATAGATCACTCTATTATGAAGAAAGACTAAACAGATTGGGGCTCTTCAGTTTGGAGAAAAGATTAGTGAGAAGGGATATGATAGAAATGTATAGTCATGAGTGGGGTGGAATGGTTAAATTGGGAAGAGTGTTCAGCATTCAAACAACACAAAACATAAGAGGACACTCCATGAAATTATCAATCAGCAGACTGAAAACAAATCTTAAAGAGAATTTTTTCACAGTACTCACAATTCAGCTGTGGCCAGATGATACAGTCAAGGCAACTAGCATAGCAGGGTTTGAAAGGTTTGCACACATTTTTGTTTATTTGCATTTAGCTCATGCCCTTCCATTGGTAATTTAAGGTGAGTTACATTCAGGTACATAGATATTTCCCTATCCCCAGAGAGCTTACAATCTAAGTTTATACCTGAGGCAATGGACAGTTAAGTAATTTGCAGAATGAGGTGTAGTTTGATTCAAATTCTGATCTTTCTGGGTTCTAGGTTGCTGTGCTAACCACTAGGCTATTCCTCCACTCCACTTTTCCTGGAGAAAAAGTCCAAAAAAATGATTAATAGGGTAGACTTGGAGATGCCATCACTTATTCATTCAAATGAGCTATGAGAAATTTAATCAACATTTTGGGATCTGCCAGGTACTTGTAACTCAGACTGGCCAGTGTTGGAAACAGGATGCTGAGCTTGACAGATGGGTCTGACTCAGCATGGCTTACTTTATGTGGATGATTGGGAAAATTCTTCCTTCTGTTAACTTGCTAGGAGTGGAGGAGTAACTTCAGAACCCAAAGACCAGGGTTTGATTCCCACTAGCACTCCTTGTGGCCTTGGGCAAGTCACTTAACTCTCCATTGCATCAGAAAAATGTTATCAATGTCCCTGCTTAATGTACATTATCAAGGTTAAGTTACAATGTAAACCACTTTGACTGAAGCGATGTAAACATTTTTTTTTCATAAAAAGCAGTAACTCACCATAACAATTGTTTTATGACTATGACTGCATCTTTGGAGGGGGGGGGAGGGAGGACGGAGGAGGGGTGGCAACCTCATACTGCGGAACCCATGACACGGTCTTTAGAGGCCTGCTATTCACGGTGTGGACAAGATCAAATGAAATTGCTTACCATTTGTTTGGATAAATATTACATGAGCGACTTTGAAGGATTTTTAGCGGAGGAGAAATGTGACTATCTGAAAGGATTGAGCAGTGCTATGGTATAGTGGCCCTTAAGCCTTTATCTCTAAACAAGAATCCCCATATGGGTCAGTTCTAATGCCAGGAACTACCCACATGGAGAGTGAGATAACCTGAACTAAAAGGGGACCATCAAATGAACATGGTGGGCTATATTTTTAAAGCATGCTATGGTTAGCATGCACTAACACAAAGCGCACAGTATTTATCTCAGATTCCCTTTTATACAATGGTATCTGTTTATTAATAATTCATTAGACAGCACTAACGTGGTGCGCACTTAATAGATCTAGCCCATGGTTTTTAAATTGCTGCTTTGACTGCAATAACGCCTGGTATGATCTTGCTGATCTGTGAGCATAAACATTCCATTTTCTAATAAATGACAACTCCAAAGGCAGATCTACCTTGGAAGTCTCAGAAATTGAAAGACCAGCTGTCTTTTCCTAAATTCCTAGCTTTCTACTTTGAGAGTCATTCCTGGTTGCAGGTTTTGGGCCATACACTATGGATATCTAATGCTCTAAAGTGCCTTACCAAATAAAATGTGCACAATGTGAAAAGCCCTTTGTGGCAAGAGTGAATAAAGGGCATTCCTGCAGAGGATCCAAAGTGGAAACAGTTCCTCAAAATGGTCAAGCAGAAAGTGAAAATGCAGATTTTTCTCCTTGGAGCCCTGCACTTCTCTGGCTATTGTCCCAGTGGATCAGTTTAGGGAGCATCAAAGGTCACAGGATAGTTGCTCTAGAGTGGTCCTAACTGGGAAGATTCCAAAGACAGGTGAACCAGCACTTTTGCTTGGGTTGGAAGCCTCGTTGAGCCCAGTAATGTGGGTTACCCCAGATCAGCCATAGGTGTCTGCCTCAAAAGCTAGTTTGGTCACACAGATGCCTACTGATGTTGATAACATGCCTGCATGAGGTGGTAAGAATGGAGTGGGAGCTCAACTTTTGAGCATACTGCATGAGACAGCCATGATGAATAGTGGCATCTTGGGGAGTCAAGCTTCATCAGAGGAGAATGGGTTCTTGCATTCTCAGCTTGCTTTATCTTCTATTTGCAATGGCTCTTCAATGCAGTCTGTATGTGGAGACTTCCAAAGAGCCTCAGGTCCCCAAGTCAGTCAGCACTTTCCTTGCCTCCATGTTAGTTTGTTCTTCAGCCTCTGGTGCAATTTGGTAAGCAATCTCTGAACTTTGTCAGGCTTTTAAACAGTAAAATCTTGGAGACTAACGACAGTCCAAAGAATGAGATTAAAGTACAGAGGGTGAAGCAGACCCTGGAGTCTGCTCAACAAAGATTGCAACTGCTCAAGCTTTGGAGGCTACTTTAGTTAAGATATTCAGTGAGACTTCTGCATTTTGCAGCACCTGCTAACCGCGTGAGCCCTGCTGACCATACAGATAGTGCCAATCAACTATATCTCCTCTGACTACCACAGCATTATCTGAATAACAAACTGCATAGTTTGACCACAACAAAGGCAGTCCTAACTTTATGCAGTTTGCTGTCTGGATAGCGCTGGTGGTCAGTGGTGAAATCAAATATGCAGCACTGGCAAATATCCAAAGTCTGGTGCTGATTATCCAATATCAATTTAAACATCATGGCTGGCTGTGGAGTCTGAATATTGACCCATTTACTTCTCCAAGAAATAAGGTGGAAGCTCTAGAAAATAAAAGGCAGTGTAATCTCCATCTTGCAAATTTTCCAAAGTCGCCTTTAATGTCACCTAGCAATATGCTTAGAAGATACCTGACTAAGGTATTACAAATCTCTCCAGAGGCTATCCCCTAATATTTGTGATATGTTATGTACTATCTGCTAAGAAGGGGTATTTGGAATCACAGGCAGAAGGATCTCAAATGGATGTCTAAGATGTTTCTGCATTAATGGACATTTCTGATTTGGCTACTCCAGTGACTTTGGTTGTTTCTTTAACCTTGAACTCAGTTAGAGATTAACTTCTTCAGATGTTCTTTAGATATCATGAAGTTGCTTTTTGAATTGCAAAATTAGGATGTTTCCAGATGTGACTGGAGTGATGCAGAAGTAGAGAGAGTTCCTTCTTCTTAGGCTAGAAGTTGTTCTTTTGGGGACTATGTTTTTTCTAAAGTTTACTCATAGTGTAATGTTACAGTAAGTACAAATCTGTTCAGTATATTTTTATGAGTCCTCACATTTAATGTCCTTTATGACTACTAAGTAGACTGGAGACCTCTACCACAGATAAGTTAAATACTGTTACTCACTGATTGAATTCTTTTAGGTTCTCCTAGGGAATATTTCATAGGCAGCGGAATTTGGTGGGCCACAGCGACCTTGGCCCCACCAATATTTTGACTAACATAACATCAGCAACTTCAGAGCTTGGGGGCAGGGCTGGAGATTGGTTTGTTTTCCACTTCTGTTGCTGCTCTAATGTCTATCACTTCTAAATTTTCTTTTGATATTTTCTTGCTAAACCCTAATCGAATTCTCCTCTCATAATGAGGACTTGTGTGTACATTGGGTTTAATTTTTCCTCTTTCTTCATTTCTTTCTCTTTTTTTAATCAATTTCATTATTTCTTTTCCATGTCACTTTGCTGTACAAGTGTTAATATGTGATTAATTGTATTTATATAATTCAAATTTAAAAAAAAAATAAAAAAAAGAGTGAACAAAGAACAAATAGAAAAAATGAGGAGAGAAAGGAGGAAGAGACTAAGAAAAAAATATCAACTAAATCAAATATCCAGTGCGCAGCCTGGATAGCAGAGCCTGAACCAAACATGCCCAGGAATATACACTGAGAATCCAGCCAGGAAGCTGCTCAGGCCGTCTTATATAAAGTTTGGCCCCAAACCCTCAGCAGACTGCAATTCCAGAATAACATCAGTCCATCCAGTCCTGCAGGGTAACCCTGCCTGCACTCACACAGCTGTCTTCTGGGCTGTTTACGGTAAGCAAAGGTTTAGGACAGCCGGGGACAGCGCCTCTTCCTGTCTCACATAGCAAATGCTAGAAAGGAGCTGGGGAGGCTGGAGAGTGAGTCCCGTGCTGGTTCAGGCCGCTCTGTCCCTTTTTGCCTGTGTTCTGGGGATGAACGGTTAAGGCTACAGTTTGTTAAATGAGCCAGTGCTGAGCTTGAGTCACAGCTTGAGTTGGAGCCTGAGCATGGCGGAGTGTGTTTACATCTGAGCAGCTCTATCAGTGCAGATATGTAGATACAGGAAAATATATAATTCCATCATGTAAGGGAAATGGTGAACATCCAGGAATGCTGCTCCTAGGCAATTGATTTCAAAAATAAATATGGTCTTAAAATTCCACTATAGAGTGTATCAAAGTGTAAGAATCTGCCTAAACTTTCTAGCCACAATACAAGTGTGCAGTCTAAAACTCACATGATAGGACTAGAAAAAGGGACTGTTACTTCTGGAGAGAGATCTGCAACTGTGAGTATATACTTCTGGTAATTTTCTAAAAGGAATTCTTTGTATTAAAGCTAATTAATCTGTGAACCCACTATTTTTTGTTAAATCAGTCAGGGCCTAGTAGCAGCAGTTTAAGTTTAAATTTAAAACACAGAGGAGAACTTTATGGTTACATTTCATACCCAGCAGAGAGCTTGTAGTTTAAATTTAATAGTCACTGAGGGCCTAGTAACAGCAAAGTACTTTTAGTTTAAATTTAAAACACAGAAGAGAGCTTTCTGGTTACATTTGGAACCCAGCAGAGAGCTTGTAGTTTACATTTAATTGTCACTCAGGGCCTAGCATCAGCAAAGTACTTTTAGCTTAAATTTAAAACACAGAAGAGAGCTTTCTGGTTAAATTTAGAACCCAGCAGAGAGCTTGTAGTTTAAATTTCATAAGAAGTTAAAGCCTAGCAGCAGCTAAGAGCTATAATTTAAATCAAATCAGAATATAGCTTACCTCAGCAGCACAAGACAGGGTACTGTGTAGCAGCCCTCTTTTAATAAGTGTTATTTCCCTCCCTCCCTCCCCACACCCACCCACTCCTGGGATAATCTTAGCTTTATAGGTACTTACACATCTTAAAAGACAGGGGGTGCTCTCAGGTGAAACTCATTACCCAAATCAGTCATACACTAAGGACCTGAGATTAGTTAAGCTTCAGGTGAACAAGGTATATTACACGTATTAGGTACAGTTTTATTAGTATAAATATCCATAGCAACCCTTAGTAAGTAAAGAACTTAGATCTAAACACAAACTTAAAACTAAGATGCAGACAGCAGTCCAGCAGCGGGATGGGGGCTTTCCAGTCTTTTGCATTGAGTGTCACATGTATGATTTTCTCCCAGTTGGTGAGAGGTCTTACGTGTGCACTAGGTGCAAGGAGCTCTTTGCTCTCAGGGAACGAGTCCGTTCTCTAGAGGCTAAAGTAGCAGACTTGGAAAGCATAAGACAGACAGAAAGGTACATAGACGAGACCTACAGGGATATAGTCCTGAAGTCCCACCTCCCGTCTGGCAGCATCCCTGTTGCCATGGAGGAGAGAGGTCACGTGACAAGAGAGCATCAACCTGGTGTGGCAGGAAGTGATCCTGTAACTAGGACCTGTCCTCCAGGTGATGTAAAACCCTCTCGCACCGAGGACGTTTCTCCAGGGCCATGTGCCCATGAGGGAAGGGTTAGGACAGCCGTTATAGTTGGTGATTCGATCATTAGGCATGTAGATAGATGGGTGGCTGGTGGACGTGAGGATCGCCTGGTAACATGCCTGCCTGGTGCGAAGGTAGCGGACCTCACGCGCCACCTAGATAAGGTCTTAGATAGTGCTGGGGAGGAGTCTGCTGTCTTGGTACATGTCGGTACCAATGACATAGGAAAATGTGGTAGGGAGGTTCTGGAGGCTAAATTTAGGCTTTTAGGTAGGAAGTTGAAATCCAGAACTTTCAGGGTAGCATTCTCCGAAATGCTTCCTGTTCCACGCCCAGGACCCAAAAGGCAGGCAGAGCTCCGGAGTCTCAATGTGTGGATGAGACAATGGTGCAGAGATGAGGGTTTTGGATTTGTTAGGAACTGAGGAACATTCTGGGCAAAGGAGGGGCTCTTCCGAAGGGATGGGCTTCACCTTAACCGGGATGGAACCAGGCTGCTGGCATTAACCTTTAAAAAGGAGATAGAGCAGCTTTTAAACTAGATATTAGGGGAAAGCCGACAGTTGCCCAAGAGCGGATGGTTCAGAAGAATGTATCTTTGAAGGATACTACCAAAAGCAGAGAGGTTCCACAAAAGAGTAAAGTAGCCCAAATGCCCTCAAGTATGGAGCAGACAGAGCTTAAAGATCCCAAATTACCCATGTCTAACAATAGCCAAATTAATATGAATAAAATACATTCTCTAAAATGCTTGTATGTATATGCTAGAGGTCTAAAAAATAAGATGGGAGAGTTAGAATATATAGCACTAAATGAAAGGTTAGATATGATTGGAATATCAGAGACATGGTGGAAGGAGGACAACCAGTGGGACACTGTAATACCTGGGTACAAACTATATCGAAATGATAGAGCTGATCAAATTGGTGGAGGGGTTGCTCTCTATGTTAGAGAGGGCATTGAGTCAGAAAGGATTAAAGTTTTGCAGGAAGCAAAATCTGCTGTAGAATCTATATGGATTGAAATTCCATGTAAAAGGGGGAAGGCAATGGCAGTGGGGGTGTACTATCGAGCGCCTGGCCAGAATGACCAAATGGATGATGAAATGCTCAAAGAAATCAAGGAAGCTAACAAAAGTTACAGCACAGTAATAATAATGGGTGATTTCAACTACCCCGGTATCGACTGGGTCAGTGTCACGTCAGGACATGCTAGGGAGATAAAGTTCCTAGATGAAATAAATGACTGCTTCTTGGAGCAGCTGGTTCATGAACCGACCAGAGGGGAAGCCATATTAGACCTAGTCCTTACTGGAACACCAGATCTAGTGCAAGAGATAAGGTTGTTGGGGCCACTTGGCAATAGTGATCATAGCATGATTGCCTTTGATTTAATTAGTGGAGGAGGGATAGTAAGGAAATACACAGTACTACCTTTTAACTTTCGAAAGGGAGACTATGATAAAATGAGGAAAACAGTTAAGGAAAAACTAAAAGGAGCAGTTGCAAAGGTTAAAGACGTACATCAGGCTTGGCTGTTGTTGAAAAATACTATCTTGGAAGCCCAGACCAGCTGTATTCCACGCTTTAAGAAAAGTGGAAGGAAGTCCAAAAAACTGCCAGCATGGTTTAAAGGTGAGGTCAGAGAGGCTGGTGTTGCCAAAAAAGCATCTTTCAGGAAATGGAAAAAAGAGCCAAACGACGAAACCTGGAAACAGCACAAGCACTGGCAAGTCAAATGCAAGGCATTGATAAGCCAGGCAAAGGGAGAATTTGAGAAGAAGCTTGCTGTGGAAGCAAAAACGCGAAGTAAAGACCTTTTCAAGTACATTCGTAGCAAAAAACCTGTGAGAGAGTCAGTTGGTCCATTAGATGATAAAGGGGTTAAAGGAGCACTAAGAGGCGACAAGGCGATAGCGGAGAGACTGAATGAATTCTTTGTTTCAGTCTTTACTGAGGAAGATGTAGGGATGTTACCCATGACTGAAGTGGTATTTAAAGGTGCGGAAGAATTGAAGGAAATATCGATACATCGGGAAGATGTATTACAACTATTAGATAAACTGAAGAGTAGCAAATCACCTGGGCCGGATGGTATACATCCAAGGGTGTTGAAAGAACTGAAATATGAGATTGCAGACCTGCTATTAGTAATCTGTGATCTATCATTAAAATCATCTCTAATACCTGAAGATTGGAGGATCGCCAATGTAACACCAATTTTTAAAAAGGGTTCCAGGGGTGATCCGGGAAACTACAGACCGGTGAGCCTGACATCAGTACCGGGAAAAATGGTAGAAACCATCATAAAGAATAAAATTACTCAGCATGTATATAGTCATGACCTAATGGGAGACAGCCAACATGGCTTTAGACAAGGAAGATCTTGTCTTACTAATCTGTTATGTTTTTTTGAAGGAGTGAATAATCAGGTGGACAAAGGTGAGTCGGTTGATATTGTGTATCTAGACTTTCAGAAAGCCTTTGACAAGGTCTGTCATCAGAGACTTTGGGCAAAACTAAAGAGTCATGGGATAGGAGGCAGTGTACTATTGTGGATCAGGAACTGGTTAAAAGATAGAAAGCAGAGGGTAGGGCTGAATGGCCAATTTTCCCAATGGAGAAAGGTGAATAGTGGTGTACCCCAGGGATCTGTGCTGGGTCCGCTGCTTTTTGACATATTCATAAATGACCTGGAAAGTGGAATAACGAGTGAGGTTATCAAATTTGCAGATGACACAAAACTATTTAAAGTTGTTAAAACCCAAGAGGATTGTAGAAAATTGCAAGAGGATCTTGATAAATTGGAAGACTGGGCATCAAAATGGCAGATGAAATTTAATGTGGACAAGTGCAAGGTTATGCACCTAGAGAAGAACTATGGTTACACGATTCAAAGTTCCACATTAGGAACCACCACCCAGGAAAAAGATTTAGGCGTCATTGTGGATACCATGTTAAAACCCTCGGCCCAGTGTGCAGCGGCGGTCAAGAGAGCAAATAGAATGCTAGGTATGATAAGGAAAGGAATGGAAAATAAAACAAAAGATATTATAATGCCTCTATATAGTTTCATAGTGAGACCGCACCTTGAATATTGTGTGCAATTCTGGTCACCGTATCTTAAAAAGGATATAGCGATTTTAGAAAAGGTTCAGAGAAGAGCCACCAAAATTGTAAAGGGGATGGAAGGATACTCCTATGAAGAAAGGCTAAAAAGGTTAGGGCTCTTTAACCTGGAAAAGAGACGGCTGAGGGGAGATATGATAGAAGTCTATAAATTAATGAACGGAGTGGAACGGGTAAAGGTAGATCGATTGTTTACCTTATCAGAATATAGAAAGACTAGGGGACATGCAATGAAGCTACAGGGTAAACTATTTAAGACTAATAAAAGAAAATATTTTTTCACTCAATGTGTAATCAAACTCTGGAATTTGTTACCGGAGGATGTAGTAAAGGCTGTTAGTGTAGCTGGGTTTAAAAACGTTTTGGACAAGTTTCTGGAGGAAAGGTCCATAAACCATTATTAAGAAGGGACCCAGGATATCAATGCTTGAACCAATACAAGCATTGTGGAACCTGTGTCCCTTGGGGAAACAGCTAGGTACATATGACCTAGATTGCCCACTGTTGGAAACAGAATACTGGGCTTGATGGACCTTGGTCTGACCCAGTATGGCATATCTTATGTTCTTATGTTCTTAAAACTCACATGATAAGAAGTAAATGTTCTCTGTAATCTAAGAGATGGGTGGTAACTGTGCAATGTGAAACTGAATTTTGGTTTTGTGACAGCATTAGTATTTTATAATATTTTAAAAGAGATTGCATGTCACGTGAAATGTACAGTTGTTGTAAACATTATTGGCACCCTTGCATTTCGGTATGTTGTGCGCAATATCTTGAAAAATAAGTGGAAATATTCAAACTGTATGTCATCATAATATTTGAATAGCATGTTCAAAGGTATACAACAAAAAAAGATGTCTGTGCAAATTAGACATAGCAATCTCTGAGAAAAGAAATCAAAATATGACTTGGACCGGATTAGGTTTCGTACATCTGTCTGCTGGTAGTTTCTCCAATTCTTCAACTGATTTGTTCCAGCTCATGAATGTTCCCAGGATTTTTTTTACCAATGGCAGATTTCAGTTCTTTCCAAAAGTTCTCAATTGGATTGAAATCAGGACTCATTGCTGGTCAGTTTAAAAAACAGTCCATTAGTTCCTTTTTAACCATTCTTTTGCAGTTTTGGATATATGCTTTGCCTCATTGCCCTGCTGGAGGACCCATGACTTTTGACCCAGACCTAGCTTTCTGACACTAGGTAGCACATTTCACTCCAGAATACCTTGGTAGTCTTCTGACTTCATGATTCCTTTAATACATTCCAGGCCTCCAGTTCCTGAGGCAGCAAAACAGCCCTAGAACCTTATGGAACTTCCATCATATTTAACTATAGGAAGGGTGTTTTTTCCATATAAGCCTGTAAATTGCAAAGAGCTTGTCTGTCCACAGAACACCTTCCCAGAAGGATTGTGGTTTCTCAAGGTGGGTTTGGGCAAAGATCAGGCGTGCCTTTTTATGTCTGTCTTTGAGCAGTGAGGTCCTCCTTGGCCTTCTCCCATAAAGTCCTTCTTTGTTTATTGCCTGGCATATGGTGCGGGTTGAAACCACCACTCCAGATTGCTCCAGGCCAGCCTTAAGCTTTTTGGATGTTGTACATGGTGTTTTCCCAACAGTTCATGCTAACCTTCAAAGACTTCTTGGATTAATTTTCCTCTTCCCACCATGTCCTGGGAGGTTCTTGACAGTTCCATGAGCAGAAAGCTTCTTAATAACATTGCAAACTGTAAATACAGGAATCCCAAGGACTTTGGAGATGGCCCCATTGAAGTTTGATGTTTGGTGATAATGGCTTTTCTGGCGGTCTCAGGCAGCTCTTTTGTCTTCACCATTGTGAACATGGAACAGGGAGTGAATGTGCCCATTTTAAACATTAGAGCCATCATTCATTGGTTGATTCAAGTCATGTGAGTACTAATTGATCACAGGTGCATCTAATTTTACTGCAATAGGAATGTGGTTCTTCTCTTCAAACTGATTTTAATTGTTTATAAGGGTGCCAATAAACATGTCCTGGCAATGTCCCAGCTTTTATACTGTTTCCTACTAGTTTCCTTTTTTAAATGGTCTTGTTTTATTTGATTCTTTTATGTGTCAAATATGTGTGCATATATTGTCCAAAATCATTTCACTGGCCACTTTTTTTAAGAAGATATTGGATATTAAGGGGCTGAACTGCAAGAGTGCCAATAATGTTGACCACAACTGTAAGTTATATGAATAACAATCATTCTGTGTTGCTGGGGAACTCATTTAAATATACAGGGACTCTTGTACTAAAGTGAGGAAATCTTTTGCACTTATAACACATTAGAAACAAAACTAACACCCGGTAAGTGCAGCTGCCCCATGCTAACTGTCGAGGACATTTCCAACATATTACTGGAGGTTACTGCACTGAAACTATCTTACCATGCATTAAGGTCATTCACATATATCATGGGTGCAATTAATGTCACCTGTGGAGGAGTAGCCTAGTGGTTAGAGCAACAGCCTAGTATCCAAAAGACCAGGGTTTGATTCCCACTGGCACTCCTTGTGACTTTGGGCAAGTCACTTTGCCCTCCATTACCTTGAAATAAAAGGGCAATCTACTTCTGGTCATACCTTGCCAAAAAATCCCAGGGATTGCTGGATCAGCATTGACTTGATGGCACTGTAAAAATAAATTGAGGTGGTATTAAGTGCACCTATGCTAACTGCAACATTAACAGTGTGTATTAAGTATTGTATGCTAACTGCAATGAGCTGTCTGTGCCAACTCTCCACCCATAGCCTGTCACTGCCCACCCTGTCATGCAATGAACAGTTACCATCATCTCATGTTAACCACTTATGGCATGTTAAAGCATAAGGGCCCCACAGCACCATTCCCAACAGACATTTTCTGGTTTAGGACAGCATACAACTTAAGCTTTAATATTTTAATCAGACTAAACAAATCAGGCCCTCTAACATTCCATTTTAAAACAATGTGCCTCAGCACTCCGATCTCAGCATCCAATGATTTCATTGAAGAGTTTACATTTCTTAAATAAAAGTTTGGCTGCTGAGTAAAATTCCTCTAGGCCGCTTTCTACCAATAGCTAAAGAGAAATGACTCCCAGTCAGTCAAAGACAATGGTCGGAGACGTGGCTCTCCCCAAGCATACGCTGTATTCAGCCTTTCATCGTTTGCTTTGTTGCTACAGTAACTAGGTGCCAGTCAGTTCCCTTCTCCTCTCCACTTGTGCAATTCTGCCTGTAGCTGCATTTTTTCATGGACACAATACCCTGTTAAAATGTTACCAGATGAATCAGAAATGTCAACGTTGAGATTGTTCTCTTGATAGTTTTAATGAGAAGGCATGCTGCGACTCCACTGGGCAACATTCATAGCAAACCTTTCTAAGGGGGGTTGGGGTGGGGTTGTATTTATATTTATATTTACAATTGCTGGTCCTCTCTTTTTTAGGTGCCCTCTAATTTTACACAAGAATGATCATTTTTGGTCAACCTGCTTATCACGCTATTAAATGCTTTTGTGTTGTAGACGCAGGCAGCAAATAGCAGAGTCCCGTCAGCCACTGAGATTAAAAGGTCAACCCAGAGTGGCTAAAGCAAGTGAGTATGAAGGAGCTTTATGCTAAATGAGAACTGTTACATAATAGCATGCTTTCACATTAGCATTTTTGTATGTTAACTGGGGAAATTAATAGGCACATAGAAATCATTCCCACCATTGCCTACACACATGCAACCTAAACTATAAATGCAGACAAAATACCATTTTTAACTCAAGTGTTCTAACAACTGGTCTTCTTAAGGTTTTTGAAGTCTAAATTAAAAAAGTTTAAAGCTTTCTCTAAGTCCAAAGTACAGTAACATGAGAGCCTTCTTCTTTCACTGTTGGACCATACCAGAAGTTAGATTCTTTTGAAATATTACCCATTGCTCATAAGCTGCTTTTTTCCCCCCCAGGGCTGCCATCAGACAGATCTAAATGTATTTAATATAGCCCCCCTTGTTTGGGCCTGTTAATGTACCACGTGAAAACCACATGCACAGGTAACAAAGAATGGGACCTGGGTTATATTTTTCAAACACCAAGTACAAAATATTGAGGTTTTTAAACCTATTGTTAAGATGCATCACGTTTCTGTTTCTGTTTATTGGGGCTGGCAATACTGCTTCTCATACTTAAAACCAAACTATAAAATATTAGAGACACAGGAAGAGACTCCAAATTACAGATAGAATAGCTTAGAGGGAAGTAACTGAAATCAAGATTTTAAATATAACTCTTATTTCAAATTATTTATTCATTATTAATTAATAAGGTTGGAAAAGCAAATAGTAAGGACAAGTTATTTCTTACTCCTAGCTTTTTCTTTATTTTCTAAAACAAAGGGGGCCTTTTACTAAAGTGTTCTATGCAGGTAGCAGAGGCTTTGGCACGCATTAAGCATGCAGTGAGGCCTATGGTACATGTTAATGTGGGATACTTTCTGTGCAAACTGTGAATCATGTGTTGGGGTGATAAGGGGGCACGTTAGGGGTGGATAGTGGGTGTGGTAAGCGCTGCATAGTTAGCATGGGGGTAAACTGTGAATCATGCATTGGGGTGATAAGGGGGCACGTTAGGGATGGATAGTGGGTGTGGCATGCGCTGCATAGTTAGCATGGGGGTAAACTGTGAGTCATGCGTTGGGGTGATAAGGGGGCACGTTAGGGATGGATAGTGGGTGTGGTAAGTGCTGCATAGTTAGCATGGGGGTAAACTGTGAATCATGCATTGGGGTGATAAGGGGGCACGTTAGGGATGGATAGTGGGTGTGGTAAGTGCTGCATAGTTAGCATGGGGGTAAACTGTGAATCATGCATTGGGGTGATAAGGGGGCACGTTAGGGATGGATAGTGGGTGTGGTAAGTGCTGCATAGTTAGCATGGGGGTAAACTGTGAATCATGCATTGGGGTGATAAGGGGGCACGTTAGGGATGGATAGTGGGTGTGGTAAGTGCTGCATAGTTAGCATGGGGGTAAACTGTGAATCATGCATTGGGGTGATAAGGGGGCACGTTAGGGGTGGATAGTGGGTGTGGTAAGTGCTGCATAGTTAGCATGGGGGTAAACTGTGAATCATGCATTGGGGTGATAAGGGGGCACATTAGGGGTGGATAGTGGGTGTGGTAAGTGCTGCATAGTTAGCATGGGGGTACACTGTGAGTCATGCGTTGGGGTGATAAGGGGTCACGTTAGGGGTGGATAGTGGGTGTGGTATACGCTGCATAGTTAGCATGGGGGTAAACTGTGAATCATGCGTTGGGGTGATAAGGGGGCACATTAGGGATGGATAGTGGATGTGGTAAGTGCTACATAGTTAGCATGGGGGTAAACTGTGAGTCATGCGTTGGGATGATAAGGGGGCACGTTAGGGATGGATAGTGGGTGTGGTAAGTGCTGCATAGTTAGCATGGGGGTAAACTGTGAGTCATGTGTTGGGGTGATAAGGGGGCACATTAGGGGTGGATAGTGGGTGTGGTAAGCGCTGCATAGTTAGCATGGGGGTAAACTGTGAATCATGCGTTGGGGTGAAAAGGGGGCACGTTAGGGATGGATAGTGGGTGTGGTAAGTGCTACATAGTTAGCATGGGGGTAAACTGTGAGTCATGCGTTAGGGTGATAAGGAGGCACGTTAGGGGTGGATAGTGGGTGTGGTAAGCGCTGCATAGTTAGCATGGGGGTAAGCTGTGAATCATGCTTTGGGGTGATAAGGGGGCACGTTAGGGGTGGAAAGTGGGTGTGGTAAGCGCTGCATAGTTAGCATGGGGGTAAACTGTGAATCATGTCTTGGGGTGATAAGGGGGCACGTTAGGGATGGATAGTGGGTGTGGTAAGCGCTGCATAGTTAGCATGGGGTAAACTGTGAGTCATGCGTTGGGGTGATAAGGGGGCACGTTAGGGGTGGATAGTGGGTGTGGTAAGTGCTGCATAGTTAGCATGGGGGTAAGCTGTGAATCATGCATTGGGGTGATAAGGGGGCACGTTAGGGATGGATAGTGGGTGTGGTAAGCACTGCATAGTTAGCATGGGGGTAAACACCGTGCGCTAACTGCGACCCTCGCAAACAGCGTGGGTTCACCTAATGCTATCTCAATAGATGGCATTAAGTGCAGCTGCGGTAATTGTGCATGCCACTGCAGGTGCGTTAGGGTACTGTTCAGTGCAGTAATTGCCAGGAACATGCTGGACACCCCCCTAGTAATTAGCACACAGTGATAGCAACTACCACATATTACTTTCTGCGCTCAGTGTGCATTCATTGCACAACCCAGCTCACTTTAATAACAGGAAGCCAAAGGTTAAATTGACGTGCATCCTTTCCAACTACACGTTTTAAAGAGAGCCAATGATTTGGGGGGGGGGGGGTTTGGCAAAGTTGTTTTATGTTGCCTACAAGCAAGTGCCCATCCCACAGAAGGCTGAGTTCATCATTGAAGGGCATATGCAGCACACTAGGAAATGCAAGTGGCAGATGGGAATATAAGGTGTGTCATACTGGGTCAGATGTAACCTTCTCTACCATAATTGCTTTAATATAAGGCTGGGGTCACCAACCTCCAGAGGGCCGCGGGCCGCACAGCCGACTACCGGGAGCCTCGTGGGCCGCACCCCCCTTCTCCCCACCCCCGCGAAAAAAAACAACAAACGCAAAATTATGAAAACAATGGCTGATCACCTTTATTGAATTTAATGAGATGGCTGATGATTCATGCTAGCAGACAAACGCTTAAAGTCCGGCTTCACAGATGACACTGACAGGAGAAGGGACGCTTGCAGGTGGTCGTCGGTGAGCTGCGAGTGCGTGGATACAATGGCAGGAATCCTTGGCGGGCCGCACGTAATGTTAACCGGGGTAGAGCCTCGCGGGCCGCACGAAGGGACCGCAGGTTGGTGACCCCTGATATAAGGAGAACACATTTATAAGTGAAGACAAATGCTAAATTTCTCCTGCATTGGGATTTGTTCCTAAAATTATGGAGCCTGATATTCAGCGGCGACGAGTAGCATCCCTACAGTGGCTAGCCATCACCGCTGAACTCTAGTCTCAGGTACTCAATGCTGGGGCCATATCCAGCCACGGGCATTGAATATCCGGGTCAGCAGGACAGTGATGCAGCTAACCGGGCATTGGCAATATTCAGCCACTGCTCGGTTAGTTCCTGTAGTGAAAGTTAAGCCAGCCTTTAAAGTGCCTAACTTTTGCTACATAGCAATTAACCCCTCCCCCCCCAGCTTCAGTGCCACCCAACTAGCATCAGGGTGTGCAGTGCCGTTACCTGCAGACATTCAGCAGCAATAACTGTTACTGCTGCTGAAAATCCCGGTCAGTGTGATTAATGTGATTAGCAAGTCTTTCCCCCTCCCCCCCCCCCAACGATTTCTAATGCTACTTTACAATTGTTTTTTTCTCCACAAAGAACAGCAACAAATTGGTAGAAAGCATGTGTAGAATTAGGATTATCTATATTAGGGGTCTAGTTGCATTAACGTGCGTTATTAGTAACTAGGTCTTATTGAATAACATCGGGCCTGTGTTAAAATAACATGTGTCAACATTAGTGGCCCTTAGTAACTAGATCCCTAAGTAGCAATTCATGCATCTCCTCTGAGCTTTTGCAGATTGTAGAACAAGGTGGAACTGTATCAACATAAGCTACAATACATAGTAACATAGTAGTTGACGGCAGATAAAGACCAGCATGGTCCATCCAGTCTGCCCAGCAAGATGGCAAGAGTAGGTGCACCTGTCACTCCGCGCAGGCCACCCCTCCCCATATCCTTGTTCAGGGGTAAACCCACCACTCCATGTAGGACATCCCTATTTGTTGAGACGTTATATGGTTCAGAAGTTAGATGGTACCGTTTATTTTGGTTTTTTCCTATTTCTGTAAAGGGATCCTCTGTGTTTGTCCCATGCCTTTTTGAATTCCGTCACCGTGTTCGCCCCTACCACTTCAATCAATAAATAAATAAATAAATAAATAAATCCTACACTGGACCAATAACAGTGTTTATGTCCCTTTTTACAAAGTGAATATTTAAATTGAAGTTCCACTTTGAATAGATTTTCCATTTCATCTGCCATACATTATATCTTATCCATTTTCATTTATTGCCTCCCCCCCCCCCCCCCATGCAGTGCAGTCAGCTTGAGGGAAGATGGGACTCATTCTGAATATACTATAGCTAAAATAAAACCTTCAAGTACTTGCTTCATAATGAAGCTGGTGGCAAAATAACTTCTCAAACAAGAAAACAAAAACCATTAATTTATAGGATTATATATATAACAACACCCCTATGTGATCTGTTACTAAATGGTAGAATTAGCACAAACAATATTAATCAATCAGTAGTTCCTATTACGTTAAACAACCACATTTTCCCCAATTGTTTAAAAAACTAAAAAATGTGGTATTATAAGCCAGATGTTCCAAATGTTTCCATTTTTCTCATAGACACATAATGGGAAAACCTGTTTAACCCAAGCAGCCCTATATCTAGGCAGACTATGTACTTTAATTATAGTTTATGCTTTCTGCCAACTTGAATGCAGAAGCACTGTACCTTGAATGTGCTCCAATTGTTGTACTGATGCTGGAAATTTTCCACAAGGGGTGAGGCAAGAAGGAGTCATCTTTTAATTATTATTAACATACAGCTGGGTAAACTGAAATAAAGAAGAAAAAGTTATTTAAGAACAATATGAAATACAACATGCATTCCAGGATTTATCTTAGTTGCATCTTCTACCTGCTGGACCTCACATCCATTTTACTAAACTGATCCTGAATTAGAGGTAAATAGATGTTTGAGATCAGGAGAAAGATTAACCTTTTAAAATGTTAATAGTACAATAATGGAGACATTCGCTGTCCAAAGAAAATCTAAAGCAAGAATCTTCAATAACAAACTCTGAGCTTTCCTTTCACAGACACGGAATAAGTTAGAAACATCAAATAGACCAAGGGTGATGGTGGTCAGATGCCACAGTCAATAATTAATTAATAACTCAGCAGATAAAAATCCATAAAATTCACAAGTTAAACCCCAGCTTGGCCATATTTTGCCTTCACATGTTAAGCCTGCATCCAGGGTTAGAACTTAAAAAATAACAAAACAAACCCTCAGTAATAAATCTATAAAATGACTTCAATGACAGGAATATATACCAAATTTAATCAACAGCCTACATACTAAAAATCCTTCAAAGAACTTTAATTCCACAAATCTGCTATTAAATGTATTGTCAGTGCTATCTTTCAGAAGCATAAATGGGCCCTTTTTACTAAAGTATGCTAAGCAGTTAATGCGTGTTTTCAGGCCCATAGTAACTGCTACTCTGGGGGCATGACAGTTACCATTTGCTGATCCGCACATTGGGGTACTGAGTGACCAGGGTAGGGGGTAAAGTGGATGTGGTGAGCACATTGCAGTTAGCATGGGGGGGGGAGGCATTTCATGCGCTGTCAATGTTCCCATTAGCATGGGTGCACCTACAACCACTTCAATAGGTGGAGCTGGGTGCATCCGCGGTACTTGCTCTATGCATTAGGCTACGCATCTGCACGTTAACTGTCAGGAACATGCTGCTCACTCCCCTAACTTGGGGAGGCTTTGCACTTAACACACATTAGGATTTGCTCTAAACACGTGTTAGGTACAAAAAAACTAACGCGCTTTAGTGAAATGGCCCCAAAATCATTGTTATATATCCTCATAATATATAAAAATGGCTACCATTAAAAACTGATGTCTCTAAAATAAATCAGTTGAAGGCATAAAATAATATATCGCCTCACTCAACAGTAATAGTTATTCAAAAGCAGTTGTTTAAAATATACTTCTTTTATAAAGCAATGCAATGTGTGCCTTTGAGTCAATGCTGCCTCCTGGCGAACCAGCAGCTCCTGAGTTTTCTTGGCAGTGTGACCTGAAGTAGATTGCCAGGCCTTTCTTCCAAGGCAATGGAGGGTTAAGTGTCTTGCCCAAGGCCACAAGAAGTGCCATTGGGAACTGAACCCTGATCTCTTGGTTATCAATAAAAATTAGATTTTTTAGACCATCACCCTTGGTCTACTTTCTATTCCTTTGTATTGTGTAGTAGACTGTTACATCTCTTTTGATTGATTTTTTTAAGTTACAAACAGGCTCTATGATCTTATTCAAATCCTGTTCAATATTGCAAATAGATATCTCAACTATATGATCATTAGTCATTTACATATTTATTTATTTGTATGCATTTTATTTTGAGATTTAGTTCACGCTATTTCATTTATGTTAATTTATATCTGCCAATTAAATACACATCTAATCAGTTACAAAAACATGAACATAATAATAAAACATTTGCCAAATAAATCCTTATAATACATAAAGCAAAACAATAATAATAGATAGTTAAACCATCACACATTAAACTCCAAACGCTTTCTGGAATAAATATGTTTTAAGATGCTTCCTAAAAATCGCCAGGGCTCGATTTTCACAAATGGCCAAAGGCAAGTTATTCCTAAGAGCTGGACCACAAACTGAGAAAGCTATTCAGTAGCAGTTCACCTATAGCTGAACATTTGTTTAAGAAAGAAAAGAGACCGAGCGAGGGAGACTATAAAAAGCATGTTAATAGGATGCAGGCTTGTAGTAGAAAACTATAGCCACGGAAAATGGATAGATGGCGGGGTAAAATACTTAAAAGTGAAGATTTTATTGTTCTTCACTTAACAATACATAGAGAAGCCAGTTATAGATGAATAAATAAAATGAATTGGAATTTGAGCATAGTATTATTGTTCGCCGAAGGGCACGGTTCTTTTCTGGGGACCAGCATGTTTAGCGTGTAACTGATTTACAAAGTGGGCAAAACTTCTTAGACCTTGCCCTAGGTCCACATGCAAATTCACATTAGAAAAGAATTTAAAATGTTTTCTTTCTGTTGTCTAAAAGGATAGGGTAGCCTGCCCTTCATTCAAGGGCCTATTCAGTAAGCTGGTTTAGCTGTGAATATAGTAATTAACACACATTCAGGGTTAATTTAGGTGGGAGGCTAACAGTTAACACAGCACCTTAGCAGATGGGAGGTAATTTTAGAAGGAGTTGCATAAATGTATTTATTTTCAATGGCTTATGTGCAGGGAGGGGCACTTGATTGCAGACTTTAGGCAGTCGCTGTTCTAAAGGTCCATGCGTCAGGCCAGCGGCACATACTTTTGGAGTGGGCATGTCAGGGGCGAATGTAGGCAGAACATAAATTTACATGCAGAACTTATAAAATACTATAACTTATGAACATTCTTTACAAATCGAGGCCTGTGAATTTATACCAAGACTAGGGCTGGAGTAGGGGCTCATGCCTAGGTTTAGTGTGCACCTTCTTCTCTTTATAAAATAGGCATGGTTTGTGTGCACTGGTATAAGCAGAAAAGGGGGAGACCCTTTCTAACATGACCTCCTTGATGTACAGTCATTTCTGCATTAGCAGGGGCTGAGGATGGGTGGTGGCTGTGTCTTATTACTACCATGCATTTAGGGGGTCATTTTAAAAGCCCTATTCCTGATTTGCATGTGTGAATATGACCAGTCACATGTGAAAATCACATCCATCTCCAAACAGCGATTTTAAAAGGCCCAATTTTACACGCCTGCCCCGATCATGTTTAGGTCCTACAGGAGCGTGTCAGGCTTCCTGGGGCAGAGTAACAAGATGCATATGTGCATGCTGACATTTACACCTGTGCATTCTAAAATACTGCCACACACATGTACCAGCTGCCAGAGTGCCTCTGTCGATTTTTCCAACATGCGTGTTTCTAAAATAGCATCTTCCCTGGCGTATGGATGCCTATCTCTGTGTGTACTTGTGTTTCCTGGACAAACACATCTAACGTGAAGGGCGGAAATATGATGATTTTAGATTGGACTTAGACGTAACCACCCTCTCCTTTAACATTGACGTAGAATTGCAGACAGTTTCACTTGGATGTTGCAGCAACCACATAAATGGCCTTTCTAAAATTTGCCTTCACATGTTAATGCAGAAATAGCTACATGTTTATCAGATGGTGTTAACTGTGCTGTGTTAACTGCCTTATGTTATCTCAGTTAACAAATGGTATGGCTTATGGTTTATTAGGATTTAATATACCGCCTTTCAAGTACATAGCAAAACAGTTCACAATAGCAAGCTAAATCAAAGAAAGGAACTACAATCATAGGACAGAGACAGGGGAAGAGGAATAAAGGTACAGAACTTTTCTCTGCATTAACTGAATGGCAAAATGTTGACAACACCCCCAAAGATCATGTAAAAACTTTACAGTGATGACATGTTAATTCAGACTTAACCCACAGTAACTACAAAATTGCATTGCCCCTCATTCTTTCATCTCTTAATGCCATTGAAATGATAAGAAAGAAAGAAGTTGGAAACCTTGGCAAGATTCAACAATTTGCCATCCATTTAGTGTGGTATTTGTGTGGGTTGTATGGTTTACCTTCAACCAATATAAAAAGAGCATGAAAAGTATAAACCAGGATGGAATCAAATAGATCGGATTTAGAAATTAAAATAATCCCAAATAGATATATAGTAACAGGATTGTATGTATAGAATAGTGTCCATGAAAAGGGTCTTGTAGTTAGATCTTCATACTATTCTATAAAATTCTGAGATATTTGTAAGAAATAAATATAGCAGTAAAACGGAGACATTTTTGATTCATGCAAACCATCCAATCTTGTCACCTGTACTGTTTCTTTCATACCAAATGGTACGAAGCACTAATCGAATACGGAGTCCACTAGTCATTCTGAAGGGAACATGGAGGCCCTTTTAATAAATGCCACTAGCCAGTTAATGGGTATTTTAGCATGTGGTAACTGGCAGCAGTGAACACTAACATGCATGCCAATCACCAGCTTCTAAAACACACAGTAATCAGCCATCACATGACAGAGTAAAACGTGGGTGGGTTGAGGGTGGTGTGTGGGCATGAAGAGCATATGGCCGGTAGCATGAGGGCACTTGCTATGTCTTCAGTGGCAATGAACCCAAGTGCACATGATGGTACCTCTGTGGGTGTCATTTGGTGCACCCAAGTTCATCGCACCACATGTTAGGGTTTGTGATCATGCGCGAACTGCTGGAAACTTGCCATGCGTAGGTATTGCCCCTAATCACGCGGTAATTGCATACCTTTAGTAAATTCTAAGACAGCTCAAGGAAACAAACTGTTGGTTTTGCCGTTTTCAAAAAGCAATCTTCTAATTTGATGAAAGCAGGTTTTTATATATTAAAAATAATAAAAGTATATATAAATAATAATATAAATATAATAAATATTAAACTATGTTATATAGAGAGAGAGAGGGAGAGAAAATCCTCTACCATTAGCCTAAGGCTTCTGATAAAATTAAAAAGCTGGTGTGTTTCATCCCATCAGAATATTGCTTTTTAAAAAGGCAAAAACAACAATTTGATTCCTTGAGCTGTCTTATAGCTGTGCTCTTTCAGAATGACTTTTGCAGTAAGGTAGTGCTTCTCACTATGTTGTTGTGTAGCATCAAAACAATGCTGACTCCTGGTGACCCTATGGATATACACACAAAATGCTACATGTCCCGGTTTGCTGGCGCTCTCTATTTATCTCATATTTTACTATATGATTTTCTGAAACAAAACTATTTAATAGCTAAAGTCAATCTTGCCCTGTATCTGGACGAACTGATTCACTAGACTGTTGATTGTATGAGTACAAACCTATCAACAATTTAGCAATACACTGTTATACGAGGGGGGCTTATAAGTCTCTGGCCTTGTAACGAAACAGAAAGCTATGGGCACGCTTCCGTTCCGGAGGTCCGAATAATCTCTCTGCAGTTTCATTTTATTTGGTAACAAACTAGTAACAACTATATTAATATATATGAAGAAACCTGTAGTACACAGACACACGCTTAACTGTGTTACTGTACGATATTACAAAATTCCCAGGGAATTCAGAACTAGTATTTCATTTTTTTTAAAAAGTGCACCTAATAAGCAATATACTCATAAGATTAGAATCACAAGGATCAAGTTATACAAATCTAACAGCCAAATACGGAAAATACACAGAAAGCTTTCTGAAATGTAGAAAAAAAAGCTGATTTAAAGTGTGGTAAACGTACAGTAGTATCGGGTAGTCTAACCTGGTCTGGTAGCTTATTACAAGAATTTCTGGAGTGTGGGTAAACCATTCTCATCAGCTTATCACTGGACTTGCAATCCTTTAAAAGATTCTCTGCAAGAAAAAATGCTCCTAAATTAAGAAAGGGGTGTTTTTTGGATAAAGCTTCTCATACATTTTAAATGAAATTCCAGGCAAGTCTATCCACCCAGACAAAACCTCACTACTGTATTTTGACTAAGGACAAATCATATTACTTGATAGAAAGGGTGACGATTTACCCACAACCATATGACTGAACAGCTGGTTTGTACAGAATGCAGACACTGTGCTCTGAGTCTGTGAATTCGCTGTTTCTGTAGGACCGGCCTAACATCTGGCAAAATGAAATGCTATCAGTACAACGTCGATGAAAGACTGATGGGAGGTTTGTGATCACAGATTAATTTAAAAAGAGAACACTGGTAGTACATATGCTTAGGGGTTTTTTTTAATCTTTTTGCTCTAAGTTCATACATAACTAGAAGGTGCACTGTGATAAATGCTATGAAAGATTTGCCTTGCACTTTCTTTTCAAATTATATCACCCAACATTAATGAGGACAATAAGAAAACGTTAATGAACACGTTTGCTTTAAATTGAAAGAAAAGAGTATATATTAGTGGGGGGGGGGGGTTGCAAAACCTTTAACCCTTGTGCATAATGCAAGGATCTCAAACTGCAGTCTTCCAGAGGCGCAAGCCAACTGGGTTTTCGGGATATTCTTATTGAGCATGCAAGAGAGAGATTAGCATACCTGGAAGGCATTACGCATGCAAACCTATGACATAAATACTCATTAGGGATATCTTGAAACTCCCACTGATTTGGGGGCCTCTGGGACTAGAGTTTGAGACCACTGGTGTGACGGAAGCCTGCGTTCCTGCCTTTCATATTGAATGAAGCCCTGCGGTAGCACTGTTTATGTACAAGACTCGGTATTTTAACACTGGATGTATCTCCTCAAGCTATGCTCATACAGCTCTAAAATGAGTCACTAACCCCTCGGGAAAGGTTTGTAGGGTAAATAGATTTCCCCCGAAAAAGGACAGGCATTTAGGAAGGGTAAAACGTGTCCCATTGTGTACAGATTTGCAAAGGCGGTGTAAAACAAAAAATCGGACTTTAAGGAAACCATTTAAAAACAGGTAATGCAATTTGTTTTTAACCGCGCATAAATGCTGACAGATAAGTACCCAATCCATGCTTTTGTATCTCCTTTGCTGCCAAAATTCTTGAACCTATACGATCTAGGGCGCTGCTCCTCCCTTATACCTCCCCTGAGGTCTCTTTGTGTATTCAGTCAATGTTTTGGTTTCTACGGATTCGGCTGGAAGTCTGTTCCAGGTTACAGCCACCCCCTTCCCTGGCAATGTGCTCTCACACTGTTCCGAGCATCGATGGGATGAGAGGACCTGTCTTTGAGCTTCGATCTCATTAGAGAAAGAAAGTACTACCGTTTGGGACTTTGCTAAGAGCAAGCTCCTTAGACCCTTCTCAGACTCGTTTATACAGCAGATCTTGTCATCGGTTTTGTCCCCTTGCAAAAATCACGCCAGTTTTGCGCTGCGTTTAGCCCACTGAAAATTGTGGAAGGTGTTCATTTGTAACTCTAGCAGTTTAGCGTCGGATGAACAGAACGTCAATAAACGAGGCCCTGCTAACAAACCGTAGGTGCATTGTACAATCCTTAAACCTGATTTCGTTATTGATGGATTGAACATCACAAGTTGTCTTTAACCACTACTCGTACTTTCTCTGCGGTTTGCAAAGAATTTTAAAATAATTTCAAATGATTTTGTTTGTTTTACTGTTCTTATTTAAAACACATATAGTATCCCACAGCAGCAGTCTGTTCACAAATATTTAGGTCATGTTCAGTCTTCCTGATCATCAGTCACAGCGTTACAAGAAACATAGCTAAGACAGGTGGGGCTTGGGTGCTCACTATTCTGCAAACGACCTAAGAAATAAGATCGAAAGAATTAAGGAAGGTATTTTATATCCTTAAGTACTTGTAAGCATTCACTATATAAAAACACAGAAATATAAACTTCGAGGGTGCAAGTATTATCCGACCGTTTTGCACAAGCGGTTCCTTCTTGGGGTTCGGATCCGATTAACCCTCTTTATTCACACTGTGTAATTTCAATGTATTATTCAATGAAAAATAAGCATATTTGAATATACTGCTGGAAAGAACATATAATATAGAACATATCTACCTAATATTTCGACTCTCAGCACCCTCCCTCTGGAACTCCCTCCCAGATGAAATCAGAAACTTCTCCGGCCTCACCAGATTCAGGAAGCTGATCAAAATTCACTTGTTCACAAAACACTTCGGAAATGTTACACGACCATTTCCTCAAACCTGATTGTAAATAGTCTTTAAATAGTTTGCTCTACCCCAAACCTGCCTGTAATTAGTCTCAATTAAGTTAAGTCCTGTTTGTAAATAGTTGGGTTACTAGCCGCATGCCTACAATTTATGTACAAAGTTTACCTTCTGTGTCAACCTCGTTCTTCATTGTTCCGTGTACACCGCTCTGACCCGGAGAAAAGCGGTATAAAAATCCAGCTAAATAAATAAATAAACAATATGCACTATTGCCTCATTTTAGGCTTCTTGGTGGAGATGAGATGCACATTTTTGCTCTTGCAAGGAAATCCGTTTATGTCCAAAAGCTGGTTGCTTCTGATTTTGCGCCTGCAAGAAATACTATGGGAGGAAGAGAGTTTTTTGAATATTTATCTAGGCATAAGTTGAACTGTTGTGCTTTTTTATTTTATTTTTGTTTTTTTGTGAAAGGGAAAGCAAAGTTGTGCATAGCTCAGAAAGGAGGATTTAAATAACCTTGAGAGTTAGACGGTGGGACCTGCCTTGGGCTCCCCAGCTGAAGATAATCTACGCCGTACTAACACATTCAGCTCTAGAAATAAAGATTCACCAGAAAGGTACTTTTAGCATTTCTTGGGCGAGCTCTTAATATTTCTGTTGCTAGTCAAGATAGTATTCGACTAACACATAAAAAAATTCGTAAATAACTAATTCAATGATAAGCACTTTTGAATATTGCCCCTGGAAATTTGACACCCTGCATCGATAATTGATTGTCTTCCCGCATTGAATATTCATTTATTCTCCTTTTTCTTTAAGTCCAAGTTGTTTCAGGGTACGTATAATACAAAATATTCGTTTACTTTCAAGTAAACGTTACGATTCGTAGTTTGAAAACGTTTCTTCTGAATGTCAGGGTTTCAAGAAACGTGCTGAGGGGAAGTTTGCCCTATGCTTTCCGTCGAGTGACAACATACAACAAACTGGAAGCTACACAGTAAGACAAACTTCGTAAGGCTTCTAAAAAGGCAGTCCAAAAAAAGAGAGGTGAGATATTGCCCCAATAGATCACAGAGATAAAGGAATATCACACACCGTGAATATATACAAGAATTTTAATTCCAAGAAAATAAAACATAGACCATTAAAAGACGGGGGTCTTTTAGATTTCTGAAAAGGGTCTGTATGTTTAGTTTTGATTCTTTTTGTTTCGTCTCCTTTCTCGGTTCTTTTTATCTCTCTCTCTCTGAAATGTGAATATTCTCTCTCTCTCTCTCTCTCTCTCTCTCTCCATTCTCTCCCATCTCAGTTTTTTTTGTTCTTTCTCTTCTGCCACTTCTCCCTAAATTGCTAAGCAATTGTGACTTTGTCTTTCGGTCATATGAAATTAATTTGCATATAATGAAATGCTTGGGGGGCTATCCACTGACTTTTTAATCCGCACCACATTGTATGTTTGTGTCATATGTTACTAATAAATAAGCCCGAAACGCTTGCTCCTTAGGATTCAGGGAATAGACTGCTTACCATAAAAAATATTTGGCAGAAAGTTCAGGAATGTTTAACTATAAGAAAATTAATGATGCTGCCAAGACTTTCCCATTAAACTGCAGCTTTCCTATATGTTATATTTAATAACCTATGAAGTTTTAGCTTTCAAAAATATTTCAGTGGAAAGTTCATATGGAAAGAAAATGTTAACTGAGCATCCAGTTTTAATTCACTGTTCTATGTTTAGACAGATAGAGACCCCAAGTAGAAGGAAAACTGTCTCTAATAATATAGAGGGCCTTTTTGTTCAAAGAAAAAAATGCTTGTTCTACACATGAAGCCTACGGACAAAACAATCAGAAATGCTTTAGCTGAAAAACATGTCTGGCTTACATACTGTACAGTACAATATATGCACAAGAGTCTGAGAGACTTCTAGGGAGATGAGAACGAGAGGGCATTAGAATGAGAAAGAGATGAATCTCAGATGTTGAAACGATTACTACATGCCGGTGTCCAAATATGATCAATAGATAACGTAATACCCTAATATCCAGGAGGTATAACGTCTTTAAGAGCATAGAGATGCCTGTAAATCCGAGGGATCCCATTAGGAGCTGTCCTGATGTAGAGCAATTGATCAAAAGGGAAAGGTCTTAGCTGTGCACTTTTTGGTCCATAGCGTCATACTAATGGAATTAGATAAACTAAAAGGTAAATCAGAAGAGGACTTTCATGTTTTGGTATTTTGCTATTTCACAACAACAAAAAAACACGATAAATATCACTCACTGCTACTTAAAATAATCAAATATACAGCAGCTGCAAATTACCAACTGACGGCACCTTATAGTCGCTCTACATAGTTCAGGAACGTGAGAAAAATCTACGTGTTTTTTTCTAGTCATAGTAACTCATATATAATTTTAGAAAATGCATTTTAATTCCACTTGTCCTTTCTATATTCCCATTCGTCTCAAGATGGTCAATGTTGGCATACTTCAAAGAAAACAATGACAGGCCTAATACCCACAGACCATCTTTCCTGAACAGGCTAATATCTAAGTACCGGAATAGACTATGGCAAATGATAAGCAAACTGGCTTTCCAGCGATGTGTGTGTCCCTTGCGCGTCGAAATGAGAATCGGCGTGAATTGTAGAATTTAATGCATTTCCCTTGATATTGCAGCGCGCAACAAACGTAGCAGAGGCCTGACTCTCGTTAAAACAGAACACCTTGGGAAAGTAAAAATAGGCATTTGGGTGGTTTTCTAACATTATCTTCTATCCAGTAAATGTCCCTGGATTCTCTCAGGAGTTTCTGTGCTTCTTACTGGTGTATGGGAACATAAGCGCATCCTATAGTACGACGTGCAGAAGGATCCAAAGTCTCGCTGAAAGTTTATTTTCATAACATGAAAATGAGGATGCTGATTTCAAAAACGATCATTTGAATACAGCATTGGAGTCGCTCAGTTTGGAATTTGCAAGCTTATAGTCAACCGTGGCTATTACCTTCCACAATAAAGCGCATCTGTCTTGTAGAATTCTGACCAAAGCTGCAGTTTTGCGGGAGAAATAAACATATTTAGTTGCATGTCACTTTATATTTCATGCCATTACTCTCCAATATTATTTCTGTATTGATCAGCCAAATCACGTACATTGATCATTAGATTCTGCCAGTTTAGTTCAAGTTTCCCTTTCAAAGGAAATCTTAATATAATATAACTTTGGGGAAGGGAATTCATAAAAAAAGAAAATTGAAAGTGGTAAAAAGAAAAACTGCTGGTATCCTCTCTCTGGAATAAATATTTGTCAATGCTTCCAGCACTGAAGAGCGCCTTCTTTCAGACAGAAACACGACCGCAACGGTGTTAAACAAAACAACACACTCAAAAAAAAAAAAGAAATTGGGAAAGATGTATCAGGCTGAAACCAGCGACATTTAAAATGAATGCATACGTGTATTATCTTCCATTAGTTCTTTATAAGTAAAAAGGGTTTTTTGGCCCACAAAAAAAAAACATTTTAGGTTCCGTTTTCAGCTTTAGCTCTTACAAGTCACATTTTCCCATTTACTATGGGAAATACTATGTTACTATTTACATTTCGTCACTGGAGGACTCACAGTTTCCGCTTCTGTTCTGTCCCTTATACATAACACCACACCTTTCTCCCTCTCTCTCTCTGTTCATACGGCACTTGTATGTATCTACGACCAAGTTGGCCATTATCCGAGACAGGTCTCGATGGACCTGTGCTTTGACACAGTGTGGCACAACTTTTGCCCCCCACCCCCACCCCCTCCAAAATACATCCTCCTGAAATCGTGTCCCCCCCCCCCCCTCCAAAAAACATCCTCCTGGAATCGTTGCATGGAATATGAAATATTTTAAGGATGGTCATTCCATATATAACGAATTCTAGTGCGATCATTCCCAATTCAGAAATGCAGTCTCTGCACATTTTTTTCTAAATGATATACCATACTAATACTTATAAATGCTGGGAAGTGTGAGTTAGCTTAAATGGCCTTACCTGTAAACCTTTAGCATCCTTGTCAAGTTTTACGACAAAGAGAACATCCCATCTCTCACGGAGGACAAAATACATTTTTATTTTCTAGTTAAGATAATTCAGTACACTGAAATACTGTAGGTATTTAAAAGCCAATAAATGGTGGCTGCATTTCCGTGCTCGATCCTGTCAGTATCAGCATTTTTTTTCAATACATAACCGTAACCATTTTCCACAGCTACTGAAACTAAACTGTAAAGTGAGCGCCTTTCTAAACTATTGCATTAAACATTATAACAGCAACAGTCCTGGAAAATTCAATAGCATACGGGCAGCTGTAATAAACAACGTTGCACAGTTTCAAACGTACATTTCCCCTCATTTAGTCTGTGAGATCTCGATTAACTGTTTCTACACTGTCTTACGTTATTTAGAAAATTTGAGGCCTAAAGCACATAAAAAATAAGCTTGCATAAAAAATACGTATACAAAAATTAAGCTCCAGTAATGTTCTGTTAGTTAAGATATATCTCGTCTCCAGCTGAGACATATCTAACCTCGACTATTCTTCTAACATAGGTTTTAAAGTACTTTTTCCAGTCATAGGACCTTAATGATAGCTTATAATAAAAACCAGAATGCCTTGGAACATAAATGATTTCACTGTGACTAAGCAGCTTGTAGGCATGAGTGCATAATGTACATAATGTGACATTTTAACACCTGTAAATAAAGATTAGCAACTTATTTTAGGAGAGAAAGGCTCACACAAAGATAAAATGAAAGGTTTTTCGATTTCACTAACGTTCACTTTCTCGCAAGAGCACTGCAGTTCTTCCGCCTGATTTTTGTCTTCTTAAAATACTAATTCAATTACAAATTCAAAAATGCTTCCTCCCTACCCCCTAAAAAAACAATTCCAAAGTGAAGAGAGAGGGGCTAAGAATAAAAAAAGCAAAGAGTTTTCTGGAGGAAAGAAGCAGCAAGAAAATATAGCATTCCATTCAAAGAATAAAATCCACATTTAATTAAGGGTAAACTACTTTTTTTGACATAAGCAAGAATGCTTTCACCTAGGTATAAAATTCCAAATGTGTTTATAAGGAATTCCAGCATTTATGGAGTTAACAACCAATAAAAAAAATGAGACTGTGAGAATGTTGGCCCTCTCATCCATGCACTAGACATTACACTTTGTGTGGACAATTGGTTAAGTAGAGTTAACCGTTGCCTATTCTCCCTGAGGTAGCTTCCTTTTTGATCCTGCCGAGCCTGGCGCCTTCCAAAACATAACTTGTCTGCCTTATTAAATGCTTTGACTTATGGTGAAGGATTGCCTGGTGCTTTTCAATTGAAGCTGCAACAACCTGAAAGAACCAAGACAGGCTGAACAGCAGAATAGCTGGGACCGCTGTAATAAATTAGCAATTACTTTGATAAGTAAAACAGGAGACCTGAAGTCGAATCCAAAGTTCAGGAACACTGAATGAGCGCTCATTCCCACAGAACAGTGAATCAGGAGAACTATAAAAAGAAACGCACGGACCGCAGTCTTCTCCCGTGTTCTTTACAGTTTGCTAAAGACTTGTTGCTACTGAACTTTGAGAAGTTATAAAAGAATATAATTTATATTTGCGAATGCTTTTTTATTGTTTACACTTTAAACAGACGAAGCAGCAGACTGGAACAAAAATCTTGTTTTGTGGGTAAGGCTGTTAACATCAAACGAATTAATGAAACTAATTTGTTTAGATGCCTGTTTTTTAAGAAAACAGTATTTGCATACCAGAGAGGGAGGCCCCCCCCCCCCCCAACATGCTTTCAATAAGAGTCTCAGCTATAGGGAAAAGGACGCTTAAAGGCTGCCCTACTGGTTAATTGCACTAAAATTGCTCTGGTGGCTCTGTACTCCTTGGAGATTAGAGCCCTAAAGCTATCAATAAGCCTCCCCAGCAAGACATCTATGATTAACTACTCATTTCTTTCAAAATCAGTCTTGATGCCTGTTTAGACACAGGGCGGCCAATCCAGCCCGCTTCTCTGTGACGTCAGGGGTGGGAGAAAGCCCTCTGATTGGAGGGCGGTGCCATGAAAAGAAAACTGCGGAACTTTAATAGCTGTAGAGCGCGTCAGAGGGTAGAGTGAGGTAACAGGCTTTGAGGAGCAGATCTTGGCCGTACTGTTGTGCGTGCGTCTATTGTTTTTGAGGTTTGGTTTTGTTTTTAACTCGTTAGGTAAGCAGAAGACGGTGGAATACATACACATAGCATTTTATTTTTTTTTTCTCAAAGAGAAAGTTTATGGCCCCCTATTCACTGATCATGAATCCAGGCCAGGGGTCTCTCGGTCCTGAGTCAACCCATCAAGAGACGGAAGAAGCAGGGAAAGAGGAATCGCCATCGGTAAACCTCACTGAGAGTGCAAAATTTGTCTCCAAGGACTGCAGAACCCATGCTTCTAGTCTTCCTTTTAGCGTTGAATCTTTGATCTCGGACAGAAGAAAGCCTTTCAGGACTCAGCTTGTGTCCTCGGATCCCGGACTGTTAGCAGTTAACCCCCCGCATGCTGGAGAGCAGCAGCAGCCGCCTCCCTCACGGACCCTGTATGCGGACAAAAGTTACTCAGGGGAAGACTTTGTCACTCTGCCGGAAAGATCAAAGCACGACTTGGAAAGTCTGGGTGATAAGGAAGCAAACTCATGGTTTCATAAATCCTCCTACTCTCCCCCTCCAAGTAAGTACACTTAAGCCGCAAATTATTGCGACGGATTTACCTCCCGGATCACCAAAAGACTAGTTCCCTGCCTTTAACTCAAAGTAGAGCTGGTATTTGGGGTGTTCTTTAAAGAGAGAGAATAAAATAGACTTCACTGAGACTTCAATCCACTCAGTTTTCATTTGACGGTGAAACAATACCGCTCTGTCTTGGAGTAGCAGTAGAGAGATGTCTCCTAGATCTGTGCCTGCCATAGGAAAGTAAACAAGCATTCCCTATTTTTCGGGTGCCCTTTTTATTTTTAAATTGGTTTTGTGATTGAAATGTGTGATGGAAGTCGAGTGACGGATTAGTTCATAAAGAAGATGTTAACGCTATTTTAATAACCATTTGTCAATGGTCACTATTACATTCTCAGAACAAGAGGCTGGAAGGAGATTTTACCCCATCCCTCTCTCTCCCGATTAACGCTTGTATTGCGAAGAAAAGAGGTTCGGTAACATTATGACAGGAGTGGAGATTCATTTAGAACATAAGTAAACCCGATCTGCTAACGAAATCCATCTTTACCTATATTCCCTATTACCAAAATGCGATTTGGTTAAGTGGTTAATAAGACGTATCTTAAATGTTTCTATTTTCCCATGATTTTTACGGCTACTGCGATGCGGGCGATGGGGCAGGAGATGCTGGCATGTGGTTGACGGTCTCATAATCCCAACTTCTCTACAGACCCTTGTGAAAATCACCCCAGTACTTTCCATATCGTCCTGTCGCAATGTTGTGCTTGTCCCTATGAAACAGCTGTACACTGCACTAATAGACTGAACTTCTATGAACCTTTTAATTTTTTAATTTTATTTATTTTTGTTTTTACTTTACCTTTCTCCTACAAGTCTAGTAATCTTGAATATAACCTGCGCAGCAAAATAAATGCATTTAAAGTTAGGAAGCTAGAAATCTAGACCTGACCTGTCATCTATTGAACTTCAGACGCTTGCAGCGCAGTTTCTGTAATCCGTAGCGGTTCAACGACAAGTGGAAGAATTGACCCTTGTGAACATCGCTTTTCCAAAGCTTTCTCCCGTTACCTTATGGAAATCCCTCTCCCACATTTTGAAGGATCGGGCTTGAAGAATAACCAGTTTTATCTAGAAAATATATTTGCCTCAGATTAGAGGGGAGAAGGGGTTTGTATTATTAAGATGAAGTCTAGTTTTTTAAGAGTTTAATTTCTGTTCGAATGGCGCAAGGGGACGGATGTTAACAGTAAACTGTTCAACAGTCTGCTAGAGGGCCCCGTAGTTAGAACTTCACACTTTCGACCATCCACTTGCCCTTAGGGAGAATCGCCCGCGCTATTTACTAAAGTATTCATTGATTATGCTAACTTTTAAAATCGTATTTCACCTTTAAAAGAGAAATGAAATATGCATATAACCTCGGCTATTTCTTTTATCGAGGTATCGGTGTGAAAGTCTTGGCTTAATGGGTAACCAGAGAGCTCTGTCCTCCAGGTCCTGGAGATTATCACTAAGAATTTAAGGATTGTATCTGGTCCCCTCCCCTTTCACTGTCCTAGTTAAAATATTTCATTTCAAATGTTTTTAACTGGTTTGTGTTGGCAGTTGATAAAGCAGTACTTGACTAATCTTTCCGATTTAAATCCATTTCTAAATAGATCTCAGATCTGTGCAGCCGTCTATATAATCTAGCAAGAAAACAACTATTTTTAAAGTCCAAGTTTAAAACATCTTTTTCACCTAATCGGGCAAAAAGCAGTGGTTGACCTTTGCACTTTTTAAGTGGCAGTTTAATGAGCTACTAAGCAAAGGGCCTCAGGATGGAGGGTTTCATTTTAGTTTACCGTTTTCATTTTAAAAATCTCTCGGGAAAGACCAGGGGAGTCTTAAATCGAATGAGACATGTGCTTAATATATAAAGTTATTAGCAAACGAAAAGTGTTTTGAAACATTAAAGAGATCTACTGAAATAGTATCTTCACACATTATCATCTTTTGCTCATACTGTCCTGACCCGAGAAAAGAGGTGTTATCTTTTTATCGTGACTAACTTTCCAAGGTTATCACTTTTTATGTTTGCTTTTCAAGAGTTTTTTGTCTTGTCTATTTGGATGTGCTATGTCACAAAAATTTGTTCTCTATGGAAATGTATTCCAGCAAGTTGAAAAGCAAATATAAAAAATAAATATATTTAAGGGCCTAAGGCACATTTTTTTTCATTAATATTGCTTGGATATTTAAAGTAGTTCTATGCTGGACAATTAAATATCGGATACAAACGTTTTTAGACTAAGCATATATTTCAAACAGTTTGTGAATAAACAGAAGGCCATACTTAACTGCAAATCATAAAAACAAACCAGCCTCTTTTCTTAAAGGGAGGGGAGACTTGTTATGGTCATAAGAAAAATGTTGGTTCATGGACACAGAACAGTCTTAGAAAATATGACCAGTAGAGTTTATCTGCTGCTTCTATAGGTGTCGCTGATCGCCTCCATTTTCTTTTCATTTGTTCCTAACTTGCTTTTCTAGGATATCTGTGTGATGATCATGCCTTAGCACCCTAGATGCATTTTGGGACGGCTGAGGATTATTTATATTTCTAACAGTTTAAACTACAGTACACGAATATCCCTTTACCCAAAGCTTAACCTGTGATCGGCTAAGATGAACGTTCTTTTTTTTTCTCTCTCTCCCCCCCCCCCCCCCCCCCCTTTTTGCAGGACACTCCAGCCCTCCTCCGTGTACCTTGAGGAAGCATAAAAACAACCGCAAGCCCAGAACGCCTTTCACCACCTCCCAGCTGCTGGCTTTGGAGAGGAAATTCCGACAAAAGCAATATCTGTCCATTGCCGAGCGGGCCGAGTTTTCTAGCTCGCTCAACCTTACGGAGACCCAAGTCAAAATCTGGTTTCAGAACAGAAGAGCCAAAGCGAAGAGGCTCCAGGAGGCAGAACTTGAGAAGTTGAAGTTGGCTGCCAAACCCCTCCTGCCTTCCTTCGCCTTGCCTTTTCCGCTAGGAGCACACTTGGGCTCTGCATCTCTATATGGGCCCTCGAATTCCTTCCAGAGACCAACGTTACCTGTACCAGGATTATTCACAGCCCCTGTAACGTACGGGATGTATTACTTGTCTTAATCAGCCTGGGTTGTACACGGAGACAAAATATCCCAAAACTTGCCTAAGAAAGGCTTTGTCCTTTCATTAAGAAAGGTTAAACCCAATGGGTCAAAGACGCTGCGAGCACTGGAGGAGTTCTATTATTAGAACTTAGTCAGCCTGACAGCTTAGGTACATATAAGCTTTCAAACTGTATGCCTAGAGACCTTCCAATTTATTCATCTATAAACTTCACTATATATGTGCTATAGCTATATTTTTAAGACTGGTAAGCCCAAGAAGTGTGAGGAAAAATAGGTTTGTCATATCTGCTCTTGGCCCTCGTTTAGAAAATAAATTCACAAGTTTAAAAGTCAAAACGGGGAAGAAGAGCACATTTTTCTTTGTCTTCACTAAGAGCGACCACGTCTTATTAGTTTATTTTCTTCTTACTTTATTGTAGTAAAACCTTTTTGCTGTTAAAAATAATCTGGTTTGTGACAAACTATTATGTACTGTAAAGCCAGATAAATGGCTTGTGGTGAAAGACTTGACCTGACTACCAATTAAAGGAATGTGTCTTGATTGGCAACTTCAACAAGTCAATTCTTTCCAACAAAGGGGCCTATAAAAAAAAAACTGGGAAAAAACACTTTAACCAAAATGCTTCCAGTTGTGGACAATGTCAAGTTTGTTTCACAGTCGAGGTACTGAATTGAAATGCAATTTACCATACATATTGAGTTCTGGACTAAGCATGCACTTGTATGCATCATTTTTCTTTTCATTGAAGCATTTCTCTTTTGAAGGGATTATACCATAATTTTCCCTTTCAATATTTATAAATTTACTGTGTTTGATATCCTTTAGGTTGACCTAGTTATTTGCTCTCAGCCTTAAAGATGTTTCTTGTAGATAAGAAATTCTAGCAGCAATAAAGTCATATAAAACGAATCAACTTCAGGGACAACTGAGGTCGGAGGCACGCTAACTTTAGGTCAGGATTGTGCCTAGATTAACGTCGGCCCAGATCAAATGACGATCATCAGGTCCTAGCAGCCTGTTTGTCCCATGGAGTAAAGAGGAATGGGGTTTACCCCCTAAGGTAAATGCTACATTTAAGCACCCTACAAAGCCTAATGTTTATCAGTGTGTGTGTGTGTGTAGGGTCCAAGACATTAAATAACTCTGCTTAAGCCAGTAGGTAATAGTGCTTAAGGTCTCCAGTAGATCCGCTTATTATAAAATAAGGTCCATCAGAATGAAGCACTTAGGTATGCTACCAAATCGGGAGTTAGGGAGGACTGCTTAAAAGAGAGACCATCCGCACATGCCAGTCAATGTTTGAGAGTTTGCTGTTTGTCGACCAGTTATCTGCAGTGAGGCCGTTCCTCCTTTCAGCTCGATTGCTATGGAGGAGAAATAGAGGCTTTTTATTTGGAGTTCTACTATTTTGTATTTGGCAATTATGAAAAATAAATACTATGGAATCCTGTTGATAGGAGTCTTTGATCAATATTTAAAAAGATGTATTTTAAACTGTGTGCATATTGGATCTGTGTAAAATCTGTTTACCTGATTTCAATAATGTATATATTTTTTATTTGTATAGAGTATATGGATGCAATGGGACATCCGTTCCTATTTTGTATAAAGCAGTTAATAAAAAAATCTTCTAAATTAAATCAGTGCTTCTTAATTCATAGGTTTCTTGCTAGAGCTCAGTTCCCTTTCCCACTGACTAAAAATGTAACTGAAGCTTTTTTTCCCAAAGAACTATATTCATTGCAGAGAAATATTACTAATTTATAAACAGTCCTAAAACCAGCACCAGAAATAGTATCATATTTATTAATATTTTTAGATATGTTAACTAATATTTAATTTAAAATACGTTTGGAATATTTAAGACAAAATTAAGCTCCACTATATACTAACACAGGAGGAGTAGCCTAGTAGTTAAAGCAATTACCTAGTACCCAGAAGATCAAGGGTTCAATTCCCACCAGCACTCCTTGTGACTTTGAGTAAGTCACTTTACCCTCCATTGCCTGGGAAGAAAAGGCCTGGCAATCTACCTTCAATCCTACCTAACCAAGAAAACCCAGAGGCAGCTAAGTCAGCATTGACTTGAGGACACTATACATTAAGAAAAGGGAAATCAGCAGCAGAACTTTACAATGCCAAACTATTTTCACCTATTGTTCCCTTCCCCCCCCCCCCTTCCCATTGAAAGCAATAATAAATAGAACTGATCTCTTTCAGCCAGTAAAATTAGTTCAGGGAGTAACTCCCCCACAACTATCGTCATTTCTGGTGTCAATCAACAAATTATGCGCTTTTCTCGTGGATACTAAAGAAATGTAGCATCTCCAGGTCGTTTTAGTATCTTTGATCACAAATAACAGGCTGGAGAGTTTTGATTCTAAATTTAATAAGGTTTAGAAATTGAGTAATATATATAACATTAAGAAACGGGAAAATAAATCAGTAGCAGAACTTTACAATGCCAAACTATTTTCACCTATTTTGAAAGCAATAACATCTTCATTTTGGAAAGCAATCCTAATGAACTAATATACATTGTCTAAGCCACTTACGCAATAAGAACATAATGGTCCATCTTGCCTCTGAACAGAAAAGAGCATAGCATTGGCTGCTCTGTGCACAATGTCCCATTTTTATCTGAAAACCTGCGAGCGCTATTGCTAGCCCTCGAGGTAACAGATGACTCTTGACTACTGGCGTTACTGCTCCTAAGTTTCATACTTGCGCCTAATTTACCATTTCTATGTTCCTGAAGGGAAGAGCGCAATGGGTGGGCGACAGCGTGTGGGGTGTCTCTATGCCTGGGAAGGCATTTTAAAGTCAGGATCGGTTTTATGATTGCAGAAAGAGTAAGCAATTATCAAGATAGGCTTTGTATACATTTGATTATCTTTGTTCCAAAACTTTGCAGGGGAAAAGGCCAGGGACATTTACTTTTATAGGAGTAGATAACTATTTGTTTTGGATTTTGGCCAATGCTGTGTTTCTGGTTTGATGGAAAACAGTCTGAAATCTTGAAGAATGCAGGACGCTTAAATAATGCTTCACACTAATTTTAATGTGTATTACTGTAATTCTTTTAAGTAATAAACTTGACAGCAGGCACCTATTCTAGCAGCTCCCTAGTGAGTATATGAAAAGTCTGGGGAGCCCCCACAAGGACACGTGTGGTAGCCTGGCATACCTTCCTAAGTTTATCAACTAGACAGAAGTTTAAAATGGAAGATTCAAAACTGTTTTTATTCAGGGATGAGTACATGTGAGCACAAAGGGAATTTTTAAAAAATTTCTGAGATACAAAAAATGTACAATTTCATAGTTTGAATTGCATAATATAACAACCAATGGCAGAATTTACTGTGCGGTAAAATACTTTTAATAAGATGGACATTGAGGCCCATTTACAAGAGCTTAGTATGGCATGAAATAAAGGAGTCTATTTACAAGTCAATGCAGGGAATAAAGGTCTCAAAAGGTCACAATTTGCAACCTAATAGGATGTCTTACTGATGACCCTATTTAATATTAATATCAAGGTGCATCAAGTAGGCGGGCTGCATAAGCAAATTCCCCAAGCCGCCAAAATACTTGCTTAGTCCTCTTTGCATTTCCAATTTACCGCTGGTGAAAAGCAGGGCCGAATCTAGTTGCAAAGATTACAGGAACATCATATGCTGAGTTTTTTTCTTAAGTTTTGAAATTTGTTCTATAAAAGCCGATCCACCTGGGACACTTAAGTTTGTTTGGGTTTTTTGCAAGTTTCCTATCCATTAGAAATCTGTGGGAGAAGCCATGTTTGCCCAGAGATCTGTAACCTGCAGGTGCAAAGCTGATGCCAGCGCTATAAAGCGCCAGCCTCTGACCCAACCCCATGTAATTAGCTCTTGTCCACAGCTTTGCTTATGCAATGACTAACGCTACTGTACATGGAACCGGTACTGAACTTAGCTTCTAGGTTCAGGACGCCGTTGAACAGTGCTGCCTTGAGTCATGTTTGCACTCGAGTCTCATGTTTTCATTATGTGAATGTTGTCCTTTATAATTTTAACCCTATAAATCGATGCAGCACTTCTATCTAATACCCTAAGCTTGGCCGTCCTTCAGTATTTTGTTTCCATTCACACCACTCGTTTTCTTTCCGCTTTGATATCGTGTTAGCTATTCTTTAACACTCTCTATAACCAGTTTGCTTCTTAAGAGTTTTGGATTGTATATTCACAAGTTCCTTGTTTTTACCCTTATAGTGAATTTCAGAGGCAACAGAATGTGTGTCAGTAGATTCTTTAAAAATTGCTTATTCCACATCCCACCATAGAGAGAGATTTCCATTTGCATGGAGCTACCTGTAGTCTTTCCATTTCTGATGGACAGTGTCATACTGACAGCGAAGGCAAGGGTACCAGATCACCGTTAGTGCCTGCAACCTTTGCGGCCTACCCCCCCCCCCCCCCCCACTACTCCCCTCAAACTACACCTATGGCTGAAGGTTTGCCTATGCATTAGATGCTAGTTTGAAGCAGCCCTGAGCGATGGCTTCACATGCAGATCAAATTTTGCATTTGTAACTGAATCCTTGTTCATTGTTGGTTAAATGTGTTTTTCTTTTGAACTAGTTTTAAACAAACTAAATTGATGTACTTAAACCAGATGCTTATAATAATGCAATACATTGCAACATGCTAATTTTGTCTTTGTTTAATGCCATGATTTCGGGCATCATCTTTATTGGCTAAAGAAAAATGCTGGATTTGGAGGGGGGCTAGGCAGCACTTCTCCCATCTTGGCTGGATTTCAGAACCCGTGCCCCTCCCCTCCATGGCACTATAAACCTTCTGTGGTAGTTAAAGGAGTTTTTCTTCCATTCTGATTCCCTCTCTATAACCCAGTCATCCCAGCCACATTCCATTATAGAGGACCCCAGACCACAGGTCCATTTGGAATCAGTACGGATGCCCCCTGCCCATAGGTTTTGCTGTTGTGTGTTAGCTGAGCTTCTGTTCGCTGAGGGCTGTGACTGTTGCCACAGTAGCATCCCCAGTCCTGTAAGCCCAGGAAGTTAAAGATGGTCTCCTGCATGGTAGGGAACAATGCTGTCATTCCACCTGTCCACATTTTCAATTCAAACATAGCCCCACTTGCTAAAACAATAGTATCCTTCTATGTCCTATTGTGGTTATAGGCTTAAGAGAAAACAATCGGGCACTAATCAACTTATTAACTGAAGATGGCGTCTGATGATTTGAATCATAAACTATAAATGAGGAAATCTGGGTTTGAATCCTACTGCTATCACTTTCATTCATATAGTTTATTTAATTTTATTTATCTATCTCACAGCTTTTCATTAGTAGCTTAAGGTAAGATAATTCAGAAAAGGGAGTATATTTACTAATTTGTGTGCCAGTAGCTTGCAATTGGGATACCAAATTAGCAGAGGCTGTGCTAATATTTGGGGACAGCAGTGTCCATTCCCTGCTGATAGTGTGATGCTAACATAGCAGCAGTGTGCTAAGTGGTACATGTGTGCACTTAATGCCATGCAATGAGGTGGTGGTAGCTGCACCCATGCTAAACGGCAACAGGTGCAGATAGTGCACACCCAGAATGCCTGTGTTAACTGCAATGTGCCATCAATTCCCACATTATGCCTCTAACCCACTCAGCCTCTGCTCAGTTGTGTGCTAACCAGTTGGCATGGGATTTTTAGCACAGGGCTCCATGCTGTTAGCATGCGCCAAACCCATGCTAGCGGTTAGCGCACCTTAGTAAACATGTCCCATAGTAGGTATTTGTGATAGTGGGCATCACTTAGGAGCCCTTTTACTAAAGGTTTGCACTTACCACATGATTGGTGGCAAAACTAGTGTGCAAGAACTGCAACAATTGTGAGCTACTTGTCGGGGGTGTGCCCAGCAAATTCCTGGCCATTAGTGCATGACCGAGCACCTGAAGGCGTAGCACGCTTAACTTGGTTGCACCTAATGACATCCAATTACCCGCACACTAGTGGAAATATGCTCTCACTCCTTGCCTATTCAGTCTCATTCCTAGCGCACAATGGCCACTGAGCATTCGTTTTAACAGGTGGTGGCTGGCATGCACACACGCATTAGCATCCTGTTGCAAGTTATGGCATGCTAAAACATGCGTTAACTAGTTAATAGCCTTTAGTGAAAGGCTTCCTTAATCTGAAAATAATATCCAAAAAGACAGGGGAGCTAAATAATGTTCCAAATGTTTATCCTCTTCCAATAGTATACTGCATATTCATGTGATAACAAATGGACCATCAGATAGGAACCTACTGTAATATACTCTGACTATTAGTACCCAAGTTCAAAACTTCAAATTATGGCTCCACAAACTTTATTTTGTAGATTTTAAATGCAATAAAAATTAGCTATCTTAATTGTCTAGAAAAGTAATTTGTATTGCATTTAAATACTATAAAATAAGTTTACAAGTTCTGAACCTGTGTAGTAGTGAACATAGTAGATCACATTCAGTTCAAATGCCATGATCCTTTTGTTTTAAAGCAAATATACAGCGTACTATTGAGAGGAGGTAAACATTTTAGCTGCTCACTCAGGGAAGGTACTGTCTAAAGCAGAAATGATTGTAACTGTATATACTGTTTTATTATAAAGCACCCTCAACAGACAAAGCTGGTTCACAGGATGCCTACTGTTATATTCATCAGACATATTTGTATGCATTTGCTCCAAGCACTAGGTTAATTTGTATAGCTTTGTTCAGGGTTTTTTGTTTGAGGAGATGCATGGGGTATTGGGACTTTTTTTATTGCCTGCTAAAACTGACCCCTGGTTCTCATCTCTTAATGAAAGAGCCTTGCATATGAGTACCGGCACCTTTTGGCTAGAAAAAAATGCGCTGGTTTTGGTACTTTAAAAACTAGGCTTGTTTGTGGCACTCAAGGACCAGAGCTGAGAAACCTTGTTATAATCAATCAGCAGTGACAGCTTTAATCAAATCATGTGGCAATGACATTACTAATCCTACGATTGTACAGTCATGAGGTCACCGGTTCTGAAATTCAGGCGGAGTGTCACTAATCTTGTGCTCTAAATTTTTAATACAGCAACGTTAAGGTCACTAATCCTATAATTAAGCAAAAAGGAATGTTGCTAATTTGAAAATGAATGGTGACATTACTGGGTTGAGAACAGGCATTCCCTTAACTGCTCCTCATTGTCTATAGCATCTATAATTCCCATCAGTATTGTGCTAATCCTATAATCAAGCTATACTGATCTTTTTTCCTAACTAATATCACTAAGTAGGCAATTGAATGGCTGGCAGATACTTGTCATCTGACATTTAGGGATAGGTGTACTGAAGGGTGATAATTTTGGTCAGTATCTGTGGATGACTGTACGCAGTTGTCATGGGAAGAAAATGACTGATATTCCACTACAAACTAAGCTAATGATATGCAAAAATATTGTGTATGATCATTTATCACTCAGAAAACAATAAGCGTACAATATGGTGACCTAGCAAGACTTACAAAATATTACTGGAAACAGCACCCCTCCAGAAAAGCGAATAGCGCGGGTCTTTACAGTTATTTATTTTCAGTGTCGCGAGAACTACCAGGCCCAGGCAGGGTGTGGAGATGTCTTAGAATGCAGCAACGTTGGGGCGTCATCTGAGGCTTCATTAAGCATGAGCACACAGGACTGCCCAACGAATTTAGTTATCAGTGCCTCAAATACTGCATCAGAACAGAAACCAGCCCTCTGCTTCCTGCTTCAGCCCCTCCACTCCCTCCAAGACAGTGCTGAGGAAGGAGGAAATGGAGGCTACAGTGGACAGAGCAGAGCAAAGACATTCTGCTTTCTAATACAGCCCTTCCTCCTTCCTTCATGCAGGGATGGGCGGGGGGGAGAGATTTTGCTCACACCTTTTCAGTAGTAGATCAAGGCAAGTTACATTCAGCTACAGAAGGTATCTTTCTGTCCCCAAAGTGCTTACAGTCTGTACCTGAAACAATGGAGGGTTAAGTATAAAACATTAATGATTACATTCAAACTACTGAACAACATAGCACCCTCATTCCTTTCATCCCTAATTAACCCTACAATAGACACAAGAGCCAAAAGAGGATGCTCACAAAACACAATTATAATCTCACCTGCCTTCCGCAAAACAAAACAAGCCACGAGCAATAGAGCGTTCACATACATTGCCCCTATACTCTGGAACGCCTTACCAGACACATTGCCTTCTATCAAAGACCTCCAAACATTCCAAAAGGAAATCAAAATACTACTATTTATCGAACACTATGGTAACAACTTTGGCAAGAATGGCATATACCCAACCTAAAGCCACATACTTTGAGCCCCACAAACATCACAGATAACAGCTGAAATGACTTTCAACCCTATAAACATGACATACAGTACGTAAAAATATGTAAATAGTTTCACATGTAAATAGTTATTTGATGTTCCATCTTTGACCTATGTTCTATGTAACTTGCTTGTTCTTTATAAACCGCCCTTGATCTTGGGAAGTGGTGGTATAGAAAAACTTTGCAAATAAATAAAGTAGTTAGCCCGAGATCACAAGGAGCAGCAGTGGGGAGGCCTAGCTTCCCTGGTTCCAGCCTGCTGCTCTAACCATTAAACTTCTCCTCTGTTCCCTGAAGCTGGAGTAAACAAGCCTTCAGTTTTTGTCTGCATATTTCTATTTCTAATTTGCTGTCACTTCTTCTATATTCAGTGAGGGGATATTCTGTGAGACGTACTCTGCTAATGTGTTGTTTTGGGGAAGTTTCTCCAAATGGGTTAGTTTTGTGCATACAGTAACCACCGCCTAAGGGAAATACTACCACATCAACCAAAAAAGCCCCTTAGTAACCCCACTATTACTATAATTCAACTGTTTCTCTACAAAGTACCATACTAAATCACTTCAACACTCAAGAACAAGCTATAAATGGACCTCAGGTTTCACTCACCCTCCATTTGGCGAAATTCATCACCATAGGGAAATGGCGGACACTTGCATCATAGGTCCTTAGCCTAAATAAATTATTATTCTTTATTCTAATAAATATAAAAACTCATTTACTGAAAAGACCTCTTCACTCCACCAATAAATTCTACAGGATTCACATAATACTACACCAATATACAACAATACATCCCACACATACTCTCTAAACATACAAACTACACATACTACTGCAGGGAATGTCCGCTGTACTTTATAAAATCCATGATAGCACCCAGTGCTCCTTAAAGCCGGCTGCGATGCTCACAGTATCTTCATCCAATGGACTATATGCCCAAAGAGGTGTAGTCACAGCTATTCATGATTCTCGATGATAATGTGCTAAAAAAACAAAATTATGTTTCTTAGACGAACAGCATCACCCGGCTTCAAAAAAGGAGCAATCTATTACTTATCTGTCAAAAACCCGGCTCCAACGCTTCCCTGCAGTCACTGGCAAACAACCTCAATAGTCACCGTCCGACAAAAGCTTTTGTTTCGCCACCAGGCTTCATCAGGAACCAGAACTATTGAATATCTCATATATAGCAATTTTCTATTTGGACACACACAATGCCTCTTCAAACAGCATTATATACCGGCGTCTGATGTCATCAGATTTAAAACACTCGACCACCAATCAGCTCACCAGCCCTAACCCAACCTCATACTTTCAACAACTTTATACAAAAAACAACATAACACCCTATCACAAAATGATAAAACGAAGAAAAGAGAAGAATGTACTGCAACGTTGAGCTTTAGAGATACTGTATTTATGTTCCGCTAAACGTGTCCTCAAGGGACGAGTAGTTTTTCCCACATACGTCTTCAAGCACGGGCACCAGAGAGCATATATAAGATATGCAGTATTACAATCAGTGTTTTGACATAAATGACGCAATTTCAATGCAGATTGAATGTGAATCGCATTAATCATATACTTGCAAAAGGAACAACGACCACACCGTGTATGATGAAATTCCTCCCTTACAGTCTGTCGGCGAGGAACCGCGGAAAATAAGCGGTCTCGCAAGTTCCTACCTCTTAGATGAGCTCAACTTGAAACTCCTTTAGTGCAACATTGGCTTACTTTTAACCATAGTTTTGAAGATCTCCAGTGTACAGTTCTTGAAGTGGTACCTTTGAATATTCGAAGAGGTGACAGAGGACTTCTGTTATTACAGAAGGAGCAGAAATGGATCTACATTTTGAACACTCTGGACCCTCACGGGTTGAATGATAAAATCGATTGGTCTTTATTTTTTTAGGACAAATATGACTGTTGCAGTACATTCTTCTCTCTTCTTGGTTTTATCATTTTGTGATAGGGTGTTATGTTGTTTTTTTGTATAAAGTTGTTGAAAGTATGAGGTTGGGTTAGGGCTGGTGAGCTGATTAGTGGTCAAGTGTTTTAAATCTGATGACATCAGACGCCGGTATATAATGCTGTTTGAAGAGGCATTGTGTGTGTCCAAATAGAAAATTGCTATATATGAGATATTCAATAGTTCTGGTTCCTGATGAAGCCTGGTGGCGAAACAAAAGCTTTTGTCGGACGGTGACTATTGAGGTTGTTTGCCAGTGACTGCAGGGAAGCGTTGGAGCCGGGTTTTTGACAGATAAGTAATAGATTGCTCCTTTTTTGAAGCCGGGTGATGCTGTTCGTCTAAGAAACATAATTTTGTTTTTTTAGCACATTATCATCGAGAATCATGAATAGCTGTGACTACACCTCTTTGGGCATATAGTCCATTGGATGAAGATACTGTGAGCATCGCAGCCGGCTTTAAGGAGCACTGGGTGCTATCATGGATTTTATAAAGTACAGCGGACATTCCCTGCAGTAGTATGTGTAGTTTGTATGTTTAGAGAGTATGTGTGGGATGTATTATTGTATATTGGTGTAGTATTATGTGAATCCTGTAGAATTTATTGGTGGAGTGAAGAGGTCTTTTCAGTAAATGAGTTTTTATATTTATTAGAATAAAGAATAATAATTTATTTAGGCTAAGGACCTATGATGCAAGTGTCCGCCATTTCCCTATGGTGATGAATTTCGCCAAATGGAGGGTGAGTGAAACCTGAGGTCCATTTATAGCTTGTTCTTGAGTGTTGAAGTGATTTTGTATGGTACTTTGTAGAGAAACGGTTGAATTATAGTAATAGTGGGGTTAGTTTTCTGCATACCATGACAGTCATGAACCTCACTTCTAAGCCAACCTATGTGGAGTATGATCTCAGTCTCTCACATTTACTGCTGATGCTTGGCATAGTACTTGCATCGTGCCGAAGAGAGCTTCCTTCTGGAGTTTGTAAGATGTAACAGGTATGGGTAGTTTGTCAAGATGTGCTTGGAGATTCTTCTTTATCAAGCCTGTGGCTCCCAGTATAATGGGAAAGATTCCAGTATCTTTCTGTCACATTTTCTTGGTCTGTGACTGTACTTCGGGATCTTCTACCTCCCACGCAATTCACAGAATAATCACTTGGAAACGAAAACTCTATTATCAATGCCGTTCTGGTGTTTTTCTCATTTACCACTATGTCGGGTTTCCTCACATCCAGTTTCTTATCTGTCAGAATGGGAATGTCCCAGGTGATCATATCCTCTTCGTTCTTTATAATTCTCTTAGGGTCATGATCCTAGTGCTTTTCAGGCACAGTGAATGCTACTTTGTTGTGTCTTTCTGTACAGACATTTTCCGCCATCAGAACTTTACAACCAGCTATGAGGTGAGTCACTGTTTCCAGCTCTTTCTTACAGAATTGACGTATGTCTGTTTTGCCAATTTTTTCAATGCTCACTGTAAACCATCTCATCTATAATCCACTGTCCTGGGCTGCAACGATCAATCTCTCTCATCCTTCGGTTTCATTTCACTACTACTACTAATCATTTATATAGTGCTCCGAGTTCGTTCTTGATTGACAAAGGGTTCCTGGAGTAACACATTATATTTCCCACCGTATTTGTGCATTTGCCACTTGTTTTTCCTTGTTTGCTGATCTAATTCTTTGAAGAGTTTGTTCTCTTGTTTGTTCTCTAATTCTATTGCTTTCTTTGCTGTGTGTGCTTGTGGATTCTCACTCATTCTGTGTAGTCAAGTCTGTTCTCTTTTCCCAACAGGTGGTGTATTACTAATAATAATGGTGGAGTTTTAGCCAATGCTTTGGACTGCTGACTTAACAATAATATTTCTGAGTAGAAGAATATTGATGTTTATGCGCAAAATAGAATTCCAGCACATTTGCATGTTTGTTCCAGCACCCCTGCCATTTGGTTTTATTCTACCCCTTCTACAAATCTAGAAAAAGTTGTAAGTACTTCATGCTTATGGTAAACAGAAGAAACAGATATGAAATCCTCACTAATGCTGACTGGAAAAGAAAGAGCTAACTTTTAACTCCTTCCTCTGAACTGGCATTAACGCACCAGCATTAAAAATAAATTGTGCTCATTCTTTGGGTTTTCTGTTCACTGTTTTGCATTTGGGTTTAATAGCTAATACGTTCATTACCACTACCAATAAGAGATAAAGCAATTACCCAGGGTCACTAGAAGTGTCACGGGGCATGTGAGAGTTGGACCCTACTGTAATTTCCCTGATTCACAGCCTATTGTTTTCCATACTAGGTCACTTCATTTCCCTGTTGGTAGGAACAATAATGCTGTTCTAGGACCCAGTATCACTGCTGCTTCTCATTCCTATAGCACTACCAGGCATATGCAGTGCTGAACACATACATGTAAGAGACAGTACCTGCTCCACGGAGCTTACACACTATTCAGTGTAATACTTGCATTGCTGTCTTTTATAGATAGTTGTTATTATTTGACTCTTTTTGGAGGATTTTATCTGCTCAGTGAGCGTAGGTGTTTGTGACACTGTTACTGGGGTAACAAAAGAATGTGAAACATTTTTGTATAGGGAATAGTAAAGGGAAACATCCTAATTCAATCTAGCCAGCCACTTCAGACTACCTTTAGCCAGTGCAGTGTGGATTTCTTTTAATGCAGAAATGTCTTTAATTTAATTTAATTTTTTTTTTTTGCAGTCTACTCTTAAAATTCACAGATGATATATTCATTCAAGTCTGGTATGATTTCTGAAACATATTTCAATTATGTATATTCAAAACACAGTTTAACCTTGGGAGTACCGATGGGGTCAAAAGTGACCCCATTGCAAGTTTCACAATGCGTATCTCGGAAACTAGTTGTTCAAAAATGCAATCTTTTTATGACTTTTCACATGTCAATATTCTCTTTATATTGCGCCATGAGAGGAATAATTTTCATCTGCTAGGTGACACTAGTGATGAATTGCAGAACAGAGTTCCAGTGGGGTCATTTTTGACCCCAGTTGCTTACGTCCGGGTTGGATCGTGATACAATTTGCAGTTTTGTGAATTTTTTGATCTGACAAAGGTATTTATCATTAATTATGTATCATTTATTTTTTGTACTCTTACTTTATGAAAATTACACATTTTCTTTAATTGATATCATACGTTCTCTCATTATTTCCAATAAAATCTAAAGGTTTTCAGCTTGTTCATCACGATTATTGTACACCTATAGTAAAACTGCTTTGCGTTTTATTCAACTTTATCTTTGTTTATTTATTTTAGGTTATTGTTTATGATGTCAAAACAAAAATATTCAGCTGCCCAAGTAAGAGAAATATTGCAACGAGATGCTGACAGTGACGGCTCTGAGTCGTCTGATGATGCAGCATATTCACCAAGCGAAGAAGCATATCAGCCAAGTTCGGGCGATAAATCTGATGATGACAGTCATGCTTCAGATGGCGACAGCAGTTGGTCGCCAAGTGAATGTGAGAATGATGTTGAGCCAGTAACATCGCCTGCAGCAAAGAGCCAAGTTACAGGTCGAGGCTGTGCTGCACGGGGAAGAACGCAGGAGTCCTCGGTGTCAGTATCATCTGTGAGGAATCTTAGTTGTGGTTGTAGAGGAGCTAAGAGGTCATCAACTATAAGCACAAATGTTGCCATTGAAGCCTATGTATCTAAGGATGCCACATCATGGAACAGGAAACCTATAAAGCAAGCTGCTGGAAGATACACCAGAGCTAATGTCATGCCCGTACAACAAGGTCCTACAAGCTATGCTGTACGAAATGTTGATGGCCCTCTCGCAGCATTCCACTTGTTCATGAGGAAGAACTTATTGAATGAAATCATGATGTGGACGAGCAAACAAGGAAGACACATTTATGACGACACCTGGAAAGATTTGATAGATGGAGAATTTCAACGTTTTCTTGGACTTCTGATCCTCTCAGGCGTGTACAAGTCACGAAATGAATCCATAGTTCAGTTGTGGAACCTTGAAGATGGTCGTTCTGTTTTCGGCAAAAATATAGCCCTTAACTGTTTTCAGCAAATTTCTTGTGCTCTCAGATTTGATGATGCAACCAACAGACGTGAACAATGAGACGTGGATAAGCTAGCTCCAATCAGACACGTTTTTGATACCGGGGAAGCAACTCTAAGTGACGCCTTTGTTCCTGGTGAAAATGTTACCGTGGATGAGCAACTGCTTACATTTCGTGGCCGTGTTCCGTTCAGACAGTATATTCCCAGCAAACCTGGGAAATATGGCATAAAGCAATGGATGTTGTGTGACAGTGCAATGTCATATGTTCTGCGTCTTCAAGTATATACAGGAAGGGAACTCGGACAAAACAGGGAACAGAATCAGGGTGAAAGGGTTGTGCTGCAACTCACTGAAGGATTGACGTGATCTGGCAGAAATGTTACTGTTGACAATTTCTTCTGCAGTTTATCCCTGTCACGGAAATTGCTAGAAAAACAAATGACACTTTTGGGGACAATTCGAAAGAACAGAAAAGAATTACCTCCAGAATTTGTAACAGCAAAGGGCTGAGAGGTATTCACTTCACTGTTTGCCTTTCGCAATGATGCCACTCTGGTTTCCTATTGCCCGAAGAAAGGAAAAGTGGTTGTTATTCTGAGCAGTTTGCATGATCAAGAAGAAGTAGATAACACACGTCCAGACAAAAAAAACACGCATGATCTTGGACTATAATTCTAGTAAAGGTGGAGTAGAATTGGCAGATCAAATGTTGTGCACGTATACCACAAAACGAATGACAAGACGCTGGCCAGTGACAATCTTCTACAACATGTTGGACATCAGTGCTTTGAACGCCTTCATTGTTTGGATGTCACTAAATCCAGAATGGCAGTCCAAGTCAAAGCACAGACATCGTCTATTCCTTTTGGAATTAGGAAAACAGCTGCTTCAGAGTAATTGCAGCGAGACTTCTTCCAGCATTGAAGAAGCTACTAATGCTGTTTGTAATGTCGGGATCCCAAAGAAAAGGGCAAGGTGTCAACGGGGTTACTTACCTGTAACTGGAGTTCTCCGTGGACAGCAGGATAAGTCAGCCATACCTGGTGACGTCCTCCGGGCGGCGCCATAGTACGGAAGTGCTCTCTAGAGCTCAGAAAGATGAGACTTTCTGAGCCCGCCCAGGTAGCCCACCTCACCGCTCCGCCCCCTAGCCACCAGTATGTTCCAAGCTAGTCCACCGGCTAGGGAGCGGTCCCTTAGGGTGGCCTCCTCCAGGGGAGGCGGGTGGGATTGTGTGGCTGACTTATCCTGCTGTCCACGGAGAACTCCAGTTACAGGTAAGTAACCCCGTTTTCTCCATGGACAATCAGGATTGCGTCAGCCACACCTGGTGTCTCCCTAGCTAGATATGCTGGGGGGAGGAGGCCCATCGTTGGTGTATGGACCTGAAAATGAGTCAGATACTTAGTTCAACAGATCAACAACTGTACGTTTATTCAAGACCAAAGGTGAAAGTGCAATCGTGCTACAGCAACGCAACAGGTATGTGCACCGAGGTGCGAGCAGCATAACAGTGTCAACAGTGCAACAATAACAATAACAGTGCAAACAGTGCAACAGTGCAAACAGCAATTAGAGGCAGTGTAAACAGTGCAACAGTAATGTCAATTGCCCTGAACAGCAGAGTACTAAAGCAATTGTATTCCCTGTATTGGGCAGAGGCAGTGTTCAATCGCGCCTCAAGGCCGTGGAGAGGATGGCCGCTCCGAGTGCACAATCCTCCTGAGAGCGGAGGTCAAGGCAGTAGTGTCTCTGAAACGTGTGCGGGAAGGACCAGGTGGCTGCTCTGCAGACATCGGCCAGTGGCACTGCGCGGAGATTGGCAATCGAAGTGGCCAGAGCCCTGAGATGGTGGGGGCCCACTCTTGGGTGCTCACTAGTACCTGAAGGATCAAGGCAATAAGAGACACAGGCGGAGACCCAGTGGGACAGTGTCCTCTTGTTGACCGGTCTTCCGGGTCTGTTCGGATCGAAGGAAACGAAGAGTTGCTCGCCCTGCCGGATAGTTTGCGTTCTTTGCAGGTAGATCCGGAGAGCCCTGAGACAGTCGAGGGTGTGCAGGTGTCGCTCCTCGTCCGAAGAGTGAGGTTCCGGGAAGAACGATGGAAGCTCTATGGACTGGTTAACATGGAAGGCCGAAGACACTTTTGGTACGAACCTAGGATTGGTCCGCAAGGAAGCATGGCTGTGGTGCAGCTGTGTGTAAGGAGGATGTGATACCAGAGCGTGTAATTCGCTAATCCTCCATGCGGAAGTGATGGCCACGAGAAAAAGTGTCTTCCAGGAGGCGAATTTCATGTCGGTTGACTGGAGGGGTTCAAAGGGTTCTTGTGTCAGGCGCTGCAGGACCGTGTTGAGATCCCAAGGTGGTACAGGTCATCTGATCGGGGGCTTCAGATTCGACAGGCCCTTCATAAAGTGTGATGTAAGGGGCAGTGCCCTGATGGAAGTGGCCCCTGTTGGCGGTGCGTGGAAAGCCGCTATCGCCGAGAGGTGAACTCGGATGGACTGCGTCTGCAGGCCAAGGTTAGACAGGGACTTGAGGTATTGCAGGACGCTGGGAAGTGGGCATGTGGTGGGCTCCAGGCTTTGGTTTGCGCACCAGATGCTGAATCTTCTCCATTTAAGGCCATAGGACTTTCTGGTGGAGGGTCTCCTGGCCGCTAGCATCACGTCCTGCACTTCGGCCGGTAGCTGGAGATTGGAAAGGCTTAGCCGCTCAACCTCCAGGCAGTGAGAGATAGGGCTCCGAGGTTGGGGTGCTGTATTCTGCCCTCATCCTGTGTCAATAGGTCCGGTCTGAGGGGTAGTCGCTTCGGGTCTCCATGCGCTAGGCGTAGTAGTAGGGCAAACCACATCTGGCGTGGTCAGTGGGGAACTACCAGGATGGCTTTTGCTTTGTCCTGAACAATCCTTGGTTATAAAAACCAACTGCTTTTTCTACATAAAGCTAAGTATTAGCCAACTTTGGATGAATGCTGCTTCCATATATTTTTTTTAAAAATACTATTTTTCTTAAATGATTAAAAAGGATGGGCCACAGTGGTAGACTGTGTTTACCCTTTCTACTGTGATGGCTACTCCGACAAAAAAATTAAGTATATAATTGGTTTGTTTGTTTCACTGAGTACTGGTATTTGGCTGAACAATCCTTTGCAGGGTCGCTGGGATGAGGGGCGTTGGCGGAAAGGCATACACCAGAGACCACTCCCCCCAACACACGTCGAATGCATCCGCCGCCAGCCTCCTGGCTGACGGGTGCCTGGAGCAGAACAGGGGGCATTTGGCATTCTGTTCTGTGGCGAAAAGATCGATGTCCGGAGACCCCCAGTGCCGGAAGAGATTGTCGGAGATCTTCTAGTGCAGAGTCCATTTGTGGGGCTGGAGTTGTCTGCTCAGTCTGTCTGCCAGGATATTCTGATCCCCTGGGAGATATGACGCCAGAAGGTAGCATTCGTTTCTCAAGGCCAGGGTCCATATCAGTGTAGCCTCCTTGCAGAGGGGACGTGAGCCGGTGCCCCCTTGTTTGTTGACATAGAACATGGCCACCTGGTTGTCCGTCTGGATGAGGATTGATTTCCCGCACAATTGTGGGAGAAACACTTTCAGGGCATATCTCATGGCCCTTAACTCGAGGAGGTTGATGTGTAGACGCCTCTCGTGGTGCATGTGGGCGCCCCAGCCAGTGTTCGATGCATCCGTAGTGAGAACAACTTGATGATCGCGGGGGTGGATGTCTTTCCCCACCGACAGGTTGACTGGTGTTGTCCACCAGCGAAGCTGGGTATGGATTTGTGGAGTCATTTTGATTGTGGTGGAAAGAGGTTGACAATGCTGGTTCCAATGAGTGCGTAAGTGCCATTGAAGTGGGCGCATCCGTAACCTCGCCGTGGGAAGAACGGAGGTGGCGGCCGACATATGTCCCAGAAGGCGCAGGATGGATCTCGCCGATGAAGTCGCTGCCTCGGTCGCCTTGCCCGCCAGCGCTGTGATGGCGGACAGTCTGCATTCTGGAAGGTAGGCCTTCGAAATCTTGGTGTCTATCATGGCCCCTATGAACTCCAGTCTCTGGGCCGGCGAGAGGTGTGACTTGTTGAAGTTGATGACGAACCCCAGGGAGGATAGTAGCATCATGGTTGTCTGCAGGGCCTCCTGCAGCTCCTGGGCTGAGGGGGCCGTAAGGAGCCAGTCGTCCAGGTACGGAAAAACCGCTATGCTCTGCCTGTGGAGGTGGGCGGCCGCCACAGCCACACACTTCGTGAAGACCCGCGGAGTGGGGGACAGCCCGAAGGGTAGGACTCTGTACTGGTAGTGCTGGCCTAGCACTTGGAAACGGAGGTACTTCCTGTGCGACTTGTGAATGCGGATGTGGGTGTACGCGTCCTGCAGGTCCAGGGACGCCATCCAGTCGCCGGTCTGAATCAGGGGAAGGATAGTGTTTAGGGAGTACATCCTGAATTTCTCTTTGCTGATGAACTTGTTGAGCCGGCAGAGATCTAGGATGGGAAGGAAGCCGCCCTTCCGTTTGGCAATGAGAAAGTATCTGGAGTAAAAGCCAGAGTCCTTCTTGGGCGGGGGAACCTCCTCTATGGCCCAAGAGTGTAACAGATGTAGTAGTTCCGCGGCCATGGCCAGGCGCAGCTGTTGGGGCGTGTCGCTGACTGGAAGAGAGTTCTGGTGGGGGGGGGCACGAAGCGTATGCGGTAGCCTTCCCGGATGACCCGCAAAACCCAGGAGTCGGAGGATATTCGCTGCCACTCTGGCAAAAAATGGGTCAGGCGTCCCCCGATGCGGTGGGTTGGCCGAGATCTGGCATCAAAAGGAGGGCCCACCTTTGTTGGTGGGCGCGCTGGTCTTCTTCTGTTTGCGGTCCCTCTGCGAGTTTCGCTGGTGAGGGGGTCCTTGGTAAGAGTTGCTCTTATATCTGTTGTTTTGCCATTTGTGATTGGAAGGGTACCTCTTGTTGGAGGAGTAGTAGGGTTTCCTCTGGAATTTGTTCCTCTGGGTGCTGCTGTGGCGCTCAAAGCCGTCCTCCGCCAGGGTCTGTAGCGTGGTACAATGCTCCTTCATATCACTGACAGTATCTTTTACCTTGTCGCCGAAGAGTGACTCGCCGGAGCAGGGTGCGTCCGCAATCCTGTCATGCGTGTCGTCACGCAGGCCAGACGCCCTCAGCCATGCCCATCGCCTTGCTGAAATGGCTGTCCCAGCGGTTCTCAGCGCTGTGTCGAAGGAGTCAAAGGTAGCACTGGCCAGGTGCTTGCTGCACTCAGACATGTCTGCGAGTGCCGTTGATGCCAAGCTCTGAGATTCTTTTGGGAGACAAGTCAAGGCGGCTTTTAGGTTCGCCATGCATGCATCTTGGAAGAGGACTTGTTGAAATTGGTGGGCCGCTATCTTCGCGTTGAGCATGGCTCCTTGATACACTTTTCTCCCGATATCATTGAGGAGCTTGTGATCCCGACTGGGCGGGCTGTTGGCATGTGTGCGTGAAGACTTAATGCGCTTGAGGGCTGAAGACACCACAATGGATTGATGTGGCAGCTGTGAGGCTGCAAATCCTGGAACAGGCTGCATCTGGTATTTTGTTTCCAGCCTCCTGGGAAAGGGGCGGCCAGATGCCGGGGTCTGCCAGAGCCTCAGATGACTGTCTCGGAGTGTCTGGTGGATAGGCAAAGTGAACACGGTTTTCGGGGTGGCTAGGTATTTCAAGACCTCCGGTACCGTCTCCTTCTTGTCGTCCCGGCCTTGTAAGGACAAGGTAGATGCAAGTTTGAGCAAAAACTTGGGATAGGTGAGATCCTCCGGAGGGGGAGCCTCCTCTGGATCCGGGGAGCATGCCCTGTCTGGGGTCGCCCTTTCACGCTCGTGGGCAGCCGACCCCACAATTGCCCCTCCGAGCTCGTCCCTTTCAGCTTCAGGGGGTGGGTCACTCGAGGGTCTGCTGCATGGTGAGGGTGCCTGGTTCTCCCCTGTTGGCGGATCTGCCTCCCGGGTATTTGGCTGTGAGTCTGCTGGGAGAGGAGCTTGCTGAGGCAGATGTGAAGGAGCCGCCATGGTAGACTGTTTTAAGAGTTGAGACAGCAGGCGTACCATGGAGCTAGACGTTGACTTGCTCTTACGGCTGTGACAGGGGCTGGAGGAGGTAGAAGGGCTCACCTGACTTCTCCTCCGTTTCTGGCGCCGATGCCCACTGCGGCGTCTAGACGAACGGCTGTCTCTGTGTTTGGTGCTCCGACGCTGGCTGGATGAGCTGCTGCTGCTGCTACTGCGGCTGGAGCCGCGGTGGCGCTTGCCTCTATGCCTTCGACTCCGTTTCTGGCGTGAAGAGCGGCTGCTACTTGTGCTGCTGGAGAGGTTGCGCTTTGCATGCTTCCTCCCTCCGCGGCGGGGCCGTCTCTCGGAGCTGCTGCTGCTGCTGCTGCGGTCATGTTTTTGGCGCGCGGGGGATCCGGCGCCGAGGAGAGAGGCGTTGCCATGGCTCCCTGCCGACGCCGAATGACAGCGAGGCTCGGGGGCGGAGTTGGAGGACCGGCGCCGGCAGACATTATTGGCTGCATTGTCCTCAGAGTCCACAGGCTTGCCGTAGGAGGGGGCGGAGCTGGAGGACTGCCTTCCGGAGTTGGAGGACCTGGACCAGGCGCCATTTTCAGCCTCCACATGGCTCTCCCAAACTCGCTTCTCTACTTGGGAGCTTGCAGGCCTCACCTCCCCCAACGAGACCACCGCGGGCGACAGGAACGGCTGTGGGAGGCCCGATTGGAGATTCTCAGCACCGCGGTCATGGAAGGAGGCTGCACCGGGCGCATCCAGAGCCGGGGCATGCAGGGAGATGGCAGGAGCAGGAGCCGGTACCGGGAGGGATAGAACAACAGTACTTGCATTTTCGGAGAGGAACTCCTTTAAATTATGTCCCCGGATCTTCAGGGCTCTAGGGGACATTCTCCCACAATGCTCGCAGTCTTCGATCTTGTGGTCCGGCCCCAGGCAACGCAGGCAGCTGCCATGTGTGTCGGTGATACTCATCTTCCTCTTGCAGAGGAGGCATTTCTTAAATCCCGGTTTAGTCATGGTTTCAGAAACTAACAAAATAACAAAAGATTAGGAGAGAGAGCAGGGTCCGTCTTGGTGGCAAGGCGGAAGGAAGGATACTGGTGGCTAGGGGGCGGAGCGGTGAGGTGGGCTACCTGGGCGGGCTCAGAAAGTCTCATCTTTCTGAGCTCTAGAGAGCACTTCCGTACTATGGCACCGCCCGGAGGACGTCACCAGGTGTGGCTGACGCAATCCTGCTTGTCCATGGAGAAACTGCTGTTCCAGAGAAAAAGACAAGAAAAGCAACATAGTTTGCACCTCCTGCAAGCGCAATGTTTGCAAAGAACATTCAGAAATTGTCTGTGTCTCATGCAAATGACTGTAGTACTTTACTGTGTTCATCAGGTGCATGCAAAAACTGCTTTCATGGCAACTCTTCTTCATGTAATTTTATGATAAAGCATTAAATTTCAAAACATTTAACCTTCATATAATAAATAATTAATTCGGAATAATATTTTGTCTGTTTAGTTTAAATTTTTCATGGTTAACAATTAAAATTCATTGTGGGGTCATTTTATGACCCCAACGGTATTCAGTGTGTGCAAAAAATCTCAGTAATTCCAGGGTTAATATTTAAAAGCATGGGGCAATGTTGCAGACTATAAGCTTTGGTGCAAATTTCTTTATTTCCAATATTATAAAAGTAACAAAGCACAACTGTAACACAAACACAACAAAACTGGGGAGTATTATTTATTATGCTGATGACTCCCATATCTACCTCTCTGTGCCTGAAATCTCTGTGACAATCCAGACCCCAGATCTCTGCCTGCCTTTCTGACATTGCTGCTTGGATGTCTCATCGCCGCTTGAAATTGAACATGGCCAAAACTGAGCTTCTCATTTTTCCCCCCTAACCCCCCTCCCCCCTCCTCTTCCTCTTTTCTCAGTCTCTGTGAATAACCCTCTACTCTCCGTTTCCTTGGCTCGCAACCTTGGGGTTGTCTTTGACTCCTCTCTCTCCTTCTCCACACATATCCATCTGTTAGCTAAGACCTGCCATTTCTTTCTTTATAACATCAACAAAATCCTCCCATTCCTTTCTGAACACACTACCAAGACACTTATGCACTACTTATTCACCTCCTGTCTTGACTACTGTAACCTACTCCTTGCTGGTCTCCCACTGAATCATCTCTCTCCCCTTCAATCTGTTCAACACACTGCTGCACGGCTAATCTTCTGCCAGCCTCGTCATGCTCATATTACCCTTCTTCTCAAGTCACTTCATTGGCTCCTTATCCGTTTCTGCATCCAGTTCAAACTTCCCCTCCTCATTCACTCTGCAGCTCCTCACTACCTTTCATCTCTTATCTCTCCCTACATCCATCCTCAGGGACTCCACTCTTCTTGCAAATTGCTTCTATCTGTACCCTTCTCTTCTACTGCTAACTCCAGACTTCGCTCCTTTCACCTTGCTGCACCTTACGCTTGAAACAAACTACGTGGGTCTGTACGCCAGGCACCTTCTCTGACCCTTTTCAAATCCAGGCTGAAAACTCATCTCTTCACTGCTGCTTTTGGATCTTAACTCACCTGATCATCTTGTTTCTTTACCACTCTCTCTAGATGTATCCCTGTCTTCACCTTCTGTGTTGTCTGTCTTGACTAGACTGTAAGCTCTGATGAGCAGGGACTGTCTCTTACATGTCTGTGCAGTGCTGCGTATGTCTTGTAGTGCTATACAAATGCTCAGTAGTAGTAATAGTATTACAGTACCCAACTGAGTCATCTTCTTATGTGTTCCAGTTGTCACATTGTCCCTCCATGATATTGTTGTTCTATTCATCCACTGCTCTTTTGTTTGTGTATCATTTTTTTGGGGGGGGAGGCAGTGGGGGTTAGATGGTTTTGTTTTTTTCCGTTTATGAACTTCTGTTGTAAACCACTTTGATGCCAGTTTGCTGTGCCTATAATGGTATAACAAACGACAAGTAAATACAGTTAACAAATAATCACAAATGCAAAAAATAATCTTGCAAGGGGCTGCTCTTTACTGTATTGTTCTAAAAACTCTCAAAGATGTCTCCAAACCTCTGCCCTTGCTGGCCGGAGCAGCTTCACATTTATAAGTCAAAGAGTATTCCAGCAGAAGTGCATATTAACTAAAGACAAATTCTTCCAGTTCTCCAAAATCACCTACAATGCCAGAGAGACTCGGACAACTAACATCTCAACATTTTGTGGGACCTCCTCCAGTAACACTATTGATTTTAGGATCACTGTCTGAAACGTTAGATTACACTTTATCTGACAAATCTCCAGAACTTTCTCCCATATCTGATCCCAATAAATACACAAATATGAACAAAAAACAATCTGTGCCAGAACAGGGCTGTAGCAAGGGCTGCGCATGTGGTGTGGCCGCACAGGGCGCCAATACAGAAAGGACACCAGTAACATCACGGGCTTCCAGGACGCTCAAAAAGAGTGAGTTACTGCACATGTCCGGATTGGAGGGGAGCACCAGATTTGTTAGTTTCACAGGGCACATTTCTCGCTTGGTACGGTCCTGTGCTGGAATGTACCAGGTTCAGAGCCACATGACCAACACGTTACTTAAACCTGTACAATTTAGCTGGGGTCCATTGTGCTCTGGGTGCCATAAAATACAAGGGCACTATCTTCACAGACCATGTAGTTTTAAACAACCTAGCCCAAAAATGTGACCATGGTATAGTATTTAATGAACATTCTCATTCATGTGGCTCTCTTATTGAAGCTACATAGCAACTTGTAAAATTGTGAAGCTGTGTGCCTGGAAGACTCAAACTATTCACACAGTTCCAAAGGATCCAGGTTCTCCACTAGATTATCTCACAGGGTTCTTGTTTAAGCAATGCCTCAATTGTAACTGATAAAAAAAAGCATGTGGTAAGGTCGGGAGATCAAACAATACAGGCGCTAGCAAAGGAAATAATTTTTCCCTCTTCCAAAAGATCCCCTATTTCCTAAATCCCCTAACATTGCCAAGATCTAAAATTAATAATTTTATTATCTTTCTGAAGTGCTTACCCAGGGACAAGGAAGCCTAACAGCCAAGGTCCACAAGGTTGAATGCATAATCACAGTACAGGAGCTGTCCTTGTAACATTCAGGCAAAGGGACACCCACTATCCAACAAAGCACTCAACTCGTATGAGTTGAGCAGGGCTTTTTCCATCACTAACCTGTTAGATTCCGATATGCTTATTTTAAGAAACCAGCGGTATCTCTGCTGCAACAAAAATGCCTGTTGATAGATATGAAAATCTGGGAACTCTACTCTCTCATTCTCCTTGGTGTCTTTTTAAATTTACATAATGCAATTCTTGGAGGCTTTTGCTTCCATAAGAATGTATTAAACATCCCTTGGGAAATGGGAGCATAAACATGCTTAACATAATTGATTTGGGAAGCAGTTACCATTTTGATAGTGTCTTGTCACCCACACCATGAAAGAAATACTGAGGATCATGTCATCACTAAATCCTGGACCTTGGCTAATACTCTATCCATATTGCACTGATGTGTCAAGTCTAAATATGGTGCAAAGTAGATCCACAGATATTTCAAAGATGTAGACACCTACTTAAAGAGAAATGGCCACTTAGGTACAATGAACATCCAAAGAAAGTACCTCTGATTTGTCCAGCTTAACCTTATATCCAAAGACATTGGAAAAACTGTCTATTAACATGAAAAGGGCCAAAATAGACCTACCTAGATTAGTAATATTTAACAAGAAGCCACCCACATAAACTGAGAATTAATTTTTTTTGCCCACAAAACTAAAGCCCTGTATATCAGCCTATTTTTGACTAGAATAAAAATAATCAAAAAGCTTGCTGTCAACACTTATTCATGCTGTGGGATGCTGATATGAAAACTTGACATACTGAGTAAATTTAGGTGGGAAACCAAACAGTTCCAGGGTGTAAAGCAAGTACCACCATTCATTCCCATCAAATACTTTTCAGCGTCTAGTGATAGGCCCAAACCGGGACTTGATCTGTCTGCACTTGATGGAATCACAAGACAAAGGAACTAAGGGGTATGTTTACTAAACTGCGGTAAGGTAACTGCGGTAACGTTAACGCGTGTTAGCGGTAACTAATGCGCGCTAGCATTCCTGGCCGTGGTACGTCCAGAAAAGGGTGGAGAGAGGGCGGAGAGAAGGGGTCAATGGGTGGGGAGAGGCTCCCGCGACACCAACGCGGGGAACTGAAGGGCTGAAAACTAACGCAAGTGAAAATCTGGTGTTTGAGGCACATTTGTAGGAGAGGGAAGCCATTTCAGTGTCAGCAATGTACAGCATAGGCAGGGAGCCCAAGAAAGGTGATAGTGCTCCATTTGCAGCAACAGTATAGTGCCCAGGTATGAAAGGCCACTATGGCGATGGCGCAAATGGGGCATGGGAGCTGCAGGCGGGACATGCAGTGGGGGCAACTGGGGCACAGGGTGGACTAGGTGGTTGCCTAGGTGGCACATAGGAATGTGGAAAATGGAAACCAGCAAGACAGCAACTGACCAGGGTCAAACATGCCCATGAGTCTGTGTCTCACAGTGTTCCATCCAGGGGATATTACCCAGAAGGTACCCCAAGGGGCACATAACATTGACAGGTGGTGCCGGGGGAAGCGTGGACAGCTATGTAGGCACCCCTACCCCATAACCCACACTTTAGGCAGCTGCCTACCTGCCCCCTGGATGGACTGGGACTGCGCACCACCGGCACCGACAGCATATGGTCATGGCGGCATTGCAGGGGGGGTGTTTGTGCTGGAGGGAGCAGTGGCGCCTGCCTGCAGTGGACCTAGGCCATGCCCTGTACCAGTACATGGTGTCCAGTGCAACAGAAGAGGTCAGACTGGGGAGAGTAAGGGTAGCCCCAGGGACCACTATGCTGCTGTGGCAACAGTGTGATGCAGTACACTCAGCCAGTGTGTCCAAGAGCAGAGGTTCAAGTCCCATCTGTGGATCCTGCAGAGCATCACCCCATAGTTTTATCCCACAATGCAGCCACAACAACAACTTGTGCAAACCCCAACACAGTGGTGCACAGGGGTACAAATACCCATTCACATGGGCTCCACTATCCACAGCCTCATGGAGTGTCAGGCTGGTGGCCCCAGCATGGAGCTGCGGTTATCACCAGAGCACTACTACTACCATCCCCTGCACAGTTTAGCAATGTCGGCACTGTGATCAGGACCAGTGTGGCGGGCAGGGGTGTCACCCACCTCTATCTCTGCACAATGCTGAGATAGGTGTGGGAGTATGTGTATGTCTATCCATTGTTTTGTGTCTGCCAACACCTCACTGAGCCCACATTGCTCACACCATTTCCAGCGTTAGCCTGCAAATGTGCATAATGAGGAGCCAGGTATTGTGGGTATGGCCCAGACAGGGCGGATTGGCCAGGATGCAGCTGCACAGGGTGGAGGGCAATGGCTGGGACACTGTAGTGCTCGACCACCACCTGCATGGACAGGGTGGCCACAGCATGTCACGCTGGGAGGTCATTCTCACTCTGACCGAGCAGTGACCATGGCATGTCCATGTTCCCACATAGTGCCATCCATAATTTGTCTCCAGTGATACCTGTGTGTTCCCAGTTCTGGGGCCTAATCACAGCGATACCTGCTTGGTGTTTGTGCTCTGCATCCCATCTCTGGATGCACATGGTTCCCCTGTGAGCATGCCCTATGGCCTGGCTAGTGGGCTGTCTGCAGTTAGTCTGTGCATGGTGGGACCACCCTGTAGGATGTTGCAGGTGCTCTCTGCTGGTGGATGGCAGACTGTAGTGTGGGGCAGTTGAACCTTCCCCTACCCACTCCAAGCATTACTGCTGGTCTGCCACAGTCACAGGTATGGCTCTGGCTCATCAACCCTGGAGGGGTCATCCACCAGCAGGACTGTGGTTGCTGGTACTACAGCCATTCTGCAGGGTGCAGGCACCTGTACCACCACACCCTCATCTACAAAAGAAGTGATTGTGGGCCCCTTGGGGTATGTATAGTGCATACCACCTAGACCAGGGGTGTCCAACCCTGTCCTGGAGGGCCACAATCCTGGCAGGTTTTTAGGATAGCCCTAATGAATATGCATGAATATATATAGCATTAGAGATATCCTGCCAACCTGACTGGTTTGTGGCCCTCCAGGACTGGATTTGGAGACCCCTGCCTTACACCCCTGTCATTTAAGATTGTGAGTGGGCAAGGTACAGATGTCCTAGACATCAAAAGGGTAGATAGAATTTGTCACATCCCTCCTCGATTCTCACCACCACCAAAAAGTTGTCTAATTGGTGGTGGTGAGAAGCAAGGAGGAATGTGACAAATTCTATCTACCCTTTTTGATGTCTAGGCCATGATTAGTGAGACTTCAGCCAGGAAAGAAGACGGTCTGACTCCTGGAGCATGAGACACTGTGGTAAACCTGCTTAGTCTTAAGTCCACCACGCTGCCTCTGTGGGCCAGTGGGGGTGCACCCTCCTACCAGTTGGCACCTGGAGCAGGCTGCACCCACTACCCCGCCCTTCATATGCCACTGCTCACATTCAGACATGCTGGATGCCTCTATCAGTCCTGCTCTCTCTGACACCCCATGCTGCCGTGGGGGAAGGACTGTCAGGGGCTTTGAGCACACTTGAACGTGAGGCTCTGCAGTGTCTTCATTTACCTTTTATGTGATGACATTCAGAACTAGCAAAAAGAAGGAAGCTGCTCATGGAAGGCAGGGGGGGGGGGAGGTGGTGGTGGTGGCAGCAGCGGCTAAATTGGCTGCTTTCTGCTGCCCTAAAATTTTGCATAAATCTTATAATTTGTATTTAGAAAGGAAACTGGGCAGTAATTTTGCAGCAAGGGTGGATCCTTCCCAGGCTTCTCCAAGACTATGGACATTGCTTCTGAAAACCAAGAACAAAAACTAGAACCCAGATTACAATAATTAAAAAACAGTCATAGTTTAGGGGTCAAAATATCTTGACATCAAATGGGAGCTCATCCAGACCAGGTATTTTGCCCAATTGCATAGTTTTGATTGCAATGGTTGCCTCCTTTTTCATGATCAGCATTTCCAAATAGTATCTACTGTAGACACCTCGGGGAGAATAACAGGTTAAAAAAAATTGCCCATATCCACATCGAAATTCCCAGTTTCAACAAAGTACAAACAGAAACAATATGATCTAAATTGTTCAATGATATCCTTATCAGCAATGAACATATGGTGTTCATTGGTCCTTGAACTGATGACACCCTTTAAGATATTGGGCTAAAAGACACCCAGCTTAGTTGTTATTAGCATATCAACATGCTATTTGCTAAAACACTGATTTGACTGCTATTTGACTGTACAATTTATTATATTTAAATTTTAACTTTTGAAGTTTGAGGAGCCTCTCCGAAGTGGGATGTTGGAATTATGCACCTTCCAACTGGGCAATCTTTTTCTTGTATAATTTGTTCAGCCACATGTTCTTTGCATTTCCAGCTGGAAAAACATATAATTTCTCCCCTAAGGAAAACCCTAAACATTGCCCATATTGTATCCACAACAACGTCTCCATTTTCAATATTCTGAAGATACTCCTCTATGGCAGCTTTCATACACAGGAGAAAGTCTGAGTAATCTAACAACTCTGGATTAAGTCTCCATATCGAATTCTAAGCACTATGACTTTATCCCCTGCAGCAGCAGCAAGGCATCTGCAAGATCTGACACTAATATGCTATGTATCATAATATCCGATAAGCTTGAAATCTCTGATGCCATGGTTAACATATAATTGGTTCTGGTATACACATTAATAGGTGCAGAGAAAAAAAGGCGATTCCTTACATATCTGACAAGCTAATCTCAGCCAGAACAGATCTGAAAACATTCTGCGCCTTAGAGTGTGAAGATAAGGTCCTCGACTGATGATCCCAAACTGGATCCAAGGCCAAGTTAAAATAACCCCATCTTATTAGTGGAGCATCATACTCTAGGACAGGGGTGGGCAAACTTTTTGACTCGAGGGCCGCAATGGGTTCATATATTGGACCCAGGGGCCGGACCAAGAGTAGATGGACGGTGTGTATGTGTGAATTAATATAAATTAAATTTAAATTTGTAACATTAAATGTTTAGATTAATTTAAGGTAGAAAAGCATAAAAAGAGTTATTTTACAAACTTTTATGCAATGTATTTCTTTCATAAAATAGTACCTTCAATTTTAGTGTGAACAGTGTTGTTGGTCTCCCTTTTTTGTTAAGGCATCAAAGTCAGGAGATAGCTTTGTTGTTGCAATTCTCAATTTCAAACACATTTACACAGTCCTAATCCAGCCCTTCATCAGCCCATTTCCAGTCCAAGTTCCCCCCCATCACAGCCCATTTCGTCCATTCCCCCCACCATCACAGCCCATTTCATCCATTCCCCCCACCATCACAGCCCATTTGCAGTCCTATTCCCCCCACCATCACAGCCCATTTGCAGTCCTCCCCCCATCCCAGCCCATTTGCAGTCCTCCCCCCATCCCAGCCCATTTCCAGTCTGTTCCCCCCCCCCCACATCACAGCCCATTTCCAGTCTGTTTCCCCCCTCCCAGCCCATTTTCAGTCCGTCCGTCCCCACCATCACAGCCCATTTCCAGTCCTATCCCCCCCACCATCACAGACCGTTTGCAGTCCTCCCCCCATCACAGCCCATTTCCAGTCCTATCCCCCCCACCATCACATACCATTTGCTGTCCTACCCCTTCACAGACCTTTTTCAGTCGGTTCTCCCCCACCCCCCCACAATCAAAGCCCATTTCCAGTCTGTTTCCCCCCCCATCACAGCCCATTTCCAGTCCGTTCCCCCCCCCCATCACAGCCCATTTCCAGTCCGTTTCCCCCCCCATCCCAGCCCATTTCCAGTCTGTTCCCCCCCCCCCACATCACAGCCCATTTCCAGTCTGTTTCCCCCATCCCAGCCCATTTTCAGTCCGTCCGTCCCCACCATCACAGCCCATTTCCAGTCCTATCCCCCCCACCATCACAGACCGTTTGCAGTCCTCCCCCCATCCCAGCCCATTTCCAGTCTGTTCCCCCCCCCCACATCACAGCCCATTTCCAGTCTGTTTCCCCCATCCCAGCCCATTTTCAGTCCGTCCGTCCCCACCATCACAGCCCATTTCCAGTCCTATCCCCCCCACCATCACAGACCGTTTGCAGTCCTCCCCCCATCACAGCCCATTTCCAGTCCTATCCCCCCCACCATCACAGACCATTTGCAGTCCTCCCCCATCACAGACCATTTCCAGTCCGTTCTCCCCCCCCCCCCCACAATCACAGCCCATTTCCAGTCTGTTTCCCCCCCCATCACAGCCCATTTCCAGTCCGTTCCCCCCCCCATCACATCCCATTTCCAGTCCGTTTCCCCCCCCCATCACAGCCCATTTCCAGTCCGTTTCCCCCCCCCATCACAGCCCATTTCCAGTCCTAGCCGCCCCCCCGAAGAGCCCCGCGCTGTCTAAGGGGCTGCAGAGGGAGCCGGGGAAGCCCGCGCGAGGCCCCGGCTCCCTCTGCACAGCCCGCCAGCATGAAGAACCTTTACCTTCCCGCTGGCGGCTGTTTCAATGAAGCCGCGAATGCCGGGAAAGGTTAAAGGCAATGCCCTTTAACCTCTCGCGGCATTCGTGGCTTCATTGAAACAGCCGCCAGCGTGAAGGTAAAGGCTCTTCACGCTGGCGGGCTGTGCAGAGGGAGCCGGGGCTTCGCGCGGGCTTCCCCGGCTCCCTCTGCAGCAGTCCATTTGTTCACCAGGATAACTGATACAGCGGGCCGGATTAAAAGGTCCTCCGGGCCGTAGTTTGCCCATTCCTGCTCTAGGAGCACATTATCAGCAAGGAAGGAAAAAAAAACCTGGATCTTCAGTAGTTGGAGCATACACATTAATTATTGCAGTAACACCCATCTGCCGTCAGAGTCCGTTTTTGAGAATGTGATCAAAGTATCTATTCCCCTCCTCAGCAAAACCGTTACACCAGATACTTTTACCCATGGGCTTTATGCCTGTTTTCAAAGGGGAACTACAGGCATACTTTCCATTTGAACCATGGATACTCTTAGAGTGGACAGTTTTCAAAAACCTCTTTACATGGGTAAATCAGTAATTACCTGCTTATATGGCTTTTGAAATTTGTTCTTCCTAGTTCCAATTATGTGTTTTTATGGGATTGTTCTGGGAAGGGTAGGAAAGTTGTTGAGCTTATTGTAACTCACCTGGAACTACTACTGGAAAGGCATGAGTCAACGTACTGCTAAATACAGTAAATAAACATCACAATCGCATGAGAGGGGGTAGCTTTTAGATCTGGAAGTTACTGGGGGGTGAGGAATGCAAGATTAAAGATTCACCTAGGATGCCTGATACCCTAGCAATAGTCCTAGATACAAGCATGAACGATAGAATTATGCCTAGAGAGGAAAGATACCAAGTTCTTAGTTTGCAGTTTATTTGTCCGATTGCTGTACCATTTCTCTATTTTTAATTTGGGTTTCTGCTGGTATATTTGCATATGTGGACACCTCTATTAATTTTAATTCTTCTTATCAGATGGCAAAACGTTTATGTCTGTTACAGTTTATATAGAGTTAGGGAGGAAGAAGGGGAGAGGTTGCCACCAAAGCTGAACACCCCTAAACTCTCAAGAGTAAATAAGTGAGTGGGTAGGTGAGGAGAGGGGGAGGGGGCCAGTAGTAACAGGTTCTGCACCCCAGGTCCCTGCAGTCAGCCTTAACCATACTATGGTCCACTGCAACTTCCACGTCTTCTAGACTGCACACAGGGCTGGTCTGTCCACTAGGCATCAGCCTAGGGCAGCAGACCTTGGTGGGCAGCATGGTGGCTTTGTGCCACCACTTTGGTTCCCACGACAGACCATGCGCTTGAGCACCCATGGTGCGACAACCATGGCCTGCTGCTTCTGATCCCCCCTGACACAACTTCCTTTCGGAGGGGGCAGGCACAGCAGACCATGAATGGGCACCAAAGAGCATAGCCTGCCAGGGCGACGAAGGCCACCACTTTTAAACTGCTGCCTGCTTCCCCCCCCCCCCCCCCAAAGATGTAATCAGTGGCAGCAGGAATCCTCAGGTCAGCACTGACTGCACAGGTTGAGACAACCTCCATCTGCTGGAGACCGAAAAACGCTGGTGAGATGATGCTTGCACAGGACCCTTATATGGTGACATCATCAAACCAATGGTTCTCAGACTCCATCTGATGGTAGGAGGGCATAAACCTCAGGCATCAGGAATGGACTAAACTGGACAGGAGGGATGATAAGGAAGCCTACTTTATTTATGAAATAGGGGCATAGGTGGCAGGATATGTGTGGCAAATCTAGATACACATATCCCAGCCTAGGGCTAGTGTAAATGCCTGCACCTAGACTTTTAAAGAACATGTATAAATTATAGTATTTTATAATTTACGCACATATATTTGCACTCCACTCATGTGAATTCTCATACAAAGTACATGCTATCAGTCTAGCACATGTACTTACAGAATAGCAACCAGCTAAAATATGGGAATAATGCAATGTGTGCCTTTGAATCAATGCTGACTCTGTGGCTCCTGGGGTTTTTTTTGGCAGTGTGACCAGAAGTAGACTGCCAGGCCTTTCTTCTGAGGCAGTGGAGGGTTAAGTGACTTGTCCAAGGCCACACGGAGTGCTAATGGGAATCAAACCCTGGTCTACTTGGTTGCCAAGTAAGTACTCTAACCATTAAGCTACTCTTCCACTCCCAAAAGCATGGGAGTAAATCACTGAAAATATCTGTATTTAAACACCCCCTTCCAGACAGAAAGATTTTTTTTTTTTTAATTCCACACCATTTACTGTCCTTTAATACATACCGACAAATTCTTAACGAGCTCATTCTTCTTTATTAGCATGTCTATTATCATAGTCACATAAGTGGCTGCAATAACCCTTTAATCGGGTTCAGATGCAGGAAACAGTGCATAAGGCAAAACATATCGTGTCATAAATACTTTCTTATGCTTTAATGCATCAGCCCTTTAGTGCACATTTTAAGGAAACAATCCATCCAAGCATGGTGACAGGAAGGTTACCAAAACCCAGGGATGTGTACAGGCAAGAAAAATTCAATTAGGGGTTTTTTTTTTCATGAATTTTCCTTTATTTTTGGGTGCACTTTTGGTTAGTTTCACCATATTTGTTTTAATAGAGAATTTTTAATGTGTGCTAAATTAGCGTACATTAACTGACGAATTAAGGAGTGCTAAGTCAATTAGTGCACATTAAATCAATTTAGTGCACACTACATTTTTTAAGGTACACTAATGAATGAAATGAGCACTAACGAATGCACACCCTTGCTAAAATCCTCTTCCATACCGTACTCTCACCATCTACAGCTAAGTGAACATTGACTAATCCAATTAACACCTATGTCTAAAGCTATAAATATAATTGTCCATGTCATACATCATGCCTCGGTTTATTATTTTAATAGTTATAGATTATTTTGCTTAACAAAACCATTTTGAGAATGTAAGAGTGACTGAGTTCAACTGATAATCTGCAGCTTGGAGATATCTTCATAGGTCAAAGCTTTCCAAACGTCCTGGTGACCACCACAGTCATCTGGGTGTTGTGTATTGTAAGCCATCTTGAACCTGCAGGGATCAGCGGCGATCAATCAAAGGATTCAACAAAATAAGCATATCCACCATTAATATGGATGAGATAAATTTATACGTATTCCAACTAATGCAAATTTATGTCCTGCATGGTCACTGTGGATAGTCTTCAAACCTGCGCTAACTTAGCTTCTAGCGCCATCTGCTGTATATTTCATAAAATAAAACAAGGCCCTCTTTCTCAAAGTCCCACACGTTTATATCAGTCAAGAAGTTGGTTCTCAGTTCTTTACTATATCATGGTTTCTCACCAGCGTTCAGCCACTTCAAATTCCCTTTTCTTCTGGCTGCAGGGCCCCAGGCAGCCACTAGTGAAGCCAGCAGCCAGGAAGGAGGCTGTAATGCCTCTCCCATCTCTCTTGTTGCATTCTATCACTTCCCTTTTCTAGTCCCTGAACCCCACCAAGGTAAGACCTAAGTCTTTGTATGGCTACCTCCTGACCAAACAAGTATACACACTTTTGTAGGTCAGAACTAATCACCATCATCAGGCCACGACAGTCTTCTAGAGGAAGCAGCCCTCCGAACACCCAAAAGGGCCTGGGTGGAGGCTGCATCTCTGTTCCTGGAACTGGTGAGACAAGTTGCACCAGTTCCTTGGTTTCACACTCACTTATTCCACCACTGTTCTGTCTCAGGAGGGGACTGAGAGGCCTTTGTCCAAAAATAAAGTAAAGTAAGTATCTCCCCAAACTCATAACTTTGACAACATAACAACGCTATTGACCAGCATGCACCAGGACAGCCATAAAGTCTTTCAAGCAATGTTCAGAGTAGCCAGTATTTTGCCACTGTTTCATTTAGAGATTTAAAAGAATAGATAATTGAAATGCATGGCACTATGCTATCTTTCAGTTGCATGCTAAAATACACAGGCATGTTCTTAGCAGTCATACTTATTCCCTGCCTTCCCCAAAACATTAGGGCAATGAGAACACAAAAGGAAAACTGCCTTTAATTGTATTCAGAACCTTTAAATTTCATTCAAATTTTAAATGCTGCCTGGAAACAGCAATTTTCAGATGAAAGAAACAATAGGGTTTTCTCCGTTTAGTTCAAAATTCTAACATTAAAAGTGCCTTTAATTATTATTAGTATTTAGTTCACACCTTTCCAGTGGTTCACTCCATAATATATATAAAAAAAATCATTGCCTGTACATACAGTTCTTACTTTGGAAACCTGAGCAAATGTATTTGTCCGCTTACAGTCTAACTGCTGAATTCCATTTATCCATCTTCAGTGGCCGCTTGTAGCTTTGACTGCAAACAAGTTTCCCTTCTGGATATAGGAGAAAATGCCTGGTGGACAATCGCCACTTTAATCGTATATTCAAAATTTAATATAGCACTCTTGGCATTATCAGAGCAGTTTACGTTAATAAAATACACATGTATAAAATTAAAGAAAATAACTACATATAAAAATAAGAAAGAGGAAAGAAGGAGCAGAAAAAAAATGTTAACGTTAATTGATCACATAATCAGTTACATTGCTGTATAAACATATGGAGCCCGATTCCAAAACGAACATGGCTATGCCAGCAGGCACATCCATAGCAAGGATGTGCCCCCTGAGCCTGATTCCACAACCATGGGTGGAGACGCACATGGGAATCCGGAATCAGACCACAAATGGCGATGGCGCTACACATGCAAGACGCAGCACTTGCAAGACATCCCGTGTGCACCCGTGTATACCCCTGCCTCTGCACATCCACATGTAACCCCAAAAATGTCCCCACTCCCATGCAGCTCATACCACGTGCAACAGGAACCAGGAAGGAGTGCTACGCCCCTCCCCCCACCCCGAAAGCCATAACGCACACATCAACAAGGCTGCCCAACTTCAGCGAGGCAGACACTAGGCTCCTAGTCACCATGGTGCTGTAGGAGAAGGAGATTCTCCTGCCAACTGGGCACAGACGACCAGCCCATGCAGCAGCACACAGGGGCTGGGAAAGAATAAGGACCACCCTCGCCCAGTAAGAATAGTACAACAGAGACAGACAAACATGGGAGGAGAGAGAAGCAGGCAGTAGTAGCACCCATGCTGCCACTGAAACAGGCATGCACAAAGTGAGGAAGACGGACCAGAAACAGCAAAGATCTGTAAAGTTAAGGATGCATGTAGGTGGCGCAGTGACAGCATGGCAAAGACAGAGCAGACCAGCACCAGTGAACAATGCAACTAGAGAGAAAAAGATGCATGCAGGCACACCATGAAAGTCCAGTGTGGACACAGAGACAGATGTGATAGGGTAGACAGCACAGCCAGCAACCCCAGAATATCAATAATAAGAAAGTGAGCCCTATGTCAGATACATGAACCCCGAAGCCACAAAAATAGGGGAACCTGTGCCCAGTGCGCAGTGGTGACCAACCAAACATGTATATTGCACCACATAAATAGTCACAGAAGGGAGAAAGCACCCCACAAAGGCAGCAGGCAACACGCAAGGTGTCATGGCCAACTGAACATGTTCGCACATAGCAGAAATGGCCCCTAGAAGCCCAAATCAGACATAACAACAAAAGTAATGCAAGCTGAGGTAAAAAACAAACAAAAATGCGCCACACAAGGAGCTGAATCAAAATACCATACCACAAAATAGTGTCTTACGGAGGCATAGCTTAAAAATAAAATCAGCTTGTAAATGTTGAAGAACATCTACAAAAAATACATTGTGAGAGGAAAAGACCTCAGTATACCTTGGAGTCAATGGAACATGACACAATCAAGCGGAACAGTTCCCAGTATAACTTATAGGTTGGTCCACCCATACATCAGTGGTAGAAAAAACCTCTCAGTGAAGAATGACCCAATATGCTGGGTAGATCTATAATCAAACCTATAACATAGCAAGCAGATTTTGCTGTTGCACTAACTGTAGACTGTACGTAGCTGCACAAATTGTATCACTGTCACATATGTGAGTCTGAGTACAGTCTATAGCTTTCGCTGTAGCAAGACAAGGCAGCTATGCCATAAATGTGATCACAGATCTACACAGCATATCATGGGGATTAATCACTGAAAGGTTGCTTGACTGCTGAGGTATGGGTAAATCCACCTATAGTCATACTGGGAACCCCTCCCCATTATTGTGAGTTGTGTTCTGTTGACGCAGGGGAATACTGAGGTTGTGTCCTCTCACAATATATTTGTCAAAGATGATATTCTACATATACAATATGATGTGATGTGCAGCTATGCCTAAATAAGGAGTTATGTTGTTGTCAGGGCACATAACCATGAGGCCACTGCTACAACCTGTCATGCCCAGCAGGCAGTGCAGTCCAGGAAGCTCCCCCACTGAAATGCATACTGTGGCAGCACAACGCAAATACAGAAGGTACAACCCACTGCCAAAAGATATGTGAAAAGACCCTGCTGCAGAAATATGAGCAACGGAGAGCCATACACAGCCCAAAAACACATAGCAGAAGGGATACCAGAAGCAGCCGAATGAATGCCAGTGTAGCATGTATTGCTACACTCTGTGCTACAATAGTCACAGCAAAAGAGGAAAACCCCAGGTGACCCGGCATCCCCAGTGCAGACAATGGAAGGCATGATCAGAGGGGGCAGCTATGGCCAAACCCCCAAAAGCTATGAAGGGTAAAAGAACCCAGCCAAGGACCATGTATTAGAGCAAACCACAGTCAGATAGGTGCCAGGTGACCACAACCCCACCACATCACCAACCACATGAATAGGAGACAGTAGGGGGCATGGAACTGAAGCCACAGGGAACCAAGATATGGAACACGAATCTATTACACATGTGCAGCCAGTGTGTAATTGAAATGGGAAATCAGGTCCCGGATGTTGCAGCACAAGCGGTATGTGTAGCAGGCAAGCTAGATGGATGAGAAAGGTCATGGGAGGGCTGTAGATACCACAGTACCAAAGCAGCTGATAAAAACATGCAGCAACCCCTGTGACAGACAGAGCCAATGCAGAGACACCAGACACAATGGAGGGACACATCTGAGTGTGTGAATTAAACCCAGGTCCCATGGTGCCAAAGCCAGTAACCCAACCATTACACCACACCATTGCACTGACAATGTCCCCCACGTGTGTCCAAAGAGCCTGGGGCCAGGGCAGAAAACCAAAACATACAGCACACAGCTCCTCCTCCCTCCCCCCCTGCCAAGCAGACCAAGCTGCCAGGGACATCTGACCTAGAATGGCCATATGTGGCACACGCAAACTGTGCCAGCTGCACCATGGTATGAGGCACCATGGCTATTCACCCGTATGGAGGAATGATGAGGTTTCCAAATACTGCACGACATGAAGGCATACCGGGTGCAATTCCACACCATTTGACAGTCCAGGCCGCGCCTCATATGCTGCATCTGGCAGCATCTGCTACAGGAGCAAGGTGTCCATGCAGAGACCAGGCCAGGTGGGAAGGCAGACAAGCACCCCTCATAGAAGCAGACCAACTCAGGAAACCGCCCAAATTGCCACTACATGGCCACAACCAAAACTACATGCTCCCCACTGTGGTGCCATGCACAATCACAGTCCAAATAACCTCTCCCCCAATAGAACAGGGACAGACAACAACTACCCAAGAAATGCCCAAGACCCCCGGCTGTAACCCCAGCTGCAGAACTGCAAGCAGAATATGGGAGGGACATGAGAGAGAGTACAGTGTTTTCCCTTATGGGGACACTGTGCACCAAGTGAAATGATACCAAACTCTAAGGGAAGGCTGCCCCACCACAACAGCAATAGCACTGTCAAAAGGTAAGCACATTCATTACTGGGCCAGATAGGTCCCCCTGGAATCATGAAAACAACATAGGATCAGACATCGAGCAGGTAACAATGTTTATAACCAGAGCTAAAATCCATACTGGCCAACCAATTACCCCAGCTGGGATGACCAATAAGCCTGCATACAGTAGGCAGATGCAATGTTTGATGTCCAAAACTCTGTATAAGTGATCTGAAAAGGTTTTGTATACCATGTAATCATTTCAATCACAGCAGTTTACAACGCAACAAACTTGGTATTGTACATTAAACAGGGACATTGATAACCTGGATAATTCTAAGGCAATGGAGGATTAAGTGACCTGCCCAAGGCCACAAGAAGTGCCAGTGGGAGTCAAACCCAGGTATCCTAGTTCTCAGGCCAGTGCTCTAACCATTAGGCTACCCCTCCACTCCACTGTAGTCAGGGAACAACCGTTATCCAGTCACAACTGGTGTGAAACACCCCACAATATCACCTGCCTGTGATAGTACACAGATCTGCCTGCTGCATTCCAAGAGGTATGTGCCAAACCAGTGACGTATGAGCACACCCCCTGACAGTCATGCTGAAGGATACACAATTGAGCAGCAGCATGCCCTTTGCAGATGGTACCACATTACATGGAGAGAATACTGAGGTGCCATCCCACCTGGGAACACCAACCCACATGTTCCACCCATAACACAACTGTGAGACTCCAAGTAGGGGTACAACAGAGAGCAGGGGATGTGACAGAGTCACAGTTCATGGAATCATTTGGCAACTAGCATAACAAATCTTACCCAAACAACATGAACACAACAGAGGCACAGTGCAGATGGGAAAGAGCTGCATGGGCACAATAGAGCTGCTGGGATGACATGCATGTGTAGATTGGAGGGGGGGGGGGGTGTCTGGAGTCACTCACAACAGCATGCAAGCCTGCAAACACAATGCAGGAAGGAAAGTGGCGCAAAGGTGCCAGCAGTAGAAAAGGACATGCAGAAACTGTATGACACAAGCATGCAGGCCCCAAGAAGTGGGAGACACAGATATGGGATAGCCAAGGGTGGCGTTTACTGCAATGATCTGCGCATGTGGAGATCATGATGCACCACAGTCAGGGAACCAGACATAACCACTGTGTAGAAACGAGAAGGGTGGGTACAAGGAACAGGACTGGGACTGGCGTGAGATCAATCTGGGGTAGGCACAGGCAACAGACAGGTGACCCCATAAGGGCCGGCTGCCTGAGTGGCCTGGCTCAGGCAGACACCATGGCAAACACCATGATGTAGCTGCCTGCATAGCACATGTAGGCCATGCAGCTGCTGCCGCCCAGGTCTGCCACAGCCCCAGCAGGAACATGGCCATGTGGGCCAGGGTGGCCAAGGAGCATGAGACAGATACCACAACAGCACATGACACCAGGCACAGCAGTGACCAGTACAATGCACAAGAGTTACACGTCCTGAGCAGACTGGCCACAGCTAGCCAGTGGTCCACCAAAAAGAGCAGCAACTGCCACGGAAACAGCCAACACAAAAACAGTCCAAAGGCGTGGCAGGAAGGGTCAAAGAAAGCCTCTATTAAACATAGAAACATGATGACAGAAAAAGACCACATGGCCTATCTAGTCTGTCCTTCCATATCAACAACTACAACAGTCCACTTTTTACCTTTAGAGATCCTCTGTGCTGGTCCCATGCTTTTTTGAATTCAGTTACTCTCCTCATCTCTACCACCTCCACTGGGAGACTATTCCATGGATCCACTACTCTTTCTGTAAAGAAATATTTCCGCATATCACTCCTGAATCTATCTCCCTTCACCCTCATCCCATGTCCCCTCGTAGCAGAACTTGCTTTCAATTGAAATAGGCTCTCCCCCTGAACATTTATGCCACGGAGGTATTTAAACATCTCAATCATATCACCTCTATCCCGCCTTTCCTCTAAGGTGTACATATTAAGATCCTTAAGTCTGTCCTCATATGCTTTATAATGAAGCCCATTAATCATTTTAGTAGCAACCCTCTGCACCGACTCCATCCTGTTCACATCCTTTTGAAGGTGCGGTCTCCAGAATTGCGCACCATACTCCAAATGAGGTCGCACCAAAGACTTATACAGAGGCATTATCACCTCCTTTTTTCTGCTAGCCATTCCTCTCCGTATGCACCCAAGCATCCTTCTAGCTTTTGCAGTCGCCTTTTCTACCTGTTTAGCTACTTTAAGATGATCAGACACAACCACGCCTAGGTCCCGCTGTTCTTTAGTGGACAAAAGTACTTCACCTCCTATACTGTATTGCTCCCTTGGATTGCTGCAGCCCAAATGCATGACCTTACATTTTTTAACATTAAATCCCAGCTGCCAAATTCTAGACCATTCTTCAAGCTTAGCTAGATCCCTCCTCATGTTATCTACACCTTCCTGGGTGTCTACTCTATTGCAGATTTTGGTATCATCTGCAAAGAGGCAAACCTTACCCGACAGCCCTTCCGCTATATCACTAACAAAGATGTTAAAAAGAATCGGACCAAGGACAGATCCCTGGGGCACACCACTGGTAACATCCTTCTCCTCAGAGTGAGCTCCATTTACTTGTACTCTTTGTCGCCTCCCACCCAACCAATTTCTAACCCAAGCAGTAACTTTAGGGTCCATCCCTAGGGTGCTCAGTTTGTTTATAAGTCGCCTGTGAGGAACAGTGTCAAAGGCTTTACTGAAATCTAAATACACCACATCTAGAGCTCTCCCTCGGTCCAACTCCCTGGTCACTCAGTCAAAGAAATAAATCAGATTTGTCTGACAAGACCTGCCTCTGGTGAATCCATGCTGCCTCGGATCCTGTAATCCGCTGGACTCCAGAAACCTCACTATTTTCTCTTTCAGCAGCGTTTCCAATAATTTACTCACCACCGAAGTTAAACTAACCGGCCTGTAGTTTTCAACCACATCCTTACTTCTGCTTTTGTGTAAAGGCACCACATGAGCCTCTCTCCAGTCCTTTGGCACCACTCCCGACTCCAACGAGGCATTGAAAAGGTCAGTCAGTGGAGTTGCTAGAACGTCCCCAAGTTCCCTCAGCATTCTAGGGTGTATCCCATCCGGTCCCATCGCTCTGTCTACTTTAAGTTGAGCTAGTTTCTCACAAACACAGTCTTCTGAAAATTGTTCAAGATGTCCCTCGCTTCTGTTCTTATTTGTGGATGTTTTCTGAAGTCCTGCTCCTGGTTCTTCATCTGTGAACACAGAACAAAAATATTTGTTAAGCAATTCCGCTTTATCCTTATCAGCTTCTACATATTCCCCCCCCCCCCCCTGCACCCTCGAGTCTGACAATACCACTTTTGCCCTTCCTCTTCTCACTAATATATCTGAAAAATGTCTTATCCCCCCATTGTATTGCATTGGCTATTTCCTCCTCCTTTTGAATCTTTGACTTCTTGACTACTTTGCTAGCTTCTCTAAGTTTTTCCAAATACAGATTCCTGTCTTCCTCTCTCTGTGATCTCTTGTATTTCATGAAGGCCTCCCTCTTTTTCTTCACTTTTTCAGCTACTTCCTTCGAAAACCATAGCGGTTCCTGTTCCTTTTGCCTTTATTTACCAATTTAACAAAAAGGTTGGTTGCCCTTAAAATACCCCCTTTCAGTTTTGCCCACTGTTTTTCTACATCCCCCAGCTGTTTCCATCCCACTAACGACTCCCTGAGGTATTGGCCCATCTTCGCAAAGTTAGTCTTCCTAAAGTCTAAGATCCTCACCTTGGAATGGATTCTAACAGCCCTAGTCCTAATACTGAACCACACCATCTGGTGATCACTGGATGCAAAATGATCTCCCACTACAACATCAGAAACACTTTCACCATTGGAAAGCACCAAGTCCAGTATGGCCCCTTCACGTGTGGGGTCTGTTACCAATTGCCTGAATAGTTCTCCCTGTAGAGAATCCAGGATCTCCTTACTTCTAGATGATACTGCAGCAGGAATGTGCCAATCAACATCTGGCATATTGAAATCTCCTATCAGTAGCACTTCCCCTTTCCTAGCAATGCTGTGTATGTCTTCAATTAACTCTCTGTCCACCTCTTCCTCTTGTGAGGGAGGTCTGTATATCACACCAATGCAAATAGATTTCTCTTTCCCTCTTTCTAGTTTAACCCACAATGCCTCCTCTCTCCCTTTTAAGCTCTGTAATTCCAAAGCTTTAATAGTAGTTTTTACATATAGTGCCACTCCTCCTCCCCTTCTTCCTACCCTGTCCTTTCTGAATAAAGTATAGCCAGGTATAGTTACATCCCAGTCATGGTTTTCTGTGAACCATGTTTCTGTAACTGCCACTAAATCCAAGTCAGCCACTCCCACCAAAGCTTCAACTTCAGGGATCTTATTTCCCATGCTACGGGCATTAATACACACTGCTTTCCATATGTTACCCCTGTTACCCATTTCCATAAAGGTATTTAATGTATCACCTACCTGGGGGCTTTCACTTACCTGGAGGCTTTCTTCACCCATCCCCAACGAATCTAGTTTAAAGCCCTCTTCAGTAGATTAGCCAGTCTACTACCGAAGATGCGTTGACCTTTCTTGGACAGATGGATGCCATCTCTGCTCTGCAACCCTTGGAACAGCATCCCATGGTCTAGGAAACCAAAACGCTCTCGATGACACCATCCACGCAGCCATGCATTCATCTCCAGGATGCGAGCCTCTCTGCCTTGGCCTTTACCCTCAACAGGGAGGATTGAAGAGAACACCACCTGTGCACCTAACTGCTTCACCCTCTGTCCCAGAGCCATGAGCACTGCCAACCCAACACTGGCCGTGTTTCGTAGGAAACGTCTTCAGGGGTATGCAGCTCAACTATACATAAATAAAAACAACCATAAAAATGATAATGATAAAAATCAATAGATAAAAAATAAATAAATAAATAAGTACATGTAGCCTCGGAACAATGTGAAGGGAGGGAGGCAGGGAAGGACAAAGGAAACCAGGGAAAGGAATGGGAGGGAAGGTTAATAAAGGGAAAAAAAGGGGAGGAAAAAAGTGCCTAATTTGAATAGTAAACTTAACAATAAAATTACATAAGAACATCATAAATAACTAAATGAAATCATCCAACAAAGATTTAACCATAAGATGAACAAACCAAAGTAAAATGTAAAAGTGGAACAGCAAACACTATTACATGCATATAAACCATTAAAACCACATATGTAAAGTATTTACATCCAAATAGTGATATAAAAGTCGTTAAAAGAACCAAAGAACACTATTACATGCATATAAAACAAAAAGAACCACATATGCAATATATTTGCCATTAAAAGAACCAGAAAAAGACCGGGAGAGAGAGAGGAGGAAACCTGTGGTAAGACATGTAAATACTAAAAAATAATGTGAAACATTAAAAAACAGATATGCTAATAAATAGCTAAAAGTGTTGTGTAATAGATAATAAATAAATAATATAACTAAAAAAATGTTATTTTGATAGAAGATTATCCATTATGTTACAGGAGCAGGAGGAGAACCAGTGGAAACCAATGCATTGAGAAGGTTGCACCTACCACTGTAGGGATTTGTAGGATAAACAAACCCTTTCTTGAATGAGATCCCCGAGGGGACCATACACCTTAAAAGATAAAGAATACATTACCATGTATTCATAACGGTGCAAACTCATAAAAGTGAATGGTTGTTTTTATTTATGTATAGTTGAGCCGCATACCCCTGAAGAAGTTTCCTACGAAACACGGCCAGTGTTGGGTTGGCAGTGCTCAATCCCTGAATAATAAAGGCTTTCTTTGACCCTTCCTGCCACGCCTTTGGACTGTTTTTGTGTTCACAGCTAGCCAGTGTACACCCCCCATAACTGTGGAAAGGCACATGACAGTGATGTACCGTGGAATTTGCCAGGACATGTAGCACAGACAAGTGAGCTGTAGCGAGCCATGAGACAGTTGCAAGAGACTGATGCAATGTCAGGGCCACACATACCTCTCTATGCAAGACAGGGAGCTGTAGGTAGCAGTAGCAGCCAGGCAGGACTAAAATAGCAATGCAAACACAGCTCCCATGCAGCAAGGTGCAACAGATGCAGGAGTAGTGTTCAAGAAAGCATGTAAAAGAACACAGCGCACAAGCCATTGCACATGTAGGATGGACCATGTGGGAGGCAGTCACGATGCACTGGCCCAGAGGACCAGAAAGAACATCCCAGCCGGCGATGTCGAGGGTGAATTGTACCTGCACAGCAATGTTGTACAAGGCAGGAGAGGTGTGATGTTGTTCACACAGCCACAAATTGTGCTGGCATTCAGTGTGGCTAACGTACAGTAAAGGGTCTTGGCCAACCCCACCAGGTCCCCATGTGGGAAACTAACCCATGACATCATGACGACATATGAGGGCTCAGTACACCCTACCCCTCCACCACACCCACCCACCTACACCCCAATATAGAGCTGACATACATTCAGCAAACAAACCATGGCGTGCAGCTAATAGTGACCTCTGCCCCCCAGTGACAGCTCACCATGAGGAGGACTCCCTGCCACCCTCCCCTGATGGATCCACAGCAGAGGATGCAGGTGGTTCCATCCCTCCGTGTCCCAGTGGGAGCAGCCGATAGCAGCAATACCACAAGGCACACCAGCCACAAAACGGTCAGTCCCATCGTGCTGTCCAGTCCCATCCCCTCAGAGGGGGGAGGAGATGACAGGGAGGGTCTGTCGGATGTGGGTGTGTTCTCTGCCTCCTCCGGGGGAGGGTCCAAATGTCAGCAGACATGAGCGAGCAGATCCCCTAAAAAGCCAGAAAGCAGGTGCACACAGTGATCAATTCCTTTATTGCAACCAAACCAAACACCACTACACGTTTTGGCTCACAGGCCTTCTTCAGGGGGAAACAAAGCCTCAAAGAGACAAAAAGACAATACTAATAAATAATACAAATACATATAAATGTCAATCGATAAATAATGAATACAATAAATAAAATGATTAAATAAATAAAACATAAAAAGACAAAAAGAAATAGATTAAGTATAGCATAAACAAATAAGTAAAACAAGATAAAAACAGAGAAAATGATCATAACTATGTTTCATAATATAGACAATATTGTTAAAACATAATATAAGAACATGAACAACTGACTATTTTAATTCATAAAAATGTGTATGAAGCAAGAGTGCAAGGCTGACAAACAAGCAAAATACAGACTAACGGGTAAGAGATTATACCCTGCTTAAACTTAAGCATAAGTATAAATCAAAGAACAATTTTAAAATGACCATATAAAGTAAAAATAAGAATAGCACTGAGGTAAAATACCTGGTTGGTAAAACATCATATTTGTCGCACCACTGTCAAGCAAACAGTTACTACAATAAAACAATCTGTTGAGAAATAGTAAAAGATAATGCGGATTCTCTGTAATATTAATACCTAAATATCATCATAGTACCGTGAGCGGGCAGAATCTGCATATATAATAAATAGCCTATCCTAATGAATAAAGAATGTGCAAGCTTTCTTCTAAGTAAGATAAATCCCACCAACGGATAACTGTCTGAGCGTTGTTTTTTAATAATGTTTCTAAAAAACAATGAATCAATGTGTGGGTATTTCCCCAGAGTATAAAGAAAGCCCATGACATAATCCACACACACAAGCTCTAGGTCCATAAGTTAGCAACACTCAAATTTTTTTCACTGCCAATGCCACACTACTACATGACAGGGAAGCAACAATTTTTGTAATAAATATGTTTTAAAAACCACCTTTTGTTCATATTTACCAAGGAGAGAAAAGACCTCAGTAGGTTCACCAATTTCCCTCTATGTAGCAGAAACCTGCCAAAAAGGGGGAAAGCGTTTTGTCTATCACTGGCCAAAGACAACCTACAAATCCAAACATGTTAATATTGTTTCTAATTATGTCATCATTTACATAAAATGCCATTAAATAACAGGAAGCGGCCGCATACCTCAGTGGCAAAAGGCTTCACAAGCTGATCTGGCCTGTATAACTGTTTGAAGCCTCATAACTATTGCTCACCGGCACCCCCACCCCTGTAATCAAGACACACAAAACTTACTGGAGGGAATATATCAAATAGCAAAAACAGACTTATAGTTCTCTGCACGGGACACACACACAGACCTATGGGAGGGGGAGGGGGTGTTTGCTGGTGAACAATGGTTACGAGGCACGAAAAGACTTATACAGTCCAGATCAGCTTGTAAAGTTTATTGCTGCAGAGGTATGCAGCTGCTCTTGCTATTTAATGGTTCTGTCTGTAACCTGTTACAGGTGAGTAATTACGCTATCTCCAGGAACAAGCTGTTCCTGGAGACAGCGGACAGCGTAGTTACTCACCTGTAACAGGTTACGAGATGAAGTGACCTCAGAACTGGTAGAGGTTCGCCTCAGAGTAGGCAAGATGAAATCATGGATCCCACATGGATTTCTGGTATCTTCAAAGTTCTGGATGTTTAAGTCTGAAAAAGGTGCTGGAGTACAACCTAACCAAACATGGCATCCCGACAGAAGTCCTTGTCTAGACAATAATGGACAGCAAAAGGAATGGACAGAAGACCAAGTTGCTGTTTTGCAAATTTCATTGATGACTACCGAACGCAGATTTGCCATCAAGGTGGCCATGGCACGAATGTTGAAAGCAGTGATATGCCCTTCCAGGGAGAGTCCTGCTTTGTCATAGACAAATGAAATGCAGTCCGCTATCCATCTGGAGATACGCTTAGAAACAGGTAATCCCAGGTGACTAGGATCAAAAATGAGTTAAACAATTGCGAGGCTTTATGATGATCTCGAGTCCTTTGGAGATAGAAAGCCAAGGCACTTTTCAGTCAAGAGTGTGCAGAGTTGCTTCCGCTTGAGATGCAGTTTAGGAAAGAAAACGGGAAGGTAAACTGACTTGTTTAAATGGAAGGGAGACACCACTTTTTGCATGAAGTGTGGGCGAGTCTGAAGGACTACTTTGACAGGTGGAAGCGGGTATAGGGTGGATCTGCCATCAAAGCCTGAAGCTCACTAATGCGTCTAGCTAAAGTGAGGGCAATTAGGAAGATCACCTTCCAAGAGAGGAACGTAAGTGAGGCTGTGGTTAATGGTTCAAAAGGCAGCTTGAGAAGCTGGGCTAGAACGATATTGAGGTCCCAAGCTACTGGAGATGGCTTAATGGGCAGTTTGGACAGCAGGAGACCTCTCATGAGGTTGCATGGGAATGGGCTGTCCATCGAGTAGATAGTGAGAGGTCGCAATGGCACTAAGGTGGACTCTCACCCAGTTTGTCTTTAGACCTGTTGAGGAGATACTGGAGGAGTGACTCCACTGGAGCAGAAAAGGGATTGAGATCTTTCTGGGAACACTAGACAGAGAATCTACCCCACTTAAAAGCATATGAACATCTGGTGGAGGGCTTTCTAGAAGCCAAAAGGATCTCCTTAACCTCTTGAGTAAGATCAAAGTCTTCATTAGGTGACTGTGCCTGCATCTTTCTGTACATGGGTGGCTACAGGTGTATCACCGTGGTTGGTGTACAGGTCCTATCATGCGGTGCTGCTGATCTTTATTTGGCCTTGTTCAGAAACAGACAGCTACAGGCAGACCTTAGATCCAGGGGACTGTGGGATCTGTATGCTGGTCCTTGTGCCTCTGTGCCACATCTGACAGGCACTGCAGGGGGCTTATTCCATCCTCCTTGCCTTCTGTGTGCACTTAGTCCTCCTGTTCTTTCTGGGGCCCCAGAACATTGTGCCCCCCCAGCCCCCGGTGGCCCTCACATCAGCCTCCATAAAATTTCATGCCAGCCCTGGTTCACCAGATCTCAGTGCGGTGTTGGCAGGGTGTGTCAGGTGCATGTTGGGAAACTGACATATGCTGCTTCCTCCTGCCTTATCTGCCTTCCTCAAAATGCCTGGGCATCATCTCCAGACATTGGGGGGGGGGGGGGCAGGTGATGTTATCCATGTGACAGTGACCCTGGACCCACTCTGGCCATTGGGCACTGGTGGCACTGCTTGCCATTCAGTGACATCTGCCTCCATTGGTGGCCCTCAGCCCTTGGGCATAGTAGCAGGGTCTCACACAGATTCTGCTGCCCTTGACAATGCTGCAGGGTTGTATCACCACCACTGGTCCTGCCAACAAGGGGTGCTCTGTAGTGCACTACATGTGTGTCTCCTGGCTTCAGATGTTGCACAGTGCTCACAGTTGGGCTGTTCCTTGGCTTACTTGCCGGGCATGACAGAGGGGGTCTTTTCACACTGTCACATTGGGGTGCTATGTCACACCTGCATACACACGAGTGGTATCAGATTGGTGCATCTGGTATGTTATTTACTGACTCTTTCTTCTGCTTATAGGTTCCCATGTCTGCAGGGTACATTGCTTGCGGCACATGGTGTTTTTCATCAGGCAGCCAAATTTACATTTTTCTGGGCCCTGTGTGGTTTTGTGGATTGCACATGGCCACAGTGGGTGCTGGTATGATTCAATCCCATGTCTGTCAGGTTCCAAGTTAGTGTTGTTGCTATTGCGCTACACATCCACTCTGTGATGTGTGTGGGTGTGGCTGGCAATAGCTTTCAGTGCAATGGCCACATATGGATCAGGGTAGGGCAGCATTACACCCAGGGGACACATTTGAAATTGGAGAGGTGCCTTCCATGGCATCAGTCACCACTGCTATGGCCTCTGGCCTTTCAGGGGGTCCACAGTATTGTTTCTTGTTGGGCATCTGTCGGATTCCAAAGGCCCCTTTGCTAGCCAGTTGCATCTTGTGCTCCCACTTGCCCTGGTTTTCAAGGGTTCTTGCTTGGGGGGGCTATTGTATTTCATTGGTGGAGGCCTGTTCTGTCAGCCCTTTGATTTCTGTCTGTCATCTGGCATTCCTTTGCTGGGTGCCTTTGAGCAGTCACTGCAGAGTGGACCCTTTTGATGGGCCCACTGTTTCTTGCTTCTATCCATCAGGGGCTCTGTGGTTCATAGCACCCCTGTGTTGACACACATGGCCTTGGGACGCAGGCACATTTGTGGAATTGGACTCATGGACACCTGGACGGCGTTCAGCACCTCAGGACGTGCCTCTGCTCGTTGTATTCTCTTTGGTTGCATGCCTACGATCATGCCCATTGTTGGCATGGCCAGGCCTCTGCTGTTATTATGTGCATCTCTCCTATTCCACCACATGCCGCACCTCTGCTGCTGTGCTGGGAGTCTGTATGTTTCAGATGTTATGTGGACATGCCCTGTGGCTGTAGGCAGCATGATGCTGCACTGGGGGTCATCTTCTGGTCACATGCATGGCCTGGTCCATGTTGGGCATGCATACTGCAATGCACATTCTTGTCCAGTGCTGGGCTTGTGCACTTTTCTGGCTGCAAATACTGTCATGTTTCCGGCCCCTTGGCCTCAAGCTGGGTACAGTGCGTCCCACACATCTGAGCTCTGCGGGCACTGGCATTGGCTCCCAGGGGGCCCTTCTGCTGACACACCATACATCACAGACTTTGCTTTCGGTCACTGCCTGCACCTGCTTCCCAGGGCACAGTGATGACTGTGGGTATTGGCCCATGCATACTAAAGATGCCTGCCAATGGTGATCTGCAGGGCCATGTAGCTGCCTATCCTACATGCTTTGTGTGCCTTGCATCCATCAATACATACATGGAAGTGGGGGAGCAGCTGCATTATTCTTGCATTGGTCAACTCCGCATACAGTCTCTACATTGCAGCATCTGGGGTGATGGTTTTTCAGAGGGTTCTTTTGTGGCTGCTTACTGTGACAACAGTCATATGGGGGCCTCGCTCCTGGGCATGCGACTGTGTAAATGGCACTACTGCATGCCCCCATGCACCATCTCCGGCACTACATCTGTGATCCATATTTCTCAGCCACACAGGCTGCATTGCTATTCACACACACATATTATACCTACATATGCAGTCCCATTTTGCAGATATGGGCGATGTTGGTGCAGCCTGAACTAGCTGCATGCACACATGCCACACTTGGCAGCATAACTGTATATACACTATTGTTCTCTATCATGTTTCTGTCAGTGTGTCTCTTATTGTTTCTTTACCCTTCCTACTTCCATCACCTTTGCATTCTGTTCTGCAACCCTGCATCTAGTGTTCCCCATGACTTCACACACACCGGTTCGAGCCATAGTTGTAGCAAGCATTCCTCAGTATGTGCCACATTGCTGTGAAGGGCAGTATGTTTTCTAGGTCCTTATCTTATATCTCATTTCAGATGGTCTAACATGGACGTGTCCAGGAAACACCTCATATGTACATGGGCCTTTCCTGAATATGCTTTCTACATCTCCATGGATGCCCATGCTCCCATTCCACCCATGTTCTGTTTTCCCCATGCTAGCGCTGTGTATGTGCAGAACTGCAGGGTTGCGGGATATGTTCATAGACGTTTTTCCTCGTGCACGCCTCTGCCGCACATCCAGAAAGCTGATTCATGTTCTGGAATGAACTCCATAGTGTCTCTTCTGTCATGCAGCACCCCTATTCTTCTAAGCTAAAAGCTTGCATAATGAAGTAGGTTTTCAGTTATGATTTGAATTGTGAAAAAGAGACCTCCAGTCATAAGTATACTGGGAGGCTATTCCAGAGTGCCAGAGCTAAATAGCAGAAGGTTGAATGGCATGTAGCTTTATAATGGAACCAGTGAAGTGAGGGAAGGACTGAACGATAGTCAGAGAGGGATCTAAGAGTGCGATCAAGTGTGTGGGGGATGGTTAGGGCAGGGAGGTATTGGGGAGCATTGCTATGAAACGTTTTATGAGTCAGAGTGAGTATCTTGAATTGAATTCGCTGTCAGTATGGGAGCCAGTGGTATTAAAGAGAGAAGTAATATAATCAAAGCACTTAGCACAGTAAGAGTAAAGAAGGCAGCGTTTTGAATGGCTTGAAGACGTTTGAGCTATGTATTAGGGAGACCAGCAAAGACAGTAATCCAGTCTTGATATAATACTGCTAAGCAGGAGCGTAGTAAGGGCTGCTAAAGTGAGGAATGGGCGAATAATTTGAAATCTTCTTAAAACTGAAAAGGTAGATCTTGTAACGTAAGTGATGTGAGGCAAAAAAAAAAGGGTAGAATCTAGAAAGACACCAAGGTATTTGAAAGAAGTCACAAGAGTGACTGAGGTTGCACCAATGATCGGGGCAGCTACTGGGATGTCCGTTGATCTGGTAAACAAGGTACTAGCGGTCTTAAGAGGATTCAGTTTAAAGCGCTGGTATGGGGCCAAGTAGATATAATGTCTAAACTGGAGTTAATGACTGATAGGTCAAGGGAGATGCTGTCAAAGTGGGTGAAGAGTAAAATGTTATCTTCTTACATGTAAAAATGAATCCCTGAAGTCTGTACGAGGGTGGCGAGAGGATTCAGAAAAAAAGTTAAGAGTATGGGGGAGGCGTGGCCTAGTGGTTGGGGCAAGTTACCTCAGGCCGGAAGGTCAGGGGTTCAAATCCCACTAGAGGACAGCAACCTTAGGCTGGAAGGACTGGGGTTTCTAGTCCCACAGGTGCCCCTTGTGGTCTTGGGCAAGCCACTTAACTATTTACAGGGACGGGCAATGGAGGGTTATCTCCAAGTTCTAATACCGTGTTCAATGTAAATCACCTTGATATCATGAAAGGCGGAATATAAGGAATGTTAAATAAATAAATAAAATAAAAACCCTGTGGAACTCCACAAGGAAAGTAGTATGGAGCAGTAGTAGAGTTCTGGATAATCATCTGATAACTTTGATTTGCTAGGAATGAGATGAACCAGGCTCAAACCTGCCCTTGAATGCCAGATTCTGAAAGACAGAAAAGTAGTAAATTGTGGTCAACCAAATTGAATGCTGCAGTTAGATCTAAAGCAATAACTAGAGCAAAATCACCTTGGTCCAGGATACAAGCGAATATCGCAGAGGACAGATGTAAGAGTGGTCTCAGTGCTATGGTACTACTGAAAGCCTGATTGGCATGGATGAAGTGCCTGCATATGTTCCAGATGATCTGTAAGTTGTGAGAGATCGAGATGTTCAACCAGATATGGAAGATTTGATATAGGACTATAATACAGGGGGTCTTGTGGGTCAAGTTTGGGCACCCTTAGGCAAGGGCGAATGACAGACATCTTCCAAGTGGAAGGGAGACCTGCTGTGAGACCAATGTTCCCTCTAATTTTCTGTAGGCTGTGTGCGCATAAAATATCAGCTGTGCAGCTTTTGAAGGAAGGTTAAATTTTTGTGCGCCACATAACACTCGGAGTTATATACGTTAAAATTTGACTACACGTCAGAATACAGTATGTACACCACATGATTTTAATCAAATTAAATGAAAATAGACAATTTACTAAATGAAGCGGAAAATTTCTAGTAATTACAATCACAACTTTTAAATTTTAAGACATCTGTGTTGTTTTCTATCAGAATCAGAACCATAATTTTTGTGCGCTCTGTTGTAAAGTATGTGCGCTCGCTCGGCGAGGTGTGTGCGCGCGCACACGCGCACAGCTTAGAGGGAACAGTGTGTGAGACTAGCAGAAAGAATGGAGTGAATAAAAGGGATGGGGTCCACAATACAGTCTGAGGGAATAGGATTCTAAGTAAGAGAGGAGAAAAAGACAGTAGGCTACAATCAAGAGGTAGACAGAATAGAGATAGGAAAACATGTAGAGAGAAGAGACGTCAGGGGAGGGGAGTGGAGAGTATTAGAAAATGTGCCCACAGAGAAGGAAGAGGCACGTCTGAAAGGCAAGGCCAGATATATAAGATTTTGATGCCCAAAGGTAGGACCAAAGGATATGGCAGAGAGCCAATAAAGGCTCCCTGGCATCAAGAAAATAGCTGGGGGTATTGGGCTAGAGTGCTATGGTGGTGCCTCTCTAAAGTGGCACTGGTTGGCCCTAAAGTAAGTGTAAGAAGATGTCTTTTTGACTTGGTGCTTTCAATATTTTGCACCCTGTTGCCTATGCTTAAATCTAGGGCCTACTGCCAAGGAAAGAGACTGGCTGTTATGACAGAGTTGTTTAAGGGAGGAAAGAAAAGGAAAAACAAACAATCACATGGAAAAGAAACCAGAAGAAAAACAAATCAAGACACAAAAACAAGGTTCAAAAATTTAATTTTTAAAGACATTTTAGCATTTTAAAAAGTTTAAGTTACATATATTTATACAAATATATTGTAAAACCTCCTCCATAATTTTCTCCCTCCTTCTCCAGAATCTACCTGAGCTGACACAGGAAACTGGGAGTCTTATTTTAACAGAAAGCTCATTGTCCAAGAAAGCCTGCCCTTTAGCCAATCTGTCAGATTTTAATGACTACCTAAGTCTTTTTTTTTTTTTTTTTTACTGACACTGGTTTTACCATTGACATTTTATATATAGCTAGATTTAAGATGCCAAAATTTACCCTCTTTACACATCAAGACCTAGTTGCCAGTTCCCAAATAGTGCAGAGCCTCTCAGTTCCTGCATCCACAGCACTGGCAAGGGGCTGTCACTTGTGACAAAATTACTGATCTGAAATGTTTTATGGGCATATTTACTCACACTGATGGTCAACTCTGATTTTCTCTCATTTAACCCTTAGATGTTCTCTTGTAGCTAACAAGCATGCCTTTATACATAGGAAAATATTGCAGCAGCCTATTTCAATAAAAAAGGAAGTCAATACATTTGTTTACTACATGAAGATTTGCTCTAGATAATGTAATTGCCCTAACAAATGTTATACAATTTTCTTTTTGCCAGATAAGTTAAACCTGAAGTTTATTATGGAGAGGGACTACTGTATTTACCCACTTGACTAGGTAGGACAATTGCTTTCTCTTTTTATAGTAATGTCTTATCAGCTTAAAGCTGTAATTTTGAAAATAATTATCTGCATTTTATACTTCTTACCAGTCTCCAAAAAGTCTTTAAAATCAGAGCACCACAAAAGCATGGACAACTCCTTCCAAAGCAAATGCCAAAGCACAATTTTCCAACATTTCAAGCTATTGCATGACAGCTTCTGAAGTCTGGGCACGAGATGGATGAAGAGGGGATCGTGTGTGCACAAGGCTTGCATCATTACAGTGACCTGGCACTTAAGGTGCTGAATGTCGTAGGATAACACTTACTCTCGCTCAGCTAAGTTCCAGACAAGGATTTTGCTAAAGTCAAATGAAGTTTGTGGCGGCAGCGGCAGCAGCAGCAGCAGACTTGCAGGTCCACGTTCTAGGATCCCGCACCAGTTCTCTCAGACTCTTAACATATTTGCCCTTCCCTTAATTTATTTGTGCTTATATATTTCTCTCCAAAAGTGGTCACTGGGATCCTGCTGTACTAAAATCCAAGCTTCTAATATTTATTTGCCTTAATTTACCAAAAGACCAGTTGTTGACATTTTTGAGTACACACAAAACGCAGTGCTGTTGCTATTATCTCCCTTTTAACAATGAATCAGGCTCTTCGCTTAAGTTTTCACTGGATTTTTTTCATGATCTCATTGTCCCTGTAATCCATCATTTCTTCGTCTTTGAACATTTAAATCCTCGCACAGCATTATGACCAAAACAAATCGTAGAAGGTATCCTGCAACAAAACAAAACAAACCCAGTTTGAATATGGGCAGTTTCCTCGACAGTTATTTATTTTATTTATTTAACATGTTTTTTATACTGCTTCATCATTTCAATCAAAGCAGTTTACATTATAACTTAAACTTGGTCTGAGCAATGGAGGGTTAAGTGACTTGCCAAGGCCACAAGGAGTGCTAGTGGGAATTGAACCCTCATCTCTTGGTTCCCAAGCCAGTGCTCTAACCATAAGGCTACTCCTCCACTCCACATTTTCACTCACTATCACAGCATTACAGCTTACCTCCAAAAGAGAAACTAACAAGCAGTTTCCTTCTTACAGAATTCCCTGTTTTTCTCTTCATAGCTGCAATAATATTCACTAATTCAGTTATGTGCAAACCATGTCATGCATGGAGTTTGAGCAATTTTCAGTTTTTACCCTATTAACAATATGATCTCACCCTTTTCCAATGGGTAAATACGAGGATGCATAATCACATAAATGGATGGATCTCATTACTGCATTAGCAGTCTCCAATCTAAACTGAAACATGCTAAAAATATTTTGGTAAAGAATGGCATTTACTAGCTTTGTTAGCTATCTTAGACTTATTGTTACATTTTCATTTCAAAATTAAGATTACAAAGCTTTGCTGAATTCATGTAAATTAAATTCTTACCCCTTTTTCTTTTTTTGCTATTTCTGTATCTCACATCCTAGAAGTCTGACATTTTACTCTGTATTCAAGCAGGAGGATGAGGCACACTCAAAGGTGCTGTTGCTACCGATGGCACCAGTGCCAGCTCTCCCTTAGCTCAGAGAAGTCCCTAGGACATCTGAGCATGTGCGCTCCTTCCCGCCTCAGCGTCCCGCTCAGCAACGTCCCTTAGTCCATCTTCGCCGTGGCAGCCAGCCAGCCGCATCTCTCCCTCACTCAGGTGCCGTTCGTGGCTGTTCTTTATTTCTTTGTTTTTCCTTTTAACGGCGTGTTTTGTCTTTTCTTTTTTTTTTTACTTTGATAAGGAAAATCAAGTTTCTTGGCATTTTCCTCCACGTGGTCACACTGGCTGGTTCAGTCCGTCCTGCCTCAGCCGGTCCACGTCTCACAGAAAAAAAAATTTAAAAAAGAGAGACCGAAGAGGAACATTGCAAATAGCAGACACAAACTTCAAGACAGAACGTTTTAGTCAGGCTCCTGTGTCTGAGCTGCTGACTGTTCCTATATCTCCCTCTACTGTTTACTGTCTTCAATTGCATTGAAGTCAGTTGAGAAGATGAGCCTTACTGAGCCCCATATCATTTCAATACTCTGTTCTTATGGTGGCTCTAGCTTCAGTTCCTGCCCCTGTCCTATTGGGCATAGACAAGGCATAATTGGGAGCAAATGAGGTTGCCATGCGGCCAGAGGCAGACCTCCTATCTGCGCAGGCATCTACGAAGATGGCCCAGAGCCTCAAACAGCAGACCAGAGGCCCTACACCATCTCCACCTAAACCAGCCTTTACAGAACTGTCTGCGAGGCAGGAGTCTCAGGTAGGTGGCAAACATAGATCTAAGTCAAAACACTGCCAAAAAGATGATTCCATGAGTGCAAGAAGCTCCCAGGGCCCACGACCGCACAAACGGAAGTCAGGCGAAGAACTGTCTGAAGCTTCCTCTCATAGGTTCCAAGATGGCGAAGCAGCAGATGGACCCTATGCTGACTGTATCTCCTTTGGCTCCCCGATAGCAGATAAGGCTCTCTCCAATGACCCCCTTCTGCAACTACTATGCCGTTTCATCGAAGATACTGTAACCCTCCTGGGCACTGCCCTTCCTAACGACCAACTGTCATCGTCAGAGATCCCCTTCTACCAGCCTCCACCAGTTCCCTCACAAAAACCCCCTTCCCCTGTGGACTGGGGGGCCCCTGTACCTTCGGAAGTGGGGACTTATACGGCCGCAAGTCCCCCTTATTCTCACCAGTGAAGTTCAGAACCCTCCCTCCTGGGAGATGCTGAACCAACACATTCCTCGAATCACCCATTGGGGGGAAGAACCTCCTGAGGATTTCTCCTACCCAAAATTGCTCCAGAAGGTTTCCAAAGTGCTTGCTCTCAGTGATACTCAAACTCCCACGAACAAAAAGGATTTTCAGTCTATCTTGGGGGCCTGCACCACTCCTAAAAGAGGTCATGGCCATTCCAGTTCCCCAGGTCTTACAGAATCTCCTTCTGTTGGTCTGGAAGATGCCAGCATTGATCCATGCCACAGCTCATCATCTTGACCTTAGTACAAAGTGCTACCTGCACTTGGTTTCCAGTATCAGCAGCTGCCTCATCAAATCGGTAGTCTCTGAAGTTGTACTTAAGAAAGCTAAGTCTTCCAAGTCTCATGTCCAAATGCTGCCAGGAAAAGATCAATGGACACTGGATTCAGTTGGTAGGAAAACTTTTCAGAGTGGAGTGCTAGCCATGAAGATCTTAGCCCATCAACTCCACTTGCTTCAACACCATCATGAACTCTTCACAAATGCCAGAGCCCACCACTATTCCAGGCTCTGGAGGTACATGCTCTTCAAGACAATTTACAAGAGTCCTTCTACCATATCATTTGGGTTGCCTATGATGCCCTTTGACTCGGTTGCCTGATCTACAGCTATTTCTATCTTTGTCCATCACACAGCTTGGCTTGAAGTCTCCGGTCTGAGAGAAGATCTGCATGACTGCCTGGCAGACACTCCCTACCTGGGAGATAGCCTTTTTGGACGTAAGGTTCAGAAAGCCATTTCAGAAGTCAAGGATCATTTGTCTACAGTTTGGGAACTTGCAGCTCAGCCTCAAGAGAAAGCCCATCAGTCCCGCTGCCCACAATACCAAAGGGTGTACCACAACCAATATTTCCAACAATTTTATCCTCATTGACATTTCCAATCCTATTCTCAGCCTCCATCACAATGCCAGCCTGCACCTGCGTATCCTCAGCATCCTAGGCAAAGGATAGGAAAACCTGTGACTGCCTCAGCCCACCAACACAAGATGAGCCCCAGTTTCTGACTATCTGACAGTAGGAGGCCGTGTCCAGTACTTCCAGGGGGCCTGCCAGTCCATCACCATGGATCATTGGGTTCTCAGCATCATTACATCGGGTTACAAACTCAATTTCACGGTTGCCCCTGCCCAGAATTCACCCCCTGCCCAGCAATGTTCCTCCTTCACATCTTTCCCTTCTAGCAGAGGAGACTAACACTGCTCAAAAAACCATGCAGTCGAGCCTGTGACAAAGCAAGAATGCAACCAGCGATTCTACTCCCGGTTCTTCCTCATCCCCAAAAAGGCAGGAGGCCTCCGACTGATCCTCAACCTCCGGGAACTCAACCTCTATAATCAAGAAAAAAGTTCAAAATGACTTCTCTAGCCACCATTCTTCCACTGTTGAAATAGGAAGACTGGCTTACCTCTCTGGATCTCAAGGACATCTACACCCATATCCTTATCCATTCTCACCATTGGCGATACCTCTGATTTCACTTCAAGACAGACTACTATCTATACAGACTACCATCTTCAGCTCTCTTCGGCTCCAAGGGTTTTCACAAAGTGTTTGGAGGTAGCTGCAGTGCATCTGCACAGCTAAGACCTGTGCATTTACCCTTATCTGGATGATGACTTATATCAGGGCCTGACAAAGCCTCAACCTGTCAGTCAGCAAGACATCCTTACTTCTGCAATAGTTTGGCTTCATTATCAAACTTCCAAAAGTCAGAGTGCGAACCCCGCGAAGTTCTGAAGTTCATAGGGGCTCACTTAGACACAAAAGAGTGGCTTGTGCGTTTTTGCCACCCAACAGAGTACTCATTCTACAGCAGCTCAGCTCCCAACTGCTCAGTCTGCACAGTGTATCGGCTCGCACCATACTATGCGAAAGTCGATGCATCTATGGTATTAGGTCACATGGCAGCCTTAGTACACGTGCTTCTGTTGGCACATCTCTACATGTGACCACTCCAGTGGCATTTCAAACTCAACTGGAATCAGCATATTCAATCCCTTCTCCATCAGGTCTCTCTCACAGGACTTGACCTTCTCATGCTGTGACAGTCTCTTCACTGGTGGACTCTTTCATCCAACCTAATCGATGAACAAGCCCTTTCTGGAACAGCTGTATCAGCTCACTTTGAAAACAGATGCCTCCAGTATGGGCTGGGAAGTCCATCTTTTGTATCTTATGACTCAAGGGCATTGGACCAGAGGAGAGACCTCTCTGTATATCAACCTAGTAGAGATGCGTGCAGTCTACTATGCCCTGCATGCCTTCAATCCTTGGATCCGCAACAAATCGCTCCTGGTGCAGACCAACAATCAAGTCACCATATTCTATAACAATAAGCAGGGTGGCTCAGGGCCCCTCTGCCTTTGCCATGAAACTGTCCGCCTATGGATTTATACTCAATCCATCGGAGTCTTTCTCCAGGCAGTCTACCTCCCAGGTAATTCAGAACCAGTTAGACTCCCTCAGTTGTCGCCTGGACCCACACATATGATCTTTGGATCCCAGAGTCCTAACTCTCATTTTCCAAGCCTGGGGGACCCCAGAAGAGGATATTTTCACCACAGATGACAATGCGAAGTGTCCACTCTACTGGCTCCCTTTGCCCCAGCTCCAACAGATGGACAGTGGATGCTTCCCTCATTTTCTGGTCGGATCACTTCCTCTATGCATTTCCACTATTCCCACTAATTCCTTGGACACTCAAGGTCCGCGCAGTCAAGGAGACTCTAATCCTCATTGCTCCTCACTGGCCCAGACAGATCTGGTATCCACATCTCTTCACCATGGCACTTCATGGTCCCTGGCCATTATCACTTCATCCCTTCCTTCTCATGCAGCAGGAAGGTTGTCGTCTACATACCAACCTGTGGCCGCTAGCTCTAACTGCTCAGAAGCTGACTAGCTGACTGCTGTTGTTCCCCCAATACCAGCTGATATTCAAGCTATATTCTAAGCATAATCGCCGACCTTCTACACAGTGCTCCTATCAGAGTAAATGGACTCTCTTCTCCCATTGGACTGCATGGCGGAACCTGGACCCAGCCTCATAGAGGAGTAACCTAATAGTTAGAGCACTGGCTTGGGAACCAAGAGACCAGAGTTCGATTCCCACTAGCACTCCTTCCGGCCTTGGGTAAGTCATTTAACCCTCCATTGCCTCAGAAAAATCCAAGTTATCAATGTCCATTACAAGTTTAAGTTACAACGTAAACCGCTGTGACTGAAATGATATAAAGCGGTATTAAAAATAAAAAATAAAAAAACACTGATAAATAAATAATTATCCTCACCTATCTCCTTCTCCAATCAGACTCTGGTCTTCAGACTTAGTCAGTCCGCTACCATGTTTCTGCCACTGCAGCATTCCATCGTCAAGTAGATGGCAAGCCCATCTCCATACATCCACTGGTTTCTCACTTTATGAAGGGCTTATTGAACACCAAGCCTCCAATAAAACCACCTCCTCCAATGTGGGACCCTCAATGTCATTCTCTCAGAACTCATGAGGAGCCCCTTTGAAGCCCTGGGATATGCTTTGTTTAAACACCTCACTTGAAAAAACATCATCCTAGTTGCTGTCACCTCTGCAAGACGTGTCAGTGAGCTCCAGGCTCTTATCCATTATCGTCCATATACTCAATGTCTTCATAAGGTACTCTTACATACCCATCCTAAGTTCCTTCCAAAGACTGTCTCCAGTTTTCATTCGAACCAATCTATTGTGCTTCCTATGTTCTTCCCAGATGCTCAACAGGATTTTCTCAGGAAATAGTTCTACAATCTTTGGAGCCTTTGCTCTGTTACCTGCAAGCTACCACACAGATATGTCAATCTTCCCAGCTTTTGGTCACCTTTAACCCTAAGAAACCGGGGAGGCTAGCAACTAAGCAGACCCTTTCCTCCTGGATTTCAGACTGCATATCCTTTTGTTACATAGGTGGGTCACACCCCTACCAGATCAAGTGGGCCCTCGCCATCTCCGAGCTACAGCAGCTACTGTTGCCAATTTAGCTGCTATTCCTCCTCAGGATATCTGCAAAGCTGCTACGTGGTCATCTGTGCATACCTTTGCGAAGCACTACAGCCTGGATCGCTCTTCAGCAACTGACCTTGCCTTTGGCAAGGTTGTCCTGTGGAACCTTTTTGCTTTAATTCTCCACCTTCCAGTTTTGACCAGGCTGCAACCATTATCAAACTTTCAGGCAGCCCTCAGCTTTGGACTCACCTTCAAGTGTACCAGCATTCCCCTGCTTGAATATGGAGTAAAGCACGGTCGCTTATCTGTAACGAGGATTCTCGGTATTCAGCAGGGGAATGCAGCCACACTCACCCGCCCACCATCCCCTAAAAAAAAAAAAAAAAAAAAAGAAAATCAAATGACTAATTGGATATACCTGCAGAGCAGTCTGACTTTTTCCATCAACAATAAATTTCAGCTCAGTAACATCAGCAGTCATCCTTTACTGTAACTGGTGGGCAGTCTTCAACATGCATAACCACCTATGCCAATTTCAGTCTGTCATCTATTGCTCCTACCATTTGGACTACTACTTAGGCGTTCTACTTACCTTCAATGCTGCGCTTGTTTACTTGCTTTGAGATGAACTGAGGGATGTTGCCGAGCAGGATGCTGAGGCAGGAAAGGGCGCGCATGCTCAGAGACATCCTAAGGATTTCTGAGCTAAGGGAGAGCCGGCACTGGCGCAGTTGGTGGCGATAGCACCTTTGAGTGTGGCTGCCTACCCCTGCTGAATATGGAGAACCCCTATTAAAAGGTAAGCAACCATGCTTTCTGAAAAACTTCCATAGATCCTCTCTCCTCTGTCTTTTCTCTTCTAGTTCTCCCTCAACCTCTGCTTTCCTCCACAGTACCCCACTAGTACAATGAGCTGAAGGTAAGCAGCAGCTCTTGCTGTGAACTTCCATTCAGAAGAGACATGGGAAAAGGAAAAGCAGCAACCAGGAAGACAGCAAGGTGGGTTCTCTCTTACTGTTTTAATATTCCAGTTCTTTAATTCAAGAAACCTGGGATTACATACAGACGAAAAGGGATGGTGTGCAGCTGCTGGGGTTAGCGATACAGCCACGCAGGTATAAGGGAAGTGAGATTCTAGCCAGAGGACTGAGAACTAACAACTAAGATATCATTTCTACAAAGTTTTCATTTTTACTGCTTCTGCCTACTTTTGCTATTCTGTAAAACATTTTGACATTTCAGAAATACATAACAGAATTATTTTGTAAAAGTTACACTGATTTTCATAAAGAAACCATTGCATTCAAATATTAAAATTATACTAGCTTGTTATAACAGAAGAATTTGCCTGTAATAAACAATGCACAGTTTTTATATACTCTCTACATTGTGCAAGTATGCTTTATTGTGATTCGTAACCTGCTCTGGACATATTTGAAAGGACGGGCTAAACATCTAAATACATTAAATTTTGTGTTTTCTTTTTACTGTTCTTTGGAGGAGAAAGGGGAGTGATGGCATCAACGAATTAAAGGTCCAGTTACTAAGGGGTATGTTTACTAAACCGTCTTAATGTTACCGGCGCTAGTTGCAGCGTTAATGTGCAGAATGCCATATAAGGTAGTGGGCGGTCCGGAGGTAAGGTTGCAAGGAAACGGTATCATGTGATAGTGGGCGCCGTGGCACGTTAATGCGCGTTAACCCTAAGTTCATGCCGGCGCAGTGTTAGAAGCTATAAAGATGCAGCCCACTGGTTACTGCAATGACTGTGGAGGCAGAGGTCATGGGTTCGATCCCGCAGTGGTGTTATGTAAGAAGGCTGTCTGAGGCATTTCCTTTTTTAATTTAAATCAGTGCTGCCAGCAAAAACACCCTCAAAGTGCCGTAACCTAAGGTGCCACTCAAAATAAAACCTCTACGTTTGGCAACAATATATACTAATATCAAAAAAATTACCAAACCATGTAAACCCTTTCTATTACAATCTTTTGTCGGAAGAAGCCGAAGGAGGAAGGAAAAAAATGTCCAACCACACCAGATGGCTCATTTCATTTTAATCATTTTCTACTTTTTACATATAGACTTCCAAAACTTATCTGTATCTGACAAAAGATTGTAATAGTTTACATGGTTTGGTAATTTTTTTGATATTAGTAACCTAAGGTGCAGCATAAAGCTCCCTATAATGCACTCCATAGGGCACATTATAAAGTGCACTGTCCGCCAAGGCACCTTATAATGTGCCTTATAGGGCGCTCTATAGGGTGCCTTATGAGGCACCTTAGGCTCCGGCACTGTGAGGGTGTGTTTGCTGGCAGCACTGATTAAATTAAAAGGAAAAACCTCAGACAGCCTGATTAAATACCACCACTGTGGGATCAAATCCATGACCTCTGCCTTCGCAGTCATTGAAGTAACCAGTGGGCTACATCTCTATAGCGTCTAACACACCGCTGGCTGGCTACACAAAGACTGCAGGTCACCACACAAACTGTCTGCTGTGGTTAACAGGATAGGGTAAACCCACCCGTACCCATGATGCACTGCACATGCAGATCAGCAGCCTACATCTGCTCTCAAGATGAGGTATGCGCCTCTATAGCACCCCGGCCTGGTAGGGGGAACTGACTGTATGTGTTACTGGCACAGAGTCGCTACAGACCGTGACACTGTGCGGTTCCTGTGCTCACCCTCAGGGTGGTCGGGGCGCCCAGCACCAGGTCCGCAGCACCTGACTTGGCTGAGATAGGCTGTGCTGCTGGTCCCCATCAGTGCCAGTGTATGATAGGTAGTCCTTGCAGACACATCTAGGATACACCTGTGTCCATCTGTATTTCCCAGTCACGTCTAGCCCTTGTGGACTATGATGCACCTAGAATAGTGCATATCCTGTGTGGTTGCAACGGTCACATATTATAAGAGAAGGGTGGTGGTTGGACCCAAAAGCGGATTATGTAGCACCACCCAACCCGCCCTCTGTGGGTCAGGGTGGGGGGACAGGATCTCCCCAAAACAGATCCACATTCTACATCATACAATGGTGGGAGTAGAAGGGACCATCAACCCCAGTCCTGCTGGGGAATAGGCACCCTACAGGGCAATCAATGCAGATCTGTACACATCACATAGGGCACTGGCAGACAGGCAGTAGGCCTGGAAAAGCTCAGCTGCCCCCCACCACTATCTGACATTCATCAGCAGAGGGCACAGTCAGTCTCCACCCACTGCACCCTGCAAGGTGTTCCAGCCATACACATGCTAACTGCAGACAGTCTGCTAGCTAGTACATAGTGCATGTTCCTGGAGGAACTGTGTGCACCCAAAAATGGGATGTGAGCACACACACCACGCAGGTAAGTCAGTGACTGGGCCCCAGAAAAGGGAATTCATAGATATCACTTGAGAAAAATACTGTATAGCACTATGGGGGAACATAGCCATGCCATGGTCACTGCTCAGTCAGGGTGAGAGTGACCCCCCAGCATGACATGCTGTGGCCACCCTGTCTGTGCAGGTGGTGATCGGGCACTACAATGTCTCAGCCATTGCCCTATGCAGAATCACCCTGTCCAGGCCATACCCACAGTATCTTGCTCCTCATTATGCACATTGACAGGCTAACACTGGAAACAGTGCAAGCAGTGTGGGCTCAGTAAGGTGTAGGCAGCCACAAAACACTGGACAGACATACACACACTCCCACACCTATGCCAGCATTGTGCAAATATAGAGGTTTTTGGCAGCCCTGGCCACCACACCAGTCCTGGGCACAGTGCAGGCATTGCTATGGTACGCAATACTGTTGGGGTCACTCTCCGGAGTGGTAAACACTGTCAGAAACAAAAACTGAAACACACTTCACAGATATCAGAAAGGTTGCTATGATGAATCTCTGTCAACAAACAGTGTTTAACTTAGGATTTGTTATCCGACATTAATCATAGCACCCTTTTGATATATGTGTAACGTGTTCCCAAGTTTAGGATGGCATTGCTAAGGTATGCAGGTGCTAGTATTGGGAGATGCTGCTCTGTGCAGGGCCCAACAGCATGACTCTCCATGAGGCTTTGGATAGTGGAGCCTGTGGGTGTGGGTGTTTGTGCCCCTGTTGGCCACTGCTCTAGAGCAGAGGTTCCCAACTCCGGTCCTGGTGGGCCAAACACGGTTCAGGTTTTCATGCTGTCCCTAATGAATATGCATGGATACATTTGCATACAATGGGGGCGGTGCATACAAATGCAGCACAGGCATATTTATCAGGGACAGCATGAAACCTGAATGGTGTTTGGCTCTCCAGTACTGCAGTTGGGAAACTCTGCTCTAGGTATTGCACATGTTTATGGTGTCTGTGCTCTGTAGGGTAAAATATAGGCATTTATGGCATGTTTAATTTATCTGCAATAAACGTTTGGTCTTTATTACCACAGTTTAGTACTGGGTAAAATATAGGGACATGGTTTGCAGGAGCCACAGCTGGGACTTGAACCTGTGACCTTCTGCCCCTGAATACACTGGCTGTGTGTACTGCACCAAACTGTTGCCATAGAGGCAGATTATTCCCTGGAGATACCATGACTGTTCGTCAGACAGACCTTGTCTGTTGCAGTGCATGGTACCCACCTAAACAGGGCTTGGCTGTGGTCTGCTGTGGGCAGATGCCACTGCCCCCTCCGCCACCAGCACCCCTCCGCCACCATGCTGACATGCCCTTGTGCTGGTGGTGCGCAGTCCCAGGCCATCCAGTGTGCCGGTAGGCAGCTGCCTATGATGCGTGATATGGGGTAGGGATGCCTGCATAGACATCCACGCTTCCCCCCCCCGGCACCACCTGCCAATGTTATGTGCCCTTTGGGGTACTTGCTGGGTACTGTCCCCTGGGACACTGTGGGACACACACTCGTGGACATGTTTGCCCTTGGTCAGTTGCTGTCTTGCTGGTTTTCTGCTTCTACATTCCTATGTGTCACCTAGGCATCTGCATAGTCCACCCTGTGCCCCAGCTGCCCCACTGCATGTCCCGCCTGCAGCCCCCTGTACCCCATTTGCAGCCTCACCGTAGCGCCCTCTCGTACTTGGGCACTATGATGTTGCTGCACATGTATCACTACTATCACTTTTCTTGGTTTCCCTGCTTTTGCTGCACATTGCTGACTGAAATGGTCTCTCTCCCCTGCAAATGGGCCTAGTGCAAGGTTTTCACTGGCATTAATTTTCAGACCTTCATTTCACGGCGTTAGTGTGCCTGGAGCCTCTCCCTGCTCACTCTCCGCCCATTGACCCCTTATCTCCGCCCTCTGGCAAGCCTTACTCCACCCTCTGCGCATCTTAACGCCGCTGGAGACATTATCGCGCGATACGTGACGTTCTCGCACAGTAATGCACCTTATCGCACGATAACGTCACGTATCGCACGATAACTTTGCAGCTGCACTGTTAGCGCCGTTTAGTAAACATACCCCTAAGATGCACTAACGTTAAATGTGCATTAATTCACCGTTAACATGTGTTATTCTAACGCAGGTACTATGTTATTCAATTGGACCTATAGTACTTGTTAACACCACACATTAATTCACCATTAATGTACGTTTTAACAAGTAGGTCCTATTGAATAACATGGCACCTCCATTAAAATAACACACATTAATGTTAGTGCACCTTAGTAATTGGACCCCTACTTTGGCAGAGGGATCTAGCTATCTTAGAATTATGATGCAGAGATGTAAATTTGTTTGAAAAATTATATAAAAGGAATCAATAATGTCTGTCTGCCTGCTTACCTGTCTGGGGCAAAATAACTGAAAATTTAACCGAATGGACAGTTGGATGAAACTTGGCATGTGAGAAAAAGTGGTAAGACGACACATTAGGTTCAAAAATGGGCCAAATCAGACTGGGGTTCCAGATATAAGTCCACACCAAAAGCAAAACTCCTGCAACTACCCCACCACACCACAAACTGCCCCACCCCAATAAACAACCTCCTGCAAATGCACCCCCTCCCAAAATGAATCCCTTACAATTGATCAATCACCCCACTAGCCAACCCTCAAATCCTACCTCTGCAATTCTGCTACCACTCCACAAACCCAAAAACAAATTGAGAGAATAGCTATTCAGAGCTAGCGTGTGTGAGTGTATTGTAATATAATGTCGGAAGTATAGCCATGAAGCGAAATTCACCTCTTGAAGCTAATCTTCCATTTTACTCAATTATGATTGAGCCCATTAAAGAGCTAACAATAAATAAGGTTAAAACACTACAAAAGTGCAACCAATAATCTCCATGCAAAATGATTAATTTGCCAGGATAAGATGAACCACTAAAAGTCTATGCTGGAGCTCAAAACAGCCAGAATTTGGAAAAAAATAATAACTTATCTGAATCCAACCAAGTCCGACGATGAGCAGCAATCCGTAGTAGCAGATTTTAAAGTCCATCCAGATAGACTTCTGGTGATGTTGCCAGCACAAATTTCACAAGATAGCAGACACAGTACTGCGTTTCGGGCGAACAATATTTACACGCCCTGCTTCAACGCTCAGCACTCTGTACCGACAAACTTCTGTCTTCGTCTTCACACCACTCAAAAGAACGCCAACGCATGCTCAGTAGCAAACTGAGCCTGGTTTCAGGATTTAACATCTTAAACATCCAATCAGCAATCAAATCCTTTCTTAAAGGTATAACCCCCAAGTTTGTAAAGTCAAATGTTGTTAAAGCAGGCTGGCCCATTCAAGTTCTTTGTTTAATCCCAAAGGTTGAACAGTTGCCCAACGAAAAATCCACTGTTGCTCAAGCAATTGTAATGTGTGTTCCCGGTCACCCCCTCGGGGATGAGGGGGCACATGATCCAACACCCGCCAGAGCAAATCTTCAAAAACGTGATGGTGGTCAGAGCAATGTTGAACCAACGGAGCCGACAATACTACATTCTTTACTCTAGAGGCATGTTCATTCAAACGGGTCTTAACAGGTCGGATAGTTCGGCCAATGTACAAAAGTTGACATGGGCAAATAAGCACATACACCACATGAGTAGTAGAACAATCAGTTAACCACTGAGAGATATGGATATGAGAAGAACCAGGAACTGTCCATTGGACGCCCTCAATCGTCCGAGAGCAATGGGAACATGAAGCACATTTATAATGTCCTGTCTGTAAAGGACGGTTGATTCGCCTATCCAAAGGGGACGAAGTGGGACCCACATAATCACGCAAGTTAGACCCCCGAGAATGTGCTATCTGAAGGGGCTTTTGAAAACAAGAGTGGAGTTGTAAAATAGACCAATGTTTGCATAAAATCTTTTTAACTTGCCAAGAATGAAACATGAAGGGCAAGACTCCCACAATTGTCTGGGAAGTAGTAGCCGACCCAGCATAATCCTCAGAAAAGAGCCACTCGCGATGAGTGTAACGGGCTTGTAACCAAGCTTGACGAATGACCCGCTTAGGGTACCCCCGCTGAACTAGACGTGCAGATAATTCTTTTGCATGATATGAAAAATCATCCAAGGTGGAACAAATCCGTCTGAGCCTAAGAAATTGGCCGTAAGGAAGACCACGTTTCAAAGGACCAGGATGAAAGCTGGAATAGGACAACAACGTATTCCTTTGTACGGGTTTCCTATATAAGGACGTCTGGAATGAAGAATTGCCCTTAGTCACAGTAACATCCAAAAATTCAATGTGAGAAAAATGATAATGTAAAGTAAAAGATACATTAGATGTTAAAGAATTTAACCATCCCACAAATTGTTGTAAAGCTTCTTCTGTGCCTTTCCATAAAAAGAATATGTCATCTAAAAATCTGACCCAAAAGGTCACATCCTTAAACCCAGAAGATGGATACACCTGGGAGGCTTCAAATTCAGCCATATAAAGAGTAGCTACTGACGGGGCCACAGTCGCCCCCATAGCAATGCCATGAGTTTGATGGTAGATTTCTTGTTCAAATTGGAAATAATTTTTAGTAAGCACCAAAGTGAGCATTTCCATAAAAAAAGACTGTGGAATACGAGCAGGCAAAGCCAAATCCAATTGATTGATTACTTCCAATGCTTGGTCTTGATTAATATTTGTGTACATAGCCGTGACATCCAAGGAGGCCAGCCACCAAGAAGTAATATCTCCTTCAATCTTTTGTATTTTTGAAAGAAATTGTGTGGTGTCCTTTAAAAAGGAAGGCACCCGTTGGGCACAGGGTTGCAAAAATTTGTCGCAAAATTTAGACAAAGGTTCCAAGGAAGACCCACGACAAGACACAATGGGTCTCCCTGGTGGTGCTGTGACAGACTTATGAATTTTGGGCACAGTATATATGAAAGGTATTTTGGGATGTTTCAAAAACAAAAAGCCAAACTCCTTCTTAGTGATCCAGTTGTGCTCTAAAGCTGTTGTCATTAATGCACGAATAGTATTTTGCAAAGTGACAAATGGACTATCAGATAATTTAACATAATGAGCAGGGTTGTTTAGCTGGTCCAAAAGGTGCGCTCTATATTGATCATATGATTGAATAACCGTAGCGCCACCCTTATCAGCCCTACGAATGACCAACGAATGATCATCCCGAAGTTGCTTAACTGCTAACCACTGTTCTGCAGATAGATTATAATGGCGAGTTCGAACCACAGTATTCTCAAATCTCTGTAAATCTGAAAGAACTAGTTTCTGATAAGCTGATACCAGAACATCAGGCATCTCAGCAGGAATCCAACGAGAAAGAGGTCTAACTATTGAAATGTCACCTCCCATATCATGAGTTGCACAAAAGTGAGTGACAATTAGTTTCCGAAAAAAACCGATGTAACGCTAAACGCATCTTAAAGGGATCATAATGCGTTACCGGAACAAAAGAAAGACCAAGATTCAATACTGCTTCCTGTTGAGTAGTCAAAGAAACCGATGAAAGGTTCAATACTGTTGTTTGGCACGATTCCTGGTCATTGGGCCCTGTGACACCTCCTGCGGGTAAGATTCTGGAGGTGTCCATATGCGATCGTGTTGTTGAGATTCTCGAGGCCGCCAACTTCGACCTCGTCCCCGTCCCCGGGGCCGACCTTGCCGAAAAACCTGCTCTTGACGATAACCCGAATTAGTAGTACCACTCCTAGTCCCGATATCAGAATCATCAGAAGATATGTCAAATGAATCAAAGGTAACCTTCTTAGATGATAATTCCCCTTTCTTCATCCAAGTATAAACCTGGTCAAGATCGTAGTCTTTTTTGTCCCTGTTAAACTTTCTAATTTTAACGGATTTCTTATAATCTTTATATTGTTCCAACTGAGACTGTATACTGTCCATCTGTGCTTTATAACGATCCTTTGTCACAGTGCGTTGAAGTTGTTCATCCATAGTTTTAACTTCCTGTTGTAATTTAATAGACTCCTCATTAAGACGTTCACCCAACAAAGCAATTAAATCCATACTGCACTTGTTTAATATACTGTTCCATTTGGCATAAAAATCAGAATCATCAACAAACATTTTGGGAGGTTTCAAAACCCTCAATCCCCTAGGGCTCAACGTAGATTTCAAATACTGGATCATGGTAGCCTCATGAAGGGCTACCCGTATATGTTTTTACTTAAATCCAAAAATTCCACAAAAGAGCCAGAATGTCCAACAGAATCACCATCATCAAATAAAGAAGGTCTTTGGGCCAAAGAAAGGATTTGTGCATCTGAATAAGCAAAAATCGCTTGATTGGTGTGTAAATGATTGTCCCCAGTGCCACTTTTCGAAGCTAAACCAGATTCAGCTGCCATGATATAGGTTAGAAATCAGGAGTATCCAAAAAAGACAACCTAACCAAAATTCTCTACAAATATAAAATCCAAAAACAAATTGAGAGAATAGCTATTCAGAGCTAGCGTGTGTGAGTGTATTGTAATATAATGTCGGAAGTATAGCCATGAAGCGAAATTCACCTCTTGAAGCTAATCTTCCATTTTACTCAATTATGATTGAGCCCATTAAAGAGCTAACAATAAATAAGGTTAAAACACTACAAAAGTGCAACCAATAATCTCCATGCAAAATGATTAATTTGCCAGGATAAGATGAAACACTAAAAGTCTATGCTGGAGCTCAAAACAGCCAGAATTTGGAAAAAAATAATAACTTATCTGAATCCAACCAAGTCCGACGATGAGCAGCAATCCGTAGTAGCAGATTTTAAAGTCCATCCAGATAGACTTCTGGTGATGTTGCCAGCACAAATTTCACAAGATAGCAGACACAGTACTGCGTTTCGGGCGAACAATATTTACACGCCCTGCTTCAACGCTCAGCACTCTGTACCGACAAACTTCTGTCTTCGTCTTCACACCACTCAAAAGAACGCCAACGCATGCTCAGTAGCAAACTGAGCCTGGTTTCAGGATTTAACATCTTAAACATCCAATCAGCAATCAAATCCTTTCTTAAAGGTATAACCCCCAAGTTTGTAAAGTCAAATGTTGTTAAAGCAGGCTGGCCCATTCAAGTTCTTTGTTTAATCCCAAAGGTTGAACAGTTGCCCAACGAAAAATCCACTGTTGCTCAAGCAATTGTAATGTGTGTTCCCGGTCACCCCCTCGGGGATGAGGGGGCACATGATCCAACACCCGCCAGAGCAAATCTTCAAAAACGTGATGGTGGTCAGAGCAATGTTGAACCAACGGAGCCGACAATACTACATTCTTTACTCTAGAGGCATGTTCATTCAAACGGGTCTTAACAGGTCGGATAGTTCGGCCAATGTACAAAAGTTGACATGGGCAAATAAGCACATACACCACATGAGTAGTAGAACAATCAGTTAACCACTGAGAGATATGGATATGAGAAGAACCAGGAACTGTCCATTGGACGCCCTCAATCGTCCGAGAGCAATGGGAACATGAAGCACATTTATAATGTCCTGTCTGTAAAGGACGGTTGATTCGCCTATCCAAAGGGGACGAAGTGGGACCCACATAATCACGCAAGTTAGACCCCCGAGAATGTGCTATCTGAAGGGGCTTTTGAAAACAAGAGTGGAGTTGTAAAATAGACCAATGTTTGCATAAAATCTTTTTAACTTGCCAAGAATGAAACATGAAGGGCAAGACTCCCACAATTGTCTGGGAAGTAGTAGCCGACCCAGCATAATCCTCAGAAAAGAGCCACTCGCGATGAGTGTAACGGGCTCGTAACCAAGCTTGACGAATGACCCGCTTAGGGTACCCCCGCTGAACTAGACGTGCAGATAATTCTTTTGCATGATATGAAAAATCATCCAAGGTGGAACAAATCCGTCTGAGCCTAAGAAATTGGCCGTAAGGAAGACCACGTTTCAAAGGACCAGGATGAAAGCTGGAATAGGACAACAACGTATTCCTTTGTACGGGTTTCCTATATAAGGACGTCTGGAATGAAGAATTGCCCTTAGTCACAGTAACATCCAAAAATTCAATGTGAGAAAAATGATAATGTAAAGTAAAAGATACATTAGATGTTAAAGAATTTAACCATCCCACAAATTGTTGTAAAGCTTCTTCTGTGCCTTTCCATAAAAAGAATATGTCATCTAAAAATCTGACCCAAAAGGTCACATCCTTAAACCCAGAAGATGGATACACCTGGGAGGCTTCAAATTCAGCCATATAAAGAGTAGCTACTGACGGGGCCACAGTCGCCCCCATAGCAATGCCATGAGTTTGATGGTAGATTTCTTGTTCAAATTGGAAATAATTTTTAGTAAGCACCAAAGTGAGCATTTCCATAAAAAAAGACTGTGGAATACGAGCAGGCAAAGCCAAATCCAATTGATTGATTACTTCCAATGCTTGGTCTTGATTAATATTTGTGTACATAGCCGTGACATCCAAGGAGGCCAGCCACCAAGAAGTAATATCTCCTTCAATCTTTTGTATTTTTGAAAGAAATTGTGTGGTGTCCTTTAAAAAGGAAGGCACCCGTTGGGCACAGGGTTGCAAAAATTTGTCGCAAAATTTAGACAAAGGTTCCAAGGAAGACCCACGACAAGACACAATGGGTCTCCCTGGTGGTGCTGTGACAGACTTATGAATTTTGGGCACAGTATATATGAAAGGTATTTTGGGATGTTTCAAAAACAAAAAGCCAAACTCCTTCTTAGTGATCCAGTTGTGCTCTAAAGCTGTTGTCATTAATGCACGAATAGTATTTTGCAAAGTGACAAATGGACTATCAGATAATTTAACATAATGAGCAGGGTTGTTTAGCTGGTCCAAAAGGTGCGCTCTATATTGATCATATGATTGAATAACCGTAGCGCCACCCTTATCAGCCCTACGAATGACCAACGAATGATCATCCCGAAGTTGCTTAACTGCTAACCACTGTTCTGCAGATAGATTATAATGGCGAGTTCGAACCACAGTATTCTCAAATCTCTGTAAATCTGAAAGAACTAGTTTCTGATAAGCTGATACCAGAACATCAGGCATCTCAGCAGGAATCCAACGAGAAAGAGGTCTAACTATTGAAATGTCACCTCCCATATCATGAGTTGCACAAAAGTGAGTGACAATTAGTTTCCGAAAAAACCGATGTAACGCTAAACGCATCTTAAAGGGATCATAATGCGTTACCGGAACAAAAGAAAGACCAAGATTCAATACTGCTTCCTGTTGAGTAGTCAAAGAAACCGATGAAAGGTTCAATACTGTTGTTTGGCACGATTCCTGGTCATTGGGCCCTGTGACACCTCCTGCGGGTAAGATTCTGGAGGTGTCCATATGCGATCGTGTTGTTGAGATTCTCGAGGCCGCCAACTTCGACCTCGTCCCCGTCCCCGGGGCCGACCTTGCCGAAAAAACCTGCTCTTGACGATAACCCGAATTAGTAGTACCACTCCTAGTCCCGATATCAGAATCATCAGAAGATATGTCAAATGAATCAAAGGTAACCTTCTTAGATGATAATTCCCCTTTCTTCATCCAAGTATAAACCTGGTCAAGATCGTAGTCTTTTTTGTCCCTGTTAAACTTTCTAATTTTAACGGATTTCTTATAATCTTTATATTGTTCCAACTGAGACTGTATACTGTCCATCTGTGCTTTATAACGATCCTTTGTCACAGTGCGTTGAAGTTGTTCATCCATAGTTTTAACTTCCTGTTGTAATTTAATAGACTCCTCATTAAGACGTTCACCCAACAAAGCAATTAAATCCATACTGCACTTGTTTAATATACTGTTCCATTTGGCATAAAAATCAGAATCATCAACAAACATTTTGGGAGGTTTCAAAACCCTCAATCCCCTAGGGCTCAACGTAGATTTCAAATACTGGATCATGGTAGCCTCATGAAGGGCTACCCGTATATGTTTTTTACTTAAATCCAAAAATTCCACAAAAGAGCCAGAATGTCCAACAGAATCACCATCATCAAATAAAGAAGGTCTTTGGGCCAAAGAAAGGATTTGTGCATCTGAATAAGCAAAAATCGCTTGATTGGTGTGTAAATGATTGTCCCCAGTGCCACTTTTCGAAGCTAAACCAGATTCAGCTGCCATGATATAGGTTAGAAATCAGGAGTATCCAAAAAAGACAACCTAACCAAAATTCTCTACAAATATAAAATCCAAAAACAAATTGAGAGAATAGCTATTCAGAGCTAGCGTGTGTGAGTGTATTGTAATATAATGTCTTTATTTGATGATGGTGATTCTGTTGGACATTCTGGCTCTTTTGTGGAATTTTTGGATTTAAGTAAAAAACATATACGGGTAGCCCTTCATGAGGCTACCATGATCCAGTATTTGAAATCTACGTTGAGCCCTAGGGGATTGAGGGTTTTGAAACCTCCCAAAATGTTTGTTGATGATTCTGATTTTTATGCCAAATGGAACAGTATATTAAACAAGTGCAGTATGGATTTAATTGCTTTGTTGGGTGAACGTCTTAATGAGGAGTCTATTAAATTACAACAGGAAGTTAAAACTATGGATGAACAACTTCAACGCACTGTGACAAAGGATCGTTATAAAGCACAGATGGACAGTATACAGTCTCAGTTGGAACAATATAAAGATTATAAGAAATCCGTTAAAATTAGAAAGTTTAACAGGGACAAAAAAGACTACGATCTTGACCAGGTTTATACTTGGATGAAGAAAGGGGAATTATCATCTAAGAAGGTTACCTTTGATTCATTTGACATATCTTCTGAGGATTCTGATATCGGGACTAGGAGTGGTACTACTAATTCGGGTTATCGTCAAGAGCAGGTTTTTCGGCAAGGTCGGCCCCGGGGACGGGGACGAGGTCGAAGTTGGCGGCCTCGAGAATCTCAACAACACGATCGCATATGGACACCTCCAGAATCTTACCCGCAGGAGGTGTCACAGGGCCCAATGACCAGGAATCGTGCCAAACAACAGTATTGAACCTTTCATCGGTTTCTTTGACTACTCAACAGGAAGCAGTATTGAATCTTGGTCTTTCTTTTGTTCCGGTAACGCATTATGATCCCTTTAAGATGCGTTTAGCGTTACATCGGTTTTTTCGGAAACTAATTGTCACTCACTTTTGTGCAACTCATGATATGGGAGGTGACATTTCAATAGTTAGACCTCTTTCTCGTTGGATTCCTGCTGAGATGCCTGATGTTCTGGTATCAGCTTATCAGAAACTAGTTCTTTCAGATTTACAGAGATTTGAGAATACTGTGGTTCGAACTCGCCATTATAATCTATCTGCAGAACAGTGGTTAGCAGTTAAGCAACTTCGGGATGATCATTCGTTGGTCATTCGTAGGGCTGATAAGGGTGGCGCTACGGTTATTCAATCATATGATCAATATAGAGCGCACCTTTTGGACCAGCTAAACAACCCTGCTCATTATGTTAAATTATCTGATAGTCCATTTGTCACTTTGCAAAATACTATTCGTGCATTAATGACAACAGCTTTAGAGCACAACTGGATCACTAAGAAGGAGTTTGGCTTTTTGTTTTTGAAACATCCCAAAATACCTTTCATATATACTGTGCCCAAAATTCATAAGTCTGTCACAGCACCACCAGGGAGACCCATTGTGTCTTGTCGTGGGTCTTCCTTGGAACCTTTGTCTAAATTTTGCGACAAATTTTTGCAACCCTGTGCCCAACGGGTGCCTTCCTTTTTAAAGGACACCACACAATTTCTTTCAAAAATACAAAAGATTGAAGGAGATATTACTTCTTGGTGGCTGGCCTCCTTGGATGTCACGGCTATGTACACAAATATTAATCAAGACCAAGCATTGGAAGTAATCAATCAATTGGATTTGGCTTTGCCTGCTCGTATTCCACAGTCTTTTTATGGAAATGCTCACTTTGGTGCTTACTAAAAATTATTTCCAATTTGAACAAGAAATCTACCATCAAACTCATGGCATTGCTATGGGGGCGACTGTGGCCCCGTCAGTAGCTACTCTTTATATGGCTGAATTTGAAGCCTCCCAGGTGTATCCATCTTCTGGGTTTAAGGATGTGACCTTTTGGGTCAGATTTTTAGATGACATATTCTTTTTATGGAAAGGCACAGAAGAAGCTTTACAACAATTTGTGGGATGGTTAAATTCTTTAACATCTAATGTATCTTTTACTTTACATTATCATTTTTCTCACATTGAATTTTTGGATGTTACTGTGACTAAGGGCAATTCTTCATTCCAGACGTCCTTATATAGGAAACCCGTACAAAGGAATACGTTGTTGTCCTATTCCAGCTTTCATCCTGGTCCTTTGAAACGTGGTCTTCCTTACGGCCAATTTCTTAGGCTCAGACGGATTTGTTCCACCTTGGATGATTTTTCATATCATGCAAAAGAATTATCTGCACGTCTAGTTCAGCGGGGGTACCCTAAGCGGGTCATTCGTCAAGCTTGGTTACGAGCCCGTTACACTCATCGCGAGTGGCTCTTTTCTGAGGATTATGCTGGGTCGGCTACTACTTCCCAGACAATTGTGGGAGTCTTGCCCTTCATGTTTCATTCTTGGCAAGTTAAAAAGATTTTATGCAAACATTGGTCTATTTTACAACTCCACTCTTGTTTTCAAAAGCCCCTTCAGATAGCACATTCTCGGGGGTCTAACTTGCGTGATTATGTGGGTCCCACTTCGTCCCCTTTGGATAGGTGAATCAACCGTCCTTTACAGACAGGACATTATAAATGTGCTTCATGTTCCCATTGCTCTCGGACGATTGAGGGCGTCCAATGGACAGTTCCTGGTTCTTCTCATATCCATATCTCTCAGTGGTTAACTGATTGTTCTACTACTCATGTGGTGTATGTGCTTATTTGCCCATGTCAACTTTTGTACATTGGCCGAACTATCCGACCTGTTAAGACCCGTTTGAATGAACATGCCTCTAGAGTAAAGAATGTAGTATTGTCGGCTCCGTTGGTTCAACATTGCTCTGACCACCATCACGTTTTTGAAGATTTGCTCTGGCGGGTGTTGGATCATGTGCCCCCTCATCCCCGAGGGGTGACCGGGAACACACATTACAATTGCTTGAGCAACAGTGGATTTTTCGTTGGGCAACTGTTCAACCTTTGGGATTAAACAAAGAACTTGAATGGGCCAGCCTGCTTTAACAACATTTGACTTTACAAACTTGGGTTTAATACCTTTAAGAAAGGATTTGATTGCTGATTGGATGTTTAAGATGTTAAATCCTGAAACCAGGCTCAGTTTGCTACTGAGCATGCGTTGGCGTTCTTTTGAGTGGTGTGAAGACGAAGACAGAAGTTTGTCGGTACAGAGTGCTGAGCGTTGAAGCAGGGCGTGTAAATATTGTTCGCCCGAAACGCAGTACTGTGTCTGCTATCTTGTGAAATTTGTGCTGGCAACATCACCAGAAGTCTATCTGGATGGACTTTAAAATCTGCTACTACGGATTGCTGCTCATCGTCGGACTTGGTTGGATTCAGATAAGTTATTATTTTTTTCCAAATTCTGGCTGTTTTGAGCTCCAGCATAGACTTTTAGTGTTTCATCTTATCCTGGCAAATTAATCATTTTGCATGGAGATTATTGGTTGCACTTTTGTAGTGTTTTAACCTTATTTATTGTTAGCTCTTTAATGGGCTCAATCATAATTGAGTAAAATGGAAGATTAGCTTCAAGAGGTGAATTTCGCTTCATGGCTATACTTCCGACATTATATTACAATACACTCACACACGCTAGCTCTGAATAGCTATTCTCTCAATTTGTTTTTGGATTTTATATTTGTAGAGAATTTTGGTTAGGTTGTCTTTTTGGATACTCCTGATTTCTAACCTATATCATGGCAGCTGAATCTGGTTTAGCTTCGAAAAGTGGCACTGGGGACAATCATTTACACACCAATCAAGCGATTTTTGCTTATTCAGATGCACAAATCCTTTCTTTGGCCCAAAGACCTTCTTTATTTGATGATGGTGATTCTGTTGGACATTCTGGCTCTTTTGTGGAATTTTTGGATTTAAGTAAAAAACATATACGGGTAGCCCTTCATGAGGCTACCATGATCCAGTATTTGAAATCTACGTTGAGCCCTAGGGGATTGAGGGTTTTGAAACCTCCCAAAATGTTTGTTGATGATTCTGATTTTTATGCCAAATGGAACAGTATATTAAACAAGTGCAGTATGGATTTAATTGCTTTGTTGGGTGAACGTCTTAATGAGGAGTCTATTAAATTACAACAGGAAGTTAAAACTATGGATGAACAACTTCAACGCACTGTGACAAAGGATCGTTATAAAGCACAGATGGACAGTATACAGTCTCAGTTGGAACAATATAAAGATTATAAGAAATCCGTTAAAATTAGAAAGTTTAACAGGGACAAAAAAGACTACGATCTTGACCAGGTTTATACTTGGATGAAGAAAGGGGAATTATCATCTAAGAAGGTTACCTTTGATTCATTTGACATATCTTCTGATGATTCTGATATCGGGACTAGGAGTGGTACTACTAATTCGGGTTATCGTCAAGAGCAGGTTTTTCGGCAAGGTCGGCCCCGGGGACGGGGACGAGGTCGAAGTTGGCGGCCTCGAGAATCTCAACAACACGATCGCATATGGACACCTCCAGAATCTTACCCGCAGGAGGTGTCACAGGGCCCAATGACCAGGAATCGTGCCAAACAACAGTATTGAACCTTTCATCGGTTTCTTTGACTACTCAACAGGAAGCAGTATTGAATCTTGGTCTTTCTTTTGTTCCGGTAACGCATTATGATCCCTTTAAGATGCGTTTAGCGTTACATCGGTTTTTTCGGAAACTAATTGTCACTCACTTTTGTGCAACTCATGATATGGGAGGTGACATTTCAATAGTTAGACCTCTTTCTCGTTGGATTCCTGCTGAGATGCCTGATGTTCTGGTATCAGCTTATCAGAAACTAGTTCTTTCAGATTTACAGAGATTTGAGAATACTGTGGTTCGAACTCGCCATTATAATCTATCTGCAGAACAGTGGTTAGCAGTTAAGCAACTTCGGGATGATCATTCGTTGGTCATTCGTAGGGCTGATAAGGGTGGCGCTACGGTTATTCAATCATATGATCAATATAGAGCGCACCTTTTGGACCAGCTAAACAACCCTGCTCATTATGTTAAATTATCTGATAGTCCATTTGTCACTTTGCAAAATACTATTCGTGCATTAATGACAACAGCTTTAGAGCACAACTGGATCACTAAGAAGGAGTTTGGCTTTTTGTTTTTGAAACATCCCAAAATACCTTTCATATATACTGTGCCCAAAATTCATAAGTCTGTCACAGCACCACCAGGGAGACCCATTGTGTCTTGTCGTGGGTCTTCCTTGGAACCTTTGTCTAAATTTTGCGACAAATTTTTGCAACCCTGTGCCCAACGGGTGCCTTCCTTTTTAAAGGACACCACACAAATTCTTTCAAAATACAACAGATTGAAGGAGATATTACTTCTTGGTGGCTGGCCTCCTTGGATGTCACGGCTATGTACACAAATATTAATCAAGACCAAGCATTGGAAGTAATCAATCAATTGGATTTGGCTTTGCCTGCTCGTATTCCACAGTCTTTTTTTATGGAAATGCTCACTTTGGTGCTTACTAAAAATTATTTCCAATTTGAACAAGAAATCTACCATCAAACTCATGGCATTGCTATGGGGGCGACTGTGGCCCCGTCAGTAGCTACTCTTTATATGGCTGAATTTGAAGCCTCCCAGGTGTATCCATCTTCTGGGTTTAAGGATGTGACCTTTTGGGTCAGATTTTTAGATGACATATTCTTTTTATGGAAAGGCACAGAAGAAGCTTTACAACAATTTGTGGGATGGTTAAATTCTTTAACATCTAATGTATCTTTTACTTTACATTATCATTTTTCTCACATTGAATTTTTGGATGTTACTGTGACTAAGGGCAATTCTTCATTCCAGACGTCCTTATATAGGAAACCCGTACAAAGGAATACGTTGTTGTCCTATTCCAGCTTTCATCCTGGTCCTTTGAAACGTGGTCTTCCTTACGGCCAATTTCTTAGGCTCAGACGGATTTGTTCCACCTTGGATGATTTTTCATATCATGCAAAAGAATTATCTGCACGTCTAGTTCAGCGGGGGTACCCTAAGCGGGTCATTCGTCAAGCTTGGTTACGAGCCCGTTACACTCATCGCGAGTGGCTCTTTTCTGAGGATTATGCTGGGTCGGCTACTACTTCCCAGACAATTGTGGGAGTCTTGCCCTTCATGTTTCATTCTTGGCAAGTTAAAAAGATTTTATGCAAACATTGGTCTATTTTACAACTCCACTCTTGTTTTCAAAAGCCCCTTCAGATAGCACATTCTCGGGGGTCTAACTTGCGTGATTATGTGGGTCCCACTTCGTCCCCTTTGGATAGGCGAATCAACCGTCCTTTACAGACAGGACATTATAAATGTGCTTCATGTTCCCATTGCTCTCGGACGATTGAGGGCGTCCAATGGACAGTTCCTGGTTCTTCTCATATCCATATCTCTCAGTGGTTAACTGATTGTTCTACTACTCATGTGGTGTATGTGCTTATTTGCCCATGTCAACTTTTGTACATTGGCCGAACTATCCGACCTGTTAAGACCCGTTTGAATGAACATGCCTCTAGAGTAAAGAATGTAGTATTGTCGGCTCCGTTGGTTCAACATTGCTCTGACCACCATCACGTTTTTGAAGATTTGCTCTGGCGGGTGTTGGATCATGTGCCCCCTCATCCCCGAGGGGGTGACCGGGAACACACATTACAATTGCTTGAGCAACAGTGGATTTTTCGTTGGGCAACTGTTCAACCTTTGGGATTAAACAAAGAACTTGAATGGGCCAGCCTGCTTTAACAACATTTGACTTTACAAACTTGGGGGTTATACCTTTAAGAAAGGATTTGATTGCTGATTGGATGTTTAAGATGTTAAATCCTGAAACCAGGCTCAGTTTGCTACTGAGCATGCGTTGGCGTTCTTTTGAGTGGTGTGAAGACGAAGACAGAAGTTTGTCGGTACAGAGTGCTGAGCGTTGAAGCAGGGCGTGTAAATATTGTTCGCCCGAAACGCAGTACTGTGTCTGCTATCTTGTGAAATTTGTGCTGGCAACATCACCAGAAGTCTATCTGGATGGACTTTAAAATCTGCTACTACGGATTGCTGCTCATCGTCGGACTTGGTTGGATTCAGATAAGTTATTATTTTTTTCCAAATTCTGGCTGTTTTGAGCTCCAGCATAGACTTTTAGTGTTTCATCTTATCCTGGCAAATTAATCATTTTGCATGGAGATTATTGGTTGCACTTTTGTAGTGTTTTAACCTTATTTATTGTTAGCTCTTTAATGGGCTCAATCATAATTGAGTAAAATGGAAGATTAGCTTCAAGAGGTGAATTTCGCTTCATGGCTATACTTCCGACATTATATTACAATACACTCACACACGCTAGCTCTGAATAGCTATTCTCTCAATTTGTTTTTGGATTTTATATTTGTAGAGAATTTTGGTTAGGTTGTCTTTTTTGGACCACTCCACAAACAGCACTCATCCCTAAACAATACCCCTGCAATTGTCCCACCCCCCAAAAAAACTGCCCCATCCCTAAATAAATACCCCGCAACTGCCCCAATAGTCCACAAATTACTCCCAACCTCAAACTATCTTGCAAATACCCTGCCACTCCCCCACAATTGCCCCTAGGGCCGACCCCAGAGTTGATTAAAAATGTTGGTGCCCTAGGCAAACCTTAAGCTTTACACCCCCGACCTGGCTATTAAAATCTATTGTTTAGCTTTGAATATCCTGGTTTTTGCTCCCCCCCCTAAAGAAATTGCTGCTCTAGGTGACTGCCGAGTTTGCCCCGCCCCCAAATACCACCCCACCAACCTGCACAGTGCTTCTACCCATAAAAGATACTCCGAAGCAAATGCTTTGCCACGACACAAACTGCCCCACAGAATATTCTCCCTACAACTGCTGCACCATACTGCAAACTGCCCCACCCCAAAAACTACCTCTACAATTCTCCCATGACCTCGCCAACAATCTCCTGCATCTTCCCCACGATCCAGCAAACTGCCCCTACTCTAAATACAATCCTGCAATTGCCCCACCCTCAAGAACTATCCCCTGTAACTGTCCCACTACTCTGCAAATTGCCCCACCACCAAAAAATACCTCCGACAATTGCCCTACCAAATTTCTCCACTCCTAAAACCTATCCTCTGCAACTCTCCCACCACCCCAGACTGCCCCTACTCCTAGAAAAACATTCCCTCCCAACTATTCTACCACCCCACAAGCTGCCTCAAGCCCCTGCAAATTACCTCCATCCCCAAAAACTACTCCACTACCAACTACCATCACATCACCAACTTTCCCTTCCAACAAACAAATCACACTGCAATTGCTCCATTCTCCAAAACTACTCCCAGAAACTGCCCTACTTGCATAAAATATCCCCCTTCCCACACACAATTGTCACCAATCTCCAAAACTACATCCACTGGACAGGCTCCTTCACTCCCAGTTAATCATAGACACACCACATGTATACCACACACACCAACTGTACCTAACTCTCCTTGAGCTACTACTGAAAGGGTGTGTACTAAATGTTACAAAATAAACACAATGCACCATACACACAGACACAGAGATTAGAAATAATTCCCTAGCTATGGTGTACTGCATTATTTACATATATATTTAGTTTTCCTTGCTGTTATATCTACTGTGAAAACCACTGACTGAATTGCACTCTCTTACTGGTTGTTGCTATCAACTTGCAAGGCTAGATGAAGTCATTGGCAAGCTAGGGACATACCTAGGGTCCAAAGATTAGGGGGGCACTGTCAAATGTGCTCAGCAATCGGGGAGGTTAAGATTGACAACTGTTTTGCTTTTTAATGATGTTACTATTTTTTTTACATTAAAAGGTCTGAAATGTAGAAGGAAGGCTAACATCTCAATGTTTTCAGTTCTCTAATATCACTCCCCTCCAGTTGTATGACTGAGCCTGCTCTGCTGACTTCTAATTGAACTAGCCACAGAGCCTGTGGAATGGACACAGCCAATGGGAAGGTGAAGGGGGAGGGAAGCACTGGAATGCTCTTCTAGCCACAGAGAGAGGTAAGATGGAAGAGAAATTAAACCAAAGACCCATCCTCTCAAATTTGCCTCGATGGAACTGATTTTCCTAAAAACAAAAACAAAAACACAACACCAAAAGCTCCACTATACAAAACACTGATTGACAGCAACATAATGATTATGGAATTGTACTTGTTAATAGCTCTCCCCTCTTCTCTTCTCCCTATCAAGGCACAAAGAAATACTACAGATATAACTATGCTCGCATACATACAAGCATTCACTGACACACTCATGAGGTAATACACAAATACATGCACAGACACACCAACCCATAAAGACAGACACACGCATACACACACAATAAAAGCAAACAGATAAATGCACACACAGACACCACATACACACCCACAGGCAATACAGATAGAAACAGGTGTTTATGTTTATTAAAATTTGATATACCGCCCTTCATGGGTATATCACAGCGGTTTACAATAAAAACATTCCATTAGTGGAAAGAAAGAAGGAAAAACTCCATACAAATAGAAAAGGTGATACAATCATACTGAGGGGAAAGGACAAGGTAGGAAGTAGTGAAGGGGGCAGCGAGAGAGCAAAATCAATTCTGTCACAGGCAGGCAACAGTATCAGGAGATGGATAAACCAAAGATTTTATGAAACAGCAGAGTCTTGAGTCGAGATATGAACCTTGAATAACATCGTTCTAAATGGAGACGTGAGAGTAGACTGTTGCAAAAATAAGGACCCATAAAATAAAAAGCAGAGTATCAAGTTACTTCAAGTCTAGCTTGTGTGGTGAAACTCAAGTGAAGACGATTTGAGTGAAGGGAACACAAAACACAATGGGGAGTATGAAGCATAAGGGAAGAAAGATAAGCTGGAATACCCATATGAAGAACCTTATGTACCAGAATGAGAAGTTTGAACTGAACACGATACTGGATGGGAAGCCAGTGATAGTGAATTAAGAGGGGAGACATGGTGGTAGCGAGTAACATGTGCCAATAGTCGGACAGCGGGATTCTGGATGAGCTGTAATCTGTAAAGCTGAGAAGGAAGACCAGCATAGATGACACTGCAATAATTGAAATGTGACATAACTAGAGAAAGGAGGAGAATGGTCAGCGATAAGGTCGGCAAGAAAGGACAAGTGGCTCCGATCTGATGAAGGGAAAAAGAAGGAACTGCGTATGACTGAGCTGATGTGTTCATGAAATGATAGTGACAAATCTAGAGTAATGCCGAGGTAGCACAAGATAGCGAGTAGAGGGATGGGGGGTACCAAAGAGAAGGGGTGACAGTGATGGAGGAGGAGTGGACCCTGTCACCCAAGTTGCTGAATTTTTACCAGGGTTCAGAATGAGCACATTCTGCTCTATCAGGTGGGTGAGACAAGTGTTTAAAGGTGCAAGATCAGAGGAAAGAGGGGTTGTATGGAAGACTAACATAGTTACTTACCTGTAACAGGGACAGCAGGAAGTCAATCCTCATATATGGGTGATGTCGGCACCGACAGAGCCTGCACGGAAGCATCTCCCCAATTTTCAAAGAAAGCCTTTGGGAGATGCACCATGCATGCATGGTCCCCTTCCTGCCCAAGGATGCCATCTTGCCTCAGGCTAATGACATAGCTAAGATGACAAAAATAAAATACAGTAAAGGAGCAATTCCAAGGGGAGGAGGAAGGGTTGTGAAGACTGATTGCTGCTGTCTCTGGAGAACACCTGTTACTGGTGAGTAACTATGCTTTCTCTGGGAAAAAGCAGGAAGTCAGTCCTCACACATGGGACTCCCCAGCTACAGGCTACCAAGAACCTGTACAAAACACCATGGGTGACCAAAGAAGGTGAGCCGTGAGCTGTAGAAGTTGAGTCCCAACTGAGAGACCCAAATGTCTGGCAGGGAACCAGCACTCCGGTAGCCTGAACACAGAAGGGTCGGAGGGCAGGAGTTGCCTATACCCCAAAGAGATTACAGAGCATGGCCTGGTCGAAGGTGCAGTCCCGTTGGAACTTCCTCTCCAGGCAGTAGTGAGTTGTGAAGGTATGGATCGAAGACCAGGAGGAAGCCCGGCAGATTTCCATCACAGGTATGGAAGGCAGATTTGCTACAGAGATAACCAAGGCCCTGACTCAGTGTGCCATGACCCAGTGGCCTAGTGAGATACCAGGCTTGCTCATAAGCGAGGACAATGCAGTCTGCCACCCAAGAGGACAGAGTTTGTTTGGTCACTGGAAGCCCCAGTCGACTGGGGTCATAGGAGACAAAAAGCTGAGGCACCTTGCAGTGGCCCCTAAATCCATCACAGATAGAAGGACAGGGCCCTCTTACAATCCAGAGTATGAAGAACGGTCTCTGCCTTGCTGGCATGAGGCCTCAGGAAGAAGGTGGGGAGTACCTCCTCCTGATTGAGGTGGAAGGGGGACACCACCTTTGGGAGAAACTTTGGGTGTGTGTAGAGCACCACACTGTTCTTGTGGAACCTTGTTTAGGGCGGCTCTACTATCAGAGCCTGGAGCTCGCTGACCCTGCGATCCGACATGACTGCCATGATAAAGACAACCTTCCTGGAGAGGTAATGCAGGTGGCAAGTAGCCAGGGGCTCAAACGGCAGCTTAGTGAGCTGTGAGAGCACCACATTGAGATCCCACTCCGCCATCGGTGGGTGGATGGGGGGCTTGGACAACATAAGGCCCCTCAGGAAATGAGAGATAAGGGGCTGAGCTGAGAGGGGCTTGTCCTCGACAGAGTGGTGGTGCGCCGCAATAGCGCTCAGGTGCACTCCGAGTTGGACTTTAGTCCCACTTGGGATAGGTGGAGTAGGTACTGGAGCACCAGCTGCACCGAGCAGGAGAATGGGTTCGCCTGCCTCTCGGCGTACCACACCAAAAATATATGCCACTTGAAGGCATACGCCCTTCTCGTGGAGGCCTTGCAGGAAGCCAGAAGGACCACCTCCACGTCTTGCGGGAGGTTGAAGGGAGCTAGAGCTAATCTTTCAGCAGTCAAACCATGAGTGACAAGGACCCCAGGCTGGTGTGCAGCAGACAGCCCTCCTCCTGTGAAAGTAGTCCTGAGGCATGGCCCAGGGGGAATCGGAGGCGCTGCCGACAGACAGAGAAGCAGCAGGAACCAAGATTGCCTAGACCACCGAGGGGGAGAGGGCTACCAGGATCTGTGATGCCCTGTCACGCTGGACCTTGAAGAGGGTCTTGGCGACCAGTGCTGTCGGTGGGAAAGCATAAAGGAGGCCTGTCCACAGGATGAGGAACACATCTGCTGCCACCCAGCACAGGTGCAGCTGGTGGGCGCAGAAGCAGAGCAACTGCATATTGTACAGGCTGGCAAGCAGGTCCACTAGAGGGACGTCCCAGAGTCGGAAAAGCTGGGAGACCACTCTGGGGTCCAAGTGCCACTCACGTGGCTGGAGGACTCTGCACAGCCTGTTTGCAAGGGTGTTGTCAGGCCCGGGAGGTAGACCGCCTGCATGAGCTTACTATTACATGTCGCATATGAGGAGAAGGCTACCGCCTCCTGGTAGAGGGAGTAAGATCCCGTGCCCCCTTGTTTGTTGACATAGAACATTGTGACTTTATTGTCCATCTGGACCAACAGTGACTGGTGCTGCAATCGGTGGCCAGGTTGATCTACAACTGGCACTCCGTCTGGGTCTACGTGTCTTATAGAAACATAGAAATATGATGACAGAAAAAGACCACATGGCCTATCTAGTCTGTCCTTCCATATCAACACTGCAATGAGCTCTCCATCCTCACAGGGAGGAGTCCGTGGTAAGGACCCTCTGGGGGGTGGGTGCCTAGAAGGGCATCCCAGCCTGATGGTGGCAGGGGATCTGCCACTAGCCGAGGGAGATGAAGGTGTGCTGCAACCACCACTAGGCACTTGGTGAAAACCCTTGGTGATCACGCCAGCACCCTGTACTGCTAATGACCTCCTCCCACCTTGAACTGGAGGTATTGTCAGTAGTTGGGATGGATCAGGATGTGTGTATAAGCATCCTTCAGGTCTAAGGAGCATAGCCAGTCTCCCTGCTGAAGGCAAGGCAGCAGTGTTCCAAGGGCTCATACTGGAGGATCTCAAGTTACTCCATGCGGGGGTCCCTCCTCTGCCTCGGTCTTGAACGTGAGCACCTTTGCCATATCCTACACAAAGTCGAGGAAGGCAATGTCCTCAGCAAGGAAATGATGCCGGGACACTGGAGGAGACTGGTCTGAGCGCACGCCCCTGTGTCGCCGGGTATCTGGGGAATCCTCGTCCTCGAGCTCCCAGTCTGACTCCAAGTCAGAGGAAGAATCTAAGGCTCCACGGCTCCCGTGGTCGGGCCTTGAGCCCGAAGGCCCGCGACTCCCAGAGGACTGCGGTCTGAGCCGTGTGCATTCACCGGAGAGGACCAGTGTTCCAAGAAATGGGACAGGGACCTCATCCGATGGCTCTCGAGGCCAGTGGTGCTCGAGGAGCGGTTTGACTTGGAAAGCCCTCGAGGTCAAGGATCTGGTTGTCGGAGCAGATGAACTGGAGGAACCAGACATCAATGCCCGCTGCTGGGCCAGGAGGGCAGTGCTACTACACTCCAAGGCCACCATTCTGGTCTCCATGCCGGATGGCTCTGCAGCCTCTGATGCAGGCACTGATGGCTTCAGGCCTGGTGTCTCTTCCGTCAAAGGGGAGTCCTCGAACAGGATGGCCTCGGGGTCTGAGGCTGGTCACCCGATGCTGACTCCCGGGGCAGCTTGTGAGGCCGCTCCCACTCCGACCCCTCAGACTCATGCCGGGGACTGCGAGGCCTGATGTTTGATTTATCCACTTTTCCAGACCTGTCCACCAAGGTGGTCTTCGAGGTTTTCAAGTTCTTCTTGCATTCCACCTCCAGGGAGTTCCTCTCAGAGAAACCATGCCTATGGGACTCTGAAGCAGCACAGGCACCAAGGCACCAGAGGCGGCCCTAGAGCATGGTATCCCCAGGAATTTGATCTATGGAACAACTTCTGCTGTAACTGACGGCTCTTGGTGGCCTTTGTGGACATGGACTTATAAAGGTCGCAGCCCGAGTTGTCATGGTCCGGCCAGAGGCAATGAAGGCAGCAATCATGTGGGTCAGTGAGGGACATCATCTTGCTGCACCGATCACATTTTTTTTTAAAGTCGCTGGAAGCCATGGGCAAAAACCGGGCCCTTCAACCCAGACGAGGATCAGAGGCCTATGGGCTAAAAAGAGCGCGACGTGCCAGTCGAGGGACACCTCGAGTAAAAAACCAAGAAAACGAACCCGAGGAGAGACGTTGAGGCGAGCTGGCTCAGGGGTGGAAAGAAAAACCCGTACACATACCGGAAAGGATAATTTTGAGGCAAAAGAGAGAGTTACTTTTTTCGGGGCAATGGGACAGACATCAGGTGGGCTCCTTGGATAAAAAGGGAGACTGAGGTAAGATGGCACCCTTGGGTGGAAAGAGGATCATGCATGCATGGTGCATCTCCCAAAGGCTTTCTTTGAAAGCTGGTGAGATGCTTCCATGCGGGCTCTGTCGGCGCCAATGTCACCCATATGTGAGGGCTGCCTTCCTGCTTGATCCCGGAGAAAAATAGAATATCATTGGTGTAATAGTACACCAAGATTCTTAGATGATGTACCAATAAAGCAAGAGGGGAGAGAAAGATGTTAAATAGAAGAGGGACCAGAATCGATCCCTGTGGAACACTGCAGTCAAGAGGATATGCAAGAGAGGTGGAAGCATTAGAGAAAACAGAGAAAGACTGACTTGATAGGAAAGACCTAAACCAGTGAAGGACAGTGTCAGAGAGATTGATGTCCAGTAAGCAAGAGTAGAATGGAGTGGCTGACAAGATCAAAAGCTGATGAAAGATCCAAGGATATTGCAGGGGAAAGGTTACCATGGTTAAGAGATTCATGAACTTTGCTGAGGAGGGAAAGCAAGATTGTTTCTGTGCTATGGCCAGGACGAAAACCAGATTGGCAGAGGCGAGGAGAATTAGTGCTGTCTAGGTCAGAAATGAGCTGGGCAAAGACAAGCTTTTCAAAAAATTTTAGACAAAGAAAGGTAGACTGGAAACTGGTCTACAGTTTGTCAAAGCTGCCTTATCTAAGGAGGGCTTCTTCAGGATAGGGCGAATAAGGGCTTTTTTTCCAGTTGGAGGGAAAGTCCCTGAGGTTAGGGTAGGTAAGTAAGGGTGCAAGTGAGTCCACTGGAAGTCAAGCAGAGGGAATCGGGTCCAGGGGACAGGTGGCTTACTGAGAGGTTGAAATGAGATGGACCAGAGCAGAAAGGAAGACTGGAGCAAAGAAACTCCAGGTGTGTGTGGGAAGATGAGGGGGGAGGCCAGTGGGGAGCATGGTTGAATGAAAGAAATTTGAGAATCATTAGGGAAGTTGACTCAAAGTTTTCCCAACTTCTCGTAGAAGAAGAGAGCCAATTCATGAGGATGGGGAGGATGATGGAAAGTCTGGTGGAGATGGTGAATAAAGTATGAGTGAAAGGGCTGGGTAAAGTGTCTTTGAATGACTGGCAGAGGAACTAATGACTCGTGAGAAATATTTTCATTTAGCAGTCACAATCATTGATCTATAGAGGTTGTGGATGCAAACGACGATCTGACTCATTCTTCTCCGAAACGCCCAACACTGGCAAGGAGACAGACTGATTGACATGAAACGGTGACACTACCTTTGGCAGGAAAGACGGAACAGGACGCAAAATCACCTTTTCCCTTGAGAAAACCAGAAATAGTTCTCGACAAGACAACGCCTGCAACTCCGAGATCCGCCGTGCAGAGCAAATGGCTACCAAAAAGAGTCTTTAAGGTCAAATCTGTCAACGAAGCCTGATGCAAAGGCTCAAATGGCTCCCTAGACAAGGCTTCTAAGACCAGGTTGAGATCCCAAGGAGGAGAAACCAACCTGTGCGAAGGACGTAGACGGGACACTGCTCTCAAGAAACAAACCACATCGGCATGAGCACCCAAGGCGACCCCTTGAACCTTTCCTCGATAACAAGAAATAGCTGCCAGCTGAACCTCAACGAACTGGCTGCCAACCCCTTATTGAAACCATCCTGCAAGAACCTCAACACTATCGGAACTGAAACCACAGCAGGACGGACCTGCCGTTGTTCTCACCAGTCCTCAAAAATACGCCAAACCCACACATAAGCTAAGGATGTCGATCTTTTTCTCGCCAAAAGTAAGGTAGCAATCACCGCACTAGAATAACTTTCTTTTTTAACCTAGCCCTTTCAAGGGCCAAGCCGTGAGAACCGATCAACCTGAGGCATTTGCAGAGGACCTTGTAGCAGAAGGTCCTCCCTTGTCGGCAACCACCACGGTTTCCAGTCGAGAAGACGCACCAGATCGGCATACCATGGTCGACGCGGCCAATCTGGATCCACTAGAATTACTCTTCCCCGAGGGGCTTCGATGTGCTGAACCACTCGATCTATGAGAGCCCAAGGAGGGAACACGTAGAGGAGACCATGAGTTGGCCATTGTTGTATCAAGGCATCTAGTCCTTCTGACATTCTTTCTCGCCTTCTGCTGTAAAACAGACTCACCTTTGTCGACAGAAAGGTCACCATGAGATCCAAAGGAGCTTCCCATTTGTGAACTATCTGCGCAAACACTTCTGGATGAAGCTCCCATTCTCCCGGATCCACATAAACCCGGCTGAGAAAGTCCGCCATCACATTGTCCTTTCCCGCAATGTGTGCCGCCGACAAAGCCTGAAGTCGAGACTCTACCCAATTAAACAGGCTCTCTGCCTCTAGCTCCAGAGCCGCGCATCTTGTGCCCCCTTGACGACTGAGGTATGCCATCGTTGCGGCATTGTCCGAAAGCACCCGAACTGCTCGACCCCGTAAGGTGGACTCGAAGGCCCGAAGCGCTAGAGCTACAGCTCACAACTCGTGTCGATTGATTGACCAATTGATTTCTTGCTCGGTCCAACAGCCCTGCGCGAAGAGCTCTCCGCAATGAGCCCCCCACCCGGCTAGACTGGCATCCGTTAGGACCGGGATCCACTGCGGCTGTTCGAGAGGCATGCCCACTGCAAGATTCTGCGGAAGAAGCCACCACCACAGGGACGTCCTGACTCGCCCTGGACAAGGAAGGTGCTTGAACAGAGAATCGCTCTGGTTGGACCAGCAACGGAGCAGCGACCTCTGTAAGGGGCGCATGTGAGCTCTGACCCATGGCACCACTTCCAGAGTCACCACCATTGTTTCTAAAACGTGTAGATAGCAGTCCTGCACCTTCGGCCTGGCACTCAAAAAAACGCGAATCAATAGCCAAAGGCCCTGGGCTCGGGAATCTGGCAGAAACACTGCTCCCACTCGAGTGTCGAAGCGAACTCCCAAATATTCCAGAACTTGAAGGAACCAAACTGCTCTTGGCAGCATTGACTACCCAACCGAGACTCTGTAGGAGCTCCACCACTCTGCCCATCACCCGTACACTCTCGACCCTGGACTTTGCTCGAATCAACCAGTTGTCGAGATAGGGATGAACCAATATTCTCTCCTTTCGAAGGGCCGCTGCCACCACCACCATAACCTTGGTGAAGGTACGCGGAGCTGTCGATAGACCGAAGGGCAATGCCTGAAACTGGAAATGCCCCCACGGTAGCGCAAATCTTAGAAACATTTGATGATTGGGCCTGATTGGAATGTGAAGATACGCTTCGGTGAGAACGAGAGATGTGAGAAAACCCTCCTTGCTGAACCTCTACAATAACGGAACGTAAAGTGTCCATTCTGAAATGAGGGACCCGCAGACAGCAATTTACCCCCTTGAGATCCAGAATTGGTCGGAAGGCTCCGTCCTCCTTTGGCACCATGAAATAAATAGAGTATCGACCGATCCCGTAATACTCTTGCGGCACTGGAACCACTGCTCCCAGTTGTAACAGATGAGACAGCGTCTGCCGTACCACTGTTGTCTTTTCTGAAACCCGGCAAGGTGACATGACAAATGAGTCGAGTACAGGACAGGCAAATTCGAGAGAATAACCTTTACAAATCACCTCCAATACCCACTGACTGGATGTTATCTGGACCCAGGCAGGAAAAAACGTCTGAAAACAACCCCCTATTGCCAGAACTCCTGCCTGGGTCCCCCTCACTTCATTGTGCATTCCTAAATCCCGAGGAAGCGGAACTAGCAAAACCTCTGCCCACTCCCCAGAATCCCCGAAAGCTTTGCGCACGAGAGGAAAATTTTCCTCTCTGAAAGCCTCCCAATCGGGAGGTACGAGAATGCCTGAAATCTCAAGGTTGACCCCTCGTTGGTATCTGAGGCGGACCTTGCTTTGGCTTATCCTCTAGCAAACGACCTCCTTTAGATTCCCCCAGATCTTTGACCAGCTTTTCAAGATCCTCTCCAAACAACAGCTTCTCCTTAAAAGGAAGTTTGCTAAGATGTGACTTGGAGGAAATGTCAGCCGCCCAATTCCTCAACCAAAGATAGCGGCAGGCGGCTACCAAGGAAGCCATGCTGTTTGCTAGAGCTCTAATAAGATCATAGTGGACATCGGCTAAATAAGCTGAACCTGACTAGAGCCTTGATATATCCGCTGACTGCTCCTGCATTTGCTGCGCTGGCTGCTGCAAACGCTGCAACCAACGAAGGCATGCTCTCGCCACCCAAGCTCCACAAATAGATGCCTGAAGAGAGAGAGCATTAACCTGGAAAGCTTGCTTCAACAATGCATCCACCTTCCAATCCTATGCGTCCTTCAAAGCTGCACTGCCTTCAACTGGAATGGTAGTTTTCTTCGCGACTGCTGACACAGCTGCATCTATACATGGAGAACGAAATACTTCTTGTTCTTGATCCGCCAAGGGATAGAGCCGATTCATTGACATGACACCACGCAATCCTGCCTCTGGCGCATCCCATTTATCCTGAATCATCTGCTTAACCACACGGTGTACTGGAAAAACAGCCTGAGATTTCCACACCACCTGAATGAAAGGATCCTCTAAACCCTCATCCTCCGCCGGTACCACTGACGAAAAGTTGAGAGTCTGAAGGACCTCCGTAATAAGTGCTATCAGCTCTTCTCTCCGAAAGACCCTGATAATCCTTGCCTGATCCTCAGGTTCCTGAATCTCACCTTCCTTTAGCTCCTCTATCCCGGCTTCTGGATCCATCTCGATGTCTTCACCTTCCGGCCAGTCCAAACCAGGAAGCTGATCTTCTACCAACCGAGCCCTCTTAACCGGTCTACCGTCACTAATTCCCAACCTTTCTATAGTTGCTTAGCCCCCTGCGGCCCCAAGCAGTGAGGCATCCACCACCGCCCCCTGTTGCCGCAAACAGAAGGCCTGATGCATCAGCAGCACAAAATCCGTGGAGAAACCTCCGAGCGCTGTCCCAGCCACCATCGGGATGGATGAACTACCGGGCAAAGCCAAGCTTGTAGAAAGAGAAGTGGAAGAGCCCTCTAGCAAAGCCTCACCTTCCGCTGATGCGCCAGTACCCTGCAACACCAAAGGAGACCCCTCCTTAGACGTATCCTGCTCCATAGTTAGTGCTTCAGACGTGCAGCCACAGCACACCCCCGAGTCCGAGACCGAGCTTTTACGAGCGCCACAAACAAGACACTGCGGACGCAAAGGCATCAGCACTACAATAATCCAGAGACCGGGTAGTAAAATTAACAACTCGTAGAGTCCTAAAAAGGCACCAAAGTACTGCAACTGATCCTTTTCTTTTCTTTTGTACTGGCCCTTTAAGAGCTCAAAGCACTAATAGAAAAAATTAAGGAATCTCTTCAAAACCATCTAAAGCAAACACACACATCAAAAACCATCAAATTCAATCAAAATTAATTTAAATTTAACTAAAGACTAAATCATTTAAGCAATTACAGCAGTTTGGAAGGAAAAAACAACTCCGTGAAAAAAAAAAAAAAGTTGGAAAAACGGCCCGCACTGCAAACCATCCAAAAGTGTGTCTCATGCTGTAACAGGCTCCAAACACTCTCCTGACAGCAATAAAAATAATTGGAGCACTCACCTTAACATCGGAGCCCTTCAGATCCTCTCTGTATCTTGAAAATCACCAGAAACAAACTGAAAACACCACTGCTGAGAAATCCTGTCAGCTGGCTGCAGTAGCAGAGAGAAACCCCGATACAAGCTTTTGACAGGAATCAGCAGAGCAGAACAACTGATCGGGTCAGAAAATAAAAACCTGCTGAACAACGCCCCTCCGTGCAAACAAGGAGGGGAGGGAAGGGCAGGCTAAAGATAAAAAGAAGCAAACGGGAGGGAGAAAGCAGCTTCCTGATTACCCACAATCCCCTCACAGACCTTGTCTTTTTTTTTTTTTTAAAGAACTTTAATCTACAATCAAAGGAAATAATATTATAGGGGAAAAGAAAATCGAAATGCCCTATCCAACCTGTCTAAAGCTCCTTATCTGCTCCTCTAGTGAGCCCTGCACCTAGGCTCACTACCTCCTGCTGCATGGAGACTGAGCACACTGGAAGCTTTTGGGGGTACCAGCAGGATATGTAGAGTGATGTCACAAGTTTGACTTGCCCAGTCTCCATGCTGCAGGAGGAAGTGCATTACCCAGAGGTGAGGGACTGAACTGGAGGGACGATAAGGAAGGCAGTACAAATGGATGGGTGCACACATACACACATGGGGGGGGATGGGGTAGAAATAATTCCATAAGCCATGCTCTGCATGCTTTTCCCACTTGTTTATCTATAGCACCTATCCTTTCACTTACATACACACACAGATAACATCAAAAGTGCATCCAGAGAGAGTAAAGCATGTAACCAACAAAATAAAAGTGTACCTTGTCTTTGAAATGTTTCTTAAACAGCTTCTGCACTAGACAGCAATAGCTGGAACCATAGAGACTTCAATGCATAATAACATTTAAACAAACAGCTGCCTGGGTTAGTTTCTGGATATCTTGAAATGCCATCGAGCAGACAGGAACCATGTAGTAAAAGCTGTTAGTATAGCTGGGTTGAAAACAGGTTTGAATGAATTTCTGGAGGAAAAGTCCATAAACCATTATTAAAGAGGACTGGGGAAATCCACTGCTTCCCCCTGGGACAAGCAGCATGGGATGTGTATACCTTTGGGAACCCAACAGATACCTGAGACCTGGAATGGCCATTGTTGGAAACAAGATACTGGGCTTGATGGACCCTTGGTCTGACCCAGTATGGCATATCTTATGTTCTTATCTGTTTATGAGCTCTACCTCAGATATGCTCTAATATGGTTAAGAATTAAATGTAAGGAGACTGACCTGCATTTACCATGCGGACTCTCTGACGCAGAACTGTTCCAACTTTTACTCAAGAAGCTGGAGGCACTTTCCATCGGTTCGGGGACAGACACCTCCATGGAATCCTCTGGAGATTGCTCAGTATCATCTTCCTCTATGTTTGCATCCATATTCATCACCACATCTTTCTTTTGTGCACTCTTCAGTTTGTTATTACTGTTGAAATTTGAAGTTTCTGTTTGTGATACATATCTTTTAAACAGCATCAAAAATATACTGCACGCTTTCCCCTTCTCCCCCATATAAAAACTCCTATCTGCAAACTATGGCAAGGCAGGTCCTTTCCTTACATTTGTTTATTTATTTGATATTTGTTATATCACCATAGGCACAGTACAACTAGCATCATGGTGATTTACACACTTTGAATGCATAGAAGAGCAAGTGGATACAAATATGCATACGCATATATAGCCGAGTTACTACTCCCAATATAGGAATTCCTTTGTTTGTATTTTTTGCTTGCAATCAGACTAAGGGTAAGCAGAATGGAAGGTGGCGTGAAGCTGTGATACTGCTGTGTCTACTTATATATCAGACTTTGAAATAATAGATAAAAGAAGAGTTGTCTTAAGCAGTATCTATTGTGACAGGTAAGCCGTTGAGTTCAATCTGCCATTAAATGGTGACTTCTCTCACCTTGAGTCTACAGGTTTTTAAAAATAGTTAAATCATCTTTATTGTAATAGCTTTAGTTAAAATTCCAATAAAAATTGCATTTAAAAGGTCGCACTTGCAGAAACCTGAAGACCAGAAACAGAAAATTCAAGGGGATGGTAACCAAGAATGGAGCACCTCAATGCAAAGCAAATATGAAATGACTATTTTACTTCTCCTTAAAAACTATGTGACATATGACTGGGGTGGCAAAGGCGTGCTCCCCATGCATTGCTTAAACAAGGTGCAAAATGTGAAGCTTAAGTGGCCAAGAATCATATTACCACTCATCTGCATGGTGGGGGCGAGACCTTCATGCCCAGCGACAAGCTTGAATGGAGGAGGGGGAGAGAGGATGGGCCAATCATAGCTCACACAGCTTGAGGGGGCCTCCCAACTCAAAGTTATTGCTCAACAGACTAGATGGACCAAGTCGGTCTATATCTGCCATCATCCACTATGTTACTGTGATTTGCCCATTGTGCTATAGAAGAGGCGCTTTAAACAATTTACATTCTAAATGCAAACTTTTGGACTCAAGGAATGAAAGAGAGACCTCCATAAACTATCACTTTACAGGATCTCTCTTCTGTTGCTGTAGTAGCCATGAGTATTTTTGTGCCTGCTAAACCTGCCACAGAATAAAAGGTACAATTCCCCTCCTCAGCCATATAGTCAATGCAAGTAGCCTCCTTATTGAACATTCAAAGTCAAGTATCTTCCTAAACTTGAAAATGATACAATGATAAATAATTAAACAGACCTTGCTATAAACTCTGTCCATCTGAGTAGGTTAGAAATACTGTACCTTACACAAGGCTTTTCTGAACTTCATTAAGAAGGTTTATATTTTGAGTCTCATTCAATCTAAGTAATGCAATTCTGAAAGTCTGTAAGAAAGGAACAAGCCTTCCTGACTGACAAAACTGATGAATCCTAATGGATCTAAAGTATCAGAGTTCGGTGTACAAAAACCAGACACTCTGAGCAACAGATCCTCATTTTTAAGAAAATTTATTAACTAAGAAGCAATAAAAACACACAAAAAAGCTTCATGGTTTTTGGCTTTCACAATCACCGTTTAGCCTTTTTTGGTTCGTCGAATCTGAAATCAGAAGGATACAGATGGACTTTAATCAAATGGTCTTTTCTGTCTCCACTTGACTTGAACCTCTCCATGCAGCCTTCAACTAAGCACCGATACTGGAAAACAAAAATACAGCCATTACAAAAATTTAACTCGGCAAATTAGCTAATTTCTGTAACTGTTTATAATTTGTGTTCTGTTTTTGACCCATATGTAATTGTGTATTATTGTACTTATATATATTTTTAACTGTTCACCGCTTAAATGTGTGACTGAGGGAGTTTATAAAACTTTAATGAAATAAACTAATAATGCATTAGAGCCACTCCTTCAAAACAATTACTCTGAAGACCCCCTCTTTCATATACATACACACATATCTATATCTAGAATGGCTACAGAAAGTCTATATCCCCTTGAATGTTTTAACATTTTGTTGCGTCAATATGCGAGATTTGCAAGCATTTAAAAATATGAGATATTTACCACTCATTAACACATCATACTTCACAACTTTCAGGGAAAAGAATGGGCCTGATATTTCAAAGGCATTTACATGGTTTGCAGACCTGCAAACTATAAATGCCGCTCAGCAGGATATTCAGCGGCACTAACCGTATTAGTGCCATTGAAGCAGCAGCTGAATATCACCACTGCCTGGTTAGTTTTGTGAATATTCAGTGCCAGAGCACGGATATGGCCCCAGCACTGAATATCCGGGTTTAAAGTTCAGCGCCGGCGGTTAGCTATTGTAGGAGCACTAGCCACCAGCGCTGAATATCGGGCCTAATCTTTTTATTGGGAACAAAAGCATATACTGCACTCCCCCACCCACAAAACACATAACTTGAAATACAACTGGATAAGTCTCCCCTTCCGAGTCTGTACTTGGTGGAAGCAATTTTTGGCAGCAACAACAGTCTGTTGGGGATAGATCTCCCAACTAGATTCTTCTTCACAAAACTGTTCATGCTCCGTCAAGTTCCTTCAGGAATGTTGAAGGACAAGAATCTTCAAGTCAAGTAGGTTGGTAGGGAATTTGCAGGGGGGTAGTTTGCGGGGTGGAGCAAGTGCGGTGTGGTAGTTCTTGAGAGCGGCCGTTTGTGGGGTGGTGCGACAGTTGCAAGGGGCAGCTGGCGATGTGGCAGGACAGTGGTGGGGCTTTTTTTTTTTTTTTTTTAAAGAGGTGGCAGTATAGTTACAAGGGAGTATATTTTTAGGGGGAAGGGGCAGTTTGTGACATGATGGGGCAGTTGGTGGGGAGTATTTTTGGTAGTGGGGCAGTTGCACGGGGTAGTTGACAAGGTGGTGGAACTGCAGTGTAGTTTTTGGGGACAGGGCAGTTTGCAGGATGGTACGGCAGTTGTATGGGGGTATTGTTTTGTAGTGGGGTCATTCGGCAGGTTAGCAGGGCAGTTGTGAGGGAGTATTTTTGAGAAGAGTGTGAAGTGGTGGGGCAATTTTTTGGAGGGGGCAGCTTAAGGGGTTAAGAAAGAGTTTGCAAGGAGCAATCCTCTAACTACTATGCTTCACTGTATGCAAGTTTCTATGATACAGAAGCTGGAATTCGTTCTCCCATAAAAATGCATTGGGCTATTTTCTTTGAGGGGGGGGGGGGGAAGAGGGAATGGGGCCTTATATTTATCTCTAGAACGTCCGGTCCAATTTGTACCACTTTTGAAGTCAATGTGTCTTTTTACCAGTTTTTCGCATGTGTCAAGTGTCATCCCATTCTGTTACATTTTTGGATACTTATTTTGCCCTCAGACAAACACAGTGGCAGTCTCAATTCCTTTTATATAATTATTTTCAGCTTCCATAAGGCTGGGAAAAAATAAAAACAAAGACCGAGTGGATTCATTTGCCCTTGGGTGATCACACTAATCTGAGGGGCAAATTTTCACTGTAACAGAATGCCAATCTGTTATCTTGTTTTATTGAGCCCTGATGTGATTTTATATGCTGGCGTTAACTGTCTGCACTGCAGGGGCTACCATGGCAACCAGGTAAAGCAACGGAGAGCTGGCTGGCAATGGAAAGGAAAGGCAGTATGAGTTTTAAGTAACAAAAAAATATGGTCACAATCAGAAAAAAAATAAATACAGTTTCAAACACTTCAAATCCATTAACAGAATGAGGAAACAGGTAGAAATCAGTAGATTAGCAATCTCTTCATATTATTACCTCCTACATGTCTCAAGTCAGGTCAGTCACTTTTTCTTATACTGTACCTACAGCATTTTCAATGCTTTCTTAAGATTATGACTTTTTATCTGCTTTTGAAGCAATAAGTGCTGATCTCTCATTTAGTCTCCAAAAGCCTTATAAAAATTATCTTGACAGTTAAAATTAATAAGCATAAATTTTCCTTTCATATTGTTTATGATGACCATTAATGTATGATAGAAATATATTCTTTTCTGTTTTGGGATAGACTCAATATTTCTGTAGCACGTTTCAAAATTTTTTTGTAACTTTTTATTTTAACTTATTCCACAAAAGCAGAAGCGATTACAAACTCACAATCATCATAACCCTCCTCCAAGCCATACATCCCCATGTTATTGTACACATGAATAAAAATAGTATTCTATCAATAACAATTGATCAATAACCACCCACTCCCCTCCAGATACAAGCACTCCTCCAAAATCTGTCCCATTACCCAATCTCCCTCCCCGTACTAATAATACCTAAACCATGGTCTAGTACCTATACACGGCAATCCTTATCTCACTACTGCACATAAGGGGCCCAGACCCTGTCAAACTGGGCAATCTTATGATTTTTATGGCCTGTCAGCCCAGCCATTTTACAAATATATTCGACCCAGTCAATGACTGCTGCCTCACTTGGCATACTCCTTCTCTTCCAATGTCTTGCAATCACCTACGTGTCACAGCACTGAACATAGCTCCCAACTGAACCATATTAGACTCTAGCTCTTCAGGGTAAAGACCCAACATCATGTATCTGTGCCCGCTCAGCTGAACGCATCTGGCTTAAATTTCGCCTCCTTTCTGACTTACTTCACTTCAAATTCATGCTTACATCCTTCCAGTCTGCATTAGCTCTTGCTAAGCAAAACTATCATCTCCACCTGACTAATTTTCTTGCCACTAATCCCCGATGACTTTTCTCTACTCTCAACTCTCTCCTCAAGGCGCCTCCCCTTCCTATCCCCCTTTTTCTCTCTCTGCCCAAAGTCTAGCCGAGTTCTTCTTTAACAAAATATGAGATCTCTCTCCAGTTTCCCCCTAGAACTACTTCACTCCCTCATCAATGCCAACTTTTCCCATCAATCTCTAGTCTTTTCTTCCCTTTCCCAAGATCTCTGATGATGAAATATCGCATCTTTTTTCCTCTTCCAAAATTACTACCTGCTCTTCTGATCTCATCCCCACCCATCTACTTTACTAAATTTCCTCTGCTGTCATTCCTTCCATCTCTCTTTCCACTTCTACTGTTCCTGCAGCATTCAAGCATGCTGTGGTTACTCCCCTACTCAAGAAAACCACTTGATCCTAACTCTCCTGATTATCGCCCAAACTCCCTTCTTCCCTTTATTTCAAAATTTCTTGAACATGTAGTTCTCAACCATTGCCTTGATTTTCTTTCCTCTAATGCTCTTCTGAAATCTTTTCAGTCTGGCTTTTCCCTCTACATTCTACTGAAAACGGCACTTGCAAAAGTCTCCAGTGACTTGTTCCTGGCCAAATCCAAGGACCTTTATTCCATCCTTATTCTTCTTGACCTTTCAGCTGCTTTTGATACTGTTGACCACCTCCTTCTCCTTGATACTTCGTCATCACTTGGTTTTGGAGGCTCTGTCCTGTCCTGGTTCTCTTCTTTCAGTTGGTGTTCCCCAAGGGTCTGTTCTAGGCCCTCTACTTTTCTCTGTCTACAACCAGTCCCTTCGTTCTCTCATCTCCTCCCACGGTTCTCATTACCATTTTTATGCCGATGATTCTCAAATCTATGTCTCCACTCCTGATATTTCTGCCTGTCTTTCTGACATCGCTACCTGGAAGTCTTACCACTTATTTAAACTTAACATGAACAAAACTGAGCTATTCATCTCTCCCCCTAAGCAGTCCTCTCCCCTTCCTCTTTTTTATCTCTGTTAGCAATTCTTTTCCTTTCTCCTGTTACCTCAGCCCGTAACCTTGGTGTCATCTTTGACTCCAAACTTTCCTTATCACACAACAAATTCCAGAAACTTGTCACTTCTTTATCTATAACATTTACAAAATTCACCCCTTCCTCTCTGATAACACTCCTAGAACACTTGTCCACTCTTTAATTACTTCCTGTTTTGACTATTGCAACTTCCTACTTGCAGGTCTCCCTCTGAGTCATCTTTCTATCCTTCAATCTGTTCAAAACTATGCTGCACATATAATCTTTTGCCAGCCTCATTTTTCTCATATAACTACTCTTCTCAAATCACTTCACTGACTTCCCTCTGTTTCCATATCCAATTCAAACTCCTCCTTTTGACCTCCAAGTGCATTCATTCTGCTGCTCCTTACCATCTCTCCTCTCCCTTTACACCCCTCCTCATGAACATTGTTCTTCTACTGGCTTGCTCCTTTCCTTGCCCTTTTCTTCCTCTGCTAACTCTAGACTTCAGTCTTTTCACCTCGCTGCTCCAGATGCCTGGAACAAACTCCCTGAGTCTGTACGACAGGCCTCATCTCTGCCCCTCTTCAAGTCTTTGCTAAAGGCTCACCTCTTTGAGGCTGCTTTCAGATCCTGATCCCTTGTGTCTCCTTACCCTTTCCTATTCTTCCATTTTCTAACTTTGTCTTGTTTTAGATTGTAAGCTCTAATGAATGGGGACTATCTTTTTCTGTGTTCTTACAGTGCTGCGTATCTCTGTATGTATATGTTTATGTTTATTGTTTCTTGATATACCACCCTATATGACATCAGGGCAGTGTACAATCACCAAGTAGCACTTAATGTCTATTATTATTAATAATAATAATAATAAATGTATTTTGTGTCTAACTTCAGCTCCCTCCCTACCAACCCCTCACCACAAACATACCTACCCAGTACCACAGCTTGCGAATGGATACACAAAAGATCATAGGAAATGCCATACTGGATCAGATCAAGGTCCATCAAGCCCAGTATCCTGTTTCCAACTGTAGCCAATCCAGGTCACAAGTACCTGGCAGGTTCCCAAAAAAGGTACAGATTCCACAATGCTTGTCCCGGGGCAAGCAGTGGATTTCCTGGGTCCCCTTTAATAAGTTTGTGGACCTTTCTTCCGGGAACTGTCCAAATCTTTTTAAACCCAGCTACACTAACAGCCTTCACTACATCCTCTGATAATGAATTCCAGAGTTTGATTACGTGTTGAGTGAAAAAATATTCTCTCTTATTAGTCTTAAATGGGTTCTACAGTAGCTTCATTGCTTGTCCCCTAGTTTTTCTCTTTTTGATGGCGTAAACAACCAATCTACGTTTACCTGTTCCATTCCATTCATTAATTTATAGACCTCTATCATATCTCCCCTCAGCTGTGTCTTTTCCAAGTTGAAAAGCCCTAACCTTTTAAGCCTTTCCTCATAGGGGTATCCTTCCATGCCCTTTACCATTTTGGTGGCTCTTCTCTGTCCACTACATATGCAGCATAACACCTCATTCTTCACAGCCCCTCCAGCAACTGGGGTTATATCCCTCAATGAGTTTACTAAGCCATTTTAATGTCAAGAATTTCCTCCCATACTGTCCCCTCCCCTCCCACTCATCCATGGTAAATCCCTCAGCATCCTAGGTCCCATCATCACCAGCTCTAACTGTACTCACAATCAGTCCTTCCACTCCTCTTCCGCAAGCAAACACAGCTTTACTTTGAGCTGCCCCCATAATATACCTAAGATTGGGAACACCCAATCCTCCCTCCTCCATACTTCAATGCAACACTGAACTAGCCACCCTTGGCGGCCATCTCTCCCAAATGAAAGAGAAGAGACTCCTTTGAAACTTTATCATACCTGCAGGGACCTTCATATGCAATGCCATAAAGAAAAATCAAACACGAGGCAACCAAAATATAGGAAGCCTATCCCACCTATCCTGATCCTCATCCGCCCGAAGGCGCATAAGATCCACATACCATGGCCATTGGGGCCAGTCTGGACCTTCCATATGGGTCCATAATTTAACTCAGAGATCCTTCCAGTCCTTCCCAATTTGAATGCCCAGGTATTGAAAAGCTCCCTTCACTCATCTATATGGGAAGGACACCTCAGCCTTTCCTCCAGTGAATTTCCCAGGCCCATCCCCAATATTTCTGTCTTCCCAACATTGATTTTATACCTGGATACCTAGTCGTATACCTTAAATTTCCTGCATGAGCACTAGTAAGGATAAAAGTCGTTTCCCCAAAGAGAAAATCACCTCATCTGCAAACAAGAATTTCAACTCATGGCTCCCAAGAACCACTTCCGCTATATCAGTATGGCCAGACCCTAGCTGCTAGAAGATCTACGTATTACCGATGCAAATAGCACCCGCGCCCCCCCCCCCCCCCCCGGTCTCATTCCCCTACCCAACTCAAATTCCTTCGCAAAATCTCCACTGACTCGGAGACCTGTACAAGGCCCATATCCACCCACAATATTTATCACCTAACCCTATCTTCTGAAGCACTTGAAACATGAACCCCCAGTCCACCCTGTCAAAGGCTTTTTTCACGTTAGCCACTAGCACATATGGCTCCCAATGTTTTGGGCCCCCCATTTCACATTAAGCAACTGATTGCTGAAGAATGGGGCACCTCAGATGCAGGGGTGAGGATAGGGCATAGCATATCTAGACTCTACCCTATTCCACCAGAGGAGAAGCTGCACCTGCCCCAGGTGGATGCCTTGGTGGCTGCGATGACGCATAAGACCACCATCCCGGTGGAAGGTGGCACGGCTCTCAAAGACCCCCAGGACTGCTGCATGGAGGCGCTCCCTTAAGCAGGTCTTGAAAGGTGTGCGCACTGGGCCTCCAAGGCACCATCTGCGGGGCTTACGTGGCTCATGCTTGCCTCTGTGGTCGCAGGGCCTGTAAGAAGAGGGGGCCCTAGGGCCTCGGCCCGGCTCCCTGATGCCCGGCTGGAATCAGAACGGCTTTCCTGGCATATTTGCTCCATGACCTCTTGCGGGTCTTGGTGAAGAGCATGGCCACTGTGGCCACCATGCGAAGCCCTTGTGGCTGCACAACTGGTCGGCAGACTTGGCCTCAGAGGCCAAATTGACCAAGCTTCCCTTTGCGAGCAAACAGCTTTTTCGGGAGGACTTGGAGAAGTTGGTGAAGTCACTGAGGGAGTCTAATGTTCCCCGCCTGCCTGAGGATAAACCCAAAGTAGACCTGAGGTGGCCCAGTCCGGGGTCAAGGTAAGGACGTTCGGGGGTTTCGGTCCAGTCGCAGGGGACACCCTCAGAGAATGCATTTCTTGTGACATGGTTCCTCCTTTTGAAGCAGTGGTTGCAGAGGTCGGGGTTTCTCCTCTCCCACCCCAAGCACAGCCGAGCCTGCCCAATGAATGTCGGGGGACCTCTGTGGGGGTGCAGCCTGTGGGTGGCCACTTGTGGGCCTTTCTGCCTGCCTGGGACCAGATCATGTCTGATGCTTGGGTCCCGGAGATCATTTATGAGGGTTACACCCTTGAGTTTGCCCAACCCCTGGTGAACACCATCATGGCCTCTCCCTGCAGATCGGCTCAAAAGCACCGCACAGTGGCAGAGACCCTAGAGTGCCCGTTACAACTCGAGGTGGTGGTCCCAGTGCCGCGAGTGGAGTGGGGCTTTGGCAGGCATTCCATCTACTTTGTAGTCCTGAAGGAGGACTCCTGGCAGCACATCCTCAATCTCAAAGGGGTCAACAAAGCCCTCTGGGTGCAGCGTTTCTGCATGGAGACCTTGCAGTCAGTGATTGTGGCAGTGTGCCAAGGAGAGTATCTTACCTCCTTGGACCTCACCAAAGCCTACCTGCACATCCCAGTGTAGGCGGTGCATCAGCGTTTCCTTTGGTCTGCGGTCCTGGGAGGGCCAATAACTGGTGCTGCCCTACAGACTGGCCATGGTGCCCTGAGTGTTCACTAAGGTGATAGTGTTCATGGCGCCCACCTCTCCGAGCAGGGGATCCTGGTCCACCCATATCTGGACAACTAGCTGATCCGGGGGAAGTCCCTGGAGGAGAGCCACTGCTCAACAGTGGTGGTGGTACACTATCTCCAGGACCACGGCCAAGTGGTCAACTTTCCCAAGAGCCAGTTGTGTCTGTTGCAGTCGCTGGAATATCTGGGCACCTGCTTCAACACCCTCCAGGGCAAAGTGTTCCTCCCAGAGGGGTGGGTGACAAAGCTGCAGGAGCGGATGACAAAGCTGCAGGGACAGATCTGGATGCTCAGTCAGTTGCTGCAGCCCCAGACCTGGGATTACCTACAGGTTCTGGGGTTCATGGCAGCCTTCCTGTAGCTAGTTCCTTAGGCCTGCCTCCACATGAAAGCACTACAGGCACATCTACTGGGCCACTGGTCGCGCCTGACAACAGTCTATGGAGGTGTGCCTCCTGTTGTCCTGGGCGGCACGCAGCAGCTTGCGTTGGTGGCTGGACCCGGCGAACTTGGAGGCGGGAATACCCCTGAAGACCTCGAACTGGGTGGTGGTTACAAAAGATGAGAGTCTCTACTGGTGGGGCAGCCACTGTCTGGCACACTGTTGGTGGTCAGCTGAGGAAGGGCAGTGGCACATCAACCAGCTCAAGATGTGTGCGGCGAGGCTGGCGCGCTAGGCATTTCTTCCCCTGGTGCACTGCAAGGCAGTGCGGATCCTGTCGGATAATACCACCATAATGGCCACCATCAACAGCCAGGCGGAACCTGGAGATCCCAGGTGGTGGCAGAGGCTCTGCTGTTTCTGCATTGGGCAGAGGCACATCTCACTGCCCTCTTGGCAGCACAAGTGGCCATTATGGTGAATGTACAAGCAGATTATCTCAGAGTCACCACACGTTGGACCCAGGGAAGTGGTTCCTTTCGGCCGAGGTCTTCCAGACTCTGGTGGAGCACTGAGGGGTTCCGGTGATGGATTTGATGGCGTGCCTCGACAATGCCAAGGTGTCTTGGTTTTTCAGCCAGCAGAGGCTCCCCAATGCCACCGTGCAGCCGTCACCTCGGACAGAGTTGTTGTATGTGTTCCCACTCTGGTCCCTGGTGGGGCGAGTGATTCAATGCATCAAGGTGCACCGGGGCAGGATGCTTCTGATTGTCCTAGACTGGCCCAAATGGCCATGGTACGTGGATCTTATGCGCCTTCACGCGGATGAGCCCCTTCGACTTCCACCGGTGCCGGATCTACTGATCCAGGATCCATTGTGCATGCCGGCCATGGATCAGTTCTCACTTACAGCCTGGCTCTTGAAAGGACTAGGCTGATGCGGCGGGGATATTCAGAGCCCATCATAAGCTTGTTGCAGGTGCACTGCTGCTTGACATCTCTGGCCTACATCTGAGTGTTGAGGCTGTTTGAGGCCTGGTATATGGAGCAAAATGCCCGTCCCCTAGGGCCACTGGTTTCTGCCATTCTGGGGGTTTTGCAAGCTGGTCTGGACAAGAGCCTGGCCCTAAATTCATTGAAGGTCCAGGTGGCATGCTACCGGGGCCATGTGCAGGGTGTGTCTTTGGCCACTCATGCGGATTTCGTCTGTTTCTTGTGGGGCGTCAAGCACCTCCAGCCTCCTCCTCGGCCACTGGTTCCTTCCTGGGATCTTTAGTTAACAGATGTTTCATACCGCTTTATCATTTCAGTCAAAGCGGTTTACATTGTACCTTAAACGTGGAATGTACATTAAAACAGGAACACTGATAACCCTCCATTGCCTCAGAAAAATTCAGGGTAAGTGACTTGCCCAAGGTCACAAGGCATGCTAGTGGGAATCAAAAGCTGGTCTTTTGGTTCTGAAGCCAGTGCTCTAACCATTAGGCTATACCTCCAAGATCTTAACCTGGTGTTATCAGAGCTGTCTGCCCTCTCTTTGAGCCTCTCTGGGAAGCCTCTGTCAAGGACGTGACCCTGGAAGGCAGTGTTCCTTGTGGCAATTTGCTCGGCCCGGTTTATTTCCGAATTGCAGGCTTTATCCTGCAAGGAGCTTTTCCTGGTGTTCTCCAAGAATCAGGTGGTCTTGCAGCTTGTCCCGTCCTTCTTGCCTAAAATGGTGTTGGCCTTCCACCTCAGGCGGTTGTTCTGCCCTCCTTTTCAAGACAGCATGATACAGATGAGATGGCCCTCCTGAGCAAATTGGATGTCCACAGGGTACTGAAGTGTTACCTGGCGGTGACGCAGCCCTTTCAGCGTTCCAACAGGTTGTTTATCGTCTTCGGCAGCCCCTGGAAAGGGGAGACTGCCTCCAGCGCCCACTGGATCCGGGAGGCGATTGCCTCGGCCTATCTTTTGAAAGGCAGGTGGGTAACCATGGGTCTCCAGACTCACTCTACGCAGGCTCAGGCCTCTTCCTGGGCTGATGGTTCCTTCCCTGGATATTTGCGGGGCAGCCATGTGGTCCCCCCTTCATTCCTTTGTGCGGCACTATCGCTTGAATGCACAGTCGCAGCAGGAGGTGCGTTTTGGGACAGCCGTTTTGAGGGCTGGGCTTTTGGGTCCTCCCACAGAGTACTGTTCTATGTCCCATGTGTCTGGGCTGGACTGGAGGAACGCCCTAGAATGTGAAATTAGACCTCACCTGCTAATTTTCTTTCCTGCAGTCCCTCCATTTCAGTCCAGGATCCCCCCTGGCCTTTTGGTATTCAATGGGTTGACGCGTAGCTTCAGAGATAAGAGTGATACCTTTTTTGCACACGTCGTGTGGATTCCCATGCAAGTAAATGTGTTGCCTTTCTTGGTTCTACAAGCAAAAAAGAAAGAAACGATTGCAAAGGCATCAACACCAGAAGATATGGTGTTCCGCTGGCTCGTCCTTGTTGGTTGGTCTGGCATCAACGGACTTCGAGCCATTTTGTTAGAGCGCACATGTGCTGGATATGCATGGGTTCAAGGTTACAAGGCTTCTACATAGCGTTCAAAGTAGAGTTAGGTGAACCTGTGCTAATACAGTTGCCGTGCAGTGTAAACACAGCACTAACTGTGCAGAGCTCACTATGCCCACTCTCTGCCTACACCACTCACAGAAATCATTCTATGCTGTCATGGCCCTATGCTACCTTACTCTCAACATAAGTAAATAAAACGTGTTGCTCTGCATTGCTTTTGCTGTTTTTCCTGTAATGTAAGTTTGTAAAAGCTTTCCTAAATTTGGGACTCTAGAATTTGCTCAGTATGTTGGTTTCGAATCCTGTCTTAAGATGCAATTTTGTTGGATGGCATGCTTACTTCAATCTACTACTACTACTGAATTGTGTAGCACTAAACGGCATACGCTTCACTACAAAAAACAGGATCTAAAATGCATCAATGTTAGACTGAATACTATGGCCACGAGAAGAAGAAAAACTACTGTATGTTGGTCTTTCATTTTTCAGAAAGTAGAGTGCTTTAGAATAAAAACGCTATTTTTATTTTTCTAACTAACCATGTTTTGCTTCCCCGACATGATCTGAAAGAGTGAATCATGCCACTCCAGAATGTGGATATCCAGGAAGCGCTCCGATGGGAACGAACGCTTGCAGAATGAACAGACGTTTCTGTGGAGTGTGTTGTAGTGATGTTCATAACTTTCCAAGGTATCAAAGAACTGTGAACAGTCAGCAACATGGCAGCAAAACTCAGACACCCTGATAAGAATCAACAGTAGAATGTGAGGCTACATTAGCACAGTAGTGTATAGACAGCAGACAAGTCTCGCATTTTTGAAAGATTAAAGAAAATGATTCCTGTGAAAATGACACCATTTGGGGTGGTTAATTTTGTTTTGCATCAGATGGATGGATAGGAAGATCTGGTTTGGAGCAGTCTTGGTTCATCAAGTGGGAGTGGAGGTTATATACTAATTTTAGTGATATGTACACCTTTCTTGGTACACTTTTTATAGCACTCGTGAGCTATGCATATCATTAGTTTATCATAGTGGTACCCATGCTAAAAAATGTGCACATTTTTAGTGCATTATTTCCATGCTTTCGCTACATTGGCTCCAGAGTAATTTATAAATCACACATCTGTTGTTTAAGAGAAAGGAGACTGTCACTGACAGTTCTGCAAGAAGATTACAACTTATAAATTCATATTGAAAAGGATATTGTGACCAATCCACGTGACCGAAGTAATTTTAATATAACTATTCTCTCTACATGAAAAGCACCTAAAGTTGTAGATATGAAAAAGCAATAAGCCTAACTATGCATTCTAAAGCAAACTCCTATAAAGATTAGAACAGTAATACTGCACATTTATTTTATACAGGTCTGTTGAAACAAAGCTAATAAATCCCTCTTTTTCACTGTAATTAACTATAGTATTGATACATATACTTTTTAAAAGTCAACTATTTGTAAACCTAACTACAAAAGGGTGCTGCTGTTTTTCAATTTTATCAGAATCCATACAGACATCACACTGGCACGTATAAAGAATGGTTATACTATCAACAGTTTTAAGATTGACTATTTTTATAAATATGACCATTTCACCAAGATTCATAATTTATATTTTAAAAGCATTTAAATATAAAAGTCCTCAAAGTAAAGCTGCAAAGCCAAGAAAAAAATGTTAAAAATTAATGCAGTTTTAATGCTTTCAGGCACTGAACTAACAAACTAAGGAAAATTACACAGGATCCTTTCCCAGCCAAATTTTACCAGCAACAGTTTGGTCTATCAAAGGTCAAATGCGGATCATATTAAAGGGAGGGACACAACAAAAAAGAGAAAAGTTTAGGGCATGCAAAATTCGGCTGGCAATGAATACAATGTTACTTACTTGGTTCGTTCTACAACTTCTGAAACGCTTGTTAAAATGTCTTGGAGATATAAATGTCTGTGAATATCGCCATCCTACAGTAAAATAGAAAAGAATTAGGTGAGGGTGAACTGTAAACATTCCCAAATATAAATTCCAGCACACACGCTGCAGCTGTTTTTATGTATTAATATGGGATCTGATTCAAAACAGCCACATAGGGCTTTTACTCTCCACATTAACAGATCTGGGCTTGTCTGCTGATTAAGGCCCTTCTAAATGACTTCATGGTAACAAGTTCATTTTGATATATGTTTACTAGACCTCCCACCACTTATAAGCTTTAGTTGCTGTAAGATTCTAATGATAAATGCCAGACAAAAGTGAAGATGCTTAAATAAGACAGAAATAATAGATCACAGAAAGTGTTAACTGCTTGCTGCAGGAATTTTAAATAGCTAGAGAATCCATGGAGGGTTTTTTTTTTTTTTGTTTTGTTTTTTAATAAAGCTGTCCTTTGGACAATCCCAATCAAGCAAAAAGCAAATGATTTTATTCTTGTTCTGGAAAAAAACAGGGTCAGGAAGGAGAGCGCCGTGCATTCAATACAAAATAAATGAACAAATGCCATTGAGCTTCTATTGATGAGAGCAACATTTTATCCCATCTTATTGTAAGCTACATGCTGGTAAGAAGAATGCGCAACCTAACCAGCTGCCCAAAATTCTGACATGACAGAACAGTAGTACCAAACTAATTGGATCCATCTGCAGCCTGCTCACACCATACTCCCTTTTCTATTCCTTAGCCCAGTGGAAAAGATGGAAAACCTTCTTGAATAACTACTTTCTTACATGGTTATTCTTGCTGAACATTTCTATTTAAGTTGCACATCTCTTGTAGCGATATTTTAAAATTCTGCTTTATTTTGGACTTGACAATCCAAATCTTGACTATCACCACAGCCCTCCTTTCAACTGAGAACGCAAGATAAGAAGCCTAAAAAGTGAAGGAATGTTGACACAATTAACAAAAATGATATATATTGTAAACGGGGGCGCTGGGTGAGAATGTCCACAGTCTTGGCAAAGGCAAATATTAGTATGACTTGCAAAGGATTGTGGGAAATGTAGTCCATTCATGCCAGAATCAGCCGTTCACAAATAAATGAGTTATGCTTGCTTGAGTGTTAAGCAAAGAAAATATATTTTATTTATGGGGTTATTTCTCCCACACAGATATACTTGGTAGCACAAAAGGATACTTGCTTTCAGTATTATACTTTGGAAAAACAAATCAGAAACAACTACTGAACTTTTTAAGCAATCAATCAAACAATAAAGACCTTGATGGGAACAGAAAGGTCTTTCTGTGGGCTCCTGCTAATACCTTTTAGCAGTGCTCAAAAAACAAAAACAAAACCCAAAAAGTAATCAAAAACTGTTCTTTTTCAAGGATAACTTCTTGTATTTTCACACACCCCCAGAAGTGTCCTTTTAGAGCCCACGTACAATTATGCAAGGCTTAATTGCTAACCATTAACCAGCTGCAAACCTCTTGGCTGGTTTACTTTCTATACGTGGCTCAAAGCCTACCCAAAAGCTTTCTTGTAAACTTTTCTAGGTAGATAAAAGAACAGGATATATTTCTTTTTGCTGGTTGGTGTATTTGTGAAAGTATATTATCACAGAAGCCTAGATAGAGAGCAATCCATGTATTCACTCTAATCAGGTAAAATATCTCCTTCTTCTTCAACTATCATAGAATCAATATCATAGACTGGTTCAGGGGAATTTCTTAATGGAGCACTCTCAGGACAATACTTGTTTCCCTGCTGTCTTCCAAGTGAAGAGCTAGGGCATAGATCAGTGTTCATACCTGAGCTTCCATTGCTGTTAGAGTCCCTCTCCAGATATCTTGGCCAGTATGTAGTCCAGTTTCTATGTCCAGCCTTCCAATCAAGATCCCTGGACACTGGGTCTCTCTTCACATACCTTCTTGCACTGGTCTTAGGGCCCCTTCCAAATGCAGCCGTCTCCCTCACAGGTGCCGTCCGGGGATTCCTGGCTCTGTTACCCCACTCCTCTGGTTTCCTCCAGTCCAATGGAGTATGCTTGCCTCTGGAATGACTCCCAGCACACGTACTGCTATGGACTCCTTTAGACCTCCAAGATGCTTTCCTCTTCTTTCTTCCACGCTGCTTCTTGCTCTCTCTGTCCTCGAGCTCTGGGTTCCTCTGCTCCTGCTCCTTCTGATTCTGTGTAGAATAGGCTTTTCTTTTAACCTGTTTAGAGGGACACTCCACCCTAGCACAGCTCAGCTGTGCTGAATCAAGCCCTGCCCTTGGAGATGAGGGATTGGGGATTACCTCATAGTTCTCCTGATTGAACACACGTTTCCCCACTTCAGCTCTTCTAGTGGCTGTTTGAAACCTGGTGCATTCTGGGACTGGTAGTCTTTTATGGAAACAGTCTGTTTTATTATTTCTACCAGCAAAGACAGGTTGCTTGTTCAGAGCCAATTCACCTCTATTATAGCTCCTTCCTGAACTATGATAAGCTTCCTTATCACAATACATATAATTGTTAAGAATTTATATCAGGATCACTGCCTAAGAACGCGTTTGCTGTTTAAAGCTTCTGTCTGTGCCCGCTGGTACTGAAAATTTGGATATTCATAACCTGCCTATTCTGCAGTGCTACCAACTGTTTCCTCCTGCTGGACCTTCTCAGCATAATCTCCTGGACAGCCCTGATAACTTTTAGGCCAGCTTTCATAGGATTTAGGTGCCTAGTTTTGGAAATCAGGGAATAATAGTCAAAAGATTTGCCCTTATTACTTCAGGAGATCGAGACAAGTCAATTTTGAAGTTTTCCCCCTTTCAGTGTACAGAAAGTTTGACCCACCAATGAGTTAGCCAAACAAAATTCATTTGATTAAACAGGGAAGGGGGAAAAAAGCATGGCAGGGACATGGCCAATTTTTACACAGACAATGCTGATATTCTGTCCAACTAAAGTTATCTAAGCTATGCTGCAGGAATGATTGCTCTTAAGTTGACTAGATAATGGACTGCTGAATGTACTCACCTAATGTTAACCAGACACAACTTAGCTGGATAAATCAGTGAACATTCAAGTAAATTTAACAGGATATCAGTCTGTTGAATACTGGTCCCTTTAAAAATGAGTGCTTAAATTTAGGATTCTAAATTTAGAATCCTAAAATATAGGTGTCTAAGGGGGTAGAATTAGGGAAGGAAAAAAAAAGACAAGTGCTTAGTGCTGATGTATGGTATTTACATATTTGGCTAAACTTTTATATCACTTTTCCCAGAGGTCAAAGCGTAAGTATGGCACTTAGGATCATAAATCTAGGCAAATGAAGGACAGTCCTGGGTGAATTTTTAACCTTATAGATATTTCTTTACAAATTATCTTCCTTGAATTTCACTACAAAATTAAACTATTAGAGAGGCTATTTTTAGCCTCTGAAGGAGGCCAGTGTAGATACCTTACATTATAACAGTGTGCCAAAGCTTAGCGCAGTTTTCTAATGCAAGCCAAATGCTGAAAATTTGCTCCCCAATGCTGTAAGGAAAAAACATGCAAATAGGTTGTGAGCAAATACCATACACTAACACCCAGGAAAGGGATCTAGGTGTCATCATGTTTAATAAGTTGAAACCCTCTGACTAGTGAGCAGTGGCAGCCAAGAAAGCAAATAGAATGTTAGGAAGCATAAAGAAAGGAATGGAGAATAAAACCAAGGATATTATAATGACTCTGTATTGCTCTATGATGCAACCACACTTTGAATATTGTGTGCAATTCTAGTCGCTATATCTTTAAAAAGATATAGCGGAGTTAGATAAGGTATAGAGAAGAGCCACCAAAATGATAAAGGGGATGGAAAGATACCCTTATGAAGAGAGGCTTAAAAAGTTAAGGGTCTTCAACTTGTAATAAACATGTCTGAAGGGCAATATGACAGAGGTCTATAAAATAATGAATGGAGTGGAACAGGTAAACATAGATCGATTGTTTACTCCTTCAAAAAGTAGAAAGGCTAGGAGATGTACAATGAAGTTATAAATGTAGCACATTTAAGACTAATCAGAGAAAATATTTTTTCATTCAACACGTAATGCAGAGTATAGCAGAGTATAAAAAAAAGTTTTGAATACATTCCTGGAGGAAAAGACCATAAACCATCATTAAAAGAGGACCACGGAAATCCACCGCTTACCCCTTGGATAAGCAGCATGGAATCTGTGTACCTTTTTGGGAACCTGACAGGTACTTGTGACCTGGATTGGCCACTGTTGAATACAGGATTCTGGACTAGATGGACCCTTAGTCTGATCCAGTATGGCATTTCTTATGTTCTTATGGGAGAGCATGCACGGATCCATGTGCCAAACGCATGCACACATGGATCTGTGCTAGCAGCAGCAGCTATATTGGCACTATATGATGGGATGGTGGTATTATCCATCTAAATGGATTTAAGTGCGCTGTAGTCCATTCAAGGCTTTGCATATTAGTAATGCACAAAACTGTGCACTTAAACCGAACAACCTCTGTACAAATCCTAGGGCACTTTTCTACATCAGCCTCAGTGTATTTGGTCATGAATGCAAATCTTGCTATTCTTCTGTAGGATTTTTTTTGTATAAGGCAGCAGTAAGGATTACAGCTGTCTCAACTCTTCAGATGACCAGGCCCAGCACTGCATAGCAATTTTATGTGTTAGGAAAAGGCCTTCACTAAGGTTGTTGATAAAGGGTCTCAGAGTTGTGAAATTACAAACCGCTGTCAGTGTCCCCCAGAAATCCAGAATTCCTCTTCTTTCCCCAATGCCCTTCTGAAAGGTGCAACCTTTCAAAATGTCTGTACGTATTAAATTCAACACAAATTTACCTCTCCCTGTACACAATGAAGACATTTGACCAATACTGTGGGTGCTCCAGAGCTGGCACCTATGCTCTATCTTCTTGCACAACTTTCCAAAGTTAAATCCTGATAAGCTGCAAAGGCTGGTGGTGGGTCCCCAAAACGTGAGGTAAGACAGCAGACATAGGAGCATAGACAGACAACTGCTAAACACTTACAGTCCCCCAGTCCCTTTAAAACAAACCCAGATGCTTAGAGCTGATGCTGATGTAGAAGACTCCACAGAAACACTTCCAGACTTAAAGAACAGATATCTGGAAAGAAAAGAAAAACTGTACTAGCCCATCGCAAATACAGCTTTGTCATTGAAAAGCACTTCTCAGGACCAGAACACTGCATTACATGATTTTATGGCAAGAGTCCTAAGAAGGTTCAAATCAAGCCAAGAATGTAAAGCTTTGAAAACGGGCCAGACAGGGCTTAATAAAGATACGGGCTTTCTATCACATTATAAACCATACATTTTTATAGCCTTGTCACCTTCCGATCACCCCTCCATCTCTCTCACTTCTTCCCCACCCTCTTCCCCCGAGACTGTCAATGGAATTGTTTATTAGGCACTTGATATACTGCCCTTCGTACCACCACATTAAAATGTGACAAAAAGGCCATAAGATAGAAACAAACTCTAAAAACTGGATAGGAAAGCAGCATTCATACTTGGGAGTATGTCAGGAATTCTAAAGGGGAAGGGGGAGGAGGTAAGGGATACAGAGGAAACAGGGAGAATGCAGGCTACACGGCGTGTAAGTTGGCAGAGGAGGTAGTCAAAGGCAAATTAACTATTAGGATGATCAAAAGTGGCAAGGAACAGGTGCGTTATCATTGCAGATCTAAATTTCTTGACTGAAGATTCTAATCATAGTTCAGAAGGGTAAGCTATTCCATAAATGGGGAGGGGGGGGGGGAAGAAGTGAAAGACTGAATGCCTTGTGGATTCATACCTGGCCTGCGAGATGGAGGGAAGACAATTAGTGTGTACAGCGACGCAGCACATGGGTGGGTGCATATGGCATAATCAAGGATGAGAGATAGGCAGGGGTACCGGTAAAGAAGACTTTGTGGGTTAGAGGAAGAATCTTAAATAGAACACAGAACTGAATGGGAAGCTAGTGGAAATGGTATAAAAGTAGGGTGATGTCAAACTTAGAAACATGAGCAAGCTGCAGTGTTCTGAATAGTCTGCAATTTTTTAATCTCATAATTGGGCAGGGCAGCAAGGGCGATGTTGCAGTAGTCTAGTCGTGTTGTGACCAATGAAAGAATCAAAAGCTGTGGGGGGAAAGGAAGGAGCAAGTGGACCGTATCTATCATAGAGCTAGAAATGAACTCTTAGCTACTGCACTTATGTGATCATGAAAGGAACGTTGAGAATCCAGGATAATCCCAAGGTATTGAAGCTTGGTGACAAGAAAAATTGCAGAGGAGTGGAAGTAGGTGTGTGACATTCCACTTAACCATTTATTTATTTATTTACGCACAAATTTGTATCCCGCTGCTTCCAGTGATCAGCAGCGGTTGCAAAACAAGGTAAGGCTGGTTGTACTGGCCAGCAATTAGGGGTAGGTACAATTCGATTAGAGAGGTGGGTAGCACACATAAGAAGGGTTACAGATTTACAGTTGATTGAGGTTAGGACTTTACACAAGGTGCTTATATACATATTTACACTTTACACAAAGGAAGTTATATACATATTTACCATATATCAGAAGTTTGGAAACTGAGTTAGAGCATATTGGAATGCAACCATCATGTGATTAAGGAAAGATAGGAATTGATGGGGGACAGATCCGGCAAGACAGAATCACTGTGGAAAACAAGGAGAACATCATCGGTGTAACAGAAGGCAGAAATGCCACATTCCTGTACAACAGTAGCAAGTGGTGCGATGAAAACATTAAAGAGCAGGGGTGTCAAACAGAGCCCTGAGGAACACCACATGTGAGGGAGATGGGGGGGGGGGGGGAAGAAGAATCAGAACCAGACAATACTGAGAAAAAACAATCAAAGTGAAATGAATGAAACCACTGTAGAACACTTCCATGCAAGCCTTCATTGGCCAGGAGAGAGAGCAGAGTGATTTACAAGATCAAAAGCCAATGAAAAGTCCAACACAACTACTAAGGAGATATTCCCCATCCAGAGAACCATGGATTTAAGTAAGAAGGGATGTCAGAATAGTTTCTGTGGAGTGAGCAGGACAGAAGCCGGATTGCAGAGGGTGAAGGGCATTGTTATGATCTAGGTGATCACAGAGTTGGGAAAAAATTAACTTTTCTAATATTTTTTAACCTAATCTAACAGATTTGTATACCGCAGTGATCCCAATCAAAACAGTGGTTCTGTGCAGTTTTACAGCAAGAAGGATAAACATTAAAGAAAAAACAGATAAAAAGTATATATAAAAAAATACATTTAAACTACCAGGATTTCAGGGGTTTTTTTTTTAGAAAGAAGGGAGAGATTTGAAACTGCTCTGTAGTTTTCTGGATGAGTCTTGTTGAGAGAAGGCTTTTTAAGGAGCAGGCAAACAAGGGCTGATTTCCATCGTGAGGGAAAGATGCCTGATTGCTGTTATTCAACAGTGTGAATAACAAGAAGAAGGCTAATAATGAAGGCTCAGTGAGCCATGATGGTGGGGGGGATAAGTCAGTGTATCGGGGTGGGGGGGTGATGGCAGATGATTGTCTGTCTGGGGACATAGTGATGTCAGAAGCCTATATGACCGAGGATGAACAAGATAATGATAGTTCAGACTGTATATCGGCAATTTCCTGGCTGAAATAAGTGGCAAAAGATTGGGAGAAGGGATATCACCGGGGCAGGGAGCAGAGGGCAGGCATAAATGTCAGGAAGTGACAGCACTTATTTAGAGTGATTTGGGGGGCGAATGTGATCATTTTTGTGTAATTGTTTTTTGCTGAATTGATAGAAACATGGTAGCAATTAGCATGGGCCTTGAACAAGGCCAGGGAAACACTAGTCTGTAGTTTATGCCACTGGCGCTCAGCTCATCACACATGGGAATAAAGATGACGAAGTCCTGAATATTACCAAGGGGGATGGGCAGTACTTCAGTGGGCGGGATTGAAGAGGAGCAAGGGAGTAAAGAGTAGCAACCAGTATCTGGTTCCAAATGTTGACTTATTCCTCAACAGGATAGATGGAAAAATCAACGGGAAAAAGTACATCTGAGGAAGAAAGAGTGAAGTGACTCAGATGTAATTCTCCTGAAATGTTCGTGGGTATGAGGCTGAGAAGATGGTTGTGAGCACTGTTCCCTCTAAGCTGTGCGCGTGTGCGCGCGCACACACCTCACTGAGCGAGCGCACATACTTTACAACAGAGCGCACAAAAATTACGGCTCTGATTCTGATAGAAAACAACACAGACGTCTTAAAATTTAAAAGTTATGATTGTAATTACTAGAAATTTCCCGCTTCATTTAGTAATCGTCTATTTTCATTTAATTTGATTAAAATCAATGTGGTGTACATACTGTATTCTGATGTGTAGTCAAATTTTAAAGTATATAACTCCGAGTGTCATTATGTGGCGCACAAAAATTTAACCTTCCTTCAAAAGCTGCACACAGCTGATATTTTATGCGCACACAGCCTACAGAAAATTAGAGGGAACATTGGTTGTGAGGCAGAAGAAGATTGAAAAGGAGACTGTAGTGGTTGGTCCAGGGGAGATTAACAGTGTCAAAGGAGGAAAATGAAGATATAGAATCATGTGAGGTGATAGGTAAGTTGAGAGAATGGCCAGCCACATGTGTTGGGAAATGAAAACCGTTCACTTACTCAACATGTTCAAGGAAGGAAATGAACAGTTGGGAGTCTGCTAGAGATGAAGCAATGAATATTAAAGTCTCCAAGAATGAGGAGATTAGGAAACTGAAGGACCATGTCAGATATGGTTTGGAGGACTTGATCCCAGAGAAGAACAGTCATTAAAGGGAGACTGTAGAGCAAAAGGAGATAATGGGAAGGGTGGGTTCCTAAGGAAACCATAAGTGACTCTGGGTAATGCAGGGTAGGAGAAGAGATCTCAGAGAAGAGACATGGGACAGAGAAGGCAGTATAACGTGGTGGGAGGCAGCGGTACAAAATGCCCCCCCTCGCCATCCCGAAGCCAAGTTTCTGTGAGGCAGAAAATATCTATAGAGGAGAGAAGTACCAAATCTGAAATAACGGATGTTTCGGCTCACAGAGAACGGCAGTTACGAAAAGCAAAATGAAGAGAGGGACCGACCAGAGAAGATAAACAGAGAAAAAGCTCAAGGAAGGGAGAAGAATTACAGTGAACAAGATTACTCACATTACTGCCGGCACAAGTCCTGGCAGGTCGAGGAGGTCCATGGCCCCAGAGTACTGGAACTGAGCTTGAGTTTGTGATTCACTTATACATTTTGGTATTGTCAACTGTTGCTCAGACTATCCTAACATGAAGAAGAAAGTTTTACCCCATCAAAGCTAGTCCAAAAGTGTATTAAGTTAGTCCAATAAAAAGGCATCACTTTTTTTAAATTTAAATATCATTAAAAATGTAGAATAGACTAACAGAGCAACCACAATACTTTAACCAGGTGAAAGAAAGAGAACAGGGTATAGACGATACACATGCACAAGACTAAGAAATAGTTAATAATGAAAGCTTTCGGGAGTCAGACTACTAAGACGTTACCTAAAAAGAGACGTCAATAGATCTCTGAACACTTGTAAAGCATTATCTCTCTACCCAACTGTTCTATCGAGGTTCTTTTAACAACCAATCTCCAGAGATCTGAGCCCTGGAGGCATCACTGGTACAATGCCTGAAACCTGGCCACTCTCACGCTAAATAGAGAACACTAATAAGCAGACACAGCCCTCTCTACCTCGAAGAACTCATGCTCCTTGTGGAAACGGATTCTACGGGGGGAGAAGCGGAAGTGGGCTGCTCCCCCATCCCCGCCGCTCTTCTCCGGGGCAGCCAGTACCGGGAGCACTGGCAACTTCGCCAGGGAGGCATCAGCAGGGCTGCCACAAGTCAAAGTGGATACCAGCTCCGCGGGCAGCATTATGGCAACTAAACAGAAGACATCGGTCAAAAAACCACCCCTCCAACCAAGCAAGAACTCTAACAAAAGCAAGTCTGCGGCTGCGCAGTCCAAGAATCATACCCCCCCCCCCTCCCCGAGAGAGGAAGGACATCGTGCGTTCCAAGCCTCGCTCTGGCCATCGAGTCGGCTGCGAATGTGATATGGTACGGACTGATTCGTCAACTGTTATGGTTGTGTGTTATTTCACTGTCTGCTTTATTGATAGGAGGAGGAGTAACTGATGGACGGGGTTCTAGAAGACGCCGGTGAAGTGAAACGTCTCCACAGGCTGAACGGCCTTTTCGGGTTTCCGAACGGAAGAGTTTTCCGGTTGCACCGGAGGGTGGGCGGTAATGAAGCGCTGTAGTTTCTTTCGGCGGTAAGAGCTGGGCGGAAAGCGGTGGCGGGAACAGAAGAAGCCGATAGATCTCCAGAAAACCCAGAAATGGATAACGAAGAAACTTTATAGGAGGCGAGTGCTCTGTCAGGTAGGGGGGCTATGCGAGAGAGGAGAGTCTGGACTGTGCTGTTACCTCTCAGATTGTTGGGCAAGAGTTGTTTGTGTCTCTGCAGAGCAGTAATATTGGCAGGGCCGGCTCAACCTTGGCTGTAGGCAAGACTAGGCGGTCGCCTAGGACAGTAGTTTCTTATACACACAGGCTTAATATTTAAAAGTATGATGTCCAATTATGCATTTTCACAGGTTTGTCGGAAGGGTGATGTTGCACCCCTTCCCGCCCCCCGGCCGGGATCATTGCAAGCCTGAAGGTTGGCCTAGGGCAGGGCTGGCATGATCATTAGGCAAACTTAGTAGTTGCCCAGAGTGCCAATAGTCAGGAGGTGCCAATTGCTGCTGTTCCTCTGTGATGTGCAGCCACAGCTATACGTTTATAAAGGCACCATGGTGCTGGGTTTACCTTCTATTCCAGCGGTGTTGTTCACACTTACATGGCACCGCAATGCTTTTTTAAACATATCACTACTAGTTGTGCACCTCACTCCTAAGCCAGGGTGCGTAGAGCAGGGCTGTACAAACCCAGGAGCCAGGTCGCCATGGTGACTAAAAAGTCAGACCCAGCTCCTGGGGCTTGTACGTATTGGGTCAGGTATAGCTCTTAATGCCTGTGGTGATCCCATCTCCCATGAGCAGAAGTGTTACCAAAAGCTTCAATTGGACTGGCTCTGACTGCCCACAGGGATCTGATCTCCTGTGGATAGAAGACCGCAATAGCAGCTCAGATGTAAGCTGTCTGTCTGCAGGGGGAGTGAACTACAAAATCTTTAAGGGCCAGTAACAAAAAAAAAAAAAAAAAGAGGATGGGGGAATGGAGGGCGGAAAGGAGTGTAAGTGCTAAGAGGAAGAGAGTCTGGAAGGGGAACAAAGAGGAGAGGGGTTTGAGGGGGAAGAAAGAATTCAAGGTTAAAGGGTTGATTGCATGGGAACAAAAGGATACAATGTCTTTTTACCGAAAGGCGCATTCCCCTCTCCCAAGACCCACACCCCAACTCCACACTACATACATGAACCTCACCTCTCATACACAAGCTCCCCAGCTCTGCTGCGTGTACACACACACACACACACACACACACACACACACATGCAATGCAGCCCTGCACTCCCACCCATGCAAAGGTACCCACCACCACATCCCACACATAGACTGGCATACCAGCATTGCACCACACACCTGCACAGACACTTGCTATCTGAAGCTATAGCCGTTATGTAAAGATGATGCACAATGTAATAAATCTGGTGATGGCCTCATGAGAGTGGAGAATATTAGGGGGGGGGCGCAGGAGGTTACGAGCACTGGCTCCTAAGATTTTGACCTGGCTCCTAAATCTCTGGACAAAATTTGTAAAGGCGTGACGTAGAGTATGATCTCGATCTTAAATTTACTATTAAAGCTCGCCACAATACTTTGATTGTGGCAGAGAGCTCATCTCTTCCATTAGGCAGACTAGGTGGTTGTCTAGGGCAGCAACCTCTGAGGGGCAGCAAAGAGCAGCAGTCAAAGCAAAACAATAGATTCTGACAGCCTCACAAACTTGGAGCTGTCGGCAATTCTTTTACCTGTAAGCAGGGCCAGCCTCAGAGTTGGCTCAAGATGTTGGTGCCCTAGGCAAACCTTAACCTTATGTTCCCCTGGCTGTCAGAGTTTAGCTTTGAATGCCCTACTCTTTGTCACCCCCTCCCCCCTCTCACTGAAGCTGCAACCATAGGTGACTGCCTGGTTTGCTTAATGGTTGGGTTGGCCCTGCCAGCAAGGAGTGTGTACACACATGTACATACATGCAAAGCACAGCGTAATAGAAGTATAATGTCAAGTAAGGCATTTCTACTGGATTGTGGTGGTAGGGGTAGCGTTGCAGTGATCTCAGGGGAAGGAGCATGTAAGGTTGAAAGTTCATCTAGGGCACTACTCAATAGCTTTGCACCGACCCTGGCAAATGTTACAGCAGTTCTTAGAACACTCCTCTTATTGGGAAAAGAGAACAAGCCAGATTGATACAAATCTACACATTCACAAACTACCTCACCTTGGCCACATATGCAGAGTATGAATATAGAATAAATGACAACATGTTAGAAATTGTGCTGTTGGCTATGAGTTTGTCTGGCTATCAGAATCTATTGTTCTGATTTGACCATTGCTCCTTGTCGCCCCTCAGAAGTTGCTACTCTAGGTGAACCACCTTGTCTTGCCTAATAGTTGAGCAGATCCTGGAGGTGCATGAAGTAACCAGTACCTAATAGCTTAATCTCTATAAAATGTGGAAGACAAAGGCTACAGAGGCTGAGCTGTCCAGCAAATAAAGATAGAACAACTTTTTTAAGTTTTGGCTAGTGATCTGAATATGCCAACTTTGATTCTAAATATGCAGGATCTCTGATATCTCTGTATTTTGTACAGTACAGGAGGAAATGCATTTCTGTTTGTATCTGGTGTCAATCTGCAGACTGAATCCAGTTTCTTGGGGTTTCCAGCTCAGCTTTTTTCTGCATATTTCTATTTCTAACATGTGGTCATTTTATTCTAGGGATCAAATCAGAACAATAGATCCTGATAGCCAGACAAACTCAAAGAGCCAAAAGCACATTCTTTTACCTGCAGGGACACACACATACACCCTTCTGTCCTTCCTGATGTAGTTTGTGTGGTCTTCAATCTCTCTTAATGGTTTCATGCAAATAGAGTTCAGATATTTATAAACAACAAAGCAAAGTGTGACTAATTGCCCATTTGACTCTTCATTTTTGAGACGTGTAATGCTGTCAGAACTCCTCAGTGCCCTTTTAGTTTTATATACAGCTGAGGAATGGTATTTGTTGAAGCAATTACATTACTGATAACCTGTCTAAGCCTTATTTAAACTCATCCATCTATACTACTAGCTTTGGCTGTATCCTCTAGCAATATATTTCACAACTTACTTATACACTGACTGGAGAAATACTTTTTTCTAAACTTCTTTTCAATGCCTGTCATCAAGGGTGGCCCAAAGGGGTGGGAGTGGAGCCTCATTTGCATAACTATGAGGTTTTATGCCTATGTCCCCCATCAGAGCTGTTTTGGTGAGCACTAGGCATACAGATTAAAGCCTTTCTAGTTACATTGTTATCCGCAAATCATGCTTTTAAAACTTACCTGTCAAATTCAAAGGAAACAACTCTGTATCAGGACATCTGAAAGTATCTGTGTCAAAAAGCAAAAATGCAATCACCAGCAAAACAGAGTCCAGGCAAAAGGATGTTTAAAGCAACAATAGGTCTCAGACTTATAGCGGGCAAACTATATGCTCAAGGCAATTTTCACCAACAGAGCACAGTAAAAGCCCTTACTTGCATCAATGACCTTAGATAATCACGTTGCTTCATTAAATGGCTCTCACAACCTCCTTTGACATAAATGAATATCTTGATAAAGCTTGCAAAAATCAATGTAGGAGGGTGAATAGCACCAACTTATCTGAAAAAATGCATCGCTTGAACTACTGCATCGCCTCCGTCTCTTCCTCGCTCATACCCCAACGCTCACAATCGCGCTGTTATAGCGTTTCACCCGAGCAGGTTTCTTCAGGGGGTGGCAGGCAGAGGATATTGAGAGCACTAGATGATAAAGCATACAGAAGAGTGCATTAATTTTATAACAGACACATACTTTCTTCAATGTGCATTAAGAAGGCATCCAGAGAGAACGTAGCAGATTGCTTACGGCCAGTCGCAGGAGCAGAGGATTTACTAACTGCTAACCTAAAGCCACGCATGCGGACTGCATACTTATAGACCCAGCTGATTCCTTGATTAATTAAAGGGCCAACACTAAACACATGCTTCCCATTCAACCCGTGCGTTTAGCCCCAAAGGAGCAACTGAACCCACACGATGAATCCAACGTTGTTCAGACCAAGATAGCATACAGTCTCTTGTTTTCCCACGTTGCGCAAAATCAATTTTGTCTAGACAGAAACATTGTAGTTCAGAGAATGCATGGTGTAAACTGAGACAGTGGTCGACAATGGGAGCTTCACGGCGCTGACACTTAAGTCTACTCTTGTGCTCATTCATTCTGATTTTAAACATCCGAGTCGTTTTACCAATATAGGCAAGCCCACAAGGACATAAAATACAGTATACCACGAAGGTAGAGGTACAGGAGGTCTGATGTCTAAGCCGGTAAATGTTACCATGGTAGCAAAATTCCGTCAGCTCTTTAGTGATTGCACAAATATCGCACTCACCACATCTAACATGACCCAATGGCATAGCCCGAAGGGGAGATGTAAGCGGCCGAAGCACATCAGACCTCCTGTACCTCTACCTTCGTGGTATACTGTATTTTATGTCCTTGTGGGCTTGCCTATATTGGTAAAACGACTCGGATGTTTAAAATCAGAATGAATGAGCACAAGAGTAGACTTAAGTGTCAGCGCCGTGAAGCTCCCATTGTCGACCACTGTCTCAGTTTACACCATGCATTCTCTGAACTACAATGTTTCTGTCTAGACAAAATTGATTTTGCGCAACGTGGGAAAACAAGAGACTGTATGCTATCTTGGTCTGAACAACGTTGGATTCATCGTGTGGGTTCAGTTGCTCCTTTGGGGCTAAACGCACGGGTTGAATGGGAAGCATGTGTTTAGTGTTGGCCCTTTAATTAATCAAGGAATCAGCTGGGTCTATAAGTATGCAGTCCGCATGCGTGGCTTTAGGTTAGCAGTTAGTAAATCCTCTGCTCCTGCGACTGGCCGTAAGCAATCTGCTACGTTCTCTCTGGATGCCTTCTTAATGCACATTGAAGAAAGTATGTGTCTGTTATAAAATTAATGCACTCTTCTGTATGCTTTATCATCTAGTGCTCTCAATATCCTCTGCCTGCCACCCCCTGAAGAAACCTGCTCGGGTGAAACGCTATAACAGCGCGATTGTGAGCGTTGGGGTATGAGCGAGGAAGAGACGGAGGCGATGCAGTAGTTCAAGCGATGCATTTTTTCAGATAAGTTGGTGCTATTCACCCTCCTACATTGATTTTTGCAAGCTTTATCAAGATATTCATTTATGTCAAAGGAGGTTGTGAGAGCCATTTAATGAAGCAACGTGATTATCTAAGGTCATTGATGCAAGTAAGGGCTTTTACTGTGCTCTGTTGGTGAAAATTGCCTTGAGCATATAGTTTGCCCGCTATAAGTCTGAGACCTATTGTTGCTTTAAACATCCTTTTGCCTGGATTCTGTTTTGCTGGTGATTGCATTTTTGCTTTTTGACACAGATACTTTCAGATGTCCTGATACAGAGTTGTTTCCTTTGAATTTGACAGTTTATGCTCTGTGAAAGTTTTTGACCATTATTTTTTGTTATTTAAAACTTACCTGACAATGGATTTCTGAGTAGTCTGCAAAAGCTGCCATGTATTATGGGTGATGCTGAGAATATTTTAAACTCAATTATTTCAACTCCTTACCAGTGCTAAGCCACACAAACATTTATTATTGAATTGTTTCCATATTGAAAGTTGTCTCAAGAGGCAGTATCCCAAAGTTTAATTTTAACTTAAGCAGTCACAAGTCTGCTATAAAGCCAAACATTTCAACATACAATATCCAGCAAAGTGTTCAAAAACTTCAAAACTATCAGTTGGCAGCAATTGCTCCCATAGGCGTCGGAAAGAGATGGGCCACATGGGCCCTGGCCCCACCAAAATTTATGGTATGGCTGGCAGCAGGCTGCCTGCCTGGATCCCATCTCCACAGGCAGAAGTAGAGAAGCCGCAATCGCGGCAAAGACCCTTCCTTCCTGTCTGCCTGAAGGAGATCAGATCAGATCCTCCGTGGACAGAACAGAAAGGATCTCTGCCTATGGGGCGGAGTTAGGACGGAGCTTGGAGTAGTGCTTGGGTGCTCCCCAAAGACAAAAGCCTTCTGCCACCCCTTACTGCTCCAAGTGGATGGGTTCTGTGAATACCATGACAGCAATGAACCTCACTCCGAAACAAAGGTATATGGGGTATTATCTCAGTCTCTCAAATTTACTGCTAACGCTTTGCATTGTGCCAAAGAGAGCTTCCTTCTGGAATTCATAAGATGTAACTTGTTTAGCAACTTGTCATGATGTGATTGTAAATCTCCTCTTAATCAGGTTTGTGGTTCCCAGTACAATGGGAAATATTTCTGATACCTTTCCTTGGTCTCTGTATTTCTTGGTACTTGAGAATCTTCTCCCTCTCCACATAATTCACAGAGTAATCACTTGGAACTGACCCCTCTGTTATCAATGCCATTGTAATATTTTTCTCCTTTACCACTATGTTGAGTTTCCTCACATCCATTGGAATGGGAATGCCTGTATTTCCTCGAGGGTTGTGATCCCAGTGCTTTTCTAGTACAGTGATGTAGTGTTTCCAAAGGATGAGTCATGCCACTTTTTGCCTTTCTGTATAGAAATTTTCTACCATCAGAGCTTTGCAGCCAGCTATAAGATGAGCAGCCTTACAGATTCTGCATATGTCTGTTTTACCAGTTCAGTTCATCTTTCCTTAACCACTCATGTGTTCAGGTTTGATTGACTAATGGCTCCTAGTAATGTGTTGTATTTCCAACTGAATTTATGCATTTGCTAGTTGTTTTTCCTTGTTTGCTGATCTGATTCTTTTGAAAAAAAAATTTCCTCTTGTTTTGCAAATTCTATTACTTCCTTCCCTGTATATACTGGTGGATTCTTATCCATTCCTTCTGCTCGCCAGAATACCTGTCCAAATTTGATAATAGAGGCGCATTCTGGTTGTTTGATAACTGTAACGCTTTTTGTGTGTTTGGGTCTGAGGCTGTTAAATAGGCCTAGAGGCCTATGATGCTCACTCTAGATGAATAATCCTTTTTCTATGCGACCCAATCCCCCTTCAGCATTAAGGGGTACTTTACGTCTGTGCATACACTGATACTTCTATACTATGTCATGGGCACAGGAGTTTCCTTGTTCCTACATCCATTTTTCTCATGATATTTCAGAAGCCAGTCTACACAGTTGGAAAACTCTACAAGAGTACTGGGATTGTAAGCTGGTTGATGGCTTGTATCTTATGTTTTGTTAGTGCACTTTTTCAGTATCTACTCCAGTCTCCTGTAATACTCTTTGCTGATCATTTTTTCTCAATATTTTTTTTTCTGGATTGTTGCTCCCTTCTCTATTCCTGGATATTTTATATACACCATCCTGTTCAAGTTCCTTTTACAACAGAGAGAGGTTTTCAGTTTCCAAGAAAGGTTACCTTAGCACATTGTCAGACAAAAAAAATCATCCTGATATCATCTGACAAGCTAATTACTAGTTTGAGTTGTCCTGCTCAGTGCTGTTCTCTAGAGCTTCAGGTCATCTAAAAACAGTAGATGTGATGCAGGGCCGGTCCAACCACTAGGCAAACTGGGCAGTAGCCTAGGGCTGCAACATCTGAAGGGGAGCAAAAGCAGGCCATTCAAAGCTAATAATAGATTTTAACTACCAGAAGGGTTATAAAGCTTGAAGTTTGCCTAGGGCTCCAACACTGGACCAACTCTAGGGCCTGCCCTGATGTGATGTCACCTTGGGTTCTTTGCCAGCTTTAAGATTAAGCCTAAACCTATACTCCAGAGAGTTAGGAAGCACGCTCAAAGGATTAAGATCTATAGAAAAGAGTGGTGTTAGACCCCCTGAAATATTCCCCACTGGATCTTGATATTAAGAATGATGAACCGTCCATCTGCATGCTACAGGTGGAGTGTAGTGTGCCACATTTTCATGGTAAACTTATGTTCAATTTTTTTATTGGTATTTACAGAGGAGTTACAATAAGTAAATATAGCAATATGTCTTTGAAAAAGACAACAATAGGAGGAAAAAAAGAGAAAATACATCAGTATAAGACCACAAGCTGAGAGAGAGAAAAAAAATAACCACAAGGTAGGATCCGAGTGACAGCATTATAGTCCAGCTGTGGAGAGCGAAGGAAGGTTCTGGCTCCACAGGAAATAATTAGACACAGAAAGGAGCAGAGACTGACCATGGAACCATTTGCATATATAAGTCCGTTTACCGGGTAGTTTCAATAAACTGACTGATATGTGCCAAATAATTGAGGAAAATATTAGCAAAAAACTTCAAAATCAAATGTCTTCTGTTCCAATTTCTACCTTTTATCAAAAAGACGAGGTGATCAGGTTCAAAGAATGTATGCAAATTATCATCATACCTAATTTTACCCTTAAAAGATAATTTAGAAACAGAGAAAAATTAAGACAGCAAGGGGACTGAGTCCTTGCTCGTGGTGTTTGGCTTGGCTGCCATACTGCTCTCTGTGCGTTCTCTTCTCTTCCCTCCCCACTCCCCCACCCCTGCTGAAAGCTGCTGCCTAGCTGCCTGATTGAGACTCCTTCCTCGGATTCCTTCAAGCATTGCAGTATGCCCAGGTCATCCGCTTCCCACCCAACCTAGCGACGGGCTGTTTTTTTGGCAGCAGGAATGACAGTGGCACTTTCTATTTGCCGCACGACCTGGCCTTGTGCTCGGTTATGCGTGCACGCCTCCCTCCACTGTTCTAGGGTGGTGGCCATTTTCTCTTGCCGCACGGCTCAGCAGCCTCAGCGGCCATTTGACAGTGCAAAGGACGTTCAGTGGGGACCGGTGAGCTTTCTCATGGTTGCGGCTTACGGAGGACATCAGCTGAAACAGGGGAGGAGGATCACGAAGCAGAGCCTTTCATCATGCCCTCATCCATGGCGCGGTGCATTGCGTGCAACTGCAAACGTAAGGACTTGGTTGACCATGTATATCCCGCATGCTTAGCACACCCAGGTGAGTTTTCCCATGCCATTTCCCTAATGGAGGAGGGGGCTTCTTCCTCTGCATCTGCCTCGCTAGCTTTGCCCCTGGGGGATTCCAGTGGTCTGCTGCCAATTTGTGGTGGTGGTGGCAGCAGCCCGGCCTTCTGAGGAGGAGCCTGTTACTGGCCTATTGTTCAAGGATCCTTCTGATGATGGATGCCAGTCTCTCAGGCTGGGGAGCCCTTTGCCAAGCTTGAACGGCCCAGGGCCGTTGGAGCCCTAGGGATGTGGTGTGGTCCATAAACTGACTTAAGGCGAGGGCCATCCAGTTGGCTCTTTTACATTTCCGGCCTCTGGTCGAGGGCCAGACAGTTTGAATATTCTTAGACAACACCACGGTGGTGGCTTATGTCCATCAGCAAGGTGGAATTTGAAGTGCCATGGTAGCCCTGGAAATGGTTCTCCTATTTGCCTGGGTGGCAAACAATCTCCTAGTTTGTCAGCTCTGCACATTGCTGGGGTGGATATTGTGGAAATTTATTTTCTCAGCTGGCACTCTCTGGGTCCAGAGAGTGGGAGTTGAGTCAGGAGGTGTTTCAGTTGTTTCTGTGCCCCTTGGGTCGGCCCAAGAATGATCTGGTGGCGACCCGCTCCAATGCCTAAGTGGGCTGCTTCTTCAGTCTCCGCACAGAGATAAGGTCTGAGGGCATTGGTGCCCTGGCTCAACCTTGACCAAGTCAACACCTGCTGTATGTGTTTCTCTGTGGCTCTTGGTGGGGCGTGTGATTTAGTGTATGGCGCACCACCTGGGAAGGATTATTATGGCAGTGCCAGGTAGGCTGAGGAGAGCGTGATTTGGAAATCTAATGCGGCTCCTGCAAGCACCATCACTTTCTTTTGCCTCCATCTCGGGGCCACTTGTCCTGGGGGTCCAGTTCCTTTCTCCCTTATGGCTTCACTCCTGTAAGGAGGTGGTTGGTGCATACGAGGTACTCTCTGGTGGTTTTCCACTCTGCTCAGAGCCCAAAGGTCTACCATCCTGGCATATGTGTGGGTCTGGTGCCTGAGTGCTGGTGCAGTGCATGCAGCTGGCTCCTAAGGCAGCCAGGGTGCCATCTCTGTTGGCTTTTTATGCAGGACAATCTGGAGAAGGGCATAAGAACATAAGATATGCCTTACTGGGTCAGACCAAGGTCCATCAAGCCCAGTATCCCATTTCCAACAGTGGCCAATCTAGGTCATAAGTACCTAGTAGGCAGAGATCCGGGTCTGGATTGCTGGAGAGAGTTCAGGTGTAGAGAGGTAGATCTGGGAGTCATCAGCATACAGATGGTACTGAAAGCCATGGGAAGAGATAAGTGCACCAAGGGACTGGGCATAGAGAGAGAAAAGGAGCAAACCCAAAACAGATCCTTGGGGTACACCGACTGGGAGCAGGGTAGTGGAGGAGGAGGAGCCACAAGAACACACACTGAAGGAGCGATGGGAGAGATAGGAGGAGAACCAGGATAGTACAGAGCCCTTAAAGCCAAGTGAGGACAGGGTATCGGAGAAGGTTGTGGTCAACGGTGCCGAAAGCAGCAGAGAGGTCAAGGAGGATGAGGACAGAGTACAGACCCTTGGATTTTGCCAGGAACAAGTCACTGGAGACTTTGACAAGAGCTGTTTCAGTAGAGTGTAGAGGATGAAAGCTAGACTGAAAGGGATCCAGGAGGGCATGAGAGGAGTGGAAGTCGAGGCAGCAGCGGTGAACTGTACGTTCAAGTAATTTAGAAATGAAGGGGAGGAGAGAGATGGGTCAATAATTAGGACAGGTGAGATCAAGTGAGGGTTTCTTGAGGCGAGGTGTGACCACAGCATGCTTGAAGTCTGCAGGGACAGTTGCAGTAGAGAGCGAAAGTTTGAGAATATGAGAGATGGAAGGGACAATGGTGGAGGAGATGGGGCTTAGGAGACGGGTGGGGATAGGATCAGAGGTGGTGAGTTTGGAGGAAGAAAGAAGGTGTGCAGTTTCCTCTTCAGAGATGACAGGAAAGGCAGAGAGGGTAGAAACATAGAAATATGACGACAGAAAAAGACCACATGGCCTATTTAGTCTGTCCTTCCATATCAACAACTACAGCAGTCCCCTTTTTATCCTTTAGAGATCCTCTGTGTTTGTCCCATGCTCTGCCAAGAAATATGGAAGACAACATTATGGCCAACTGACTGGAAAAGATCTGTGTTTATACCAATACTAAAGAAAGGTGATCCAACTGACTGTGGAAATTATCGCACAATCGCTCTGATCCCACATGCCAGCAAGATTCTACTGAAGATTATTCAAAAGAGACTACAACCATACCTGGAACAAGAACTACCTGAAGTGCAAGCAGGCTTCAGGAAAGGGCAAGGAACGAGAGACATCATTGCGGATGTGAGATGGATCCTTGAAAAGACTAAAGAATACCAAAAGGATATCTATTTGTGCTTTATCGACTATAGCAAGGCTTTTGACTGTGTAAACCATGAGAAACTCTGGGCCACATTAAGAAGAATGGGTATACCAGAACACCTGATCATTCTCTTGTGCAATCTGTACATTGATCAAGAAACAACACTTCAAACGGAACAAGGAGAAACAGAATGGTTTAAAATAAGCAAAGGTGTGGAGTGGAGGAGTAGCCTAGTGGTTAGAACACTGGCTTGGTAACCAAGCAACCAGGGTTCAATTCCCACTAGCACTCCTTGTGGCCTTGGGCAAGTCACTTAACTCTCCATTGCCTCGGAAGAAAGGTCTGGCAATCTACTTCCGGTGACACTACCAAGAAAACCCAGGAGCTTCTGGGTCGCCAGGAGTCAGGACTGACTCAAAGGCACACGTTGCATTTGTAAGACAAGGCTGCATACTTTCCCCCTACCTGTTTAATTTATATTCAGAACAAATCATCAGAGAAGCAGGATTGTATGAAGACAACAGAGGTGTGAAAATTGGTGGAAGACTCATCAACAACCTTCGCTATGCTGATGATACCACATTACTGGCTGAAAGTGAAGATGATCTGAAACATTTGCTTCTTACAATCAAAGAACATAGTCTCAAAATGGGCCTGCACCTTAATGTAAAGAAGACAAAGATCATGACAACTGGCATAATCAACGGGTTCATCGTTGAAGGAGAAGAAATTGAAATTGTGAACAACTTTAACCTACTTGGATCAACTATCAATAAAGAAGCAACAAGCAGTCAAGAAATCAGACAACGCATTGCTCTTGGCAGAATGGCTATGAAAGACCTAGATAAGATTCTCAAGAGCAGAGATGTCTCTCTCCATACAAAGATTCTACTTGTTCAAGCCATGGTATTTTCAGTAACATCATATGGATGTGAAAGCTGGACAGTGAAAAAGACAGACAGGAAGAAAATTGATGCCTTTGAATTATGGTGCTGGCAGCGAATACTGTGTATACCATGGACTGTCCGAAGAACAAACCAGTCGGTACTAGAGGAGATCAAATCTAAGCTTTCTTTAGAAGCTCAGATGACAGGACTTCGACTTTCATACTTTGGACACATCATGCGAAGAGAGAGATCATTAGAGAAAGACATCATGCTTGGCAAGATAGGTCAATGCAAAAGAGGAAGGCCAGCAATGAGATGGATCGATACAATAACAGCAGCTACGGGTACCAGTCTGTCAACAATGAGCCGCCTGACTGAAGACCGAACACAATTTAGGATAGCTATCCAGAGGGTCGCCATGAGTCGACGCCAACTCAATGGCACTTAACAACAACACTGTCCTCATCTCTACCACCTCCACTAGGAGACTATTCCACGGATCCACCACTCTTTCCGTAAAGAAATATTTCAGCATATCACTCCTGAATCTATCCCCCTTCATCCTCATCCCATGTCCCCTCGTAGCAGAGCTTGCTTTCAATTGAAAGAGGCTCTCCCCCCTGAACATTTATGCCATGGAGGTATTTAAACATCTCGATCATATCACCTCTATCCCGCCTTTCCTCTAAGGTGTACATATTAAGATCCTTCAGTCTGTCCTCATATGCTTTATAATGAAGACCACTAACCATTTTAGTAGCCACCCTCTGCACCGACTCCATCCTGTTCACATCCTTTTAAAGCTTCATTCTCCAGAATTGCACACACTACTCCAAATGAGGTCGCACCAAAGACTTATGTAGAGGCACTATCACCACTTTTTTTTTTTCTGTTAGCCATTCCTCTCTGTATGCACCCAAGCATCCTTCTAGCTTTTGCCGTCGCCTTTTCTACCTGTTTAGCTACTTTAAGATCATCAGACACAATCACGCCTAGCTCCCGCTCTTCTTTAGTGGACGGAAGTACTTCACCCCCATTGCTATATTGCTCCCTTGGATTGCTGCAGCCCAAATGCACGACCTTACATTTTTTAACATTAAATCCCAGCTGCCAAATTCTAGACCATTCTTCAAGATTAGCTGGATCCCTCCTCATGTTATCTACACCTTCCTGGGTATCTACTTTATTGCAGATTTTGGTATCATCTGCAAAGAGGCAAACCTTACTTGACAGCCCTTCTGCTATATCACTAACAAAGATGTTAAAAAGAATCTGACCAAGGACAGATCCCTGGGGCACACCACTGGTAACATACTTTCTCCTCAGAGTGAGCTCCATTTACCTGTACCCTTTGTCGCCTCCCACCCAACCAATTTCTAACCCAAGCAGTAACTTTAGGATCCATCCCTAGGGTGCTCAGTTTGTTTATAAGTCGCCTGTGAGGAACAGTGTCAAAGGCTTTACTGAAATCTAAATACACCACATCTAGGGCTCTCCCTCCGGTCCAACTCCCTGGTCACCCAGTCAAAGAAATCAGATTTGTCTGACAAGACCTGCCTATGGTGAATCAATGCTGCCTCGGATCCTGTAATCCGCTGGACTCCAGAAACCTCTTTCAGCAGCGTTTCCAATAATTTACTCACCACCGAAGTTAAACTAACCGGCCTGTAGTTTTCAACCACATCCTTACTTCTGCTTTTGTGTAAAGGCACCACATGAGCATCTCTCCAGTCCTTTGTTTGGCACCACTCCCGACTCTAACGAGGCATTGAAAAGGTCAGTCAGTGGAGCTGCTAGAACATCCCCAAGTTCCCTCAGTATTCTAGGGTGTATCCCTAGCAAGGGAAGGGGGGAGAGTTGGGAGTGGAGAAGGGGAGGATGGGAAATAGCTGAGTTTGTGGGGAATTGGAGGGTTATCTTGTGGATTTTGTCATGGAAATAGTCAGCCAGGGTTTGGGCAGAAAGGGAGGGAGGGATCAGAGGCGGAGGCACTTTGAGGAGAGAGCTGAGAGTAGTAAAGAGACAACGAGGATCAGAGGTAAGAGAGTTAGTCAGATGGACATAATAGTCTTGTTTGGCAAGAGCTATGGCTGACTGGAAAGAGACAAGCATGATTTTGAAGTGTAGAAAGTCTTCCGAGGAGCGGGATTTGAGCCAAGCACGCTCCAGCAGAATGGGCACAGGAACGTAGATAGCGGGTAGTGGATAAGAGCCAGGGCTGGGGTGCAGAACATCTCACAGGACGTGGGGTGGGTGGAGCAAGAGCATCCAGAGCCGAGGAGAGTGCTGCATTATAGGAAGTTACTGCCTCGTCGACAGACTTGGATGACATAGTGGAAGAAAGAGATGGAGAAATGGTGGAGGAAGAGTCAAGGGATCAATAGCATGAAGGTTTCTAAATAGGTTGGAGGAGACAGGACGAGGCTGAGGCAGCGGGAGATGAAGATTAAAGCTTAAAAGATGATGGTCAGATAAAGGAAGAACTGAGCTACGGAAGTTCGAGGTGAGGAATTAGAGAAAAATATCAGGTCCAGGCAGTGGCCATGCTGGTGAGTGGGGGCAGTGGAACAAAGTTGGAGGTCAAACGAGGAGGTAAGGGGGAGGAGCTTTAAAGCATAAGGATCAGAGGGGTTATTGACATGAATGTTAAAATCCCCAAGAATAAGAGTGGGGGAAGAGGAATCCAGAAAGAGAGGGAAAGCCATGAGTCAAAGTCAGTGAGGAAGGTAGAAGCAGACTTGTCTGGAGGTCAATAAATAACAGCTACCCGAAGAGGAAGTGGAATGAAAAGGTGAATGGAGTGGACTTCAAAAGAGAGAAAAGAGTGAGATTGAGGCATCAGGAGGGGTTGTAATTGGCAAGAGGGAGAAAATAGAAGCCCAATACCACCACCACGGCCAGTGGGACAAGGCGTGTGGGAGAACTGATAGCCCCCGTGGCAGAGAGCAGCAGTAGATGCGGTATCATCTGGGAGGAGCCAGTTCTCAGTTAGGGCAAGAAGATGTAGAGCATTAGAGATAAAGAGATCATGAGTAAAAGCAAGTTTATTAGAGACCGAGTGTGCGTTCCTTAAGGCACAAGAGAAAGGGAGAGTGGAAGGGGAAAGGGAGAGGGAGAGGGATATAGATACGATTAGACAAGTTGCGTGAAGATCTCTTCTCGGAGTGAGACAGAAATCTAGGGGGGCCAGGGATGGGGTTGATATCTCTGGATAGGAGAAGGAGTAGCAGAGAATAGGGTAGAGAGGAGACAGTATGGCGGAAACGAGGTGAGGTTGCCTTAGAGAGAGAGGGGATGGTTGAATGAGAGGGAGAGAGCGATGAAGCTCAAGAGCTGATGATTGGTTAGAAGACAGACTGGAGGGAGAAGTGAGGATGGTAAAGGGGGAATAGAGAGGGAAGGAATGTGGGTGCTGGTAGTAGGGGAAACAGGGAGTACGAGGAAAAGGAGGACAATGTGATGTGGAGCCATAGAGGAGGAGCAGGGAGGGGCTATGCAGCATATTTTATATTACAAGCAATGAGGCAGCGGTGAGGTAGTAATGGAGTGGAATGGTGGATGCTTACTTCGTGTAGCTTATCACATGAGCAAAAAAGGGAGAGGACCTGATGGACACAGCATGTGGTCATCTTGGATCTTTCATGGTGAATTTGATGCAATCAATTAATTTTAGAATTTTTATACATTTCAAGGCAATTTATTATCCATGAGTGTGGGACACTATCAAAGACTTTCTTATAGTCAACCCATACTACAGAGATTTCTGCTTTGCTTGGCAGTAGCCATGATAGTTTTTTTAGTAGTAGTTTTGTCTTTTTTGATCTGTATATTCTCTCTTATTAAACCTACTACCATGATGTTATGCAATTGTTATGGTAATATATTCTGTCAGTATTGATTGCAGTGAACAGATTGTAGGCAGACAGATTATTTGTCTATAAGTTTTTTGTAAATATTACTTGGGTCTCCCTTAGGAAGAAGTGTTTTTCCTGTTATTAGTGTTATGTCTGGCTGCCTGATCAGTTGACTTTTGCAGTTTGCAGGCCTTGGTGAAGGGATGTTAAATGTTTGAACCAAAAATTGGTAACTCCATCTGGGTCAGGGCTTTTCCATTTTGGGGCTCTTTTTAATCTGTTTTTCAGCTCTTTGATTGTTACCCCAAGCCATAATATAGCTTCAATGTTCATCTTTTCCAAATTCTCTCACATGCTGGGTAGCCATTCTGCTTCTCTGTTGTGCTCTATGGGGATCTCATATACATTTCCTCAGACTTTTCTGTGTTTGGCCTTAATTAGCGATTATTTTCACCTCGCTGATGCTCTCTTAGTTCCCTCTAGAACTGTTTTATTAGGTTCTCTTTAAATAGTTTATTTTGCTATCTCTCTTTTTCTTTTCCTCGTTATCTCCGCAATTGTTGTGCTTCTGTTACTCTTGTTTGTTTTTGTGGCATATGAGTTTAAGGTTCTCTTCTATTAGATCCAAAATGTCAAAATGAAATGTGTTGCATCTTATTATCTTTTGATGATCTTGTTCCTTTCAGATAAGTCTATCAAGGGCACCTTGGCATGCAGTGATTATCTTTATTTTTTTCTTCAATACATTTTTTCCAAGGAGGGGTTATCTTTCTCCTTTTTGGTAGAATTGTCTCTACCAATTTTTGCAGCGTAGTACTGGATCTGATTTATCTCTGCAATATGCATTGATAGTTTCTAGATGTAAGGCATAACTTTGGCAGTTGATCTATTTTGAGCCCCAGTATACCTGCAAACCTCTAGGCAAGCCAGAAGATAGAGTGCCAACTCTTTAGTCTCTCGATCTCTCTCCTCTCTTCTCTTTCTGCCTCTTAGCGTGTTCCACTTTATTCAAATCCTTTCCAGCTCTCCCTCCACTGGACCATCCTGAATGTCCTTCTCATTCTGCCTTGCCAGTCTGTCCCTCCTATTCTATGCTGTCATCGTCCTCAGAAACCTCCTTTGTTGCGCTATCTAGGTGCTTTGGTGGTGGTTGCATCTGTCTTTTTTTTTTTTCCTATTTCTCTTTCTGTGGCACTGTTCAGTTGTTTTAACACATCCTGAATAAGATTAATTTTTCTTTAATCTGTCAAATCAGAGATCTTAGATTTGCATCAGTTGCCTTTTCTGGTTTTATCTTTGAGATTTTTGCCCATTCTATGTACCCAATGTGTATCCTCCTTTTTCAATACCACCATACTTTTATTGTAGTGTCGCTTTGCTGAGATTTGGTATAGATGTTATACAGTAGTCACCATCTGAAAATACTTGGCAAGACCTAGGGAGAAAAAGTCTCCCCCCCCCCCCCCCAAGAGAGAGACAGTAATTCACACCAATTTCTTGTTGAATTTCTTTTTGTTGTTTTCCCCTTTGACCTCATCAGCTATGTATTATGATAAATGCCTTATTAATCTTTATTAAAATGTATAAGTACCTTTCCAAGTCTTTTCAAGTTACCAGTGGTGTGCTGCAGGGATTAGTCTCTGGTCCCACTCTTAACACTTTTGCATGCAATTTTGTAGCAAGATCTGTCTATGAAGATTTGCCTTTTTATGGATGATAACAAAATCTGCAGCACAGTGTAGACACTCTGGAAAATGTGCATAACAGGAGAAAGTTTGTAGAACATTTGGGATTTGGCCGTTAAGATTTAATGCTAAAAAAATGCATTGTCATGCATTTGGGCTGCAAAAACCCAAGGGAATGGTACAGTATAGAGGGTGAAGTATTTCAAGCATGAAAGAACAGTGGGATCAATCTCAGGCCGGAGGGACTGGGATTTCTAGTCCTACAGGCACTCCTCGTGGTCTTGGGCAAGCCACTTAACCCTCCATTGCCCATGCTCCCTGTAAGTATTAGCGTGTGTGTCTCATATCCCCTCGTGTTAAATGTATCCCCCAATTGACCGCTTTGACCCGGTGAAAAGCGGGATATAAATACAGCTAAATAAATAAAATAAATAAATCATGGGGTGATTGTATCTGATCTTAAGGTGTCCAAACAGGTAGGCAAACACATTTTTATTCAAAGAGGGCTAGTTACTAAGCTGTAGTGACATTTCGTATTTTACCACGGCTTAATTTTACCATTTATTTATTTAGCAGAGCTTATATACCGCTTTTCACCAGTTCAAAGCGGTTTACGTTGAACAGAAGAGATTCAAATTGCATATCAAGGAGCTATGTGCAAGTACAGTGGTGTGCAAAAGTCTGGAATCACTTGTAAATTTGACGTTTTTTCAACTTCGTAACCTTATATCTTAATTTATTTTTCCTCCCAGTGGCTTTTTCTGTGTATCTCATGATAAGTGATAGATTTGGCTATTAGGGCCAACTTTTAGTATTGATTTGGCCCTTATTTTCTGATTTTGTTCCCCATAGTTGTCCTGTTGATAGATTTTTCCTTATCGTCACTCCAGTCCAGTCCCTTTACTTCTGGGTTACGCAACCCTTCCAGCAGCTTGGAGGCTGAGCCCAACCTTTTTGGAGGTGGGGCGGTATAAGTACCACTGGTACCACCCACTAACTCCAGTATTCTCAGCCTCCAAGCAGCTGGAGGGTTCCGTAAGCCTAGGGCTTACTGGAGTCCTTCTTGTTAGCAATCTTGCTTTAATTTTATTTAACCTATTTCATTTTTAATTTAATTTCACCTTAATTGGCTCTTATTTGCTTCTGTTCTTACTTGTGGTCCTGTTTCTTTAATTCTGCCTGCTCTCTCAGCCTTCCCCCTCCCCCCCCCTCCGCTCCCCGGATCGGGCCTCGGAAGTGCTCTCTCCTCGCAGAGTCGGAGACAATTTCGCTCCTGCTACTCTGCCCGACAACGGCTCTGGCGATTTCTCCTGCCCCCTGCTCCGGATTGCATCTGCCTCGCGCCGAAGCCCCGTTGGCAGCTGAGCGCTGGAGGCAGCGCCGCCAGGCAGCGCCTCTCGCCGGACCCGTCCCGAGAAAGTAGGACGCGGAGGCGAGTCTCGCTACTCCCCGGGAGCCCTACGGGGAAGAGAGAGAGAGAGGCAGACATCAGACCGAAGGCTGCAAGAAAGCAGCACTTTACGGGGGAAAATCGCAAGGAGCACAGCACGGCCCAGGAAAGTGTCTCGCGGTCCTCTGCCCGGGCTCCACGTGGTGAGGCCTACCGCGTGTAGAGCCATCGGGCTAGGATCGCTGAGTCGGGTCCAGGAGATACAGTCTGCCTAAACGCAAGTACCTCCGTGGGAGGAAAAGGAGATACATTTCTGCATTTAATTTATTTACTTTAATTGTATTCACCTTAATTTCATTTTAATTTACTTTAAGTTTGCTTTAAGTTTACTTTAAAG